>JAQSUU010000344.1:29637500-30935000 GCA_038087645.1 Saccharum hybrid cultivar R570
TAGGACTTCCCCAACTTCGACTTCATTCTCTTTCCGCACGCCGATGTGACGGTCGCGCGGTCATCTTCCCGCGCACATGTGGTGGTGGCGGCATGAGAATGACTTAGGGTTAGGGTTTCGTTGTTTTCTCCTCGATTCGAAAAATCGATTCATCTCTTTCTTATTTCTATTCCCATCTAGATCTACACAATCGACCTATCTCCGGTACCAATGTTAGAACAGTAGGATCACATTGACTAGATCTAGCGGGTACACCTTTGCATCTCGGTATGAACAAGAGTCCTAATACATGATCTACTGGAGAGAGATCAGAGAGAAAGAGGGGTTAGGAGTTCGACGGTCGAAGTTCTTGGAGGAGGATCCGGATGTGGTCATCGCGGGTTCGGTGGTGAAGATATGCTCACGGGCAGCGTTGATTGGGGAAGAGGGTGGTGAAGAGTAGTGGTGACCGGCGGTGAAGACCGTGGCGGCGCAGTGTGGTGGCGGCGGTATTCCTGTCGCTGGTTGTGCCCCTCTCTGTGATTGGGAGTTAGGATTTGTCGGTGGGGATTGCGGCTCACGGTGAACCTCGTACTGAGAGCCGCTAGCCTCACCTCTATTTATTGCGCAGTGCGACAGGAGCCACCAGCCATAGATGGGCTGGGTGCCCCCGATCAGAGCGCAAGGTCAAGGTCCAAGTGGGGTTGGGAGATCAATCCAACAGGGAGCCCTCCACGCGTTGTCGCGCTGCACGAGGTGGATTCCCACGCCGTAGTTGAAGAGCCTGCGACCAACAGCAAGAGATGTCACCGCATGCTGCGGCGGTATGTGTGCTCCGTTCGGACAAGTCGGCGGCCCGCCGGAGAAGCGAAGTATATATGGTCCGTACACACCATGCGCCGGAGAAGTCGAGCGCGGGCGGGCGGTGGATGAGCACGAATCCGAGCGCCTTGACACGTAGAACCGGACGGAGGCATCGTGACGGACTCGCACAGGCGGGAGATGTGGTTGAGCGCCATCATCGGCATCGCCGGCACGTCCTCGTACAGCTTCGCCGAGACGGCCGGGTCGTGGGTCGGGTCGCCGACGAGCTCATTCTCCGCGTGACGCCCTCCGCCGCCGCCGCCCGCTTCGTCCTGCCGCAGCTGCCGGCCCGCCGCCGCCGCGTCTCCGCACGCTTCTCCCATGGTCGGTCTCGGGGCGTTCCATTCTCCAAGTGCTAGCTGACTTATAGCTCTCGATCCGATCCGCGCGGCGCTGCTTATAGAAGGCGAGCGGGGGCGCGCTCGTGCCGTCGCGCCGGCATGCCACGTTCCCGTGCGCCGCTTGCATGGATGGGTGGCCTCGGCCGACGTGGCGGCCGCGCGGCTGGCCACTCCACGGCAGTAGACTGGGACTCGAGAGCAAGCGCCCCTGTCAGGTCGGCACCGTGTGGCCGGCGAGGTGGCGTACTGACGCCGTCTGCTACACTCTTCTGACTGCTGCGCAGACATGGATGCATGTGTGAGTTGTGAGCGGCTGAGCGCCACGCCGCCCCATGCACGCTAGCTTGTGCCATGCCGCCACGTACAGTGCAACGCAGATGCAACAGCTGAAGTCTGGGAGAGGTGCCACTTGTCTTCTCCGTGTTCTTTTGAAAGTTTGGATATCCGGCGGTCGACGACCATTCTGCCTTGTGCCTTTCTGCAGCTAGTACTGATGATTGAGTAATGGGCCAGACTCCGACCATGACGGCCTGCAGTTTGTGGGCTTGTGGCCCGGGTTCTACTCGTCAAGGGGGCCAGCAGGCAGGCCTGGAGTATCAAAATGGGCTCGATCATGCTGTGTTCTCATTTTGTTTTGTGTTTTTTAGTGCTTGAGCCCTTTCTCTGTTCTTAAAGGCATTTTTCTTTGTTCTATTTGCGACGATCTTCTCACCAAAACACACAGTTGAAGAACATATGAAAGTAGAGGCTCGCACAGCTCGTGACACATGGCATCAACAGTGGCGGTGCCATTAGATATGGCCTCAAAGGATGTGGAGAGATGTGGAGCTAGGATTTTATCCATGTAGATTCTATGATTCTAGCTTTTAATTTATTGTTAACTTTAAGACTGATTCGGCAGACCTTCACATCGGTTACGTATGCATTATTTTACCTCTGCGCCCTATTGCTATGACTAGATCACTAGATGTCTCCATAGTTGCATCAATGAATAAATAGATGGCAATTCAAATGATGAAGAGTCAATTTGGTTCCTTTGCTTGTCTCATCTCACGACTAGCCTTACCTTGCTAGGGTGAGAGAGCCAAATTGGCTAGCCTGGGTACGAGAAAACATGCTAGAGATCCAAACACTCACCTGCATTTTGATTTCCTTGCCTTGTAATATGAGGCAAGGTTTGGCTAAGGATTCAAATATGCCCTAAATCCAACTACACTTGGGTGACAAGTATATCCTAGCATGTTACTTAATACTAAGGCCCTATTTGGTTGGGGGTGACCAAATTTTAGGTTCTGTAGCGTCTGTCTTCTCCATGTTCTTTTGAAAGTTTGGATATCAGTTCTTCCTTGACTTCTAACTATCCTCAACTGCACAATATTGGTGTCAGGTACTCTTAATAACAAGTGACTGGGATGAGTGCAACTTCTGGGTTGTGGCATTGAAGCGTATGATCAAATTTCATAATGTAAACCTTGTGGCCTTCTCCTTCAGCCAATTCTGTACACACCTTTTCTGCTGCTTGCTAGGAATGATAGCGTTAGCAGTTCAGAGGGTTTGTGAGCACAACAATGTTATCATGCTTCTTGTTCTCGGCTCTTGATTCTGCCTAGGGCAGCATGCGGTTACACCATTCCCGGTCGTTCTTGGCCAGGAATAGTTCCCGCTCTATAGAAAATATTGAAAGAAACGGCATGCCAAGAGTCGTTCTGGCCAGGATTTGTGGTAACCGAACGAGGCCTAGGCGTGTTGGTGAAATTGGTTTGATACTTCGGTTCTCTTATACATTTCGATAATAGTTTTGTTTTTGACATCAGCTGTAAGGTGACCTGTTGCTGGGTTGTTTGTTATTCTGAATGGTAATTGTAAGAGGCCACTAAGTCTGTTATAGCTGGATCACCTTTTTCAATTTTTGCACTTAGAATTCGACAGTTCGGACATTCAAAGAACTCTTGATGGTTAATACGAGTGACAGTGGCTTGTTTTTTTGTACCGTCAACAGAAATCAATAAATTTCTGTAATCTTGAATCTGTATTGCTGTTGGATGTGCGGGTTGAGGGCTGTGCTCTTCGCGTAAACTTGTTTACATGTTCTGGCCTATCGTGTTGTTGTCATGGTCCCGGCTCCCGGCGGTTTACTATTATTCTGTGAATGCTTATTCATTTTCGCGGCAAGGAGTTTGTTTCGTTGCGGTTATTAGAGCTTGCCGAACTGACTAATCAAATCGTGCTCGTGCGTATTTGAGTTTGGTGCTCCAGGGAAAGAAGAAAAAAAACTGCAATAACTCGACGATTAACAGCGGCCATAATCTTCTCTCTTGTTGCTCATATTTTTCAATGTATAGGTTCAATTTCAAATCTAGATGAATTGATGTTCAAAAGTTCGTTTACGCCCCGACCAGGTGTACGTTCGACTCACGCGGATCACAGACATTCTGCTCTCACCCAAACCGAAGCCGTTGACTTCCAGTGGGCATCACATCACACGAGTAAATGACCGTTAAATTTGCAAATCCGAGTTCCGGAATGATTGCGCGTCGCGAATGTGCTCCGGTCAACTTCCGATAGCGGCTGTGTTTAGTTGGTGCTGTAAAATTTTTGGAAGCATAGTAACTCTTTCGTTTGTATTTGGCAACTAGTGTTCAATCATGTACTAATTAGGTTCGAAAGATTCATCTCGTGATTTACAACCAAACTGTGTAATTAGTTATTTTTTTACCTATATTTAATGCTTTTATGTATGCTGTTAAAGATTCGATGTGACGGGAAATCTTATAAAATTTTTAGAAGTTTGAAGATCTAAACACACCCAGCACGAGGCACTTCTCTCCTCGGCCACCACAGGCCGTCCTCCACGGCCGCCTCACATGGCGCCCCTTCCCCCGGGCCACGGCCTCGGCGTGCGTGCGCGCGTCGTTGCTTGCTCCCTGCTCCACGAACGAACCACCCGGAGGCCCAAGCAGCCAAGGCAAAAGGAAGTCGCCGTCCGCTGTTCCAAGAGCAAACACGTAGTACGTTAGTTTTTACTGATTATTACTACTGTCTACTGCTCCAAATCCACTTCCCATCATAAACGCGCTCCCAGTCCCGGGCTCCCAGCGATTTCGACGAGTGATACGGCTCAGTTTCTGTTAGCAACCACTGTAGGGCAGTAGGCTGTATAGCTACATGAGCTAGCGTGGGCATGGCATAGCATGTGCGCTAGCTGCCAGTTCGATGGCACCCAACTTGGCCTATTCAATCTGGCATTCTTCGCTAATGCACTTGCGTTAGATTAGTCGGTTAGGGGTTGTTTAGTTGGTGAAAAAGTTTGGGTTTGGCTACTGTAGCACTTTTCGTTTTATTTGGCAATTTGTGTCTAATTATGGACTAATTAGGCTCAAAAGATTTATCTCGTGATTTACAACTAAACTGCGTAATTAGTTTTTTCTTTCATCTATATTTAGTACTTCATGCATGTGCCGCAAGATTTGATGTGATAGGTACTGTAGCACTTTTTATGTTCACTTTTTTTTTGAACTAAACAGGCTGTTAGTGCCAGCCAATTCCCTGCCCGTTGAGGATATCGATGCCATGCCATGACCGAGCTGCCTAGTACTCTGGTCGCCAGCGACGGAGCCAGCGGCCGGTCAAGCCGGGCTTCAGCCCGGCCTAACGCTCCTGAGTACACAGCGCCCCCATAAGCCCCACCTTGATTTTTATGTTTATAATTATATAAATTAGGAAGGGCTGAGAATTATCAGAGATAAAAAGAATACTTATTGCTTATTAGGCCAATAGAGATAGAGCATCACACTAAAAAGGCCGAAGCCCAATCGAAGAAGTGGAAACAATCGAACAAGGAAAACCCTATCTGGTCGTAACCCACCCCAGCCCGACGTTCTCAACTTCTCATCCCCATCGCATCGAGCGGAGAGACGGACTCGCGGCGGCGGCTTCCAGCTCCCTGCTGGTTCGCGGCTTCGCGCGGGACGCGGGAGGCGCGGCCGCGGCTCTGCGAGCGGGCGCCGGCGGCTAGGTGCTTGCCTTGCCTCTGCGCAGCGGTGCCGAGGACACGAGTTGGAGTCGCGAGGTGGGCGAACGAGCGGGCGCTGGCGGCCGCACCACGCAGCGCCGCGGAGCTTTTGGGGCTGGCCGGCTGGGCAGGGCGGCAGGCGGCGGCGACAGGCAGGAGTAGGTGATTTCTTATTTTCTTAACTGTAACATTAAATACGATGCGTGATTTAGTGATTGAATGTTTGATTTATGATACGATTTCAATTTTTAGATCATCCCATGTCAAAAAGACCTTTGACTTTGAACAACTACTGTAGCAGTGGCTCAACGTCACATACTAATGAGAGTACAAGTCAACCAAAACCAAAGAAACCAAGTCAACTTTTTTTTTCATGCTGTATTTTGTGAATTTCATCGTTGGTCGACATTTTCAATATAAGATTAATTCAAGCTATATATATATATATATATATATATATATATATATATATATATATATATATATATATATATATATATATATATATATATATATTGTGAGGGGCCATAGTAGAGATAAATCGCCGTAGACTTTTGTTCAGCCCGACCTAATTTTTTTCCTGGCTTCGTCGCTACTGGTCGCCTTCGCTAATCATCATCGGGCATTATTCGTGTTTTTTTTAAAAACTCAGGCGCATATTCGTGTTGGTGTACATGTACCTGTGAAGGGAAACACTGGCTGCTGTCTGGTCCTTGCTTGCAAATGGCAACAGATATATGCAGATACCCGTGACGATGATGCAGATATACGTCGGGAGACACACTGATAGGGGCTCTAGTTCTCTATTTGCTACCATAATTTCGTAATGATCTGGAATCTAAGCTATGTTCTCTTTTTTTTTTATATGTCCATTCTCGCCTTGTTCGTTTGAGCTTATCAGCGGAATCAGCAGCCATCCAGCAGTGTTTTTCTCTCACAACAAACCAGCGAACAGTACTTTCAGCCACAATAAACCAGCGAAACGAACAGGCTGTCTGATTGCTGTGTTGATAGGGAGACACACAGGATGAATATCGGTGCCTGACAATTGTCCAGCTGGACTGTGAATATCCATTGACCACCACTGCTGCGCAAGTGAAAGTGCAGCTGTCTGTCAGCTATAGGAGTATACTCTCTCTGATTCCATTGCCGTATGTAGTACATCGATCTGTTGGACAGATCAATGCCAAAAGGGAGAAGAGAATCTGCAGCCGCCGGTAGGGAGACACCAGCAGGAACGGTAGTCCCCACCGGCCACCGGAGCACAGAAAGCTGCTCTGACCTGCCCGGTGGTTTCAACTGTCCTCCTACGTCTCCTACCTATCCAAATCCAAGCGATGGGGACCAGGGCCAAGCACAAGCAGCCAAGCCATCATATACTAAATAACAGCTTAGCAACCCCCAGCCAGGAACCACCACCCAATAAGCCACCAGATTATCCTGATTCCCACAGCCAATTATTTGCAGGCAGATGGTGCAATCCAATCCAATCCAATCCCCCGCTTCCATGTCATGTCATGTACTACAGTGCAGGCTGTAACACCCCAGGTGTTTAGCTCCTTAATTGCATTGCATTTGCATGAGCATAAGCAAGCATCATTCATTTCATGCATAAGCTTATGATATGTTTATATTTCATGTGAAGTAAGAAGTGAGTAGTGTGCAAAACATAAGTACCTTATGTGCAATTTCCTTGTGAGACATGTCAACCACTTTAGTGTAACATAACTAGCAAGTGTTATGCAACACACTCATGCAACATGTGCAACATGGGCTTGCAACATTTGGGTGAAAGTATTGAAATACTTGTTCCAAAGAATGTGACACTAGGAATTTTGTGCAACCAAGGTGTAGAGTGGCTAATTAGGTCTTATAACACCTTAATTACATTTAGGGTAAGTAGTGGAGCAATGTTCATGTTGACCAAAATTACCAAATTGCCCTTCCAAATGTTGTTGACTAAGTTGGACCCCTAGAGTGATCTGGTTTGACCAATTAAAAAGTCCAAATTAGAGATCTTGCATGGAGGAGCAATCTTAAGCAATGTTGTAGAGAATTTCATGAGGAACAAAAGTTCTAATATGGCCATCTCATGAAAATGACCAGAACATGCTCAAAAATGGCCCACAGGTCAGTATTAGGGGCTGTTTTGGGACTTAGCAAATTTTGGCTAAGTGTGAAGCTGAAAACCGTTTCACTGTACCTCACTTTGACAACTTGTAACTCACAAACCAGGCCAAACCAGTCCTTGAGCCAATTGACAAAGTTGGAGCCCTCATGTAGCTCTACAACATTGTCCACATCACCCAAGCCTGGTTCCCAACCGTTTATGAGTTAGCGTGCTTCGAAAATCAAGTTTCAGTCGGGGGAAAATAACTGAAACTCAGTTCAGACTTCGTGTGCCTCACTTTGGAGCATTGTATCTCACTAACCAAGCCGAATTGGCTCACGACCCTATTGGCAATGTTGAAGCCCTCATGTAGCTCTACAACATTGCCAACATCAACCACGCCTGGTTCTCACTGGTTTGGGAGTTAATCGACGACGAAACTGCTCTGTCAGTCGAACGAAAACGACCTCCATTCAGTAAACGGCGACGCCATGCAGCCGGCTCGCGTCGTGGCGCTCGGGCAGAGCCCGGTGGCCGCGTGGCGCTCGCGCCCTGCCATCGCCTCCACGTCGCGAGCTCGCGCGCGTGAGTGAAGTGGGAGTCGACACCTCAGTCCCCATCACCCGCGCTCACTCTACTTCCTCCTCCCTCTCGCTCTGGCCGGGTTCACCGAGGCGGAAAACGGAGGCGCCATTGCCGCCGCAGCCCGCTCCGTACTCGTGCAAGCTCACCGTCGCACCCCCGTCCTCCAAATCCCGTCCACCGCTCCACCCGAATCCCCTCCACCTCCTCCAACCGTGGCTTGACCGGATTGTGTCGAGGTGAGGGCGAATTTCGTTTTCCGCCACCGGAAGTCCTCGCCGGCGCACTGTCCGCGCGGCGGCTCACCGTGGCCAGCTCCCTACGATCACCCTCCAGTCTTCCCGCTAAGTGTTCTGGGTTCCGGGGTGGGTAGAGCAGCCTAGGTGATGACGCTACCGGTTGGGATGGCCGGCACACGCCGGAACACCGTCGTGCGCTGTCGCGCCATGGCCGCCGGTGCGGTGCTCACGCGGCCAGCGGCACTCACTCCACCTCTGTCCTCTTCCTTGGCATGGAGGGGTCCGCCATGTCCTCAGCAAGCCGTAGTACACCTCACTTAGGTCCCTGGCCCCCGGAGCTCGCCGGACCGCCACCGGGTGCCGCCTCCGAGCCGCGGTCGCCATGGCCGTCGTAGTTAGGTTGGGATAGGGTCAGCCAAGCTAGGTCTGGTCGATGCGGAGGGTCACGGGGAAGCCGTTGGTGCTCTTCCCGTCGCCGGAAGCGCCGTCGTCGGCGAGCTTGAGCTCGCCGGAGTCGCGACCGTCTTCCCCCTTCGCTCTTCTCCCTCTGGCCTGCGGGCCCGCGCTGTCAGCACCCGCGCGCGGGATGGCTAAGCAGGCCGCGCGTGTGTCGCGGGCCGCGCGCGAGCACCGTGGGCCGCGTCCTTTCCCGGGCCGGCCCAGTATAAAATGAGATCTTTTTCATTTTTATTTATTTTTGCTATAGAATTTTGGTTAAGTTTGGAAAATGTAGATCTAGGGTTTTACTTGCTCAAAAATCATGAGATAAATTTTGTTAGGATCTGCGTGAGGTGTAGTATTTTAGAAAAATATGAGTTTGCTATGTGATGTTTAGTTTTTGGGATATTTAAATAGGTCTTTGAAATGTGTTTTAAATCACATGCAAACTTGTTTAAATTATATCTTGAGTTTCAGGGTTCCAAAAATTATGAAATTTGGTGGGTAGGCTAATTTATACTTGCTCTAGCTCTGGTAAAAATTTGGACAGTAGTGCTTAAGTACTTTTCAAGTTATAATGCTATCTTGTTATTCTAGGAAATACTTAAATAAATTTTTGTAACTTTTCTACATGTGCAATGTTCATATAAATTTTTGAAGAATGTCTTGGTACCCTAGAGTGTCCGAGAAAATTAAGAAATATGTTGTTTGACACTTTTGACTATGCTTTGTTATTTATACAAAAATCAGCCTTTTTGGCTTGTGAATTTTATGTAGGAAGTTCCTGTGAATAAATTTAGTTCAAATTTTTACAGTAGCCTCTTTGTGGGTCAGAGAGTCTCCTGTAATTTTTGAAGAATTTTTGGAGCAGTTTACATATATGGTTGAAATTCCACTTAATTACTTAAGTAAATTAAGAAATGGGTTTAAATAAATATTCTAGGTGGGCACACCTTACTTCTTGGTGTTTTTGTGACCTTTGTGAACTTGTAGTAGTATTAGTTTGGTCCTAGAGAATGTTTGCCACATAAATAATTATTTAATCGTTGCAATTTTAGGTTTTCTAAGACAGCTGATAGCATTTCTAGGTTTGACTTTGGAAAAAGGTGGTTGCTGGAAAACTTGTAAATACCAAGGTTGTAGTAAAATTGATAAATTAGCTTGTGTCAAAATTTGGGGGCATTTGGCTTAGTAGTTTGGGAGTTATTGCTGTTTAAAGTGTCAGTCCAGAATTGATTGCTCTCTGTTTAGAGAGGACAGATTCTGGAACTTGAGGAATTCGAAATGGAAAACTTAGGAATTAAGGGTTGAGGTCTGAAAATGACTTGTAGAGCAATTCATAAGCTTTCCAGATTGTCTTAGATCATATCTTTTGGAGTTGGGATTCTCCAGTATGTTAGAATCCTTGAGCTGTTGTCCAGAATGTTTTACTGTGGTAACCTAAGTAATATTACTCTTGTATTGTTAGGTGTTAGGGCCTTAACCGAAGAGGAACAACTATATCTTAGGTTGGGTAGATTAGGTAAGTACTTCTCCACCGGAGAAGAGATTTGCACGTACTAATAAAATAACTTGAATAGAGTATTTTATTTCTGAAATGCATTTCATTCCAAGCATGTTGCACCCATTTATGCATCCATGGTATTTATTGTGCATTCATGCAATAGGTGTACCGGAGGGGGTAACTCTCCTCGAGTTCGAGCCTGTGATTCCGGAGGAAGTCCAGGACCAGGAGCAGCAGGAGCCCGAGGACCCAGCAGGCGAAGGAGTGCCCGCAGACGACCTTCCTGAGTGCCCAGACCACCGGCCCTCGACCTTTCTGAAAGGCAAGCCCCGGTGCATGCTGAACCTACTGATTTATAAATTAATCTTGAGTACTTTTAATTGTTTTCTGCATTAAGTTGTAGGAGTTATATGAAAACACTTGTTGCATTATACCTGTCCTTGTCCAGATATCGTACTTAATCCTATTTTAGGTTTAGGCACGTGTCAATGCTTAGCCCTGCTTAGTACGGTAGAAGTCGGGTGATTTCCGGTCATCCGCGAGATGTAGGAAGGAGTCACGAGTGGCTGTATGGCTATCGTGGATGGAACCATGCTTAAAATGAAATTGAGACCGGGCGGGAGTTCGATAGTACAGCCGCAAGACACTTCACGTCTTGGGTGTGGAGTTATGCCCGTCTGAGTCGTTTAAGGACCGATTCGCTGTACGTCCTTGAGTCATGTTGAACGCAGTCTAACACTTAGTTGGCCGGATAAGTCGTTCCGACCGCGAAGCCGAGTAATGTGGTTCAGGCCGGGAATCGAATGGTAGGTTGCTTCTTGGAGGAGAGAAAGGATGTGCTTGGGGACATTGGCGTGAGACCAAGGGGGGTTAGAGTCCCTATCACCTGGCAGAGTGTCGCCCTTGGGGTCGCGACATCATTCGGACCCGCGATTCCTGAATCATATGAAAAGGTGGCTTGTGCGACCCTGGCAGGGGCCTGCGCGGTGAGTGTTAGAAATACCCCTCCAGCTGGATAGGAATTCGATTCGAATCGCCGTCGCTCCCGGTTAGTGAGCACTTGACTTGAGCAGCGGCAACGTAGATCTCATTAAAATGAACTGGTGGTTAAGGGAATGATACAATGTTGCCATAATGATATACCTGCTATGGATATAATAATCATGTTGTTTGATTATAATCAAGTGCATGTTTAGTACAGGTGCTAAGATAGATGACAGGTAAATGCTAAAAATAACTGCTAGTACAGGTTATAAGAGTATCAATTACTTATGCCTTTATGCAAATGTTATGTCAGCTAGCCCCTTGTGTACGCCTTGCATAATCCTTGGTGTCATCTTATTTCTGGTTTTCGACGGGTAAGTCTAGCTGAGTACATTCCAGTACTCAGGGTTTATTCCCTCCTGTTGCAGATGATATGCTCTATCAAGGCTTCTGCAAAACTTGTCTCCACCCTGCGGGTGAAGAAGACTAGATCACTTGGGCGTGATCATCTTTTATGTACTTTTCTCATGCTTTTGCGGGATGTTGATCATCAAGACTGGCAGTAGTTAATCAACTGGTGTGCGTTTGCTTCCGCTACTTTTATAAACTTGGTTTGTAATAATTGCGACTCCGTTTGTGAAAACTTAGTTCAGATCTACTTGTGAGATGTAACGTATGATGTTGTATGTCGAATGATGCGATCCTGGTTGTAAGCAAGTTGGTTTGAAATCCTTCGTGGTTTTGATTGACTACCGGGATTATATGGGCTCAAGTTCGAAAATTTGAACGCTTCGGTGCTTGTTTTTGTACTTGTGCTCTTATAATTTGGTCGGTTCTGTTACACAGGCCTCACCGGTGGCAACGTTAGGTCGGCTCTATCTAATCAGGTTTTATGTCATCAGCCCCATCCAAACCCATGGACTAGTCTAGTACCACTGTACCAGCTTGATACTGCTACCTCGTTCCAAAACTGAAAAAACAAATACGATTCTTGTTTTTTTGAGAAATCAAGAATTCTTAAAACACTAACATTTATAAATATTTAAATACAGTAAGTAATTAGTAACTATAAAACATATTTTCATCGTATGTCTATTTAAAGTCATAAATAATAATAATAATAATGTTCATAAACATAATTAAATTTAAGGAAATTTGACTTGATCCGAACTTTAGAATTGCATCTTTTTTTGGATGGTTGGATGTATACCTGTAATAATACTTTACCTTCCTAACCAATTGCGTTTTCTAGAGGGGGGAATATGAATATTCCGGCTTCCGAGAATGCACATATATAGCCTCCCATTATTTTATTACATGACACGATGCTCCACCATCAAGCGTTAATAATAAGCATCGTTATTAGCATTGATGATGAGGTGAGGTCACACAGGGATCATCTCCTCTCATCTCGGGCTCCTGAATCCTGATCTCCTCGTCCTCCTCAGCTCCAACCTGTACAGCACTAGTTTATCATCTCGGCTTCAGCTCAACCACCGGTCCCGGCTGCCCCTACCATACCGTACCACACCATACTGGATTGCTGCAGAACCTGGGCACTCAGCTGTAGGAGTAGCTGGTAACAAACACCCAACAGTGATGCTTAGCTGCAGCGGATTGATGGCCGGTTGCTTGCAGCGAAAGTGCTCCCTCCTCCAGTGAAAGTGAATGATGCAGTCCTGGATCCCCAAGCAATTAAGCGCGAGTGGTAGTACAGTTTTGACTTGGGCCGTGTTTAGTTCCACCGAGTTGGTGGCGGCTGAATTCCTGTTCAGCACTGTAGCGCACTGTAGCATTTTGTTTTTATTTGGTAAAAATTGTCCAAACATTGACTAATTAGGTTCAAAATGTTCGTCTCACAAAGTACAACAAAACTGTGCAATTAGTTTTTGATTTTATCTACATTTAGTACTCCATGCATGTGCCGACATTTTGATGTGATGGAGAATCTTCTTTTTGCATAGTGGAATTTGGGGAAATATTTGGGATCTAAACAGGCCCTTGTTAACAATCTTTGAGGAATTCTCTGCCTGCTGGTTAACATGGTGTCAGACCGTCAGAGGCGTCGTTGCAATTGCAGGTGTAAATTGGATGGATGGCACATGAAGGCCACATGCGGCAGCTTGGAGGAGACGGCTATTGTATGGATTTCCCCATGATCCATCCTAGCCATCTGAATATCTAGGAATCTCACTGATGGAAGGTCAAGCAGTTTAATTAGTACCGAGAAAAATAATAATAATCTTGAAGATATAATAGATGCTTGACGAACAGAACCGATCAATCAAGAACAGAATGGGTCAAACAGGACGACCTGCAGCAGCAAGGCATGTCCAATGTACTTTCAGAACTTGATTCTATTCCGTGCAGGAATGAAGAACCTGCACTGGCTGCACATTGTCAATGCCAATCTTTTCTTTGGCCTTGTTTAGATGACATCAAAATTCCAAGTTTTTTCACTCTCTCTCCATCACATCAATTTTTAGCCGCTTGCCTGGAGTATTAAATGTAGGTAAAAAAAATAACTAATTACACAGTTTAGTTGGAAATCACGAGATGAATCTTTTGAGCCTAGTTGGTCTATAATTGGACAATATTTGTCAAATAAGACGAAAGTGGTACTATTCATCGGGTTGAAATTTTTTCAGCATCTAAACGAGGCCTTTCTTTCTTTCTTTCTAGTGCTCGTTGAATCCAAATGTTAGCTAGTCATCATGTGACAACCTGTGCTTTTGGACCGTGTAAAATGGCTCTCGGAATGCTAAACAAAAGCAATCAGGTGAAGCGACGAGTGCAAGTTTCAAGAGGCGCTGGAGCAGGCAGGCATGATTCGGCTCTACGCTGGCTGCCACTTGCAGTGAACAGGAGAGGCGCCCAGGTTTTGGATCGCTGGAAGTATGATTTGTTTGTGGCGTTTGAAGCAGATGGATAGGAGTAGGCCTCAGTTTCTGGTTCCTCAGGATCCAAGCTAGCACTTCTTCTTGTGCGGCTTACGTGCAGTGTTGAGAAGCCACACCATGCTTTCTGCTGCCCAAGCAACACACCGGGCGCGACGATTCTGGAAACGCCGATGTTGTGGTGATGATGAGTGCTCAGTGAGAGCTGACAGGAGCCTCTGTTCTGTCTCTCCATCATGTGGAGTTTCTTTCAGTTGCAAAGAAAAATGTTAGTTTTCTTTATATTAGATTAAAACTTTTGGATCGGCCTACATGTCTCATGTTTGAATCGTAATAAGTAACACAAATATATAAAAACGATTATTATCACGTCATCTTATTCTATAAATCCATCAATTCATTTCAAAAGGATCGGAGAGCTGAGAGAGTTAAAAAAAAAAGTCCAACTTGTGGCACACGCCCACGATAGACGATAGATAGGTCGTACAACTCGGATGCTGAAAGCTGCGTTTCCTATGAATGAATGAACGAGAGACGGATCGGAGTCGGAGTGGGCTGCCTGGCTGGTGGTGGCGAGTGGAAGTGGATAGATAGCAAGTCATGTCCGAAACCAAAAGGGACGTCCGATCAGGATCACACATTCATGACAGAAGGGGGAAAGGAAAACAGAGCAAAGCAAAGCTCCAATCATACGCGTCCAATTATTGTTATTTGATTGGCAGCAGCCAAAAGAAATATACTCTTCCTAAAAAATACGCACCAGATACGGCTAGTACCTTTCGGTTGGCCCCAGTAGGAGGATTATATTATATTTCTATATATACACGGAGCACTAAACTATTGCACCGTTCAAGAGAGAGAGAGAGAGAGAAAATAAAAGGAAAAAACCTGCACATCTCGTTTTCTATGAAGTCATCTAATTTTAGCTTTGGTGAGACCAATATATAAAAAGTAGTATTAACATAAGTAAGCATATAATATATTTGTATAGTATTTTAGTCAGATTTAAAATTGATTGATTTCATTGAAAAGCGAGATACTATATCTTATTCTTCTCTTGTAGACGAAGGGTGTGGTGTGGCAGTATGTATACCAGTAGAACACACTTTGGCTGCGCACTGATGAGAAAACGAAAGTCCAGTCCCTCCCAGCGCAGTGCTAGCCTACCGCCTACGCAACGCATGCTTCCACCAGTTCCAACTTCCAACCGGTTGATTGGCCTACGCGACGCGAACAAAAGCGGCGCGCGTGTCGTGTGACGAGTGACGACTCACGAGCGCGCCGGCCGAACGTCTCTCTGTCTGCACGAGCACGGCGGCTGCACGGGTCAAGAAGGCGTACAACGCCTATCGGCAATAGCTGGCGCCGTACTGTGCTGCAGCACCAGACACCAGTTGCATGCGCTGCAGCACCGGACGCCTTGTTTAGATTTCAGAATTCACCCTCAAATTCCACTATGCAAAAAGAGATTCTCCATCACATCAAAATACCGGCAAATGTATGGAGTACTAAATGTAGATGAAATCATAAACTAATTGCACAGTTTTGTTGTACTTTGCGAGATGAACATTTTGAATCTAATTAATCAATTTTTAGATAATTTTTTACACTAAAAAACAAAAGTGCTATAGTGCTCGGGGATGGCACTGTGCAGCCGAGTCGGCGATCTAAACAAGGGGCAATGGGAGGTATAGCTAGGCAGGCAGGCAGGCCAACGTGCTGGTGTATTACAATTACAAAACACACATGTGTTCCATGTAGTACATACGTGTCACGGACCACTCGTTTTAAGGACGGGTTTGGACTAGTCCAGTCCCCACGGCCCCATGGAAAACGGTGCAGTTCCCGTGCATCTAGATTTTGGAGGAGAAAACAAAAGAGTACGTACGTGTATGTCACCGCCTTCCAAATAAGACTTTTTGTGCGCGACCAATAACCGCTTTAATTTCTCTTTAAAATGTTATTACGTGGTTTTCAGTTTCATGCCAAGTCAAACCTTTTTTTCTTCTTGTTCTCAATTCGCTGCTAGGAACGATTTGGGTATTCGTGTGATAAATTCCTTTGAGTTCACTTGCTATTTTTATGAGAAATAGATTTAAAAAATCTACAAATCAACCTTGCAGATAATTATATTCTTGTTGGAGGAGATCCCGCGGGAGAAAGTTTTGCAAATTTCAATTTGCCCGCTTCGTCCATTTCGTATGCGACTTTAGGTCGAACCTAAGCAAAATGCTTTTCCTTGTTTTTGAGCAATCTTTTTTCCCGTTGATCATAAACTTAATTTTCCCTCTTTCTTATTCTCAAAATATACATTAATATCTATGATACTAGATAAAAGCATTAATATCTATGATACTAGTAGATATTAATGCTTTTCTATATGATAATATTAAATTATTAAGTTTATATAAAATCTAAGCAATTTTTTTTGTAATAGTCGATTTTATTATATAGAAAAACATTAATATCTATGATACTAGATAAAAGCATTATCAAGATATACAGTATGTCCTAGACATATGGTAGGTTTTATATAAAAAATAATTTAATATTACAACAAAACTTTACATTTCCATGCTAAAAAAAACCTTGCATTTTCAAAATGGATGGAGAATGGTTTTTTATTCATATATGAAATTACATCCGCTGAAAGAAGATAGCAGGGGTGACGTGGAGCTTGCCTGCCGACCGGCCGGGCCGGGCCTTTCTGTCTGCAGCTTCTATTGTAAAAGCTTATCCACGCATCACCGCACCGTCCACCGGGGCAGGCCAGGGCAGGGCGGCGGCCTAGTTGATGCCATGTCATTCTCGCACCGGTCCATCACCACGACGACTCGGGTGCACTGCATGCTGTCAAGGCCGGGTTAGTTAGCTAGTTGGATTGATGATTAGTTATAAGTATATTATATATAATCACGGGTTCACGAGCGTCCCTTAACCGCGCGCGATCGGCAGTTTTCGAGTGTGTGTACCTCTGTGTGTGTGTGTGTGTGGGGGGGGGGGGGGGGGGGGGGGGGGGGGGGGGGGGGGGGGGGGGCAGGGTAGCTTCGGATTAGGTGCTTTAACAAAAGGCACACACAGTTCCGAAGATATGTATGGACTTTTTCTTTTGTACATTAACTTCATTCAGCACATATATTCCCCGATCCGCACCTTAAAACACATGCATGTCTTCTCTTGACTAGTGCACCACCTATCTCGACGCTTCCTAGCTACCCCTTTATTAGTGCATTTTGTTTCCTTTCTGTGGATTCTCTTATACTCCGTCAACCATCCTGTCAAAGATACATGTCACATTTGACTCTATATATTTTGACCATTAACTCTCTTTTTTTTTCCTTTCTAATTAAAACGTATTTTTTTTGTCTCCTCCAAATAGTTGATGAGATTTTCGGAGGTGTGGTTTTGAATTCGAATCTACACCTAACACTTCCGTATTAATTTCCCAACTCAATCTAGAGTTTACTAATTAGTTTTTTTATCAAATCTCATCCTAAACGACATGTCCTATATATGCACAAAAAAAATAGTACACCCAGTTCGTTTTTAGCTTCATCCAACTCAAGTTTCTCTAACTCTAACCAAATTTATAGGACAACTTATTTAAAAGTTAGAGAGATTTGATCTGGCAAAAAGTAAAGTGATACGCCGCGGAGTAGTGCAATTTTGACCAAGTCGTGTGTGCAGTGTGCTTGCTTATTTTGGTACTGTCTCCGTTCAAAATATATATGCTTATTAGTGTTCATACGGTAAGATTTAGATGACACCAAGACTAGTTATTTTTGTCTAGATCCGCCCCTCATTATTACACACATATATAATTTCCCGTACATCTTCCATTTCTATGGAAATGTTCTCGCGTTGCAAAAGTGGATTCAGCGGTATTTTTCAGCGAAAATATTTTTATCTCACAGCAAATCAGCATAAATACCAACTTAAGCTAAATTAGAACTAGCGTCTCGATGATTGAGCCGGCATCCATTGGAAGGCTCCTTCCTTACCCCTTATCCACGCAGCCTCACGCAACGAATCCTAGTATCCTATTACTAATGCTAGAGTGGTAGTAGCCTCCTTCCAGAAGCAACCGGCCGGAAAGCAGCAACCATCGACGGCCATGACCGATGGGCGGCGTCGTCGGAACCCGTGACGATGCATGCCCCCCCCCACCCCCCACCCCCCCCAGGATATGATTGATTTCATAAATAAATAAATAAATAAATAAATAAATAAAACGAGAAAGGCTGTGTTTAGTTATCCACGTTTTGGCTTTATTTGGTAAATAGTGTCCAACCGTTGACTAATTAGGTTTAAAACGTTCGTCTCGCAAAGTACAACCAAGCTGTACAATTAGTTTTTTATTTCATCTACATTTAGTACTTCATGCATGTATCGTAAATTTGATGTGACGAATTTTTTTTTATATAGTGCTTTTTTCAGGTAACTAAACACAGCCAAGCTGATTCCGAGAGTCGCAAGAAACTGACGTGGGATGACAAGGACACGTGGGTCCAGCCAAATTGTATCGTACATCAAACCGTGTTCTAGTGCAAATCTACTTCCTCCATTAAAAAAATATCGCTACGCGGTTCATGACGTTCAAGTTTTCTTAGGTTTGATTAGAACTGTTAAAAGTATTCACAATATTTATATTTTTAAATAAGTTTATTGTGAAAACATATTCCACGACCATAAATATCAATAACTTTCTTATATATATTTGATCAAACTTAAATATTTAACTTCTCAAAAAGTGATAATGACATTCTTTGGGACGGAGGGAGCATAATTTTGCTCTCTCTATATTTTATATCTTAGAAAAATACTTCTGAATACCCATTCATATACTGTATAGTATTTTGTCTTGCTGTGAACAAAATATACTAATTATTATTCTATACTAGGTGTTTTCATCTTTGCAATACACCTCTATGGGGGTTTAACATATATTTAGTTAAACCAGTTTTGCACATCTCTTGTGACATCATTAATCGATATCTTGGCTTTCAAATTTGATCTTGTCAGCTAGAAAATCTAGTGTTTATAGTATATTTGATTTAGATTTTTTTTCTTTTATGTTTTATTAACAATGAACTATAAATCCTTGATTCCACACTTAGATGCTACAATTAAATTTAAAATTGTTTCAACCTACACCATGTCACCTGAAAATAAATTTCCTCTATCAAATAATTATATATGTAGTAGTGCTTTTGATTAAAAAAAAATAAAGTGGTTACAATTAAATACCAGTGTCGATATGTCAAAATGTTTCAGTAAAAAGATGTATACACTTACATAAAGTAACAACTTTCAAAATTTACTGTTATAAGCTTTGATATAACTTAAACTAAACCTTTTATGTTATGGGTACGTGGTTTGGGAACATTTTCTTGCCTTCTTGCCATACTATATATAATCCTATAACCTATACATTTTCTCATATGTTTACTTGGTCTAATGGTGTTACACAACATTCTATGCTTATATAGCTTACTTCATGATTTTGAATTATTTTACTGCAATATTTCGTTTTGGTGCTTTACAAGGCAAATTTAGGAGTTACTTCACATATTTTTATAATGATATAGGCATGGGTAATTTAGACTCAAATTTAGAGGCTATTTTAAATTCTCTTTCACTACTGCAGAGATGAGTAATTTAGATGCAAATTTATAGGTTACTTTAAACTATCTTCTCATGATAGAGGTGGCTTAATTAGATGCATTTTTTTAAGAAACATGCATATCCAAATTTAGGTGAATAAAAGGCTAGATGCTTCTAATTATTGTGAGAATATTTAGATTTTATCTTTTTTTCTAGCGCATCTCGTGAAAATTGACACGGATACTGCACATGAAAACCTCTAATTAGTAGTTTATAAGATAACCCTCGGTTACTCCTACATAAATATTATAGTTATATAGCTCTGAACTAAGTTAAACATTTACATTATCTACTTATCTATATAAATTCCTATACTTTAATTAGCAACATGTGTATTATATATATATATATATATATATATATATATATATATATATATATATATATATATATATATATATATATATATATATATATATGAAAGTATCTCATAGCGAATCATCTTATGGTGTTGGCTATGCGTTTCTACAAATCGGTCGTAACTAAGTATATTTTTTTTTATTTAGGACAAAATTAAAAAAAAAAAAACAGCCTTTTGGAAACGGAGGCAGGCGTGCACGGGTTTTAATTTTAATATATATACCTTGTGCAGCGCGACCGTGTGACTACGTATCTTCCGCCGCCTATCTGTAGAGACTTCGTCAGGAGCAACTGCGTACGTACGTACACACACACACGGCACAGCGACTCCGCTCGTCAGAAAATATATATAGGCCATTATATATTGCTTTTTTTTTTGTGAATGGCCATCATATATTGCTGATGAAGATTCATTGACTCGTTTCTGAGACTACTGACCGTTTCCTCGTTGTCGCCGCGTGTCCGGTCATTTCCGTGTGACGATGCCCCGTCAAAAGCAAGCATGCACGTACCAAATGAACCGACGGCCGGCGCGGCATGGCACTATGGCAGCGGTCTGCGCACGCAACGCGACGGTGCAGCGACGCGCCAACTGACACCGCCACGCGGCCGGGTCAAAAGCAGAGCTCGCCGTCGCCGTCGCCGTGGTCGCTCGCTTCCCTGCGGCGAGCTGATCGAGCTCGATCGCTTGGTGGTTGCTTGGGTTGGGCTGGGTCGTCGTCGTCCGGTGCAGCGCGCGGGCGGCCCGTCGCTATCGCGCCTGCAGCTGCAAGCTTGAATGGACGAAGCGTGCGCCCCGTTGGCCGTTGCGCGTACGCAGTTTCCACTGGTGCATTGCATTCCACGGTTCCACCCCGGCCGTCCGTCACACGCACGCTTGATCTCCAAGCCTCAGCTGCTACTGCTGGTGCATGGCAGCACGGCTCCAGCTAATGCGGGGCAAGCTTTAATTTGGTCTCTTTCACCTTCACAAAAAAAATGAAACAAAAGAATAGGAAAAGTAATGTTGTAGGTATGTACATAAGCCTGGTCTCTTTCACCTTCGTCGTCATCAGAAATAAAAAAAAAGAAAGAAAACCCACTACAAAATTAAAAATAGAGAGAGTAAGAAATAAGCCTTGTCTCTTTCACCTTCATCACCAGAAAACAAAAACACAAGAAAAGAAAAGAAAAGAAAAGAAAAGAAAAAGTAATGATGCAGGTAATAAGCCCGGCCGGTCTCTTTCGTGTTAGAAGGAAAGGAAAGAAAAAAACAGATGAGCTTGCTGGTCTCTTTCCTGCTGCCTTAGCTGGCTTGGTGGCCTAACAAAGGTACTCCTCTACTACAAAAAAAAAAAGGTACTCCTCTCCTACCACGGCCAATAGCAATAACCAACCGCTCTCCTACGACTCTAACCAACCCCAGCCCCGGCCAGTCTTTGATATATGTTCCTATTTAATATATAATTATAATTATATACCCACCACAATATATGCATGCGTAATTGTTAATCGCTTACTTAACTAAATTAAATTAAATTAATTAAAAAGCCTGATGTTATTTTGATCTCTTTTGATGTCACGAGGAGCGAAAACAACCCCTGCATTTCACCTACTCGAGATGGGTTATGGTGTTTAGTTAACTGGCTATTAGGTTAGGTGAACACCTGCCTCGCACCACATCACATGACTTTCATACTTTAATATGTACAAGTTAAAGAACCGGTTCTTCATGTCACTTCTGCTTAATTGTTTACATACCATTCTTTCACAAGCCTTTAGACTTCATTAACTTTGAGTTGAATTCCTTACTTTGGTGACATCATCGTTTTTTTGGGTTCAATATACATATGAATTGGCAAATCAAAATGGTTTACACGGTCTAGTAGTAGTCACAAGTGTCATCTCACCGGACGAGCGCCAGCTCACGTGGTAGCGTCCCAGTGGTGGAAAGCTCCAGCAGGCTTGGGAGTTCGACTCCCCACCTCCACGTGCGTAATTTTGCGTGTTGTTAAGAAATCTGCTTAGCTATCCCACGTCAAAACACAGGTCTAGAGTCTGGTTCAGTCTCACGTGAGCTACGGTGCCATTATGTATGGGTAAGACGGGGATTCGAAGATTTTCTCGATCTGCGTGACAAAGGTTTTATTCTTAATCACGTTACCTGAGGCTATCTTACCCTCGCGGGTCAAGTTTTTTTTTTTAGTGACATCTCAGGCTAGCGTTCTTAACATTGTGATTATCCTCTACCTGCCTTTGGTGGGGTATGATATATGATTCGATCTCATCAGGCCAGCAAGCCTGGCTAGCAGTAGCAGGTGATAGGATTTAACGAAAAGTGGCACGGAGTGCTACTGCATTTGTCAGCATCATAGGATCACTACAATATTTGTGAGCCTGCATCAGAAAGTTAGCTCACGGAAAGCGTACTTTGGTTGCTTGCTTTCTTTCTTTCTCCAAAAGCTCGCGTCATTAGAGGACACTTAACAGGTCAAATGCATGCTCGATCGCCGTGTATGTTAATTAGACAAAAGATCGTTCGGTTGCTTGTCCTCATTGTTCAGCTAGCTCCTCCATTTCCAAGCCCCATGATCACACCTTCTTAATTTCACACCGTTTAGGACAGAGTTTACTTTTATACACAAAATGATTTAACAAGTACTCCTTTCATTCGAAAATAATGCGATTTTCGTTTTTTCTAGAATATTTTTTTAAATTGGCCAAATAAATCTGTACAAAAATACTAACATCTATAATATCCAATAAGTATTATTGGATTAATTATGAATTATATTTTCATAGCAAATTTATTTGGAGGCATAAATGTAGATAATACTTTCGATAAAGTTAGTAGACTTAAGAAAGTTTGACTCGTTCTTAAACACAAAATTACATCTTTTTTACGGGATGGGAATGAGTAGTGTAGAAAAGAAAAAAAAAGAGCTGTATCAAAAATGCCTACAGCTTCTGGATTTCATTTCAAAAACCCACAGCTATTTTGACACGTCTATTAAAAAAGGACTTTAACTTTGTGACTCATACGTGACAAAGGTGGCCCACACATGTCAAAATATCCGTGAGTTTTTGAAATTTGCTCGAGGGTGGATTGCGGGGATTGCAAATTAGACATGCATGCTGTCAATTAATAGTGTGTATAACATCGTGCTAACTCTGTCATCGGTGTAACACTGTATCTACCATTATGTAAGTTGGTGGAGATGATCCTTTACAATAGTGTACTTGCTTGTACTACACAGGTAGGTGTTTAAGATCCAGTTGAACTTTCTCATGCGAGTTAAAAACTGACTGCTATATGTCAGTACACCAATGCAAAATATACTTGTAAGCTAAGCCCATCATTAAAGCATCTTGAAGTGCAAGTACCGTGTCTGTTTAGTGATGCTAATGCGATGTTACTCCTGAGCAGCCTTCTTAATTACTCGTGTAGCCTACACCATGCATGATATGGAACACCGAATGTACTGCCTGTATTCCTTGTGTTTCTGCTGTTTTTGAATGGGCACGAGAGGTGGTATTCTCTCGTCATGATGCATGGCTAGCTGTTGCTTCTGAGAGCACACATGTGCAATTGGCGTGTTGCTTGGTCAAATCAAACTGAGATGACATGGCTTGGTAAGTGGTAACCTCTCAAAAATTAATTCCAAATGGATCCAGCCCCAATGTTGAAGCCACCTAGCCTCCAGCCTGGCATTGCATATGCCAACTCAAACTAACACTCACCCACAGTACTTCCAAGCAAGCAAAGTAAAATCTACAGGAGAACAACATAGCACAAGTGTGCGATGCAAGGTACAGACGGCTGGTAGAATGATCTCACTGCACTAACTTTTCAGCCGCCATTGGCTTATGCATGTGAGTTGTCTATGACCGAGCAGCCTGAGTCATCAACACACAGGTAAAGTGAGATTCAAGTTCCCCTGTGTTTGTTTTCAAGAAGCGACAATGTATGTTAGCATTGTACAGCTAGCTATTGACACCATACTTTATTGCCTCTATGTTCTCCTTAATGATCAAGTCGTGTTAAAAGGGTATATATATGTCCTTATGTTAATCTGATTTGAGTTTTATCCTAGATGGAAACTAGGAGAGCATGGCTTGATTTATTCCATGATGTTGAATATATAGTTTCTTTGAGAGTGGTTATTGTTATGCAAACTTAATTAGAAAGATGATACTTGATCTATTAACTCAAGTTTCACATATTCCGATTTGTCAACAATATGTGAGTTTTATGGGCCCAACCAACCAAATGTGAGTTTTATGTGTGGTTTTAACTTATTGTTGGTTTTAACTTTTATAAGAAGTGGTGGCATAAGCTAGTATGTTATAACAAAAAATGTCTTTTAGTCATCATCTCCCTAGTTGTTGTATACATGCCTTGTGTATGACTAAACACTATGACACAAGATAAAGAAAACAAATCAGGTGTCGTCCATCATAACAAATGCCACACGGCACAATATCTTACCATTGTTTGCCTTAAGATATGATGATATACTTAGGCGTGTTATGATAAATTTATGCATGTCATATAATATGCTTGTTTTAGCAATGGTGCAACTAAGAAATATGGTTGTTGAAAGGTCTTGATGGCTAGAGGGGGGGTGAATAGCCTATTAAAAAATTCTACAAAGACAAGCTAAACAAGTTTATCAATAAAACAAATAGCGAGATGCGAGTTTTGCTTAGCCTACGGGGTGTTTGCAAGCCACCTAACCAATTCACAATTCTAGTATATTTGCACTCAACCGCACAAGTCAAACCGCACAATTTAACTACAACTAAAGCTAGCTAGCTACTCAAGCTAAGAGTTACACTAACAAGCTAGCAAGGTAACTAAGAAATTAATACAAGAGAGAGTTAGGAGGGTATCACCGAGGGGCGAAGTATTGAGCCAACCAATCAATATGATCAAGAGATGAATACCACAATATACAACCACCGGGATCGATCAAACACAATAAGAATGATGACACAAAGATTTATCCCGGGGTTCACGTGCTTGCCGGCACGCTAGTCCCCGTTGTGTCCCTCTTCACCACGTGGTTCGGTGGCTAATCGGTCACACACCGAGCCTCTCAAAAGGCGCCACAAGAACCTACCAAATGGCAAAAGGTTACAGTGACACGAAGCAATTTACTAATGTTGCCTTTGGCGCTTCGCCGAGGTAGGCACAAACCCCTCACAATCACCGGAGGTGGCCAAGAACAATCACCAACTCTTGCCAACGCCTCCAAGCTGCTCCAAGCCGTCTAGGTGGCGGCAACCACCTAGAGAAACAAGAATCCCGCAGCAAATCAACCACCAAGTGCCAACTAGATGCAATCTCGCAATGCAAATGCACTTGGATCACTCAATCTCACTTCGAATATGCAAAGAAGCAAGAGAGATGAGTGGGAGGGGAGTTGCTTAGCTCAAAGTGCTCACATGTATGCCAAATGTTCGAGAGAGAGAGCCTTGAGCCGGTCAACGAGTATTTATAGACGTACCCCTTCGAATAGAGCCGTTAGAAACTTAAACAGCCGAAATCGCGCTGACCGGACGCGCTGGTCCAACTGACCGGACGCGCCGGTCGCCCAACGGCTAACACGTGAAACACTGACCGGACGCGCTGGTCCAAACGACCGAACGCATTGGTCGCCCAACGGCTAACTGCGAAGCAACGACCGGACGCGTTCATCGCACAGACCGGACGCGCTGGAAATGACCGGACGCGCTGGTCCCGAGAAAGACCGGACGCGCTGGTCGCCAGAGCAGCGCTCAACGAAACAACGACCGGACGCGCTGAAGAAACATGACCGGACGCGACAGTGCCAGCGTCTGGTTAGAGTCCAGTAAGCTCCCTGAACGACCGGACGCGTCCGATCATCAGTGACCGGACGCGCCTCGCGTCCGATCATCGAACTAAAAAACGCGCAGACACTGAACACTGACCGGACGCGTCCGGTCATGCAAAGACCGCGTCCGGTTCAGCGTCCGGTCACCTATGTGACCTCCGTTCGCCTCCGTTTCTTTTCCGGACTTTCGGCGTAGTGAAAAATAGTCGTTTCAACTTCTCGAAAACGCCTGAATCCTACCTCGCAAGCTCGGCGGGAGGGAGAGAGGATCCCAAACCCTCTCTACCGCTCAAACTCCACCGCCTTCGCAAACGTGCTAACACCACCAAGTGATCTTCGTCATGTGTGAGTGTGTTAGCATTTTCACAATCATTTTTTGAGGCGATATTAGTTCTATCCAAATGCATATGATTATGAAATGCACATCTAGAGGCACTTAGGAGTTCAATAGCCGCGTCATTCCCCTCTTTATAGTACGGCTATCTATCCTATAATGTAACCACACCCACTAGGTGTCTTGGTTACTAAAACACAACCCTTAAGCATATACCTTTGCCTTGATCACATAGGGTTGCGTCCAAATCCAAGTGTGGCCATCATGATCACCATGTCCATCTTGCCACCAACCTTGGAATGTACTAATCCTCATATGCTACATACAACTTAGGCATAGGATTAGTACTTAGGCATTGTCACTAATTACCAACACCAAACATAGGACTTTTAGTTGTGTAATACACTATCTTTAGTTCTTATTACTATGTGAAATATGGGTGTAGCCGTGTAGATCTTGATTTAACCTAAATGTCTTTTCTTATATATCCAAGGGATGGAACAATTTTTCTAAACCCAATTTTTAGTTATCCCCACGCTACTATTTTTGATATACACATGAGTTGTCCATGATCGAGTCGTGTATCAAAAGACATCCATAAAGTCATAAGTACAAGTATACATTACGATAAAATATACAAGCCATATATAATTTATTAGTTGTGTGTTTGTTTTAAAAAGTGATGATAATATGTATAAGAAATCCCACATGTCATGATTTCTTAATTGCACTTGCTTCGGAGAGAGGCTATACCTACTGGTATGTTGTAATAATAATTGCCATAAAATATATTGTGTTAATTGTTCATTTTTCCTTGTGTAAGGGATATGCTAACATCATATCTTCTACAATATTTGTAGTATGACACAAGATAAACATGAATATTGTCTATCATAACAAATGCCATGCGGCATCATATCTTACCATTGTTTGCCTTAACAAGTGGCGATACAAGCAAGAGAGTATCAATAGTATTTCGCTACACGTTGTATTTCTTAATTGATATGTTTGTTTTAGTAATGGTGCATGCTAACAGATATGGCCACAAAACAAATCTTTAATTCCTTCTACTATGCGAAATATGAGCGTCGCTCATGATTTATTAATTTAGGTTATATGTCTTTTGCTATATATCTTAAAGATAGACCGGCTTCGTTACACTCTTTTCTCAATGACCGATATACATGTGTTGTCAATGACCGAGCAATGCATCAAAAGGCATCCATAAAGTCGCAAGTACAAGTATGCTTTACCAACAGTGGCGGATCTAGGAAATACATATAGGGGGGGCTGAAGAAATATCACTATAGCAAAAGGTCTGTTATTGTCTGTACATGGTCGAGGTATGTATATATAGTGTAAAGCATTTTTTATGAAAACATAAGAATATTTCGTAATAAAAAGGCACCTCCGTGATACCGCTGGTTGGATCCACCTGTGGGCTGTGACTGCCTTGATCTTCACCGGACCGCCGACTTGTTTTTTGGATTCGTGTCACAGTGTCGGGGGAATGTGACTGGGACTTCAATCGACTAGAGGAGTGGGGGATAACTGGGCCTTCTTGGGCCGCAACTGATGCAAGGTGGGAGTTAATGAGAAAGGCCCTTGGCCTCACGCCCAAGTGTCGAGCGCGGCTTCAACCTCCAGACGGAGGAGATCGACGTCTTCAGCCCCTCCTACTCAACAACCATGGTAGAAATTTCTTGCAGAGGATCAGGGGAGGCTCAAGGGGATGTGCGGCGGTAGGGGGCTAGAGCCCCCCTAGCCCCCCGCTAGATCCGCCCCTGTTTACCAACATGATATACAAGCGATAGTTTCCTAGCTGTATGTATTTTAAAAAGCGAGGATACTATGTGCAACAAATCCCATATATACATCATGATTTATTGATTGTATTCGTTCGGGATAGACAAGGCTATATATCAGTGGTGATGTTCGTTCGGGATAGATTAGGCTATATATCGGCGGTGCGACGGTGTTGTGTGGCGCGTGTTGATGTCTCAATCTAACCGACTGGTGTCGTTTGTTGCCTTTTACTTTTGTCGTTTTTTTGGTTGTTACCGTTGCTCGACCCTCGAGGGTTTCGTTGCTCTATTACATTACCCGGACCTGGGTTCTTTATTTCCCAATATATTCGGTAACTTTCCTGATTCCTTGAAAAAAAAACTATATACACAAGTATTTTTATAATAAATTCTACATGTCATAATTATTATCTGTACATGTCTTCTCAAGAAGTGAGTGTGACGATATATTGCAATCAGATACGACTGAAAGCAATTAAGACTTGGCTTAATTTCTATGATGTGAAATAAGAGGATTGGACTTGATTCATTGTTCTAGAGTGACTGATTATCGTTGTGTAAGAAAATTAATCGTTTTTGCTGTTGTGCAGATATTGTGCATTTTAATTTTTATTTAGGTGGCAATCAGAGGACCCACCGAATGCTCCTCAAAGATGTTTGTTCATCACTGTTGGCTGTGTTTGCCGTCACATAACATAGCGGCCCAACCTCTAACCGCCAATAGTTTTCTATACTCTTCGGCTAAGCTGAGCCATTTATACCCCCTCTCTCTCTCTCCCCCCATTCGTCTTCTCATAGTCATCCGAGAGTCCTTCTCTCTCTGGCGACGGCCATGGTGCTGCTGCAGCAGCAGCAGCAGCAGCAGCAGCAGCAGCAGCACAGAATCTACATCTTGCAGTTCAGGAAGGGCGAGCCGGAGCAGGAGGTGGCATGCAAGGTGTCGCAGCCCAAGGGCGCCGGGCGGCGGGTCATGTACTACTACCAGGACTACGGCAGCGGTGGGGGCAAGAGCGGCAAGCAGGTGCAACCCAGGGCGCTCGGCCTGCGGCGCTTCTTGGCCATGCTCCTGCTCTCCTTCCTCTGCGTGGGGACGCTGTTCGTGGCGCCCGTGTCTTTCCTCTCCTTCGTGCATAGCGACGAAGGCGGCCCGGCGGCGGTGGCGACGGCCACGGCCGCGCGTGGCGCGGTGTCCGGGCCGTGCTCGTCCGTGGGGAACGACAGCCTCTGCTGCGACCGCACGTCGGAGCGCGCGGACATCTGCTTCGCGAAGGGGGACCTGCGCATGCACTCGGCGAGCGCGTCGTTCCAGCTCGTGTCCGCCGGCAACTCGACGGAGGAGGAGCGGATACGGCCGTACACGCGCAAGTGGGAGGCGAACGTGATGGCGACGATCGACGAGGTGCGGCTGCGGCGCGTGGTCCCCGGCGACGCAGCGCGGTGCGACGTGCGGCACGACGTGCCGGCCGTGCTCTTCTCCACCGGCGGGTACACGGGCAACGTGTACCACGAGTTCAACGACGGCATCCTGCCGCTGTTCGTGACGGCGCACCACCTCCGGCGGCGCGTGGTGCTGGTGATCCTCGAGTACCACGACTGGTGGATGACCAAGTACGGCGACGTGGTGTCCGAGCTGTCGGCGTTCCCGCCGATCGACTTCACCGCCGACCGCCGCGTGCACTGCTTCCAAGAGGTGATCACCGGGCTGCGCATCCACGGCGAGCTGACCGTGGACCCGGCGAGGACGCCCGAGGGGAAGAGCATCGGCGACTTCCGCAGGCTCCTGGACGACGCGTACCGCGGCCGCATCGAGTTCCTGGAGCGCCTGGAGCGGCGCGCGGCTCGCAAGCGCCTGCGCCTGCGCCACCGCCGCGGCACCGTGGTGCCCCGCGCGCCGCCAGGTCCGAGTCACGCAGACGACGACCGCCGCCCCAGGCTGGTGATCGTGTCGCGGACGGGGTCCCGCGTGATCGAGAACGAGGCGGACGTGGCGGCGCTGGCGGCGGACGTCGGGTTCGACGTGCGCGTGATCCGTCCCGACCGCACCACGGAGCTGTGTAAGATATACCGGGAGCTGAACGCCAGCGACGCCATGGTCGGGGTGCACGGCGCCGCCATGACGCACTTCCTGTTCATGCGGCCCGGGAAGGTGTTCATCCAGGTGGTGCCCCTGGGCACGGACTGGGCCGCCGCCGCCTACTACGGCGACCCCGCGGCGCGGATGGGCCTGCGCTACGTCGGGTACAAGATCGGCCCCGAGGAGAGCTCGCTGTCCCGCGAGTACCCCACGGGCGACCCCGTGCTGACGGACCCCGCCGGCGTGGCGCAGCGCGGCTGGGACGTGACCAAGAAGGTGTACCTGGACCGGCAGAACGTGCGGCTGGACCTGGCGCGCTTCCGGGAGGAGCTCGTCGGGGCGCACCGGTACCTGCTGGCCGGCGGCGGCGCCGGGCGGCTGCGGCCGAGAGCGCCCGAGTGATGATGTGATGTGCGTCGGACGGACGGGTTTGACCGGTCTCGATTAAGCAACAACCGCCAGCTCAATGAACATCTCCTCTGCTCTGCTATACTAGTTTTCATTCCCACCATTTCTTTTTCTTTGGTTATACTGACTTGACCTGACAATTCTTTGCATTAGTTTTTTGTGTCGTCGTCCTGTACTTGTGATCCATCGATGGTAAAAAAAAATCCGAGCTTGCTGTGCATAAATACATACATACATACATACACTCAATAAAAGAGAATCAGTTACATTAGTTGTCCACATTTTTTTTTGCTCTAAATCTATGGCCTAGGGCCGCTGTCGCCGCGGCCGCTGTCCACCACTGTTCTCCCTTTCCCTCCGGCATCTCGGCAGAGGCTGAAGGGAGTGAGATCCATTATTTTTAATAAGTTTTTTTTCTAGCAGATCGAGTTATTAGAGTTAGTGTTTTTCCATGTCAAATTTCTTGGTATTGGAGTTTTATTTCCTCCTCCTCCTCTCCGGCGACGGTGAAGGGGAAGGGTGGAATCGTCTTCTCCATGGCGGCTCCGTTGAAGATGAGGGCGACAATTTCGGCGTCAGCATCTTCATCAACATGACGACATGGAGACTTTTATTTTCGGACGGCGGCATCAAGGCGGAGATGATGTTGCCGCCATGAAATAATTTTCTCCGATCTCTTATCCGTTTTGTTGTGGTTAGATCTGACCACGATAAAGGACTAGGGAGAATAATTTTCAGATCAGTCTTCCTCACTTTTTGGTGGCAGAAATAAGAAGAAGGAAGACACCAGAAAGAAGAAGTTCCTCAATTCCGCCTACAGGAATGTTGGCCGTCGTTCGTTGGTTATTTGTTCTCAAGCATTTGCCGAGTGTTTGCCTGTGCGGTCATCTATACTGTAAAATATCTAATATGTTGGGTCTTGAGTTTGTGCTATTCACAGCGTGGGTACTATTTTGTAATCCGGAGTACGTGTGACGTGTTAATATACCCAGCTATCATATAATATAATTCTTTTTTCATCGGAAAAAAAGAGAGAATCAATTACATTAGGCGCCAACAAGAGAGTCGCAGTTTTGCTGTGTTTATTACTATATCTGAACTGAACTCTGAATGCATCCGCCCATCAGACAAGTCGAGTTGGTGCTTGCATTGCAGTTGCAGGACTTGACGCCAGTCGTCACGGCCTTGTTCGATCCGTGTTGGTTGGTTGGTTGGTTGGTTCGTTGGTTCTCCGGGGGAGAGGGGAGGGGAGGGGAGGGGAGGGGAGGGGGAGCCTGCCGCCGCCACCCGCCAGGCTGTAAGAGTTTGTTGAAACAGACTAATCAGCTTTCGTTAAGCGTCAATAAAGCCTGCTATTAGTGGCCCGTAAAGCGTCACCCGTCGGGCCTGGCCTGGCCTGGCCTGAACGGACCCTAACGGCACGCCCAGTACCACGGCGATGCATCAACCGCACCTATCGATGGCGCGCGCAGCGGCGGAGGCCACAACCATAACACAGCTTGCTGCTGCTGCTGACAACAACGACAGTCAGTCACGCACGCAACACTTTTTCGGCCCTGTTTGTCACGGCGCGAATCGTAGGATTTCACAGGCCGGAATCGTCCCCGTCCGGTTCCTTGGATGACCGGGGAAGAATTAACCACCCCGCGTTCCAAACGGGGAAACTTTAACTCGCAAGTCACACGAAAGTTGGAAAACCATTTGCCCACTAGAATTAGAAAGCGATACAACCAGTGGCGGGCCCAGGATTTTGAAGTTGAGTATTCGAAACGTACAAGAGCGCAAAAAAAAAAACTCAACCAAAAGGCTAATATTTAGCATGTATAATGCCGCATGGTTGAAATTGCATAATGCATAATTTATATAGGAAATATATATGAAATTTGAAATTGCATAACATATATAGGAAATATAAATATAATTTGAAATTGCATAATATTATATAGGAAATATATGAAATCCGGAAGCTAAGCCAAGAGACAGAGACTGAAACTTACAGAAGTTGGCCAGGACAAACTCGGGCTCATCAGTCTGGAGTGTCGCCGTCAGAGCCTCGGACTCCGCCTCGCTGCTGCGTGCTGCTGGCTGCCGCCCTCCGCCCGACGCCCCAGCAGGCCAACCGGTGAGCGGCCGACGCTGGCAGCCTAGCGTCGTGGTGCCGCCGCCCGCCCGCCCCTGAGTCCATCGTGCACGGTGCCGGTGCGTCGTGCCGCTACCGCCACCCGCTATTGGGAGTCGAACAGACCGTACCTGCGGCTTTGCGGGTGTGGGACGGGAGTGGAGAATATGAGCTCTCAGGCCGCTGGGCCTTTAGGTGTGGGAGAAAAAGAGCAGGAACGTGTCATTTTGAGTGGATTTGATGTATAGATACAGTTTCACCGTGTATTTTTGTTTCTTTAATATACAGACTTGTATATATCCTATATATATGAAATTTTTTTGTCAAAAAAAATTGGGTATTCAACTGAATACCCTTGAATACTAATGGATACAACGCACCTTTAATTAATATAATAAATAAAGAGATTGAAAATCGTCGTCGTCGCAGCACGTAGTACTAGACAGGGCGTAGGTGCTAAAGAAACGCACGCACCCGGATTAGGAGAGGAGAGCATCATAGCGGTGGTGGCGACTGGCAAAGTCGAGCAGTGAGTGGAATCTCGCCATCCCAGGAGGAGGAGGATCGGTGGGCGGCGCGTCAGCTTCGCCTACGCGCCCGCGCTTGCCGTCGTCGTCCGGCGGAAGACTCACGGAAGATTCGCACGCACGCCATGCCGTTTGATTGTATTTCTGACGAACCCTCAGGAAGGAAGCTTCGGGCGCACGCGCACTGGCACTGCGACGTTGGCAGTGTGGGACAAGTTGGCTGGGGCCTCGTTTAGATGTCATCCAAATTCCAAATTTTTTCACTCTCTCTCCATCACATCAATTTTTAGCCGCTTGCATGGAGTATTAAATGTAGGTAAAAAAAATAACTAATTACACAGTTTAGTTGGAAATCACGAGATTAATCTTTTGAGCCTAGTTGGTCCACGATTGGATAATATTTGTCAAATAAGACGAAAGTAGTACTATTCATCGGGTTGAATTTTTTTCAGCATCTAAACGTGGCCTGGATCTCACAGTCTGAGAAATTCTGATTGGTGCGATGATACTGACCTCGAGATTCGTACGGTGGCTTCGTAGAACGAGCGGGCCAATAGCCCACCAAAGCATGGCATGCCGGCCCAATCGTCTACTCTGCAGCCCATGAAGCCCAACAAAATAGGCCGTTCGGCTCCAACAAAGCAAGCCCATCTGGCATCACCTCGAACAAGCCCAACAGAATAGGCCGGTGGGCCCGAAGAGCCTCGTGCTCGTCCGGCTCCCCAGTCCAAGCCTCCTCCGATCCAAACCCAACCGGAGGGATCTCTCTCCTCGGCTCCGGAAGCCTGTTCCGTTTCCGTCCTGGCGTGCTCTCCTCCGCACCATCGCCGCCCCGATTCCCCGACTCGGCGCGGGCGAGACGTGGATCTCGGCGGAGGAGACTCCGACCATCGCTCCCTGTCGAACCATGGCGCCCGCGGACTCCGACTCCGCCATCTCCACCTGCCCGCACTGGTAACGCTCTCTCTCTCTCTCTCTCTCTCTCTCTCTCTCTCTCTCTCTCTCTCTCTCTCTCTCTCTCTTACTGGCCTCCCTACGCTGGGAAATCTCTCTCTCGCTGGCCTCCCTCGCCTTCCCAGCGTCTCCGCCTACCCACCACAGGTCGATTCCTTCGTCCGCCTCCGCTATGCGGACAGGATAGGATTGGGGTCGTCAACCGTTGCATATTTACGATACTGATTTGTTCGCGTGCGTCGCTGCTTAATAATAGGGTATATAGTTCAGGGCTTCAGGCTTATTTTGTGATGATTAATTACACATGACATGCGACGTGATACCGTTGCTCTCTGGATTATCTTCTGCAAATTGTCGAACGCTCAGTCACGTGTACATATAGAATCAGTTTTACCGGTATCGTATCAGATACTTGTATGATTACCACAATGTCCGGGGTATGGTTTTTAGTCAGCTGTACATACATTATTAACTGTGATTCTCCCCATACTCTTTATTTAGTCAGCTGGGGTTAAGTATGTTGATTACTGACGATATTTCTCTGTTTATTCTATATAGTCGGCGGGAGATTCCATCTTCAAACATTGCATTGCACAGCGCGCACTGCGCTCGGAACCTTCAGAAGTGTGAACATTGTGGAGATATGGTTCCGAGGAAGCTTATGGTTGAACACTACGATGAAAACCATGCTCCGGTATCGTTCCAAACTCCAAGCTTCTCTCAGATTCATTGTTTGGAGTTCCCGAATCGTTTTCACTGTCATTCATAATTATAATATTGCTGAAGTTTAAGTGTTACATTAAGAAGCACAGAAGCCTGCATTACTGTTCAGCTCTCTTTTTTTTTCCTGAGTTATTATCTTACTCTAAAGAAGCTGCTACATTACATGAACGCATATTTACAATCATTATGACAGCAAAAAGTACAATTGCTTTAAACAGCTATGACAGTTTCTTTATATGCTTATGGTAGGCAACATAATTTCTTGTAACCACTAAGGTAACGTAAACAAATGAAAGCGTCTTCGTCAGCCACTAAGTTAATGTAAATTGTAGATAAATTATAGAGATGGCAATAGATGTACGCCTTCCTGTTTTTTTTTCTTCCCCTTTTTACCACCTCTTAATTTACTAATTCATCTTCACCACTAATCTTATTACGGATACAGATGAATTGCTCACTTTGCAAAAACACAGTAGAACGTGAGCTATGGGATCTTCATACAGGCATACAATGCCCACAAAGGATGCTCACATGCCAATACTGTCAGTTTGAACTGCCTGCAGTCGATCTTTTTGAACATCAGGTATGGATATATCTCACATGGCAACCTATTATTCAAGAAACTAGTTTTGGATACAGTTCTCAGTGGTCTAATGAGGGTGGGTGTGCTACAGGATGTGTGTGGAAATCGAACAGAATATTGTCAAAGTTGCAGGAAGTATATCAGACTTCGTGAATGGATTGGACATGAACTCCAGTTCCATACGATTTTAAATGCTGCATCAGAACTTTCAAGGTAACCTTCCAACTGATCAGTAACTCCAGTTGCATACCTTCAATTTTCAAGACAACATTCAGCTACATCGGTGTTATTATTACTCCCTCCAGTCCAGTTTAAGTGGTGTACACCAGTTTTTCCATTCGGCCGAAATAAGTGGCGGACGGGGGTTTCAAGAGCCGATTAATTACTTCGAGTAAATAGAAAACGTTGCATGCATGGCTACCAACGGAGCGTCAGCCACTAGGATTGGAGTAACACTGCATGCATGGGCTAGCAACGAGAGAAAAGAGGGCCAATTAATGCTGGGATGGATATCATGCGGAGATTACTACCATGTCTTGGTATCTGGAATGAAGGCATGTACGCCAGTTAAACTGGACCGGAGGGAGTAGTAACTTGGCACTCCCACTGTTCCAAAATATAAGGTGTTTTGGTTCTGTGCCAAGTCAGAACTCTCTAACTTTGGCCAAGTTTATAGAAAAATGTTTTACTGCAATAACAAATAAATGCACTATCAAGACATATTTTGGTGGTGGATTTTAATGTAACTAATTTGGAGTTGCACCTTACATTTTGGAATGGAGGACTAACATTTAACCTTTCAATATAGTTTTCAGCAAATAAATAAATTATGTCTTATGCTAGCTTAGTGATTCCTTCATTGAAGTATCATTTCATTTGCATATACATCGATTATGTTTAGTCTGACATCAAGCTTTTGTCCTGTTGCCGTAGCAAGTAGCAACTAATAGATGGCATTGTCAGAAAATCAAGCCGATTAGTCTGATGGCAAGCTTTTACTATTGCTGTAGGCTGTAGCAACTTGCAATGATAAATAGCATATTCTGAGAAAATCAAGCTTACCTTGTGATATAAATTTCAGTGAAAGGTCTGCAGCGGCAGAGCAGCCAGTTCCAAAGCCAGCGCGACCTGCTACTGGTTCACTTCACAAACAACTGCTCTTGACGGTTGCAATAACTGGAGTTGCAGTTTTGATTGGATCAATACTGTACCAAAGTAAGGGGAAGTAGTTCTAGGGGATAGTAATTTGACACCCCTTGATGTATAAATTCCCTCATAACCAAGAGTACAGTTTAGACCCCAGTTGAGGAAAACAAAAAAAGAAGAAAAATGGAGAGAGTACAGCTGAAATTACAACATTTATGAAAGGACCGATGAAACTATGTTCAGTACTCGTTCTTTGTAAATGGTAATTTTCCCATCAAACTTGTCGGCATTTGGTAATCTATGCAAAAATATGTTCTCGTTTACAACCGCAAGACTTGAAATATCTTATGGATTCATGGAAAAACTGTGACGTACGGTCAGTCAAAATAATTTGCCCTAATACGTTTGTCACCCAAAGGTTCTCATCACTTTAGTTTTGTTTTTTTTTAAGCTTTTTTCTTTCATTTTCTTCTGCAAGAACGTAAAGCTGGCAGCAAAACTTTAGATGCAGTTAGGAACTCGTCTCCATCTGAAAGTTTACTGCTAGTTTCAGAAACTTTCAGGAATCTGTTATCGTGAGTCAATCTAGCAAGGACTCTGTTGCCCCAATAAATAAACCACAAATCCACAATCACATAAGCATCTATGATTTTGTCCTTGTCGCATTTGCAAAAGAAAAGGCACATCATCCTCTTGCATTGCTAACTATCTACAGCTGCTTTTCTTCTAGTTTTTTTGCTTTTTTTCAAGTGACTTGCAGTGAATAGTCCGTATTTGGATGGTTCCATATCACTAATTTTGCCAAATTGCTTGTCGTAGAAGCCCCATAACTCAAACCTGTTTCAGAACCCAAAAAAGAAAAAGAGAACGGTGTCGACATTTAGCATAGCTGCATACACATATTAACCTAAAACAATACAGGGCATCAGAGAAATGGATTTACCAGTATGCCAAGAACTGGAATGGAGCATATTTGCCGTAGATTTTATCTAATTCCTGATTAATAGAACTGATGGTAGTTGCTCTTTTATGAATCTGCAATAAATTTCAGACATAGTACAGGGCATATTGAAATCGTCAACTTGAATCCTAAAAAAATGCAAAGGTTCTAGGAGGGGAATACCTGTTTCAAATGCCTAATTGTCTCAGTATCAGCTGGGATGGTGTGGAAGAATCCCATACACATGAGCACATTGGCACGTGTGAAAGGACCAAACCCTGAGATCATTGATAACTCTTTGTACAATCTCTCGTAGGTGGATCCAATACTGGATGCCTCTTCTGCAGCTGGTACAAACATTTTACGTGTCTCTTCAAGTTTTTGTAGACATACCTTCCCTTCTACAAGGCTGCGTGCAAGCATTACAATTCTCTTTGCTCGGTATCCAAGATTACAACTCTTGGCTAAAAAATCCTCATCAAGGTTGGCTAATTCTTCCGGCATAGGGAAATCACTGATACAGCCTTCCAAGTGAGGATCATTGCTCAAGCTAAGCTCCGATGGTTCCAAGGAATCATCTGGACCGATTGCTTCACTTGCAACTGAGGGTAAACAAGACAAAATTTCATATGTTTCCAAATTTGTCAGGCCATTGCCTCCACTTGCCAGTCTTGGACCCTCCAATTTATCCTCTGAAAACCTTGCTTCTAATTTGACACGGACACTCTGTCTCTTGCTGCGCTTCCTTTTATTATGTTCCCTAATTGGAGGTGTCCTTGACTGAAAATCTTCGATGCTGGATGAACATTTCAGCTCCAACTGAAGCTTGCACAGTGCAGTAGCCATTGACAAGGTCCTTGTCCATCTGTAGTTATATATCATACCATTAGTTGCGCAAGAAATCATGCTAATAGGATTAGAAATACTTAACAAACTGTATACTGTTGAAGCATTCCACTTTAAATAAGTGTTATCTCTGTCAAAAAAATACTCCATTCAGTACCTGTAATGTCTCATCCTGAAATATAACCCATCGTCTATACACAAATCCTGAGCCAAAAATGGGCTAACAGATAGTTTTATTACCCTCGATTTGGAGCTTGAGCAACTATTTGCAGAAATAGAACCATTTGATAAAGTATAGAACCAGGCTGACAACAGTCTCAAACATGTAAGTTTTACATTTCATTTTATTCACATGGTGCTGGTGTTGAACACAAAAAAAGCAATTAGTTTTACCTCTTCAAATATTATGAATATAATACCAATTAAAATACATGATAGAAACTTAGCGCTGATCCATTAGGACAGAAAATAGTTGCTTGAACATTTTGTCAAGATTTACCAAGATTTTACTGTTAACTACTACTTTTTCGAAAAGTACAAATTGATACTTTACTCGAGTTCATAATCACCCTTCCTCATCTCAGATGTAATATTTAGTGCCATTTATTTGTGTTGAACTGATCTGTCTTTAACATTGAGGTTTTGCTTCACACGCTTATACCATTTGCAGTGCGAGAATCATATAACGCATCCATTTATATCTCCTGATGTGTATTGTCTAGAAATTCCCACAAGTATTCATCTTACATTTTATTGGATTAGGAAAGAAGAAAGTTGCATTTCTCCTAAGATTGCATTTGTCTCCTAGTATGTTCAGAAATTATAATTTGATCTTATTGCTAAAATGGCAAACTTTATGACAAGCTTGGGATTCCATTGATTCTAATCACGTATCTCGAAACAAGGTACTATTGGTTTAATTGGTCCCCAGTTTTGCAGTACAGGATATATACAGATCATGAGGGAAAAAGATTTATCTTCTAATCTGTCTTTTGAATTTTTAATTTGCCACCTTCCTAATTTGTCTCTATTATTTCTTTCTGCTACAACTTTGTGAATTCCAGGTTAGACATATCATGGGAAAAAATATGAAAACTACACTCAAATTTGGGAGTACCTTCGAGATGAATACAGGCCAACACAAAGATCTGAAAACCTTGATTTTAAGTTGAATTTTGTTGAGGTAAGACTAACACTGTGATGCAGAACATTCCGTGGTTGAATGATTTTCTGTTAGGAATGTTTTATTGCATGTATTTTGAACTCAGTAGCATAACATCAGATTTCTTCAGGAGATACTTCCGAACAAGATTCAGAATTCTTCAGCAGCATAACTCAGTAGCACACACACGGTACGAATGGGAATGAAGGGAAAGCAGGCCAAAACTCAACTGGCAATTGCAGAGGAGGATGCACTTGACCATGTCCTCGAACAGCGTGGGCGAGCGGAAGACGCGCCCGAACCCTGCCTCCCGCGCCGCGGGGTGCATCGCCTGGAACTCCGCCACCATCTTGCCATCCTCCTCCGACAGCCGCAGCATCCGACGCACCTGCTCCTGTGGATACCATACCAAAGCAGGAAATCAGAAGAGCGTCGCTTCGCCGACAGCGCCATCGTCAACGCTCGATTCGGATCCAGTCCATGTGCATGCTTACGAGGATGTGGTCCTGGTCGAGCGGGGAGAGCGCGGCGGCGCCATGCACGGCGACGAGGAGCGCGGACTCCGAGCGCGCGGGGTGGGCGGAGACGCGGGCGAGGAGGGAGACGGAGCTGTCGGAGGCGAGGCGGAGCGGGCGCACGAGCGCGCGGCCGGCTGGGTCCCACCGGTTGGGCGCCATCATGAACAGCCCGTGGCTGCACACGGCCGCCGCCAGGTCGAACGGCGCGGCGGCGCCGAGCGGGAGCTCCAGCTCCACGCGGGGCTCCTCTGCAGCTCTCGGTCGCGCTGCGCCGCCGCTGCTTGGAGTCGGCATGGGTGCGGCGTGCGGAGCGGCGGCGGGAACCGGCAGACTGGCAGTGATGGAGGCACGGTCGGTTCACGTCCATCGCGCGAGTGCGTCCGGAGGCCACTACCCTTCCTCAGCCCGCCCGCCCCCTATCGGAATAGAACGGAACCGCCCGCCCCCGCGTATCGGAATAGAACGGCCCACCTCTGTCGTCCACTCTCCACCGCGCCAATGTCCCGTTCGCCGACGCATCCCGTTCCCCACCGCGCCCGTGTAAAAAAAAAAGCACGAAACACTTAAGCCTCACATTACAAACATATAGAAAATCTACGTAATATAACATCAAAATATAAATACTGCAATATCACAAAAATACATAGTGCAGCATCCAAAAAACATGTACTACAACATAAAAAATATATATTACAACATCAAAACATATGCAGTGCAACATTAAAAACATGTACTGTAACATCGAAGAAATATGTCCTGCAACATAAAAAAATTATATACTGTAACATCTCAAGCAGTAATACTGCAACACTACAAAATCACCCATGAAACATGAAAAATGGAAACATAAGAAAAACATCAGTTGTAGCAACCCAAAAATCTCATTGCAACATTCAAAATCATATGTTTCAATATAAAAAAACACATTGCAACACAGGAGAAACATAGAAAAAAAACGTGCAAACAGCAAAAGAGATGGGTTCGAGGTGCAAACTGCTCAAGCCCCTAGCCCGAGTTCGTCGGAGGGAGGAGGGAATAGGACCCAAAACTCACCGGAACCCTAGCCACCGCCGCGTCCCTCAGATCCGGAGGAGAAAGAGGAGGAGGGCTCAGATCCAGAAAAAGGACAGACCTACCTCGTCGAAGTTGTCGCTGTCGTCCTTGTCTCTAGTGGGGGGAGCACGGGGTAGCAATGAAGGTTGCGGAGGGGAGGAAGGGAGGGAGGCAAGGAGGGAGAGGGTGCCGGCAGTGGGCGGGCGCGGCGTCCATCAAGCGCGTCGCGGCAGTGAGCCGAGGTGTGGGGATAAGGGAGCGAGCGGCAGAGTGGGGATCAGGACGAAGGAGAACGGAGCGGGAACGGATGAGGGCGAGTCGTTCCATAGTCGTTCCGTGTGCGGCGGGTCAGTCCGGACGGAACGGGCGCTCGCTAGGGGAGGGGGGCACGGAATGCTTTGACTGCAGATAATTGGGTGACGAGCAAGGTGCAACTTTTTATGATTTAGCCGCTGAAAGTGTTTGTGTTGGGTGGAATTTAATACTCCGTATAGCAGTTTTCTTCATCTATGCAGTTTTGAGCTTCTTACAGTTTGGTGTAGTTGTTTTTTCCCATTAAACAAGATCCATATATGCTAGTGAGACTCTAGCCTATTCTAGGGGTTTTGTTTGTTGCATGGTAATAGCAGAAGTGTTGTCTTGTCTTTGCTAACTTGTGACTGGTGAATAGAATACATTGGTAGTTTTGGTTCTTTCTCCATTCCAAATTGGCAAAAAGAAAAAGGCGACAGAAAAACGAAGATGTTGGCCCGATGAAAAACCGCCACGTTGGCCAAGAAAAAATAAATAAATGAAGTCGGATTAGAGAGACCAAAACAAGAGCATATATACTAACGTCTTGTTTGGATAAATATGTATCCATCTCAATCTGTATGTATCGAAGTGGATAGAAAGGAAATTAGTCTAAGTTTCACTGTAATTCACTTTGACACAGTAGATTGAGGTGGATATTGTAATACCCTAGGTGTTAAGCAATGCATTAACATCCCAAATCATGAGCATGAGCATCAATTGCATTCATAATCACATGAAATTTAAGTGTAAAGTTGAATTGGAACCTTTGAAACATTACTTTGAAACATGCATGTTGCATATGCTTGTTAGTTTTAAATTGCCCTAATTATGCTTGATAGGTTAGTAAAACTTGTTTGACTATAATTTTAAATAACCTAGAATTATTTAGCATGATTTTTGGAGCAACCTTGGTATTCAAAATTTTCTCAAACTTTGCTTTTAAAAATATTCTAGAAAATAGGTTTTTATTTGAAAATGGACTTTGAACCCTTAATTCAAAATCTGTTTAGAATTTTAAAAACTGCCCTAAATCAAAGTTGTAGCGAATTAAATTTTGAACAACTTTTGTTTTGGGGTCAACTTTTGAAAATGTCTTTTTCCCCTCCAAATTTGAATTTTGGGCTGTGTGGAAAAATCTGGAATTTGAATTATATAAAAAAAGCTTTTTCGGTGTTACTGGGTCGGCGCCCCACTTTCGGCCCATGGTCATAACCGGCTTGGCCTGCCCCGCACTCACCGCTCGCCCTGCGCTCGCCCCGTCCCGCGCGCAGACGCGGCCGTCCCGACTGCGCTCAGGCCGCGGCCGCCGCGTGGCGGTCGTACGTCGGCGACAACGGCCTGGTGGCGCTCCCGTGGGCCCCGCTGCAACCGCCCCGCGCTTACACTCCACCCAGAGCCGCCTACTCCCACTCCCTCGTCTCACTCTGCCTCCTCCATTTTCCTCCTTGCTTCTTCACGCAGCAGCAGCAGCACCGCCACCGCGCGCCATCGCCGGACGCATGCATTCTGGCCACGCCAGCTCACCGCGAGCCACTCCATCTTGCTCCGAGCTTCTCCTCCCTCTGGCGCAGCCTGCGCTCACCTCAACCGCCCGTGGTAAGCTTCCCCTCAGCGTGAATTGCTCACCGGAGTTCTGGCCGAGCTCACCGATGATTTCCGCTCCGTGGAAACCTCCCCTCCGCTCCCGCTTTTCCTTTGCTCGTGCGCGCATTCTGTTCACCCTGTCCTCCCGGTGCTCTGACGCCGTTTTCCGCGCCGCCCAACAGCCAGAGGCGCGCTACCGCCGGTGAGCCGCACCACCGAGCCGCCATGGCCGTGGGAGAGCTCGGTTGTGAGCTCTTCTGGCCACGCCATCTGCGCCAACGTGACCACCTTGGCACGGTGGTCACGATGGTGGTGACCTTGTCGCCGGTGACCTCGCCGTCGGCGAGATCCGCGCGGTCAGCGACCGCCCTTGCCCGGTTCACTGATGGGTGGGGCCGGTCAGCGCCTTGGGCCTGCATGTCAGTCGTAGTAGGCCGGCTTGGGTGAACGGCCTAGGGTGTGCGTAACATTTTGGAAAAATGATTTTCAGAAATTGTGAAAAAGCTTCCAAAAATCATATCTCAAGATTTATAGCTCCAAAAATTGTGAAACAAATTTGTAGTGATCCTCCTAAGTAGATATATGATGTAAAAAATCTTTCATGTCAAGTTTGAAATACTTTTCTGTAGAGTTTTTATTTAATCATTGAAATTGTTGTTTTCTTGGTAAATGTGTAGTAAATCAAAGAAAAATCAAAAAATTATGGTTCCAATTTTGATAGTCTTCTTGTGTACTTTAGTTTCTAAGAAAAATATATATCATGCATGACCTGTGAAAAAATATTGAGGTATAGTTCAAGTGCCTTTAATTGATGATTTTTGTTATTTTTGCTAGAGGGCAAAAGTTGTATAAAACATGCTTATGATAATTTTTGTATAGTGATTATATGCTGTGAAGAGCATAGGAAAAATGCTAATTCTGTTGTTTGATACTTTTCATAGTACTAAGTATTTTCATTCTCAATATCATGCTAGAGCTTGTCATTTTTGTGTAGGTTGTAGTACTTATCCAAATCTCATGAAATTTGTATGGTGTGCTATTTGGAGTAAAACTAGGCTGCTGTAATTTTTGTAGTTTTTTCTAGGCACCAGAAATGCTTGTCGTTGTTGTAACCCTAGTTTAAATAGGAAATAAAATGTCATTTTTTATGAATAATTAGAGTATTAACGAGTGTTTGGTGTATGTTTGAAGTACCCAATCACCTTGTTGGTGTCATTTGAAAAGTTAGTGTAGTGGTGTTGGTAAAGTGTAATAGCACTCTTGTTAGGGTTATATACTAGCTATAGTATAAAGAAGATGACATGTTTTGTAGTACATATTCTTGGATGATGTTGACTATCTTGTAGAAAGCTTTTTGTCTCTAATATTTACTTTAAGTTTCTTTGTGCTCATCTGCATACCATGTCATCATGATCATGGCATTCCATCGCATTCGATGCACCGTTTGCATGTTTACTTATGCAATTGCATCATACAGGATCGCAGGAGGAGTCGCCAGTAGCAGTGCCGGAAGAGCAGACCGGGATAGATCCGTAAGAACTCCAGGCATAGGAGGTGCCCGAGGAAGAGGAGCGAGGAGAGGACTTGCCCGAGTGCGTAGATCACCAGCCTAGTTCGTTTGAAAGAGGCAAGCCCCGGAGCATTCTAAATTCCCTATTTATTCAAGCAATTCTTTATATATGAGTTATATATTGATGCATTAAGTTATAGGAGTTGAGTGAAACCGTTGTTGCATTTATTACTATCCTTGTCCACCTGTTTATCTGTTACCCTGTTAGGTCAGGATCGAATAATTGCTTAGCTTTGCTTAGACCGGTAGCGATCGGTGATTTCCTGTCACCTGTATTGATAGGTGGTTACTGAAAGAATTTAGCCATAGAAAGAATGATATCTTGGAATTAACCATGTGTTGATGGATAATTGGAGATCGGACGGAAAAGTTGGAGGCAAGCAGACAGGGTTCTGGGGTGCTGTTAGTTTTCCGTCTGTGTCGATTAAGGATCGATCGTTGCTCGTCTCTCTTGTCATGTTGAACGCATGCCTCACATTTAGCTGGCCGAATAAAGTACCTTTCGACCACGAAGCTAGTGACACTATTCGAGTCGGGATAAACTCGGATTGGCAGACTGGTACTGAAGGGGGTATGACGGGGACGCAAAGAGTGAGCCCAAGGTGCGTCCTGACTGTCGGGCGGTCCCTAGGTAGTGCGATCAACGACTGTTATCCCGCGACTACTTAGAAAGTGTCATTGGTGATCTAAGCGACCCTGACAGGGGAAGCATAATTTATGTGAGGAATAAATCACCAGCTGGTTAGGAATCGATTCGAATCGCCATCGCTCTTGGATAGTGAGCACTTGACTCGAGCTACAGCATCGTAGTAATTATGATGGAACATTGATGGTTATTGGATGGTATTGGAAGTGCTAAATCTAAATTGGTCACTAGATGTATTGGTTAATCAAGTGATTGCTATAGTATAGGTGCTTACCTAGTTGGATAGGTAACAATAAAGATGATGCAAAATACTTAAAATAGTATCTTTATAGTAGTTTATGTTTTTCGCAACTAAGTCAGCCAACTCCACTATAGAAAGCCTTGCATGCTCCTTGGTGTCACTTATTTTTGGTTTAAGACCGGTAAGTCTAGCTGAGTACCTTCTCATACTCAGGGTGTTGTTCCTATTGTTGTTGCAGATGGTCAAATATACTACGGCTATTGCATTAAATGCCTGTATTCGGCGATGGGCGACAACTAGGACCAAGGGTAACGGTCACTCCGTATCTCTCATCTGATGCTTTTGTTGGAGATGACTATCTGCTGACACTGTATCTGAACTCAATGTGTGTGTGATTTTAAAACTACTTGCTTCCGCTATGTTAATTTAAACTTGGGTTGTAATAACTCTATGTTCTGAACTCCGATGTATTCAACTGTCGTTGCGAACTTTACGTAACATGTGACGGTGGCTGCTAAATCAGTACGATATTGGTTGGAATGTTGGTTGGTTTGAAATTCTTCGTGATTTCACGGAATCTCGGATTGTACGGGCTTAAGTTTGGTACATTATCTGCCTCGGCGGAAGATTTTCTTACTTAATCTCGTATAATCGTATTGATCCGTTACAGATATGCATGCATCCTAACAAGGCCTATGGTGAATTGGAAGAAATTCTTTGCTCTTTAATATTAGATATAGATATAGAACAAAAGCAAGACGAAAGAAGGACAATATAAAAAATGAAAAACAGATTGAAAGAAATGCTTCGCTCTTTAATATTGTATATATAGATATAAATTTACCATGACTAATACATAGACTTATAAATAAAGATAAACTCTAAATGTTGTTTATTTTTCTATATATACAAAGTGTAAGAGCATCTCCAAAAGTTCCCAACAAATTTTCCTATAAATCGCCAAAAAATATTAGGTGAAATAAATAAGACCATCTCCAACAGTTTCGAGTAATTCACTCCTGAAATAAAAAAAAGACAATTTTACAAAAGGATTCTTATATTATTTTTAAATTATCCTAACCAATTTTATATATTTTCTCCCACTCTCTCTCTTGTACATTTGTATTAGGAAGCATTTCCTACTCTTTATTTTCCCTACGTCCTTCCACATTTAGATTGGCTGATGGATACGCGCTGGGAGACGCGCGGATATATCCGCGCTATCGGTCTATTTTTCCAAGCGCAGAAAGATTGAGAGGTGGGATTATGAACAGTTGAAAATGAGTTTTTTTTTCTTATCTTGCCAAAAATGCTAGATTGAGAGATTTTATTGGAAACTTTCGGAGGGATTCACGTAGCGGGACACACTTGCATTGCATGCCCGTATTCTCGTAAGATTCTTTGCTTTGGATGGACGCCGCATTTATACATGTATTACTTTCGATGGAGACATGTTTTGGTTATAATATTTTGCATGGATAATCTTGAATCGGGAGTTTCTATTCCGGACGATCTTTTTACCAGAAGGAAGAAGGAACGAACCAAGGAAGGCAAAACTCAACGCCGCATGCGGCATGTCTTTTCCTGAGCGGGGCGTAGGGCGAGAAACCACTGAATGAACTAAATATAGCAATGATCAGATTAAATTAAACCAGTGGACCCTGAATTTCCTGGCATCCACTCAAACTTTACACGATCACCCCCCTATATAATAAGCTAAGGTAAGACCCTTATTTTTCCCCCACTAAATAAAATAACATAATAACAGTAGCGCCGGCCGTGCCACCAAGATAAAAGCAGTACAGGTCATCATCCATCTCTCACAATCTCATTCTCAGAAGAAAAAGATGGGCCGGGCGATCATGGCGGCAAAGAAGGTGGGCAGCTGGCGTCTCACCGTGGCGGCGCTAGTGCTGCTGGGCCTGCTGCTGTTGGCGGGGCTGCAGGAGGCTGACGCCGGCGACGTGCCATGCGGCGGTACGAACATTTTCAATTTAGGCTGTGTTTAGTTTTTCATGGAATGCAAAATGCAAAATACCAACTACTTTGGAATGATGAAATGCAAAATGCCAAAATTTTCATGGGTGTGTTTAGTTCTGTCTAAAATGCCAAATTTTTCATGGGTGGGTGAGAGCTTTTTGCCTTTTTTTTTTTTGGCCTCATGAGGTCAAAATTCAAAATAGAGAATGGATATCTTTTTGCCAAAAATTTTACATGGTGTTTAGTTCTATTTTACAAAATAATAGACTAAAACCTAAAATTTTTTTGGATGAAATGAAGAACTAAACACACTCTTATTCTGCGACAAGTCGAAGCCACCAAACAAATGAAGGATGGTGCATGAGTTGGGCTGGCCGCGCGGCCAGGATCTGAATCTGATGATCACGCGAGAGACAGCATGCATTTGGTCTCTACCCTCTACTGCTCATGAACTCTTATATTAATATATTCATCGCTTCTCCTATATTTCACATGCCTAAATTTTAATATTTTTCCAGACAATATTTTTGTACTGCTAACTAATATAGTAAATTGTTACTTTTATGATTTGTTATTTGTCTTTGTGTCTTTACATATCAATTTTTTGTCCTTATTTGATGACTATAAAAATATAATTATAAATTATTAAAGTGTCTTTGTACCAACACAAATAAGATTTTTATTGAATTTGTGGTTTTGTATAATGTTTTTTTTAATTCTTGGAGCCCAAAATTGCAGATTGCGTCTACAGAAATTACAACGAACTAAAGTTGCAGTTTTGATATAAAATATATGCAACCGTTGTCTGAAAGGAAACAAAGGTTCAAGTACCTGAATTTTTGCAAATCCCTAATATATTCAGTCCCTTCAAAAAGGTCGTTCTAATTTACAGTCATACTAAAACGTTTGGAAATGAGCGATCGAAAATAATAAAATACTAGATATATGCTCTGCGTTGCACGGGAGCCATATTTTTATTCACGCGCATCTACGATAACAAAATTGATTTTATAGAAAATATTAAAAAACTAATACACAAATTTATATTGGCGACCCAAACTATGTCTAAATTTCTGTTTTTTATATATATGGAACCATGTTATGTTTCCATCTACTTTGTACATCCTTGTCCTCTTCACGTTGGAGTGTCCGTCCGCGAGGATTTTTTTTCTCGTCGTTTACGTTTGCGTATGCCCCTCGCGGCCATGAAGCTCCATAAGGGCACTCCGTTGTCACGGATGATCTCCGTCACCGTCGCCACACCGGTCCTCACGTCCTGCTTGCCCTCGTCGTCGTCTCGTTCTACGACGTCAACTTTGCTGATAGTAACGAGTACATACACTGCACCTCCTCTTCATCCTTTTCACCGTCGTCAACGACGTCTCCGCCTACCACCTCTATGTCTTCGCCACGGAGGCATGCGACCTTATGCAGGCCAATGTGTGCCGGACGACGAGGCGTCTAGTAACGTGCCCGTTCATCGATTATGTCGGTACCAAAAGTACGGGGGTACCCACACCCATCGCTAGTAAAAAACTAAAACGACTGGCACCGCAATAAAAGACAGCCCGCCTCGACCGCGCATCATGTCCGCCTCGTACGAGGCCCGCTCGACGGGGCGCCTCGACCGCGCTCCGGCTCCGACTCGTACGAGGCCCGCTCGACGGGGCGCCTCGACCGCGCCCCATCCCGTACGGCAAGCTACCTCGACGGCGCTCCGACCCGCGCGAAGCTCGTCCGCCCACTGGGAAAAACTCCGACTCGCGTGAGCCTGGGTCGAGCGCCTCGACTCCTTCTCTTTACCTACCCCAAGACAAAAGCCATAGCATTTAATGCGGTTACCTACTATCACCTATCGGCATGGCTGCGACCAGAATCGACGTGGGAACAATGCCCGTGTCAGGTCTCACTATTTTACCATCCATCCCATGATGGGAGGTGAAACCCGTCACTATACCCACCTTACCGCGCACTGTTTACCGTCGGTCACCCTCGAGGGAGGATAAGACAAGGCCCGTTCCCCGCAATCTCGGGGATTCGGCCTTATCCATCCGGTCTCGACCCGGCCTCGACCCAACCTCGACGCTCGACACAGTTCAACGGCAAGGGAAGGACGGTATGGCACGGCGTTCCGGGTCATTTCGCCGTCTCGTCTCCCACGACGCCATGGTGTCCAGGGATGGCCGGCCATTCCTAGGGCACGTCGCTACAGTCAACTCAACAGGAATCGACCAAATATCACTCCCCGTCGTCCTGGTCTCCTCTCGCCCTATAAAAGGGCAGGCCAGGGTTCTACAAAAAGGGGAGAAACGAAGCACCCGACCACACAACAACAGACAACGAAGAAAAAACAAGAGATCGATACTTCAAGCAGATCCTTGTTCTTTTTTCCTCTCTTTGAGACTTGGGCTCGGCGCCCTCTCTCGCCTGCTTGTAACCCCTACACGAGCACTTCGGTGCAAGGAAATACAAACTTCTTCCCCCCGCTGGACGTAGGGCCTTCTTTTACCCGAACCAGGATAAACCCCCGTGTATTCTCCTTGCATCACCATCCAGGAAAGAGACACGCAGCATTTACTCGTTGGTTTAGGACCCCCTCGGGTCCGAACACCGACAGTTGGCGCGTCAGGTAGGGGATCGCTGCGTGCCAAACGTCGCTTTCTCGCCTTTTTTCCTGGATGGCAGACCCCGAACGCCCTATTCCGTTGGCCACGGTGATCTGGTTCGGGAGTTTGGAGTTCATGTCGCTTGGCCATGGCTACGATATGGTCCTACTTCCCCCTAGGCACCCATCCGATGAGAACTACGAGGTCTCCCAGCCCGGGGGAGCAATCCGCCGGCACCGTTGCTCTAGGCGAGCGCGGGCCGCCCGATGACGACGAGCCCGGCACAACCACCGTCTTCACCTCGCGGAGGGCGACGGGGTCCCCCGGTCTGGCACCCCCCAGCCAGGCGCCAGCCTAGACCTCCTTATGGAAGGTTTGGGAAGGATGAGCTTGACTAAGGGTAACATGCCAACGGGGAATCCCGCCGCTCCCCCGTCCGGTGAGACGCCACTATCCGGAGCATCTATTTCGGCACGGACAGCAACATCTCCATCACCATTCCCGTTTGGGCTAGACTCGGCTACCCGGGTGTACGCATCTTTCGTGAGCACTCGCATGAGTGCTTATGAGGAACTCTCCGAGCACCATCTACGCTCCACTCTGGACCTCGTTGCATCCACATCGGCCTCTAATTATCTGGACTCTACGGAGACACCGGACATAGAGCCCCATGTGACTGCTTCTCAACGTCGCAACCCCAGTGACGATTTGCAACGGCCACACATTCCCCCGTCATACTACTACTTTGGCGCTCCTGACTCCGACTCGGCTGACGACACCTATGATCCGACCCGCGAATGCTTCAACATCGACGTTGAAAGCACTTTGGAATCAGAGGACGAAGATCCAGTCGAAGGAAGGCACACGCCACCCCATGTCGAGCTTCCTGCTGAGCGAGACGATCCTCAGTTCCTTGCGGATTAAGGAGCACAGCTCGGGCAGATTCACGAGTTGCAGGACAGGCTTAACGAGGAACGGGAAAACCTGGGTCTACTCCAACAAACCCTCGAGCGCGAGCGTGCGGAACGCGCACTTGGCGGGAGAGCTCGCGAAAGAGCTCGCGACGTCAACCGTCGCATCGACGAGGACCGGATGGTCGACCCCCCGGTTTTCGCTCGAGCCAGCCAGAACGTCGTCGCCGTCGCCGTGCTTCTCCACAACATGCCCGAGCCGTCAAACCTCGACGCCTGTCGGGCTCGGGATGAAATCCGAGAACTCCTCGAGACCGCCGCCACGCAGCAGGCCGAGAGCTCTGCCTCGAGGCGACGCGAGGCAGCCTCAGAGCGGATCATCGAGCCCTCCCGACAGGAAAGAGAGGCCTCGGTTCACCCCGAGCCTGCCCGGCGAAACCGGGTAGCTCCGGCCCCTGAGCTCACTAGCAACGACCACGAGCCTCGAGACACCCGTGGCAACATCGTCGAGCGCCGCACGCGCAAGCACGGTGACGGCGTGGCTCGAGGCTACCATGTCCACAGGGGCGGACGCTACGACAGTTCGGAAGATCGAAGCCCTTCACCCGAGCCTCCGGGTCCTCGGGTCTTCAGTAAGGCTATCCGTGAGACGGTGCTCCCGACTCGGTTTCGCTCCCCCATGACTCTCACCAAGTACAACGGTGAAACCAAACCCGAACTTTGGCTCACCGATTTCCGCTTGGCGTGTCAGCTGGGCGGGGCCACCGACGACCGGATCATCATTCGACAACTCCCCCTGTTCCTCTCCGACACCGCCCGAGCCTGGCTCGAGGATCTCCCACCTCGACAGATCCACGACTGGGACGATCTCATGAGGGTGTTTGAGGGAAATTTCAAGGGGACCTACATGCGCCCCAGCAACTCATGGGACCTCCGGAGCTGCAAGCAGAAACCAGGTGAATCCCTCCGGGATTACATCCGGCGCTTCTCCCGGCAGCGTACCGAACTCCCCAACGTCACTGACTCCGACGTAATTATGGCCTTCCTCTCCGGCACCACCTGTAAAGAGTTGGTCCGAGAATTGGGCCGTAACACTCCGCTCACTGCCAATGGGTTAATGGACATTGTCGCTGTAACCGAACAGACCAAATTATAAGAGCACAAGTACAAAAACAAGCACCGAAGCGCTCAAATTTTCGAACTTGAGCCCATATAATCCCGGTAGTCAATCGAAACCACGAAGGATTTTAAACCAACTTGCTTACAACCAGGATCGCATCATTCAACATACAACATCATACGTTACATTTCACAAGTAGTGCTGAAATAAGTTTACATAAACGGAGTAGCAATTATTACAAACCAAGTTTGAAAGTAGCGGAAGCATAACACACACTAGTTAATTAAATACTGCCAGTCTGGATGATCGACAACCCGCAAAAGCATGAGGAAAGTACATAAAGACGATCACGCCCTTGTGATCTAGTCATCATCACCCGCAGGGTGGAGACACGTCTTCCAGAATCCCTGATAAAGCATGTCATCTGCAACAGGAGGGAATAAACCCTGAGTACTGGAATGTACTCAGCTAGACTTACCCGTCGAAAACCAGAAATAAGATGACACCAAGGATTATGCAAGGCTTACACAAGAGGCTAGCTGACATAACATTTTTGCATAAAGGCATAAGTAATTGAAACTCTTATAATCTGTACTAGCAGTTGTTTTTAGCATTTACCTGTCAGCTATCTTAGCACCTGTACTAAACATACACTTGATTATAATCAAACAATATGATTATTATATCCATAGCAGGTATATTATTATGGCAACATTGTATCATTCCCTTAACCACCAGTTCATTTAATGAGTTCTACGTTGCCGCTGCTCAAGTCAAGTGCTCACTAACCGGGAGCGACGGCGATTCGAATCGAATTCCTATCCAGCTGGAGGGGTATTTCTAACACTCACCGAGTCACGCCTGGCGAAGGCTGCTCAGGTCATCTTTTGTACAGTTCAGGAATCGCGGGCCCGAATAATGTCACGTCCCCAAGGGCGACACTCTGCCAGGTGATAGGGACTCTAACCCCCCCCTTGGTCTCACGCCAATGTCCCCAAGCACATCCTTTCTCTCCTCCAAGATGCAACCTACCATTCGATTCCCGGCCTGAACCATACTACTCGACTTCGCGGTCGGAACGACTTATCCGGCCAACTAAGTGTTAGACTGCGTTCAACATGACTCAAGGACGTACAGCGAATCGGTCCTTAAACGACTCAGACGGGCATAGCTCCACACCCAAGACGTGAAGTGTCTTGCGGCTGTACTATCGAACTCCCGCCCGGTCTCAATTTCATTTTTAAGCATGGTTCCATCCACGATAGCCATAAAGCCACTCGTGACTCCTTCCTACATCTCGCGGATGACCGGAAATCACCCGACTTCTACCATACTAAGCAGGGCTAAGCATTGACACGTGCCTACACCTAATATAGGATTCAGTACGATATCTGGACAAGGACAGGTATAATGCAACAAGTGTTTTCATATAACCCTACAACTTAATGCAGTAAACAATTAAAAGTACTCAAGATTAATTTATAAAACAGTAGGTTCAGCATGCACCGGGGCTTGCCTTTCAGAAAAGTTGAAGGCCGGTGGTCAGGGCACTCCGGCAAATCTTCAGCGGCGTCTCCTTCGCCTGCTGGATCCTCGGGCTCCTGCTGCTCCTGGTTCTCCTCCGGAATCACAGGCTCGAATTCGAGGAGTGTCACCCCCTCCGGTGCACCTATTGCATGAATGCACAATAAATATAATGGATGCATAAATGGGTGCAACATGCTCGGAATGAAATGCATTTCAGAATAAAATACTCTATTCAAGTTATTTTATTAGTATGTGCAAATCTCTTCTCCAGTAGAGAAGTACTCACCTAATCTACTTAACCTAAGATAAAGCTGCTCATCCTCAGTTAAGGCCCTAACACCTAACAATTACAAAAGTAGCATGTCTTAGGATAATACACCATATCAATCAGCAAAACACCACAGTAAGCATTCTGGACAGCAGCTACTTGTTTTTTATCACAACTGAAGATTTACAATTCCAAAAGATATGATCTAAGACAATCTGGAAAGCCTAAGAAATGCACTACAATTCATTTTCAGACCTCAACTCCAAACTCCTAAGTTTTCCATGTTAAACTTCACAAGTTCCAGAATCTGTCCTTTCAAAACAGAGAGTAGCAGATTTTGAACTGCCACTTTAAACAACAGTAACTCTCAAACTACTAAGCCAAAGGCTTCCAAAATTTGACACAAGCTAGTTCATCAAATTTACTCCAACTTTGGTATTTACAAGTTTTTCAGCAACCAATTTTTATCAAAGCCAAATTTAGAATTACTACTAGCTGTCCAGAAAACCTAAAATTACAAAGGTTAAATATTTATTGATGTGACAAACATTCTCTAAGACCAAACTAATACTACTGCAAGTTCACAAATGTCACAAGAACACCAGAAAGTAAGGTGTGCCCACCTAGAATATTTATTTAAACCCATTTCTTAATTTACTTAAGTAATTAAGTGAAATTTCAAACATATATATAAACTGCTCCTAAAATTCTACAAAAATTACAGGGGACTCTCTGACCCAAAAAGAGACCACAGTAAAAATTTGGACAAGTTTTATTCACAGAAACTCTCTGAACAAAATTCACAAGAACAAAAGACTGATTTTTGTATAAATAACAAAGCATAGTAAAAAGTGTCAAACAACAGATTTCTTAATTTTCCTGGACACTCTAGGGTACCAAGACATTCTCCAAAAATTTATATGAACATTGCACATGTAGAAAAATTACAAAAATTCATTTAAGTATTTCCTAGAATAACAAGATAGCATTATAACTTGGAAATTACTTAAGCACTGATGCCCAAATTTTTACCAGAGCTAGGGCTAGCATAGAGTAACCTACCCACCAAATTTCATGATTTATGGAACACTACAGCTCAAGTTATAAATTTAACAAATTTGCATGCATTCCAAAACACATTTGGAAGATCTATTAAATTCTTCAGAAAACTAAACGTCACATACCAGGATTTATATTTTTCTAAAATACTCCACATCATGTAGATCCTAACAAAATTTATCTCATAATTTTTGGGCAAGTAAAACCCTAGATCTTCATTTTTCCAAACCTTACTTAAAACTGTGACAAAAATCAAGAAATGAAATAAATCCCAAGTGAAACTGGGCCGGCCCGGCTTGCTAGCGCGGCCCAGCCAGCGCGCGGCCTGCCTTGGCGCCCCGCCCGCGCGCGCGACGCTGACAGTGCGGGCCCGCAGGCCAGAGAGAGAGAGCGAAAGGGGGAAGACGGCCGCGACTCCGGCGAGCTCAAGCTCGCCGACGACGGCGCCTCCGGCGACGAAAGGAGCACCAACGGCTTCCCCGCGACTTCCCGCATCGACCAAACCTAGATTTGCTGAACCTATCCCACCCTAGCTACGACGGCCATGGCGACCGCGGCTTGGAGGCGGCACCCGGTGGTGGTCCGGCGAGCTCCGGGGGTCAGGGACCTAAGTGAGGTGTGCTACGGCTTCCTGAGGACATGGCGGACCTCTCCATGCCACGGAAAAGGACGGAGGTGGAGCGAGTGCCGCTGGCCGCGTGAGCACCGCACCGGCGGCCATGGCGCGGCGACGCACTACGGTGTTCCGACGTGTACCGGCCATCCCATCCGGTAACGTCATCACCTAGGCTTCTCTACCCGACCCGGAACCAAAAACATGTACTAGTGAGAATGGAGGATGACCGTAGGGAGCTGGCCACGGTGAGCCGCCGCGCGGACAGTGCGCCGGCGAGGACTCACGGTGGCGGAAACCGAAATTCGCCCTCACCTCTACACAATCCGGTCAAGCAACGGTTGGAGGAGGTGGAGGGGATGCTGGTGGAGCGGTGGACGGGATTTGGAGGACGGTGGTGCGACGGTGAGCTTGCACAAGCACGGGGCGGGCTACGGCGGCAATGGCGCCTCCGTTTTCCACCTCGGTGAACCCGGCCAGAGCGAGAGTGAAGGAGAGAAGAGTGAGCGCGAGTGTGGGGGTGGAGGTGTCGGCTCGGTCTTCATCTCCGCGCCTGGGCTCGCGACGTGGAGGCAACGACAGAGCTCGGACGCCACGCGGCGACGCTCTTCTGCCCGGGCGCCACGACAGGCCGGAGTTCGAGCTCGTGACTGAAATCGCGCCTCCAAATACCGACTGACAGGGCAGTTTCGTCGACGATTTACTCTCAAACCAGCTCGTATTAGTGAAACCTCCAATTAGCAAAGTTGTAGACCTATGTGAGCACTACAAGTTTGTAAAAGGCACCATGAGCTAGTTCGGTTTGGATTTGAAACTACAGAGCTCCAAACTAGTGTACTTGGAAACTGAAATGCAGTTTCAGAGATCAATGTTGACTGAAACCCTAACTTCTTGACACTATTTCTCCTAAACTATTGAGAACCAGGTGATGGTGATATTGACAATGTTGTAGAGCAATGTGTGGACAACAACTTTGTCAATTGGCTCTAAGACTGGTTTGGCCTAGTTTGTGAGTTACAAGTTGCTAAAGTGAGGTACAGTGAAACTGAAAAGTCCAATTTCCAGACTTAGAATTTTTCTAAGTGTTGATCACCACTCAAGCTGACTTGTGGGCCATTTTTGAGCATGCTCTGGTCATTTTCATGAGATGGACATATTAGAACTTTTGTTCCTCATGAAATTCTCTACAACTTTACTTAAGGGTGCTCTTCCATGCAAGGTCTCTAAATTAGACTTTTTAACTTGTCAAACTAGAGCCTTCTAGGGTCAAATGGTGGTCAACTTCTCTTGGAGGGCAAATTTGTAATTTTGGTCAACATGAAACTTGTTCCAAATGTTACCCTAAGTATAACTAAGGTGTTGTAGGTCATGATTGGCTACCTTACCTTTTTGTTACACCAACTATCAAATACTTCATGAAATAAATCAAATAAACCCTAGAATACTTACATGTGTTGCATCACATAAAATAACAAACATGAATGATGCATGCTTATGCTTATGCAATGCAAATGCAATGCAATTATGGAGCTAAACACTTGAGGTGTTACAGTCACCAACTTCGCCGTCGGCGAGGAGGCGGTTGGTGCAATCTTTGGTGGCGACCCGGAGAGGGGGGAGCAGAAGGTCGACGATCCCGCGAGCTCCACCCGGGGCTCCAAGAGGAACAACCGCAAGAAGAAGAAAGGCCAGCAGGGCAAGCTCGAGGCCCCGGCCGACGAGCTCTTCGCTGCTACCGAGCACAAAAAGCCTCGAGGCCTCCCCGGCGGGGGCGTCTTCGACAAAATGCTCAAAGAACCGTGTCCCTACCACAAGGGACTTACTAACCATAACCTCGAGGACTGTCATATGCTTCGCAGGTACTTTGGGGGTGCCGGCATCAAGAAGGACGACAAGGAGGACCCTAAAGGTGACGACAAGGACGGGGAATTCCCCGAGATCCACGACTGCTTCATGATCTACGGAGGACCCTCGACCCGCCTCTCGGCGCGCCAGCGCAAGCGAGAACGGCGCGAGGTTTTCTCCGTACAAACGACAGTCCCCCGCTTCCTTGATTGGTCCGCGGTGGCCATCACTTTCGACCGTGACGACCACCCAGACCACGTCCCCAACCCGGGAGTCTATCCGCTCGTTGTTGACCCCGTCATCGCCAACACACGCCTCACCAAGGTGCTCATGGACGGCGGAAGCAGCCTCAACATCATCTACTCCCAGACCCTTGACCTTCTGGGGGTCGGGAGAGCACGCCTCCAACCTAGCGTCGGGGGCTCCTGCAAGGGTTGTCAGTACTATGTGAGACGAACCCATCTTCCGGCGCATGCCCTGCAAACTATCCCCATCACATGGCCGTTTGCCGTTTGGGGGCTCGACCTTGTCGGACTATTGAATAGGGCAGCTGGCGGCTTCACCCACTTGCTCGTCGCGATCGACAAATTCTCTAAGTGGATCGAGGCCCGCCCTATCACCAGCATCAGGTCCGAGCAAGTTGTGCTCTTTTTCACCGGCATTATTCATCGCTTCGGGGTCCCTAACTGTATCATCACAGACAATGGCACCTAGTTCACTGGCAAAAAGTTTTTGGATTTCTGCGACAGCCGCCACATCCGAGTGCTCTGGTCAGCCGTGGCCCATCCAAAAACAAACGGTCAGGTGGAACGTGCCAATGGTATGGTCCTACAAGGCCTGAAACCCAGAATCTTCGACAAACTAAATAAACATGGCAAAAGATGGGCTACCGAGCTACCCTCGGTCCTGTGGAGCCTAAGAACAACGCCGAGTCGAGCCACGGGGTTCACTCCGTTCTTCTTAGTCTACGGGTCTGAGGCTATGCTCCCAACCGATATAGAATACGGATCCCCAAGGTTGAAGGCCTACAACGAAAGAAATAACGACGCCACAAGACAGGACGCCCTCGACCAGCTCAAGGAAGCCCGAGATGTGGCTCTGTTACATTCTGCCAGGTACCAGCAGGATCTCCGACGCTACCACGACAGACACGTCCGCAAGCGTGACCTCAACGTCGGCGACTTGGTGCTACGGCGGAACCAGAACACCAAGGGACGGCACAAGCTCACGCCACCATGGGAAGGGCCGTACATCATCACAGAAGTACTAAAGCCGGGCACCTACAAGCTATCCAACGAGAAGGGCGAAATCCTCACCAACGCTTGGAACATTGAACAGCTACGTCGCTTCTTTCCTTAAAAAGCCTCGAGGCTCTGTATTTTCTTTTTCATCAATAAAGAATACAGCGACGTTCAAACTTTCATTTTACAGTGAGGAAGGATCGACTCTGCACTCCCAGAATCGACCCTCCCTCGGGGGCTACAAGGGGGGAACCCCCCAGTCCCCGAAAAAACTTATGCTCTTTTTAAAATCTAAGAACTGCTTCTTAGATCGACTTCGCTGCAAGAGCACCCTAAGGTTCGAAAGGACTCCCGAGTCAAGAGTATCACCTACGGCTCCGAGGCTACGGTACCTCCACTCACCCCTTACGCCTTTTAGAGGTGCGACTTCACGCTAAGGAGATCTAAATAACGGTTCCTAACTTTGAAAAAGAACATATCCCCTGTCGCTTAGATCAGACTCTCACACGATTTACAAGACCGCAACATCACCCTGAAGCTCGAGGGCGGTCGAGCCGTGAGATCACTTACGCCCCCGAGGCTACGGTACCTCCACTCGCTCCCTTACACCAAAGGATGCAGCGGCGTGCTAAGTAAATCACGCAAGAACACGATCCAAGCGATAAAGGGAAGAAAAGCTTGAATAAAACTAAATTAACCACGAACCGGTTTATGTTTTGAGTTTTTAGGCCTTTGAGGCCACCACGATCAAAATTCGAAATGCTAACTTATTACATGGGCCTTCATGCCCAGATTTGGCTCACAGGCCCTCATCGTCATTAGGCGGAACCGCCTCAGCTTCAAAAAGCGAGGCCAGACGGCTTCCAGGCTCTTCGGTGGCTTCAATCAGCTCCACGCAGGCATCCTCGTTCTCCTCGTCTGTCCGGTCTGGGTCTGTGATAAAGCCCTCAGCGACGAGCTTCATGTCGAACACAAACCCTGAACGGACGACGGCAAGCGCCCTCTTCATGCCGTGATGGAGGCCGTCCCGTATCTTCTCCCGGGCAAGGCGGCCCAGCGCCACCATCCGACGGACGAAGGAGTTCCCCGGAACGTCTTCCCCGGTGTCGGCGTCGGGCTCGACCCCCAGGCCGTCACACACGGTGGTGATCGCGCCCTAGAGCAGTTGGGTCCTTCGGATCTCGGTTTCGAGGTGGCTCTGGAAGGAGTTGGCAGAGGATTGGGCCTCTCGGTTCTCCCTCTCCAGCTCTGAAACATGACGAACAGATTAATACCCAACGCAAGGCCCTCTGCATCGTGGCCGTAACAATCACACTTACCCTCGATGTGGGTCTGCAGGCCCACAACCTCGTCACGAAGCCCCCCGCAAGTCCGCTCGAGCCCAAGGAAGGCGTTGTCTTTGTCACCAATGGTTGCCTTTAGCGCCTCGATCTCTTGCCGAGCAAACTCGAGAGCTGCGTCCTTCTCTTGGATGGCTCCCTTCAGCGTCGTGACCTTGTCCTTCAGAGCATCAGAACGAGCGGTGGCCTGCTCGACCTCGACGTTGAGGGTGTCGCGTTGACGACTAACCTGCGAGACATTCTCCTCGAGCTCCTTCACCCGTCTCGATAGGGGCTCGAGATCCCTACGGGCCTGGACAGCCTCCTCCCGAGCCTTGTCCATGCCAGTACGCATCATGGCCTCGGCCGCCCATGCCTGCATCGCTTCCTCTTTCAGCACCGCGTAGGCGACGCGCAGCTCGGCCATTTCGGCGTTCCGATCGGAAAGCCGTTTCTGGGCCTCCTCGGCCAAGACCCGTTGCTGAGACAGCGCGGCTCACACGCCACTCTCATCCCGGATGAAGAGTGACTTGCGGCGGGAGTGCTCCTTCAGCTCCTGAACGCAATCCGAAAAAAAAAACCAAAAAGGTTAAAAAGCCGAGGGAAAAAGACACCAAGAAAACCACAGAAAAAGCCGACGGGTCGATCGTACCTCGGTGGCATCCCCCATACTCCGCACAGCACCAGACGCCACTTGGAGCAACCGATCAAGGTGCCGGTGGATGCCCTCGAGGTACTCCCATCGGTGCACTTCATCTTTGTCGTTCAGGACGAAGATGGGCTCGGCGTCGGGGTTCGCGGCGTCCCTGAACTGGAGCGACGCCCCCCCACCTTGGTATCTCCGCCTCTGCCCACGCTATCGCCAGCGCGGCGATGTCGGGCCATGACGACAACGACCCAGCCGGGGCGTCTCCCGGTCCTGCGGAAGGACCGGCCTCGCCCGCAGTTTCCGCCTCTCTGACGGCCATCGAGGCACCGGCCTGATCCGCGGCTTCGCCCCCCTTGACCCCCATCACTTGTTTCCCTTTGTCAAGGGGGGTGTCGTCGGGGGGAAGGTCCGTGGCCATGGGTGCCCGCCCCCCTAGGGGAACTAGCCCCTCAACCGCCGACGCCTCCGGAGCCGGCGCCTCGACCGAAGACGGCTCCGGTACCCGCGCCTCGACCGTAGGCGCCCCCGGAGCCGGCACCTCTTCTTCCGATGCTCCGGTCAGGGGCTCGACCGCCCCACCCTCCACTATACCCGCTGGCTCGGCCAACGGGTCTTGTTGCGATGGCGACCCGCCCGCCAGGGCCGCCTCCTGCCCCGACACCGACGCGACCTCCTCCATGGTCACGTTAGCACTCGCCCACACCGCGCCGCGGACGGGTGCCTCACCCGTCGCGACCTCGACGGCAGCCTCGACCGATGCTGACGACCTGGGCCCCGCCTCGACCGCGCCGGGCACCACCATCTCCGCCGGTTCGGACCCCTCCATGGCAGGGTCCATGCTAGTAACCACCGTGGCGTCCGATGGTTCCTGCCGTTGTCGCAGGCGCCCCTTCGCAGCCTTGACCTGCCGGACCCAGGCCGCATCCTGTTCCGCTGTCCGGTTAAGGACAACGGCGCTGGCCCACAGCGACTTCACGGGGGTAAGCCCCATTGGCTCCGCCTTCCGCTTTAACCTGCAAAGTGAAGAAACATCAGCCAACGGACCCCAAGAAAGGCAGGACAACCGAGCAGAGACGCTTACCCGGAAATTGGCACAAAGGGCCTCGACCCCGTGCGACCCGAGCCTCCCGGGGCGGCCGATTGTGGCCTCGCAGCGGCCTCACCAGCAGGCCGGGCACTCCTGGGGGCCCTGACCGACGCACCGCCCTACACCTTTTGTGCCTCCGAGGCCAGCTGGCCTCGGGTTCTCACGCCTGCCGACACCGCCGCCGATGACGACGCCGGTACTGCCATCCTGGCCCCTGCCCGAGCTTGCGGGGCCTGGGCTGGTACGAACATCCCCGTCGACCCCTCTTGATGGGTCCAGGGTAAAGCGGCCCCTCCCATCGAAGGGCCCGTCTCCTTCTCCGTCTTCTCTTCCTCCTCGGACTCCTTGACCACGACGACCGAGGAGGACGTCCCCCTGATGGGTTCCACCAGGGGGTGAACGTCGGGAAGATCCCCCCAGCCCGGTCGTGGTCTCATACCACGACAGGGCATCATCATCCTCACCGTTGCTGTCGTTGTCCTCCCTCGAGATCGTCTCGGAAGGCGACGGCGCCAGGGGGACCCCATCGATAGTTTGCTGGCGCCGGAGCTTCTTCAACACCACCGCCTCTTTGGCCTTGCGGATTGCCCGCTTCTTGGCCATCTCCTTGGTTTGCTTCTTCTTGGAAGTATGCTGGCGTCGAGCCTCCCAGGCGCGTCGGCCTCGATCAAATCAGCGAAATCCAAAAATAAACGAAACTGGCAAAACTACTAATCCTAAGATACGTACCACTGGCTCGAACCCTTCGGTAGGTCTTATGGGGACCCGGTTAGCCTCCTCCACCTTGAAGTTCCCGACCATCCGACGCGCTCGCCGGAGGACCTCCTCGAGGGAAAGGGATTTGTGGGACATCCGGGTCCCCTCCAGCGATGCCTCCAGAGTCATCTGGTCGAGGCGGAGACGACGCCGGCACAGCGGCATCACCCTACGGCGATGGAAGGCCACGGCCACCGCCGCAGCCGTCAAGCCCTGAAGGCGAAGCTGCTGCAGCGCCGCCAGCAGCGGGTCCAGGCGCGGCTTCTCGGCTTCCGGCACTCCGTATGTCCAGCGCTCATCTCGAGCGGTTAGCATGCGGCCCGTGTACCTCGGCAACTGATTTTCATCATTGCGGAGGTAGAACCAACCCTCGTGCCACCCACTGTTCGAAGAGATGAGGCGAGCCGGGATGTACAGATCTGCCCGGCTCGACCTCACCTGCAGGACGCAGCTCCCTACTCGGGCCGCGCACAAGACGCCCTTCTCCCCCGCCTTCTTGGCGAAGAGCTCGGCCTTGAAAAGGTGAAGCCACATGTTCCACTGCGGCTCCACCCCAAGGTAGCCCTTGCAGACCGCCACGAAAATGGTGGCCTGCGCGACGGCGTTGGGGGAAAGGTGGTGAAGCTCCACCTGGTAGTAGTGGAGGAGCGCGCGCATGAAGACGGACGCCGGCACGCCAAACCCCCGCTCGTGGAAGCAGACGAAGCTCACCACGTACCCCTCCAGGGGCGCCGGCTCCCGGTGGGCAGGGGGCGGCGTGATCCACTCCGGTTGCGATCGGCTCGTCCTCGGCCACAGTAGCCTGTCCTCAACCAATGCTTCCAACCTCCTCTCCGTCACCGAGGAGGCGGCCCAGTCGTCGGCGAGGAGGATCTAGCTCTTTCCTGCCATCGGTGTTGTCGAAAGGGGGGTGGACGAAGAGGACGCGGTGGCGACAGCGATGCGGGCGCAGAGCGCGATAAGGCAAGGGTTGTCTGAGGCAGAAGAATGCAGGAGCGCAAGGGAACGGAGGAGAACGCAGACCCCCAGGCCTTGATTTTATATGCCCAGGCGGAAGCCCAACAGCCGCGCGAAAAGGTAGGAACAGTTTCCAGCATTAAATGCGCTCACCTAACTGTTTCCTTACATCTCGCAGGAGTCGAGCACGTGGCCGTCCCCCACGTCGTAACCATACGCCATGTCACCCACTACCGCGCCGATCTCGCCTCCCCCAAAAGACGCGCCCGGCTAACGGGCGGGGGAGGGATCCGCGGACAGATATTCCCAGATATCTGGGAAACGGGTGAAAGTCCTATGTTTGGTGTTGGTAATTAGTGACAATGCCTAAGTACTAATCCCATGCCTAAGTTGTATGTAGCATATAAGGATTAGTACACTCCAAGGTTGGTGGCAAGATGGACATGGTGATCATGATGGCCACACTTGGATTTGGACGCAACCCTACATGATCAAGGCAAAGGTATATGCTTAAGGGTTGTGTTTTAGTAACCAAGACACCTAGTGGGTGTGGTTACATTATAGGATAGATAGCCGTACTATAAAGAGGGGAATGACGCGGCTATTGAACTCCTAAGTGCCTCTAGATGTGCATTTCATGATCATATGCATTTGGATAGAACTAATATCGCCTCGAAAAATGATTGTGAAAATGCTAACACACTCACACATGACGAGATCACTTGGTGATGTTAGCACGTTTGCGACGGCGGTGGAGTTTAAGCGGTAGAGAGGGTTTGGGGTCATCTCTCCCTCCCGCCGAGCGTGCGAGCGCGGGATTCAGGCAATTTTGGGGAAATGAAATGCCTATTTTCCACTACGCCGGAAGTCCGAAAAGAAACGGAGGCGAACGGAGGTCACAGAGGTGACCGGACGCTGCACCGGACGCGGTCCTTACAGGACCGGACGCGTCCGGTCAGTGTTCAGTGTCGGCGCGTTTTTCAGTTCGATGATCGGACGCGAGGCGCATCCGGTCACTGATGATCGGACGCGTCCGATCGTCCAGGGAGCTTACTGGACTCTAACCGGACGCTGGCACTGTCGCGTCCGGTCATCTTCTTAAGCGCGTCCGGTCGCCTCTGATCATGAAACTTATGCCCCGGTTGCAAGATTGGAAGCAATTAGGATCTTACTTGCCTATGCTTGTGCTCACAATATCAAGCTATATCAAATGGATGTAAAGAGTGCATTTCTCAATGGGTACATTCAAGAGGAGGTGTATGTGGAGCAACCTCCCGGTTTTGAAGATGACAAGAAACCCAATCATGTATACAAGTTAAGAAAGGCTTTGTATGGATTAAAGCAAGCACCTAGAGCATGGTATGAAAGATTAAGGGATTTCTTGCTATCCAAAGGATTTGTCATGGGCAAAGTCGATACAACACTATTCACCAAGAAGATTGGGAAAGACTTATTTGTATTGCAAATATATGTTGATGATATCATATTCGGTTCAACCAATCAAGATTATTATGATGAGTTTGGGAAAATGATGGCAAAGGAATTTGAAATGTCAATGATTGGTGAACTTAGTTTCTTTCTTGGACTTCAAATCAAACAAATGAAAGAAGGTACATTTGTGAGCCAAACTAAGTACATCAAAGATATGCTCAAGAAGTTTGGCATGGAAGATGCAAAGAGTATTACAACCCCAATGGGCACTAGTGGAAGTTTGGATAGTGACAAGAGTGGCAACATGGTGGATCAAAAGCTATATAGATCAATGATTGGTAGCCTACTCTATGTGACGGCATCAAGGCCCGATGTGATGTTTAGTGTATGCATGTGTGCAAGATTTCAAGCCTCACCAAGAGAAAGTCATTTGAAGACAACAAAGAGAATATTGAGGTACTTAAAGCATACACAAGATGTTGGATTGTGGTATCCCAAGGGTGCAAGTTTTGAGCTAGTTGGATATTCAGATTCTGACTATGCCGGTGACAAAGTAGAAAGAAAGAGCACTTCCGGGACTTGTCAATTGTTGGGAAGATCACTTGTCTCATGGTCATCCAAGAAGCAAAATAGTATTGCACTATCTACCGCCGAGGCCGAATACATCGCCGCGGGTAGTTGTTGTGCACAAATCTTGTGGATGAAGGCAACATTGAAAGATTTTGGAATCAATTTCAAGAATGTGCCATTGCTATGTGATAATGAAAGTGCCGTGAAGCTAACCAACAATCCGGTTCAACATCAAAGAACAAACCATATTGATGTTCGTCATCACTTTATTCGAGACCATCAACAAAAGGGTGACATTGCTATTGAGAGTGTGGGCACCGAAGATCAACTAGCCGATCTATTCACCAAGCCACTTGATGAGAAAAGATTTCACAAGCTAAAGAATGAGTTGAACATACTTGACTTCTCCAACATGAGTTGATGCACCCCATATATGACATGCCTCTCCTTCGAGCCCTAAGGTACAATTGGTTGACATGTCATACATTCTATGCTAAGGACTTGTTTAGTGCATCTAGTCATAATTTATATGTTCTAGGCTCATTCATGAAAATCAAATGAATTTGAAGTTTATATGGTACCACTATTGTTTCCATGACTTGTATGATCTAGTGGTAGCATATAACTTGTTTAAGTAGCTTGTGATCCTAAGTGTTTAATCTAGAAAACTTGTCTAAATACTTACTTCAACATGGTGCATGATAACCCTTCTAGTAAGGTGTGAAGAAGCTTGCCCTTGGATCAAACCGAAGCATTTTATTTATGCAAGTAATCTAGGTTGAATCACAAACTTGATCCTCACCCCATATTTCAACATGATAATCTATCTAAAGTTTGCTCCTTGTGGTCAATTGGTGCCAAAGGGGGAGAAAATATTGTTCACAAAGATAGAACTCAAAGAGGAAGAAAATGTTGTGGGGGAGAAAATGTTGTTCACAAAGATAGATCCTAAAGGGGGAGAATTGATAAAAGAAGGGGATCAACTAAAATTTTGAGCACACAAGTAGGGGGAGCAAGCTCTTAAGCATGCTCAAAGAGGAAGAAAATATTGTGGGGGAGAAAATGTTGTTCACAAAGATAGATCCTAAAGGGGGAGAATTGATAAAAGAAGGGGGTCAACTAAAATTTTGAGCACACAAGTAGGGGGAGCAAGCTCTTAAGCATGAATGTTGCATTTCCATGTGCACTTCATATGTATGATGCATAGTTATGCATTTCGTTTTCTCTGATACTTTGCTTGTGTGGTGTCTTGCTAGTATAATTTGAATGATGCATTGAGGTACTAGTATGAATAGGAAGTAGCTAGATTTTTTTTGCTTCATGTTTTTCAAAGTGGTACTAGAGCCTTGCTTATAATGTTGATCTCACAAGGTTTCTAGTTATGTTTGTGCTTTTCAAAGTGGAATCTAACTACACAAGGTGCTAAGATGGTGTTTATCGCTACTCCGATGGTATCACGCTTCAAAGGTCTATAATCTAAAACACTTAGCACCTATTGGTAGACAATGCTCCTAATCTTTCCTATCTAACATGCATGCTTCCAAAATCCAAACATATAGCATACATGTAGGGGGAGCCATTGCTATCAATTTGAATTCATGATCACATGTCCATAATTCTTACACATGGTAATATACTTGGACAATGTGACATGGGTTCAATCAAAATTTTATTATAACATCTTTGTGAAAGGGTTGTCACCAATTACCAACAAGGGGGAGATTGAAAGTCCTATGTTTGGTGTTGGTAATTAGTGACAATGCCTAAGTACTAATCCCATGCCTAAGTTGTATGTAGCATATGAGGATTAGTACACTCCAAGGTTGGTGGCAAGATGGACATGGTGATCATGATGGCCACACTTGGATTTGGACGCAACCCTACGTGATCAAGGCAAAGGTATATGCTTAAGGGTTGTGTTTTAGTAACCAAGACACCTAGTGGGTGTGGTTACATTATAGGATAGATAGCCGTACTATAAAGAGGGGAATGACGCGGCTATTGAACTCCTAAGTGCCTCTAGATGTGCATTTCATGATCATATGCATTTGGATAGAACTAATATCGCCTCGAAAAATGATTGTGAAAATGCTAACACACTCACACATGACGAGATCACTTGGTGATGTTAGCACGTTTGCGACGGCGGTGGAGTTTAAGCGGTAGAGAGGGTTTGGGGTCATCTCTCCCTCCCGCCGAGCGTGCGAGCGCGAGATTCAGGCAATTTTGGGGAAATGAAATGCCTATTTTCCACTACGCCGGAAGTCCGAAAAGAAACGGAGGCGAACGGAGGTCACAGAGGTGACCGGACGCTGCACCGGACGCGGTCCTTGCAGGACCGGACGCGTCCGGTCAGTGTTCAGTGTCGGCGCGTTTTTCAGTTCGATGATCGGACGCGAGGCGCATCCGGTCACTGATGATCGGACGCGTCCGGTCGTCCAGGGAGCTTACTGGACTCTAACCGGACGCTGGCACTGTCGCGTCCGGTCATCTTCTTAAGCGCGTCCGGTCGCTGGTTCGTTGTGCGCGGCTCAGGGTTGACCAGCGCGTCCGGTCAGTTATGGGACCGGTGCGTCCGGTCGTGACCGGCGCGTCCGGTCGTTGCGACCGGCGCGTCCGGTCGGTGCTTCGCGAAACTAGCCGTTGCGCGACCGGCGCGTCCGGTCAGTTGGACCAGCGCGTCCGGTCAACGCGACTTCGGCTGTTTCAAGTTTCTAACGGCTATATTCGAAGGGGTACGTCTATAAATACTCGTTGGCCGGCTCAAGGCTCCCTCTCTCGAACATTTGACATACTTGTGAGCACTTTGAGCTAAGCAACTCCCCTCCCACTCATCTCTCTTGCTTCTTTGCATATTCGAAGTGAGATTGAGTGATCCAAGTGCATTTGCATTGTGAGATAGCATCTAGTTGGCACTTGGTGGTTGATTTGCTGCGGGATTCTTGTTTCTCTTGGTGGTTGCCGCCACCTAGACGGCTTAGAGCAGCTTGGAGGCATTGGCAAGAGTTGGTGATTGTTCTTGGCCACCTCCGGTGATTGTGAGGGGTTTGTGCCTACCTCGGCGAAGCGCCAAAGGCAACGTTAGTATATTGCTCGTGTCATTACAACCTTTTGCCATTTGGTAGGTTCTTGTGGTGCCTTTTGAGAGGCTCGGTGTGTGACCGATTAGCCACCGAACCACGTGGTGAAGAGGGACACAACGGGGACTAGCGTGCCGGCAAGCACGTGAACCTCGGGATAAATCTTCGTGTCATCACTTTCATATTGTGATTGATTGATCCCGATGTTCGGTTATCTTGGTATTCATTATTGATCATATTGGTTGGCTCAATACTTCGCCCCTCGGTGATACCTTCCTAACTCAACTCCACATTACTTTCTTAGTTATCTTTGCTAGCTAGTTAGCTTTGCTAGAGTAGCTTCTTTGCGTAGCTTGCTAGTTGTAGTTTCTTTCTCGGTTTGACTTGTGCGGTTGAGTGCAATTACTAGAATTGTGATTTGGTTAGGTGGCTTGCAAACACCCCATAGGCTAAACAAAACTCGCATCTCGCTATTTGTTTATTGATAAACTTGTTTAGCTTGTCTTTGTAGAAAATTTTAATAGGCTATTCACCCCCCTCTAGCCATCAAGACCTTTCAAGTGGTATCGGAGCCGTGGTCACCGTTTGTAAGGCTTAACAACCTCGGTGTAAGATGGCTCAAGTTATGTTCAATCATGTTAATGGCAAGCCTCCATTCTTTGATGGCGTCTCTTCCTTTGATCATTGGAAAAGGAAGATGAAGCAATATCTAGGCAATATACATGAGAAGGTTTTGGATGTGACCAAAGAAGGATACGTCATTCTTAATGAGGAAAACCTCACTCCCAATGACCGCATCAACAAACAATGCAATACAGCGGCACTTGACACAATCTATCGTGCCATTGATGATAAAGTATTTGAGCAAATCAAAGATCTTGAAAAGGCAAATGAGCTTTGGATAAGGCTTGAAGAAACATATGAAGGTACTTCAACGGTAAAAAGTGCCAAACTATATATGCTCAAGGACAAGTTCTCCACATTTAAGATGAAGGATGATGAATCCATCCCGGAGATGTTCTATAGGCTCCAAGTCATTGTCAATGATCTCAAGGGGCTTGGGGAGAAGGTTGAGGACAAGGACTTCTCACACAAGTTCTTGATGTGCTTACCCAAGAAGTTTGCCACCTTGAGAAGAATGATCTTTAGAGAGGGATTGGACAAGGTCAAACCAACCAATGTGCTTGGAGATATAATGATCGATGCCCAATACAATGATGATGAAGATGAGGTAGAAGAGAAGAAGGAGACCAAGGTCAAGCAAGAGAAGCCCATTCATTCAAGGCTTCATCCTCTAAGGGCAAGAGCAAGGTAGAAAGTGATGATGATGATCCATTCGATGATGAGACCATGGCCCTCCTTGTGCACAAGATGGGAAGGTTCATGAAGAAGAAAGGATATGGGACAAGGAAGAGGAGAGACACTATAAAGGCAAAGACCCTTTGCTACAATTGCAATTGCCCCGATCACATAGTGGCGAATTGCCCCTATGAAGATAAGAGATTTCATAATGGGGACTTGAAGCTCAAGAAGAACAAGAAAGAGAATGGGAAGAAAACAAAGAAGAGCTTCACCTTCAACAAGAAGAAGAAGGGTGGTGGTTATGTAGTCACTTGGGATAGTGACAACTCCGATAGTGATGATTATGCAAGCTCTAGTGATGATGAGAGGATCACTCGGCGAGCCATTGCAAACATCGCCCTCTCCAACAAGCTATCCATCTTCGACACTACATCGACATGCCTTATGGCCAAGCCTACCAAGGTAAAATATGATGATAGTAATGATGATTCTTGTGCTAGTGATGATTGTAGGAGTGATGATGAGGAGGATGAGGACTACTCCAAGGATGATCTATTAGGCGTAATAGATCAAATGAGCAAGGGCTACAAGAGAACAACCAAGAAATACAAAATCTTGGAACAAGAGTTCATTGCTAAGTGCAATGAAAATGATGCCTTGATGGAGGAGCTTCTTGCTCTCAAAAAGAGTAAGGAGTGCAAAGGAATTGAACAAGAGCTCAAAGCTCTTAGGAAATCCTTTGATGAGCTAGAGGCCTCTCGTGAGTGTCTAAAGGAAGACCACGAGGATCTTGAAATTGCTCACACTAGGCTTAAGGAAGCCCACTCCACTCTACTTGAGCTCATCAAGGAAAAGGACCTTAAGTTGGAGAAGTTCATGAAGGAAGCTAAGGAGGAGCAAGTGATTATCACTTGTGATATTGGACTAACATGTGATATTATTGATGATTCTTTATTTGTTAGTCCTACTAATGCTTCATGTAGCTCATCATCATCCACCACAACCAAATCTACCTCTACTACTAGTGATTCATCACTTGTGGTTGAGACTCTCAAGAGAGAGGTGGATGATCTCACCCGCGCATTAGGCAACGCCTATGGTGGGGATGCCCGCTTGCTAAAATGCTTAGGTAGCCAAAGGTTCTCTCTTAACAAAGAGGGATTGGGCTATACTCCTAAGAAGGGCAAGGCGGCCTTTGCTACTCCAAAGTCTCGCTTTGTGAAGGGCAATGGTCGTTATTGCAATAGATGCAAGCAAGTTGGGCATCTAGAGATTAATTGCAATAAAATGAACAAGAACAAGAAAAATGCTAATGTACCTTACATTCCTTTTGATTCTTGTTATGTACTTACCAAGGGTGAGAAAGGTGTGCATGCTAGGTTTGTTGGTACACCAATTGTGGGCCCAAAGAGGAAGGCCATTTGGGTACCAAAGAGCTTAGTGACTAACCTCCAAGGACCCAAGCAAGTATGGGTACCTAAGAAACATTAAATTGTTTTGTAGGTTAATTACAAGGCCGGAGGAAGGCATTGGGTACTTGATAGTGGGTGCTCTCAACATATGACCGGTGATTCAAGAATGTTCAACTCTCTCAAATCAAATGATAGTGGCATTGATAGTATCACATTTGGTGACAATAGCAAGGGTGATGTAAAGGCTCTTGGAAGGATTGCAATCTCAAATGATCATAGCATCTCCAATGTGCTACTAGTTGAAAAGCTCAATTTCAACTTGTTGTCGGTTGCTCAATTATGTGATCTCGGTTTCAAGTGCATATTTGGTGTTGATGATGTGGAGATAGTTAGTGTTGATGGCTCTAACTTGATCTTTAAAGGCTTTAGATATGAGAATCTATACTTGGTTGATTTCAATGCTAGTGACACTCAACTTTCAACATGCTTGCTCACCAAATCAAGTATGGGTTGGTTATGGCATAGAAGACTTGGTCATGTTGGCATGAAGCAATTGAACAAGTTAGTAAAGCATGACTTAGTTAGAGGCTTGAAGGATGTCACATTTGAGAAGGATAAGCTATGTAGTGCATGTCAAGCCGAAAAGCAACTAGGCAACACTCATCCATTGAAGAGCATTATGAGTACTTCCAAGGCATTTGAGTTGTTGCACATGGATCTATTTGGGCCAACTACATACACAAGCATTGGTGGCAACAAGTATGGTTTTGTGATTGTGGATGATTTCACTAGATACACATGGGTATTCTTTCTTGGGGACAAAAGTGATGTATTTGACATATTCAAGAAGTTCATCAAGAGAGTGCAAAATAAATTTGAAACCACAATCAAGAAAGTAAGAAGTGACAATGGAAGTGAGTTTAGAAACACAAGAGTTGATGAGCTATGTGAAGAGCTTGGAATCAAACATCAATTCTCGACCAAGTATACACCTCAATCAAATGGCCTAGTTGAGAGGAAAAATAGAACCTTAATTGACATGGCAAGATCAATGTTGAATGAGTATAATGTGAGTCATTCATTTTGGGCCGAAGCAATCAACACGGCTTGCTTCTATAGCAACCGCCTCTATTGCCATAAATTTCTAGAGAAGACACCATATGAGATCTTAAATGGAAGAAAGCCTAACATTGCATACTTTCGGGTATTTGGTTGCAAATGCTACATCTTGAAGAAGGGCACTAGATTGAGCAAGTTTGAGAAGAAATGTGATGAAGGATTTCTACTTGGTTACTCAACTACTAGCAAAGCTTATAGAGTTTGGAATTTGGCTAGTGGTTTACTTGAAGAAGTGCATGATGTTGAGTTTGATGAAACAAATGGCTCTCAAGATGAAGAAGATAACTTGGATGATGTGAGAGGAACTCAATTGAGTAATGCTATGAAAGAAATGGATATTGGTGATATTAGACCAAAGCAAGTTATTAATATAGATGACAACAAAGATCAAGTGCTCCGAAGTCCAATTACACAAGCTAGTGGTTCTCTAATGCAAAATCAAGCTAGTACATCATCTCAAGTGCAACAAGATCAACAAGTGGCTAGTTCATCATCTCTAACTCATGATCAACATCAACATCCAAGCAATCAAGTCCAAGTACTTCAACCAACTAACATTGCAAGAGACCATCCATTGGATTCCATCATTGGTGACATACAAAGAGGAGTTCAAACTAGATCAAGATTGACATCATTTTGTGGTCACTCTTCTTTTATGTCAATGGAAGAACCCAAGGACATTGATAAAGCATTGAGAGATCCGGATTGGGTAAATGCAATGCATGAAGAGCTCAACAACTTCAAGAGAAATGAAGTATGGGAACTAGTTGAGAGACCTAAGGATCACAATGTCATTGGAACAAGATGGGTCTTTCGCAACAAGCAAGATCAAGATGGGATAGTAGTAAGGAACAAAGCAAGACTAGTGGCTCAAGGTTACACACAAATAGAGGGTCTTGACTTTGGTGAAACTTATGCCCCGGTTGCAAGATTGGAAGCAATTAGGATCTTACTTGCCTATGCTTGTGCTCACAATATCAAGCTATATCAAATGGATGTAAAGAGTGCATTTCTCAATGGGTACATTCAAGAGGAGGTGTATGTGGAGCAACCTCCCGGTTTTGAAGATGACAAGAAACCCAATCATGTATACAAGTTAAGAAAGGCTTTGTATGGATTAAAGCAAGCACCTAGAGCATGGTATGAAAGATTAAGGGATTTCTTGCTATCCAAAGGATTTGTCATGGGCAAAGTCGATACAACACTATTCACCAAGAAGATTGGGAAAGACTTATTTGTATTGCAAATATATGTTGATGATATCATATTCGGTTCAACCAATCAAGATTATTATGATGAGTTTGGGAAAATGATGGCAAAGGAATTTGAAATGTCAATGATTGGTGAACTTAGTTTCTTTCTTGGACTTCAAATCAAACAAATGAAAGAAGGTACATTTGTGAGCCAAACTAAGTACATCAAAGATATGCTCAAGAAGTTTGGCATGGAAGATGCAAAGAGTATTACAACCCCAATGGGCACTAGTGGAAGTTTGGATAGTGACAAGAGTGGCAACATGGTGGATCAAAAGCTATATAGATCAATGATTGGTAGCCTACTCTATGTGACGGCATCAAGGCCCGATGTGATGTTTAGTGTATGCATGTGTGCAAGATTTCAAGCCTCACCAAGAGAAAGTCATTTGAAGACAACAAAGAGAATATTGAGGTACTTAAAGCATACACAAGATGTTGGATTGTGGTATCCCAAGGGTGCAAGTTTTGAGCTAGTTGGATATTCAGATTCTGACTATGCCGGTGACAAAGTAGAAAGAAAGAGCACTTCCGGGACTTGTCAATTGTTGGGAAGATCACTTGTCTCATGGTCATCCAAGAAGCAAAATAGTATTGCACTATCTACCGCCGAGGCCGAATACATCGCCGCGGGTAGTTGTTGTGCACAAATCTTGTGGATGAAGGCAACATTGAAAGATTTTGGAATCAATTTCAAGAATGTGCCATTGCTATGTGATAATGAAAGTGCCGTGAAGCTAACCAACAATCCGGTTCAACATCAAAGAACAAACCATATTGATGTTCGTCATCACTTTATTCGAGACCATCAACAAAAGGGTGACATTGCTATTGAGAGTGTGGGCACCGAAGATCAACTAGCCGATCTATTCACCAAGCCACTTGATGAGAAAAGATTTCACAAGCTAAAGAATGAGTTGAACATACTTGACTTCTCCAACATGAGTTGATGCACCCCATATATGACATGCCTCTCCTTCGAGCCCTAAGGTACAATTGGTTGACATGTCATACATTCTATGCTAAGGACTTGTTTAGTGCATCTAGTCATAATTTATATGTTCTAGGCTCATTCATGAAAATCAAATGAATTTGAAGTTTATATGGTACCACTATTGTTTCCATGACTTGTATGATCTAGTGGTAGCATATAACTTGTTTAAGTAGCTTGTGATCCTAAGTGTTTAATCTAGAAAACTTGTCTAAATACTTACTTCAACATGGTGCATGATAACCCTTCTAGTAAGGTGTGAAGAAGCTTGCCCTTGGATCAAACCGAAGCATTTTATTTATGCAAGTAATCTAGGTTGAATCACAAACTTGATCCTCACCCCATATTTCAACATGATAATCTATCTAAAGTTTGCTCCTTGTGGTCAATTGGTGCCAAAGGGGGAGAAAATATTGTTCACAAAGATAGAACTCAAAGAGGAAGAAAATGTTGTGGGGGAGAAAATGTTGTTCACAAAGATAGATCCTAAAGGGGGAGAATTGATAAAAGAAGGGGATCAACTAAAATTTTGAGCACACAAGTAGGGGGAGCAAGCTCTTAAGCATGCTCAAAGAGGAAGAAAATATTGTGGGGGAGAAAATGTTGTTCACAAAGATAGATCCTAAAGGGGGAGAATTGATAAAAGAAGGGGGTCAACTAAAATTTTGAGCACACAAGTAGGGGGAGCAAGCTCTTAAGCATGAATGTTGCATTTCCATGTGCACTTCATATGTATGATGCATAGTTATGCATTTCGTTTTCTCTGATACTTTGCTTGTGTGGTGTCTTGCTAGTATAATTTGAATGATGCATTGAGGTACTAGTATGAATAGGAAGTAGCTAGATTTTTTTTGCTTCATGTTTTTCAAAGTGGTACTAGAGCCTTGCTTATAATGTTGATCTCACAAGGTTTCTAGTTATGTTTGTGCTTTTCAAAGTGGAATCTAACTACACAAGGTGCTAAGATGGTGTTTATCGCTACTCCGATGGTATCACGCTTCAAAGGTCTATAATCTAAAACACTTAGCACCTATTGGTAGACAATGCTCCTAATCTTTCCTATCTAACATGCATGCTTCCAAAATTCAAACATATAGCATACATGTAGGGGGAGCCATTGCTATCAATTTGAATTCATGATCACATGTCCATAATTCTTACACATGGTAATATACTTGGACAATGTGACATGGGTTCAATCAAAATTTTATTATAACATCTTTGTGAAAGGGTTGTCACCAATTACCAACAAGGGGGAGATTGAAAGTCCTATGTTTGGTGTTGGTAATTAGTGACAATGCCTAAGTACTAATCCCATGCCTAAGTTGTATGTAGCATATGAGGATTAGTACACTCCAAGGTTGGTGGCAAGATGGACATGGTGATCATGATGGCCACACTTGGATTTGGACGCAACCCTACGTGATCAAGGCAAAGGTATATGCTTAAGGGTTGTGTTTTAGTAACCAAGACACCTAGTGGGTGTGGTTACATTATAGGATAGATAGCCGTACTATAAAGAGGGGAATGACGCGGCTATTGAACTCCTAAGTGCCTCTAGATGTGCATTTCATGATCATATGCATTTGGATAGAACTAATATCGCCTCGAAAAATGATTGTGAAAATGCTAACACACTCACACATGACGAGATCACTTGGTGATGTTAGCACGTTTGCGACGGCGGTGGAGTTTAAGCGGTAGAGAGGGTTTGGGGTCATCTCTCCCTCCCGCCGAGCGTGCGAGCGCGAGATTCAGGCAATTTTGGGGAAATGAAATGCCTATTTTCCACTACGCCGGAAGTCCGAAAAGAAACGGAGGCGAACGGAGGTCACAGAGGTGACCGGACGCTGCACCGGACGCGGTCCTTGCAGGACCGGACGCGTCCGGTCAGTGTTCAGTGTCGGCGCGTTTTTCAGTTCGATGATCGGACGCGAGGCGCATCCGGTCACTGATGATCGGACGCGTCCGGTCGTCCAGGGAGCTTACTGGACTCTAACCGGACGCTGGCACTGTCGCGTCCGGTCATCTTCTTAAGCGCGTCCGGTCGCTGGTTCGTTGTGCGCGGCTCAGGGTTGACCAGCGCGTCCGGTCAGTTATGGGACCGGTGCGTCCGGTCGTGACCGGCGCGTCCGGTCGTTGCGACCGGCGCGTCCGGTCGGTGCTTCGCGAAACTAGCCGTTGCGCGACCGGCGCGTCCGGTCAGTTGGACCAGCGCGTCCGGTCAACGCGACTTCGGCTGTTTCAAGTTTCTAACGGCTATATTCGAAGGGGTACGTCTATAAATACTCGTTGGCCGGCTCAAGGCTCCCTCTCTCGAACATTTGACATACTTGTGAGCACTTTGAGCTAAGCAACTCCCCTCCCACTCATCTCTCTTGCTTCTTTGCATATTCGAAGTGAGATTGAGTGATCCAAGTGCATTTGCATTGTGAGATAGCATCTAGTTGGCACTTGGTGGTTGATTTGCTGCGGGATTCTTGTTTCTCTTGGTGGTTGCCGCCACCTAGACGGCTTAGAGCAGCTTGGAGGCATTGGCAAGAGTTGGTGATTGTTCTTGGCCACCTCCGGTGATTGTGAGGGGTTTGTGCCTACCTCGGCGAAGCGCCAAAGGCAACGTTGGTATATTGCTCGTGTCATTACAACCTTTTGCCATTTGGTAGGTTCTTGTGGTGCCTTTTGAGAGGCTCGGTGTGTGACCGATTAGCCACCGAACCACGTGGTGAAGAGGGACACAACGGGGACTAGCGTGCCGGCAAGCACGTGAACCTCGGGATAAATCTTCGTGTCATCACTTTCATATTGTGATTGATTGATCCCGGTGTTCGGTTATCTTGGTATTCATTGTTGATCATATTGGTTGGCTCAATACTTCGCCCCTCGGTGATACCTTCCTAACTCAACTCCACATTACTTTCTTAGTTATCTTTGCTAGCTAGTTAGCTTTGCTAGAGTAGCTTCTTTGCGTAGCTTGCTAGTTGTAGTTTCCTTCTCGGTTTGACTTGTGCGGTTGAGTGCAATTACTAGAATTGTGATTTGGTTAGGTGGCTTGCAAACACCCCATAGGCTAAACAAAACTCGCATCTCGCTATTTGTTTATTGATAAACTTGTTTAGCTTGTCTTTGTAGAAAATTTTAATAGGCTATTCACCCCCCCCTCTAGCCATCAAGACCTTTCAACGGGCCCCAAGCCCGGTATAAGCCTCGAGGGAGCGAAAGCTGGCCCTCAACCAGGGTTCGACAGCTGCCCTCGAGCAACAGAGTTAGGGACGACCCAGGGTGCGTCCATACATGGCCAAGGGCTCGAGCCACGCTCTCGAGGCACCCCAGGACGTATTCGAGGCCGAAGGAGGAGGTCGCCATAGGAATCCCCCCGGGGGAGGCATCGAGCCCTCGAATCCTGTCGCAGGGAATCGAGATCCACACGACCACTCCTTGGCATCTTTGAGAGCGCCTCCGGGCCACTAGCCGACCCCTAACGAACGAGGCACGGGCTCTCACTCGAATTCCCCCGCTAGCAGCTCACCGAAGAGCGTCGGAACTCGCGCCCAAACGAGGGTAGTACGACGTTCTCCACCCCTCCTCCTTTTTTCGAAAGGGAGCGCGAGGGTCGCACAAAAGACGGTCGGGACTCTGATCGACCTCGTGCGCGTGAGGCTCGGGGGCTCGGCCGCAATGAATCATCCCCCAATAAAACGAAAACAAGACCTCGGAGGAGTCCCAGCACTCCACCGAGGCCTCGGGGGCTACACCCGGCGGGTGCGCTCGCGCGCCCCCACCGGAAAAGATCACGACGCTACGGCTCCAGTTCGAACAAACCTCTGGGAGAGTGATCACACACTCACCCAAAGGCTCGGGGGCTACCGTCGGTACCAAAAGTACGGGGGTACCCACACCCATCGCTAGTAAAAAACTAAAACGACTGGCACCGCAATAAAAGACAGCCCGCCTCGACCGCGCATCCTGTCCGCCTCGTACGAGGCCCGCTCGACGGGGCGCCTCGACCGCGCTCCGGCTCCGACTCGTACGAGGCCCGCTCGACGGGGCGCCTCGACCGCGCCCCATCCCGTACGGCAAGCTACCTCGACGGCGCTCCGACCCGCGCGAAGCTCGTCCGCCCACTGGGAAAAACTCTGACTCGCGTGAGCCTGGGTCGAGCGCCTCGACTCCTTCTCTTTACCTACCCCAGGACAAAAGCCATAGCATTTAATGCGGTTACCTACTATCACCTACCGGCATGGCTGCGACCAGAATCGACGTGGGAACAATGCCCGTGTCAGGTCTCACTATTTTACCATCCATCCCATGATGGGAGGTGAAACCCGTCACTATACCCACCTTACCGCGCACTGTTTACCGTCGGTCACCCTCGAGGAAGGATAAGACAAGGCCCGTTCCCCGCAATCTCGGGGATTCGGCCTTATCCATCCGGTCTCGACCCGGCCTCGACCCAACCTCGATGCTCGGCACAGTTCAACGGCAAGGGAAGGACGGTATGGCACGGCGTTCCGGGTCATTTCGCCGTCTCGTCTCCCACGACGCCATGGTGTCCAGGGATGGCCGACCATTCCCAGGGCACGTCGCTACAGTCAACTCAACAGGAATCGACCAAACATCACTCCCCGTCGTCCTGGTCTCCTCTCGCCCTATAAAAGGGCAGGCCAGGGTTCTACAAAAAGGGGGAGAAACGAAGCACCCGACCACACAACAACAGACAACGAAGAAAAAACAAGAGATCGATACTTCAAGCAGATCCTTGTCCTTTTTTCCTCTCTTTGAGACTTGGGCTCGGCGCCCTCTCTCGCCTGCTTGTAACCCCTACACGAGCACTTCGGTGCAAGGAAATACAAACTTCTTCCCCCCGCTGGACGTAGGGCCTTCTTTTGCCCGAACCAGGATAAACCCCCGTGTATTCTCCTTGCATCACCATCCAGAAAAGAGACACGCAGCATTTACTCGTTGGTTTAGGACCCCCTCGGGTCCGAACACCGACAGATTACATCCTCTAGAACATCATGAAAACGCATGTGGATTTATTAAGTACTGGCGACGTGGGTGCTGATTGGACTTGACGCCGCAGTCGATCGAGAGACCAAGTTTTTTCAGGGCCAAACTCAATGATCGGTTTCATCGGCCTGTAATCAGTCATTTATATGATTTTGGATGTGGAACATTTTGTTTTGGGAACGGTTTTTTTTGCTATATATGATTTTCGATCTGGATGAATTTTTTTCTGAAACGGTTTTTTTTGCCGTATATTTCTTTTTTCGCAAACGTTTTTTTTTTGCTGTATTTGCTTTCTTGGAAACAGTTTTTTTTGGAAACGGGGAGGTGGAAGAGTTTGTTTCTAAAACGGGGCATGGAAGAGTTTGTTTCTTGAACGGTTTTTTTTTTGCCACTGTGTTTTTTTTTCCGTGGGGCATATTTGTTTTTTTGACGTTGGTTTTTTTATAGTGTTTTTTTTCCGTGGGGTGGAGCGACGCTGACGATGACTTTAGTTATTTTTAGGTGTAAGAGCAACTCCAATAGAAGAGCTATCTATGTTTTGTAATCTATATTTAACTATTTTAGAAAAAAAGAGAATCCAACAGCTATTGAATCTATCTTTCTAAAATAGCAAGTCATGTATCTCAGAGTTCTCGCATGCTAGACATAGCTTGCATGTGCCACTAGCCATTCGTCTCACCCTATTGGAAAGACTGTTGGAGTTTTCTGTTTTTTTTTTTTGAGGTTTCTATTTTAGAAGTTGGCTAAATCATGAGTTTATCTATCTGTTTGTACCAACTCTGTTGGAGTTGCTCTAATAGATAATAGATAGACTAAAGGCCAGTTGTTCGGACTCCCTTCAAAAAGGAAAACAAAATAATCAGACAGTTTGCACATATTCCTTTTCTATGTTCCCTAATTGGATGTGTCCTTGACTAAAAATCTTCGATGCTGGATGAACATTTCAGCTCCAACTGAAGCTTGCACAGTGCAGTAGCCTTTGACAAGGTCCTTGTCCATCTGTACTTATATATCATACTTTTAGTTATGCAAGAAATCATGCCAACAGGATTAGAAATACTTAACGAACTATACTGTCCAAGCATTCCAATTTAAATAAATGTTATTTCTGTCAAAAAAAAAACTCCATTCAGTACCTGCAATGTCTCATCTCGAAAAATGACCCATTTGGTATGAAATGATAAAGCACGGTCCATATTGTCACACTGTCATTCAGTTACCTCTGTGAATAATGGAGGATCTCTTCTAAATCAACAGTAAAAATGAAAGACAACAATCTCTAGTTCTCTTCGTATCCCCAATTGTTTCTACCACACGCACGAATGGGTGGCAACTGCAGAGGAGGATGCACTTGACCATGTCCCCGAACAGCGTGAGTGAGCGGAAGGCGCGCCCGAACCCCGCCTCCCCCGCCGCGGGGTGCATTGCCTGGAACTCGACCACCATTGTCTTGCCATCCTCCTCCGACAGCCGCAACATGCGACGCACCTGCTCCTGCAGATACCAAACTAGGAAATGGAAATTAGAAGAGCGTCGCTTCGCCGATAGCGCCATTGTCAACGCTCGATTCGGATCTGGTCCATGTACATGCTTACGAGGATGTGGTCCTGGTCGAGCGGGGAGAGCGCGGCGGCGCCATGCACGGCGACGAGGAGCGCGGAGTCCGGGCGCGCGGGGTGGTCGGAGACGAGGGCGAGGAGGGAGATGGAGCTGTCGGAGGCGAGGCGGAGCGGGCGCATGAGCGCGCGGCCGGCTAGGTCAAACCAGTTGGGCGCCATCATGAACAGCCCATGGCTACACACTGCCGCCACTAGGTCGAATGGCGCGGCGGCGCCGAGCGGGAGCTCCAGCTCCACGCAAGGCTCCTCTGCAGCTCGCGGTCGCGCTGTGCCGCCGCTGCTTGGAGTCGGCATGGGTGCGACGTGCAGAGCGGCGGCGGGAACCAGCAGACTGGCAGTAATGGAGGCACGGTCGGCTCACGTCCGTAGCGCGAGTGCGTTCGGACGCCGCTCCACTTCCCAAACCCGCCCGCCTTTCTAGGAATAGAAAGGAACCCGCTCACCCTCACGGATCGGAATAGAACTGTCCTCCACTCCCCATCGCACTAATATCCCCGTTCCACAAAGCCCTTGTTCTAAAAATAGGACGAAATACTTTAAGTGCAATATCGCAAATATATAAAAAAAACTATGTAGTGTAACATTAGGATATAAATATTGTAACATCGTAAAAATATATACTGCAATATCGAAAAATTATGTATTGCAACATCGAAAAAATATGTACTGCAACCTCGAAAATTATGTATCGTAACGTCAAAAAAATATATAGTGCAACATTGAAAAACATGTACTGCAATATCGACGAAATATGTACCGCAACATAAAAAATTATGTACTGCAACATCTCAAGGAGTAGTACTACAATACCGCTAAATCACCCATGAAACATAGAAAATGGGAACATTTGAAAACATATGTTGCAACAACTAAAAGTCTCATTGCAACATTCGAAAAATCATATGTTGCAACATCCAAAAATCCCATGGCAACACAGGAGAAATACAGAAAAAGTGCAAACAGCAAAAGGGATGGGTTCAAGGTGCAGGCTGCTCCAGCCCTTGGCCTATCACCTTCGAGTTCACCGGGGGAGGAGGGAATAGGTCCCAAAGCACGCCGGAATCCTAGCTACCGCCGCGTCCCTTAGATTCGGAGGAGGAGAGCTCAGATCTACAAAAAGGACTGACCTATCTCGTTGGAGCCGCCGCCGTCATCCTCGTCTCCAATGGGGGAGCGTGGGGGTAGCAATGAAGGTCGCAAAGGGGGAGGGGAGGAAGGGAAGAAGGCAAGGAGGAAGGGAGGGAGGAAGCGACGGTGGACGGGTGAGCACGGCGTCCGTCGAGTGCGTCGCGACAGTGAGCGGCGTGTGGGGATGAGGGAGTGAGCGCCATAGTGGGGATGAGGATGAGGGAGCATGGAGCAGGAGCGGATGAGGGCGAGTCATTCCGTGTGCGGCGGGTCCGTCTAGACGGAACGGATGATATCATTATTGTCTTTTGGTGTGTGTGGGGGGGGGGCGGATTGCTTTGACTACGGACAATTGGGTGACGAGCGAGGTGCAGCTTTTTATAATTTAGCCGCTGAAAATGTTTGTGTTGGGTGGAATTTAATACTCCGTATAGCATTTTTCTTATGCAGTTTTGAACTTCTTACAGTTTGGTGTAGTTTTTTTTCCCACTAAACAAGATCCATATATGCTAGTGAGACTCTAGCCTATTCTAGGGGTTTTGTTTGTCGCACGGTAATAGCAGAAGTGTTGTCTTGTCTTTGCTAACTTGTGACTGGTGAATAGAACATTGGTAGTTTTGGTTCTTCCTCCGTTCCAAATTGGCAAAAAGAAAAAGGTGACATGAAAAAAGAAGTTGTTGGGCTGATAAAAACTGCCACGTCGGCCAAGAAAAAAAAATGAACGAAGTCGGATTAGAGGGACCAAAACAAGAGCATATATACCGACGTCTTGTTTGGATGCATATATATCCATCTCAATCCACATGTGTGTTGAAGTGGATTGAAAAAAAATTAGTTTAAGTTCCACTGCAATTCACTTTGACACAATGGATTGAGGTGGATATGCGTGCATCCAAACAATACATATGGTGGATTGGGAGAAATTCTTCGCTCTTTAATATTAGATATAAATATAGAACAAAAACGAGATGAAAGAAGGACAATATAAAAAAAATGAACAGATTGAAAAGAAATGCTTCCCTCTTTAATACTATGTATATAGATACAAATTTACCATGACTAATACGTAGACTTATACATAAAGATAAACTCTAAATGTTGTTTATTTTCTATATATACAAAGTGTAAGAGCGTCTGCAAGAGTTCCCAACAAATTTTTCTAAAACTATGGAGTTAAACCGCTAAAAATTATTAGACGGAATAAATAAGACCATCTCCAACAGTTTCGAGTAATTCACTCATAAAATAAAAAAGACAATTTTACCAAAGAATTCTTATACTATTTCTAAATTATCTTAACTACTTTTATATATTTTTTTGTTACTCTTGTACATTTGCATTAGGAAACATTTCGTACTCTTTATTTTCCCTACGTCCTTCCACATTTAGATTGGCCGATGGATACGCGCCGGGAGACGCGCGGATATATCCGCGCTATCGGTCTATTTTTCCAAGCGCAGAAAGATTGAGAGTTGGGATTAGGAATGGTTGAAAATGAGTTTTTTTTTCTTATCTCGCTAAAAATGCTAGATTGAGAGATTTTATTGGAAACTTTCGGATGGATTCACGTAGTGGGACACACTTGCATTGCATGCCCGTATTCTCGTAAGATTCTTTGCTTTGGATGGACGCCGCATTTATACATGTATTACTTTCGATGGAGACATGTTTTGGTTATAATATTTTGCATGGATAATCTTGAATCGGGAGTTTCTAACTTTCTATTCCGGGCGATCTTTTACCAGAAGGAAGAAGGAACGAACGAAGGAAGGCAAAACTCAACGCCGCATGCGGCATGTCTTTTTTTTTCTTTTCTTTTTTTTTTGCGACGAAAGAAAAATTATATTATATGATAGCTGGGTACATCAACACATTACAAACACTCTGGATTACAAAATAGTACTCATGCTGTGAATAGCACAACTTAAAACCTAATTTGTTAGATGCTTTGCAGTATGAATGACCGTACAGACAAACACTCGGCAAATGGCCTGAGAACAAATGCCCAACAAACAACGGCCAACATTCCTGTATGCGGAATTGAGAAACTTCTTCTTTCTGGTGTCTTCCTTCTTCTTCTTTCTGCCACCGAAGAGTAAGGAAGACTGATCTGAAAATTATTCTCCCTAGTCCTTCATCGTGGTCAAATCTAACCACAACAAAACGGAGAAGAGACCGGAGAAAATTATTCCATAGCGGCGACATCATCTCCGCCTTGATGCCACCGTCCGGAAACAAAAGTCTCCATGTCGTCATGTCGATGAAGATGATGACGCCGACGTTGGCGCCCTCATCTTCAACGGAGCCGCCATAGAGAAAACGATTCCACCCTTCACCGTCGACAGAGATAAGGAGAAGGAGGAGATAAAACTCCAGTACCAAGTAATTTGGTATGGAGAGACACTAACCCTAATGACTCGATCTACTGAGAAAAACTTATTAAAAACAATGGATCTCCACTCCCTTCAACCCCCGGCGAGATGCCGGAGGAGAAGGGAGGGGGACCAGCGGGGGCGGCTGCGGCGGCGGTGGCGGCGGCGCTAGGGCAGGAGTCAAAAACGAGGTGGGGCCGCGGCATGTCTTTTCCTGAGCGGGGCATAGGAAGAGAAACCACTGAATGAACTAAATATAGCATGATCAGATTAAATTAAACCAGTGGACCCTGAATTTCCTGGCATCCACTGAAATTTTACACGATCACCCCCCCCCTATAGTAAGGTAAGGTAAGGTAAGACCCTTATTTTCCCCCCACTAAATAAATAACATAATAACAGTAGCGCCGCCCGTGCCACCGAGAATAAAGTAGTACAAGTCATCATCCATCTCTCAATCTCATTCTCAGAAGAAAAAGAAGGGCCGGGCGATCATGGCGGCAAAGAAGGTGAGCACCTGGCGTCTCACGCCGTGGCGGCGCTAGTGCTGCTGGGCCTGCTGCTATTGGCGGGGCGTCAGCCTGGGCTGCAGCAGGCTGACGCCGGCGACCTGCCATGCGGCGGTTTGAACATTTTCAATTTATACTGCGACAAGTCGAAGCCGCCAAAGAAATGAAGGATGGTGCATGAGTTGGCCTGGCCGCGCGGCCAGTATCTGAATCTGATGATCACGCGAGAAAGACAGCATGCATTTGGTCTCTACTCTCTGCTGCTCATGAACTCTTATATTAATATATTCATCGCTTCTCCTATATTTCACATGCCCAAATTTTAAGATTATTCCGGTCAACACTTTTGTACTACTCACTAATTAATATAGTAAATTGTTACTTTTGTGATTTGTGATTTGTCTTTGTGTCTTTACATATCATTTTTTTGTCCTTATCTGATGACTATAGAAATATAATTATAAATTATTAAATTGTCTTTGTGCCAACACAAATCAGATTTTTGTGGTTTTGTCTAACGGTTTTTTTTTTGGTAATTCTTGGAGTCTAAAATTGCATATTGCGTCTACAGAAATTATAACGAACTAAAGCTGCAGTTTTAATATGAAATATATGCAAGCGTTGTCCGAAAGGAAACTAAGATTCAAGCACCTGAATTTCAGCAAATCCCTAATATATCCAGTCCCTTCGAAAAGGTCGTTCTAATTTACAGTCATACTAAAACGTTTGGAAATGAGCGATCAAAAATAATAAAATACTAAAGGCCAGTTGTTCGGACCCCTTCAAAAAGGAAAACAGAATAATCAGACAGTTTGCACATATTCCTTTTACTATGTTCCATCTTCATCATAATATATGTACAGTTGTTACAATTAGCCATTAGACTGAAAGGCTAGGAAAAGGAGATCAAGTAGTTTAGGTAGGTAGTCTGAGGTAAACAGATGTAAATAAAAAATGCATTCGAATTGAGTTTCAAAACCAATTTGCTTTTCTCCACAAATTAACAAAGTGAAAATACCGTGCACCATTGGTGGATTGTCAGTACATAACTATTATCTTGCAATAAATATGCATTAAGAAACATGGCATGTGCTCAATGAAAAATATTCTAGAATTAGTTTTTTTTTCTAAAACTTTACAGAAACAGGCACTACATGAAGGCTCTGCAAGATGGAATCCTTAAACAGATAGCATGTTTTTGCAATAATACATTTTATTGCAAGCCTAGCATGTAGATGTATACCTGCCACTGAGCGTAGTTATCCATCATGGATTCATGTCTAGACTACATCTGAGTATGTGACAAGAATTTGTGGGAGCAAGTGGGTTCACTAAGATATAACTCTCTAGAACTGATATGTAATTAATTATGAACAAAACATTATGAACTCGGAATAACCTCTGCTTTTAATAAATCTAAACCCTGACACTAGAACATGGGCTGAGATAACAATGTGATGGTATAAACCAAGTAAAAAAAACAACTATAAAATCTTATAGTTTATATCCATGTTGTCACTATGTGCAAACGGATAGTTTTCTTAACAGTTTCTAACTGCTAGCACCTTCTGTGGTTGCACCACCATTGATAATCTCCTTAATGAAATCCCTTTATTAATAAAAGAGTAAATTTGATATCTCCAAAAGGAAAACATCTTGGCAGATAATATAGAGGGAGGAAAACACAAAAGGCATTTTCACTCACCAACACACAGGACTGTCTTTGAACTAGCACCAGATAAGATGCAGTCAAATTGTTGAGACTATACAAGAAATTCAATTTTGTGAGGAGCGTACAAACTCTATCCCTGTTCCTGTGATGAAATCATGCGTTGGGCACAAAATTCTTTTCAACTTTTAGCACACAAACTGAGAGTTACCTTCAAAAGGTACCATGTCTAAAAAACTTAAAGACAATCTGTAGTAACAGAGCATGTCATTAACTAAGACTGGATATAAAGTCGCAGGCATGATAACAAAACCATGGTATGCTGTGTATATTCATTTGTCAAATCACCTAATAACACCCATATCTGGGATAAAAAGTAAAAACATTAATTTTAACACATAAAGAAACAGGAGGCCTCTAAGCAGGACCAATTCAGTGCACAGATCGAAGTGAAGCTGATCGCATGTATGTAGTATTTTAAATTAAATACACTGCAAAGGCAGCCATTACACTGCAAAGTTAATAGAATTTTAACCAGGGACGATACTAAAACATTACATTTCGGGATGGAGGATAGAAAACAAGGAATGATGATGTTTTTTCTTGTCTGTTTTGTTGGTCTCATGTTGCTGCCTCTTTTTGCTTAATTATTACGTTTTCAGGATGTACAGTCGGGATAACCGGATGGATTACCAAATCTTCTTCCGCAGCAGGGGTTCGGTCAGACCCCTCGGATGGAGTGGTTTGATTGTTGTGGCTTGCATTTGCAATGTTTTGGAGTTGCTTGCTTATCTCTGCGGGTCTGCTTATGGCTCTGGATGGGCAGTTTGGATTCGGAAACTCGTTGACGCACTGATGGCTACGGCGGTATTATTGACCGCCGTAATTGGCAAATTATTGTCTCCTGGAGTTCTCAAACATGTACCAGGACAGGTTCGTCGTTTCATATCCTTGGGTAGCCCCTTTGCTGCAGTTCTATTACTTGTCCCGTCACTATTGAAGGCCGCCTCCACAAAGCAATCACACATGGTAGTCAATTGGATCATGTTCACACTGTTACTGGTAGCTGTGCTTCTCCTTACACTCAGCAGGCTAGTAGATGCCGGTCTGGGAAACAAATACGTATTTTGGCGTCGAATTATTCTGAACATCTGCATGTTTGCTGAGCTGGTCATGCTGGTATTCATCCATGACAGTCTTAGGGAACGGATTATTATGACCATTTTCCAAGCATATGCTTTATTATGTGTGTCATTTGGGAACTTACTACTCCCAACTGCAATTGTGAGAGTCGCAATTGCCGTACCACATGATTACAGCGGCGGCGGAAGTGAGGCGCAGCAACATGAGAGCATGATCAACCTCGCACCATCTCTTGATATTTTCTACGTGATGGTGCTTGGTCAAGGTATACTCTACCTTGTATCGTGCATGCTAGAGATGTTCTCATTCCTCCCTCGGAGATATCTTGCCCGTCAGGGTGGATTCAGAGGCTACCGTGGAGTGGACTCCGTCAATTTGTACTACGAATATGCTATGGAGAAGTGCATGGAAAGAGATATTGTTGCTCGGAAGCAGATCAGCCTCGACAACTTCGCTATTCAGTCCATAAGATCAGACTTACCGAAGCTGCAGTTCCATGGGGTTTGGATGATTCACAATCTTCTGCATGAGGAGCCATCAAGGACACTTCTTCTTTCAAAGCTCCACAAAGATGCAAATGCAATAGCTAGATTGATCAGCATGCTAGAGTGGAGGAGCCCAGAGGACGCAGCAATCAGATTATTCGCTGCAAAGGTTACTGTTGTCCTTGCCGGGACGTTCCGTGTCGTCTCAATCCCCGGGGCAATGCAAGCATTCTCTGCCCTTCTCGACGCTGACAGTGGTGGAACTGAGACTGAGAGCCAGGATAGTCTCCCTGGACTAGCACTGTCAATTTTTGACAGACTGGCTAGTAACAGTTATTACGATTTTTCACAACAGTTGCCTAGAGATCACCAAAGCAGCAGATGACCTCATCCCCAAGATAATACAATTTACCAGCTACAGAAATGATGGCAATGATATGCAGGAGCAGAACACGAATGAGGCGGCGGCGGCGCAAAAAAAGAGATTTCTGATGGAGTCAGCACTCCAGTTTCTGGGCAGGCTCTCGAGCATCAGTGGAAAGATTGGTGCAACACCAAGGCACAAGCTCAAGGAATATCCGATCCTGCTGACAAATCTTTCAGCCATCTCGGAGGACAGGTTCAGCAGCCAAAAAGCAAGGAAGCTAGCAGTAGTTATCCGAAGCAACCTTACCATGTAAGTTTGTAATATGAGACATGAGTTTGTAATATGAGATAAATAATATGTCGTGGGTGGCTGGATGTATGTATGTTTTTATATTTTCATGTTTATATTGTTAATGAACAAGACATGAGAAGAAGAATAAATATTGATGCTCGTGCGGTCTCACAGCCAAGTAGGGGTGATGCTTTTGGACATGGTCACATTCTCTATGCTTCGAAGCACTTTAAACAAAACAGGCTCCTGTAAAATCTTTGCTCCTGGTTCGATCGAACTATGCTACAATAAGAATTATTGCAGCATGGATGATCGCATAAAAAAACAAGAAACTAATCCACTGACAAAAAAGGATGAGCAGCAGATGATTAGCTTCCTTCTGTACAACAACAATCTATCCCAGAGCTAACGTAGCAGGTGAGTGCTTCACTTCGGTCGGTGTGCTTCGCCCTCAAGCTGATCCTTCCACCCCTGTACTGGGTGATCTTGTGCTTCTGGCTCTCCCTCGCACTCAGGCTTGCCGAATTTGGATGTTTTTCCGCATCAGCCTTTCACGAGGGTCAACGAAGATCCTCCATAGGCCATGCGCAACCGTGTGCTCCATTGTCGACAAGAGCAGAGTTATTTCCCAAAACCAACAACCAAATAGGTAAGTGGTACTTTTTGTGTGAGTAGTAGCACATATGCACCTGATACAAGAGTACCGCAACTCTAAACAAAATAGCACCGACGTCTTTGAAATATAGCAGTAACAATAATATGCAAAGCAATACCGTCAGGGAATGTCTGAGAAGAGGTGCAGGATTCATATATGTATAGATAGATGAGAACTTGGGCTTTAGGGCATATATAGAAGAGCTTTACCAAAAACAGACCCGAATTTAATTTTTTCGACAGTGAACCTCTGTTGCCAAAAATTTGGCAAAAAAACAGTACATTCCCTGTCACATCGAATCTTTGAATGCATGTATGAAGCATTAAATATAGATAAAAAATAAAACTAATTACACAGTTTAGACGAAATGGACGAGACGAATCTTTTTAAGCCTAGTTAGTCCATGATTGGATAATATTTGTCAAATAACAACAAAATTGCTACAGTAGCGTTTCCCAAAATTTTTCGCGAACTAACCCTTATAAAAACTGGAAACGACAATGGTGAGGTGGGGACAGGCCAGGCCAGGCCGACACAAACAAGGAGAATTTTTTTTTTCCGCTCGAGTGAGCCTGAGCCTCGCGTATCTGGCTTGCGCAGTTGCGCTCCTGCAGTCCTGCGCGCTCTCCCCCACCCACCCACCCCACCCCACCCATCCATCCATTCATTCATCCACCGGCCTCCTCCCGCTCCACATCCTCCTCTCCGCCCACCAACTCAGCAGGCAGGCAGGCAGCACCCCCGCCGCCTCCCCCCTCGCCACTTGCGATGGCGGTCACGCGCGTCGCCGTGGCCGCCGCCCTCTCGGCGGCCCCGCTCTCCTCCCGCCGCCACCGGGTGGCCCTCCCCTCCTCCTGCCGCCTTCTCCCCGCTGCGGCGGCCACCTGCTGCAACAGCCGCTCGCCGATGTCGCTGCAGGCCGCCGCCGGCGCGGTCGACGAGGAGACCCCCGCCTCCTCCCCTCCCTCAGGTGCGCCTCCCCCCCTCTAGCATCCGCCTCTCCCTCGGAAGATTCCAGATTGGGCTGTCGTGAAACCGCTGAGCTGCTCGTGCCACTGACCGAGTGACGATATAGCTACTCGCTGCCTGAGCCGCATTTGATCTGTGAACGGTCGGAGTGAGAGCGGGCTACTAGCAACGTTTCTAATCAAAGAGCGAAGCGTGGCGAAGTAATTGGTCGTTTCGCTGACCCTGCAGATGCTAGCAAGGGTGTGGAGAACCTGGTGATCATCGGCTCTGGACCCGCCGGTTACACTGCTGCCATCTACGCTGCCCGGGCGAACCTGAAGCCTGTCGTGTTTGAAGGGTACCAGGTGGGCGGTGTCCCTGGCGGGCAGCTGATGACCACCACCGAGGTGGAGAATTTCCCTGGCTTCCCGGAAGGTATAACTGGGCCTGATCTCATGGACAGGTGAGACTGTTCCGATAGTGGAGCCATTCGTAGTGTCATGTTGGTATGTTACCGTGCTTACATCATTGCCGGTGCATTGATTAAAACCAGAATGCGCAAGCAAGCGGAACGCTGGGGCGCAGAGCTTCACCAAGAGGATGTTGAGTTTGTGAATGTAAAGAGCAGCCCGTTTGTTATTCGTAGCAGCGACCGTGAGGTACACGCTGTCGTGCTATTCCTCATGCATGTTTGTCCTCTATAATCTGTTTTGGAGTTTGAATTTTCATTTTGCACAAGGTGGTGTTGTATGTGTTATTTGTTGGGCGTTCAATGGATGGTATTAGCATAATTTAACAATCTAATCAAAGATAAAGTCCATTGATGATAAGCAAAAAAACATAGGAGCTTTTATATAGGGGGGAAATGTAAGAATGCATGTCTACAAGAGCAAGCTTTTGAACTGTAGGTCAGTCCAGTGTTTATGTGGTTTACTTGATTATAGGTCTTACACTACTGTCTGGCCTTATGGTCTTTAGTTTTTCTGTTAGCTGTCTCTTGTTTGTAGTTTGTACAATATGTACCCATTTGATATTGCAGACTTCCAACCACCTGGTACTCCTGTTTTTAAATATGTGATTCATATATTTAAAAACGGATGGAGTATAATGAACACAAACTATTTTAGACATTTTCTTCTCTGCATTAATCTCAGGGCATATGTAGGTGAAATGTTATAGTCTAATCATTGCAACTGGGGCTACGGCTAAGCGCCTCCGGCTGCCTCGTGAAGATGAATTTTGGAGTAGAGGCATCAGCGCATGCGCGATATGTGATGGAGCATCACCGCTGTTCAAGGGCCAAGTTCTTGCAGTTGTTGGGGGTGGTGATGTAGCTACAGAGGAAGCAATATATTTGACAAAATATGCTCGACATGTTCATTTACTAGTTAGAAAGGATAACCTACGGGCATCCAAAGCTATGCAGGACAGGTAAAATAATTTCAAGTCTTTTTCCTAGGAATGTTCTATTCTGTTCACTCAGACATACTACCAGCAGATTGCCAGCATTTCACTTATCTTGGGCATCAGCACTTATTAGGAGTAATAGTGGATTGAATTACCTTCTTTTAGCTATAGTATATTTTTGTAACCCATAAATCATAATTATGATAGCACAGTATTATTTTAGGCTAGGGCTATTGCTTTCAAGTACTGGTTATATAGGTGGCATTGTAAAATGCTGTATTTAGCCAATAATCTACAGTTTGTTGGATGTGAGCTAGTAAATATGGTAACTAGGTTAGTTAGTGTTAGCTGTTTACCAATTTAAATACTAAAAATCATAGTTTAGCTGAGTTTTCATAGATCCTGCAGACCATCATGTTTGGGAACTTATCTGTAGATTAATTATTATGTTCTTTGAAGGACGTGAGCTCCTCTTCAGTCACATGAAATATTAATGAGGTAAACTTCCGATTCCCTGGATGTTTGGTTAACAGGTTGATTATGGCGAATGTTTCAGAGTACTCAACAACCCCAACATAACAGTGCATTTCAATACAGAAGCCATGGATGTTGTTAGCAATGACAAAGGGCAGATGTCTGGCATTCATCTGAAGAGAAGAGATACTGGAGAAGAATCAGTTCTTAAGGTGAAAGGTCTATTTTATGGCATAGGACATACTCCAAACAGTCAGCTGTTGCAAGGCCAAATCAAACTTGATAGTGCTGGCTATATTTTAGTTAAAGAGGGCTCAGCCAAAACTTCAGTTGATGGTGTATTTGCTGCTGGTGATGTTCAGGTAACTCCATCATTCACCTTCTGTATGGAACTTCTACATGGTTTGCCATGTATCTTATTTTCCGAAGCTCCATTGTCACCAGAATGTCATGTTTTTGTTATCTCACATAACATATCATTTCTTGATGTCTTAAGAAGGAAAGTGCTGCAGCTAAGGAAAGTCCGTCAGTATAAAATGCAGTATATGTTGTGCTAGATATACGTTTGTGAAATTGAGATATTCCTATGGCCATTTTGGTTTTTATACTTCTCCAGTGTGTACCTGCAGGATCATGAATGGAGACAAGCTATTACCGCAGCTGGATCTGGATGCATAGCTGCTTTGTCAGTTGAAAGATACTTAGTTGCCAATGATCTTCTTGTTGAATTTCACCAGGTAGTCCTTTTTCCTCACAGTATCTGTTTCTTTATGACATCTGGTGCACATACCAACTTTATTTTGCCTTGAACATTATTATAATGGAGGATGACTGTACAATCTTAGATTACTGGACCCACAATATCATGAAGAGCTGCAATCATCTGCTTTTGTTATTTTTCCTGGTATTTCTAGTTTCTGGGTGATCACATATCAGCATTGCCATGACTTGTAACCACACTGGAATTTTTTCATATATGAAAATTTGAGCCTAGGCTTTCATCACATCTTATATAGCATGGTTAATTCACTTTTACTATCTTTTGCTGGCTATTTTCTGTAGTAGCACCAATCAAGTTTACAGTTCTTTCTCATAATTTTAATTGAACTGCAGCCTGTTCAAGAAGAAACAAAGAAGGATATTACAGATAAAGATGTTGAAATGGGCTTTGACATTTCTCATAGAAAACACAAGGGACAGGTATTTATGCATAGATTGGCCCATATGATGAAAATATTAATTTGAAAACTGACGCTGAGCTTTCTTCTTTGCAGTATGCACTCCGCAAACTATACCATGAGAGTCCACGACTCATTTGTGTTCTATACACTTCTCCCACATGTGGTCCTTGCAGAACCTTAAAACCAATTTTGAACAAGGTTAGTTCCTGAAGTTGAAACTGAACATTGAACATCATCACACTGTATATAAATTTCCTTTGATAAACATCTATTTTTGAACTACATAACTAGAAATCTGTTCCTGAAGTTGAAACTGAACATTGAACATCATCACACTCTATAAATTTCCTTTGATAAACATCTATTTTTGAACTACATAACTATAAATCTGTTCCTGAAGTTGAAACTGAACATTGAACATCATCACACTCTATAAATTTTCTTTGATAAACATCTATTTTTGAACTACATAAATATAAATCTGTTCCTGAAGTTGAAAGTGAACATTGAACATTGTCTCACTGACTCACTCTATATAAATTACCTTTGATATGCATCTATTTTTGAACTACATAGCTATAAATCTAGAAATATCAATTCGGCACTCTTGTTTCTCCTGACAATTTGGCATTTATAGTGCCTATCCAGTTCTCGTGATTTTGATCTGCTAGAGGCATGTTGGAGGCTTGAATACCAAAACCTGAAAGAATGGCTAAGCAAACAATATATGAATTCAAGGTCCTGAAACTTTGTATCTGATTGGTCTAATTTAAGGGCTCATATTCTTTTCAAACCAACCTACCAGTCAACCTTAAAGCACCTCCTTTTTTTTACAATAATAATAGGATACATACAACTTGGGTGTTAAAATGAAATCAACATTAGCTTCACAACATTGTGCGTGGCACGGCAACTAGCAGACACATGCTGCTATTGTGATGCAAAATTCTCATTTTATGATCTGTGTGTAACTAGTGTAGGTTGCTTGTTTTATTACTTGCTAATTGCTAATGTTAGTTTATCTTGCAGGTCATAGATGAGTACGATGAGTTTGTTCATCTTGTTGAAATTGACATTGAGGAGGATCCTGAAATAGCAGAAGCTGCAGGCATCATGGGAACACCTTGTGTTCAATTTTTTAAGAACAAAGAAATGCTTAGGTTTGTTATCTGTACTTATTTTTAGATCAAAGGCTTTTCAGCCCAGCTTATATTGAAAGCCTAACAGAGGTATTGCTGGGGTTACCAGCTTACTGACCAAGCACTTTAAACCCTCCACCCCCACCACCAAGAAAGTAACACAAAACAACCAAAAGCAACGAGCTCGAACGGTAGGACCTATACAGACACCAAAGTTCACATAACAGAAACAAGAAGAAAAGGCCTTCATTAGACGCATTTCACCAGTTTGACAGCCCTTCCTTCAACTTCAGCAACACCCCTTCCATCCTGCTCCAGTCCTCCTTCGACCGCTTGGTCCACTGCTTTAGGAAACCAAGGGATTTGTAAACTGCCTGTTTAGGAGATTTAACAATAACATTTGAAAACAAAAGGTCATTTCTAGTTTTCCATAAAGCCCATCCTACACTCGCTATGATCCACCACAACATATTGTTCCTACTCCCTCCAGCAGTCCCTAAGCAATTCTCTTGAAAGGTCTTGATCGAAGTTGGAGATTTAGACCAACCCAGATTATCTCTCACCCAGCACCATGTTACCATCCCTATAGGGCATTGAAACAACAAACGATCCATTGTTTCTTCCTTGCCACAGTATTTGGAGACCTTAGATCCATTCCAATTCCTCTTCCTGAGTTGTTGTGCGGTTTGGATTCTGCCATGCCAGGTCATCCACAAAAAAATCTGAACTTTTAAAGGTACCTTTGACTTCCAGATCTCCATCATCCTCACAACCACCATCCCACTGAAGGTTATATATCTGTACATGCTTCTAGTTGTAAACTTCCCAGAGTTCTCTAACTTCGAGACTAACTTATCATCTTCATCATTCAGATTAATACCAGATAGCTGAATGAACTTGCAAACCGAAGACACATCTTGGCTAAATATTGGACTAGTAGGTGTATGTGTATTTTATCGTTCTTGGCCAAACCGTGTTGCTAGACCCCAAAAAGAGGGAGCACGCATTGTTTTTTTTATATGTCCTCTGATGAAGTTCTCGAACAAAATTTTGTTAACCACAGGCATGCAATTGAACTCTTAAATCTGTCTTCTTTGAACTTTGATGCTTGCCAGTGATGACAAACTCATGGCGCGAGTTCTGTATTATGATGTCTTAGGTACGCCTTTGTCTTATCTTTTGTTGAAACATGCAGGACTGTATCTGGTGTGAAAAGGAAGAAGGAATATCGGGAGTTTATCGAGGCGAACAAATGAATTGAGCACGCGGGACACGCCCCCCAAAAGTTTTTTTTTGAAGTGCAGTGGTTCTTTTGGCGCTATTTTGACGCCACCCCTGGTGACCAATTTTTGATCAGATTTTAAGATGAGCCTGAGCCTGGTGTAATGCAGTGCCAAAGGAAACTAGCCGATCGCTCATATATTGGATTATACAGTTCAAAATATATTCTTTGCTGTGTACAACATACATGGAGTTGACCCCCTGCTGATCAATGATCATTGTCTTGACAGACACTGTCAATGTGCAAACTAATTCCACGGATTATCATCCATTAATCTTCAGTATATATACTCGGCAATGCTGAATCCTTGTTGATCACAAGGAAGCGACTGGAAAAATTATGCTTGTGTACGTGTGGGAGCCTCTCTGCTCACTGTAGAATTTACCGGTCACCAGCGCTTCATCTAACACCAGCCTCTCCTGCTGCCACTTGGCCGGACTGCCTGACTCTACCCGGCTACCACTTGGCCGCCGCTCTCCGTCCCCGGCGGTCTCGTCACCCGGCCCGCCTGTCGCCCGAGACGAGTCAGCACACCACGCGTCAGGTCACAGCCGACACGGAAACAAAACCAGCGCACGGATATAGGCGAGGCGACCCGCCCCGCCATCCCCCAGACAGATCCTTCCTTTATCCGCCACCCAACCCAAATCCGGCGAACCGCCCGCTCCGTCGCGCCAGCCATTCCCCACCTCAGATAACCCCCGGCGCCCGCGGCCGCGGCCCCACCCGCCAAGGCCGCACATCCACACGCCACCGCCGCACGAAGCGAGCAGGCGAAGAAGACAGCCGGGAGAGAAAACGGGCGGGATCCCCACCGCCTCGCGCGCTGCGGCGGCGTCGGCCGCCGCGGCAATGGAGGTCACCTCCTCCTCCTCCTCCTCGCCTTCCGCGCCGCAGCCGGGCTCCTCAAAGCCGGCGCTCCGCCTCAACCCCGCGGCCGTCCTCCTCCGTCGCCTGCCGACCCCGACCCCGACCACGGCGACGCCCGTCACAGCGACGGCGCCCCCCGCGCGGCCCGGCGGCGCGTCCAACCCGCTCGCCGCCTTCCTCTCCTCCCTCATCCCCTTCTGGCGCGAGCGGCGGCGGGGCCCGCCGAAACAGCCGGCCCACCCCGCCGCCTCCGCCGCTGCGGCGCGGAGGGCGGCCGAGCAGGAGGCGGAGGCGCGACAGCTGGTGGGGTGCGCGGTGCCGCTGTTCCGGCCGTACGTGGCGCAGCTGCCGTGGCACGGCGGCGCGCGGGCGTGGCTGTCGAAGCTGTTCCCGCGCTACGGCCACTACTGCGGGCCCAACTGGTCCAGCGGCAAGGAGGCCGGCTCCGTGCTCTGGGACCGCCGCCCCGTCGACCACCTCGACTTCTGCTGCTACTGCCACGACATGGCCTACGACACCCACGACCAGGCCCAGCTCCTCCGCGCCGACCTCGCCTTCCTCCGCTGCCTCGAGGGCAGCCGCCGCACGCCCGCGCGCGACGGCATCGCCGCCGCAGCCATCTACCGCGCCATGTGCATCTTCGGTGAGCCCAATTCTCCGTTGCCAATCCTCGCACTGGCCGTAGCCTTGAAACCTAGTATGTCGATTGAGTGATTGGTGGGGCGATGCGTGCGTGCGTGCTTTCAGGACTGAAGACGATCCTGATCCCGTACCGGACGAACCTCGTGCGGCTGCAGACGGGGCCGAACTACGCGGATTTCTTCGCCGATTTTGTGAAGAGGGTCGCGTCGTCGTCGGGCAGGCCGACCGGCGGCGAGAAGCAGAGGCTGTGATCAAATTTGCTCGCCTGGTCCTACATGTAAGGTGGTAGATCGAGCCGAATTGGTTGGGGGAATGAGATCGTGGTAATTTGTCTATATAGGTGTAGCTTGAGTTTTTTTTTTTAATCCACAATATGGCCAGGGAAACTGTGTCATCCTGTCAATTTTGGGGTAATTGTAGCAAGTGATGAGAAACTTGAGGTTTCTACTGTGAATATAGCACAAATGTGATGCCCTTGGTTGAAATTGATAAGATCAGGGCAATACTCCTGAGAACAGCAGGTACGCAACCATGCTGCTGCATTTCTCTCTTTGATCTTCATATACCATCTGGTATCTATCTGCCTGTCTGGAGTCTGGACACAAGGACACCTGACTAGTGTTGACAGTGGGGAGTATAGCTATTAGCAAATGTGACGCCCTTGGTTTCATATATAATACATCCTCCGTCCCTAAATGTTTTTTTTGTCTCTAAAAAAACCATGTTTTCCTCACAGACACGCTTCCCGGCGACAAACGAACAAAAAGGGACAGAGTAATAGGTGGATATGCTAGCAAATGTGGTGATTTCCTTGGTTTAAAAGAGAGCTTGAGCTTGAGGGCCAAATCTATGAGACGAAAATGTCCAATTGCAGACCACCCTTTTCAATCATGTGTAGTAAACACTAGCGTATCGTCATGATAGCTGAATCGTCCGCATTGCAGCTCAGCAACGCCTTCCTCGCCATAGAACGACAACAAGACGCCATCTTATAGGTACCGCTTAAGGCCCGGTAAAGTTTGGGTTGTCACGCGGAGGTGTCACAGAGGGTGTTCGGATACTGATAAAAAAAAATAAATTATTGGAGGTGTCACATAGGGTGTTCGGATACTGATAAAAAAATAAATTATAGAATCCGTCAGTAAACCACGAGACGAATTTATTAAGTCTAATTAATCCATCATTAGCACATGTATTACTATAGCACTTTATTGTCAAATCATAGACTAATTAGGCTTAAAAGATTCGTTTCGTAAAGTAGTCACAATCTGTATAATTAGTTATTTTTTAATTTATATTTAATAATACTCTATGCATGTGTCAAATATTTGATAGGATAGGACGTAAACTTTTTGGGGAGGAACTAAAGAAGATCTAAGGCCTTGTTTAGATCGTAGAAAGTTAAAATTTTTCTAACTGTAGCACTTTCGTTTGTATTTGATAATTAGTGTCCAATCATGGACTAACTAGGCTCAAAAGATTCGTCTCGTGATTTTATAACTAAACTGTGTAATTAGTTATTTTTTATCTATATTTAATGCTTTATGCGTGTGTGCAAAGATTGATGTGATGGAGAGAGAACTTCTTGCCTTAATCTAAAGCAGGCCTAAATCATTTCACAGGACGGAGGCTCCTATAATGGAATTATGTAAATATCTGCCGCGCCGCAGCCAAAAGACGATCCTGTTTACCTCTGGTTCCTGGGGGAGCTGTATGCCGTGATGCCAGAGGGGTGCGGTGTCGGATCTCTTGTGCTGCGTGCGTCGGATTTCGGGGACGGTCCACAAACCTGACACGCTGCTGGCCAGCCGTCGCACAGTGTTTCGCGCTCACAACGGTCACAAGCAGCAGCCCGGCGCCCCGGCACGCAGATTGCAGCCACTTTTGGCAAATACGGGCAAACGGCAGCAGCGCAATTTGAAACTGTGGCCTTGTTTAGTTTCAACTTCTCCCCTAAATTCCACTATACAAAAAGAAGATTTTCCATCACATCAAAAAATCGACACATATATGAAATACTAAATATAGATGAAATTTAAAACTAATTACACAGTTTTATTGTACTTTACGAGACGAACATTTTGAGCCTAATTAGTTAAAGTTTGGACAATTTTTATCAAATACAAACAAAAATGCTACAGTGCTACAACAATATTTTCATCCAACTTGGGGGTGCCCAAGTTGAGAACTAAACACGGCCTGTGTTGAGATACATCGAAAAGTGCACTGTATAAAAAAATTTACTATCCGAACAAGAGATTGGGTAATACGGATTCAGGTACTTTGGATCCGGGTCAAGGTATTTCGGGTTCGAGGTTCGGGTATCAGGTTCTGTGACCAGAGTGACTCCTCGCTACCTCCCGCCGCGGGCTGCCGACGGCTGCGATTCCGGTACTAACTGTGCGTCTCTCGCATTGGGGAGAAGGCAACAGGACAGCGCGTGGGATTCTGCCGCGACCGCTCTCTCCAAGATGGCGGCGCCGCCGACGGAGGCGGAGCTCACGAGGAGCGCCACCACCATCGACTCCCTGCCGGTTGAGATCCTCACCGAGGTCCTGCTCTGCGTCCCGACGCCGGCCGCCCTCGTCCACGCCGCGGCCGCCTCGACGAGCTGGCGCGGCGCCATCGCCAACCCCGAGTTCCTCGCCCGCTATCGCAAGCGCCACAAGTCATCGCCCTTCCTGGGCCTCTACGTCCCGCGCCAGCTCGCTGGCCCCCCCTCGTTCCACATGCCGGATTCGATCCGCTTGGCCGACGACGACGCCCGCGAGGCCGCGACCTCAAGGATGCCGCACTCAGGGCCTTGGACTTCGGCGAGATCCGCAGGTATCAGGATCATCGTCTCCATGACGCCGTAGACGATGCCTTCATCCTCGGCCGTCTCCGGGCCCATCCGGATTGCCGCCTTCTCGACTGCCACAACAGCCGCCTCCTCCTCACCAGAGGCGACGAGGCCCTGGAGGTGCGCAGCCCATTGGCCGGCGAGAGCATCCTGCTACCCTTTCCGTCGGATGTCCACCCGGATTCTTCGGAAGCTAGCTTGCTGCAAGGCCATGACGAAGCGGCGGCGTCATTCCGAGTGGTGTACTTGCAGCACCGTCGGGAGGGCCGCAACCGGCAGGTTCGTGCTGTGGAGTACGACTCCACTAGGAAGATCTGGCAGGCAGGAACACTCCTGGCAGACTATAAAAGAACGCATCGAGGGGCCGCCAGAAGAGGTGATGCACGCCGGCCACCGAATGTTTTGCAGATACAAGGGTCGGTCGCAGGCAGCACTCCTGTTGGACACAAGGAAGATGGAGTTTTCTGTCCTTCCCCTTCCAACTGACGTAAAAACTTCGCTATAGGGGAGATAGAGGACAATGTCTGTTGTCTTGTTGAATCTATTGACAGCAAGGTTTGGAAGCTGGAGGCCGGAGGAGAAGTTGGAGTGGAAGCTTGAGAAGGACATTTCATTGGATCAGGTGCTTGCCAAACATGATCAGTACCTTGTTGGGTACTATCGCCCTCGTGCGATCAGAAATGGATATACTCTTGTGTGCTCAACAACCCTGCACCATCATTTCGTTTTGGACTTGATGGACATGTTTGAGTTTCAGGGCCACTCAGCTTATATTATGCAAATGCCTTGGCCACCTGCCTTTTCTGCTCCTACAGGTAACGTTGAGCAATCCATACCTACGACTACGATTGTGGTGTGCTGTGAATGACAAATTGGTATTGCTTTCTCTTGTGTAGCTGCAGCAGGAGGGTTTGACCGGGATCGAGAGCCAGCATCTGTGGGCGACGCCAGGACAGGGGCTGGGATTGAGGGCCTGTTGGGTGGCGCTTCGGCTCTGGTGGAGGAGCCCGCGCACGTGGATCCGTGCCAAACACGGCCTGAGCCTAGCCCTAGTCCATCCCTCGGCTGCTGCTTCAGCACCGACCCTTTCACAGGAGGCGAAGAATGCGCGACTCCTTTGCTCATCTTCCATTGCCTGCTCTGTGCCAGACACCGGCTGCTCTTTTGCGTAGCTGCAGTGTTTGTTGGGGATTGTGAGGTCTTCTTGGGTGGTTCAACCTTTTAACTCATTGATGTCAGCGTCACCAATGCTCCTAACATTTTTTAATCCCAATGCGCAGGAGGGTTTGACCGGGATGGAGAGCCAACGTCTGTGGGTGACGCCAGGACAGTGGCTGGGGAGTCGGACGAGATTGAGGGCTTGTTGGGTGGTGATCCGGCTTTGGCGGAGGAGCCCATGCACGTGGATGCATGCCAAACACGGCCTGAGCCTAGTCCTATGTTCGCTTCGTGAAAAGTAGGTGAAAAGTTACTGTAGCATCTTTCGTTGTTATTTGGCAAAATTTGTCCAATCATGGACTAAATAGGCTCAAAAGATTCGTCCCGACATTTACAGACAAACTATGCAATTAGTTATCTTTTTTACCTACATTTATGCTTCATGCATGTGTCGAAAGATTTGATGTGATAGGTGGAAGAGGAAATATTTTGGGTTTACATGCCAACTAAACAGGGCATCCCTTGGCTGCTGCTTCGGCACTGACCCTTCACAGGAGGCGAAGATGGCGCGACTCCTTTACTCGTCTTCCATTGCCTGCTCTGTGCCAGGAATCAGGACACCGCCCCTACAACTGGCCCCTCCGACGGACCTGCTCACCACTTCCTCGCTTGCCGAGTACATGGAGGATCGGCAACGAATGGCTTTGACGACGGCGGGCTCGCCAAGCTGTCCACAGCAAGGTATAAGCGTGATAATCTCCATTACTACTAGTGCGGTTTTCTTTTGTGCAGCTGCAGTATCAGCTGGGGATTGTGAATTCTTCTTGGGTGGTTCAATCTTTTAACTCATGAATTGATGTCAGCGTCACCAATGCTCCTAACGTTTTTTCCAATCCCAATTCGCAGGCAGGAAGCGGGCCGGTTCAAGAGAAAGCAAAGGAAGCCCCGAGGCTATGGGCCCAGGGAGGCGCAACTGGAAGTGGAAACCAAAGTACATGGAAACTATTTTTGCCTTAAGGAGGCGTCACTCGTTCTCCATCGCCTCAAGGTATGGATACTGCTGCTTTGTGTTATAGCCATGAGTCCTGGCCTTGGACTTGGTCCAACGGACTTGACAACCCATGTATGCATTGATATGGTCCATGGCACTGCTGGCATGACAGAGGAGGACAGGTAAGTTTTTGTGTGACAGAGGAGCTGATCGGGAAGATAAATTCAAAGAACTCAGCCTACTGAATCTTTTCAGCCATTCAAGTTAAAAGTGCATAGTTTTCTGCCTTTCTCAATATTCTGTGCACGGCTGCTGCAGTCACTCAAACATAAATGAAGTTTTCGTCAATGTAATTTGTGATACTTGATAGGCTCTTGCTATAATACACCCGAATAACTGTAGGCCGTCCATCAAGAATTCAGGATAGATTGGATGAAAGAAGGTGACCCTTCTGAGGATAGTTTCAGGACAACCTTGCATACCTCTTTTTTTTCGCGATCATGCCGAGGCATGTATTTCATTAAGAAGAAAGAGTTTTGTTACAACGAAACAACAGCGACGGTAATCCTAGGTTACCGAGGCCACTGCAAACCAACAGATCAAGCGCTTAAGATTACATTACATGATATAAGATTTGGCGACATTGCCACTTGATCACAGAAGCACTAAGAGCGACGACCTTGCATACCTCTGGAGGGTTTGGAGCTAAATATTGATAGCCGCGGATCTCCTCCTCTTGGTGGTGGTGAGGTGTTTCTCCGGGTTACCAATATAAATAGCACATTTACGGTGTGTTTCATTTTGATTTCCTGTTGATTATATTGTCAATTGTGCTGACATTGACATCTGATGCTAAGTACTTTCACAGGCAGTAAACTGGGTAGATGAAAGATATTGGTGAAGAGGATAAGTGGTGTTTCATTCTCCACTAGAGTATCTCCACAATTGGAAAACCTAACTATATATGCTGCACGTGGAATCTTCAATCGCTTCATTCCTGAATTTTGATGTTCATATACACATGGATCATAGATCTGGTTCTGCTGGTGGGAGGTAGTTTTCCATTCCTATTGAATTTTGATAACTTCTTTCCTGTCGTCTCTTGTGACTAAAAAATTGCCAGTTATTTTCAATTTTTTATTGATATGTGGCAGGTCACCTGGTTATAGTGTATGATGTATCATTAGTTGCTGATACTACCTTCAAAAAATTAGTTGCTGATACCACCACGGGATGCCTGCTCTACGTAGATGTCACTGTGAGTTATCCTAGTGTTGAGAAATAAGTGAAGAATATGAGAAGCCTGAGCTGACTTCTCCAGAGGATCTTGGTGTTCAAGCTGCATCAATGCTACTAGAAGAGGTGGCTCAAAGAGGTGTTGTTGACTCTACACATCGGGTCTGGATTTTTATACAAGCATTCTAATTGTCTTTCTGAACTGTGCCTGATAACTTATGTCTCCTTGTTATGTACATATGTCTGTTATGCTTGATGATGGCCCTATATCTTGTTATGTGCTCAGTGAAGCTTAGACAGGGGGCAGTGCAGCATTTTGTTATTTTGGCGGGTTTGTGTCTAGCAAAGCAGACAAGCTGCAAGTTCTACATGGCCTGTGGATAACTGGATTTGAAAATGTTTTTCAGCAATCTACTTACAAATTGATGTCATCTCTTGAACTGACAGTGCTGTACATTTGTGTTTGCCCATCTTAAATTAAATTGTTGTCTAACCTGGTAATTTTCTATGCATAAGCTCTTAAATGCTTGCTGGGCCCACCTGATGTATCAAAGGTTCGTTGGGACAGTTGACTCCATATGGTATAGAGACGCTTCGAAACATCAGAGATTTTCATGACGTCAAGTTCATCATCAAGCCTGATCCCAATTCGAACACCGTTACATTAAAATGTGTTGGCGTGGGAGTGAAGAATCTTGCTCGGAAGATTTCATAAGCAACAGGACCCTTAATCTGTTCAAGGATTGATGACACATCAAGAGATATCTTCGATACCGTGTTTGTAACTGCAAACAACAGTGTAGGAGTTTCCTTTAGCTGGTCCTGCTGAAATTCTGTTCGAGGTCCATGATATGTCTTATTCCTTGATGATGTACATTAGTATTAGAATGGATTGTTCTAATCATGATGCCCTGTATGTACGGTCAACACATTTTTGTATCACATGGTTTCACTCCCATCTATTTTTTTCAGTTTCTATTTCCCAAGACATGCTGATACATACAATGAAAAAGAAAAGGAGGCAAACGTCCGGAGACTAAGTGTTGGTATTAGCACATGCAATTGGTTTGATCACACTGTTGTGGGTTTTGGAATCCACTTGTGTGATAGTAGCAGTAGGTTAGTAGACACATGAAACCAGAAAAATTGGAGTTCTTCAAGGCACGCTGGTGGCGGTGGGCAGTCAGGTATCACCGTCTCAGTGAAAGTATAGTGAGAATGTGACGAAATCATATCACTGATTAGACCAAGCGTGATCCATAGAGAAGGAACTCTGCTGTATGTTCACCTGCAGCATGTATGGTCAAGGAACTCTGCTGTATGTTCACCTGCAGCACGTATGGTATGGTCAAGCATCATCCAGGTCCAGCTCTGCCCATGTACTGATGTATGAAAAAACATCTGGTCTTCGCCGCTACGAAAATCCCTTCATCTGTACACGGTACACCACTGATGAGTAATAAACATATGTCAGTATGCCATATTAGGGTGTGTTCACTTCGCGAAAAGTAGGTGAAAAGTTACTTATAGCATCTTTCGTTGTTATTTGGCAAAATTTGTTCAATCATGGACTAACTAGGCTCAAAAGATTCGTCCCGACATTTACAGATAAACTATGCAATTAGTTATCTTTTTTACCTATATTTAATGCTTCATGCATACGTCGAAAGATTTGATGTGATGGGTGGAAGAGGAAATATTTTGGGTTGGAATGGGAAGTGAACCAGGCCTAGCTCCTGTTTGGTTCAGCGCTGGGCTGCCTGGCTTGAGTTGCCTGCCCACGGGTCAGACGGGCGCTGGTGAATTGTCGCCATGATTAATTTACAGTATATCCTTGCCATGTTTAAAAGATCGTCTAAGAAACTGGAATGTTTCAAACGGAGAATTTAGTCTGATGTGTACTTTCATAATTCCAGTTGCTAATTGCATCATCTAGCAAGTCTTTGTAGCTGTACATTTTTCATAACTGCAACTGGTACTTCTATCATGTAGAATTTTTTTTTTATCAAGATGTACATTTCCATAGCTGCATTTGGTACTTACTACCTAGAAAGTATCGCTTTGGTTTTTGAACTGAGTGAGTTTAGCATTGCTAAGTCATGTTCGTCATTTCAAATCAAGGTCCACGCTTCATGTTCTCATGCTAAAATCGAAAATTTCAGGTTTCTGCGCTCTGCAATTTCACATTATTTATGGCTGAATTTCAAATTCGATGGCTACTGACTCTTACGAATCTTGGAAGTTTTATTTTGAGGGTGCCTTTTGCAGTCTGGTATGTTTCTTAAAAAAAAACTCGACCCGGTGGGGGAAAGACCGCCCCCACGCCTTTCAAATAAGAAGGAACTCTCAGTTCCCCGAGCCGAGAAAACCCCCGAACCCTGGCCCCGTCCTGACACTAGGAGCGGACACCGCGGGGACCGTTACCTGGGCCGGTGCCGGGCCGGTGACTTCCGTTGCCCGTAGGCTGGGTCATCCGTTGCCCAGACTTCCGTTGCCGCAGGCCGGACGGGCCGCACCACTAGTGCTTTGGCACACAGGACCAGCGAGGGGGTTTTTTTAACCCTCAGACCTGAAATTCGCTCCCACCGGGAGTCGAACTCGGGACCTGAGGGGTGCCGCCGGAGTGCTAGACCAACTGATCTAACATCCTTTGGCTCTGGTATGTTTCTTATGCTGTAATGCTGGGAATCAAACGTCCAACGGCGCCGGAGGCCCCTGTTGGTGGACCCGACATCCAGAAGCCTAACCGTTCCTATCCGCTCCCCTCCAATCACCGCATATTAAAAAAAAATTCATGCATCACCATGACTGCGCTCTGCGTCCGTCTCCGCCACGGCTCCCGCACGCCTCCCTCTACTGTGCCTCCTACCGGCCTTCCTCTCCATCACTGTCGCACCCGCACCGCCGTGGCGTGCTCCCCCACGACTGCACCGCCGTGGCGTGCTCGCCGTGCGAGGCCGCACTACCCGATTGCTGCCATCGCCTCCACCGCGGGCACCGCGTGCGCCCTATCGTCGGGGAAGCGCAGCCGCTCACCGAGGGCCACACAGCCGCCCGCCCCACAGTCATCCTCCTCCACCGCGACCGCACAGCTGAATCCCGTTGTGCTGTGCTCCGCCCGCCTGGCTGCCATGTTTTGTTGCAAGCGTATGTATCAAGTGTTTCAAATGTTTCATAGGTACATTGCAAGTGTTTCAGATAGATGTTGTACATCGAAATATTGCATATGTTGCAATGGCTGTACACGTATATTGCAAAAATATGTTACCAATGTTTCATCTGTGTTTTCTGAACACATGTTGCAGATGTGTTTATCTGGATGTTGCATGTTTCACACATATGTTGCATGTGTTTTCCTTGGATGGTGCATATGTTTGCAATGGTTAAGTGTTTTCTGGTTGAAAGCATCTAGGCCCCGGTGTTGGTTTCGGCAATTGATGACAACGCATTATTACCATGACTAACGTGTGTTTTGCAGAAACTTTGATAAGTTAGGTCATGGAGTTGATAACTGCTTTGGGCACTATGGTATTCATGTCTCTTGATGGAAATCATTTCGGTTTTCAAAGGATCAACGACAAGATTAAGGACGGTTAGTTCCGGATGTCAAGGTGTTGGGTTACATCCAGAATAGTCGTTAGGATCTTTGTTTCTTCCTTTGGCCGTACTATAAAGGGGGGCATGAGCAAGTAGCTTGACCTAGGTGAGTCTTTTGTTTAGGTGTGGTGCACACTTGTCAAACTTAGCACTAGGTAGCTCTGGTAAAGCTCAAAGTTCAGTTGGAAGCAACTTGGTTCAAGTTGTGTCGCGTTTCTAAGTCGTTTGAGCAGTTTACTCTTGACCGGACGCGGTTTCTGTCACGACCGGACGCGTCCGGTCAGTACTAATAGTCACTGCATCGTTAACTGGTTGACCGGACGCGGTCTCTGTGAGGACCGGATGCAGTGATCAATCTAACACGAGTTTCAAAGGGTAAAAGTCTAATCGGACGCGACTGTGAAGTGATTGGACGCGTCCGGTCATGCTCTAGTAAGGTTCTTACCTGACCTGACGCGTCCGGTCATCTCTGATCGGACGCGGTCGAGCATCAGGTCAAAGTACAATAAGGTTCTTGCACGATCGGACGCGTCCGGTCACCCCTGACCGGCGCGTCCGGTCACTCAGCGCTGACTTTCGGCTTTTCGACCGTTACACTCGACCGGCGTGTCCGGTCACGACGACCAGCGCGTCCGGTCAGTGCATGTTTTACTGATTTGGCAGGTAATGGTTGGATTTGTCTGAGGGGTGTATAAATACATCCCTCCACCTCTTTTAGAGGTCTCTTGCTCATTTGTTCAGCTGAGAAACACCTTTAAAGTGCAAGGGAGTGCAAGAGCCCTAGTGAGGATAGTGATTTGAAAATCAAAGTTTGAGATCCCTCATTAGTGACTAGAGAGTAGCAAGTGTGCATCTATCTTCTCATTAGGCTTGTTGTGGTCAGGTGAGAGTTCTAGCTTGTTACTCTTGGTGATCGCCATCACCTAGACGGTTTGGTGGTGATTGAGAGTTTGGTGATCATCCGGCGAGCTTATGGATGACCCAACTTATCTTGTGAGCGGTTTTAGGTGATTCACCGCGACGGAGTGTCGAAGAATCAGCCCGTAGAGAGCACTTGATCCTTACGCGGATCAAGGGGGAGCTACACCCTTGCGCGGGTGCTCTAACGAGGACTAGTGGGGAGTGACGACTCTTCGATACCTCGGGAAAACATCGCCGTGTTCCTAACCCTTACTTTCGTGCATTACTTTCATTGCTTGTTTACTTTCCTAGAATTGCCATGCTAGACTAGGATTGGAACTTAGGGTGCAAAACTTTTATCGGTGGAATCACAAGGAACACTAGTAGGCACTAGGGGTGAAGTTTGGCTTGTAGGATTTAATTCTTGTAATTAATTTTTAGAAAAGCCCAATTCACCCCCCCCTCTTGGGTATCTTGATCCTTTCAATTGGTATCAGAGCCGAGTTACTTCTTATTTAGGCTTCACCGCCTAGAGCAAGATATCTAATGGGAAAGGACCACCTCCCACCTTTGAGGGAGACGATTTTCCATATTGGAAAATTCGTATAGAGGCGTACCTCGAAGCCATAGATGTTGGGTGCCTTAGAGCCGCAACCGAAGGGCTTCCCGCTATCAGGGATCCCGCCAACCCAAGTGGTGACGAGGAGAAGTACGATCGGTGGAATGCAAAGGCAAAAAATACACTCTACCGGGGCCTAGGCAAGGATATCTTCAATTATGTGCGTAATGCCAAAAACGCTCATGAATTGTGGGAAAACCTTTGTGCTCTCCATGAGGGAACTAAGAGTGAGCGTGAGGAACGCTATCATATTGCTCTAAAGAAAATTAATTCTTTTGAGATGCTTCCCAAAGAAAGTGCTAATGAAATGTACACTCGATTGAATGTTCTTGTACAGGATCTTAATGCTCTTGGACTCACTCAAATGAGTCAATCAGATGTTGCAAGGAGGATCTTGAGTGTTCTTTCTGTTGAGAAGTATGGGCATATTGTCACCGTGCTTCACCAAAGTGATCTCTCCACCGCAACACCGACACAAGTATTGGGAAAGATCAATGCACATGAGATGTACATGCACATCACTCTGGAAGAGGGCTCATCATCTTCCAAGAAGAAGGACTTGGCCTTCAAAGCTAGCCAAGACAAGAAAAAGAAGAAGGGTCAAGCCATGATGGTGCAAGAAAGCTCAAGTGAAAGTGATATTGATGATGCATCACTTGCACTCATGGTGAGAAAGACCACCAAGATGCTAAAGAAGCTCAACAAGAGTGGCATCAAGTTCGATGGGAAGAAGAAAAAGTTCTTCACAAGTAACAAAAGGAAGCCAATATCCGAGATGGATTGCTACAATTGTGGTGAACTTGGCCACTTAGCTCATCAATGCCCGAAGCCTCCAAAAGATAAGTACAAAAACAAGAACAAGGGCAAGAAAAATAATTCAAGTGATAAAGAAGATGAGAAAAAGAAGAACAAGCCATACAAAAAGAAAGATGGCAAGAGAAAAGAGTTTTACAAGAAGAAGAAGGGAGAGAAAGCTTACATTGTTGGTGATTGGCTCACCGACATTGAGTCATCATGTGAGTCCTCCGGCGATGAGAGTGACGATAAGAAAGAGAAGGTCGCCGCATTTGTGATTGGGCCATCATCATCTTCACCGACATCTTCATCACCACCTTCACCGCCACCTTCACCATCATCGTCCACTTCTCACCTATGCCTTATGGCCAAGGATGAATGAAAGGTACAAAACAATGAGAGTGATGATGATGATAGTGATAGTGATGATGAATATGATGCACCTTCTTATGATGAACTTATAAAATTGTTGAATAAATATTCTAAAATCATAAGAACTAGAAATGAAAATGATGAGCTCCAAAATAAAAATGACTCACTCTCATCTAAGCTTGAGAATGCACATAAGACTAGTGATGAGCTCAAAGATTAAAATGAAATTATGTCTTCTACTCTCAAGGAGCTCAAAACTTCAAACAAAGAGCTTAGAGATGAACATGATAAACTTGAGAAGAAGCATGATGAACTCATCACTAGGCTCAACTTGATAAAAGATGAATATACTACATTGAAAATCAATTATGATAGTATTATTGTTGGTAATGAGCTTGCTCTTGAGACACATGATGCTACTAACCAAGTTATTAAGATTGATATAGCCACATCATGTGATGACTTGATTATTGAGAACTTTGAGCAAGGCTCTAGCGGCAAAGACAAGAGTGTGGTTGAGTCCGACAACTATGATGACTATGTCAAGCTCAAGAGTGAAAATGAGATGCTTAGAAATGAAAACAAGAAATTGATGGCTCTTGAAAAGCAAACATCAAATGAGTCACTTATTGAAGAGAATAAAAAGCTCAAGCAAGAAAAAGAGCATCTCAAGACCGGCCTAAGCAAGTTCATAAGAGGCCAACATTTGCAAAGTGAGCTACTCATGAACACCGTCATGAAGTTGGATAGAAGTGGCATTGGTTACTTGGCAAATCAAGAGAAGAAGACTAAAGCTCAACAACAACAAAGCAAGTCAAAGCCCAAGCCAAAGAGGTGTGTTGAGTGTGGACAAGAAGGCCATTTTGCTCATGAGTGCAAAACTCCACCACCACAACCCTTGCCCAAGCATGCTAGATCCTTTGCTTTCAATGCTCATTACATGCTTAGAAAAGATTCAAGTGGAAAGATAAAAGTCATGTTCTTGGGTCCCCCTAACAAAAATAGGCCTAAGAAAATATGGGTTGCAAAGTCACTAGTTGAGAAAGTTAAGGATCCCTCTCAAGTTTGGGTCCCTAAACAAAAGGCTTGATCTCTTGTGTGTAGGTGAACTACAAGACCGGTGGATCTCATTGGGTTATTAATAGTGGTTGCACTCAACATATGACCAGTGACCCTCGTATGTTCACCTCACTTGAAGAGAATGTGGTATGTCAAGAGAAGATCAAATTTGGGGACAATTCAAAGAGCAAAGTCAAGGGTATAGGCAAGATTGCAATATCAAATGATCACTCTCTTTCAAATGTGCTCTATGTTGCTTCATTGAGTTTCAACTTACTATCCGTTGGGCAACTTTGTGACCTTGGCTACCGATGCTTATTCACTCCTAATAAAGTGGTAGTTACAAAGATAGATGACAAGCAAATGATTTTCAAAGGCTTTAGATACAATAATCTCTATCTTGTTGATTTTACCTCCGAAGATGCAAACTTGATGACATGCTTGTTCACCAAAACTTCACTTGGGTGGCTTTGGCATAGGAGGCTTGCACATGTTGGAATGAACACTCTCAACAAGCTATTGAAGAAAGAATTAGTGAGAGGTTTGAAGGATGTAAAGTTTGAGAAGGACAAACCTTGTAGTGCATGTCAAGCCGGCAAATAAGTTGCAAATACTCATCCAACCAAAGCTTACATGTCAACATCAAGAGTATTAGAACTTCTTCACATGGATTTGTTTGGTCCTACAACTTACAAGAGCTTGGGTGGAAATCTCTATTGCCTAGTGATTGTGGATGACTACTCAAGATACACTTGAACTTTCTTCCTTCATGACAAATCCGAAGTGGCAAATTGCTTCAAGAAGTTTGCAAAGAGAGCTCAAAATGAATTTGAAGTCAAGATAAAGAAGATTAGAAGTGACAATGGCAAAGAGTTTGACAAACAAACATTAAAGCTTATTGTGATGAAATTGGAATCAAGCATGAAGTTTCATCAACCTATACTCCTAAACAAAATGGTGTAGTTGAGAGAAAGAACCGGACTTTGATCACCCTTGCAAGAACAATGCTAGATGAGTACAACACACCGGAGAAATTGTGGGCCGAGGCAATCAACACCGCATGCTATGATTCAAATCGTCTCTTCCTACAAAAGTTTCTTGGTAAGACCCCCTATGAGTTGCTAAATGGGAAGAAACCGGACGTCTCATTCTTCTGGGTATTTGGTTACAAATGCTACATCTACAAGAAGCGTCAACACCTAGGAAAGTTTCAAAGACGTTGTGATATTGGTTTTCTTGTTGGTTACTCATCAAAGTCCAAAGCATATAGAGTATTTAACTATGCCACCGGTTTGGTTGAAGAAACATATGATGTGAAATTTGATGAATCTAACGGCTTCCAAGGAGCAATTGAGAATTATAATGATATAGGTGATGAACCATTGAGAGAGGCAATGAAGAACATGCCGGTGGGAGACATCAAGCCTAAAGATGATGAAGACGATGTACAAATTGCTAATCCACCATCTTCATCACATGTGTCTCAAGATGATGATAAGAATGAGAGAGTTGAAAATAAAGATATTCATGTCTCTCATGAACAAGCCGAGGCACAAGCTCAAGATGTTGATGCTCCCCAACCCTCTCCTCAAGTGGTCGATAGAAGAAACTCACCTCTACTTCAAGCACATCCATAAGATCTCATCATAGGGAGTCCTACAAAGGGTGTAATGACTCGATCTCAAAAGCTTGCTTCTTTTGTTGAATATCACTCTTTTGTCTCTTGTCTTGAACCTAAGAATATAGAAGAAGCTCTTTAAGATCCGGATTCGGTGAATGCTATGCACGAAGAATTAAACAACTTCGCTCGTAATCAAGTTTGGACACTTGAAGAGCATCCAAAAGGTGCAAGAGTCATTGAAACCAAGTGGGTGTTCCGCAACAAGCAAGATGATCAAGGCATAGTAGTGAGGAACAAGGCAAGACTAGTTGCAAAGGGGTTCTCTCAAGTTGAAGGTCTTGATTTTGGAGAGACATTTGCACCCGTTGCAAGACTTGAAGCCATTCGTATCCTTCTTGCATATGCATCGCATCATGAAATAAAACTATATCAAATGGATGTGAAAAGTGCATTTTTAAATGGTTTCATAAATGAACTAGTCTATGTTGAATAACCTCCCGGATTTGAAGACCCTAGATATCCTAATCATGTTTATAGGTTGTACAAGGCGCTATATGGGCTCAAGCAAGCCCCTAGAGCGTGGTATGAGCGCCTCTGGGACTTCCTCATTGAGAAGGGCTTCACTATTGGGAAGGTTGACACCACACTATTCACCAAGAAGCTTAATAGAGAGATCTTCATTTGTCAAGTCTATGTTGATGATATCATATTCGGGTCAACAAATGAAGATTATTGCAAAGAATTTGGTGAATTGATATCAAAGGAGTTCGAGATGTCAATGATTGGTGAGCTAACATTCTTCCTTGGTTTTCAAGTCAAGCAAATGAGAGAAGGGATTTTTATCTCTCAAGAAAAGTATACCAAGGATCTTCTCAAAAGATTCAAGATGGAAGAGTGTAAGCCAATCAAGACCCCAATGCCATCTAATGGACATCTCGATCTAGACGAGGGAGGTAAACCAATTGATCAAACTCTATACCGTTCTATGATTGGTAGCTTGTTGTACCTTACTGCATCTAGGCCCGATATCATATTTAGTGTATGCATGTGTGCTCGCTTTCAAGCGTGCCCTAAAGAACCTCACCTAAGTGCCGTAAAAAGAATTTTAAGATATCTTAAGTACACCCCAAGCATCGGTCTTTGGTACCCCAAAGGAGCTAGATTCCAACTAGTTGGCTCTTCTGATTCGGATTATGCCGGTTGCAAAATTGATAGAAAAAGCACGTCCGGAGGGTGCCATTTGCTTGGGAGGTCCTTAGTATCTTAGTCATCTAAGAAGCAAAATAGTGTGACTTTGTCCACCGTTGAGGCGGAATACATTGCCGCGGGGGCTTGTTGTGCACAAATCTTATACATGAAACAAACCCTCCTAGACTATGGAGATGTTCTTGAAAAGGTGCCGCTTTTATGTGACAATGAAAGTGCTGTTAAAATTGCTAATAATCCGGTACAACACTCACGCACCAAGCACATTGATATCTGTCACCACTTTCTAAGAGATCATGTTGCTAAAAATGATATATCACTAGAAGGTGTAAGAAGTGAAAATCAATTAGCGGATATCTTCACTAAACCTTTAGATGAGGCTACCTTTTGTAGGTTGAGAAGTGAACTAAATGTGCTTGATTCTAGTAACTTTAAAAAATAAGCTTGTGTTGTCTCTTGCATTGCATTGTATTATATGTCATGTTTAATTCCCCGCAATGCATCTAGAACTTGTCTAACACGGTTACGATAACCCTCCTTTGGAGGAGTGAAGAAGCCTAACCGTGGATCAAACTTGACAAGCAACTTAGTCTTCCTTTCTCGCTTTGCATTGCATATGCATGGTTGTTGCTTTGTCGTTTCTTTTCGGTTTTGCTTTGAGCAACCTCTGTGTTCGTCCATGAATAGAGAGAGCATTTGAAGCTCCCAAGGGTTCATAAACTCTATTGCATGGCCATACGTTGCTCCTCAGGTGCTTATTGCGTATTTTCTTAAAAATAATACTAGCCTAAGGCAAAATACTTTGAAAAACTTGAGGGTTTGAGTGAGGTCACTCATATCAGGTTCCAATTGATATTTATTTGAGTCTCTTTGAATTAGAACTTGATTGGGAGAAGTCGCGTCGAAGATCGGATTGAAGAAAGGCGTTAAACAACGACCGGACGCTGGACCAGACGCTGAATCGAACGCGGTGCTGCTTCACCACTGCGTCCGGTCCCGGCGACCACTAGCATGTCCGGTCATCCCGAAGAACTTCTCTAGGATCTATGACTGGACGCTACACCGGACACGACGTTGCGACCACCGCGTCCGGTCCTGACCACCACCACCGCGTCCGGTCATGCGCTTGAGTTTCCCGAGCAATCTCTGACCGGACTCTGTCAGCGTCTGATCATCCCTAACCGGACGTGTCCGATCGCTCTAGGAGCTTACTAGACTCTGACCGGATGCTGCCCCATCGCGTCCGGTCAGGCGACCACCGCGTCCGGTCATTGCGTGAAAAGCGGATCTAAGCCTTTTTAACCGTTCGTTCGGATCTCATTTTTTCCTTCTTCCTTCTCAATCCGCCGCCGCTCCTTGCCCTAGCCGCCTCCTCGCCGTGATCTCCAGCGCCGCCGCAGCCGCGCGCCGCCGCAGCCGTGCGCCGTTGCAGCAGTGCGCCACCGTAGCCGCGCGCCGCCGCAGCCGCCCCGCGCGCCGCCGTCGCAGATTTCCCGCGTGCCACTGTTCCTCTCCCGCGCTCCTAGCTCCTCGGCCCTGCGCCCCCCGTTCTTCGCCTCCGGTAGCCGCTCAACCGGATCGTGCCACCAAGTTTGCCTCCGACCATCGCGCCTCGACCTAACCCTAACAATCGCGTCGTCTTCAATTTGCTGTTCTCCGGCAAAGGACTTTCGCTTGAGTTTGACTCCGCAAGGTGATTTCATTGCCTTGAATTAGGGTTTGTCGATGGATTTTTGGTGAATTTCTAATACAACCTTTGATCTCTTCGGTACTCTAGGGTTTTGTTCATCGTTTTCGGGAAACCCTAGCGCGTCAAGATCACTTAGTTTCACTCATCCGAGGTAGCTATCGTGGTCTATTCACATCTTATCTAATATGCTTGCTTTCATTAGGATCTCACCCATCTATTAGAAAATATATGTTGCTTATAGTAGCTCTATCTATTCTATCCTTTCAGTGCGTCCTATCGGTGCTTCGTGTGTCAGGTGATCAACTGTGAATCCGAGGCCAAGCCTGTGGATACGGATTGAGGCCAAGCCTCACGAGTGTCAGTACACCATCTTTCACTATCCAGGTTTTCTCAGTCGCAGCAGTTTATTAGTATAGTTCGCTGCAAGAATGCTGGTGGTGCACAGAGGTGGCTCATGGTAAGCGAAAGAAGATTGCCGCCAAGAAGAGAAAGAGGACACTCACAGAGGCAGAGGTGGCTCAGGCAGTTGCAGTTGCAGTAAAGCTAGCAGAGAGAGGTGGCAGGAGCAGTGGGATTTATATTGGCGAGTGTCGCTTTCACCTTGAAGGTCGACAGCTTGGTACTGAGGCCACAGAAGAGATCGAGGATGCACCTGCAGAGCAGCCCACAGAGGACCCAGAGGAGACTGAGGAGCAGACAGTTCACTCTCCACAGCGTCGTCGCTCAGGACGTACGTGAGCTCAGGTGACTCCTAGGCCAGAGGGCCAGCGTCGTGGAGGTCGTCCACCTCCTAGGGCTCGAGGTCACCCCCCAGTGGAGCACTTTGACCTTAGGGGAGCTACAGCACGACAGGTACAGGCTCTCAGGTTCGTTGAGGTTAGTCTGTGGTTCCCACCTCAGCGGGATCCCTGGGCTTCAGAGGGCTTCTACACACCTCTGCATGAGGACTTCTACAGAGCCTATATTGACAGCGGGGTTGCATTCAGACCTTAGAGAGTCTGTCGACTGGAGGTTTTAGTTGAGGTGGTTGGTGAGCAGCTCCATCCACACTTGTCCTTTCTACCTGGCTTGTCAGACCTTCTTGGACGGACTGGAGCCTACTGCAGGACTTGGGTCAGAGAGTTCTACTCTTCACTTTGGATTGACCCAGCACATGAGTTTATACACTTTGCATTCTGAGGCCGTGACCGCAGACTGTACAGCACCATGGTACGGGAGATCCTCAGACTCCCAGCTTTAGAGACGAAGATACACCAGCTGTGCTTTGGACAGACTTCACCTCCGAGACGTCCTTATGGAGGGACAGTGCCACCCACAGACATGATCAGACCCTGCTTCCGTGAGCCGTTTGGCGAGAGGTCTAGACGTACACCTGCCAGCCTAACACCCCTAGCTAGAGTACTTGATGCTATTGTGAGGCGGACCCTTCTTTCGAGGCTAGGATACAGAGAGGGACTGACTCGTATGCAGTTATGGGTGGTGCATCACCTCATCTCATAGACATCGTTTGATATTTGGGATCTGATGCTATGTGAGATGGAGGATACTTTGGCAGAGGGATTCAAGGGTCACCGGCAGCTACCTTATGCTCATTGGATCTGTTTTATTATTCGATCTGCGTGTGACCTGCCTGCACAGATTAGAGCTAAGATATCTGATACCACTAATACATTTCCAGAGTATGATATTCGACAGTTGTGGGCTTCAGTGACCAGAGAGCAGGCACCTGGCCCAGGACAGCGTCAGAGGCCAGAGGTTCCAGAGACAGCTGCTGAGCAGGATGAGACCATTGAGGGTCTTGCTAAGGCCGAGCTTACAGATCTTGATGCTCAGCCAGTTGATCCAGTTGAGGATGTTGCTACTGACAGCACTAACGAGGATTACCAGCTCATCCCCCGGTACCGCTCTCCTCGGTCTCATGACCATGAGGCCGGTGGTTCAGGCTCAGCCTCCCGCTCAGACCCAGTCATGGTGGCTATACTTGAGAGGCTGACTCAGGCCCAGGAGAGACAGGAGGTTCAGATGCAGCGACAGGCTCAGGACACAGCTGTCGCATTTGCTCAGATTCAGGCTCGTCAGGATGAGTTCCAGAGGCGGCAGCTAGAGTTTCAGAGGCAGCAGTTTGAGATACAGAGGCAGCAGGCAGCCACCTAGCAGCAGTATCTTGAGATCCTGTGACACCTTGTCACTATTGGGGTACCTCCACCACCGTCTGTCCTTACTCCTGCACTACAGTCTAGTGGACCTCAGAGTCAGGGACGGCCGAGCTTTCAATTCACCTCTCCCCCGCAGCAAGTTCCTCAGACCTTTCAGTCCCCGAGCTACACTCCTATTCAGACAGGGTTCACTCCACCAGCTCAGCCTAGACCTCACCTTCTCTCGGGCACTCCTTTCATTGACTTGAGTGCCTCCTACAGTGAGCTGACTGGTCAGCCGACACCCTCGCACACCACTGTTGTGACCACTTCAGGGATGTCAGCTTCCGAGACTGCTTTTCCTCTAGTGTCAGGGGCCGGGACTACAGAGACTGTGCCATCGTCAGTTGCATCGATAGATCCTCCTACTCTTGGTATTTTTCAGGCTCAGGTGACAGTGACTGCTCCTATTGTTGCTACTACACCTTCAGTTCCTGCACCTGCTCTACAGACCCAGACCGCTTCACTGCCACGCCTATCTACAGAGGGTCAGCCTGACAGTTCAGAGTCTGAGGAGGATACTTCACAGTTCGTGATCACTCCACGCTCATCGGCACCCAACATGACAGCTTCTGTTCCCCCGTCGGATCCTTAGTTTTGTTTTTGCCGTTTGATGCCAAAGGGGAGAGAGAGTAGATTCAGGGGGAGTGTTGATAGAGGGTTTCATTTTTTCTTGTGTGCTACATTCATGCATCATGTTTAATTTCTCGCCCTGCATTTTGTGACTATGAGCTTGTGAGACTTTATTTTATATCATGTCACTTAATTGGTTTTAGCTCATAAGGTTGTGCTTCCGTGCCTTACTCCGGTTTCGTATGAGCCATGTTTTATGTGTACTAACTCTTCATGTTTTATCTTGTGAGTACACTCAGTTGGCTTAGAACACAAGCATTTCCTATTCCCTTGTGCTTACAGCTTTTTGCTTATATGAACCAAGCATGTTCGAAAACCTCAACTCTTATATCTTCTGAATCTAAGTGTTGTCATTAATCACCAAAAAGGGGGAGATTAAAAGCATCTAGGCCCTGGTATTTGTTTCGGCAATTGATGACAACGCATTATTACCATGACTAACGTGTGTTTTGCAGAAACTTTGATAAGTTAGGTCATAGAGTTGATAACTGCTTTGGGCACTATGGTATGTCCCTTGATGAAAATCGTTTCGGTTTTCAAAGGATCAACGACAAGATTAAGGACGGTTAGTTCCGGATGTCAAGGTGTTGGGTTACATCCGGAATAGTCGTTAGGATCTTTGTTTCTTCCTTTGGCCATACTATAAAGAGGGACATGAGCAAGTAGCTTGACCTAGGTGAGTCTTTTGTTTAGGTGTGGTGCACACTTATCAAACTTAGCACTAGGTAGCTCTGATAAAGCTCAAAGTTCAGTTGGAAGCAACTTGGTTCAAGTTGCGTCGCGTTTCTAAGTCGTTTGAGCAGTTTACTCTTGACCGGACGCGGTTTCTATCACGACCGGACGCGTCTGATCAGTACTAACAGTCACTGCATCGTTAACTGGTTGACCGGACGCGGTCCCTGCGAGGACCGGACACGGTGATCAGTCTGACATGAGTTTCAGAGGGTAAAAGTCTAATCAGACGCGACTGTGAAGTGATCGGACGCGTCCGGTCACGTTCTAGTAAGGTTCTTACCTGACCTGACGCGTCCGGTCATCTCTGATCGGACGCGGTCGAGCGTCAGGTCAAAGTACAGTAAGGTTCTTGCATGATCGGACGCGTCCGGTCACCCCTGACCGGCGCGTCCGGTCACTTAGCGCTGACTTTCGACTTTTCGATCGTTACACTCGACCGGCGCGTCCGGTCACGACGACCAGCGCGTCCGGTCAGTGCGTGTTTTGCTGATTTGGCAGGTAACGGTTGGATTTGTCTGAGGGGTGTATAAATACATCCTCTCCACCTCTTTTAGAGGTCTCTTGCTCATTTGTTCAGCCCCAAGAGCCCTAGTGAGGATAGTGATTTGAGAATCAAAGTTTGAGATCCCTCATTAGTGACTAGATAGTAGCAAGTGTGCATCCATCTTCTCATTAGGCTTGTTGTGGTCAAGTGAGAGTTCTAGCTTGTTACTCTTGGTGATCGCCATCACCTAGACGATTTGGTGGTGATTGGAAGTTTGGTGATCATCCGGCGAGCTTGTGGATGACTCAACTCATCTTGTGAGCGGTTTTGGGCGATTCACCGCGACGGAGTGTCGAAGAATCAGCCCGTAGAGAGCACTTGATCCTTGCGCGGATCAAGGGGGAGCTACACCCTTACGCGGGTGCTCCAACGAGGACTAGTGGGGAGTGGCGACTCTCCGATATCTCGGGAAAACATCGCCGTGTTCCTAACCCTTACTTTCAAGCATTTACTTTCGTGCATTACTTTCATTGCTTGTTTACTTTTCTAGAATTGTCATGCTAGACTAGGATTTGAACTTAGGGTGTAAAACTTTTATCGGTAGAATCACAAGGAACACTAGTAGGCACTAGGGGTGAAGTTTGGCTTGTAGTATTTAATTCTTGCAATTAATTTTTAGAAAAGCCCAATTCACCCCCTCTTGGGCATCTTGATCCTTTCACTGGTGTTTTTTTCAAGTATTTTAGAAGCATGTTTCAAGTGTTTTATCTACCTTCGTATATATGTTGCAACTGTTGCATTTGGATATTTTAAAAGCAGATCGGATGTTGCATCTCTCCTCCTCGCCTTATGTTGCATCGTCACAGGATGTCCTCTTCCTGGTGCCGGCAAAGCATCCATACGACGCCGCGGCCGGGTCCTTCCGAATCAGAGGCGCCACCCCCTTTTCTTCTTGTCGCTAGGGCGGCGCAGGCCCCACGTGGAGCGCACGAAACGTAATGCAGCATGCAGGCATCCGGACGCTAGCACTGTTATTCTTTAGGGTATTTTGCCTTCTTGGGCGGAGTCGCAGAGGAGTTCTGCAAAATAATCACACCGTTCTATCTATCCATCCCATGATCTTTCTCTCGCATCTATGCTTCGCTATCTGGCGCGACAATAATCATGAACTAAAGCTAAATAGGGGTTTTATGGAAAACAACTAGATCACGAGTAATATCCCTGATCTTAATCGGGGGGTTCTGCAAAATGTTTTCACTGCGGCCTCCTCTGACTTTGATGCAGGTGGCAGGCCCCATTTACGTTTCTTCAAGCCTTCAACTGAGAAACTGTTGTGATTGAACGAGTAATGTACATGATGAATTGATAACATCGTTGGACACCACATCGAGAGTGAAGAAACTCAATCATTGCAGTTCAAAAGCATCCTCTTGTCAACATACAATGCAAACCATGGGCATGCTTCCAATGTGCACGACATATATACTTCAAGTTCAAGCGAAGGAACAGACAGAGCACAAGACCGTGTTTCCAGGTGACAGTGAACCTCTGCGATCCATTGATCAATATATGCCGGTCCTGGCGTGTGCTCAGGGCTCAGACCCATCTCAAAGGGGCTGTGAATTCACGAGACTATATAGGTGTACACTTGAGCCCAGCAGGTGTCGAAATAGTATGCTACCGATATTTATACAGGCTTATCCTGACCCGTGATTAGATAAATGGATCTATATTGTCCTAACATAAGCATGTGGAAACATCCGTGGGAAATAAGCGTGCTTCGCCTTGACAATAAACCAATACAGAAAGAAGCAGGGGATATGAGCGATGGCCATGCCGAGGTACCTGCACCAAATTCAGATTGCTGTAAAGGATTCCCGGATGACAGAGAGTAAAGGATGAAATGAGGATGTAGATGCCAGTACCATAGAGGAGCTCCAGATGATGAAAGGTCCAGAAATGGGTACGGCCACCTGAAAAGGCAAAAAAGGGTCACAGTTTCGTCACTGAAGGTACCACGTCGAGCCCTCATTCAAATGCGTGCATAACTGAACCGAAGCAAAATTCCAATATGCATTGCATTGATGGCATACCAACATAGTAAGATAAACTACAAGAATTGAGAAAATAGGATATAGGATATACTACTTTGCTAATAAGAGTGTGCCAACATGCATGGCCAGCACCAAAAAATGAATCTGCAGCATATTCAGAAATCAGAACCAAATCACAACACAAACTGAATAGTGAATACAGATGCCAAAATGGTTTAAGACAAATGTCACATGGGTATGAACTGCACATCAACAGAGGCATGGCACATTGCAGGGTTCAAAAAAAGCATTTTACATTTGTCTCCTTTCTTTTAAGTTAATATGCTCCTTTTCTTATAAGTTAATATACCAACTTGGTTTTGCTTCATCTTTCTCTTAGTGTACACAATTTACTAACATAAAGATGCATCTAATCCAAGAGATGGTAAACCAAAGGCATTCCATTTAGTTCTCCAAATTATGCAGCAAGGGAGCAAATTTACCAGGATAAGCCTCCACAAGCATGAAGGACCCACTGGAATGTTACATAGGCGCAGCTCCAGAAAACAAAGAAAGCCATTCGGTACCAGGGAAAAGGCTGAAAATCCACGAGTCTTAAGTAATTAAACCAACTGCACAAAGGGCAGAACAAAATAACTTAGAAGTAATCTTACCATATTGTTGAGAACTGTGTCTATAAGTAGAAAAACAGCATTTAGGGAGTGCATGCCATCAGTGACCTGCATGGATTTTGATGGACACGATGGCAAGATAATAAGGCATTGCATAAAAAACAGCTAACTTTGTGAAAATAAAACAGCTTAATCAGTTAATCTTCTGAGTTCATTTGTGCCCTATGTCTCCCGTTGGGACTTTTCAAGTTTTCATGTGGTCATGGCTAGGCCATAACAGAGATCAGACAAAACTAGATTTGCCTCCAAAAGGGCTTCAGCTGGAAGATGGACAGCATGAAATTCAGAAAATGCCAGGACAATTGCTCTATCATATGGCCTATAGGCTTTGCTAACTAACACAATGAGTTAATGGCACATTCAAAACAGACTATTTGACTTGATGTTTAGAGTTCTTGTTATGTTTTTTATCACTCAATATAATGGTGAATACAGGATACCACTGTGATATATAGAGCATTTAAGTTGTGCCCTTTATCAAGACAGGGCTTGCTAATGCTGTGAACAACTGAGTCCTCTAATGTCTAGTACTACGAAAGCATAGTAGGAATAATATGTACATGTAGTACAAAGGTAGTACTGTCGACATACCAACGATAACCCAAACTTGCCACGGTAGAAGAATGGCACAAGAAGCCCCCAAAATGTGACATCAGTCAACATTGTTGCACCTGCGCTAGTCTGCAGAAGGCAAAGAATATCAGTGAAGACTCATCACTCAATAGTGACAAACATCATCAGTTGCTCACTCAAATGTTCATTAGCAGGCAGAAGCTTTGCACTGTGGTGCATATGGGAGTGTTTTAGGGAAGGAAATTAGTAATGGCCAAAGGAGCAAAAACCAAAGAAAATTACATGAGCTAAATTCCATAGTTTTAGGCATGAAATTCCTTTTGACTTCTGAATCACATTTCACACGTAGATATTAGCAGCATCTGCATAGTCACAACTCGAAAGAAACTAAATAAGGTGGATAAATGCTCATCAAACATGATGCTGCGACCAATCATCAAATGTTGCTGTGGCACATTCCAAACAGTGGTAACACTGAATTGGCAAAACTACCCGGACAACATAAAACACCCAGATATGTAATTCTTAACAAGGAAAAAATATAATACAAACCTGGTATATGATTTGCATGCACCGGCCCCAGAACCCAGCTCTTCTCTCATTCACTATTTGTTCATAATAGCTCACCATCATATTTGTCTCATCTTTTTTCCTCTCTCCAGAAATGGAATTGGAAACATCAAGATTTTCGACATCAGCATTAAGAAATACATGGGATTCGTCGGCTTTCACCAAACTTTTCCTTGAGTAAACCCAACATCCATGGGCTGATATAGCTGTGGCAAACTAAGAGTAACACGCCAAAAGTAATAAAAAAAATGTGAATTCAACAAAAGGTTAACAAATGAACTAAAACAAAGGAATTCTAACACAGAAAGAAGCAGGGCACATACCGCAAAATATATGGTGACTAATAGAAATGTCCACCTGCAAAACCATTTCGAAGAATGAAGTTTGGAGTCAAAATGGGAGTTAAGAAACAAGCAACACAAGTAACAGCACAGAAGCAGCTGATAAGAGTGTGACCAAGTGCACTCCAGCTAGTGTGTGTTGGCGGGGGGCAGTATAGATTGAAATTGCTAATTGGGAAGCCTGTCTGTGGGCTCTTTTATTTTAAGTATGGTTGCGCCAAAGAGTCCTTACTTACTCGGCCATGTGCTTAGCCCAAGTCCCTAGGTACACGCTAACTTGTAAAATGACATACACGCAAGTAAGATATGCCAGCAGGAATTGAGGCCCCGTTTGGTTGGGAGGAGTTAAAGTTAAACTCCCATCACATCAATATTCTCTCAAATACATGGAGTACTAAATATGACTAATTGCATGCACGTCGGCACAGATTAGGAGTAATTTACGAGACGAATCTATTAAGCCTAATTAGTCTAAGATTAGAAACTTTTTTTTTCAAATAATACGAAGCTGCTACAGTGTTTATTAAACTTTTAACACCTACCCAAACGGGGAGTGTATAGTAGTTGTCTGTTCTTAGCATTAGCAATTAAGATGAGAGAGAGAAGGAAGTAGGACGACTTGATTCTCTTGAGAAGGAGGAGGGAGGGACCGTACTGGGTGTAGAAGTAGAAGACGGCGAGGCCCTTCGCGACGAGGAGGCGCGCGAGGAACGCGACGGCGGCGGCGAGCGCGAAGGCGCGGTAGGCGAGGAGCCAGCCCGGGTGGAGGCGCGCCCAGCAGGGGACCCAGAGGTCGGCCGCGCGCAGGGGCGGCGCCGCCCTCCGCAGCCGCGGCAGCAGCGCCGCCGCGGCCGCCGTGGGGAGCGCGATGAGCGCGCCGCAGACGAGGACCTGCCACCGCAGCCAGTACGCCGCGCCGTCCGCCGGCGACAGCGACATCGCGCCGAGGGCGGGTACCCTAGCTTGGGCTCGGCCTGGAAGTTGGGTCGACCGCTACCGCGAGAAGCAAGCAATTCAATGCGACGACGACGGGGAGGGAAGAGAAACTCTGGGTTCGTACGGCTGGGTCGCTGCTTTGTGTCGTGTTGTGCGCGGCGCCCGTTGCGGCCGCGTTCCGGGTCCGGGCCGGTCGGACTCGGACTGGACCTGGACCGGGAACGTTGGCGCCGGCGACGGACTTCTAGAAGCACACAATTGGATCCTGACGTCACTACATACGTGTCAGATCGCGTTTTTCAATGTCGTCACTGCCTCCTGCTTTCTTCCAGAGAAAACGTTGTGAGCTATAATTTGCATAATAAAACCAAAAGCTATATATTTAAGGGATGTTTTCTTGAATCACAATATAGACCCAAGCGCTCATACATGTATACAAATTCAACCTTATAATAGCCATTATTATGATTATCTCAAGTAAAACAATAATGCTTCACTGCTTCAAAAAAAAATCCTCCGGCTATTTTCTTAATGCAAAATCATTAAGAACAGTATTAAGATCAAGGCATCCTTCTTAATACAGCACGTAGCTAAGACACTAATGACCAATTACACATGGCCGAACGGGCAGTCGTCGGTCGAGCACCTGAGTAGATGAAGATGAGGGGGTGACACCCTGGGCAATGAAGGGCAAACAACGAGAGGAAAACGATCGGCCAAAGGAATGGTCACGACCCACTATTGCATTTTTATTATCATGAGCATCATGTGCATAATCGACATATAAAGATCAATTTGTGAAACTAGTTGGGTTAGAACTAGAAAAATCTAGCATTACTATGTTTATACAGATGGCCCGTCTAATCCACCAGACGGTCCGTCATAATAGTTGTAGTCGACCAATGTTCGTTTGGATGGCCATACACCAACACCCTTTGTCATGCCTAAGCCACCAGACAACCATTCCACTTGCCAAAATTAGACTGAATGTGTTCCCCAATGACCTAATCCCCCTAACTCTAAGAGCATCTCCAAGAGCCTTTCTAAACCTCATTCTCTAAATCATCATTTGAAGAGTCATTTGCATAAAAATTGATTTCTATATCTTTCACTCTCCAACAGTTTTTCTATATCTCGTGCGCACTCTAGAGAGTCATTCTCGTCTTCTATTTTTGGCTAGCGAAAATTTCGGAATGAAAGATGGCTATATTTGGATAACAATTTAGAGAAGCTGTTGACGGGTAGTTTTTCACCAAAATCTCTATTCGTAGCATTTAGGAAGGATATAGAGAGTCTCTTGAAGATGCTCGAGCAACTCCAAAATACTCTCTAAATCCTTCCTAATTGTTAAGAATAGAGATTATGATGGAACAATACTCTTCGACAGCTTATTTAAGTGGTTATCCAAATATAGTCATCCTCTATCCCAAATTTCTCGCTAGCCAAAGATAGATAGCGAAAATGACTCTCTAGAGTATAAATAAACAAGATATAGAAAAGTTGTTGGAGAGTGGAAACATATACTAGAAATCAGCTTTTATGCAGATGGCTCTCCAAATGATAGTTTAGAAAGTGAATTTTAGAAAGCCTATTGGAGATGCTCTAAGCCGATTTTCTGTTCCCAACCCCCGCCACTTGTTTGCCTCATGCTCTCATGGCCCCTCTCCATGTGCACGCCACCTAGCCATCGCCTCCTCCACAAGCTGTGCTTCCACAACTATCTTCCAATTTCCCCTAACTGCCACGAGAAGCACCGTTGGGTCACTTTAGGGGTGTGCAAGTTGGTTGCCACCGTCTTCATAGCATTCAGCCTTGACGTCGTGGACGCAAACGCCCTTGCGGAAGAGAGGTCGTGGGAGTCTGCCTTAGTCCATCAACACCATGCATCTACCAAGGTGGAGTGGGATCGTTCTCTCTCAATCTCTCTCTCTCTCTCTCTCTCTCTCTCTCGTTTCAAGGATGGAACAGATCCAACAGTTGAGGGACTGGACCGATCTGTTTTCTGTTTGGCGTGGGGATACTAAAAATTAGAATGAGACAATGACGTACATGACCTAACTGTCAGATGAGTCAATGGCCACGCTCCCGTCCCACCTAGGATGACTCTGTCCCTCGGTGTTTTTGGGGCAGAGTCATCACCCATCTAGAGAAATATTCTCTAGTGGGATGTTCTTGACTCTGAACAAAACACCACTAGAAATGGGTCCATCCCGTCCCATTTCACCTGATCACTCCAACCAAACACTACCAAGGCTACAAGTGAAGGTAGGGATGGTGTCGGGTGGCATTGGTGTTAGGTTAGGAGGTGATGATTAGGTCTATTTTTTTATTAAACTCATAAATAGACCAAGAGAATCCATACTCCAAATAGAATAGAAAATATGATGGGCTCAGATTAACAAGATTAACTTAGGTGTTCTAGCAACACAATATTAGTTATAATGCCCAAATAGGATCTATATATGGATATGGTGCACGTGCGTGTCGTCTTGTAGTCTTATACGACTCGTTTGGTTGGGGTAATTGAAAGCAGGGAATGGGAGTTTAGAGATAGAAGTTTAGAAATCTTTTGTTTATTTCGTAAGAATGGGAGTTTTGGTGGGAAGGGGAAAGGGAGTTTAGAGGACCAACTCTCACTAATCAATTCCCTAGGGGAGGGGTGGGAATTGGGTGGGATGTGTTCGTAATAAAAGAAAAATAGATCCTCACCGTCCATCATAATTTGTCTTTTAATTTCCTCCTCAAAACCCCCCACACCAAACAAGGGATATGAATTCACTCCTCGATTTCCTTTCTTATTTCCCTCCACGAACCAAAAGGGATTGAGAATAAAAGTCAATTTCCCACCTCAATCCCCTCTATCAACTCCCACCACTAATTCCAATTCATCTTCCCACGTAGTTGCCAAACACACCCACCCATAGTGTACTTATATACTTCGATGAATCCGCTTGGTAAACCTCTGGTATTATATTATGCAAAATGACAATTTAAATAAATAGCAAACATGACTATGAGTAATAAAATATTATGGATAAGAACAATTAAAATACAACAACCAATAGATTATATATTTAGGAAAGTTTAAGTATTGGTTTCGCAAACTAGTTCAAATTTTAGAAAGCAAAAAGATTTGTTTAATTATTTTTTAAAAGAGTTAAAGGCATGAGCGATCCATGAACTTGTCAAGAGATGCCACTGGAATTTCTAAACTTGTTAAGTAGTGCATTGCAAATCCTAAATTTGTTAAATGGTACACTTTAGGTCTATATCTGGACCATCGGATCCAGAAGCTAAGGGTGCACCACTGAACAAATTGAGGGGGCAAGAAGAAATACATTTTCAAAATTCGTGAATCTAAGAGACACCACTTCACAAGTTCAAATGACTTTTTCAAAAAAAAAAAACCACCTTAAAATCATCTAAATAATCATATTTTATCTATTCAGTGGGCCTAAGCGACCTAAGTGAATATTGATACTTCATGAGTGGTTAAGGGTTTCTAGCTTTCGCGTGGCAATAATAAATTCGGCTAATACTTGGATAGCCTTTTCTTTTTGAAAAATTAGACTCCTCCCATTAAAAAAAATATTGTCCACCCGTGTCAGTTAGAGAAGCACGCGGCCTTACCAGTTTAAGTGTTTAACGACGAATCTATTCAATCAGCGCACAACCTTATCAGTTTCACGAATCTATTCAATGAAATATAGACAGGTGCTACGGTTGGTTGTGATCCAAACTAACTCCCGATCGATAGGCCGATACGATTTGCGCACTATTTTATCTCTGAAAAAAAAAGACCCAACCTCTTCCTATATATAGAGATCTGATTTGATCGCCGCCTTCGTCGAAGGGTCATTAGTTCATGCTCATGCCAAAGCCCGGACGACGAGAGATGGCTTCATCCAACAAGAGCTTCCTGGTCGCCTTGCTCTTCGCCATCGTCGCCGCGCCATGCATACTGCAGCCATCATCAGCGGCGTTCTCGTTCCCTCCAATCTTCCCATGCATACCGGGCTTTCCTCGGATCCCACTGTTCCCTTGCATAGAGCCGCCGCCGCTGCCTGCGCCGCCGACGGAGTGCCGGTCGCACCTGATGAAGATGATGCCCTGCGCGGGCTACCTCACCAACAGCAGCGTCACGGTGCCTCCCAGCGCGTGCTGCGACAGCTTCAGCCAGGTCCGCGACGACTTGGCGGCGATATGCTTCTGCCACGTCGCCAACGGCGACATCCAGCAGCTGCTGCCGGCGCCGATGATCTTCAAGCGCATGCTCTCCGTCACCGACCAATGCGGCGTCAATCTACGAATGGAAGCATTGGTCAAACACTGCGACGGTATGTGTAATAATAACCTGACATTGTTATTGCAAAAGGTTTTAATTTCAACTAATGTGTCATGGATTGGATCTAACAGAGTTTGAAGGCGTGCCGCCCATGACGCTCCCTAGTCCTCCACCGTCAGCAGCTTAGGTATTCTTTTTTTTCCCAATATTTTCTTTTCTGGAAGATGTGTAATTCTAGTTCCTGATGTTATAACTGTATGACATAATGTTCTGAATTCTGATCGCTTTTTTGCAGCAGCAGGACACAGTGTCAGTATGTAGCAAAGGGGTTGATCAGTTCTCTTTGGATGGGAAAAAAAAATAAAGCAGCGCGGATTGCAGACATGGCTATGCCTGTTTCGACATAGTAGTAGCACTCTTCCAGTAGAATAAAAGCTAGGTTTTAGATTTCTTGCTTAGGAAGTCATATGTATGCTCTGAATTATGAGCAATCATATTTGTCGCAAGGATATATTATTACTTCGTGTTAGCAAAGGCTACTATTGGAAGTTAATATCTTCTTTTTTTTTACCAAAGTAAGAAGGGGAGACGCTTACCTACTATGCATGAGTTACTAGGCCGGTTGCTCTATGAACTACTCCCTCTGTCCCACATTGAATGACGTTTTAGCTGAGTAACCGATACATCTATTAGCTTTGAATGCATTAAGTAACTGTGTCTAGGTGCATTCAATGAAATGTGAACCACGTCAAGAGTTCTGGGACAGAAGGAGTACTCTCCATTCCAAATTCTAAATTATAATAAAACGTTTTAACTTTTCTAGATACACTATTCTAAAACTACCAGCAATGGAAGCATCAATCCGAGGTGATAAAACAAGGCTTTCTAAATCCCCTTTTGAACACAAAGACCACGGCAGATATATCACAAAGGATCGTATGTCCTTTGAGCACAAAGACCACGGCACAGATCACAAAGGATAGTATGTTTTACAATAATTCAATTGGAGCACAAAGACTAACACCTCACAAATCACGAAGGATAATTTCAATTATTACCGATTACAGTCATATCTGAACACATCTTCAGAAGTATAATCATAACTTCAGAAGTAAAACATACTGGTAGCTTTAAAAAAAACATACTAGTAGTAATTCAAGGCTTGTAGAAGTTAACCAAGCTAGGCAAGTTGGCCAAGCTGGGCATTGTGGCTGGATGAGGTCGAGGAGGCGTTGACGCCTAGTAGGCCTATATATGTGGCGAGCAGGCGTCGAGGCCTAGGGCAGAGGCCTCATCGGCGGCGACGGAGGCGTCACTGGCGGCGATGGAGGCATAGGCGACGGAGGCGTCACCGGCGGGGACGGAGGCATAGGCGGGATGGTGGAGATGGGTGGCACAGGTCCAACTGTACCATCAAAGAAATAAATTACAAGGCAGTATTAGCAAAAACATGACTTATACTACAATCACGGTAACTGAAAAACCTACCGAAACACATGGCAGGGAGCTGAGGCGGCACGATCGCCCAGCAGGCAACAGGTAGCAAAGCCAGTCGGATGGGGTCGATATTAATGCCCAAGAGCTCGTTGATCTCGCCGCCAATGGCGTGGCAGAGGCAGATGGATGCCGGCGTGCCGAGAAGCGCCCTGAGGGGGGCACAGCAGCTCGCCGGAGGGCCGGAGATAACCGTTCCGATCGTCAGGAATGGAGCGCAGCTGCTGAGCTCGATTAACGTTGCTGCACAGTTCGTCGGCCTGCCGTACGGTGTTGGTGGCGGCGGTGGCGGATTGGCAGCCGTAGCTTGAAGCACTGCCATCGCCACGACGACCATGGCGAGGAAGGAGACGGTGGATGTTGCCATTGCTGCTGCCTCTGATTGATGCCGCTGATGGTGAAAGTATGGATCGACTTGTTTACAACTGACGATGCTGCTATATATGGTGGTGAAACTCTGATATTGTTTATATAGTCATCACACCAGCCCAGTCGGTATGCATGCTTTCACATTCTTTTTCCTGCAAGATTTCAGAGCCACTGACGTTCAGTTACCATCGTTCAGTTGGCCGCAGACTTCTATCACTCAACGATGAGTGATATGCCTGCGCAGAGGGGTTGGTGCATCCAATTCCAACTGACGGCTAACTGTGTTGTCACAGCAGCAAGAGAACCGAGGCTGCCACCGATCAGGTCGGCAACAAAAGGTGGGTGCAAAGATCAAGCAGGTCGCGCCGTTTTTTTATTAGTCTTCGTTTTGCATTGTTTAGTATATACGGAGGGTCACAGGAAGAGTGATGCTCTAGCTTTGCAAAGACTTTCCGTGGTTCATCAAGAATAGGAGAAATGGCCAGTATCATCGACGACAGTGGTTCAGTTTTTTTTTCTTGCATTTCAAACGTATCCTTATTATTTCAAATCGATGGCTAAAAATATTTAGCGGCAACTTCCTTCGTAAGCAATAGAAAGCTATAGCAGAAGTCTTTTCATTTAATGGCTTTTTAAAAAATAGTATAATTCTTAAAAAAATTATGCATAAAAATATTTAATTAAGCAAAATTTTACGAACACAAATACACACATCTAGAAATAGCCAACAATTTTAAGGCTGACAACCTATTTTAAAAGAGCCAATGTATAACCGCCTCTAAATTAAAAGTCACTTAAGACAGGTCACTTAATAGATCACCTCTGAAAATAAAGCTTATTTTTAGAGACTTATTAAGAGACCCGGCTCTAGAAATCCTAGTGTCACGACCGGAAAATCACCTCAAAAACAAAAAGAAAGTACTATATGTTACCTGCAATGAAGCACAATCATATATTGCTAAACCATGAAGTTGTAAAATCGCAAAGGGCTTGGTCAGCGTCCCTGTCTTGTCCGGTTGGGATCATAGCAAAAAAAAAAAAATCATTTGTCCAATTTAGATATTTTTTCGCGACCCTGCCCAACAAGCACGTTTTTTATTAGGAAGGTAGCAACACAAACAACATCATGTGTGAGCATAAAACTTTAATAATATAGAATCTATCGTATATTTTCCTTGTCACAAATTGTCGCCCCTAATTGTAAAATCCTCTTTGATCTTGCTGCGCACTGATAAGTAATTGAATGGTGCGGATTGGTGGTTGACGTTTGCAAAGTTTTAGTCTAATTGTAAATAATTCTGTGTTACCATAAAAGATTAATTTGTAATTGGGAAACGGTAATTCTTCGTATAGGCAGGCGTTTGTCCGCGCGCCGGACCCTCCAGATGATGGGCCGCCCACGCCAGCTCAACAACCGCCCCTTTTTGTGCTTATCCACTCACCCCGAACCGTTTAAAAATATCACCTCACTGTAGCACCGTGATAGGTCTCCGCGAGACTGTGGCCATGCTTTTCACCGCGCCTCCGCTCCGCCAAGCGACATCTCCACCGCCCCAGAGCGCAGCAGCCCGTCTTCCTCCCTCTCCACCACGCATCTCGCCCGCCGCGACCTTCTAGAGCGTGTGGACCCGCCGTGGCCTTCTCGAGTAGGCCTACCGTGACCTTCTCCACCGGAGCGGCGAGCTTCGCACCACCGGCGAGCTCTACACTGGTGAAATCCACGTGCCAACTAGCCTCCATTCTGAAACATCAAGGAGATATTGCGTTGAAAGCGCATGTTGCAAGCGTATGTTTCAAGTGTTTTAGAAGTTTCAGAGGTATGTTGCAAGTGTTTTATGCAGATGTTGCAAAGGTAGATCGGATGTTGCAAGTGTTTCAGAGGCATGTTGCAAGTGTTTCAAATGCATGTTGCAAGCTTTTGTTCAAAATGTTTCATCTGTTTCATACGTATGTTGCAAGCGTTTCGATCTGGATGTTGCATATATTTTACACATATATATCGCAAGAGTATGTTTGAAATGTTTCAGTCGTTTCAGTCTTATGTTGCAATAAGTGTTTTCATGTTGCAAGTTGTAAGTGTTTTATCTGGATGCTGCATATGTTTCACACACATGTTTCAAGTGTATGTTTTAAATGTTTCATCTGCTTTAGATGTATGTTGCATCCAAGTATTTCATATTTTAGAGGTAGAGAGTCATGAGGCACGGCCCGAGCGCCGAGGGATGGGGCACGGTGAGCCGAGGCCAGCGGATGGGGAGTGCCGGGGGCTGGCGGACGAGGTGTGCGGCACATCTGGGTTCGTGCGGACGGGGCGTGCTCATCTAGTCGTTTGCATCCCTGCTCCTGGGTCCTGCCTGTGCGGAGAGAGAAGGTGGTTCAAGGGGGAGGAGCACGCGGGTGTGGGGGCATCGGCGGGCGCGGTGTTTCTGCTAGCGTGCGTGACGGAGGAGGCGTGGGCGTCCGGACGTGTGTTTCTGTCCGGACATCCGGGTGCTAGTTTCTCCCATTGAGGACGTGTGTTTCTGTCCGGACATCCGGGCGCTAGTTTCTCCCATTGAGATACATTAGTTACAGGAAGCAGCCCGTGTATGATTTTAAAATATTTATGTACATTGTTGTATTTTGCTTGTGGATCACCCCATAAAGTCGTACGAAACTAATTAACAAAGCAATCTGCACTAGAAGCAACACTACTCTTTTTTTTCTTTTTTTTTTAGGAGAAGAAGCAACACTACTTGGAGCTCCCTGGTGGGGCTAGCAGGCCAGGACCATGAGCTAGCGTGATCCCGACTGATCCAACATGCATCCTATTCCTAGAGTAGAGCTCCATGGGCGGCGTGGTTGTAGGCAACGGCAGAGCTGGCGGGTATGTTCCATGTACATTCCATCCACAGACCACCGGAGAAGTTGCTGCCGACCACCAAGTATAAGCTGAGAAGATCTAGGGCCCTGTTTGTTTCCGTGTTCGCGTCGCGATTGAGCGAGAAAAGCGAGATAATCCCGCCGAACGACGCGCGACCAGGAATCGCCCGCGGCGTGGAACACGAGAAAAATATTCACAAAAACGCGGCCTCCGAGCCGCGTTGGCTCAAACGCGAACGCGTGATACCGAGTCAGGGAAACAAACAGGGCACTAGCCTGTACTGTCGTTATCCAAAAAAAAAAAACTGTAGCCTGGCCTGATGAGACACCCAGCATTCCAGCATGGTAGGAGTACTAATGAACCATAATAAATGAGGTTCTTCTTCTAGTTGGAACTCAGATCTGCACGCAGGAGAAGGTTGGAACTGAATGGTAAGAACAATAATAATTCAATTGGAGAACGAGACTAGGACAGCACATATAATACAGCCCACGAGTTGCAGCTCTCCGTAGACGGAGAGCCGTTCGAATTTCTGAACGAGCCTTTTTTTCCCCATATGCTTACTACACATTCAAATAATTTAGACGATATTACATATTCCAATAACTTAGGCCACATTAGACCTTAACTAAGACTTGTTTTTGTAGCACATGCTCCAACATGGTTTGAGAGACGGCTTAGTGTTAAGATCATGCAGGACCATATATAGCAACCAACTCTGCAGGGTTGCGATAAATAAATATACATGGTAGTAACTGGGATTTTTTTTTAATAAGTAGGAGAAATTTGTAGTCCTCGAAACACAGCATGCTAGTAATAGTATTCATAGCTTCCTCCTGCATGACTTGTAAACACGTACGACACTAGAGGGATAGTGCCAGGCAAAGGCCATCTTTTCGAACTAGGACGAGCAACAAGCGCCTCTGCAGCAGTCCTTTTTGAATCAAAATCCATCAGTAACATCACAATTTGATCGACTGGTAAATAAGGAGTCTGATCTTTTTCATAAAAGTTCATGCCAATGAAATTCCCATTATAATCTATCACTGGCCCTCCAATCCCAGCCTTAGTAATTTTACAAGTTGAGATCTTAAGCTCCTGGCAGTCGAGTTTGGTTTTTCTGCGAGTCAATGTCCCAAGTGTTGACATCAGTTTGTTTGTTTCGAAGACACGCCCCATAGCTACTACCATATCATTGTAAGGTTTAACTTGCTCCTCAGCGTCTTTAACTAATGGTAGGATACAGGGACAGTGGAAATTACTGATGCTGACAACATCAATGTTGAAATTCAAGTCATAATATTCCAGTGTCCCTTTGGTAAGTTTGTTATTTGGAAGCCATACTTGAATCTCCAAGTTATCATCATAAATCTTATCTGCAGTTTGAACCAAAGCTTCCTGAAGTCAGAATTCTCGAGGAGGATTTCTGACGGTCAATAAAAACACCCGTGCAAGCAAAAACCCTTGTTTGTCCATGGAATGAAGCGAGCGAGACAACATATTTATTTGCATTATGAAAAACACTTAGAGGGAGGTCATCCTCTGCATCATCTCCAGGAAATTCCTCTTCAAAAACCATAAAGCATACGCATGCCACCCTCAAGCGTAATCGGCAAAGGATAACCGTAGGAAGTTAATCTCTCCTTTAAAGACTTTGTGAAAGCATCATCAAGCAAGGGACGAAAATCTGGCAGAATCGAGATGTTAGAAACATGTTTTCTGGTAGTAGAGCTCTGAATTTTTTTTGGACTCTGCTGCATGCAGCATGCTTGAGCTACCACCTTGACAACAAGTGGCAACCAGAGATGTATGTATTGCAGGTGGGTTTTTGTCTATTATCCTATCTCGCTCAACTTGATCCCAGATTACACTCAAGGACTCGTGAATTTTGTTCCTTGGTAGGAATGCATTCCCTTCTGAGTTAGTATAAAAGTTGATGCCAACAAAGTTCCCTTCAAAATCAATAAGAGGCCCTCCGAGTCCACACCTAGTGATTTTGCACATCAGCAGTCACTATCCCAGCCGCAGCCAATAATTTGCCAGATTTGAAGCCACGCCCTACAGCCACTGCCGACCAAGAAATGCTTGTTGCATACCAGGAAAAGATTTGGCGTGGATAAAAACCAACATTGTAATCCAAATCATAGTGTCTGAAAAAACCCATGCCTTCTTCTTGCCCATTTGGAAGGTACACTTTAATCCTCATATCGGAAGAAAAATTGTTGGAATCATGAGGAGATGTAAGCAAATCTGCTGAAGTCAGGATGTGCACAAAACGTTGCGCGTAGGTGACAATCATGCCCGTGCACACACAGTTCAGTCTATCTCCATTGAATGAAGCCAACGAGACAACAGATAAATTGGAAACAACTTGTTTACTCAGATTACTCCAAGCACCACCTTGACATGAATCGCTTGAGGTGCCAAATTCCTCTTCAAGAGAATTGTCCCAAAGCAAGTTCCCTGTCCCAGGCATTTTGGACACTGGTATCGATCGAAGTGTCCAATCGTCCACTACATTTGTTGATATCGGAAGGGGAGACCGCCGGGTCCGTCGCAGAGGCGAACAGAGCGGATTCGACGACAGCCGGAGCACACGCACGGAAGTTGGTCGGCGGCAGAGCGAAGACGGGCTACAGTCGGTCGGCGCCGCGGAGAGAAGACGGGCTACAGTCAGCGGCGGGTGGTGGCGGGGGCACGGATGCGGGTTGTTTTAGGGCAGACCGGCAGAGAGGGAGGGACCTTTGGTTTTTTTTTTTTTTTTTTTTTGACATCCCTGAGGGACCTTTGGGTTGTGCCGTCTCTCTGAACGAGCCTTGGACGACGTACGTACGCAGTCACAAGTTGGCTCGCCACATGCTTTTCAGTTCCGATTGTAAGGAAAGGAACGACATGCTTTTCAGCCCTTGTTTAGATTGGAAAAAAATTTCAAACCGATGAATAGTACCATTTTCGTCTTATTTGACAAATATTGTCCAATCGTGGACCAACTAGGCTCAAAAGATTCATCTCGTGATTTACAACTAAACTGTGTAATTAGTTATTTTTTTACCTACATTTAATACTTCATGCAAGCAGTTAAAAATTGATGTGATGGAGAGAGACTGAAAAAACTTGAAATTTTGATGTCATCTAAACAAGGGGTCAGTTCCGATTGTAAGGAAAGGAACGAGTCGAAAAGCCTGTACACGGTTCCGATTGTAAGGAAAGGAACGACATGCTTTTCAGTTCCGATTGTAAGGAAAGGAACGAGTCGAAAAGCCTGTACACGGTCGGTCGACGCACAAGACTCCGCCTGTTTGCCGCCGCACGCTCTTTTTGGTTGCTGCGACTGCGACTCACTTCCATCCAATCCAATATTTAGAGTTGGTGGCCAGACCGAACTCGCTATAGCTCGTTGCAAAAGCAAAACACTTCAGGGCTGCCGCACCCAATCCCAACCAGTTGGCGCACAGCAACACACCCATGATCAGGTCTAATGACCAGTCGATGAGTGATTGTAGTGAAGTTAACAAATGTTTTACTTTTGCTTTATCCGTTGCAAAATGAAACAATGTTAGAAAATTAACAAAGACTAAAATATCTCAAAACTTGTATAAAAAGATCTAAGGCATCTCTCTGATGTAGTCATGGTAACATGGCATTCACTGATCATGATGTCAAACAGGTGACACGGCAATTCAGCTATGCCAAAGAATAGGATTTTGCCTGGTTCTATTATTTCAGACACATGTCGAACGCTTATCATTCCTTTACCATAGTCAAATGTAACCTGCAGCTCGGAATGCAAGGACATACACGGAGAGGAATAAAAAATGAAGCAAATTATCATAATGATCAATGATCAGTTGGCATCCGAAACCCGTTTCCCAGCCATTAAATCCTAAGGGGCGACAAGGGTTTTTCCTTCTGAGCTGAACATAGTCTCATTGGCACAGCCTGTTTTATTGGCAGCTCATTGCAAAGCAACTTCTCGATCTTGATTTGGTCAATGATATTTTCTAGATCAATTTGCTGTTTCATCGTTTCAGAAACAGAATCCAAGGTGTAGCATGGTCCTCGTATCGATACAAGCTGGAGTATTTCAGAATCAAGCTGAAAAGGACCTTCCAGAAAATAACAGCAGATCAAGTGATCCGTGTTGACTAGAAAACCCACAACAAAGGGCAGAGACCTGCCACAACAAAATATGCAGCCCTGCAGATGGCTCTGAGACATTCAAGAAAGTCAACATCAGAATCCCCCTAAAAACATCAAAACCAAATTCCCTTGGCGATTTGGCAAACAGAGCAAATTTACCTGTTACCGCTTGACCCACTGGAAGCTCTTTCTTGCTTTCGCCTTTCCAGCCTTTTTCCTTTCGACCACACGTGAATCTCTCGTCAAATATCCAGCTGTTTTGGTGCATACGCATAGATGTAAGCAACTTTTGGAAGGCCCATATTGAAATGTAAAATGACAACAGCACTAAAATATTCGCTTAAATGTACTTCTGATGTGAATGATTGCCAGAAAACAGGAGTTCATAGTGCCACTAATCATCTAGAAGGCCATTGCGAGGGGAGCATAATGTGACAATAAACATGGGTTGTGGTGAAATCCATTTGATTTTACCTGCTTTGAGATATGGACGCCATCCTGGTTCCCAATTCTGCAAGGCCCTGCTGATCCCTAAGCGGATAGCTCCAACTTGTCCTGCGTTGGAGAGCATATGTTTAGTTCGGGAGAGGTTTGGTGCAATCTATGATCAGTTAAGCACATAGGAAGAGAGTAAATTCATGAAACCCAACAGTTGAAGGGCAGTATTCGATAAAATACAATATGTGCAAGAACCCCACAAGTATAATAATAGATGAAGTATGTGAAAACAGTAGATGTGCAGTCAATGGGAAAAAACACGGAATATAATATAATAGCTAGAATTGCAATAATATTCTGTCTAATAATCATAAACAAAGACATACACATATTTGTTCAATAATTTACTGACACCCATGCCATGGCATGTAATGGTGTTTTATGAACATACACGTTTAAACGTCCATGTAAAATTTACAATTTATATTATTACAGAACTACTGACCTTGTTCTAGTATACAAAACTCAAGGATTCATTTATGCACAAGTTAAACACTGACAAATGCATAAATTCAGCACATCCATCTTTGAACAATTGTAAATTTTTAATACACCACTCTCAAATTATCATGACAAGTCAAGACACCTGGCCCATTGCAGAAATGTATTGAAGTATAGCTGTACAAACTATGAACACTAACCTGACACGCCACCACCTTTAACAGTACAGGTCACATCCCAACACCCCAAATTCTTGGTCACAGTAAATGGACGAAGAAGTTCAGCTCTATGGTCCAGGATTGGGAAGTAAGCATCAAACTCCTTTTCGTTGACAATGAATTTACCATCACCAGGCTTAATCCAAACACGAGCAATGCTGCATTTCCGTTTCCCTGTTCCATAAGCCCTTCCTTTCTCATCAACCTGTCTTACTCGTGCCTTAGCAATGTCCTCTTGCTTTTGGCGCTCAACTTCAGCTCTGCTTGATGTTGCATTCAATTTCTGGATAGCTTCATCTTCTATTTCACTTAGGGGAGGCAATCCTGGAATGTCTCTGACATCCTTCAAGAGGATCAAACTATCAATCATTCCCTCTGTGATCCCAGAGGCCGCAATGAGATCACCAAAAGCACGATTTGGACCTGCAATCATAAAATGTTGGTTTCACTAACACTGACACCTGCACATAGTACTGATAAAGAAATGTCCATTCCTAGCCAAATCCACAATGACACCTGCACATAGTACTGATATAGAATTAGAAATGTCCATTCCTAGCCAAATCCACAAGAAAAACTAAACCAAAAAAATGCAAGGCAACCAACTGTCTACAAATGCACGATCAGGACCTGCAATCATAAAATGTTGATTTCACCCTGCCTGAAATCTACATGTAGTGCTGATTTAGAAGTAACCATTCCCAGCCAAATACATAAGAAAAACTAAACCAAAAATGAAAGGCAACAACCGTGGTCATGGTAGAGTTGCGATAGCCGATAAGTCAAGTCTAACAACACAGGCATCATGAACACTAAAGTAGTAATTAAGCTATCTGGCCATTTTGATGCTACCTTATTATAGTGGGCAGTTTACAAGATGGACAGCCGCACCGTGAAACTATTACACAATATCTAACCAACATTTGCAGCTTCCGTTACAAGTGCAGGAAACTGTTACATTTCTGAATATGATTCTGTAACTTCGAAGTGTGGCACTTGATCAGTTATCCAACCAACTAATCAAAGCATCACACATGAACACAACCAGATCATGCTCCCAATTTTGCTCGTCGCAGCAAAGAGAAATCAAAACAAAATTTACACAAAATCAGTTGTAGACTATCACCTTTGAGTATCTCCATCAGCTCCTTCTCCCTCGCCTTGTTCTGCTGCCGCTTCAGCTCATCCTCAGGGTCCTCCCCAGCATCAAGGTCATCGAGCCCAGCACCCTCACTTTGAATCCCCTCGATCCCCTCCCCGAGCACGGCCGCGGCAAAGGGATCCTTCTCCTCGTCGTCCCCACTCAGCGTCCACTGCTCGTCATTGCCGGCCGGAGCCGCCTTTCCGCGCGCGGGCGCCGCCGAAGCAGCCTCCTTGTAGATCCCTTCGAACACATCGCCATTCTCGCCGTCCTCCCCGCCGAACCCCGTCGCCCAGGGCTCGTCGGCGGCGCGCGTCGATCTTACCGGCGGCCCTTCGCCAGCGCCAGCGGCGGCCGCGGCGTCCTCATTGGCGAAAGGGTCCGGATCTCCCGAGTCCGCCGCGAAGCTCCACGGCTTGTTGCGGTCGTCGTCGCGGCCGGAGGTGGAGAGGAGCCGCGGGGAGAGGACGCGCGAGGGGAGGAGGTCCGGGAGGCGTCGAAACGGAAGGGGGGAGGAGGAGGAGGATGAGGAGGCGGCGGAGGTGGCCGGAGTTACGGTCCGGAGGCCGTGCCGGAAGTGGCGGGAGGAGTGGAGGAGGCGGCGGAGCAGCATGGCGGCGCGCGGAGGAGGGCGGCGACCATTCGGCAGGGGGAGCTAGGGTTTTAGCGGCTTGATTCGTTTTGTTTAGTTTTTGCGCTTTTCCGCATAGAATGCTGCTCAGCACTTTCTACGCGTTGCGACAGGGAAGGCGTATTCTCTGCTTCTGAATTAGCCTTCGAAGGTGCTGCTGCGAGAAGCGGCCTAGCACTTTGCATTGCAAGTGTATAGGACTCCGAAACGCGGAAATAAGAAAAAAAAAAAATAAATTGACCACATACACTAACTTATTACCAGCAACTTATAAACTTCTCTAGTAAGTTTAACAACCTGGGAAGTCAGTGTGGCAAAATAAGTCCCCGTTCGGCTGTGATGATAAGCGTGCTGAAAAACACTGTTGGCTGATTTATTATGAGAGAAAATATTGTTCCGACTGAAAAAATAAGCTGAAAAAGACGGATTATAAGCCGGATGAACAGGGCATAAGTTCACACCGGCTAGGCTAGGCTAGGCGTTAGGTCCCATCAAACCTAAAACAAATGTTGGATTGGTAGCAGGTTACACAGAATGATCACCTTTGCATTACAAAATTTCAATCTCCTGTTTTAGACAAAAAAAAACTTTCGACCTTTTCAGTTGGCTTACTAAACATAATTGACTAATAATATTTACACGATATGTCGTGGCTACAGTGACGGATGCAGAACATGATTGAAGGGGGGCTGATCTCTTCTTCTTTCTCTCTCTCCATTTTTCTTCTTTCCTCCACCTCTTCTTCCCCTCACCCTCCCCCATATTTCCATTGATGCACCAGCTCTAGGAGGGGCTCCCTTTGGATCCGTCCCTACGTGGCCATAATCCTTACAATACTTTTATGGTATTGCTCCCGAATCGGAGAATAAACTCGTGATCATCCTTTCTTGAAACTTAAACTTGGTGCAATTGTATCAAATGCCAAGAACAGAGGTGCTGTTTGGTTGTATCTAATGTAACGCTAACGTAAATGAAACACAGCTACATTCGTTACCGGCGGGAAGTAAATTTGAACTACTTCTGTTTACGTTTGCGTTATTGGGCGATGAGCCAAACAGCACGAGAGTTGTTACGACAGAAATGAAAGAACACCATGGCTTGATGAGTTCACTGCTACAAGTTCACGAACTAATATTAGTGCACCATATTTATGTTGTAAACCAACGATCATCCTTGTATAAAAAAACATTGGCATGATTAGAGCAGAAGATTAAATTCAAAACACAATAGACGCGAACTATATTCAGGAGGAGCAGCATCGGGTTCTCAATGATGAGGGTCCATCCCTAGTAGCTCAAGTGATCGTAAAGCAACTGATTCGCAACGTTTATCTCGTAGTTGCAAAAACCATGTTAAACTACGTCCCGCCAACCTCAAGTGCATAGCACGCGCCATAGACCCACCATTAACCTTAGTGTCTAACGGGTGAGCATATGTTTTGCCACACTTTGGCATATCTTTTTTGTTGTTGTATTAGTTTGAACAGTTTAAAGGTTATTGGACTAATATTTACAGTGGTGGATGTAATTTACTCAAAAGAAACGGAAAAATAAACAACTGAGTTGGTTATCAATCACATTATCACAGTATAGAAGAATTCATGATTTAGAAGACTCCAGTGAAGGATCTAGATATAACACAAGAAAAACATAGGAGTATGAATTTAAGGAGAGAGATAGAGATAAAAGAAAGTTTTTTTAAGAGATTAGAACTCATGTCAATTTTCTCGAAAGTTCATATATATGAAACGGTAATACTTTCTACAGGGCGTCCGTCCGTGAATTACGTCCGGACACGGCTCCCTAGGAGCAGCCCCAAACAAAAAAAACAAATCTCCATTTCCTCATGCTTATCCGTCCAACCCCTCCCTCCACCCCCACTACTTCGTGCTTATCCGCACGACTGAAAGTCCTATGTTTGGTGTTGGTAATTAGTGACAATGCCTAAGTACTAATCCTATGCCTAAGTTGTATGTAGCATATGAGGATTAGTACATTCCAAGGTTGGTGGCAAGATGGACATGGTGATCATGATGGCCACACTTGGATTTGGACGCAACCCTACGTGATCAAGGCAAAGGTATATGCTTAAGGGTTGTGTTTTAGTAACCAAGACACCTAGTGAGTGTGGTTACATTATAGGATAGATAGCCGTACTATAAAGAGGGGAATGACGCGGCTATTGAACTCCTAAGTGCCTCTAGATGTGTATTTCATGATCATATGCATTTGGATAGAACTAATATCGCCTCGGAAAATGATTGTGAAAATGCTGACACACTCACATATGTTGAGATCACTTGGTGGTGTTAGCACATTTGCGACGGCGGTGAAGTTTAAGCGGTAGAGAGGGTTTGGGTCTTCTCTCCCTCCCGCCGAGCGTGCGAGCGCGGGATTCAGGCGATTTCGGGGATATGAAATGCCTATTTTCCACTACGCCGGAAGTCAGAAAAAGAAACGGAAGCGAACGGAGGTCACAATGGTGACCGGACGCTGCATCGGACGCGGTCACGGTGTGACCGGACGCGTCCGGTCAGTGTCCAGTATCTGCGCGTTTTTCAGTTGTTTGATCGGACGCGAGGCGCGTCCGGTCACAGGCGACCGGACGCGTCCGGTCGTCCAGGGAGCTTACTGGACTCCGACCGGACGCGGGTACTATGGCGTCCGGTCAGTTCTTCAGCGCGTCCGGTCGCTGGTTCGTTGTGCGCGGCTCAGGGTTGACTAGCGCGTCCGGTCAGTCACGGGACCGGCGCGTCCGGTCGTGACCAGCGCGTCCGGTCGTTGCGACCAGCGCGTCCGGTCAGTGTTTCAAAAAGTACCGTTGCGCGACCGGCGCGTCCGGTCGTTGCGACCGGCGCGTCCGGTCGTTGCGACCGGCGCGTCCGGTCAGTGTTGCGAATCTAGCCGTTGCGCGACCGGCGCGTCCGGTCAGTTGGACCAGCGCGTCCGGTCAACGCGATTTCGGCTGTTTAAGTTTCTAACGGCTATATTCGAAGGGGTACGTCTATAAATACTCGTTGGCCGGCTCAAGGCTCTCTCTCTCGAACATTTGATATACTTGTGAGCACTTTGAGCTAAGCAACTCCCCTCCCACTCATCTCTCTTGCTTCTTTGCATATTCGAAGTGAGATTGAGTGATCCAAGTGCATTTGCATTGTGAGATAGCATCTAGTTGGCACTTGGTGGTTGATTTGCTGCGGGATTCTTATTTCTCTTGGTGGTTGCCGCCACCTAGACGGCTTGGAGCAGCTTGGAGGCGTTGGCAAGAGTTGGTGATTGTTCTTGGCCACCTCCGGTGATTGTGAGGGGTTTGTGCCTACCTCGGCGAAGCGCCAAAGGCAACGTTAGTATATTGCTCGTGTCATTGCAACCTTTTGCCATTTGGTAGGTTCTTGTGGTGCCTTTTGAGAGGCTCGGTGTGAGACCGATTAGCCACCGAACCACGTGGTGAAGAGGGACACAACGGGGACTAGCGTGCCGGCAAGCACGTGAACCCCGGGATAAATCTTCGTGTCATCACTTTCATATTGTGATTGATTGATCCCGGTGTTTGGTTATCTTGGTATTCATTATTGATCATATTGGTTGGCTCAATACTTCGCCCCTCGGTGATACCCTCCTATCTCTCTTGTATTAATTTCTTAGCTATCTTTGCTAGCTAGTTAGCTTAGCTAGAGTAGTTCTCTTGTGTAGCTTGCTAGTTGTAGTTGTACTTAACTTCTCGGTTTGACTTGTGCGGTTGAGTGCAAATACTAGAATTGTGAATTGGATAGGTGGCTTGCAAACACCCATAGGCTAAGCAAAACTCGCATCTCGCTATTTGTTATATTGATAAACTTGTTTAGCTTGTCGTTGTAGAAATTTTTAATAGGCTATTCACCCCCCCTCTAGCCATCAAGACCTTTCAAGTGGTATCGGAGCCGTGGTCACCGTTTGTATGGCTTAACAACCTCGGTGTAAGATGGCTCAAGTTATGTTCAATCATGTTAATGGCAAGCCTCCATTCTTTGATGGCGTCTCTTCCTTTGATCATTGGAAAAGGAAGATGAAGCAATATCTAGGCAATATACATGAGAAGGTTTGGGATGTGACCAAAGAAGGATACGTCATTCTTGATGAGGAAAACCTCACTCCCAATGACCGCATCAACAAACAATGCAATACAGCGGCACTTGACACAATCTATCGTGCCATTGATGATAAAGTATTTGAGCAAATCAAAGATCTTGAAAAGGCAAATGAGCTTTGGATAAGGCTTGAAGAAACATATGAAGGTACTTCAACGGTAAAAAGTGCCAAACTATATATGCTCAAGGACAAGTTCTCCACATTCAAGATGAAGGATGATGAATCCATCCCGGAGATGTTCTATAGGCTCCAAGTCATTGTCAATGATCTCAAGGGGCTTGGGGAGAAGGTTGAGGACAAGGACTTCTCACACAAGTTCTTGATGTGCTTACCCAAGAAGTTTGCCACCTTGAGAAGAATGATCTTTAGAGAGGGATTGGACAAGGTCAAACCAACCAATGTGCTTGGAGATATAATGACTGATGCCCAATACAATGATGATGAAGATGAGGTAGAAGAGAAGAAGGAAACCAAGGTCAAGCAAGAGAAGCCCATTGCATTCAAGGCTTCATCCTCTAAGGGCAAGAGCAAGGTTGATGATGATGATGATGATCCATTTGATGATGAGATCATGGCCCTTCTAGTGCAAAAGATGGGTCGGTTCATGAAGAAGAAAGGCTATGGTGCAAGAAAGAGAAGGGACTTCATGAAGGCAAAGGAGGTGCTTTGCTACAATTGCAATAGCCCCGATCATGTAGTGGCAAAGTGCCCCTATGAAGACAAAAGATATAATGATGGTGAGTTAAAGTTGAAGAAGAACAAGAAGGAGAAGAAAGCAAAGAAGAGCTTCACTTTCAACAAGAAGAAGAAGGGTGGTGGTTATGTAGTCACTTGGGATAGTGACAACTCCGATAGTGATGATGATGAAAGCTCTAGTGATGATGAGAGGATCACTCGACGAGCCACTGCAAACATCGCCCTCTCCAACAAGCCATCCATCTTCGACACTACATCAACATGCCTTATGGCCAAGCCTACCAAGGTAAAACATGATGATAGTGATGATGATTCTTGTGCTAGTGATGATTGTAGGAGTGATGATGAGGAGGATGAGGACTACTCCAAGGATGATCTATTAGGCATAATAGATCAAATGAGCAAGGGCTACAAGAGGACAACCAAGAAATACAAAATCTTGGAACAAGAGCTCATTGCCAAGAGCAATGAAAATGATGCCTTGATGGAGGAGCTTGTTGCTCTCAAAAAGAGTAAGGAGTGCAAAGGAATTGAACAAGAGCTTAAAGCTCTTAGGAAATCCTTTGATGAGCTAGAGGCTTCTCGTGAGTGTCTAAAGGAAGACCACGAGGATCTTGAAATTGCTCACACTAGGCTTAAGGAAGCCCACTCCACTCTACTTGAGCTCATCAAGGAAAAGGACCTTAAGTTGGAGAAGTTCATGAAGGAAGCTAAGGAGGAGCAAGTGATTGTCACTTATGATATTGGACTAACATGTGATATTATTAATGATTCTTTATTTGTTAGTCCTACTAATGCTTCATGTAGCTCATCATCATCCACCACAACCAACTCTACCTCTACTACTAGTGATTCATCACTTGTGGTTGAGACTCTCAAGAGAGAGGTGGATGATCTCACCCGCGCATTAGGCAACGCCTATGGTGGGGATGCCCGCTTGCTAAAATGCTTGGGTAGCCAAAGGTTCTCCCTTAACAAAGAGGGATTGGGCTATACTCCCAAGAAGGGCAAGGCGGCCTTTGCTACTCCAAAGCCTCGCTTTGTGAAGGGCAATGGTCGTTATTGCAATAGATGCAAGCAAATTGGGCATCTAGAGATTAATTGCAATAAAATGAACAAGAACAAGAAAAATGCTAATGTACCTTACATTCCTTTTGATTCTTGTTATGTGCTTACCAAGGGTGAGAAAGGTGTGCATGCTAGGTTTGTTGGTACACCAATTGTGGGTCCAAAGAAGAAGGCCATTTGGGTACCAAAGAGCTTAGTTACTAACCTCCAAGGACCCAAACAAGTATGGGTACCTAAGAAACATTAATTTATTTTGTAGGTAAATTACAAGGCCGGAGGAAGGCATTGGGTGCTTGATAGTGGGTGCTCTCAACATATGACCGGTGATTCAAGAATGTTCAACTCTCTCAAATCAAATGATAGTGGTATTGATAGTATCACATTTGGTGACAATAGCAAGGGTGATGTGAAGGCTCTTGGAAGGATTGCAATCTCAAATGATCATAGCATTTCCAATGTGCTCCTAGTTGAAAAGTTGAACTTTAATCTTCTCTCGGTTGCTCAATTATGTGATCTTGGTTTCAACTGCATATTTGGTGTTGATGATGTGGAGATAGTTAGTGTTGATGGCTCCAATTTGATCTTCAAAGGCTTTAGATATGAGAATCTATACTTGGTTGATTTCAATGCTAGTGACACTCAACTCTCAACATGCTTGCTCACCAAATCAAGTATGGGTTGGTTATGGCATAGAAGACTTGGTCATGTTGGCATGAAGCAATTGAACAAGTTAGTGAAGCATGACTTAGTTAGAGGTTTGAAGGATGTCACATTTGAGAAAGATAAGCTATGTAGTGCATGTCAAGCCGGAAAGCAAGTGGGCAACACTCATCCATTGAAAAGCATCATGAGTACTTCCAAGGCATTTGAGTTGTTGCACATGGATCTATTTGGGCCAACTACATACACAAGCATTGGTGGCAACAAGTATGGTTTTGTGATTGTGGATGATTTCACTAGATACACATGGGTATTCTTTCTTGTGGACAAGAGTGATGTATTTGACATATTCAAAAAGTTCATCAAGAGAGTGCAAAATGAGTTTGAGACCACAATCAAGAAAGTAAGAAGTGACAATGGAAGTGAGTTTAGAAACACAAGAGTTGATGAGCTATGTGAGGAGCTTGGAATCAAGCATCAATTCTCGGCCAAGTATACACCTCAATCAAATGGCCTAGTTGAAAGGAAGAATAGAACCTTAATTGATATGGCAAGATCAATGTTGAATGAGTATAATGTGAGTCATTCATTTTGGGCCGAAGCAATCAACACGGCTTGCTTTTATAGCAACCGTCTCTATTGCCACAAGTTCCTTGAGAAGACACCATATGAGATCTTAAATGGAAGAAAGCCCAACATTGCATATTTTCGGGTATTTGGTTGTAAATGCTATATCTTGAAGAAAGGCACTAGATTGAGCAAGTTTGAGAAGAAATGTGATGAAGGCTTCCTACTTGGTTACTCAACTACTAGCAAAGCTTATAGAGTATGGAACCTAGCTAGTGGACAACTTGAAGAAGTGCATGATGTTGAGTTTGATGAAACAAATGGCTCTCAAGATGAAGAAGATAACTTGGATGATGTGAGAGGAACTCAATTGAGTAATGCTATGAAAGAAATGGATATTGGTGATATTAGACCAAAGCAAGTTATTAATGTAGATGACAACAAAGATCAAGTGCTCCAAAGTCCAATTACACAAGCTAGTGGTTCTCCTATGCAAAATCAAGCTAGTACATCATCTCAAGTGCAACAAGATCAACAAGTGGCTAGTTCATCATCTCCAACTCATGATCAACATCAACATCCAAGCAATCAAGTCCAAGTGCTTCAACCAACTAACATTGCAAGAGACCATCCATTGGATTCCATCATTGGTGACATACAAAGAGGAGTTCAAACTAGATCAAGATTGACATCATTTTGTGGTCACTCTTCTTTTGTGTCAATGGAAGAACCCAAGGACATTGATAAAGCATTGAGAGATCCGGATTGGGTAAATGCAATGCATGAAGAGCTTAACAACTTCAAGAGAAATGAAGTATGGGAACTAGTTGAAAGACCTAAGGATCACAATGTCATTGGAACAAGATGGGTCTTTCGCAACAAGCAAGATCAAGATGGGATAGTAGTAAGGAACAAAGCAAGACTAGTAGCTCAAGGTTACACACAAATTGAGGGTCTTGACTTTGGTGAAACTTATGCCCCGGTTGCAAGATTGGAAGCAATTAGGATCTTACTTGCCTATGCTTGTGCTCACAATATCAAGCTATATCAAATGGATGTAAAGAGTGCATTTCTCAATGGGTACATTCAAGAGGAGGTGTATGTGGAGCAACCTCCCGGTTTTGAAGATGACAAGAAACCCAATCATGTATACAAGTTAAGGAAGGCTTTGTATGGATTAAAGCAAGCACCTAGAGCATGGTATGAAAGATTGAGGGACTTCTTGCTATCCAAAGGATTTGTCATGGGCAAAGTTGATACAACACTATTCACCAAGAAGATTGAGAAAGACTTGTTTGTGTTGCAAATATATGTTGATGATATCATATTCGGTTCAACCAATCAAGATTATTGTGATGAGTTTGGGAAAATGATGGCAAAGGAATTTGAAATGTCAATGATTGGTGAACTTAGTTTCTTTCTTGGACTTCAAATCAAACAAATGAAAGAAGGAACATTTGTAAGCCAAACCAAGTACATCAAAGATATGCTCAAGAAGTTTGGCATGGAAGATGCAAAGAGTATTACAACTCCAATGGGCACTAGTGGAAGTTTGGATAGTGACAAGAGTGGCAACATGGTGGATCAAAAGCTATATAGATCAATGATTGGTAGCCTACTCTATGTGACGGCATCAAGGCCCGATGTGATGTTTAGTGTATGCATGTGTGCAAGATTTCAAGCCTCACCAAGAGAAAGTCATTTGAAGGCAACAAAGAGAATATTGAGGTACTTAAAGCATACACAAGATGTTGGATTATGGTATCCCAAAGGTGCAAGTTTTGAGCTAGTTGGATATTCGGATTCTGACTATGCCGGTGATAAAGTGGAGAGAAAGAGCACTTCCGGGACATGTCAATTGTTGGGAAGATCACTTGTCTCATGGTCATCCAAGAAGCAAAATAGTATTGCACTATCTACCGCCGAAGCCGAATACATCGCCGCGGGTAGTTGTTGTGCACAAATCTTGTGGATGAAGGCAACATTGAAGGATTTTGGAATTAATTTCAAGAATGTGCCATTGCTATGTGACAATGAAAGTGCCGTGAAGCTAACTAACAATCCGATTCAACATCAAAGAACAAAGCATATTGATGTTCGCCATCACTTTATTAGAGATCATCAACAAAAGGGTGACATTGCTATTGAGAGTGTTGGCACCGAAGATCAATTAGCCGATCTATTCACCAAGCCACTTGATGAGAAGAGATTTCACAAGCTAAAGAATGAGTTGAACATACTTGATTTCTCCAACATGAGTTGATGCACTCCCATGATATGACATGCCTCTCCTTCGAGCCCCAAGGTACAATTGGTTGACATGTCATACATTCTATACTAAGGACATGTTTAGTGCATCTAGTCATGATTTCTTATGTTCTAGGATCATTCATGAAAATTAAATGAATTTGAAGTTTATATGGTGCCACTATTGTTTCCATGACTTGTATGATCTAGTGGTAGCATATAACTTGTTTAAGTAGCTTGTGATCCTAAGTATTTAATCTAGAAGACTTGTCTAAATATTTGCTTCAACATGGTGCATGATAACCCTTCTAGTGAGGTGTGAAGAAGCTTGCCCTTGGATCAAACCGAAGGATTTTATTTATGCAAGCAATCTAGGTTGAATCATAAACTTGATCCTCACCCCATATTTCAACATGATAATCTATCTAAAGTTTGCTCCTTGTGGTCAATTGGTGCCAAAGGGGGAGAAAATATTGTTCACAAAGATAGAACTCAAAGGGGAAGAAAATGTTGTGGGGGAGAAAATGTTATTCACAAAGATAGATTCAAAAAGGGGAGAATTGATAAAAGAAGGGGATCAACTAAAATTTTGAGCACACAAGTAGGGGGAGCAAGCTCTTAAACATGAATGTTGCATTTCTATGTGCACTTCATATGTATGATGCATAGTTATGCATTTCGTTTTCTCCGATACATTGCTTGTGTGGTGACTTGCTAGTATAATTTGAATCATGCATTGTGGTACTAGCATGAATAGGAAGTAGTTAGATTTTTCTTGCTTCATGTTTTTCAAAGTGGTACTAGAACCTTGCTTATAATGTTGATCTCACGAGGTTTCTAGTTATATTTGTGCTTTTCCAAGTGGAATCTAACTACACAAGGTGCTAAGATGGTGTTTATCGCAACTCCGATGGTATCACGCTTCAAAGGTCTATAATCTAAAACACTTAGCACCTATTGGTAGACAATGCTCCTAATCTTTTCCTATCTAACATGTATGCTTCCAAAATCCAAACATATAGCATACATGTAGGGGGAGCCATTGCTATCAATTTGAATTCATGATCACATGTCCATAATTCTTACACATGGTAATATACTTGGACAATGTGACATGGGTTCAATCAAAATTTTATCATAATATCTTTGTGAAAGGGTTGTCACCAATTACCAACAAGGGGGAGAGTGAAAGTCCTATGTTTGGTGTTGGTAATTAGTGACAATGCCTAAGTACTAATCCTATGCCTAAGTTGTATGTAGCATATGAGGATTAGTACATTCCAAGGTTGGTGGCAAGATGGACATGGTGATCATGATGGCCACACTTGGATTTGGACGCAACCCTACGTGATCAAGGCAAAGGTATATGCTTAAGGGTTGTGTTTTAGTAACCAAGACACCTAGTGAGTGTGGTTACATTATAGGATAGATAGCCGTACTATAAAGAGGGGAATGACGCGGCTATTGAACTCCTAAGTGCCTCTAGATGTGTATTTCATGATCATATGCATTTGGATAGAACTAATATCGCCTCGGAAAATGATTGTGAAAATGCTGACACACTCACATATGTTGAGATCACTTGGTGGTGTTAGCACATTTGCGACGGCGGTGAAGTTTAAGCGGTAGAGAGGGTTTGGGTCTTCTCTCCCTCCCGCCGAGCGTGCGAGCGCGGGATTCAGGCGATTTCGGGGATATGAAATGCCTATTTTCCACTACGCCGGAAGTCAGAAAAAGAAACGGAAGCGAACGGAGGTCACAATGGTGACCGGACGCTGCATCGGACGCGGTCACGGTGTGACCGGACGCGTCCGGTCAGTGTCCAGTATCTGCGCGTTTTTCAGTTGTTTGATCGGACGCGAGGCGCGTCCGGTCACAGGCGACCGGACGCGTCCGGTCGTCCAGGGAGCTTACTGGACTCCGACCGGACGCGGGTACTATGGCGTCCGGTCAGTTCTTCAGCGCGTCCGGTCGCTGGTTCGTTGTGCGCGGCTCAGGGTTGACTAGCGCGTCCGGTCAGTCACGGGACCGGCGCGTCCGGTCGTGACCAGCGCGTCCGGTCGTTGCGACCAGCGCGTCCGGTCAGTGTTTCAAAAAGTACCGTTGCGCGACCGGCGCGTCCGGTCGTTGCGACCGGCGCGTCCGGTCAGTGTTGCGAATCTAGCCGTTGCGCGACCGGCGCGTCCGGTCAGTTGGACCAGTGTAACACCCCTGGGTGTTAAGCATGCATCATCATTTCAAAGCATAAGCATTCAACATCATTGCATGTTTAACATTTTGTGATTTGTAGCCCTTTTCAAATATAACTTGAAAAGCAATAAAATGGAAACCCTAAATTTAAAATGAATGTTAAAAAGTTGGTGTACTTTTTAGAAGTAGCAATTTTAAATAATTTAGAATAAACCAACTTGATTATTGGAGCAAAAATTTGGATTCAAATTCTCCTCAAATTCTGTTTTAAAAATTTTTCTAAATAAATGAGTTTGATTTTGAAATTAGCTTTAAATCTCAAATTTAAAATCTATTGGGAATTTGGAAAAATGTTCTATATGAAAGTTGTAAAGAATAAAATTTTGAACAACTTTTGTTTTGGGACAAATTTCTGAAAACCTCGTTTTCATCCTCAAATTTGAAATTCAAACAGAAATGAAAAATCTGGAAAATATTTGGAAAAAAAGAAAAATCGAAATTTCGTTACTGGGCTTCGCCCTCACTTCTCGGCCCACGGCCAAAGCCGGCCCGGCCCGTGTCCGCGTCGTCCCCTCCCGCTCGCCCGCGCGCGCGCGCGCGCCCGCGCATGGCGTCGTGGCGCCGCGGCAGCGTTCGGCCGCCGCGTGTCCGTACGCCGTCGAGCCGAGCGACACGCGCCCTGTGGCCCCCGCAACGTCCGCGCTCGCCTACTCCCCCTCCGCGCGCTCGTCCGCCTCGCTGCTCCCTCCATTCTCGCCCGCAGCAGCAGCCGCAGAGCTCCGCCTTCGCCATTGCCGGCTCCCGAGCTCCGCCACCGCCCTAGCCTCCGCTCCGGCTCACCGCATCCGCCTCCGTCTTCGCCATCGCCGCGCCTCGTCATCGCGCACCCGGTGCTCGCCTCGGCCCGCGCTGATTCGGCCTCCACCCGCGGTAATGCCTCGCCGGAGTTCCGGCCAAGCTCACCGGAGTAACCCGCTCCGTGGACCGCACCCCTCCGCACCATTTCTCGCCCTTTTCTCGAGCGCACGAGCACCGCGCTTGCATCGCGAATCTCACCGACCTCACCGCACGGCCTATCTCGGTCGGAGCTGGCCGGCCGACGGCGTCCCGTGCCGCCGAGCCGCCATGCTCGCCGGCGAGCTCTATGCCGAGCTCGTCTGGCCACCCACTAGGTACCACTGAGTTCGCGTCGTTGAGAGGGTCACATTGGTGCCCTCCCCGTCGCCGGAGGACTCGCCGGCGGCGAGATCACGGCCGTCCGCGCCGCCTCTGACCGGCACCGGCTGACGGGTGGGCCCGTCTGGCGCATGGGCCCCGCCTGTCTGTCGCAGTGTTTCAGTCTCGGGTGTCACAGCGGGGTGCGCGTAGCATTTAAGTCCGGTTTTGAATTTCGTTTTAAAGAAATGAATTTCCAGAAAATCTGAAAAAGCTTCCAAAAATTCTATCTCAATAATTATAGCTCCAAAAATCAGGAAATAAATTTTAAAATGTTCCTTGTGAATAGATCTACAGTTTAAAAATATCCCATGTTATTTTTGTGGCACTTTACTGTACATTTCTATTTAATTGTTATATATGCTGTTATCTTAGAAAAATTGTAGTAAATAAACTAATAAAGAGAAAAATGTGATTCTTGTTGAATTAATCTTCTTTAGTGATATACTTTCTAGGAAAAATGCTAGTGAAGCATGTTCTGTGGGAAATTTTTGAAGTGTAGTTCAAATGCCTTTATTTGTTAATATTTGTTATTTTTAGTAGAAAGCAATAATTGTATATAACATGCTTATGAAAATTTTTGTAGCATATTAGTTTACTGTTGGAAACCTAGGAAAAATGGGGAATCTGTTGTTTGATACTTTTCCTAGTATAAAACAATTTCATGCTCACATTTAAGCCTTAACTTGTTTATTTTGTATAAGTAGTTTTACAGTTCCATTTACCTTGAAAATTTAGTGATAGCTTAGTTAGGGTAAGAATACTCTACTGTAATTTTTGTAGATTTTTATCTACACCAGAGGTAGGTGTTGCAGTACAACCCTAGTTAAATAAGGAATAAATGATTATTCTTTATGAGAAATTGAGAGAAATAAAATATGTTTGGTGTATCTTTGAAGCATCATTATGCCTTGCTGATGTTATGGATTAGCTAGGTTGGTAAGCTTTGGTAGCTTAGGTTCAATTGTATGTGTAGATGGTAGCCTAACTAATAGAAGGATAAGGTGTATGTTTTAGGTTACATGTTCTTGGATGATGTTGACTACCTTGTAGAAGAATTAATTATGTTCAAACTGCTCATTACATGTGCTCATCTGCATCTCATGTCACTTCATCATTCCATCATATTCCGATGCATCATTCACATGCCCTTATGCACTTGCATCATACAGGATCGCAGGAGGACTCGCAGGCAGCAGTACCGGAGGAGCAGGCTTGGACGGACCAGCAGGAGCCCCAGGCACAGGAGGTGCCCGAGGAGGAAGAGCCAAGCGAGGAGCTGCCAGAGTGCGTCGACCACCATCCTAGCTCGTTCGAAAGAGGCAAGCCCCGGAGCATTTTAAGCCTCCTAAATTTATAAAAAGTTATTTCTTAATGCATGAGTCGTAGTTATATATTGTTGCATTAAGTTATAGGAGTTGAATGAAACCGTTGTTGCATTACTATCCTTGTCCACCAGATTACTGTTACCTTATTAGGTCAGGATCGAGTAAATTGCTTAGCCATGCTTAGACCGGTAAAAGTCGGGTGATTGCCTGTCACCTGCGAGCTATAGGTGAATACCTGGCTATGGTTAGCAGTATTTGGGAATCTTGATAAGTAACCAAGTGTTAATGGATAAACGGAGACCAGGCGGAGTCTTATAGGGTTTTGGACTATAGTGATTCCGTCTGTGTCGATTAAGGACCGATCGTTGCTCGTCCCTCTTGTCATGTTGAACGCATGCCTCACATTTAGCTGGCCGAATAAAGTACCTTTCGACCGCGAAGCTAGCGACACTTTTTGAGCCGGGATAAACTCGGGTTGGCAGACTGGCGTTGAAGGGGGTGTACGGGGACGCGAAGAGTGAGCCCAAGGTGCGTCCTGGCAGTCGGGCGGTCCCTGGGTAGTGCGATCCATGATTGTTATCCCGCGGCTTCTTGGAAAGTGTCATTGGTGATCTACGCAACCCTGACGGGGGAAGCATGGTTTGTGTGAGGAATAAATCTCCAGCTGGATAGGAATTCGATTCGAATCGCCGTCGCTCCCGGTTAGTGAGCACTTGACTCGAGCTATGGCATCGTAGTATTAATGATGGAACACGGATGGTTATGTGTATAATGTTGGAAATGCTAAACCTGAGATGGTAACCTTTGATGTTAATGGTTAATCAAGTGATTGCTTTAGCATAGGTGCTTACCTAGATTGAATAGGTTATAGTAAATATGTTGCAAAAAGGACTTAAATGAGTTTACTCATAACAACTGGTGCTTTTCGCAAAGGAGTCAAGCCAATCCAGTTTTCATAGCCTTGCATGCTCCTTGGTGTCATGTTATTTCTGGTTTTTGACGGGTAAGTCTAGCTGAGTACATTCTCGTACTCAGGGCGTTGTTCCCATTGTTGTTGCAGATGGTCAGATGTACTACGGGTACTGCTCCAACTGTCTGTATCCGGCGATGGGTGACAACTAGGACCTTGGGCAAGGGTCTCTCTGTTAGTCTTATCTACTGCTTTTGTGGACCATGACCATCGACTGGCACTGTAACTAAACTAAGTGTGTGTGCGTAAAGTTATTTGCTTCCGCTACTTTATGTTAGAATATGTTGTAATAACTTCTATTTCCGAACTCCGATGTATCTTACCTTTATGGTCGACTTTATGTATCGTGTGAACTGTGGCTGCTAAATCAGTACGATCTTGGTTGTATGTTGGTTGGTTTGAAATCCTTCGTGATTTCACGGAATCTCGAGTTATACGGGTTTAAGTTTGTTAAATTAACCGCCTCGGTGGGAGATTGGCTTACTTAATCTCGTATAATTACGTTGATCCGTTACAGCTGGCATCGGAGCATGGTTTAGCATGTTACTGTTCACATGAGTATTTAAAAACAAAACTGTGTTTCCAAATGAGCTTTTGAACTTAAAAGTGTGCCAGTGGTCATACCCCTTATGCCCGATAAGGACTCTAGGTGGCTTATTTAAGTACTAACTTGGGGGTTTGCATCATATTTAAATTTCGTCGCTCATACGGCGTGCTATTGTATGAGTGCCATTCACTTGAGTGGTAATGTATGGATCAATTACCTCTACGCCTTGGTAAGTGAGAGTTGTGAGTGCATGGTCGGATACACTGCCGATCTAGGGGAGTGCTTAAGTGATTCCGAAGTACTCACGTGCCATGCGCATGTTTGTATGAGGGTATCATTGAGGGGGAATTCCGTCATGCCGTGACGATGCCGTCAATAGGACGATGATTCGGGTAGTGGTTACCGTTATACTCGTATCTGGGGATGCGTGTAGAGCGAGTAACTTACTTTACTGCTTTCTTGCATATTTTCATACTGTGAGGTTTGGGCTGAAGTGATTTTCTGCAGGTACATAACAGCGCTTTCGAGTAGCACGTATTAGTTACGTTACAAGAGATCGTTGTATGCCACCGTCTATTCCGTTAGTAGTTATTGATTTTCTAAGTTTGTGAGGACGTACGGAACGTGCATGCATCATGTTATGCATTTCATTCATGGCATTGTTCCTCCCCTTATAAGTTGCTTATCTCATTTCGATAAAAATGCCAACTTAAAAAAATTTGTTCTCACCCCTGTAATCAAAATTTGCTACAGATGGCCCGTACCAAGCAGACAGCTCGCAAGTCCACCGGCAGAGCTCCCCGTCATCAGCTTGCTCCGCGCACTCGCCAGCGCCACACTTTTCTTGGAGAGTTTGGGATGCCTACACTTTTGTGGAGAGTGCTCAGTTATGTAGGTTATCCTGATGGGATGGAGCCCCGCTACTTTTGGTCAAATGAGCGGATGGGCGAAGGACTTTTGGTGACTGTGGAAGCGGTAGTTCGTTCCCGAGGTGATGGTTCTGAGTGGACCGGTTGGCGTTTTGAGTCAACAGGCAGGACCCCTGAAGAAGCAGCTGAGAGGGCAGCCTTTGGGATCCTGAGGGATATCATGGATCGCTTTCCTCAGGAGTTGGCAGCAGCTATAGTTGGAGTCTTTCCGAGGGGCAACCCCTCCACTGACTCGTGGCAGCAGGCAAGGGGCAGATCTCTGGAGGTTAGCGCAGCAGAGGCACAAAACAGTGACAACCCTGCTATGAGTGCCATGTTCGCAGTGATGAGGGCCTTCGATGGAGTGGAAGGTAGTCTGAGACGTGTTTCTAGTGCTCTTGGTCAGGCTCGTGATGACCGCCGTCAGCTTCAGAGAGATCACGACGCCGAGATTGAGAGGCTCACTGCTGAGATGGCTCAGTTGGCTCGTCAGAGAGATCAGGCCACTCAGAGGACTGTGGTTTTTGAGGGAGATGTACGTGCCCTGAGAGAGCAGCTTGGGCAACTGACCACCGCCCACAGGAATGCTGAGAGCATGTTGGCTCATGTGCTCCATCAGAGGAATGAAGCCTGGTCCGCAGAGAATGTGTTGAGAGCTAGACAGTTTGAGCTCGAGCAGCGGCTGGCTGATGCCGAAGAGTACAACGATAACTTGCATGAAGAGGTCCATCGGCTGAACAATCAGCTTAACCCTTATGACCTTCCTGGCGCAGCAGAGATGGATTTGGATGCAGACGAAGATCCTGAAGAGCCCGTGGCGCCAGCTGAGGAGCACGACGACGCTGCAGTGGGCGGCAGCGCCGACGTCTCTGACCTAGACAGCGACCACGATGAGTAGGCTAGTAGTTGTTGCGCTAGCTACTAGGTCCCGCTTGCATGATCTTTTGCGTTGTTGGCACTTGAGCATGTAATAATGAGTAGAAAGACTAGAGCTTGATGTAATGTTGGAAAGCTTGGATGTGTTTGTGACGATATCCGAACGTCAAAAGTCCAGTGTATGTATGCTGGCAACTTGGTTGTAATGGACGCGATGTGTGTGCTTTAAGTAATATAATTAGTGATGTTGTGTTAATTGGAATGACTTATTGTGCCCCTGTTTTATTGTATGAATTGTTCTCTCCAGTGAATTCAGTTCGGCATAATTTTTCATTCGGTTGCAATTTCTACAACATCACCTAATAATTACTGTTGCTGAAACATGCAGATGCCGAACACTCGCCGTACCGTGTATGGTGCCGCCGAGGCTGGTGGCAGTGCAGCTGCTAATGATGACCGTGATCCACCACCGCCTCCTCCACCCTACACGGCAGAACAGTTTTTCGCCCAATTCCTGGGAAGCCAACGCAATATGGAAAGTATGCAACAGAATATGGAAGCTGCGCTGCGCAGTATCGCAGATAATACCCGTCGGGGGATAAACCAGGGTGGCCACGAAGCAAACCAATACAGCAGTTTTAAGGACTTCATGGATACTCGTCCACCGATCTTCAAGGAAGCCGCAGAACCTTTAGATGCAGAGGAGTGGATTAATACGATGGAAGACAAGTTTCGTGTTCTGAGGATGACTGAAGTGTTGAAGACTGAGTACGCAGCTCATCAGCTCCAAGGTCCGGCAGGAATGTGGTGGAAGCATCACCGCACCACTTTTGCTCCCCACGCCCATATCACTTGGAGGGAGTTCACTGATGCTTTCCGTGGAACATACATTCCACCAGGTCTGACCGAGATGAAGCTTGGAGAATTTCTGGCGTTAAATCAAGGCACGAAGACTGTGACTCAATATCTGCATGCATTCAATAACCTGAGCCGTTATGCCCCGGATATGGTGAATACTGAAGCCAAGAAGATAGCTAGTTTCAAGAGAGGCCTGAGTCCCAAGATGATGAAACACGTGGGTACAAACATGAGAACTAATTTCAATGACTTCGTTAGTGATTGCCTGAAGCAAGAGAAGAACAACAATGTTTATGCCGCTTCCAAGATCCGTAAGAGAGCTTTTGAGTCGGGTTCATCTCAGTCCAGGGCCCCGGTGACCAATCGCCCGGCTTATCGATCGCCCGTTCCCGGTGCAAGGTTTAGGCCACCGCAACGGAAGAATCAGAATGCTCAGCCACCCCAGAGAAACCAGAAGCCGTTTAAGATGGCATTACCTCAAACAAAGACAGGACAAGGCAGTTCATCGGGAACCGTGGCTCAAGTGAAGGGACCGTGCTTCAACTGCAACCAACCTGGGCACTTTGCAAAGTATTGTCCCTATCCTAAGAAACAACAAACGCAGTATCAAGCCCGTGTGCACCACACCACCGTGGAGGATATCCCTGAAGGAGAACCGGTAACAGCTGGTATGTTTTCTATCAACAATCATCCTGCAGTAGTCTTGTTTGATTCCGGATCATCTCATTCCTTTGTAAGTCAAGCATTCGTTAAGAGGCATGAGCAAAAGATAGTTGAATTGGAATGTGCATATAAAATTAGTTCAGCTGGGGCTGATCTGTTGACTAATCAGATAGTTCAGGGAGTAACCCTAAACATAGCAAACCGGCAATATAAGCTTAATCTGATAGTCATGCCAGGGTTAGTTTTGGATGTGATCATGGGTATGAACTGGATGAATCGCATGAGAGTTGTAATTGATGTTGGAGGAAGGAGTATCTCTCTTAAGGAACCCAATGGGGAAGGCACCTTTCGAGTGGTCCTACCTAGGAGGGTAGACCTAGCTAGCACATCTTGTGCGGTCCAAACTACTCTGCTAGCCCAGATTCCAGTGGTCTGTGAGTTTCCAGATGTGTTTCCAGAGGAGTTACCTGGACTGCCGCCAGACCGAGATGTCGAGTTTGCCATTGAGTTAATTCCAGGAACAGCACCGATCTCGAGAAGGCCTTATCGAATGCCTCCCAATGAGTTGGCAGAATTGAAGAAACAACTTCAGGACTTGCTAAAGAAAGGGTTGATTCGTCCCAGCTCGTCCGAATGGGGATGCCCCGCTCTGTTTGTGAAAAAGAAGAAGGATAACTCCTTACGCATGTGCGTGGACTATCGGCCATTGAATGCAGTGACAATTAAAAACAAGTATCCTCTTCCTCGGATTGATATTTTGTTTGACCAATTGTCTAAAGCCAAAGTGTTCTCTAAGATAGATTTGAGATCAGGGTACCATCAGATAAAGATTAGGCCGCAAGATGTGCCTAAGACTGCATTCTCGACCAGGTATGGTTTGTACGAGTATCTCGTCATGTCTTTCGGACTGACAAATGCTCCTGCATACTTCATGTACCTGATGAATTCGGTTTTCATGCCCGAATTGGACAAGTTTGTGATAGTGTTCATTGATGACATACTAATATACTCAGAAAATGAAGAAGAACACGCAGAACACCTCAGGGTAGTCTTGACTAGACTCAGAGAACACCGACTGTATGCTAAGTTCAGCAAGTGTGAGTTCTGGCTCAGGACAGTTCCTTTTCTCGGCCATGTGTTGTCTGAAAATGGTATTTCTGTAGACCCTAGTAAAGTACAAGAGGTTATGGACTGGAAGTCACCAACTTCAGTTCACGAAGTTCGCAGTTTCCTTGGTTTAGCCGGTTACTACCGTCGCTTCATACCAGAATTCTCGAAGATTGCCAAACCAATGACAAGCCTGTTACAGAAGGATCACAAGTTTGTATGGACAGAGGAGTGCGAAGCAGCTTTCTGTACTTTGCGGAAGTTGTTGACCACTGCTCCTGTTCTGGCCCAACCAGACATAGAAAAGCCGTTTGACGTTTTCTGTGACGCATCCAAGAGTGGGTTAGGATGTGTGCTGATGCAAAATGGAAGAGTCATTGCTTACGCGTCACGACAGCTGAGGAAACATGAAGTTAACTATCCTACACATGATTTAGAGCTTGCAGCAGTGGTGCATGCTCTAAAGATTTGGAGGCACTACCTGTTGGGTAATGTGTGTAATATCTTCACGGATCATAAGAGTCTCAAATACATCTTTACCCAATCTGAGTTGAACATGCGACAGAGGAGATGGTTAGAGTTGATAAAGGACTACAATCTGAACGTGCACTATCACCCTGGAAAGGCTAATGTAGTAGCAGATGCACTGAGCAGAAAATCTCATGTAATTGATGTGCGACCGTTGTTTGAAGAAGGGTTCAATTTGTTACATCCAGCTGTGTTGCATAATATTCAGATCAGTTGCACTCTAGAAAGCCAGATCATTGATGGTCAGAAAGCAGATAAGGGAATCTTTCATATCAAAGAAAAGATACAGAGAGAACCCACCAAACACTTTCGCTTGGATGAACAAGGAGTGTTATGGTTCAAGGATCGACTGGTAGTACCTAAGGATAGAGAGCTCAAAAACAAGTTGATGGATGAGGCCCATCGTTCTAAGCTATCTATTCACCCCGGAAGTAGCAAGATGTACCAAGATTTACGACCCCGTTATTGGTGGACTAAGATGAAAAAGGAGATTGCAGCATACGTTGCTCGATGCGACATGTGTTGTAGAGTTAAAGCTCTTCACATGAGACCTGCAGGACTTCTACAACCTTTGTCGGTACCCGATTGGAAGTGGGATGATATAAGTATGGACTTTATTACTGGTCTCCCCACCACACAGAAAGGCCATGATTCCATTTGGGTAATAGTCGATCGCCTTACCAAGTCAGCTCACTTTCTGCCAGTCAAAACAAGTTTCCGACCACCTCAATATGCAGAAAAGTATATTGCTGAGATTGTCCGATTGCATGGAATACCAAAAACAATAGTGTCTGATCGTGGTTCACAGTTTACCTCTCACTTTTGGGAACATCTTCATCAAGGTTTGGGCACTAGTTTGATTCGTAGCACGGCTTACCACCCACAGACTGATGGGCAGACAGAAAGAGTTAATGCAGTACTGGAAGATATGCTTAGAGCTTGTGTGTTATCATCCAGAGGTTCATGGGAATCCTGGTTACCGTTGGCAGAGTTTGCTTATAATAACAGTTACCAAGAGAGTATCAAGATGGCACCATTTGAAGCTTTGTATGGCCGGAAGTGCAGAACACCGTTAAATTGGGTAGAGCCCGGAGAAAGAAGGTTTTACGGAATTGATTTTGTAGATGAGGCAGAGAAGAAGGTCCGTGTTATTCAACAAAACATGCAAGCAGCGCAGTCTCGTCAGAAGAGTTATGCGGATAAGAGAAGAAGACCATTGGAATTCCAAGTAGGTGACTATGTCTATTTAAAGGTTACCCCAATGAAGAAGAAACGGTTTGGAATCAAGAAGAAACTGTCTGCTAGATATATAGGGCCATACCAGATTTTGGAGAAAAAGGGCCCCGTAGCATATAAGTTACAGCTACCAGAAGAGATGAGTTCGATCTTTCCCGTCTTCCACGTATCCCAATTGAAGAAGTGTCTACGTGTTCCAGAGGAGAGAATACAACCTCAGGGTATTCGGATCAAGACAGATTTGGAATATCGCGAGCAACCAGTCCGAGTCCTGGATACCAAGGACCGAGTCACTCGGAACAAAGTGGTCACAACCTACAAGGTTCAATGGAGTCACCATGACGAGAGCGATGCTTCTTGGGAAACGGGAGAATACCTTCAAACTGCTTATAAAGATTTTTACGATAAATGGTTCGTAACTCAAAATCTCGGGACGAGATTCTTATAAGGGGGGAGGGCTGTAACACCCCTGGGTGTTAAGCATGCATCATCATTTCAAAGCATAAGCATTCAACATCATTGCATGTTTAACATTTTGTGATTTGTAGCCCTTTTCAAATATAACTTGAAAAGCAATAAAATGGAAACCCTAAATTTAAAATGAATGTTAAAAAGTTGGTGTACTTTTTAGAAGTAGCAATTTTAAATAATTTAGAATAAACCAACTTGATTATTGGAGCAAAAATTTGGATTCAAATTCTCCTCAAATTCTGTTTTAAAAATTTTTCTAAATAAATGAGTTTGATTTTGAAATTAGCTTTAAATCTCAAATTTAAAATCTATTGGGAATTTGGAAAAATGTTCTATATGAAAGTTGTAAAGAATAAAATTTTGAACAACTTTTGTTTTGGGACAAATTTCTGAAAACCTCGTTTTCATCCTCAAATTTGAAATTCAAACAGAAATGAAAAATCTGGAAAATATTTGGAAAAAAAGAAAAATCGAAATTTCGTTACTGGGCTTCGCCCTCACTTCTCGGCCCACGGCCAAAGCCGGCCCGGCCCGTGTCCGCGTCGTCCCCTCCCGCTCGCCCGCGCGCGCGCGCGCGCCCGCGCATGGCGTCGTGGCGCCGCGGCAGCGTTCGGCCGCCGCGTGTCCGTACGCCGTCGAGCCGAGCGACACGCGCCCTGTGGCCCCCGCAACGTCCGCGCTCGCCTACTCCCCCTCCGCGCGCTCGTCCGCCTCGCTGCTCCCTCCATTCTCGCCCGCAGCAGCAGCCGCAGAGCTCCGCCTTCGCCATTGCCGACTCCCGAGCTCCGCCACCGCCCTAGCCTCCGCTCCGGCTCACCGCATCCGCCTCCGTCTTCGCCATCGCCGCGCCTCGTCATCGCGCACCCGGTGCTCGCCTCGGCCCGCGCTGATTCGGCCTCCACCCGCGGTAATGCCTCGCCGGAGTTCCGGCCAAGCTCACCGGAGTAACCCGCTCCGTGGACCGCACCCCTCCGCACCATTTCTCGCCCTTTTCTCGAGCGCACGAGCACCGCGCTTGCATCGCGAATCTCACCGACCTCACCGCACGGCCTATCTCGGTCGGAGCTGGCCGGCCGACGGCGTCCCGTGCCGCCGAGCCGCCATGCTCGCCGGCGAGCTCTATGCCGAGCTCGTCTGGCCACCCACTAGGTACCACTGAGTTCGCGTCGTTGAGAGGGTCACATTGGTGCCCTCCCCGTCGCCGGAGGACTCGCCGGCGGCGAGATCACGGCCGTCCGCGCCGCCTCTGACCGGCACCGGCTGACGGGTGGGCCCGTCTGGCGCATGGGCCCCGCCTGTCTGTCGCAGTGTTTCAGTCTCGGGTGTCACAGCGGGGTGCGCGTAGCATTTAAGTCCGGTTTTGAATTTCGTTTTAAAGAAATGAATTTCCAGAAAATCTGAAAAAGCTTCCAAAAATTCTATCTCAATAATTATAGCTCCAAAAATCAGGAAATAAATTTTAAAATGTTCCTTGTGAATAGATCTACAGTTTAAAAATATCCCATGTTATTTTTGTGGCACTTTACTGTACATTTCTATTTAATTGTTATATATGCTGTTATCTTAGAAAAATTGTAGTAAATAAACTAATAAAGAGAAAAATGTGATTCTTGTTGAATTAATCTTCTTTAGTGATATACTTTCTAGGAAAAATGCTAGTGAAGCATGTTCTGTGGGAAATTTTTGAAGTGTAGTTCAAATGCCTTTATTTGTTAATATTTGTTATTTTTAGTAGAAAGCAATAATTGTATATAACATGCTTATGAAAATTTTTGTAGCATATTAGTTTACTGTTGGAAACCTAGGAAAAATGGGGAATCTGTTGTTTGATACTTTTCCTAGTATAAAACAATTTCATGCTCACATTTAAGCCTTAACTTGTTTATTTTGTATAAGTAGTTTTACAGTTCCATTTACCTTGAAAATTTAGTGATAGCTTAGTTAGGGTAAGAATACTCTACTGTAATTTTTGTAGATTTTTATCTACACCAGAGGTAGGTGTTGCAGTACAACCCTAGTTAAATAAGGAATAAATGATTATTCTTTATGAGAAATTGAGAGAAATAAAATATGTTTGGTGTATCTTTGAAGCATCATTATGCCTTGCTGATGTTATGGATTAGCTAGGTTGGTAAGCTTTGGTAGCTTAGGTTCAATTGTATGTGTAGATGGTAGCCTAACTAATAGAAGGATAAGGTGTATGTTTTAGGTTACATGTTCTTGGATGATGTTGACTACCTTGTAGAAGAATTAATTATGTTCAAACTGCTCATTACATGTGCTCATCTGCATCTCATGTCACTTCATCATTCCATCATATTCCGATGCATCATTCACATGCCCTTATGCACTTGCATCATACAGGATCGCAGGAGGACTCGCAGGCAGCAGTACCGGAGGAGCAGGCTTGGACGGACCAGCAGGAGCCCCAGGCACAGGAGGTGCCCGAGGAGGAAGAGCCAAGCGAGGAGCTGCCAGAGTGCGTCGACCACCATCCTAGCTCGTTCGAAAGAGGCAAGCCCCGGAGCATTTTAAGCCTCCTAAATTTATAAAAAGTTATTTCTTAATGCATGAGTCGTAGTTATATATTGTTGCATTAAGTTATAGGAGTTGAATGAAACCGTTGTTGCATTACTATCCTTGTCCACCAGATTACTGTTACCTTATTAGGTCAGGATCGAGTAAATTGCTTAGCCATGCTTAGACCGGTAAAAGTCGGGTGATTGCCTGTCACCTGCGAGCTATAGGTGAATACCTGGCTATGGTTAGCAGTATTTGGGAATCTTGATAAGTAACCAAGTGTTAATGGATAAACGGAGACCAGGCGGAGTCTTATAGGGTTTTGGACTATAGTGATTCCGTCTGTGTCGATTAAGGACCGATCGTTGCTCGTCCCTCTTGTCATGTTGAACGCATGCCTCACATTTAGCTGGCCGAATAAAGTACCTTTCGACCGCGAAGCTAGCGACACTTTTTGAGCCGGGATAAACTCGGGTTGGCAGACTGGCGTTGAAGGGGGTGTACGGGGACGCGAAGAGTGAGCCCAAGGTGCGTCCTGGCAGTCGGGCGGTCCCTGGGTAGTGCGATCCATGATTGTTATCCCGCGGCTTCTTGGAAAGTGTCATTGGTGATCTACGCAACCCTGACGGGGGAAGCATGGTTTGTGTGAGGAATAAATCTCCAGCTGGATAGGAATTCGATTCGAATCGCCGTCGCTCCCGGTTAGTGAGCACTTGACTCGAGCTATGGCATCGTAGTATTAATGATGGAACACGGATGGTTATGTGTATAATGTTGGAAATGCTAAACCTGAGATGGTAACCTTTGATGTTAATGGTTAATCAAGTGATTGCTTTAGCATAGGTGCTTACCTAGATTGAATAGGTTATAGTAAATATGTTGCAAAAAGGACTTAAATGAGTTTACTCATAACAACTGGTGCTTTTCGCAAAGGAGTCAAGCCAATCCAGTTTTCATAGCCTTGCATGCTCCTTGGTGTCATGTTATTTCTGGTTTTTGACGGGTAAGTCTAGCTGAGTACATTCTCGTACTCAGGGCGTTGTTCCCATTGTTGTTGCAGATGGTCAGATGTACTACGGGTACTGCTCCAACTGTCTGTATCCGGCGATGGGTGACAACTAGGACCTTGGGCAAGGGTCTCTCTGTTAGTCTTATCTACTGCTTTTGTGGACCATGACCATCGACTGGCACTGTAACTAAACTAAGTGTGTGTGCGTAAAGTTATTTGCTTCCGCTACTTTATGTTAGAATATGTTGTAATAACTTCTATTTCCGAACTCCGATGTATCTTACCTTTATGGTCGACTTTATGTATCGTGTGAACTGTGGCTGCTAAATCAGTACGATCTTGGTTGTATGTTGGTTGGTTTGAAATCCTTCGTGATTTCACGGAATCTCGAGTTATACGGGTTTAAGTTTGTTAAATTAACCGCCTCGGTGGGAGATTGGCTTACTTAATCTCGTATAATTACGTTGATCCGTTACAACCAGCGCGTCCGGTCAACGCGATTTCGGCTGTTTAAGTTTCTAACGGCTATATTCGAAGGGGTACGTCTATAAATACTCGTTGGCCGGCTCAAGGCTCTCTCTCTCGAACATTTGATATACTTGTGAGCACTTTGAGCTAAGCAACTCCCCTCCCACTCATCTCTCTTGCTTCTTTGCATATTCGAAGTGAGATTGAGTGATCCAAGTGCATTTGCATTGTGAGATAGCATCTAGTTGGCACTTGGTGGTTGATTTGCTGCGGGATTCTTATTTCTCTTGGTGGTTGCCGCCACCTAGACGGCTTGGAGCAGCTTGGAGGCGTTGGCAAGAGTTGGTGATTGTTCTTGGCCACCTCCGGTGATTGTGAGGGGTTTGTGCCTACCTCGGCGAAGCGCCAAAGGCAACGTTAGTATATTGCTCGTGTCATTGCAACCTTTTGCCATTTGGTAGGTTCTTGTGGTGCCTTTTGAGAGGCTCGGTGTGAGACCGATTAGCCACCGAACCACGTGGTGAAGAGGGACACAACGGGGACTAGCGTGCCGGCAAGCACGTGAACCCCGGGATAAATCTTCGTGTCATCACTTTCATATTGTGATTGATTGATCCCGGTGTTTGGTTATCTTGGTATTCATTATTGATCATATTGGTTGGCTCAATACTTCGCCCCTCGGTGATACCCTCCTATCTCTCTTGTATTAATTTCTTAGCTATCTTTGCTAGCTAGTTAGCTTAGCTAGAGTAGTTCTCTTGTGTAGCTTGCTAGTTGTAGTTGTACTTAACTTCTCGGTTTGACTTGTGCGGTTGAGTGCAAATACTAGAATTGTGAATTGGATAGGTGGCTTGCAAACACCCATAGGCTAAGCAAAACTCGCATCTCGCTATTTGTTATATTGATAAACTTGTTTAGCTTGTCGTTGTAGAAATTTTTAATAGGCTATTCACCCCCCCTCTAGCCATCAAGACCTTTCAACGACCCCAAAGAGTGTGGCTGCTCATCCGTCCGCCCCCTTCTCCAACGCGCGCTCGTCGGGCTGCCGCGTCGCTTCCTTTCCCGTAGCTGGCCGCACCGCGCCCTCGCTCCCTTTGTCGCTCACGTACGTGGTAGTCACATGTGTCGCTCCCTCCCTCGTCGTTTGTCTGTTGTCCATCGCCGCTGGGTGCGCTGCTGACCCCACCATGGCCACTGGGCACATGTGCCGTGGCGCCTCAGGTCTTCCTCGGCCGAGCCAAGGGCACCCACGAGCAAGGTTCAAAATTTCGGTGAAATTTCGACCGAATTTCATGAAATTCGGTAATTTTGGTGGTGGCCGAAAAAGAAAAATCTGAAATTTTATAATACACTAATACATGCAGCGACGGATCTAAGGGGGCTGGGTGGGCTCCAGCCCCCCTAATGACTGGATTTATCACTAAAAACACTGTAGCAAAAACCTCAAATCACCATTAAATCTCATGCAAATCAACATCTTCATTGTTTTAGCCCCCCTTGATTCTCATCCTGCGTCCGCCACTGAATACATGTGTTATATAACTTTAGACTCAAATTTTTTATTGTTTATATTGCATATTCTCGTATTTAATAGATGTATAGTCATAAATCATACTAATATTTGTTTAGATTTAAATGTTCTTTAGAAAAAGCATACTTCATGTACTAGTCTCTAAAGAAATTTCATGAAATTCGGTAATTTTCGGTGGTGGCCAAAATTTTTGGAACATCGAAATTGAAAACCCTGCCCACAAACATGGGCGGTGCTGGTGGGACTCATGCGCCACGGCTCGCCGCCGTCTCCCACCCTGACTACCGGAATCAACTAGCCCAACCTTTCCTCTCCCTATGTTGCATATGTATGTTTCAAGTGTTTCACACGTTTCAGATGTATGTTGCAATTATTTCATCTTGCAAGTGTTTCAGAGGCATGTTGCAAGCGTTTGTTCAAAATATTTATCTGGTTTCAGATATATGTTGCAATCTTCTTTTATCTGGACGTTACATATGTTTCACACATATGTTACGATAGCATGTTCTAAATGTTTCAGCTGTTTCAGTCTTATGTTGCAGCAAGCAGTTTCATGTTGCAAGTTGCAAATCTAGATGTTTCGTGTGTTTCACACATATGTTGCAAGTGCATGTTCCAAATGTTTCATGTACTTTGAGACGTATGTTGCATTCAAATGTTTTTTAAGCTGCAAGTGTTTTATATTGTACGGCCAGAGGCAAGTGGACTGGGCACGCGGCGCGCCGGGGGGCCGGCGGACGGTGGTGCTGCGGTCGGGGTGTGCTGGGAGCGTGCTCGTCCTCAGCTGCTCATCCCGGCTCCTGAGTGATGCTGCACGGGGGGGGAGGGAGAGAGGGGTCAGGGTGACCAGCGGGGGCAGAGACGGGGCAAAGTGCGCGCGTGGGGCAAGGCGAGGCGGACAGGGTCGGGACGAAGGCGGGTTGCGCGGGCGCTCGGACGTGTGCGTGCGTCCGAATGTCCGAGCGCTAGCCACGCCCTATATGAAAATAAATCTCTTTGTAAGGCCTTGTTTAGATCCCAAATTTCCTCCCAAATTCCACTATGCAAAAAGAAGATTCTCCATCACATCAAAATGCCGGCACATGCATGGAGTACTAAATATAGATGAAATAAAAAACTAATTGCACAGTTTAGTTGTACTTTGTGAGACGAATCTTTTGAGCCTAATTAGTCAATGTTTGGACAAAAATTCACAAATACAAACGAAATGCTACAGTGCAGAATCTGACACTATGCAGATTTGGGCCATCCCAAATCAGGCCAACTAAACACGGCCTAAAACGGTTTATATTCATGTATAGGAATCTGTCAAACAATTCTTTGCTCCAAAGTAGAGCTTGATACTAGAGAATTAAAGCCGAGTTATCAAGGGCCGTACATAAGGCTATGGTAAATCCAGGTTGCATGCGTCCTGACTCCTTTCCTTACACGATTAAAGTGGATTGAAGCCGCATTCACTGTTTCTCCGTCACTAAATCTGGCAGCCGTACTAATTGAAGTACACAAATCTGAGATCGGAAGTGCATCAGTGGCGACGTAGCGTTAGGCCACGTTTAGATGCTGAAAAAATTTTAACCCGATGAATAGTATCATTTTCGTTTTATTTAATAAATATTGTCCAATCATGGACCAACTAGGCTCAAAAAATTCATCTCGTGATTTTTAACTAAACTGTGTAATTAGTTATTTTTTTACCTACATTTACTACTTCATGCATGGGTCCAAAGATTGATGTGATGGAGAGAGTGAAAAAATTTCAACTTTTGGAGTGCATCTAAACAAGGCCTTAGAGAAAAAGGAACCGAGTGCAGTGCACGAAACTTAAGGCCCTGTTTGGTTAATCAATGTTAAAGTTTAACTTCTATCACATCAATGTTGCGGCAAATGCATGGAGTACTAAATGTAGACTAATTGTATGCATGTCGGCACAGATTAGGAGTAATTTACGAGACGAATCTATTAAGCCTAATTAGTCCAAAATTAGAAACTTTTTATCAAATAAGATGAAAATACTACAGTGTTTGTTAAACTTTAACACCTCTAGCCAAACAGACCCTTGAAGAGGTCGTGCGGGTCAACAAAACCTGAGAGATGTGTTTCTGGCAGCTGCTACTAGTCCTGAATTTTCCACAAACGAACTGCCCTGAGTTTGCTAGCATTGTTCGAGCCTTTTATCTGATCTGCTGATTTATCGACGACAAGCTGTGCAAAAGCATACACCCCACCTTATAGATTTAGTCAAATTCAAACTATCATAAGTTTAGTCAAATTTATATTACAAGGAGAAAACGTATGGATGATACCAATTTAGTACCATTCCGCTTAGTATTATGTTATCTGGAATACAATTTTTTTAGCATACCTATTTGGTGTTATAAATATGAATATTTTTCTCTATATAAACTTAGTCAAACTAATGATAGTTTATGTTATGTAGACATATAATGTCTTTATTTTTCAAAGAGAGGCTACTCCTATGTACGAACCAGGACAGCACTACAGAAAGCAGTTGAATTGTAGAAACGAGGCTGCGTGCATGTGAAAGTAAAAAGTAGCTGTAAAAGATGTTGGAATTTTCACATAAAAGCAAACGAAGGAATAACCGGCAAAGACGTACGGATATGCACACGTTCTTTGGATGAACGCTAGCTAGTATTTGTCTCGATAGATAGATTTCTTTGCAAAGGTTCATGCGGCTGCTTCCTAGTAGTTAGGCCGTGTTTAGATGGGCTGATTTGGAAGGGGCTGATTTTACGTAGTGCAAGATTCTGTACTGTAGCATTTCGTTTGTATTTGTAAATTTTTGTCCAAACATTGATTAATTAGGCTCAAAATGTTCGTCTCGTAAAGTACAACAAAATTGTGCAATTAGTTTTTTTATTTCATCTATATTTAGTACTCCATGCATGTGCCGATATTTTAATGTGACGGAGAATCTTCTTTTTGCATAGTGAAATTTGGGGTGAAATTTGGTATCCTTAGTCCAAAATGACAAGATTGGACGCACACGCATGTGAATGTGATTGTATTGTGCCTGCAAGCATCTTGTCGGGAAAAAGGCTAGAGGCAGGCTACGGCAAAGCTGAGATCGTTTTTCTGCTGGGCGTTCAGAGAACAATCATTTTTACAGCAAGTACACGGGCAGTTGTTTTTCTCACAGTCTGTGTCTGTGGCTGGGGGTTTTGATTTGATGGTGCGATCTGAGGAGTAGAATACTGAACCAGGTTTTTTTTTTCTTCTTCTTTTAGGCCCTGTTTAGTTGGCATGCAAACCCAAAATATTTCCTTTTCCATCCATCACATCAAATCTTTCGACACATGCATGGAGCATTAAATGTAGGTAAAAAAGATAACTAATCGCATAGTTTGTCTGTAAATGTCGGGACGAATCTTTTGAGTCTAGTTAGTCCATAATTAGACAAATTTTGCCAAATAACAACGAAAAATACTACAGTAACTTTTCACCTACTTTTCGCGAAGTGAACGGACGCTTACAGTAGTAGTAGTGTGCAATACGATGATGTGGAGAATGATTGCGCGACGTGCTTGGACATGTTTGGCCATGACACGACACTCATCCGCAATCATGATTTGCAGGCTGTCAAAGTAAACGAGCTAATAGCTTTTAGTACATCCATCTTCCCCAAGCATGCTTTACAGACCAGTAATAATAAACCGTTTTTTGTCACGCACCTGGGCCGTATTTAGTTGCCCGAATCGGGCTTTCCCGATTCACTGTTCACTACTGTAGCAATTTTGTTTTAATTTGGTAATAATTGTCTAAATATTGATTAATTAGGCTTAAAATATTTGTCTCACAAAGTATAACAAAACTGTGCAATTAGTTTTTGATTTCATCTACATTTAGTACTCCATATATGTGCCGGTATTTTGATGTGATGGGGAATTTTCTTTTTGCGTAGTAGAATTTGGGGATGAATTTGGGAAACTAAACAGGCCCCTGATCTGAAAGCTCCTCTGGATTTATCACTGTCACGTTCACGTCTTCGATGAAACGAACGGTTTTTGAATGATGGAAAGGGAAACACGTGGAGGACCAAAAGGACACATCCCCTGCAACCGTCCAGGCACAAGCTCCCAACGCGAAATTACTCCACGCAAGGCGCTGCTGTGGCACCAGCCGATGCCGATCGCGCGGCTCCGAGCAGTGTGGTCCTCTCGGGCGGCCGGCCTCGAGTGTGAGCGCAGATGGCCCAGCCTGAAAGCCCCTCTTCTCCAACCCCGCCCGCCACGGCCACGCCGCTCGCTCGCTGTAGCAGAGCAGGGAGAAGAAAACAATGCGGCAAAACAAACAAAAGGAGGTCCAGGTCCAGCCAAGGCTACGGCCTACGGCGAGTCGGCGACCACCGCTGCACTAACAAAATACTAGTAACCGTCGGTTTCGTCTGCCTAATCTTGTGCGCTTTTCTGCTGGCTCCTACCTAATCTCCTAGCAAGCATCAATCAAGTATCTGTGTGTTTCTTGAGTGCTGGGGTTAACGCCTAATCCTGCCCCGCCGGCACACGCAACGCCATGGATATGGAGCAAGTCTCGGGGCAACGTATATGTGTGCTTTACACTTCATGCCGGGATACCAGCACCAGCACAGTCCTCTCCTCTGCGTGTTGGCATGTCGTTGGTTACGACGGTTTGGTGCACATTCTATAATAGTACAAGGTCATTATGTGGATCTCATCGCTTTTAATTACTGCCACTGGCCTAACCTAGGCCCTGTTCATCTGGCTTATAATCCGTCTTATTCAGCTTGTTTTTTCAGCCGGAACAGTATTTTTCTCTCATAAAAAATCAGCCAACAGTGTTTTTCAGCCGGCTTATAATTCCAGCCGAACGGCTCCCTAGGCGCGTTTGGCCAATCTACGCAGGAGAGGAATTCATCTGTGTCCAACCACATTTTATCTGTCCCCCTTTCCAGGAAACCACCGGCTAATCGCAATCGTGGCTTTCTGTTTAGGTGTTAGTAATAATATATAGACAGATCTAGCTAACATGTTAGGAATGGAATTAATGTAATCAGTCTAATCCAACAGCGCTCGTTGTTTCTCTTAAAGAAAAAGGGTAACGGGCAGCTGATTTTTGGATCGATGTTGTTTGAAAAGAAAAAAAAAAGTAAAGGGCACCTGATTTTTGAATCGATCGATGTTGTTGAACTGAAATGAAAAGGAGAAAAGAATCGTGATCGCGTCGTGTTATATCAGACGATGGCGCATATCGGAAAGGGTGTGTCAACGGGACGAGATTAAGGCAGATCCAGAGGCAGGTAATTAACAAAGATTAAGACCACATACCACACACACAGGCCGAGCTGGAGCGGGAGGGACGCCCTGCGGCTTCCGGCACAAGCTGCCATGTGGACTCCGGATGACTCCAAAAGTCCAACGAGCCATCCATCCATCCATCCGCGGCTGCCAGCCTGCCTGAGCAGTTGAGATTGAGAGCGGGGGCGAGGCGGCGAGCGGTGAGGTGAGGGTGATTGCGGCCAGCGGCGGCAGCGCGTGTGCGTGCGTCCGTGCGCTCCTCCCTCGCGTAATCCCAACCCCCCGTCGCTGTCGCGGGGTCGCCTCGCGCCCGGCGGAGCAGAGTCAGACAGGGAGGGCGGCACCACCACGCACCCACGCGCCCCACCCCCACTCCACGGGCGGGGCGGGGCGCGAAAACCCGAGCGAGCGGCCCCAAATCCTAACCACCACCGCAAGCGGCCTAATCCACGCTCCCGCACCCCCACTCTTCCACCGCACGCACGCGCGAGTGCGGCAGATCGCGGCGGATCCAATGCTGCCGCCGTGGTAACTACTGCGCTGCGCGGCTGCTGGTTCGGTGCCCTTCCAGGCTGCGGCGACGGGTCACTGTTGATGCGGACGATCTGAGGAGGCGGACGACGGGATGGCGGCTTCGGCGACGCCTGGGTCAGCTGAGAGGCAGGCGCGCGGCGGCGGCGCGGCGTCGGCGACCGGCAACGCGGTGAGTCGCCCGGTTCCCTCGCGCGCGTGTCGTGTTCTGGGCCGCGCGCCCGCCCGGGCTGCTGCTGGAATTTGGCGTGCGTTTGGTGTCCCGTGCCTTGCTATGGTTGGTAGTCTGCTGGTTTGTTTTTTGGGGTCGTGGGATTTTTGGGTTCTCGCCTGCGGGGATGACCAGCCGCCGCTGTTCGAGTGGACGTTTCATGGATGGGCGGGTGGTGGCTGCTGCCTGCCTGCGGCGGAGCGCGCGAGCGAGGACCGGTTGATTCTGCCGCTGCTGATGCTCCCTGGATTTTGGTTGGATTGGACTGTGATGGACCTGGTGAGCGGTGTCCGCCTGGTTTTCATGCGAACCTCAAATTCGTGTAGGAGTTGGCGGTGTTGACCGGGGAAATGTGAAGTGAAGTGTTTTTGGGTGGAGGCGTTCCGATGTTCTGTAGTGAACTTGTGATATTGAACTGGGTAATGGCTCTGTTGAATTGCTACCAGAAATGTGGGAGGACACAGCCGTACGCTTTTTTTACCCCCTGGGATGAGTGATGTCGTATGAAGATGAGATGCCATGTAAGTAGAGAGGGTGCAGGTTAGCAGCCTATTATTAACATTCATTTGTTGATCACGCCCAAACCTAGGAAGCTTCCCTCGATGGTTCAACCTGTATATGTTGTGAATTTGTGGTGTGGTACATTAGATGCATAGGTTTCCATTGACCTTTTGTTGTGTTTTGCTTACTGCTTGTTTCAATCAGACTTGGTTTTTTTCTATCTGAAACAAGACTTCTGGACAAGAAAACATTTGATGTTTTGCTTTGTCTTAAATCTGTTCTTTTGTATTTACAGTTACTATTACAGTATTTGTGACATGTCTTGACCTTCTGGCAGGTATTTAAGAGTGGCCCTCTCTTCATATCATCGAAAGGTAAAACTATTAGTGGCATACATTGTTTTCCTTTGGTTCCAGACTGTAACAGTGTTACAATCACAATATTGTAGGAATCGGATGGAAATCGTGGAAAAAGCGTTGGTTCATCCTCACACGAACGTCACTGGTTTTCTTCAAGAGTGATCCTGTTAGTATCTCTGCTCTTTGTCCACAATGTAAACTATGGTATACTGTGCCATAGAAAGTTTACAGTAACTATGTTCATTGTCATAGTTTCCCTTTATATTATTATATAGTTTATGAGTTATACCAGTAGCACTCAGTTCTATTTCCTTGATGAGTGACTATTCTTGGCATTTTTAGAGTACATTACCGCAGAGAAGTGGTGAAGTGAACCTTACATTGGGGGGAATTGACCTTAATAATTCTGGGAGGTATGTGTCTATTTGACAAATATTCTTTTGAATCTTGAGTGGTCATGCTTGTTAAGGAAAGTGATTCTATATTGATTTGGGCTAACCCTAGAAGGGTAGCTATATAGGTAGGCATACATGGGCCTCATGGGCTTAGCCTCATGGGCCTAATATACTCATAATCCAACACCCCCCCGCAGTCTGAACTGCCGGCGCAGCGGAGTTCCAGACTGGACAAGAAAGAAGAAAGAACACACACAAGCCCCCCCCACAGACTCAACTAGCCACTGGTGATGTTGAGGCTGGAGCGAAACTCTGTGAAAGTCGTGGATGGGAGGCCTTTGGTGAAGATATCCGCGAACTGGGAGGTGGTCGGAACATGGAGGACCCGCACCTCGCCGAGGGCGACCCGATCCCGGACAAAGTGTAGGTCGATCTCCACGTGCTTCGTCCGCTGGTGTTGGATGGGGTTGGTGGAGAGGTAGACCGCACTGACATTGTCGCAGTAGATGAGCGTGCTCCGAGAGGGCGGAGTGTGGAGCTCAGCGAGGAGCTGCCGGAGCCAGGAGGCCTCAGCCACGCCGTTAGTCAGGCTGGCGCTTCGACGACCAGGAAACCAGGTTGCCGCCCAAGAAGACCGCATAGCCGGAGGTGGAGCGCCGGGTGTCCGGACACCCTGCCCAGTCGGCGTCAATGTAGACGACGAGCTCGGCCGAGGAGGACCGGTGAAGGAGGAGGCCGTAGTCGATCGTGCCGCGGAGGTAGCGGAGGAGGCGCTTGAGAGCAGTGAGGTGAGGCTCCCGGGGATCATGCATGTGAAGACAGATCTGCTGTACTGCATAGGTGATGTCCGGCCGGGTGAAGGTGAGGTACTGAAGGGCACCAGCAAGACTCCGGTATGCAGTAGGATCTGACACTGGGGTCCCTCAGCCTCTGACAACTTGCCCTGAGTATCAACCGGAGTGGAGCAGGGGTTGCAGTCAGTTATCCCAGCCCGCTCCAGGATATCTCGAGTATACTGCCGTTGGTGAAGAAGTAACCCGGCAGAATGAGGCTCAACAGTGACCCCGAAGAAATGGTGGAGCACACCCAGATCCTTCATCGCAAACTCCTGCTGAAGAGCGGTAATGATGCGGCGAAGAAGTGGCTCACTGGAGGCGGTGAGGACAATATCATCAATATAGAGCAGCAGGTACGCAGTGTCAGCTCCATGGTGATAGATAAACAGAAATGTATCAGACTTGGCCTCCACAAACCCCAGTGTCAGCAGAAAAGCAGCAAACCGATGGTTCCACGCCCGGGGTGCTTGCTTGAGGCCGTAGAGAGACCTGTTGAGCTGGCAGACCATATCAGGACGGGAAGAGTCAACGAACCCCGCCGGCTGACTGCAGTACACTGTCTCAGTGAGAAGACCATGCAGAAAAGCATTCTTGACGTCCAGCTGATGTATGGGCCATGACTTTGCCAGGGCCAGCGAGAGCACTATGCGGACGGTGGCCGGCTTCACCACCGGGCTGAAGGTCTCATCATAGTCGACCACAGGGCGCTGAGTGAAACCCCGGAGAACCCAGCGAGCCTTGTAGCGCTCGAGAGTGCCATTAGCCCGACGTTTGTGGGTCCAGATCCACTTGCCGGTGACGACATTGGAGCCCGGCGGCCGGGGCACCAACTCCCATGTCTGGTTGGCGAGGAGCGCGGCGTACTCCTCTTCCATCGCGCGGCGCCAGTGGGGGTCCAACAAGGCGTCACGGACGGAAGAGGGTACAGGGGAAATCGGCGCGTCGCCGGTCGAAGCTGCAAGAGCCCGGTGTGGCAGAGTGCCAGCCGCGTGCCGTGTCACCATCGGGTGAACATGCCGCGGGTGTCGGTGAAAGAAGCGGCGGGTGGTAGACCGGCGGTGTGACACGGACCGGCAGGGACTGAGGCGGTGGTGTCGGTGTCCCCGGCGGAGAAGGGACCGCGAGTGGTGGCGGCCGCGCCCTGCGCTGGTACACCCGTACCGGCGCAGCAAATCGCGAAGGAGGTGCCGGGGCAGGTGACGGTGCCAGGGCAGCACCGGAGCACGGCGACCGGAAGGGCCCCCCCGGGGCAGTATCGGGAAACGAGGTCCCCGAGTCTGCGCCATCCGGAGAGGTCGGTGCCGCGCCAGGGGACGACGGGCCCGGACTCGACGGAGAGCTGGAACAGGTGCCCGGCAAGGAGCGTGGCGAAGCAGTACCTGCAGGAGACCACGGAAAAGGTGGCTAGACCACCGTGTCAGCGGGAAAGAGGGAGGAGGGATCAGACCCGCGGCCGGGAAGACGGCGCCTGGGACGGCGTCCAGACCCGCGCCGTGGAGGGCAGCAGCAGGGAGGAGCGCGGCGTCCGCGGGCGGATCGGCGGCTGCAGCACCCGGGGCGCCCGCACCCGCGCCCGCGGCGGCTGCCATGGCGGCGGCGGCGGCCCCGGGCCGCAGAGCAGGGGTGGCGGCGGCGGTCCCAGTGGCACTAGGCAGCAGAGGTACGGCGCGCGGGCCGCCCGCGGCCGCGGCGGTAGCGGGGCCGAGCAGGTGGCCGGGGGCGGCGGAATGAGGGGCGGCGGATCCAGCCGGGGCAGCAGCAGCTGCAGAGGACGGTGGAGCAGCAGCCGCGGCGACCTGCGCCCAGGAGGAGGAGGGGAGAGGGGGGAAGGAGGAAGGAGGGGGAGGAGGAGGGCGGCCAGCCATGATGGCGGCGGTGGCGGCGCGCCGGCCAGGAGCGGCGGCGGCTGGGGTTGGGGAAGGAACAGGGAAACCCTATGCTCTTGATACCATGTTAAGGAAAGTGATTCTATATTGATTTGGGCTAACCCTAGAAGGGTAGCTATATAGGTAGGCATACATGGGCCTCATGGGCCTAATATACTCATAATCCAACAATGCTTAATGTACTAAAGATGTTTGTTGTGTACCTCTCTCTCTAGATAAATACCTTACTGTGTCTTATCTTTTGCTGTATTTGGCACTCATTTGCAGTGTAGTAGTCAGGGAAGACAAAAGGCTGCTGACTGTCCTTTTTCCAGATGGCCGTGATGGCCGTGCCTTCAACTTGAAGGTACACATGCTTACCTTTCTCCTAAGCAGTTTGATGCCCTCGAGCAAACCCAAAAGTTCAATTATAAGCCTTATGATTATGCTTCATGCATTGTAGTGCCTCTTCAATTATAAGATGCCTCCTTTTTTAATATACAGGCAGAAAGTTCTGAAGATTTATTCGAGTGGAAAACAGCACTGGAAGAAGCTCTTGCGCAAGCTCCAAATGCAGCTCTTGTGATGGGGCATAATGGAATCTTTCGCAATGACACAGCAGATGTATATGAAGGGGCTATTCCGAATTGTTGGTTCCCTTGCAGTTTATACTATCATGTGACTTGCTCCTCTTTGCTATGAACTTAATATATTATCTGTTTTTTTTTTCATATGTTTCCTCTACTGACTGCAGGGAGAGAGAAGAGACCTATCAAATCACTAGTTGTTGGCAGGCCAATACTGCTTGCACTGGAAGATATAGATGGCAGTCCTTCTTTTCTGGAAAAAGCTTTGTGTTTCCTTGAGAAACATGGTAGGACCAAGCAATGTTCATTTTCACCAAATTTTGGAACCTGCTGCACTTTACTGTTGTAAATATTTTGTTTGAAATATGAATAATTTCTTGCAGGAATAAAGGTGGAAGGAATTTTGCGTCAAGCTGCAGATGTGGAGGAGGTTGACAGGAGATTGCAAGAATATGAGCAAGGTTTTTGTGGTTACTTAGTTTGTATTTTTTTATTTTTAGTTTCAGTTTCGTTGCACGTATAATTCAATATGTGTTTGTATCTTTCCATTCCAGGAAGGACAGAGTTTGCACCAGAAGAGGATGCTCATGTTGTTGGTGACTGTGTAAAGGTACTGTTTGGGGAAAAGTGATTCTATTGATTAGGGCTAACCCTAGAAGGGTAGCTATATAGGTTCCATACATGGGCCACATGGGCCTTAGCCTCATGGGCCTAAACACATACTCCAACACCCCCCGCAGTCTGAACTACCGGCGCAGCGGAGTTCAAGGCTGAACAAGAAAGAACACACACGACCCCCCACAGACGCAACTAGCCACCGGTGATGTTGAGGCTGGAGCGAAACTCGGCGAAGGTCGAGGACGGGAGGCCTTTAGTGAAGATGTCCGCGAACTGGGAGGTCGTCGGAACGTGAAGAACCCGCACTTCGCCCATGGCCACCCGATCACGGACAAAATGGAGGTCGATCTCCACATGCTTCGTCCGCTGGTGCTGGATGGGGTTGGTGGAGAGGTAGACCGCACTGACGTTGTCGCAGTAGATCAGTGTGCTCCGGGAGGACGGAGTGTGCAACTCCGCAAGCAGCTGCCTGAGCCAGGCGACCTCCGCCACGCCGTTAGCAACGGCGCGGTACTCCGCCTCGGCGCTGGACCGGGAGACCACCGGCTGGCGCTTGGACGACCAAGACACCAGGTTGCCGCCCAGGAAGACGGCGTAGCCGGAGGTGGAGCGACGAGTATCCGGGCACCCGGCCCAGTCAGCGTCGGTGTAAACAGTGAGGTCGGTGGAGGAGTCCCGGTGGAGGAAGAGGCCGTAGTCGAGCGTGCCCTGGAGGTAGCGGAGGAGGCGCTTGAGAGCCGTGAGGTGGGGCTCCCGGGGGTCATGCATATGGAGGCAGACCTGCTGAACTGCATAGGTAATGTCCGGCCTGGTGAAGGTGAGGTACTGAAGGGCCCCGGCGAGACTCCTGTACGCAGTGGGATCGGCCACCGGTGGTCCCTCAGCCTTAGACAGCTTGCCCTGAGTGTCGACCGGAGTGGAGCATGGGTTGCAGTCAGTCATCCCAGCCCGCTCCAGGATGTCCCGAGTGTACTGTCGCTGGTGAAGTAGGAGGCCGGTAGGACGGTGCTCAACAGTGACACCGAGGAAGTGGTGGAGCTCACCCAGATCCTTCATTGCGAACTCCTGCTGGAGAGCGGTGATGATCCGGCGAAGAAGTGGCTCACTGAAGGTGGTGAGGACAATGTCATCAACATAGAGCAGCAAGTAGGCAGTGTCGACTCCATGGTGGTAGACGAACAGGGACGTATCAGACTTGGCCTCCATGAACCCCAAGGTCAGCAAGAAAGCGGCGAACCGGTGGTTCCACGCCCGAGGTGCCTGCTTGAGGCCGTAGAGCGACCTGTTGAGCCGGCAGACCATGTCAGGACGGGTGGTGTCGACGAACCCCGCCGGCTGACTGCAGTACACCGTCTCGGTAAGAAGGCCATGGAGGAAGGCGTTCTTGACGTCCAGCTGGTGGACGGGCCAAGACCGAGCAAGTGCCAACGATAGCACGGTACGGACGGTGGCCGGCTTGACCACCGGGCTGAAAGTCTCATCGTAGTCGACGCCAGGGCGCTGAGTGAAACCCCAGAGGACCCATCGAGCCTTGTAGCGCTCGAGAGAGCCGTCAGCCCGGCGCTTATGGGTCCAAATCCACTTGCCGGTGACGACATTGGCGCCCTGCGGCCAGGGCACCAACTCCCACGTCTGGTTGGCGAGTAGCGCGGCGTACTCCTCTTCTATCGCGCGGCGCCAGTGAGGGTCCAACAGGGCGTCGCAGACGGAAGAGGGTACCGGAGAGACCACCGCGTCGCCGGTCGAAGCCTCGAGGACACGAGGCGGCAGTGTGCCAGCCGCGTGTCTGGTCACCATCGGGTGAACATGCCGCGGGTGTCGGTGAAGTAGCGGCAGGTGGTAGACCGGCGGGGCACCACGAGCCGGCAGGGACTGCGGCGGTGGTGTCGGTGTCCCCGGTGGAGAAGGAAGCGCGAGCGGCGGCGGCCGCGGCCTGCGCTGGTACACCCGTACCGGCGCAGCGAACCTCGACGGAGGTGCCGGGGCAGGTGCCGGGACGGGATCCGACGTCGGCGACCGACACGACCCCCCCGGGGCAGAAGCGGGGGACGAAGGCCCCGGGTCTGCACCAACCGGAGAGGGTGGGGCCGCGCCCGAGGACGACGGGCCCAGACCCTCTGGGGATCCGGGACCGGGGGCCGGCCCAGCGCGCAGCGAAGCGGTACCTGCAGGAGACCACGAAAAAAGGTGGCTGGACCACCGGGTCAGTGGTATACAGGGAGGGTGGGTCAGGTACCGGAGGGGTGGTAGTGCTGGAAAAGGGAAAGACGGACTCATCGAATACCACATGGCGAGAGATGAGAACCCGTCGGGAGGTAAGGTCAAAGCACCGGTACCCCTTGTGATCCGGAGAGTACCCGAGGAAGACACAGAGCGTGGAGCGAGGGTCTAGCTTGTGGGAAGAAGTGGCAGCGGTGTTGGGATAACACGCACACCCAAATACGCGGAGGTGATCGTACCGCGGCGGGGTACCGAAGAGGGCGTGGTGAGGAGTGGGAGCGGGGCAGGCCGCGGAAGGAAGGCGGTTAAGAAGGTAGGTGGAGGTGTGCAGGCCCTCAGCCCAAAAGCGAGCGGGAAGAGAGGCCTGAAAGAGAAGTGTACGCACGGTGTCGTTGGTGATACGAATCATCCGCTCAGCCTTGCCATTCTGCGAGGAGGTATATGGACAAGACATGCGGAGCTGAACCCCGTGAGAGAGGAAGAAATCGCGGGCGGTGGAGTTATCAAACTCGCGACCATTGTCACACTGGACGACCTTGATGGTGAGGCCGAACTGTGTGGACACCCAAGTAAAGAAGTGGAGGAGCGTGGTAAACGTATCAGACTTCGCACGGAGAGGAAAAGTCCACGAATAATGCGAAAAATCATCAACAACCACAAGATAGTACTTATAACCAGAAATACTCAGAATAGGAGATGTCCATAGGTCGCAATGTACAAGATCAAAAATGCGGGCCGCATGGGAAGAAGAACTAGAAAAAGGAAGACGAACATGTCGGCCCAATTGACACGCATGACACAGTTGCTCATCATGAGCTCGAGTACATGGAAGACCGGAGCTACGACTGAGCTGTATCAGGGCATCATGTCCAGGATGGCCGAGGCGCCGGTGCCAGGTGGTAGAGGAAGTAGAAGCGACGAAGGAGCCGCCGGGAAGCGAAGAGTGTAAAGGGGCCCGGTGCTGTCACATCGGAGCAGAGGACGCCGGGAAGCCAAATCCTTTACAATAAGACCAGAAGAGTCAAATTCCACAGAACAAGAATTGTCAGTTGTAAACCGTCGAACAGAAAGAAGATTATGAACCATAGAAGGAGCAACAAGAATATCAGGAAGACAAAAGGAGCCATGAGCACCGGCGGTACCCACAGACGAGACAGGAATACAAGAACCATTAGCGACCATAATGGACGAAGGAAGAGAGAGAGTGAATCGACGAAAGTATACCGGGGTCAGGAATAGTGTGGTAGGTGGCCCCCGAATCAGCGATCCACTCGGGTCGGACCGGAGGTGTCAGACCCATGGTGCTGAACGAGCGAGCCAAGGCCGCCTGATCCCAGCCGGCGACCCCCGGTGGAACCCACGCCGTAGCAGGGAAGGCGTCGGGTGAAGGACCAGCAGGAGGAGCTCCGGTGAGCATGGCCATCGGTGGGCGAGTGTCGGCTCCGGGGGCGTGGTAGGGCCACATGGAGATGCGACCGGACCACGGGTTCTGGAACGAAGGCCATGGTGCCCCCCCCCCCGTGTGTCCCAGCCGGTGCCGGAGCCTGGTGTTGACCACCCCGGCCACCCCCGCGGCCCCCTCCACGGCGACGACGAGAGTCACGACCCCCCACCTCCGCTCGGCCCGGAGGGAGAAGGGCCCAGGAGAGACGACGGTGGCGGAGCAGACGACCGCGGTGGAGCAGGAGGACGCGGCGAAGTAGCAGCCAGGGCCGTCGAGTTGGACGAGGAAGTGGTAGAGCCCGGCTGGAGGCCCTGCGTGAGCTCCTCCATGACGAGATCGTCACGGACCTCCAGGAAGGTGGGGAAGGGCCTCTGGCGGGTGATCCACGTCCTGAGGTGGGCGTAGCGGTCGCTGAGCCCCCGGAGGACGTTGAGGACCAAGATGCGATCCTCGACGGGCCACCCGAGATCCCCCAGGGAGTCAGCCATGCCCTTCATCCGACGGCAGAACTCGCCGACGGAGAGGTCACCCTGGACGAAGGTGCGGAAACTCGCGTCGAGACGCAGAGCCCGGGCCTCAGCGTTGCCCAGGAACTGGCCCTCAAGGGCAAGCCATGCCCGGCGCGCATCCGGAGAGGTGCGGACGAGGTCGTGGAGGTCCAGAGAGATCGTCCCCAAGATCCAGGAGAGAACGATGCTGTCGAGACGAAGCCACGACGACGTCTGGACGGCGACCAAGGTGTCGACGAGGACGTGGTCGTCGAGGGCGTAGCGGCGAAGAGTGAGGAGGACCAGATCCCGCCAGCGGGCGTACGAGGGCGACTCCGGCTCTAGGACGACCGGAACGAGCAGGCGAATGTTCTGGACCCCCATGCCTGGTAGTGCAGCTGAGCCACGAGCGGATCGGCCGGGTCGTGCCAGAGGACGGCGGTGTGAGACACGCGGCGACCCGGCGAGACAGAGGAGTTGGCCCCAGCGTCCTGGCCCACGGGGGAGTTGAGGACCCGCTCCGCCTCGGCGATCTGGCGAGCCAGGGCATCGGCCGCTTCGCGCTCGTGCTCCCACACGAGGGCGGCCGCCCGCACCCGGGCCTGCCCCTCCGCGGCAGAGGCACGTGCGGCGGCGAGGGCAGCGGCGAGAGACGAAGCGTGACGGCCGGCGTAGATATGGGAAAGCAGTGGTGGTGTCGGGGCCGGGAAGGTCTGGGCACCGGCAGGAAAGAGGTTGCCGGCGTCCAGCCCGGCGCCGGGAAGGTGGACGGCGTCGGCGGGGCGCTCTGTCAGGGCAGCAGCAGCCCCACCCTCCTCAGCACCTCCTGTAGCCGCGGCGGCAGCAGGATCCCCCCCGCTTCCCCGGACCGCAGGAGCGGTAACAGAGGAGCCGCCCCCTGCGGCACCCTCAGCAGTGGCGGCTGCTGTGAGGGCAGCGGCGGGGTGAAGAAGAGGTGGATGGGTGGCGCTGAAGGCAGGAGAGAGGGCAGGGGAAAAGCGGGATCCTGGAGCGGTGCCAACAGCGGGCAGATGAAGGGCGGCATCAGGCGCCAGGAGAGAAGCGGGCAGATGAAGAGAGTGGCGACCTGCAGCTGCCGCCCCAGGCAGAACAGCGGCGCCCGCCCCAGGCAAGGCGGCGGCTTCCGCCCCTGGAAGAGCAGCGGCGGCTGTAGGAGCAGGGGATCGGAGGAGATCGGCCCAGGAAGGGGAGGAGAGGGGAGGGAACAGAGAGAAGGAGGAAGGGGAAGGGGGAGGGCGGCCGGCCATGGCCCCCTGGCGGCAGAGGAGGCCGGCGGCTGCAGGTGCCTGGCCGGCGGCTCAGGAGGAAGGAGAGGAAAGGCTGGATACCATATTTGGGGAAAAGTGATTCTATTGATTAGGGCTAACCCTAGAAGGGTAGCTATATAGGTTCCATACATGGGCCACATGGGCCTTAGCCTCATGGGCCTAAACACATACTCCAACAGGTACCTTTCTGTAATTATTGTCATGTGTTATAAAGATTAATGTTGAAGAATTCCAATAGTTTTTTTCTTCATGCTTGCCCACTGTCTGAATGTATACATGTATGATGTATCTGCAGCATGTTCTCCGGGAGCTTCCATCTTCTCCTGTTCCAGCTTCCTGCTGTACAGCATTATTGGAAGCTTTCCGTAAGTGTTCAATTCATGTTAGTCTGAATATGCTTCCTTGGTTATGGAGGGTGTTGTGTCGACTTGTCTTGTTTGAACTTAGTAACTGTATTACTCGAGCTGTTGTATTTATGTACATCTTTCCATCTTGTTCGCAGCACGCTCCTGTCATGGCCAATGCATATTGTCATAGGTTCCTATATAGTTAAACATATGGAGATTTCAAGATGTTTTTCTTTTCAAGCAAATATGCAGTGACCAGATTAGTTAGAGCTAACCTGGTTTCCTGGCTGATATTTTTGTAGATTTTACAGCTTTCTTTGTTTCCATATGCTTATCTTCAGCATATCATTTTCATTTCCTTTGTACTTGCCTAGGTCTGGAAATCAAGGAATCTCGGATCAAATCTATGCGTGCAGCAATATCTGAAACATTTCCCGAGCCTAATAGGCGGCTGCTACAGAGGTTAGCTTATTTCTTCTCCACATGGCTATATTTCGTGTTTGGATTCTATTTTACCTGATAGCATAAAATCCTGGACAGTACATTCTAAATTGCTTTCCTTGTTTGCTCAAGCTTATGCTGAACATTTTTCCTTTCTGGAAGTATGCAACTTGAAGCGATAGAAGACATACATATTTCCAAACTTTACTAAATGTACATATATCTTTGCATTTACTTGTAGTTTTATGCAGTCATCAAGTTATAGGAATCACACTTTATTATATCATATATCAGGGTGTGTTTTTTAACTAAATCACAAGTCCATGCTTGCAGAATTTTGAAAATGATGCATACCATTGCTTCTCATACTGCCGAGAATAGAATGACTCCATCAGCAGTTGCTGCATGTATGGCCCCACTCTTGTTGCGTCCCCTTCTTGCTGGTGAATGCGAGATGGAAGATGACTTTGACATGAGTGGTGACAGTGCTGCTCAGCTTATTGCCGCTGCAAATGCTGCTAACAGTGCTCAAGGCATTGTAACTACTCTATTAGAGGAATACGAGAGTATATTCAATGTGAGTTTCTTGTGATATCCAACAACAACAACAACAACAACCAAGCCTGTCAGTCCCAAGCAAGTTGGGGTAGGCTAGAGTTGAGACCCAACAAACACCGTCAGTTACGGTTCAGGAACGTCAATAGCCGTTTTCCAAGCACTCCTATTCAGACATAGGTCTCTAGGTATATCCCATTCTTTCAAAACTCTTTTTATTGTCTCTTCCCAAGTCAACTTTGGCCTTCCTCTGCCTCTCCTCACCTTATTATCTTGACTTAGAACTCCATAATGCACTGGTGTCTCTGGAGGTCTCCTTTGTAAATGGCCAAACCACCTCAACCGATGTTGGACAAGCTTCTCTTCGATAGGTGCTACCCCTAGACGATCACGAATATCATCATTTCGCACTCGGTCCATCATTTCTTGTGATATCCCAGTGTCCTTAATATACGCATGATTATACTAAAGATAAGATGATACAATTGTTTAGTTTTTGCTCCATTTATTGTAGAAGATATTTATCATTATTGCATGTGATTGATTTCTGTATGTGCACATGAAGTAATAATAATTACTATTATTATTTTATAAGGGTGCTAATAAAGCATGTCATGTTGCAGCCGCATTGTATTTTGGCGCTTCATCTTCATGCACTATTAGTTCCTCTTTTGTCTCACCATATATGTGCGTGATAAACGTAAACAATACACACCACATCGTTACATTACCGTTGATGTTTGTTATTTTTACAGGATGAGCACTTTAGGTGCTCCTTATCACCTGATTCTCAAACAGGAGATAGTGGAAGTGAAGAATCAACTGATGATGAAACTGTGGATATCAAGGATAATGGATTTCATGATGCAGAAAATGATGTAGATCAAGAATTAGATGATGCCGAGCGAACACTGAGTGGAAAATTGAGTGAAACCAGTGCAAGTGCCCGTGCTGACCTCAATGACTACAAGGTTTGATATGTTTTTTTTTCTGTTTTTATCTGTAGTGACATATTGTGCTGCTAACCATGCACTTGCCTTATATATTTTTAAGGCGATAGAGGAAAAATGCAAAGAAAAGTTTACTTCCATTTTCACTGAGGACATGTGTTATCGAGTATGTTTAACATATTGTAGCTCATGTTTTAGACATGTTTATCTAGATTGTATCCCCATCCCCTTCTAAAGCTTAGCTAGATTATACTTTTATTTTTTTATTTCAGTAGCATGTTCATTTGTTAATGTCATAACACGATTTGCTTTCCTACTCTATTGGATGGACAACAGGAAGTTAATGGCAAAAATTCAGACGCTGAGCTCTCTGTTGAGGATAACACATTTGAATCAAATGTAGATTTAAATGATGCTCCCCTAAGTCGTTTAACAGAAAATGGAAAGGATCCATCAAATCTGGTGTTCACTCATGAAACTCCATTATCAGTGGGAGAGATTCTTCTGTCTTTGGATGCTGGAATTCCATTACCTGGTCGTGCAGCTGAATATTCCAATGACAGACACTCTAGCAAACCCAATGGAACTCAGCAGCATGTGAAGCGTACTAACTTATGGGGACAGAGCAATGTAAGCAATAAGTCTGCTCTTCTACTGCTTTTCCCTTCATATGTTCATATTTTTTTAATGCTACATAGCTAGACCTATGGTTCTGTAATATCTTCCACCAAAAATTATGGTTTTCTTAGGGAAGACATTACCAGACACGCTTCTATAGCACAGTAATTTTCTTCAGATTATTCTTGGAAATGTTTTTCTATAATGATCGACTGTAGTACGTTGACCTTACTGATTTGCACATATGGCTTAAGCAGGCGAGAAAGGGCCAACGGTCGGAGTTATTTGATCCATCAGGTGAAGAAGAGTAAGTTCCTAGTCATGCTGCAGACTAAATTTACATTTTTACATGATTGCTTTGTACTGTGGAGTTCGATTCTTAAAGCTATTTCACCTAAAAAATTACATGATTTATGCTGACTACCCCCTCAAAAAAATTTGCAGGCTTGCTATCCAACGACTTGAGGTAATGAAGAATGACTTGCAGATCAGGATTGCAAAGGAGGTAAGGAAAAGAAGACTGCATGTGCATCAGTTCTTGATTTAGGTGAATCTTGCTACCTAACTATATATGTTTCTCAGGCTAGAGGTAATGCAATCCTACAGGCAAGTTTGGAAAGAAGAAAACAAGCACTACATGAGCGGCATGTGGCTCTGGAACAGGATGTATGCCTTATTCTACTAGCATCAATTTGTCTGCTTTTATGCATCCAAAATATATCAGAAACCATTTGTTGTGTGCATATTTGTTACATTTTGTTTTGTTGCAACCAGCTTTAGAAAATTGTCCACATAACATTTGCAAGTGCCTCTTTTTGAGAGTTTGGTGCTGAGTATGATCACACTTGTTTGTTCAATAGGTGTCAAGGTTGCAAGAGCAGCTACAGGCTGAAAGGGATCTTAGAGCTGCACTGGAGGTTGGACTAAGCATGTCTTCTTCACAATTTTCTAGTTCGCGCTCCATGGACTCAAAGGTACTGAAATCATAAGCAAGTTGTTCTTCGACAGTTACATACTTACTGGGCTTATTTTGTGGTGTCCTCTGTTTTCTTTGCACTTCTCTTTAGACAAAGGCAGAGCTTGAGGAAATTGCTCTCGCAGAAGCTGATGTTGCAAGATTAAAACAGAAGGTTGCAGAGCTGCATCTCCAACTCAATCAACAGCGCCAGCACCAGTATAGCTCTTCAGCAGATGCAAATGATCTTCCTCAACACCTTCCAAATCATCTCTCGCAGTAAGACAATATTTTATTATTCTTTTCAGCTGTTGTTAGATTATGTGCCTTCAAGTCCAAATATTTGGGAGCTACATATTTTAGTAACAAATGCAGAATGTTTGTAAGCTTGTTCGATGTATCATATTCCTTAATTATTTTTACAAGTTGCAATTCATTGAATATGCAATATTTACTGCTACCAGGAACATTGTCCAAACTGGATTTGATAGGAGCATTGCTTTCTGTAATCAAGAGAAGAAGCAAAGAAATGAGGTTAGCTGTTTACAAATGTCTTGTCTTGCTATACTTTACACAACCTGAGAAAATCAAAGCACAAGTTAGTTGACATGAGCTCCATGGGTGCACTTTAATAGTAGTATTTTACAAGCTCAATCAGCTCTACTTATTATAGGGGCAGTGCTGGGACTAGTGGCACGCTGTCCTGTAGATTCAACTCAAAATCAATAATTTTTTTTTTATTTTTTTGGTTCAGTGTCCAACCTAGACCCTAAGAAACCATTTTGAGTAGATCAAACACTAAGGATAATAGACAGTAATAGTTAATTTTCCATGCATCTTGGTCCCCAGGTTCTAAGAGAAATATAAACGTCAATGATTGAATTATAGCCAGATGACTCTAAGACACACTGATATTCTGACAGGAGAGCTTGCCGAGCACATCCCACTGGAGAAGCATCAAGCAGCATGTGCTATCTCATGGTTCTTCAAGGCCGTTCTCCCTAAAGCATTCCTTGGACACCTCCTTGAGTGATTCAAGGGAGGCATCAACAAGTGTGCCTGCAGAGGGAGGGCCAATGTTGGTGAACATCCCCAGAACAACAGAAGTAAGAGAAACCCCTGGTTATTATGCTGCACTAACGTTTTTCAGGAAAAAAAAATACTTGGGTTTGAGTTTTCAATCTCCTGTTGTGATTTGCAGCAGGGTGTCGAATATGGGAGACCGCCGTCATCCACTTTGGTTGAACTAACAACCAGGCTAGATTTCTTCAAAGAACGACGGTCACAATTGATGGAACAGCTCCACAGCCTCGATTTAGGGCATGGATCCACGTCCCATGGTTTCCCATACAAACCTTCGTCACCCTGGAACAGCCCAAGGTAGGGGGTTGTTCAGTTGCTGCAGTACCACGTCTCTGTATATTCTTGGTATAGAATCTCTTTTTTGTTTCACTTTTATCTTTGTAGAAGCTGGTAGCGAGAATGTATATCCCTTGCCTTCCTTCACTTTGTTCTGCTAGTGCTTGCAGCAGACTTTTTCGAGCGTTATTTTGTTTTGCTTTTGTATCTATTGTATGTAATGAGTTAAGGGGATTGTGACACGGTTTTTATATGTTTTGGCAATATAGATGTGTCTTTTTTTTCTTCTTGTGGGCTATATTCCAATGTAGGGGAGGCAATGGTTGCCTTTTCGAAACGGGACGACTGGCGCCCGGAGTCCGGGACGTCCGGCCTTAGGCCCACATTTGGATGTCCGTGCTGCAGTTTTCGCGCTCGAAAAAAAAACATATGCTCCTGCATGCACCTGGGTTTTAAGTGCCCATGCGGGGCCTGTGCTGCCAGACTGTGCGCGGGGCGTCCCCTTCGCTTCTCACGTGTATTGCAATATGTGCAATACCTAATCTATTTTTGAAACGTCTAGATGTAACACTTGCAACATACGTCTGAAGATAAATGAAATAGTTGAAACATGCTTCTGAAATACTTGCAAAAACACTTGAAAACTATTGCAAACATATGGAATATCCAAATAAAACACTTGTAGCATATGTGTGAAACGCATGTAACCTCCAGATTAAGGCTGGGCATTCGGGTTACCCGAAAATTTTGGGTCGGGTAATTCGGGTAGTTGGAAATTCGGGTATTAAAAATTGCTACCCGACTTTTGTCACGAAAAAACATTACCCGAAATTTTGGGTACCCGATAATTCGGGTTCGGGTTTTACCCGATATACCCGAAATTAATAAAATCAACCATTTTGGAAGAATTCAAGTATCATTTTAAAGCAATAAACAATAGTCCTTTAAATCGCATCATGTCTTCATATCAATTACCAACAAATCACTTATCAAGTTAGCATAAATCTACGTTAATTCATGCCAAATAATATATTTATATGGCATTGAACTACCTCATGTCTTCATGTTAGGAATAGAAGAGCAAATATTTGAGATATTTCGGGTAATTCGGGTAGTTCGGGTACCAGAAAACATTACCCAAATTACCCAAACTAATTTCGGGTTTTTACAATCACTATCCGAAATTGTGATCGGGTAATTCGGGTTCGGGTACTTCAGGTCTGGGTTCAGGTAATTTGGGTTCGGGAATTGGGTATCGGGTATTTTGCCCACCCTTACTCTAGATAAACACAATTGCAACAATACGTCTAAAAACACAGATGAAACATTGGGAATATATATTTGCAACATATACAACTTTGAACTTTTTTTTGCAACATTTATCTGAAACAATTGCAAATACCTCTAAAACATCCGAAACACTTGAAACATATGATTGCAACATGTGTTTTCAACATATCACAACATCTCCTTGCTGCTTGCGAAATGGAGGCTCACCGGCGTGTGGAATACATTGGAGGCAGCCGCGCCGTCACCACCATTGACCAGATGTACTCCGCCTACTACGAGGCCAGTGGGGACCCCTTCGTGGCCACTGGTATCATGGGCTCGACACAGCCCCCCGCAGCTCATGCAGCCGGCGCCAGTCCCTACCACCATCGTATCTCTCGCCGTGCAATGGATCTGGTGGAAGGAGCAGCGAGGCAGAGTGGGGCGGAGGTGCGCGGCGCGCGATGCAAGCGAGCAGTCACCCCGCCGAGGTGCTGCACTGCACAGCTAGGGCACCGCCGGGCCGGTCGTGCACAGCGCGTGGAGGTGGCCGCACTTTGGGCCACGTTGAGAGAGGGAGAGAGGAAGGGGAGGCTGGGGCGGAGACACGGACGGTGCGGAGCCAACGGCGTTGACCGGTGGGGGTGGGAGCGGCGTTGTCGCCTGTGGTGGCGCGTGTACGGAGCGGAGTGCGCATCGATGGTTTTTTTTTTTTGCGATGCGAGGAGCTGTGCGAGCGGGTTAGTCCGCCCGGACGAAAAGACGCCCGGGTCTAATCATCTGTTCGGTTCATTCCCTTCGCATTGGGATTCGAGGGAATGAGTGTGACTTTTGACTTGTAGGGGATGTAATTCTCTTAAATTTCCCTTTAATCCCTACTAAACCACTTGTAGGTGGTTGGTGGAAAGCAACAACACAAAAGGATAAAAAAGAGCAAAGGCGGCGTTTCAATGGCTTGGCCGTTTACGTTTCTAATGGTTTGACCATTTACGTCATGTGGAACCTCCAGAAAGAGCATAATCAAGAATTTTTTTAGATCCGCTTTCTGACAACACAAGAAGTGGCTATGAAAGTAAAAGAGCCTTCGAGTTAAGGTGACAACTGACAACACAACAAGTGGCTATCAAATGGTTGGAATACAAACAAATATAACCACACTTGTATAGTTGTATCGCACGGCACAAGCCTTCTTCAGCAGGGATTGCGTATAATTATAAATGGAACATTTGTTCCCTGGCCCACGATCTACGTTTTTCAGCGGCAGATCACGGAATTCTTGTAACTTTGTACAGTGGAAAATTCAACTTGTCAATGACAATAAATGTTACCGCGCCAAGCATTGGATTCCAGCCTTTGCTAAGAGAAACCGTTAGAGTCCGGCCTCTGCAAAAGAAACATTGGATGCCAACCTTCACAAATCAGAGCGATCACACCACGGGCATGACGCCACAAGCATCAGTTTCGTCCATTCACGAAGCAAGCATTCAAATCCATCTTGATAGTATTACAATTTATCATGTACTCCTACTGTACTATTGCGCAAGCAACTTGCATGCCTCCATTGGACGCGTATAATCTAACCAAAACATAATTACACAGGGCAACAGCCAAGAATCTGTACAGTGCAGCAGTTCAAAGAGGGCCTTTGCAACCTAGCGTCAGCAAACCAATTTACAGGGGTTACCTAGGGTGCACGAGCGTCGAGAAGAACCCGCGGTCGTTCTGCTAGCTCAGTTCCAAAAGATGGCCTGGGCAGAGCCTCCACAAAATTGCATTCTTCAGAAGGGCACTTCGATGCCTCGGTATGCCAGTTACGGTTTTCAGTTTTCTTGAAGCGATCAGAGGAAATCACTTTGCGAGGAGGATCAAATAGAGAACACCTTCCTGTGGTCTGATTCGATCACTTCGCAGACAGCTGGGTGGTAGCTTGCTTGGCGAGTACTCTCTCAAACTCTGCACAAGCCTCAGGCGAGTCTTCTTCACTGGGCGGTACCAGTTGCCAGAAAAGCGGCAAATATGCCTCCCATTCCCTCAAAATCGTGGCTCCTTTCTCGCTGCCCGTTTTTTCCTTTTGAAACACATAAAAAATTAGCAAAAGTTAAGGGAATAGACAACATTTGATGCACGACTTGTAAAGAAAAGCAGTTCACTTACAACATAGGCCTCAATCAAGCTCTTTAGCTGCATCTGCCCAGCTGGAGCATTCACTCTCTGCATCTTGACGATTTCCTTGTTAACCTATTATTAAGACATTAGAAAGTTATAAAAACATAAACCGGTTCCATGTCATGAATTTCATAGGAATCATTTGTTAAAAAAAAACATAGAAATCACATCATGTGGTGTCATGTCAATGGCAAACAAACAAAAACAAATACGTCAAAAGAATTACACAAGGTAAACTCAAAATTTGGAGTTTGCAAACCTTTGGGAGAAGTGTATCATCCTCATCTAGAATGTAGGCAAGGCCACCAGTCATTCCAGCTGCAACATTCCTCCCAGCCCTGTAAATTAAGAAATATATGCATGTGTAAGGACGTGAGGAAAAGGAGACAATTGCCAAAAGAGAATTCTGTTGGTTCTACTTACTTGCCAAGTACAACTACGCAACCACCAGTCATGTACTCACAGCAATGATCTCCGGTGCCCTCAACCACTGCCTGACATAGAGAGTTTCTAACTGCAAATCTTTCTCCTGCCTTGCCTCTCACAAATACCTGACCACCTGTAGCTCCATACAGACAAGTGTTTCCAACTATAGTAGCATCCTCAGGAATAAATCCTGTTTTGTCTACAGGAACTACCACCAGTTCTCCACCAGCCATACCCTTGAAAAGTATCAAAAAACGGTTTCAGATTTCATATAGTTGCCCAGACAAAAGTTTCAAGGGTTCAATATTTAGTACCTTTCCAACATAATCATTGGCCTCTCCAACTAGCCGAATGTTCATTCCAGGAGTCAGGAAACAACCAAAGGACTGCCCTGCACTTCCATTGAACCTGAAACGTCCAAAAATATTAAGTTCTTCCTACTTTCGTTATAAATAAACATATGTAAAATGATATTTTGAACATACGTGATGTTGAACTGGCCTGCAAAACCTCTGTCTCCATACTTCTTGGCAATCACACCTGCTATCCGACCGCAGACAGCTCTATCGATATTATAGATTCGAAACGCCTTGGAAACTTCCTTCTCATTCTCAATCGCATCAGCTATCTGCAAATTAGATAATATAAATAATGGTGCTCCAAGCAGATAAAAATTGGGTTCCTAGCAACTGCACTTCATTTTAGACAGGTTAAGGCTGTGCATGGACCATAAATACAGCAGTTCTAGTTTCATGAACATGGAAGGATGAGTTGCTTTGATTGATGATACTGGAAAATCAGGTTTAGTGGACAGCCATTAGTCAAGTTAGTCCATGTAACTAAGAGAACTTATCAAAAACACTACCTCAGGATCTGCTAGGATCGTCTCATCAAGAACAGGGCCATTAGTGTGGACGTCCTGGCTCCTAATCTGGGAACTGCTCCATTCAGGCAATCCAGCATTCTGATGTAAAAACCATTGATTTAAATAGAAAGCACATGGAAGATATGCTAATGTTTCAAATAATAATGGCTGCTAGTACATACTGATAAGAGGTATCCAAGATCGATGTGCCGCGTTTTCACCAACGAGACATGCTTTGGTTTAAGCAAATCTGTTCGCCCAATGATGTCATCCAGCTTCTCATAACCCAACTGAGCTAATGCAGCTCGAACCTAAATGAATTAACAAATTTTCAAAAGTTACAATTATCCCCTAAAAAATAGGCAGGTCTTGCAACAATCAAGGAACAAGGCTAAGACAAACAGCATCAGTAATGAGAATCATGACATACCTCCTCGGCAACAAAGAGGAAGTAGTTAACAAGATCACCAGGAACACCAGGAAACCTTGCACGAAGCTCTTCTCTCTACAAGAGCAAAGAATGTAAGAGGTAGTCCAATAAGAGGAAGGTAAAATAACTTGTGTTGTTACTACCTGACTAGCCACTCCAACTGGGCAATTATTTGTGTGGCAAATGCGTGCCATGACACACCCAGTAGCTATCATAGCTACAGAACCAAAGCCATATTCATCAGCCCCCATAGCAGCAGCCATAAGAACATCTTGACCACTCCTGAATCCACCATCCACCCTAAGTACTACCCTCTCTCTCAGTCCATTTTGTATAAGTGTCTGGAGGAAGTTAACTAGCATTACAAAACAGAAAATAATTTCATGGAAAAACTGTTACAGCAAAAAAAATGTAGGAAACCTGATTTGTTTCTGTAAGACCAAGTTCCCAAGGACCCCCAGCATGTTTGATGGAGCTGATTGGGCTAGCTCCAGTACCACCATCATGACCTGATATCTGTGTAATAGAACAGTTATTTAGAAGACAAAAATAAGTACACATAAAACTCTAGTTCACCCAATACAGCAGGCCTTTGAGAGAACCATTTGCAAGCAAATGAATAAGAGCTCATAGTATGATGTCCTGAAATGCTGCAGCATTCCGTTAAATTTAGAACTGAATTGAACTATTATTAGGCTTAGTGCATTCATCCAGTATTTATGATAGGCGTGTCAGCTTATGGCATTTCTGGATAAGACTATCCTGCTGAAATTTTCCGAAGATTTAACAGATATCTGAAAATTTTTCCCCGGATATGCTTCAATTCATAGCTCATTTTACCGTACATTTGTTTTTTTGTAAGCAAATATATATAGATAACTATAGATTATACAGGGGAAGTTCTATCACCATGAATGGCACATTGCACACAGCAAGTGCCAGTAACATGACATAGTAAAAAACAACTAGAACCTTACTGAAGTTTAGATACAAAGATGTATAAGTTAGCCGCAGTCAATTTATGTGAATATTCTTGCACACTGAAAGCACGAGTTAAGTTTATGAACGAATTATTTAAAAAGAACTTCAATAACCTGAATTATGTCTGCATTTCCCTTCGAAACTCCAGAAGCTACAGTTCCAATCCCAGCTTCAGACACAAGCTTTACGGACACTTTAGCTTTAGGATTGATCTGTTCAGCCAGATATTAATTGCATAACTCCATTAGTACAAAGAACCAGAAACCGTAAACTTCATAACTAGTTGGCGTAGAACCACTAGGTAACCAAAGGGACCCAATTTCTTCCAAGTATACAGAAAACTATCATTTCTAAGCTGTTGTGGTTCTCCTATAATATCAATAATACTAATTGACATTCCACCAATAGTAGTCAGAACTCAGAAGGCAAACCTGATGGAGGTCATAAATCAACTGTGCAAGATCCTCGATAGAATAAATGTCATGGTGTGGAGGCGGGGAGATTAGAGGAACTCCAGGTTTGGAGTTCCTCAGACGAGCAATGTATGCACTGACTTTTTTCCCAGGAAGTTGACCCCCCTCACCAGGCTTTGCACCTTGCGCAATCTTTATCTCAATTTGGTCAGCATTTACTAAAAATGTTGGTGTAACTCCAAAACGCCCAGATGCAACCTGTAAAAGAATAGTATTAACGAAAACTTAGGCCAAATATTTTAGTCCACCAGAAAGAAGACATAACACTGCTGTAGTTAAGAACAATAAACAAAAAAGAGATAAGGAAATATGCTGTTGTGAAGTTTCCTGTTTTGAGAGCTGCTACTTGGTATCTCACTAATATCTGGCCCAGGAGTTCCAGTACATCTAGACAGATCTCCAGATGACCAGATCCCTTTCTCCGGGAACAGACACATGGCAGCAATACCAATGTCTAGGCAGTTCACTGGCAAACAGTAAATGCTTCTCCATCACAGAAGATTTTTAAGGTTAGCTCCCCTCGTTTTAGGAAAAAAAATGCATATATCCAACAGTGTGTGAGCTTTCCCAATGTAGCAAGTCATGGTAACACTTGCATTGATTATAATTCATATATATAGTATAAGGTAAAGGAGAAAGAACCAGATAGCACAAGAAAAGTAAAGTTGATGAATGCTTGAAAAGAAATGAACTATGATAATCCACCTGCTTAATGGCACTTGTGGCTGTGTCACCATTCTGAAGACCTTTGAGATGAGGAAGTGTTGGAGAATAACCATCTACAACATCTGTGAGGGGATTCCAACGGATTGGATCCTGTGCAAAATGACAAGTCCATAAGCAATTCTGCGTTGCAGATTCCACTTGAAAAGCCTGACAGAGATAATCAGCTATGTTGTAAAGGAATTTATATGACCCACCTCACCACCTTCTCCTGAGTTAGATTTTCCACCTATTCTATTCATTGCAATTGCAATAGCTTCATGTGTCTCCCTTGAAATGGCTCCTAGGGACATTCCACCAGTACAAAAACGTTCAACAATGGAGGTTGCAGGCTCCACTTTGCCAATAGGAATAGGTGCACGATCACTTTTCAATTCAAGAAGATCTCGAAGAACCTACAGAAAAAGACACTATGAGCTTCGTGGTAACCAAAAAAAAATCAATAATTAGCAACCTGAAGGATCACTACTTACATTGACAGGACGGCTTGCAAGATGTTGTTGGTAGACAGTGTACGCATTATCTCTTTTCTCACGAATTGCTTTGTGCAGCAGCTTGGTCATCTCAGGATTATTCGCATGGTATTCACCTAATCGAAAGAAAAACATAATTCAGTACTGAAACCAGAGTATATGGCAAGAATTAATATATTGATTAGAGAAATACATGGTACATGTGTGTGTGTGTGTGTGTATATATATATCCCTTATAGAAACAGAGCCGTCCTCCGATATCCCTTACCAAATACAAGTCAATCTACAATACGTGCCGGACTTAGAGTCCAAGGCACATAGCCTGGCAACTATACTGGCCACAAGGCCCAAGACACGTCGTCTAACACGCCCCCGCAGTTGAAACACCGGTTTCTCGGATGTTGAGACTGGATCTGAATTCTGTGAACACAAAAGATGGCAACCCTTTGGTGAAAATGTCGGCATACTGTAGGGAAGATGGAACCTGCAGAACATGGACGTCGCCACACGAACAAAGTGAAGATCAATCTCAACATGCTTGGTACGCTGGTGTCGAACCGGATTGCTCAGTAGACCAGCGTGGCACACGGAGGCGAGTGTCAAGTTCCAATAGGAGCTGTCGCAGCCAGGTGGCTTCTGCAACAGCATTGGCCACAGCGCGATATTCGGCTTCAGCACTGGAACGAGACACAGTGGCCTCACGTTTTGACGACCTTGTCACCAAGGAAGATTGTTGTCCAGTTCAACCCAAAAGCTTAACCTGATGGGTAGAGATAGCAATTCACTTATATTCCAACACTCTCACGTGGAGGCTCCCTCAAGCCTCAGACGTGGAATAGGAGCGAGCAACAATTATTTTATTTAATTGCGCTAACAAGGATTCGAACTTTGAGACCTCTGGCTTTGATACCATGAAAGCAGAGTATATGGCAAGAATTAGTAGACTGATTACCATGAAAGGAGAGTATATGGCAAGAATTAGTAGATTGATTAGAGAGATACATGGTACATGTATATATGGCTCATAGAAATAGAGCCGTCCTCCGATATTCCTTACCAAATACAAGTCAATCTACAATACATGCCAGACTTGGGAGTCCAAGGCACATTGCCTGGCGACTATACCTGGGCCACAAGGCCCAAGGCATGTCGTCTAACAAGTACTATGCTGTACTAACTAGAAGATAGTATGTTTGAGGGAAAGATAGAAGGTGGCATTAAATCTAGACTAAAAGAAGCGTAGCTATGCAGTTGATTCTAGGCAGTACTGCTGGAGAGAGATCTCCACAAGTAAAATAAATGTGCTAGAGTACAGCTTAAAATTGTCATGCTACATGACAGGACGGGGCACGAAGACACTTCTTTATTGATAAATCTCTAGGAAAGCTGAAATAAACTTAGATCACAATTCACAAACTAGTGATGCAACAGTATGTGTTATAGCATACAATACCACACCAAAACCAGATAAGATCATGAAAAAACCACATCATGATAAAACAATGTAGTACTGTAAGAAAACGCCAGGTTACATGCATCCAAAACATAAAATTTAGCATGAGTTATAGGATAGACACTACCTCCAGGTCTGGATTGGATAAATCCAAAGTTTTCTAGCCTCTTCGCAGTATCTTCAGAGAATGCCTTCACCCAGAATGATAAGGTCTCTCTACCCAGCTTTACAAGGATAGTGCTAGAAGTGTTAGTAATAAGTCACAAAGATATAAGATGTAAATCAACTACAGGAGAGGGGGGAGGCCTTCTAAACAGTGTGCCAGAACCAAAAAAAAAAAAAAGAGCTAAAGTGGGAAAAAAAAAGTGCAGATAGGAATACTAGATAATTTTTGTGGCATTTGCTACTTGATTTTAACTACCTCGTCAAGTGTGAGACCTCCAATTTTCGATACACTTCCACAGAAGGCAAGATCAACAACTTCTTGACCAAGACCATAAATTTCAAAGATCTGAGCTCCACAATAGCTGTCCGAACAATGTGTAACAATTGTAGTGGAAATTCAGACTTCGTAATATCGACAGTATAACTATGTTAACTGGATGGCAAAGATAGACAGACCTTGAGAGCAGTGAGATACCCATTTTTGAAAGAATTTTGAGCAGACCTGATTTTACTGCCTGGAAAGTACATCAATTGAACACATTAACAAAAAGTAGCAATAAATCAAATGGAATGTGAGATATTACTCTATGTTAACTAGAACAGACAGACAAATCATCAAAAATCAAATAATAATAATGACAATACGGCCATAGAGCGTTAGCATGCAAAAAAGGACCTAAGGGCTCAAATGTGGTAAAATGCTCATATTGGATTGAACTATGCTCAGACTTCAGAAGAGTAGGGGCAGTAGGACAACAACATCCAACAAACAGGTCGTAAGTTAGAAAATATACCTTGGTAAAGTTTCTTTGTGCCTGCTCGATGGTCACTGTGGGCATCTTCCCATTCCGCATCAAATTAACAGTTTTGTTGCTCAGCCTCCATTGCCGGCATGTTTCTAGTGCCAGATAAGGACACACAGCACTAATACAGGAATGAATATTAGTATATTTAGGAAGAAGCTAGAGTAACCAAAAACAAAACTAAACCTATTTTTATATCCATGGCTATATTTCCTAAGATCCATGATTTGAAGTCACGGTCTGGTGAATGATGATAGTCATGGGAATATGAATCCCACCAGAGTTCAAACCCTAGTAACATGCTAGTGCTTTCAAAGGTGGAACCATGAAGACATGTTATAGGGAGACATCATTGTGTTGTGATTTCTATGAGTTAAAGGGTATGCAATTTTTTTTATCTATTTCGTAAGTTAAGTTAGATTAAGAATGTGGGCATGCCTTTTATTGTCCACAAATGTAAGGCACTGATTTTTAATGGTATTGTTCACAAATGTAAGGCACTGATTTTTAATGGTATTTGCTAGAATGATTAGACTCAATTAATTTGGGCTAACCCTAGAAGGGTAGCTATATAGGTACCATACAAGGGCCACATGGGCCTAGCCTCATGGGCCTAAAACAGTCACACTCCAACACCCCCCCGCAGTCTGAACTACCGGCGCAGCGGAGTTCAAGGCTGAACAAGAAAGAAAACAAGTAAGAACACACACAAGACCCCCCCCCCCCCCCCCCCCCCCCCCCCCCGCAGCCACAACTAGCCACCGGAGACGTTGAGGCTGGAGCGAAACTCGGAGAAGGTCGAGGAAGGGAGGCCTTTGGTGAAGATGTCCGCAAACTGGGAGGTGGTCGGGACGTGAAGAACCCGGACGTCGCCGATGGCCACCCGGTCGCGGATGAAGTGTAGATCGATCTCCACATGCTTGGTCCTCTGGTGCTGCATGGGGTTGGTGGAGAGGTAGACCGCGCTGACGTTGTCGCAGTAGACAAGCGTGCTCCTGGCGAGTGGGCGGTGAAGCTCAGCCAGGAGCTGGCGGAGCCAGGCGGCCTCGGCCACGCCGTTGGCCACGGCACGGTACTCCGCCTCGGCACTGGAGCGTGAAACCACCGGCTGGCGCTTGGACGACCAAGAGACCAGGTTGCCGCCGAGGAAGACAGCGTAGCCAGAGGTGGACCTGCGGGTGTCCGGGCATCCCGCCCAGTCAGCGTCGGTGTAGACAACTAGTTCGGCAGTGGAGGACCGGCCGAGGAGCAGCTCGTAGCCAAGTGTGCCACGGAGGTACCGGAGAAGCCGCTTCATAGCAGCCAGGTGGGGCTCCCGCGGAGCATGCATGTAGAGGCAGAGCTGCTGGACGGCATAAGTGATGTCCGGCCGTGTGAAAGTGAGGTATTGAAGTTGTGAGGTATTGAAGTGCTCCAGCAAGACTCCGGTAGGCGGTGGAGTCTGCTGGCCCAAGCATCGGACCCCCAGTTTCGGACATCTTGCCCTGGGTGTCCACCGGTGTAGAGCAGGACTGACAGGCGGTCATCCCTGCTCGCTCCAGAATGTCACAAGTGAACTGCCGCTGGTGGAGGAACAGGCCTGAAGGTCGGGGCTCAACAGTGACGCCGAGGAAGTGGTGGAGTACCCCAAGATCCTTCATAGCAAATTCCTTCTGGAGTGAGGCAATGATGCGGTGGAGCAGAGACTCGCTGGAGGCGGTGAGAACAATGTCATCCACATAGAGGAGCAGGTAAGCAGTCTCACCCCCATAGTGGTATATGAACAGTGAGGTGTCAGACTTGGCCTCCGTGAACCCAAGAGTCTGCAGGAAGGTAGCGAATCGAGAGTACCAAGCCCGGGGTGCCTGCTTGAGCCCGTAGAGAGATTTGTTGAGCCGGCAGACGAAGTCAGGACGAGAAGAATCCACGAAACCTGCCGGCTGACTGCAGTAGACCGTCTCAGTCAGAGTGCCATGGAGGAAGGCATTCTTGACATCCAGCTGATGCACAGGCCAGGAGCGCTCGAGAGCCAGGGAGAGGACGGTGCGGACTGTAGCTGGCTTCACCACAGGACTGAAGGTCTCAGCATAGTCAATGCCGGGCCGCTGAGTGAAGCCGCGAAGGACCCAGCGAGCCTTGTAGCGCTCCAGGGAACCATCAGCCCGCCTCTTGTGCGTCCAGATCCACTTGCCGGTGACAATGTTGGAGCCCGGCGGACGAGGCACGAGGTCCCACATTTGGTTGGCGAGGAGGGCCGCGTACTCCTCGTCCATCGCGCGGCGCCAGTGAGGATCCGCCAAGGCCGCGCGGATGGAAGAGGGTACCGGAGAGATCCCCGGCTCGCAGGCGGCGGTGGCGATGAGGGCCTGCGGGCGAGACGCCTGCCTCGTCACCATCGGGTGAGTGTGACGAGGGTCCCGATGAAGAAGAGGCGAGTGGTACACCGGCGGGTCGGCGCGAGAGCGTGGCGACGCCGGCGGAGCATGCACCGGCGACGACGGCGCTGGTGACGAGATCGGCGGAGCCGGGCCACGCCGGCGCTCGTAGACGATGCCAAAGCGTCCGGGAGGAGGTGAGGGTGGACGCGGCTCCCGCCGGCGCGGGTAGACGAGTCCGAAGCGCCCGGGAGGAGGTGGGGTCGGTGGGCTCGGTTCCGCGATCGGAACGGTGCTCGGTTCCGCAACATCAGGCACAACGGGAGGCAGCGAAGTCACAGGGAGCGAGGGCGGAAGCTCCGGGGCTGCCTCGACCGTGTCTGGCACCGGAAGGTCCTGGTGTGAGTCCGGCAGGGGCGAGACGGGACCACCAGGAGAGTGCGCTGGAGTAGTACCTGCAGGGTAGAGGGAGAAGGGTGGCGGAATCGCCGGTTCAGTGGGAAAGAAGGAAGCCTCCGCAGGGTCAGCAGGAGGTGGAGGTGTAGAGGTGGTGGAGTAAGGAAATGCCGACTCATCAAACACGACATGGCGAGAGATGAGGACACGGCGAGAGGTAAGGTCAAAGCATCGGTAACCCTTGTGATCCGGAGAGTATCCGAGAAAGACACAGAGGGTCGACCGGGGAGCCAGCTTATGGGAAGCGGTGGCGGCGGTGTTAGGGTAACACGCACACCCGAAGACTCGAAGGTGGTCGTACCGAGGAGGGGTACCGAATAGAGCGTGGTGAGGTGTGGGAGCTGGGCAGGCAGTAGAAGGAAGTCGGTTAAGGAGATAGGTGGAGGTGTGCAGACACTCCGCCCAGAAGCGAGCGGGTAGAGATGCCTGGAGCAGAAGGGTGCGCATGATGTCATTGGTTGTGCGGATCATGCGCTCGGCCTTGCCGTTTTGAGAGGAGGTATACGGACAAGACATGCGCAGGTGGACACCATAAGAAAGGAAGAAGGCACGTGAGGTTGAGTTATCGAACTCACGGCCATTGTCGCACTGGACAGCCTTGATGGTGAAGCCGAACTGAGTAGATACCCAAGCAAAGAAGTGGTTAAGGGTGGGGAACGCCTCGGACTTGACACGCAGGGGAAAAGTCCAGGAATAATGGGAGAAATCATCGACCACCACCAAGTAGTACTTATAGCCGGACATGCTGAGAACAGGAGAAGTCCACAAGTCGCAATGAATAAGATCAAAAACACGAGTGGCATGTGAGGAAGAGGACTGAAAGGGAAGGCGAACATGACGGCCCAGCTGGCACGCATGACACAAGTGATCATCGTGAGGCCGAGAGCACCGAATGTCGGAGCTACGACTGAGCTGCAGCAGGGCATCCTGGCCAGGATGGCCGAGGCGACGGTGCCAAGTGGTGGAGGAAGTAGTGGCGGCGAAAGCGGCTGAGGGAGGCGAAGAAGGGGAAACAGACGCCGAGGAAGGTGAAGAAGGTGAACCAGACGCCGGAAACCGAAGGGTGTAGAGAGACCCAGTGCTGTTACAGCGGAGCAGAGGAACCCGGGATGCCAAATCCCGCACGGTGAGGCCAGAAGGGTCAAACTCAACCGAACAAGAGTTGTCAGTGGTGAACCGGCGAATAGAGAGAAGGTTGTGAACCATACCGGGAGCCACAAGAACATCAGGGAGATAAAAGGAGCCGTGGGAACTGGCAGTGCCCACGGAGGAGACAGGGATGCAGGTGCCATTGGCGACCATGATGGAAGAGGGACAGGAAGGGTGGGGAGGACGGAGAGAAGAAAGAAGGCTCGCATCGGACGTGGTGTGGAAAGTGGCGCCCGAGTCGGCGATCCAATCAGGAGAGGGAGGGCTGGCGGTGGTGCTAAAGGAGTAGGCCAAGGCTCCTGGCCCCCCCCCCCGCCCGTGGCCGCGCGGAAAGGCATGGTCGCGACGGTGGCGGCCCGTGGGAGACCGGCGCCGGGGAGGTGGACGGCGTCGGCAGGCGGCTCGGTAGCAGCAGCAGCGGCTGAGCCGAGGGCCGCGCCCGTGCCTGGCGGCAGTGGAGGAGTGGCAGCCGCCAGAGGTCCATCCCCGGCCACCCCAACCGGTTCAGGCGCAGGAGGAGGGAGGCTAGCGGCGGTAGGCGTGCCCACGCCCGCGGCTGCTGTTTCTGCATATTGGAGAGCAGCAGGTGGGGGAGAAGGGAGAGGGGGGAAGACCGGGAGAGAGGTGGGGGAAGGTGGAGGAGGGAAGGGAGGGAGGGAGCGGTGAGAGGAAAATCTGGAGCTGCTAGAGGCAGAGAAGCGAGACTGGGCACAGGGAAGGGAGGGAGGGAGCGGTGGGAGGCGGGAGGGGAGCAAGCGCGCCTGTGCTCCCGCAGGATCGGGAGCCCGACGCGGCTTGGGAGCGGAGGAGGCTGGTGCACGCCGTTGCGGGGAGGCAGAGGCGACGCCCGACGGTGCAGTAGAGGAGGCGACGCCCAGGCCCCGCGATGAGTGGAGGAGGCGGCGCCCGGTCCGACGAGGAGCGGTGGAGGAGGCGGCGCTCGACTCGACGCGGACCGCAGGCAGCGCGCCCGACGCGGCGTAGCCTGGAGGCGGCGCCCCCGGCGCGGCGTGGCCTGGAGGCGGCGACCCGCCCGCCGTGAAGGCCGCACCCGCGGGCATGGTTGCGAGAGATCGAGCGGAGACGGCCAGAGAGAGCTGTGCAGTGCGGGGGGAAGGACGCTGAGCGGCGAAGGAGGGAGCAAAGGGAAAGAAAGGGAAGAAGGAGGGGGAGGGAGGAGGAGTCCGGCCGGCCATGGAGGTGGCGGCGGCGGCGGCGGCGCCTGCCAGCAGGGGCGGCGGCTGGGAAGGGGAAACCTAGCTTGATACCATGCTAGAATGATTAGACTCAATTAATTTGGGCTAACCCTAGAAGGGTAGCTATATAGGTACCATACAAGGGCCACATGGGCCTAGCCTCATGGGCCTAAAACAGTCACACTCCAACAGTATTGTCCACAAATGTAAGGCTGATTTCATATTTCAATGTAGAATAAGTTGTTTTTCCTATTTACGCCCGATAATATCCACACTTTGCATTGGTTACATGCATGCATTAAATATTAGGCTCTAAATACATAACCAATAACCAATGGTAATATAGTCATTTGAAAGTGTTCTTAATCTATGTGCAAGACAAAATGGGCTTCCAACTGTGGATGTAGAGAGTAGCTATTATTGAACGAAATCTACTGGTGACAACAAATTCATACCTGGCACCATATCCAATCAGACAGGCAAAGTGATGTGTGCTAAAGCACTGAGCAGTATCAGCAACAATAGAAGCAGACATACGGAGACCATTCTGAATCAAATGCTGGTGGATGGCACCAACAGCTAGAAGTATTGGTATGGCAGGACGAGTTGGTTCCTACATTATCCATAATATAAAATTGAGATTTAGGAAGCATGAGGGAAAAAAATAATCCACTCTCAATCGCATCATAAACTATTAATAGCAATAATAAATTGAACCAAAACTGCTTGAGAAAAAAATTTGAACCAAAAGGAGAGTTTCACATTTTTCATTCAAGTAAAATGCAACATTTTCTTTTTTCTTCAAATACGCAAGAGAGCTGCGCATCATTGTATTAAAAGATAGAATGATCCAAGTACAAAGCCAGCCTTGGGTTAGTTTTTTGTTACACTCGCTTACACCGTGCAACATTAGTGAAGTTAATGCTAGGTTGCCTTTTTCCAAGATTGGGAAATTTTAAGAAATAAAAATTGCATTATATTTGACAAGGAAAATCATAGCAAGCCAACGTTGATGGGAAATAAATTGTTGAGGTGGTTGTATTTTTTAGGAATGCTTCCAAGTTTGGAAACGGACAATGTAAGGTCAACAGGATGCATGTCCCAAGTGTTTGTGAAGTGTAATAAGAGCAGTTAGCCTGATATGTGCCCGCTTGTAGTGACATCCATATATAAGCATTAATAATTGTAGGCATCTCAGTGATGCACAGCCATGCTTTGTTAGTTTCCTTCTTTATTTTTATATGAAAGTAAATTATTGTATGGACACAGCTAAAATGGACATTGTATTATCCACTTCGTTTTAATGTAGTTTTTCTGGTTAACTGCACAAAGCTTATGTGCAGCTGTGGACAGCACAAATCCGTCCATTGTTCCAAATTTTATCTACGACAATGCATATTAAGCAAGTGAAACTGAAAAGAATGTCAAACGTACATTTAGATCTCAAGTACACTTCAAAAATAAAGATGTGAAATTCTACTGCCAAAATATTCAAATATGTAAAAGATTGGGGGAAATGAACCCAAAAAGATAGTAGTTTTCAAACAATGTGCTAACATCTTAAACATCAGTACTCACAGGTGCTTCACAACGATCAGAAAGAACAAGAAGTTGAGAGCCACTCCGCACAGCAGCGTCAGCTTCTTCACAAAGAGCCTGAATTGTCTTATCAAGTGAACCATCTAGACCTTTACGAATATCAAAGTATGTTGACAGTACTTTGGGCTTCAGTTTTGGGTCCTTCAATAGAGTTTCTAGTTCACCTTCATTCAGCACAGGGCTTGATAGCGCAACCTGAAAAAGGTCAATAGTGGTGTTTTGATATTGCACCCAATAAAGAATAAATGTAAAGTCATAGACTTAATTTGAAACTAAGTACACATACCTGATCAGCATTTTCAGGGCCGACCTCCAAGATGTTGCCTCTTTTCCCAATATTAACCTCAAGAGACATAACTAAACCTTCTCTGAGGGGATCAATTGCAGGATTTGTAACCTAGAATGGGAAATAAAATTATGTCTCATGGAAACCAAGGCTGAGAGGACATTAATCTTAACTTTTGTAAATGAGGAGAGCAGATTCCGCAGAGAAAATGTCATCATATCACCAAGTTACTAAATCACTAACTTCTTTTCCTACAAGACTAACATACCAACAGAAGAGCATGCTCAATTTACATCTTTTGGGGGTTTTGGTGTGACAATATTGAATTTCACATTCACAATACAGCAGACAAGCTTTGCACATACACTAATGAGTTGAATGTGATTGAAGATGGCCTCAAATTTGCCAGTACTTCAATAACACTTTATCGTGCCTGAGAAAAATGGAATTTCCCAACTACCAACTCTGCTATAGATGGAATGTTTGCCAAGGAATACAAAACTGTGCAGCAAGACATTTAACAATTATTATTGTCACACTGATAAGAAGAAAGCTATTACTTGAGAGCAATGGATAGAGCGACCAATTTGGACTCAAAAGGCCTTGGCTAGTTAAAAAGGTAAAAATGTGCAAGGACTTACTAACCTGTGCAAACCGCTGCTTGAAATAATCATATAACAAGTGTGGTCTTTGTGATAACACAGCTAACGGAATGTCATCGCCCATACAAAATGTTGGTTCCTTTCCTTGTGAAGCCATTGATTCGATCACCATTTGCACATCTTCACTTGAATAGCCAAATGCCCTAAGGAAACAACAGTATGCTTACATTTAATGTTCAGCCTGAGCAACAATCTATGAATCTAATACCTATAACCGCTACAACCCATGGAATTTGTCTGTTGTGCGACTTCAGTTCTAAAAGTAAATATAGCTAGGTAGTGCACTAGGTTAACATGTTAAAATTAACCCGATCAGTGCTGGCATTGGCCATAGCACAATGGAATTACAAGAAAAAACATAGAGTTTTGGATGCATTTTATGAAACATCAAGAACACTTTTGTCTGTTTATAATGTAATCATTACAGTAACATGTAGCACCAGATAGAATATCAGACATTCAAGCACAGAAACTCTGACGATAGTAAACATATAAGTTCCACAAGACCACATTTGGACAAGTAAAAGAAAAAATCTTAGTATGTGTTGCATCAATGACCAAAGCTTGATGAATTCTTACTGTTGATGTCTCAAAACAGTCTCATTGTCCATGATAGTTGAAGAGAGGAAGTTGACAGGCTTTATCAAACGTGTGCGTTCTTGCAACCAAGTTCCATAGGGGCTCGCTAAAGCCACAGTTTTCTTTACTTCTGTGTTTTCAAGCACCTGGATGGTTCATGAGGTTTAAAATCTTTAGTACAAAATTCGGCAGCAGTCAACGGCAAGAAAGAGAAAAGATTATTTGTTTCTATTCTAACCTGTCCGGTCTGTAGGTCAACAGTTATCATCATTCCAGGACCTAATCGTCCTTTCATTACTACCTTTGATTCATCCATTGGTATAACGCCAACCTGTGGGTTGCCATTGACAGAATTAGTGATCAGTGCAAACCAAACATGAACTATGAGGTTTCACATAGCACTTAAGAAGGTGATCAGAATTCAATTCAACTACTAGGGCATACTTTTATGTAAATATTAAAAACAAAATTAGATCAATTTAAACCACTCAGGAGATGGTCACAAGGTGTGATTTGCAAAACAACTTAATTATATATGGGAAAATCTCAAAAAAAAAAAAAAGGCATCCTCCCTACGACAACTGAAGAACTATACATTTCTCTACAAACTTGTATAGAGGAGAGCAAGATAAGAGGTTTAGTGCGGTAGAAGTTTTTATACATCACAAATTAAGAGTCCCTGCTACATCACATTACATTTAAATAAGAATAGATTTATAACTTAATAGTTTCACCTATCACCTAACCTAGCTGACAGACCTACACATTAGCAAATGGACACAGTACTTACTGAATGTTACATTTAGTTTAGCTTGTGACATCTGAACTCTGCGATTTGGTATAGAAGGGTGTCAATATATCTGCAATGAAGTATTGGCAGATAAACCAAATGCTCCAATTCAAGGATTCCAAATGGATATTTTATTATCTATGAGAAGACAATTCTCTGACGACATTGTTGTTGAACATATAGTTTTGTACAGAAGAAAGAAACAGCTGAAACCTACCTCAGATGCAACATAAACAAAGTCATCTGATGTTCTCCAATAACGTGCTGGACGGAGCCCATTCCTATCAAGAGTTGCTCCTACAGTTCTTCCATCACTGAACATAAAAATATATATTTTAAAAAGAATTATAAGCACCACCACTGTGTTGGCAAATATTCAGTTGGAAAGGTGGCACTGGAATATCTTATGCATGAATTTACACCACAAAAACTCAGTCTCAGACCAATTCAGTAATGCCTTTCATAGTTTTTATCCTATGACTATTCTTATGTTTATTGCCTATTATTATTTCTTCTGCCCTATGCGGGAACTCACTGTCCTAGGCTCCTAGCATGGCTCAGAAGGTTTCAACAGCTACATTCAAAATACCTCCTAAAAAGGATACTACTCAATGCCACTTGTAACAACAACACATAGCTCAATTAAGTGCACAGAATACCCATTTTTTATATTTCATCCCTGCTTTTAGGTGCACAGAAGTAAAATCTGCTATAACACAACAAGTCTTTAACCAAAGTGGTTAAAGAAAACTGTCGTTTCACATCAGATACTCAGAGTGAAAGACAATATAAAATAACTGACAATCCTATCTGGGCATACAAACGATTTTACCTAAATAGGAGTAAAGCAGGTCCATCCCAAGCTTCCATTTGTCCTTTGTAGTAGTCATAAAAGTCAATTACCTAAATACAGAACAAAACAAACTCAATTAGACAGGATGGCTGTGTAGGTTAATACGGAAGGGAATGCATGCATGTCAATAACCATACCTCAGGGTATTTTATAGATAATGTTGGATGCTTCTTATATGCCTCAGGGACAAGAATCATAAGAGCTTCTGCAGGACTTCTACCACTTCTTAGCAGCAACTGATGCAAGAAAGGATGTGAAGATTTAACAATAACAGCAGCAGTATTTTAGGTGAAATGGAGTGGAAAAAGAAAAATGGATGCAGGTTTCTGTGAGCGGAATGCAGGCTTTGCAACTATAATTTCAGCAAAAGGTGCACGGTTTCTTACTTCAGCTGTACTGTCAAGATTTGCTGAATCAGATGCTTTAGGGTCACCAAAGGGGCGAATTTCATGCTCACGGCCTCGCCATACAGGAGACTGTAGTGTGGTTTCCCTTGATCGCATCCAGTTCAAGTTCCCCTACAAGGAAAAAAGTAACCCTATTAATAATGCTGAAGGATCGTGTAATTTCAGTATCAAAACATTACATGAGCATCCTAGTAAGAAACTAAAAACAAGATACTCGTTTAAAAGTAATCAAAGGCACCATTTGAGGATGTTAATGCAAACCTGTATTGTGTTAATCTCTCCGTTGTGTCCAAGTAACCTCATAGGTTGAGCAAGAGGCCATCGAGGACTTGTATTTGTACTGTATCTTCGATGATATATGGCAAAAGGAGATTTATATAGTTCATTCTGAAGGTCTAAATAGAATTGCCCAAGAACCTCAGATCGAAGCATTCCCTTGTAGACAATAGTTCTGTTTGATAAAGAGCAGAAATAAAGTTCATCTGCCCAACTAAAAGATTTTGCAGCCCGCTCTATCAGCTTTCGGCTGATGTATAGTTCTCTCTCTATGTCATCAGCATTATCTTCTTTTGCAACTTTCACAAATATTTGTTGTATATTAGGCATGGTTTCTTTTGCATTGCGACCTACAACTGATACGTTAAAAGGAACAGGTCTCCAACCAATAACCTCAAGGCCTTCATCCACAAAAACCTTTTCAGTTGCTGCAACAAGATGAGTGACCGCTTTCAGATCACGCAGAAAGCAGAATTAATAGCAATTATGGTAACTAGCACCTATTAAAGACAAGGACACAATTTTTCTCCAAAAAGAAAAGAAGAGAGCATTATCAAGAAAATGCGCTCCTACGAAGGCAAGCAAACTAGCACAACAGAAACAACAACTAAACTTTTTGCATGCTTTCCAAATATCATGTATAAGGGGGAAATGGTGTGCCAAAGAAACCACATTCCAGAAGAAGGTTTCAATTTCTAAGGACAAACATTTTGTGGGCATGCAAAGTATGGCAGCCTGAAAATTCCATATAATAGTTGAAGTAAGCTGCAACAAGACAGGGATTGCCAAGTAGAAATCTCTTTCGAAATGAGCATAGAAAATGCTCCTCTTTTTAGACAAGAATAATGCTCCCCTGTGTGGGCAGCATATTGTGGTAAAGCATCAAGAAATTACCAGCTTTGGCTTCTTCCATTGACTTCTCATCTTGTGGAAGGAAGACCATGCCTACACCTGTATTTCTTCTGTCAAAGGGAGCAAGCCCTTGCTTGTTGGCCCAGTCATCAAACAAGTCCCATGGGATGGCACTCATCAGTCCTGCGCCATCACCAGAGTCATTGTCCGCTCCACAACCACCACGATGCTCCATGCACCCAAGAGCCAAAAGAGCATCATGAACAATGTTGAACGAAGGCACATTTTTCAAGTTTGCGATGAACCCAACACCACAAGCTCCGCGTTCAGACAAGATATGGTTCAGGTCCGCAGCCTGGTAGGAGAAAGGAAAATGAATTCCTGTGTTAAGCAGCCTTAAATACAGAGTCTAACTTAACACCATCGTAGCTATTGCAACCCATTCAAACACATTCCAGAAGGGGCATGGTGAATTAGTATACTATTACAGATATTATACCACTGCTTTACACAATGTCATGCACTGACGCTCCTGGAAACTAGATCGCGATTAGTACCTACCACTACAGCTGTCACCTGTCTTTCCATCACCCTCAATTGTTTATCAACCCTGCATTTGGTGTTCTTTGTTCGCTTCTTACACAACACATTTTAAAACCTCCATGAAAGGAACAGATTAAAAAAACTTGCAGTTGCAACCAACCACTGCTTCAACACGTAGGCTAATAAAATGCACTGATCAGGATATGTCAAAACAAATTTGACTCGTCAACTACCTGCCTGCGCTACTGTTCCTGCTTTCACCAATCACTCGAGCACAATCGGCAATGGTACAACTATTTCAATCCCAGCAAGTCGGCAAAACCAATCCCAAAAATCATAAGCCATCGAACCATGCAATCGTCGATGATATCATAGAGAAAACTGATGAACAATCCAGAACCCACAAAACCCCGATGATTTCGTAGACGGACAAAACTGAACAGTCCAGAGGCCACAAAACCCCAAAACGCGCAGTACCTCTCTCTAGCACACACCCACGTCACGAGTAACGACGAGGGTCACGAGACCACTAACCCATGCCCGATCGGGCGCGCATATCCATCCGTACCTGCTGCGTGGGCTTCTGCGGCGCGGGAGGGGCGTCCCGGCGGGCGACGCCGCCGAGCACGGCCCGTGAGGAGGCGGAGGAGGAGGCGACGACCCAGCTCCGGCGCGCGGCCGCGGACGGGCCTCGCGCGCGCAGCCGCGAGCGGCGCGCGGCGGCGGCCCTCCCGGCGAGCAGCAGCGGCGGCGCGGAGCGGGGCAGCGGGAGCAGCGCGGCTGGCGTGGGCGGCGCCGCGCGCGGGAGCGCGGCCATGGCCCTCTGGCCCTGGGCCTGGCGGGGCGGGAAGGGGAGGCGTGATCCGGTTCCGGTCCGGCGTCCCCCGCACCGCAGAGCGAGCCTCTCCTCCGCGTAACTAAGAAGAAGGGACCGCGACAGGCAGGCAGACGCGCACCACGCGTCGCGCGGCGCGGCGCGGCGGGGGGTTGGTGCGATATAGCGCGAGCGGGAGGCGGTGGATGTGGTGGCCGCGGTTCCTCCCGCCCTCGCGGAAGCCGACAAGGGAGGGGATCGTGTGGAGAGGAAGAGGAGGGGAACCAGTGGCGGACGCAGGATGGGGGACAAGGGGGGCTAAAACAATGGACATGTCGATTTGCATGAAGATTTAAGGGTAATTTAACGTTTTGCTACAGTATTTTTAGTGCTAATTATGGGGGCTAGGGGGGGCTTTAGCCCCCCTAGCCCCCCATGTAGATCCGCCCCTGAGGGGAACGAACAGGATAGGGCGGGCGAGTCCGGGGCAGCGAGGGTGGGTGTGGAGCGGGCGGAGGGAGTAGTTATAGGCGAGGCGAGACGAGCAACGCGACGACGAGCCTTCTTCGCCTCTGCCTCTCGGGCGCACAGGGGGGGCGCACAGGCAGTCAGGCACAACGAGAGACGAGACACGCAGGGCGGCGGGGAGCTGGGGACTGGAGGGATCAAGTGGGGGGGTTTGGGGGAGCCGGGGAGGCGGTGGACTCGCGCTTGGCCTGGGTTTGTGTTGTTTTTTTTGAAGCAAAGGGGTGGCCTTTTGGCCTTTTGGCTCTTGGCGGGGCCTGCTTTGGGTGGCTGGGATTTCGACCGAGGTTTTGGGGTTTTGCTTACACTGTCCGCACCGCACGACGGTAAAGGCGACTGAACGCCACATGTAGCGTTTGAGTGCCTGCACCAGTAGACGGTAAACGTGACGCTACAGTAACATATGCTACAGTACACACTCCACAGGAAGCTCTCGCCTGTGCGCACCTGTAAATGGGAAGGAGGAGAGAGAAAGAGAGAGGAGGGAGGAGAGAGAAAGAGAGAGAGGAGAGATGATATGAGATGGTTGTTGATATAGAATAAATATGGGTGTGGGAGGAGTTGGTATAGAGGTGAGAATCCTGAATGACTAGGACATAATATTCCTTTAGAGATGTGTTTAGAGAGTAGTGGGATGCGGATAGCCTTACCCCTCTACTAGGTGTACCATGCTAGGACTAGTAGCTCGTTACGGTTTATATGATCAAAAAAAAGCTCGTTACGGTTTTCTCCTTGGTGCCCCCGACGATTTGTGCCGCTTATTTGAGTGCTGACTATGGCTTAAACTACTTTTTAATCAATAAATAGTATTTTTTTTAAAACAAATCAGTATAAGGATCGATATATACTCAATTTTAAGAACAGGTCATATGCTAAAAATCCAACGTGGAGGAGAGAGCGCCGAAAGAGAACTTGCTAGTGCTTGTGCACTAGAGGCTGTTTAGTTGGCAAATTTTTTGGCGAAACGCTACTGTAGCAGTTTCGTTGTTATTCGGTAAATATTGTTCAATCATGGTCTAATTAGGCTTAAAAGATTTGTCTCGTCCATTTCGTCTAAACTGTGTAATTAGTTTTATTTTTTATCTATATTTAATGCTTCATGCATGTGTTTAAAGATTCGATGTGACGGAGAATCTAAAAATTTTGGCAAAATTTTTGGCATTTAAACGGTGCGTAGCTAGTCTCACGCCCTTCCTGAGAAACACTGTGTCTCTGCCCACCCACGCTTTTCTCTGTTTGCATGTCAGAGCTTCTTGCTTTTAGCTTTTAGGGTGTATTCACTTCACGAAAAGTAGGTGAAAAGTTACTGTAGCATCTTTCGTTGTTATTTGACAAAATTTGTTTAATCATGGACTAACTAGGCTCAAAAAATTCGTCCTGACATTTAAAGACAAACTATGCAATTAGTTATCTTTTTTACCTATATTTAATTCTCCATGCATGCGTCGAAAGATTTGATGTGATGAGTGGAAGAGGAAATATTTTGGGTTGAGATGGGGAAGTGAACGAGACCTTATTTTTTCCTGTACATTCTTACCTCCAGGTCAGCAGATGAAATCGTCAGCTCCGTTGCGGAGGCCCTAATAAGGGAAGAGTACTCAAAAGGGAAAAAAGGAGTGGTTGTATGATTTGAAGAAATATTGTGCTTTTACAAAATATAAGTATCGCTTGTTCTTTTTATCCCTGAATAAATAGATTTTATAGCAATTTAGGACAGACTAGTGTAGCAGAGAACCGACCATACTGTCATTTATTAACTACATTAGTTGTACACAGATCAATAATTGTTCTAATAGCACACTAATTATAGCATTTACTACAGACATGATCTAAGGCCAATCTCAATGAGAGTTTTATAGAGTTTTATGGGGGCATTAAATACGCTAACATGCCACTGTATTGATTAAGAGAGAGATGATGAAAGTTTCATGGGAGTAGAGATAGTTTCGTGGCGATGAAACTCTTCTACACTGTTTCCAAAATATGAGTGTGTTGGAAACTAGGCCTTGAAACCCACACTGAGACGGATCTAACCGCAGAAACTCAACACTAGATTGAGATAGGGGAGGGGGTGCAGTAAATGTGAGGAGACTTCGAGAAAAATAAATGGGCTGATGGACCGTTCAACCTCCGCGATTGATTTTTTGTAGACAAATTCTTGAGCTAGGAATCTATTTATTCAGGGCCAAAGAGAGTAGAATGCAAAAGTTAAGGAGTATAAATCTCAAAATTAGAAAGGTTTCCATACACTAAATGAAGTGGCACATTGTCCATTTGCACCCTCCTAAAAAGAGGAAAATGAGTTTTGTGTGATGTAAAGAAATACCACTATACTCTCACAAAACCACGAGTACCACTTAAAATGCAGCATTTAAGGGTAGTATAAACCTCGAAATTAGTGAGGCTTCTATAACAATGGAGTGGCACATTGTCTTTTTGCTGTTTTGAAAAGAGAGTTACCGAGGTGAGAGAGAAACAATTTTCCAACTAAGAAATTATTCCGGCTTATAAACAGTAAAACAAGGGGATGACTTGGCTTAGAAAAAAAATGTGCCAGCGTGAGTGTGTGGGCAATGGCAAGGTGAGGAGGACTAGCGTTGGTCGCTGCCGATGGGGGGAGGGGGATGTATACAGGTCTTGCGAAAAATAGCGATCAATGGTGCACTTGTTGCGGTCTTATGGAGAACAGAGAAGGTTGACGCGGGCATGAGCGAACAACAAGCAGAGCGATGACAGAGAGGTACATATGAGTTGTTTGGTTGGTGCCTTCCCAGGCATCCTCTGCTCTAGACATGTATCTCTGACTCGGACGCTGAAAATATAATCCAATGCATGTGAGAGTTGCTTACTCCAGATAGACAGGTTTCGTATGTCCCATAATGCCTAGGCAGTGCGCTAAATGAAACTAAAAGGAAAATGCAGCAAGTAGCTAAGTTTATATATGCTCATGTTGCTCGTGGATTGGAATTTTGTTTAAAAGGGCATCCTTTATTAAAAAAAGGTTATTCGTCATGTTGATTTACCTTCTTGTGGATTACAATATTTCTGGAGAATGGTGCTACATGATTATTCTTTGTTTCCATTTTAGAGGGCTACAAGCTCAAAAGTATATATGAAACCGACCAGAGGACTTGTGCTTGCTTTAGGAATATGAACTATCGTTGTTAGAGTCGGTCAATGCAAATGGGAAAAGGCGAAAAGCGAACGAGCTGATGGCTCAGTGGAGCACCCACGGCCTGGGTTCGAGCCCTGCTCGACACAGGTTTCACACTGGGTCTTTTTCCTTTTCTCTGCAGCCTCAAACGCAGATGTTCCACAATGGTGGTGTAGTGGGTCTAGTCTGTGTTCAGTGTGCATACGTGTGTGTGTGGTATGTGGTGTAAGTTTGTATTACAACTTGTATTTGAAGTATTGAGGCTGTAAAAATTAGTACATCCCTCACTATGTCTAAAATATAAGGAATTCTGAGCCCTGTTCTAATTGAAGATATCTTAAAATTTGACTAAATTTTTTAAAAAATAATAATATTTAAGATTTCAAATGAACATCATCGGACAAAATTGGTAGATATCAATTCTTTTCTTTATAAATTGGTGAAACCTATAATAGTTTGAGTTAGGATAAGCTCAAAGAACCTTAAAATTTGGGACGTGAGTGACACACTTTAAGAGAGAAAGAAAGAAACAGAGAAATGCGCATGTGTAACAAATCCCCCCTTTGTATGATAATGGCTTGGTAGGTCTAGCTTTATCGAACAAACATATGCCAAGCAAAAAGAACTTTAGATGCTCACTTCAGTCAGCGACCTCTCATAATCAAAGATGCAAAGTCTAGTCTGGCTCTTCCATGATGTTCTAACTAAAATTCCAAATTGCCCAAATTTATGCTTCCAGTGCCTTGTATTATTCTTGTGCCACTTGTCACCGTTCATTTGTTTATTCCCTTATTAATCTATATAATAAGTCTCTCCGCCGCGCCCAATCATCGGTTTCTTAAGCTCTCTTCACAGTAATTTCGGAATCTCGAACATGGAGACGGTTCACGATGACAAGAGAATCGTTTTGTCTTGCTAATAAGTTGGTTTGGATTGGGTTGGTGACCAAGTAAAAACAAGCAGGGAGTAGTAGTTTCTTGTACATCACCGGACTTGGCCAACTTTTGAAAAGGACATATATAGAGGCCAAAAAACTATCTTTGGACTCACACGTTTTAGCCATTCCAAGAATATCGTTTCAACTGATAAACGTCAATAAGTTCGAGGGTTTGGACAGTAGAAGAGACGGTATGCATGGTTGAGAAATGTGTTTAGTTACTCATGAAATGCAAAATGCAAAATGTCAACTACTTTGGAACGATGAAATGCAAAATACCAAAAAAATTTATGGGTGTGTTTAGTTCCATCCAAAATGCCAAATTTTTTATGGGGTGGGTGAGGGCTTTTTGCCTTTTTGATTTTTTTTTACCTCTTGAGGCCAAAATCTAAAATGGAGAATGGATACCTTTTTGTTAAAAATTTTGCATGATATTTAGTTTCATTCTGTAAAATGATGAACTAAAACCCAAAAAATTTTGGGTGAAATGGGAACTAAACACACCCTAAATTTTGATTTGAGCAATAATATTTCAATAGTGCAGTGGGACTGCTGGGAGAGTAAATGCTGCATTTATTATCTATTTAGTACAGTATACACTACGGCTGAATTAAATACGGAGAAGGAACAAATGGGAGAAGAAGGCTGCCCCGCTTTTGCCTTTGAATATTCTGTGCAGTCCGGTACGGCTGTTGGGTGGACTCCGCTCGCGGCTCACATCAGAATACGGCGGGGATGTTGGCGTTTTAATAAAAAGTCAGAATGCGCCGTGAATTAACTGGGCAAATGATGGCATGCATGCGTGCAACTTGTTGGAACGAACGGGAGTAGGTGGCGAAGAACAGAAGACGGAAGAAGCTTGGGCTCTTCTGGAATATACAAACGGGTTCCTTTGTCCATAACGTCACTCTGGTGACCATCGTTCTCCAGTTACAGTGTTTTAGTGCTTGCAAACTGTCATGTATACTCAAAAGGCCTTGAGTTTTAATAGTGGCAGCCGTCGCTGACCTAAGCGACCGGGTTACGGCAAGAGTAGGCGGTTTAAGTACAAAGTACTCGTGCACTTGCGTTGCTTTGAACATATCTGCTGTTTTCTTTCTCCCAGTGTTATCTGTTATGGACTTGTGGTTGGGGCTGTCCGTGCAGTGAACTAAAAACCGGGACCGCCGGCCGGCCGGCCGGCCCTACTTTCACGTACAAATCCGCATGGCCAAACTTCCATGGAGACATCACTCTATTCGCTGGTGCTTATCAGCAGCAGTGTTTTTTTTTCTCACAACGAATCAGCATCTACCAGAATCAGTCAGTCAGAAATCACTCAGCGAACAGGGTGAGCAAAAAGGAACAGGGTTCTCACATACTTGCGACAAAGCAAAAAGGAGGTGTTCAGAGCCGAAAGGCCCCCTTCGTAGCCCATGGCACTTCACATCCAGTCCACCAGCAGGCAAGAGCTTTGCTTGGCCAGGTCAGCAACTTTGTCTGAAAACAGAAAGAGAAGATACAGGTTACCTGAATGTCAGCATCGACATGGAGGCGGAACGCAACATGGGCACCACGGGCGCGTCAAAAGCAGAGCCAAGGCGCAGTAACAGAGAGCGTCAAGAGCAGAGCCTAGACATGCAACTGCTCCTCACGGAGATCCAGAAACTTTCCTCCGGCCAGACCACCATCGAGAAGCAACTCGCGGATCAGCGCGATCTCCTTGAGCGCTGCTTCGTCGAAGTCGATGATGCCATGGACAAGCGTTTCAAGGAGGCCGACGCGGTCGTCGAGCAGAGGATCATCGACTCTGAGCTTCGTCAGGATCAGCGTCTCCAAGCGATCGAGAAGACAACGGCCGACATCGCCAAGTGGCGCCAAGAGCATGAGGGCGTCGTCGACGACCTTCGTCTACGGATCGGCCGCCTCGACAAGTTCTGGAACCGCTCCATGATCGAGCACACCGACACCTTCACCGAGCCGGGCATCTTCTCCGAGCCGCCGGTGAAGGCGGAGCAGCACGCCGCACCGACCTCTGTAGGCTATACGGCTGCTCGGCCAAATGGCCACCGCGAAGAACTTCACCACCGAGAGAATGAATATGGGGAGGTCACCGCCTATATTCATTCCCCGGTCACGGGTATGAATGATCCACCTGACCCCCCTCCTAAACCCCATGGCACTGCATCAGATCTCATTCAATCTCGTAATCGCCCACCAGAGCACTACCATAACCCCACCGGCAAACTGCCTAAGATGACTTTTCCCACGTTTGATGGCACCGATCTTAAACTGTGGATCACGTGCGCACAAGATTATTTTGCCATGTATTCTGTTGATCCAGCTGTGTGGATCTAGTGTTCACGTATGTAGTTCCTTGGCCTAGCCAAGAAATGGATTCAATCCATGACTGAAGAACTGAAAACGATGACCTGGACACAGTTTTGTCATGCCCTGCACACTCGTTTTGATAGAGATCAGCACGAGTTCCTGCTTCGCAAACTCAATCACTGTAAGGTCCAAATAGGCTAGAGGGGGGGTGAATAGCCTAATTAAAACTTCTACAAGAATTACTTAACCACGAGTTAGTACGAAAGGTGGCGAAGCAAAAGCACTAGCTCTAACTAATTAAGCAAGCCACCTACACAAGTCTAGTACAAGGCTATTCACTAAACACAACAACAACTACAAGCTAGAAACAAAAATAAATACGAGAGAAGAGCTTTGATTGATTATACCGCCGTGTAGAGATGAGATGTACCAATCAATCAATCACACAAGAGAAATCCTCGGGAAGAGAATGACACAAGAATTTATCCCGAGGTTCACTTGCTTCCCGGCAAGCTACTCCCCGTTGTGGCGATACACCCACTTGTCGGTTCGCGAGCTAATCGACTATCAAGAGTCGAGCCCTCGGCGGGCGCCGCACAACCGCACACAAGATGGGGATCCTCCAAGCCACGAGCTCCACTAGAGTATCCAATTTGCGAACTCCCGCGGGGAAGGATCAAGAACCCCTTACAACACTTGGTGAAGGCTCCAACAATCTCCAATTGCGAGCTCAATCACCTCCGCTGCTCCAAGCCGTCTACCGTGTCGGGAAACACGGAAGAGTAACAAGAAATCCGCAGCAACTCGAAGATCAAGTGCCTCTAGAATGCAACTCTCAAGCAATGCACTTGAATCTCACTCAATCTCACTCAAGATGTGCAACTATGCAAAGAGATGAGTGGAGGGGTTGTTCTCTAGCTCAAAGTATGTCTCTATATCTCAAAGTGTGCAAGAGATGCCCTCAAACCCCGGCCAATGTCTATTTATAACGAAGGGGTACGCAGCTAGCCGTTACGGATGACACAGCGAAAATCGTGCTGACCGGACGCTCCGGTCAGGGTGACCGGACGCGCTCAACGAGTGACCGGACGCGACAGTGCCAGCGTCCGGTCGCGTTCCAGTAAGCTCCAGCTACGACCGGACGCGTCCGATCGTACGTGACCGGACGCGCCGCGCGTCCGATCGTCACTCCGCTTCTCTCTGTGTTTCTGGACGCGTGACCGGACGCTCCGGTCCCGTGAAGGACCGGACGCGCCGGTCGCGCGTTTCTCTCTTACGCCCAGTTGAACTGACCGGACGCGCTGGTCAGGCCAGACCCGCGTCCGGTCACAAACCCTAGAGCTCGCGCTGCGTTGAACTGACCGGACGCGTCCGGTCAAACCGAGACCGCGTCCGGTGCAGCGTCCGATCGCCGTTTTTCAGTGAAAAATATTTCGGACTTTCGCCACCTTTTCTCGCCTCCGGCGCAATAGAAAATAGGCATTTCATTTTCTCGAAAACGCCTGAATCCCGCGCTCGCACGCTCGGCGGGAGGGAGAGCGAACCCCAAACCCCTTATTACCGCTCAAACACCACCGCCTTCGCAAATGTGCTAACACCACCAAGTGTACACCACAAAGTGCATGTGTGTTAGCATTTCACAAACATTTTCCAAGGCGTTATGTTAGTTCTCAACTAGATCCTAATGCATATGCTCAAGACATTTATCTAGTGGCACTTGATTCCCGAGCTAACCGTGATTGCCCCTCTTGATAGTCGATTATGTATCCTAAATCCGGTCAATCACTTCTCTACTCAACTTAGACCGGCAAAAGGAAAACCCTATGGTTTATACCTTTGCCTTGCGCTCTTAGATCCTTCTCCTCTACTTGATCATCAAGTTCATCATATTATGTGCATCTCCACCATGATCAACATTTTACGTCCATGCACCATCACTTTGTGATCTTGTGGCCACCGCTCCTTGCCACGTACACCTTCATCACATGCGTTGCTTATGCCTAACTCAAAACACTTAATACAATAGCATTAGCAACTTGATGTCATTAATTACCAAAACCAAACTTGGGCTTTCAATCTCCCCCTTTTTGGTAATTGATGACAACCATCACAAAGATATGAAATGAAATCAATTTTCAATTTCGATAGTATTAGCTCCCCCTACATATATGCTTCCATGAGTTTGGTTCAATTATGCACATATGTATGGATTTGAATTTTGGGAGAGTTACTACTATCAAATTGATGCTAAGGTATATAGAATGGACCTTTGAAGCGTGATACCAATCGGAGTTGCCTTTATATACCATCCTTAGCATCGAAGTAGCTAGACACCACTTGTAATACATCACTTGTAAAGATCATAACACACTAAAGTACTTTGTGAGATCAACATTAAAAGCAAAGGTGTCTAGATACCACATGTAAAGCTGCTCTTAACAAATCATCATTCAAGTTCTATTTCTAGCATACACCATACAATCATGAATTATGAATTTAAGCTTTGCAATGCAACAATTCATTATGTTAATGCACATACAAATGCAACAAATAATTCATGAGCTTGCTCCCCCTACTTGTGTGCTCAATTTTAATTGATCCCTTTCTAATGTCATATCTTTTGCTTTCTCTCCCCCTTAGTAACTTAACTTTTTATCTTTGTGACTTTTCTATCTTTGTGACTTTTCTCTCCCCCTTTGTCAACAATCACCAAAAAGGTGCCAATTTTAGTGAGAGATAAGTCAATCAATATGAGGGAGTTCAAATTATGGTTCAATCTAGATCACTTGCCTAGAATACGTAATTCGGTTTGATCCAAGGATAAGCTTCTTCATACCTCATAAAGTATAAGGGTTATCTTGACCATGTTGAATTACACATCATGAGCTTATTTTCTAGATTCAACACTAGGTTTGCAAGCCCACAAATATGTCATATGCTACCACTAGATCAATCAATCATAGAAGCAATAGTGGTACCATATATACATCAAAATCATTTAATTTTCATGAATGAGCCTATTTGTCATGCAAATATGTCTATATGTTCTAAACATGTCCTTAGCAAAGTATGAATGATATGCCAAACAACTTTACCTTGATATGTCTGAGGAGAGGCATGTCATATAAGAATGTGGGGGTGCACTCATTTCAAGTTGGAGAAGTCAAGTATGTTCAATTCATTCTTTAACTTGTAAAATCTCTTCTCATCAAGTGGCTTTGTAAAGATATCGGCTAGTTGATCTTCGGTGCCAATGCTTTCAATGCTAATATCACCCTTTTGTTGATGGTCCCTTATGAAGTGATGCCTTATGTCAATGTGCTTCGTTCTTGAATGTTGAACCGGATTTTGTGTCATCTTTATAGCACTTTCATTGTCACAAAACAAAGGCACATTCTTAAATTTGATTCCAAAGTCATTCAAGGTGGCTTTCATCCAAAGCAATTGTGCACAACAACTACCGGCACTAATGTATTCGGCCTCGGCGGTAGATAGTGCAACACTATTTTGTTTCTTTGATGACCATGAAACAAGAGACCTTCCAAGCAATTGACAAGTGCCACTTGTGCTCATTCTATCAATCTTGCATCCACCATAGTCGGAGTCCGAATATCCAATCAACTCAAAGTTAGACCCCTTGGGATACCATAGTCCAACATCATGAGTGCCCTTAAGATATCTCAATATCCTTTTGGTTGCTTTCAAGTGACTTTCTCTAGGTGAAGCTTGATATCTTGCACACTTGCATACACTAAACATCACATCCGGCCTAGAAGCGGTGACATAGAGCAAACTTCCAATCATGGATCGGTATTGTTTTTGATCTACCATGTTGCCACTAGCATCAATACCCAATTGATCATTAGTGCCCATTGGTGTGCTCATTGGCTTAGCTTCTTGCAATCCAAACTTCTTGATCATGTCCTTGATGTACTTGCCTTGACTTACAAAAGTGTCATTCTTCATTTGCTTGATTTGAAGTCCAAGGAAGTAACTAAGCTCTCCAATCATAGACATTTCAAACTCATTAGCCATCATATTTCCAAACTCTTCACAAAAGTCTTGGTTAGTTGATCCAAAGATAATATCATCAACATAGATTTGTAACACAAACAAGTCATTTCCAAGCTTCTTGGTGAAGAGAGTGGTGTCAACCTTTCCCATCTTGAACCCTTTAGAGAGGAGAAAGTCCCTCAACCTCTCATACCATGCTCTAGGTGCTTGCTTCAAACCATACAATGCCTTCTTTAGCTTGTAAACATAGTTGGGCTTCTTATCATCTTCAAAACCGGGAGGTTGCTCAACATAAACTTCTTCATTGATGTAGCCATTGAGAAATGCACTCTTGACATCCATTTGATAGAGCTTGATGTTGTGTGCACAAGCATATGCTAATAAGATTCTAATTGCTTCCAATCTTGCAACCGGTGCATATGTTTCTCCAAAGTCAAGACCCTCAACTTGAGTGTATCCTTGTGCTACTAATCTTGCTTTGTTCCTCACAACCATGCCATCTTGATCTTGCTTGTTTCTAAAGACCCACTTAGTACCAATCACATTATAGTTCTTTGGCCTCTCAACAAGTTCCCAAACTTGATTTCTAATGAAGTTGTTTAGCTCTTCATGCATGGCATTTACCCAATCGGAATCTTTCAATGCATCTTCTATTTTCTTAGGTTCTTCAAGTGACACAAATGAGTAGTGCTCATAAAAAGATGCTAGCCTTGATCTAGTTTGAACACCACTTTGAATTCCACTAATGATTTGGTCCAACGGATGATCTCTTGCGATGCTAGTAGGTTGGAGTATTGGGAGTTGATTGCTTTCACTTGTTTGACCTTGAACTTGAGCTTCATCATGAGTACCACTAGAGCTTGCTTGATTTGTATCAATTTGCACACTTTGGTTGATCACATGAATATCATCATCATCAACTTGCCTCGGCCTTATGTCACCAATGTCCATGTTCTTCATTGCATTTGACAATTGATCTCCTCTCACATCATCAAGGTTTTGAGCTTCATTTTGAGACCCTTGGGTTTCATCAAACTCAACATCATGAACTTCTTCCAAGGTGCCATTTGTGAGATTCCAAACTCTATATGATTTGCTTGTGGTAGAATAACCAAGTAAGAACCCTTCATCACATTTCTTTTCAAACTTGCTCAACCTAGTGCCTTTCTTGAGAATATAGCATTTGCAACCAAACACTCTAAAGTATGCAATGTTAGGCTTTCTTCCATTCAATAGCTCATATGGTGTCTTTCCAAGCTTCCCATGGCAATAGAGACGGTTGCTACAATAGCAAGCCGTGTTTATGGCTTCACTCCAAAATGAATGACTAACATTGTATTCACTAAGCATTGATCTAGCCATGTCAATCAAAGTTCTATTTTTCCTTTCAACTACACCATTGGATTGAGGAGTGTATGTTGGTGAGAATTGATGTCCAATACCAAAATCATCACACAAATCTTCAATTTTTGTGTTCTTGAACTCACTACCATTGTCACTTCTAATCTTCTTGATGGTAGTCTCAAACTCATTTTGCACCCTCTTGACAAAAGACTTGAATAGATCATAAACATCACTCTTGTCAAAGAGAAAGAACACCCAAGTGTATCTAGTGTAGTCATCCACAATCACAAAACCATACTTGTTGCCACCAATGCTAGTGTATGTTGTTGGCCCAAACAAGTCCATGTGCAATAGCTCAAATGCTTTTGATGTGCTCATCTCACTCTTACTAGGATGTATATTTCCAACTTGTTTGCCGGCTTGACAAGCACTACATAGTTTATCCTTCTCAAAGGTGACATCCTTCAATCCTCTAACTAAGTCATGCCTCAAAAGTTTATTCAATTGTTTTATTCCAACATGACCAAGCCTTCTATGCCATAACCAACCCATACTAGATTTACTAAGCAAGCATGATGTCAATTGTGTCTCACTATCATTGAAGTCAACCAAGTATAAGCTATCATGTCTAAATCCTTTGAATATCAAGTTTGATCCATCAACACTTATGACTTCAACATCATCACTACCAAATATGCACTTGAAACCAAGATCACAAAGTTGTGCCACCGATAAAAGATTGAAATCCAAGCTCTCAACTAGCAATACATTAGATATGCTCATGTCATTTGTGATAGCAACTTTACCAAGCCCTTTGACCTTGCCTTTCTTGTTGTTGCCGAAAGTGATAGCATCAAAACCACTATTTTGACTTGTATCAATTGAATTGAACATACAAGAGTCTCCGGTCATATGTTGAGTGCACCCACTATCAAGCACCCAATGCCTTCCTCCGGCTTTGTAATTGACCTACAAGACAAGATCAATTCTTTTTAGGTACCCAAACTTGTTTGGGTCCTCCAAGGTTAGAGACTAAGCTCTTTGGTACCCAAATGGCTTTCTTCTTTGAGCCCATCCATGGTGCACCAATGAACTTAGCATGAACACCATTTGTACCCTTGGTAAGCATATAGAAAGAGTTAAACTTGATTGAGGATACATTTGCATTGGATTTCTTGTTCATGCAATGTTGCTCTTTGTGACCAACTTGCTTGCAACTTTTACAATAGCTACCATTGTTCTTCACAAAACGAGTCTTGTGAGGAGCAAAAGCGGCCTTGCCTTTCTTGGGGTTATAGCCCAATCCCTCTTTGTAGAGAGAAGCTCTTTGGCTACCCAAGCACATAAGCAAGCGGTCCTCACCACCATAAGCCTTAGCTAATGTGTGATTGAGCTCTTTTACCTCCTTCTTGAGATTTTCATTCTCTACTATAAGTGTGGAGTCACAAGTGAAACCATCACTACTAGATGAGGATGATGTAGATGAGCTACATGAAGGGTTAGTAGGAGCAACAATAATAGGCTTATGAAAAGTTTCATCAATTATATCACATGATATGCCTATGTTACAAGTTTTAGCTTTCTCAACATTAGTTGGCATGTTTTCACATTTTTTAACTAGAGAGGAATGAGCTTCTTCAAGCTTAGTGTGAGACTTTTGAAGCTTCTTATGGTCTACCTTTAGACTCTCATAAGATGCCCTAAGCTCATCAAGTTCTTGCATAAGGTTTTTCTTTTCCTTAAGCAAGCCCTTGCACTCCTTTCTAGATTCTTTAAAATGTTGAGTGCAATCTTCTAGCATAGTGATTAGTTCATCTTTAGTGAATTCTTCTTCATCACTATCACTATCACTAGCATTATCATGATCACTCTCATCGTCGGATGATACCTTAGCGGCCTTAGCCATGAAGCATGATGGAGTGTCGAAGAGGGAGACCTTCTCTTGGATGGCAATGCTAGCATGTCCCTTCTTCTTGCTCTTGTAGTCATCCTCATCATCACTTGAGGAATCATCACTATCCCATGTAGCAACATGAGAATCATTCTTCTTCTTATAAGAGCTCTTTTTCTTTTCTTGCTTCTTCTCTTTCTTGATAGCATCTTCATCATCACTATCATAAGGACACTTTGCAATGAGATGGTCCTTGCTATGGCATCTAAAGCATCTCATGGTATGCTCATTCTTCTTGTAAGAGTTCTTCCTCCTTCTTGCACGAAAGCCCTTCTTCTTCATGAATTTGCCAAATTGTTTGACAAAGAGAGCCATCTTCTCATCAATGTCATCACTATCACAAGAGCTTGAGTCTTCATCACTTGATGATTCAATCTTGGATTTGCCCTTGGATGTGGTGGCTTTGAATGCCACACTCTTCTTCTTCTCATCATCCTTCTTCTCATTTTCCTTCTTCTTCTTCTTTACCAACTCATCCTTCTCATCATCTTCTCTATATGAATCGTCGGTCATCACTTCTTGAAATATTTGTTGAGGAGTTGAATCCTTCAAAGTAGTCCTCACTAGCACGGTGATCAATGTATCAAATCTCTTGGGTAGACTTCTCAAGAACTTCATAGAGAATTGATTGTCCTTGACCTCCTCACCAAGTGCCTTGAGCTCATTGACAATGACTTGCAACCTATGAAACATCTCCGGTACACTCTCATCATCTTGCATCTTGAAGCTTGAAAATTTTTCTTGCAAGATATATGCTTTAGCGGTCTTTGTACCTTCGGTGCCCTCAAATGTTTCTTCTAGCTTGGCCCAAGCATCATGAGCAATCTCTATGTTCTTTACTTGCTCAAATGTCTTGTCATCTAGTGCCTCATGAAGAGCACTAATGGCAATATCATTGCATTGGAGCTTCTTCTCCTCTACCGGTGTAGGTGCTTCCGGATTAGCAACCTCAAATTTTGTTTCGGTGACCTTCCACACTTCTCTATTGATTGACTTTAGGTGTGCGGTCATCTTAACCTTCCAATATGCATAATTTGTGCCATCAAAGTGAGGTGCCTTCTTGGTGTTGTTGATGTGCAAGCTTAATTGAGCCATTTCTTTTTCACCGTAGGTTGTTAAGCCTCAAATAAACGGTGCCTCGGCTCCGATACCACTTGTAAGGTCCAAATAGGCTAGAGGGGGGGGGGTGAATAGCCTAATTAAAACTTCTACAAGAATTACTTAACCACGAGTTAGTACGAAAGGTGGCGAAGCAAAAGCACTAGCTCTAACTAATTAAGCAAGCCACCTACACAAGTCTAGTACAAGGCTATTCACTAAACACAACAACAACTACAAGCTAGAAACAAAAATAAATACGAGAGAAGAGCTTTGATTGATTATACCGCCGTGTAGAGATGAGATGTACCAATCAATCAATCACACAAGAGAAATCCTCGGGAAGAGAATGACACAAGAATTTATCCCGAGGTTCACTTGCTTCCCGGCAAGCTACTCCCCGTTGTGGCGATACACCCACTTGTCGGTTCGCGAGCTAATCGACTATCAAGAGTCGAGCCCTCGGCGGGCGCCGCACAACCGCACACAAGATGGGGATCCTCTAAGCCACGAGCTCCACTAGAGTATCCAATTTGCGAACTCCCGCGGGGAAGGATCAAGAACCCCTTACAACACTTGGTGAAGGCTCCAACAATCTCCAATTGCGAGCTCAATCACCTCCGCTGCTCCAAGCCATCTACCGTGTCGGGAAACACGGAAGAGTAACAAGAAATCCGCAGCAACTCGAAGATCAAGTGCCTCTAGAATGCAACTCTCAAGCAATGCACTTGAATCTCACTCAATCTCACTCAAGATGTGCAACTATGCAAAGAGATGAGTGGAGGGGTTGTTCTCTAGCTCAAAGTATGTCTCTATATCTCAAAGTGTGCAAGAGATGCCCTCAAACCCCGGCCAATGTCTATTTATAACGAAGGGGTACGCAGCTAGCCGTTACGGATGACACAGCGAAAATCGTGCTGACCGGACGCTCCGGTCAGGGTGACCGGACGCGCTCAACGAGTGACCGGACGCGACAGTGCCAGCGTCCGGTCGCGTTCCAGTAAGCTCCAGCTACGACCGGACGCGTCCGATCGTACGTGACCGGACGCGCCGCGCGTCCGATCGTCACTCCGCTTCTCTCTGTGTTTCTGGACGCGTGACCGGACGCTCCGGTCCCGTGAAGGACCGGACGCGCCGGTCGCGCGTTTCTCTCTTACGCCCAGTTGAACTGACCGGACGCGCTGGTCAGGCCAGACCCGCGTCCGGTCACAAACCCTAGAGCTCGCGCTGCGTTGAACTGACCGGACGCGTCCGGTCAAACCGAGACCGCGTCCGGTGCAGCGTCCGATCGCCGTTTTTCAGTGAAAAATATTTCGGACTTTCGCCACCTTTTCTCGCCTCCGGCGCAATAGAAAATAGGCATTTCATTTTCTCGAAAACGCCTGAATCCCGCGCTCGCACGCTCGGCGGGAGGGAGAGCGAACCCCAAACCCCTTATTACCGCTCAAACACCACCGCCTTCGCAAATGTGCTAACACCACCAAGTGTACACCACAAAGTGCATGTGTGTTAGCATTTCACAAACATTTTCCAAGGCGTTATGTTAGTTCTCAACTAGATCCTAATGCATATGCTCAAGACATTTATCTAGTGGCACTTGATTCCCGAGCTAACCGTGATTGCCCCTCTTGATAGTCGATTATGTATCCTAAATCCGGTCAATCACTTCTCTACTCAACTTAGACCGGCAAAAGGAAAACCCTATGGTTTATACCTTTGCCTTGCGCTCTTAGATCCTTCTCCTCTACTTGATCATCAAGTTCATCATATTATGTGCATCTCCACCATGATCAACATTTTACGTCCATGCACCATCACTTTGTGATCTTGTGGCCACCACTCCTTGCCACGTACACCTTCATCACATGCGTTGCTTATGCCTAACTCAAAACACTTAATACAATAGCATTAGCAACTTGATGTCATTAATTACCAAAACCAAACTTGGGCTTTCAATCACATTCGCCAACTCACATCTGTCCAAGACTATGTCGATCGCTTCGTTGAGCTCATTGATCATCTCAAAGCCTATGATTCCAACCACAGCACCCTGTCCCACATAACTCGCTTCATCGATGGCCTGCATTCTGAAATACATTTTGTTCTTCTTGTTCAAAGGCCCGATACACTGGATACTGCGTAAACCTTGGCGCTTTTGCATGAAGAAGCGTTGGAGACCACAAGGCGGCGTGATTATAAGCCATGAAATCAGAAGCTGGGCTATCCACAGCAGCAGCGTGCTGATCGAGCTGCTGTGAGAATTGGCGAGCTACCAGCACCCAACGCGAAGCCGATTGACAAGAAATTGGCCGATCTCAAGGCTTTCAGGCGTGCTCGGGGCTTGTGCGACCATTGTGGCGAGAAGTGGAGTAGGGACCACAAGTGTGCTCCTCAAGTCGGTCTTCATGTGCTTGACGAGCTCTATGCTTTATTCTCTGAAAACTGCACTATAGATGGACTGACACCAGCAATCGAAGAAGAACTTCCTGAAGAAAAATGTTGTTGTCTCTCGGCTGACGTTGTTGCTAGTGCTGGAGTGAAGACTTTGCAGTTTGCTGGGGTATTCCATCAACAACCAGTAACTATTCTTGTCGATTCTGGCAGCTTTGCATCCTTTGTCAGTCACGCTCTGGTGACAAGTCTGTCTATTGTTTCAGAGCCATGTTCCTCTGTATCTGTTCGCATTGCTAATGGTGACAAGTTGATTTGCTCCACTCAATTGTCCACAGCTGTTTGGACCATGCAGCAGTACCATTTCACTCACCCACTGAAAATAACTACCTCTCAGCCAGTATGACATTATCCTTGGTATGGACTGGTTACAGAAATTCAGTCCCATGAAAGTTGACTGGTTTCAATGTTGGTTGCAGTTCACTTACAAGGGTTCCACTGTCAAGCTCCAGGGTATTCTGCCAGAAGATACTATCTACAATCAGGAACTCTTGGTCTAATTATTTAGCTTATCTTCTGAAGCAGCTGTAAGGCCGTTACCTCCGGATATCAAGGCATTGCTCTCAGAATTTCCATCATTAGTGCAACCACCTGACACATTACCTCCAAAACGAGATTGTGATCATGACATTCCTTTGGTTGAAGGAGCTAGACCTATGTCAGTCAGACCATACAAGTATCCTCATGCCTTGAAAACTGAGATTGAGAATCAGGTAGATGCCATGCTACAGCAGGGACTCATTCAGCCCAGTACATCTCCTTTTAATTCTCTAGTGCTTTTAGTTAGAAAGAAAGACACCACTTGGCATTTTTGTGTTGACTATAGGTATTTAAATGCCTTGACAGTCAAATCTGCATTTCCTATTCCAGTCTTTGATCAACTTATGGATGAGCTTCATGATGCCACCTATTTCTCTACTTTGGATATGTTGTCTGGATACCACCAAATCAGGTTGAAAGAAGGGGAGGAACACAAAACTACTTTCTCCACTCATGTTGGGCATTATGAGTTCAGAGTGGTGGCTTTTGGATTGTCTGGCGCTCCTGCCACTTTCCAGGGAGCTATGAACAGTACCCTGAAGCCATGCCTCAGGAAATTTGCAATTGTTTTCTTTGATGACATATTAGTGTACAACAAGTCTTATGCAGAGCACATTGATCACCTGCGCCAAGTTTTCACTTTGCTAGCTTAGGATCAGTGGCATATCTAGCTTTCCAAATGTAAATTTGCTCAAACACAGATTGCTTACCTAGGCCATGTCATCAGTGACAAAGGGGTGGCCACAGACCCAAGCAAAATCGATGCAGTGACATCCTGGCCCACTCCCACTTCAGTCAAAGAACTTAGAAGTTTTTTAGGGTTTGCTGACTTCTATCGTCGGTTTGTCAAGCATTATGCGGTTATATCAAGCCCACTGACTGCTCTCCTTAAGAAGCATGCCTTGTTCATTTGGTCCTCTGCACATGAGACAACATTTCAAACACTGAAGCAAGCTCTATGTTCTTCTCCTCTCCTGGCTCTTCTAGACTTCACCAAACCTTTCTACATTGAAACTAATGCTTCCCATTCTGGCGTGGGTGCCGTCTTGTTACAAGAAGGCCGTCCTCTTGCTTTTCTCAGTCGTGCACTTGGGCCTAAGAATCAGGTCTCTCTGCTTATGAAAAAGAGTACATGGCCATTCTCATTGTCGTTGATCAGTGGAGGTACTATCTTCAGCTAGGCGAATTTGTCATTTACACCGATCAGCGCAGCCTGGTTCATTTGGGATGTAACGCCCCAGGTGTTTATCACCAATTAAGTAGTGGGTTTGAGCTCAAACATGATAGATTAGGGAAGATGGCGATGTCAAAGTCAAACCTATGGGGATAAGCCCTAACCTAAACTTGGATATTGCACCCTTGCTTACATATAGACTCAATTAAAAGATATATGCTTGGGTGTTGCTATCAAAGTATCTTCACTTGTCTCATCTCAATAACTATCTATATTTAGCCCTGGAAAAGTTTCATGGAGTTTGGAATCAAAAAGTCACATGAAATGATAAGTTCCATTCCTATTGGAACTTGCATCATTAAGTGAATGGAATTGTAGATCATCAGCCAAACCATGCAAACTTGCCCAAGTGACTCTAGATGAACTCTACAACAAAAGTCATGAAGGGTTCATTTTGAGCAAATGTCAAGAAATTGCCCCGATTGGCCTAAAACCCTAGTTTCGGCTTTATCGAGTTGATACTTTGACCAAAGTGAAAGTTTGACTTCTGTACCAATTATGAGGTTTGACCTTAAACTAAAGTTGTAGTTAATCTTGTGTAGAACAAACTTTGTTTAATGGTCAAGAGCTAGTTTGGCCTCTAACCTAGTCAAATAGAGATCACAATGTGGAATCAGCTGCTGTTTTCAGCACTTAGAAAAATATTCTAAGTCCTCGAGTGGACAACAGAAAGTTGACAAGTTGGCAACATTTTATCCTCCAAATTCATATAGTGGCTCAATTAGGTTCCTTAATATGAGTTGGAGTGCTGTTCATGGGGGACACAATGAATCAAGTGTCATTACATTTGGAGTATAATTGGATCTCCAAAATCAATTGCTAAAACAGCATGTTTGCAACTTTGTCGCTCACAGGATCCTGAGATTGGCATGTCGCGTTCTCCAAAAATTGTTAAGTAACTTGGGTAGGTCCAAATGTAAAAGTTGGAGCTCACATGAAGGGGAAGGCCATGCAAGAAGATGGCATAAGTTGCATTTCATTTTGGCCATAAATTCTTGTAGTTGTTAATCATTGTCAACTCACTGACACTGCCGACTTGGAGGTCAATTAGCTGCCAATCTAAAGCCCTAATGGCCAAGCACCCTTAACCAAAATTTTAGAGCACAAGTAGTAGAGCAAACTTTGTTTTGGGCCCATGATCCAGTTCGGCTCAGAGCTAGCCCAAAATCGACACCCAAGACGCCCTGATCTGTGCACACCAACTGCTCGACAGCTGTCCTCTAAGGGATGGGCGTGGCGGCCATGCGTCGTGCGTCTCTTCCATGGACGCCGCGCGTCCATTCTCTCTGCCACGCGCGTCCTCCTCCCTGCCGCGTGTGCTGTGCCCTGGATCACTGGGGGAGGCTGAGGCCGAGCTCCCCATATCACACTCGCCCTCACGCGCTCTCGCTTCCTTCCCCCTCGCTCTCTGGCTGCTCCACGGTCGCTAGCCGCCAGAGCCGCCATTGCCGTGCGTTGGAGCTCCCGCCCCAACTGCTGTTGTGCTCTCTTCTCGTCCCAATCAAGTGCACCACCATTGTCTCTAGCTTGGGCCAACCCTCTGGCGCCCCTTCCCTGGCCGTCCTGCATGCCGCAGCGCCGCCGTGGTGCCGCCATGGCCACCGGTGCCGCGGTCACACGCGGCCAGTGCGCCACGAGCCACCTCTGGCCGAGCTGTGGCTGCTCGTGGATGCGCGCGGACCCCCTGGTACTCCCCCACTGCACCACCACCGTCGACGAGCTTTTCCGCCGCCGTAGTCCGCCTCCGCCGGAGCACCAGTCATCGGTTCCGCCCGTTTCTAGGGCCAGTCGGCCTTGGGTCACCTCGCGCAGAGCCGAGCGGTTCCTCGGAGGCGCCTGGACCCACCGGAGCTCGAGCCGCCCTTCTCCATCGCCGGCGAGCCTCCTCCAGCTGCCACCGGCCATCTTCCCCCGCCGCCCTCTGCTCTCTGCCTCGGGAGAAAGAAGAGGAAGGCCGACACCTCCTCTCTGTTTCCTTGTGTGGGTGACAAGTGGGCCCAATGGTACAGCGGGTCCTGCACGTCGGTTAAATGGTGACTGATTTGGGTGCTTGTTCGGGTGCGTTTAGCGAATTAAGTTAGGGTTGAGTAATTCTGTTTTTGAATTTCAGAAATTTATAAATCTTATAAAATTCATATCTCATGCTAGTTAATTCCAAAAATAGCAAAAGTGGACTTTTTGGAAACCTTGAGAAAAGATCTATGCAGTGGAGTCATAATATGTTACATGTTTATAGGTATTTTCTAATGTCTTTATTTAAGTTTTAAAAATACCTTTAAAATACCTTTAAACTTAACCAGAGCAAGATCTGGAGTTTTAGAACTCCAAAAATAGTGATTCTTGTTTTGTTAATTTTGTGATGACAAGTACTTGCTAGGAAAAATATTAAACACACTATTTGTTCACTGTTTTCTTAGGGTTTTGATTTGACCTTGATAAATAAGGAATTTACATTATATTGCTTGTTATTTTTATATCTTGAGTTGTGCTGCTCCAATTGAGGTGAAATTTTTATGGTAGTCTTTCCATGCTATGAATGTACTATGGTAGAAACTTCATGATCATTGCTTACTGTAGGATCAAATTATTGATTTAACTTGTTTATGTCTTGATAACTAGCTTATAAATAATATATATATGATAGAATGGAAAATGTTGTTCCATTAGCTTAGTATGATGTTTATATATCATATTAATTCATGCTAGGGCCATGTGTTCATAGAAAATATGGAGTTTTAGGTTTAACTTGCTCTCACATGATGTATTGCTATAGCCATTTGTCTTTTTCATAGAGGTTGTTATACATGTCCAAATGGTTTCAAATTTGGATAGTAGACTTTTGGGAGCATGTGTAGGCCTTTGTAATTTTGGTAGAATTTATTATGCACTTTTGATATGTGTTCATAATTCCACCTAATTATCTAAATAAATTAAGAAAATGCATTAAAAGAATTTATTTAGGAATGGACACTATGTTTTCTGGTGTTCATTAGTCATGTGTGACATGTTGGTAAAGTTGGTTTTATCTAATTATATGTTTGCAACATAAGTTAATAATTATTTCTTGCAAATGAGGTTTATGGACAGATCTGGAAACTTGGCAAAGTTCTTAATGATAATGTCCTTTGTTGTGAAACTTGTTTATACAAAAGTTGTAGATAATTTATATATTTAGCTGCTGTTAAGATTTGGTGGTATTTGGCCATGTGGTTTAGGAATTATAGCTGTTTAAAGTTGAGTTACAGAATTGCTTGCTCTCTGTCTTGTTAGACCAGTTTCTGTGTTTGTATAAATTCGACATGTTAGACTTTGGAATCATGCTATGATGATTATAAATGAAATGTAGAGAATTTCATAAGCTTTCCATAATGTCTTCTTGCAAGTCATTTGGATTTAGGGATCTCCAGTTATGATTGATTTACTGAGCTACTGTATGTATGTCCAGAAAGTAGCAGATTCTTGTTCTAGTGCTTTGATTGACTTTGCCATGCTAGGGTGTGGAAGTGTGGCTCATATCCTTGATGGTACTTAGTTTAGTGCCATGTGAGCTTGTGAGACTTGTTTCTTGATTGATGTGCTTGCCTTCTTCTATGTTATGCCTTAGTGAGGATTAAGTTAATTAGCTCTAGGTGTTTAGGGGAACTTTGGTATGCTTGTTTGATTACTTTGTGTATTGCACTTCTATGCATTCATACATATGCATTGTTGCACCTTATTTAGGTAAGTTAGCTGAAGCACGTGAAGGACCTAAGGTGGAGCCAAACCCGAAGATGGAGTTGGTGGATCCATCCCGAAGATCGAAGGACCGGACAACTGGTAGATTGGAAGATGCTCGCAAAGCGAACTCATCTGACATACTCTAACTTGAGTCGGATCCCAGGCAAGCCCCGGAGCATTATAAGCCTCCTATCTTTAAAGCAATTAATTCTATATATGTTATAAGTATTGTTGCATTAAGTGATAGGAGTTGGTTGGAAACCCTTGCTGCATTATATCATTCCTTGTCCAGATATATGAATCCTTGAATCTTACATAGATTAGGATCGAGTAGATGCTTAGCCCTGCTTTAAGCGGTAGAAGTCAGGTGATTTTCTATCACCTGCGAGACATAGGGATATTCATATATGGCACGGTTGGCTATATTTGCTATCGTGGAAAGGAACCATGTGTTAATAAAATGAAATGAGACCGGGCGGGATGATGATAGTGAAGCGACAAGGCATGGAGGTCTTAGGTGTGAATCTATCCCTGTCTGAGTCGTTTAAGGACCGATTCGCTGTACGTCCTTGAGTCATGTTGAACGCAGTCTAACACTTAGTTGACCGGATAAGTCGTTCCGACCGCGAAGCCGAGTAATATGATTCAGGCCGGGAATCGAATGGTAGGTTGCTTCTTGGAGGAGAGAAATGATGTGCTTGGGGACATTGGCGTGAGACCAAGGGGGGTTAGAGTCCCTATCACCTGGCAGAGTGTCGCCCTTGGGGTCGCGACATCATTCGGACCCGCGATTCCTGAATCATATGAAAAGGTGGCCTGTGCGACCCTGGCAGGGGTCTGCACGGTGAGTGTTAGAAATACCCCTCCAGCTGGATAGGAATTCGATTCGAATCGCCGTCGCTCCCGGTTAGTGAGCACTTGACTTGAGCAGCGGCAACGTAGATTCCATTAAATTGAACGGATGGTTAATTGGATCACGATGGAAAGGTTGCCTCAATTTATACCTGCTATGGTTAATATTGTTTGCTCCTAATAAAGTGAGTGCTCTAGTACAGGTGCTAATATAGATGATAGGCTAATGATGATTAACTTGATGCTTAAGCATTAATGATTACTTATCTGTATTAAGCTTTTATGCAAAATGTTGTTAAGCTAGCCCCACTTTATATCAGCCTTGCATGATCCTTGGTGTCACCTTATTTCTGGTTTCTAACGGGTAAGTCTAGCTAGTACCTTCTTGTACTCAGGGTTTTATCCCCACTTGTTGCAGGTTGTGATGTATCATGGCGGCTGCAAGAGTTGGTTGACTCCTGCCGTAGAGGCGGAGTGTGATCACGGGCGTGATCCGTCTAAGTTATCTTATCTCTAATGCTTTTGTTGGAAGTCGACCATGGTACTGGCATGTATTTGAAATAAGATCAATGTTAGTTTCAAATTACTTTGCTTCCGCTACTTTTCAATGTAAGTTCTAATAACCATGTTGAACTTCGATGTATATTGAATTACTTGTGAAATGATTGTAACATGTGACTTGTTATGTTGAATCACTACGATCTTGGCTTGTATGTTGGTTGGTTTGAAATCCCTCATGATTTCATTGGACTACCGGAGTTATATGGGCTCAAGTGCGAGAATTTGATCGTTTCGGTGATTGTTTTTGTACTTGTGCTCTTATAATTTGGTCGGTTCCGTTACATGGGAGACCAACGTTACATACAACATGGCAGCAGAAAGTTTTCACTAAGCTGCTTAGACTTCAATATCGAATCATATACAAACCAGACACATCTAATTGGGTGGCCGATGCATTGTCTCGTCGTGGACAACCTGAGGAGCTTTGTGTTTGTATCAGCTTTTGTCCTAGCATGGATGAATGACATTCAAGGTTCATATACCTCTGATGCCAAGTCCCAGTCTCTACTATCCAAGTTAGCAGTGTCAGCTTTAGCAGAGCCTCATTTCTCCTTACAGAACGACATTCTGCGCTACAAAGGACGCATATGGGTGGGCACTGACAAGGCACTCCAACAACAGCTTATTCAGGCCTTTCGCTCTTCTCTCGTGGGTGGTCAGTCCGGCTTTCCGGCCACATACCGTCGTATCAAGCAAACATTTGCTTAGGAAGACCTCAAACCTGCAGTCCAACAGTTTGTTACTGAGTGTGCTACTTGCCAACAGGCCAAGCCAGATCGTTCAAGGTATCCAGGTCTGCTACATCCTCTTCCAGTGCCAACAATGGCTTGGCAGAGCATCTCAACGGATTTCATTGATGGTCTCCCTCCATCAGGCGGCAAAAATTGCATCATGGTCATTGTGGATCGTTTTTCCAAGTATGCACATTTCCTTCCACTGGCTCATCCTTTTTCTCCTCTTCAAGTCACCAAAATGTTTGTCAGTCAGATCTATCGTCTGCACAGGTTGTCATTGTCTATTGTCTCTGACCACGACAAGGTCTTTACAAGTCAGTTATGGCAAGAACTCTTTTGTTTGGCTGGGGTGTCTCTCAACATGTCGTCAGCTTACCATCCTCAAACGGATGGACAAACAGAACGTGTAAATCAATGTGTGGAGACGTTCCTGCGTTGCTTCATCAGCGCTTGCCCAACCAAATGGATTGACTGGATCTATCTCGCTGAATTCTGGTACAACATGACATGGCACTCTTCACTGAACTATTCACCATTCTTTGTCATGTATGGCTAGCATCCAAACCACTTCGGGATTACTGAAGACAGTGCAATCTCTTCTTTACCGCTGACTGATTGGCTCTAGGAAAAATTACTGATGAACAACCTCATTCAGTAGCATCTCAGTCGTGCTCAGAGGCGCATGAAGAATCAAGCCGACAAAGCTCGTGCAGAACATCAATTTGTCGTGGGCGATTGGGTCTACCTTAAGCTACAACCCCACGTCCAGACATCACTGGCGCATCGTGCTAACCAGAAACTTGCCTTCAAGTTTTTTGGACCATTTCAGGTTCTACATAAAGTGAATGACGTTGACTACAAGTTGCAGTTGCCCGCGACGTCGGTGATCCACCCCGTCTTCCACGTCTCACAGCTCAAGACGGCGGTTCCATCCTCCCACACAGTTGCTGATCTGCCTCAAGCTTTTGAGGGCCTGCAAATTCCTATGAAGATTCTGCAGCGCTGCGTCCGTGCTACCAACCACGTCATCATGCCTCAAGTGCTCATGCAGTGGTCCAACCTTCCTCGTTCATTGGAGACGTGGGAAGACGCCGAAGCTCTACATCAACGCTTCCCACGTGCACCCGCTTGGAGACAAGTCGGTCTTCGTCAGGGAGGGGATGTCAGCATCGACATGGAGGCGAAACGCAACATGGGCACCACGGGCGTGTCGAAAGCAGAGCCAAGGCGCAGTAACAGAGAGGGTCGAGCCAATGTGCGTGTCGCAGGGCAGGAGTGCGCGTGAGCCTAGGTGAAAGGATCAAGATGCCCAAGAGGGGGGTGAATTGGGCTTTTCTAAAAATTAATTGCAAGAATTAAATCCTACAAGCCAAACTTCACCCCTAGTGCCTACTTGTGTTCCTTGTGATTCTACCGATAAAAGTTTTGCACCCTAAGTTCCAATCCTAGTCTAGCAAGGCAATTCTAGGAAAGTAAACAAGCAATAAAAGTAATATAAGAAAGTAAATGCTTGAAAGTAGGGGATAGGAACACGGCGATGTTTTGCCGAGGTATCAGAGAGTCGCCACTCCCACTAGTCCTCGTTGGAGCACCCGTGCAAGGGTGTAGCTCCCCCTTGATCCGCGCAAGGATCAAGTGCTCTCTACGGGTTGATTCTTCGACACTCCGTCGCGGCGAATCACCCAAAACCGCTCACAACTTGAGTTGGGTCACCCACAATCTCGTCGGATGATCACCAAACTCCCAATCACCACCGAACCGTCTAGGTGATGGCGATCACCAAGAGTAACAAGCTAGAACTCTCACTTGACCACAACAAGCCTAATGAGAAGATGGATGCACACTTGCTTGACTCTTGTCACTAGAGAGGATTCTCAAACTTTGATTCGCAAATCACTATCCTCACTAGGGCTCTTGCACTCCATTGCACTTCAAAGATGTTTCTCAGCTAAACAAATGAGCAAGAGACCTCTAAAAGAGGTGGAGGGGGTGTATTTATAGACCCCTCAAACAAATCCAACCGTTACCTTTTGAAACAGCCAGACGCGTACTGACCGGACGCGCCTGTCGATATGACCGGACGCGCCGGTCAGGTGTAACGGTCGAATAACAAAAACCTGTGCTGAGTGACCGGACGCGCTGATCTGTGATGATCGGACGCACCGGTCTGAGATGACCGGACGCGCCGATCAGGGGCATGCAAGAGCTCTCTGGAAAACTAACCTGACACATCACCGCGTCCGATCATAGGTGACCGGACGCGTCAGGTCACCACGGGACCTTACTGGAACATGACCGGACGCACGACCGCGTCCGATCATAGGTGACCGGACGCGTCAGGTCTCCACGGGACCTTACTGGAATATGACCGGACGCGCCGATCATTTTCACAGTCGCATCCGATTACGCTGTTTACCCTCTAGAACACGTGTCAGACTGACCACCGCGTCTGGTCCTCTCAAGGACCACGTCCGGTCAGTCAGCTGAAAAACGCAGTGAAGATTTAGTACTGACCGGACGCGTCCGGTCATGACTAGGACCGCGTCCGGTCATGACCAGGACCACGTTCGGTCATAGGTAAACGGCTCAAACGTCTTCTAAACGCGATGCAACTTGAACCAAGTTGCTTCTAACTAAACTCTGAGCTTTTCTCGAGCTACCTAGTGCTAAGTTTGACAAGTGTGCATCACACCTAAACACAAGACTCACCTAGGTCAAGCTACTCGCTAATGCCCCTCTTCATAGTACGGTCAAAGGAAGAAACAAAGATCCTAACGACTATTCCAGATGTATCTCAACACCTTGACATCCGGAACTAACCGTCCTTAATCTTATCGTTGATCCTTTGAAAACCGAAACGATTTCCATCAAGGGACATGAATACCATATTGCCCAAAGCAGTTATCATCTCCATGACCTAACTTACCAATGTTTCTGCAAAACACACGTTAGTCATGGTAATTATGTGTTGTCATTAATTGCTGAAACCAACACCGGGGCCTAGATGCTTTCAATCTCCCCCTTTTTGGTGATTGATGACAACACTTAGATTCAGAAGATGTGAGTTGAGGTTTTCGATCATGCTTGGTTCACATAAGCATAAAGCTGTAAGCACAAGGGGTTAGTCAATGCTTATGTGTTCCAAGCCAACTGAGTGTACTCATAAGATAAATCATGAAGAGTTAGTACACATAAAAACATAGCTCATATAAAATCAGAGTAAGGCACGGAAGCACAACCTCATGAGCTATAAACAAACAAGTGACATGATTTAAAACTATGATTAGATAAACCATAGAGACTCAAGGTATCTCATAAGATCACATGTCACACGAATGCAATTACTATAAAATAAACATGATGCATGAGTGTAGCACACAAGAAAAGAACGAAAACCCTCTAACAAAAGCTCTCCCCCTGAATCTACTCTCTCTCTCCCCCTTTGGCATCAACCGTCAAAAACTAATCTAAGGATCTGACGGGGGAACAGACAAAGTCGAGTCGGGTGCCGAGGAGCGTGTAGTAATCACGAACTAAGAAGTGTCTCCCTCGGACTCGGAACTATTAGGCTGACCCTCTGAAGAAGCATGCGGCTGTGAAGCGGTTTGGGTCTGATCAGCAGGAACAGGTACTGCCGAAGTGGCAACAAGTGGAGCAGTCTCTGTGACCTGAGCCTGAAGAGAGCCAAAAGCTGGGGGATCTATCGAGGCAACGGACGAAGGAACTGTCTCTGTAGTGCCTGTCCCTGTCACTAGAAGAAAAGCTGCCTCTGAAGCTGACACCCCTGATGAAGTAGCAAATGTGGTGTGCGAGGGCGTCGACTGACCAGTCAACTCGTTATATGTGGCACTCAGATCAATGAAAGGTGTGCCGGTCAACATGTGAGGGTGAGGCTGGTCTGAAGGAGTAAACCCCGTCTGAATGGGCGTGTAGCTCGGGGATTGGAACGACTGAGGAACCTGCAGCTGTGGAGAGGTGAACTGAAAGCTTGGCTGATCCTGACTTGAAGGTCCACTAAAAGGTAAAGCTGAAGTCACGATAGATGCAGGTGGAGGAACCCCAACTGTGACTAGGTGACACAGGAGATCCAAGTACTGCTGCTGGCTAACTGCACTCTGTCGCTGCATCTCATGCTGCTGACACTGCATCTCGACTTGTTAGCGCTGTATCTCAAGCTGCTGTCTCTGGAACTCGTCCTGTCGAGCCTATATCTGTGCAAACGTAGCAACTGTATCCTGAGCCTGTCTCTGCAGCTGAAGCTCATGTCGCTCCTGTGCCTAGGTCAGCCTCTCAAGAATAGCCACCATGGCTGGGTCTGAGCGGGAGGCTGAACCAGAGCCACCGGCCTCGTGGTCGTGAGGCCGAGGAGACCGATACCTGGGGATGGGCTGATAATCCTCGTCAGTGCTGTCGGAAGCCTCATCCTCAGCTATATCAGCGGGCTGAGCGTCTAGATCTGCAAGTTCTACCTCAGCAAGACCCTGTACGGTCGCATCCTGCTTAGCCGCTGTCTCAGGCACCTCAGGTCTCTCTCTCTGTCCTGGCACAGGGACCTGCTCTCTCGTAACTGAAGCCCATAACTGACGAATATCATACTCAGGAAAAACAATAGTAGTTTCAGTTATCTCAGCACTAATCTCTGAAGGTAGCTCAAGTGCAGATCTGATGATGAAGCAAATCCAATGAGCATAGGGCAGCTGACGGTGTCCCTTGAAGCCTTCTGCCAGGGTGTCCTCCATCTCACTGACCATAAGATCCCAAATGTCAAAAGGTGTCTATGAGAGAAGGTGATGAACTACCCATAGCTGCATTCTGGTCAGTCCCTCTCTGTAACCAAGCCTGGGAAGAAGAGTACGCCTGACAATAGCATCCAGGACTCGGGCAAGTGGTGTCAAACTGGCAGGTGTGCAACGAGACCCTTCGTCAAAAGGTTCATGGAAGCAAGGTCGGATCAGATCTGTAGGTGGCACAGTACCACCATGAGAGCGTCTAGGTGGAGCTGTCTGACCAAAACAGAGCTGGTGAATCTTCGTGTCTGAAGCTGGGATTCTGAGAATCTCCCGCACTCTTGTGCTATACAGTCTGCGGTCACGGCCTCTGAATGCAAAGTGTATGAACTCATGGGCTGGATCAATCCATAATGAAGCATAGAACTCCCTAACCCAAGTGCCGCAGTATGCACCCGTTCGTCCAAGAAAATCTAACAAGCCTGGTAGATAGGACAGGTGCGGACGAAGCTGCTCACCCACTACCTCAACAAGTGACTCAATGCGACAGACCCTCTGTGGTCGAAAAGCAATGCCACTGTCAACAAGAGCTCTGTAAAAATCCTCCTGTAGAGGAGTATAAAAACCTTCTGAAGCTCTGGAGTCCCTCTGAGGTGGGAACCACCAGCTGACCTCAACAAATCTCAAACTTTGCACCTGACGTGCAGTAGCACCTCTCAAGTCAAAGTGCTCGACTGGGGGTGAACCTCTAACTCTGGGAGGCAGACGTCCTCCACGACGCTGGCCCTCTGGCCTGGGAGTCACCTGAGCCCATGTGCGTGTGGAGCGGCGACGTGATGGAGTCTGAGCTGGCTGCTCCTCTGTCCCCTCCAGAGCATCTGCAGGTGGATCAACTGACATAGTATCTGCATCTATTGGCACTTTTGTGCCCTCAGTGGTCTCAGTAGTCTCAGTACCAAGCTGTCGTCCTTCAAGATGAAAATGACTGTCGCCAATGTGTATACCACTGCTCCTGCCACCTCTCTCAGCTGCATCAGCTGCATCTGCCACTGCCTGAGCTATCTCTGCATCAGTAAGAGTCTTCTTCTTCTTTCTGGCCATAATCTTGATGCGCTTTCCACGCGCAACCTCAGACATACGAGGAGGACTGATGTCCCCATCACTGGGAGCATCACCAACATTCTTGCAACAAACCATGCTGTCACACTATCGGAAAACCTCTGAAAGATGATGTACTCACACTCGAGAGCCTTGGCCTCAATCCGTATCCGCAGGCTTGGCCTCGGATTCAATAGCTGAACAGCAGTCACCCCGACACACCGACAAACTCGCTGAAAAGACGGAATAGATGGATCTACTATAAGCAACATATATGATCTAAAAGCTACAAAACCCTAGAGATAGCAAGCATATAAGATAAGATGTGAAAACAAAACGCGATGGCTACCTCGGATCGACGAGAAAGCGGTGATGAGATGAGATGACCTAGGTCTCGAGACTTCCCGACGTACCGGACGAGCGCTGATTTGCCGAATTAGAGGTCAATTAGGATAAACGATAACGAAATTCCGGCAAACCCTAACACGAAGATCAAGGATGTGCGAAACAACCTCGAGCGAAGACGTCGCGCGAAGAACTTTTCGACGATGAATGAAGGAGACACCGCAGCGCGAACCCTAGGGTTAGGGCGACGCGTGGTGGTCGAAAACCGAGGATGGTCACGAGGGCAGGGGCTAGCCAGAGGTGATGCAGGTGGAGGAGGGCGCGGCTGAACGGCGGCAGCAGTTCACGGTGGCGGCAGCGGCGCAGGCGCGGTGGAGGTGGCGGCGCGGCAGATGGCGGCTACGCGGGCGCGGGAGAGGCGGCTGCGCGGGCGCGGGAGAAGTGGCTGTAGGGCCGGGCGGTAGCGCAGGCGCGGTGGAGGTCTCCGGCGAGCGGCGGCGGCGAATTTCCGGTGAGCTAGGGCAAGGTGGCGGCGGAATCGTGAGTTGTACGGCGCGGATGAGGAAGAAGAGAAGAACACGAAATGTTATATGAGGGATTAGATCCGCTCGTCACGCGATGACCGGACGCGGTGGTTGATATGACCAGACGCGGAGAGGCAGCGTCCGATCACATTCCAGTAAGCTCCTGGAATGACCGGACGCGTCCGATTATCCATGATCGGACGCTGACAGCGTCCGGTTTTGATTTGCCCAGAAAACTGAGACGGATGACCGGACGCGGTGGTCGTTACCGGGATCGGACGCGGTGGTCAACAGGGGCGCGTCCGGTGCAGCGTCCGATCACTGGATCAGGAGATGGTCTTCAGGATGATCAGACGCGCTGGTGGTCGCCGGGACCAGACGCGGTGGTGAAGCATCACTGCGTCCGGTGCAGCGTCCGGTCCAGCGTCCGGTCACTGATTTTCGCCCTTCTTCATTCCGATCTTCGACGCGACTTCTCCCAATCAAGTTCCAATTCAAAGAGATACAAATAAACACCAATTGGAACATGATATGAGTGACCTCACTCAAACCCTCAAGTTTCTCAAAATAGTTTGCCTTAGGCTAATATTATTTTTAGGAAAATAGGCAACAAACACTCGAGGAGCAACGTATGGCCACGCAATAGAGTTTTTGAACCCTTGGGAGCGTCAAAATGCTCTCTCTATCCATGGACGAACACAGAGGTTGCTCAAAGCTTAACCGAAAAGAAACGACAAAGCAACAAACATGCATATACAATGCAAAACAAGTAAGAAAAGCTAGGTTGCTTGTCAAGTTTGATCCACGGTTAGGCTTTTTCACTCCTCCAAAGGAGGGTTATCGTAACCGTGTTAGCCAAGCCCTAGATGCATTGCGGGTAATTAAACATGACATATAATACAATGCAACACAAGGGACAACACAAGCTCATTTTTTAAAGTTACTAGAGTCAAGCACATTGAGTTCACTTCTCAACCTACAAAAGGTAGCTTCATCTAAAGGTTTAGTGAAGATATCCGCTAATTGATTTTCACTTCTTACACCTTCTAGTGATATGTCATTTTTAGCAACGTGATCTCTTAGAAAGTGGTGGCGGATATCAATGTGCTTAGTGCGAGAGTGTTATACCGGATTATTAGCAATTTTAACCGCACTTTCATTGTCACATAAAAGCGGCACCTTTTCAAGAACAACTCCATAGTCTAGGAGGGTTTGTTTCATGTATAAGATTTGTGCACAACAAGCCCTCGTGGCAATGTATTCCGCCTCGGCGGTGGACAAAGCCACACTATTTTGCTTTTTAGATGACCATGATACTAAGGATCTCCCAAGCAAATGGCATCCTCCGGATGTGCTTTTTCTATCAATTTTGCAACCGGCATAATCCGAATCAGAGTAGCCAACTAGTTGGAATCTAGCTCCTTTAGGGTACCATAGTCCGATGCTTGGGGTATACTTAAGATATCTTAGGATTCTTTTTACGGCACTTAGGTGAGGTTCTTTAGGGCACGCTTGAAAGCGGGCACACATGCACACACTAAACATGATGTCGGGCCTAGATGCGGTAAGGTATAACAAGCTACCAATTATTGAATGGTCAAGAGTTTGATCGATTGGTTTACCTCCCTCATCTAGGTCGAGATGTCCATTAGTTGGCATTGGGGTCTTGATTGGCTTGCATTCTTTCATCTTGAATCTTTTGAGAAGATCCTTGGTATACTTTTCTTGAGAGATAAAGATCCCTTCTCTCATTTGCTTGACTTGAAACCCAAGGAAGAATGTTAGCTCACCAATCATTGACATCTCGAACTCTTTTGACATCAATTCACCAAATTCTTTGCAATAGTCTTCATTTGTTGACCCGAAGACGATATCATCAACATACACTTGACAAATGAAGATCTCTTCTTTGAATTTCTTGGTGAATAGTGTGGTGTCAATCTTCCCAATAGTGAAGCCCTTCTCTATGAGGAAGTCCCGGAGGCGCTCATACCACGCTCTAGGGGCTTGCTTGAGCCCATATAGCGCCTTGGACAACCTATAAACATGATTAGGATATCTAGGGTCTTCAAACCCAGGAGGTTGTTCAACATAGACTAGTTCATTTATGAAGCCATTTAAGAATGCACTTTTCACATCCATTTGATATAGTTTCATATCATGATGTGATGCATATGCAAGAAGGATACGGATGGCTTCAAGTCTTGCAACGGGTGCAAAAGTCTCTCCAAAATCAAGACCTTCAACTTGAGAGAACCCTTTTGCCACTAGTCTTGCCTTGTTTCTTACCACTATCCCTTGATCATCTTACTTGTTGCAGAACACCCACTTGGTTCCAATGACTCTTGCACCTTTTGGATGCTCTTGAAGTGTCCATACTTGATTGCGGGCGAAGTTGTTCAATTCTTCATGCATGACATTCACCCAATCCGGATCTTGAAGAGCTTCTTCTACATTCTTAGGTTCAAGACAAGAGACAAAAGAGTGATGTTCAACAAAAGAATTAAATTTTTGAGATCGAGTCATTACACCCTTTGTAGGACTCCCTATGATGAGATCTTATGGATGTGCTTGAAGTAGGGGTGAGTTTCTTCGATCAACCATTTTAGGAGTGGGATGAGGAGCATTAACATCTTGTGCTTGTGCCTTGGCTTGATGATGAGAGACATGGGTGTATTCATTTTCAACTCTCTCATTTTTGTCATCATCTTGAGGCACATATGATGAAGATGGTGGATTGACAATTTGTACATCGTCTTCATCATCTTTAGGCTTGATGTCACCCACCGGCATGTTCTTCATGGCCTCCCTCAATGGTTCATCACCTACATCATCACAATTCTCAATTGCTCCTTGGGAGCCGTTAGATTCATCAAATTCTACATCATATGTTTCTTCAACCAAACCGGTGGCATGGTTAAATACTCTATATGCTTTGGACTTTGATGAGTAGCCAACAAGAAAACCAATATCACAACGTCTTTGGAACTTCCCTAGGTGTTGACGCTTCTTGTAGATATAGCATTTGCAACCAAACACCCGGAAGAATGAGACGTCCGGCTTCTTCCCATTTAGCAACTCATAAGGAGTCTTGCAAAGGAATTTTTGTAGGAAGAGGCGATTTGAAGCATAGCATGCGGTGTTGATTGTCTCGGCCCACAATTTTTCCGGTGTATTGTACTCATCTAGCATTGTTCTTGCAAGAGTGATCAAGCTCCGGTTCTTTCTCTCAACTACATCATTTTGTTGAGGAGTATAGGTTGATGACACTTCATGCTTGATTCCAATTTCATCACAATAGGCTTCAATGTTAGTGTTGTCAAACTCTTTTCCATTGTCACTTCTAATCTTCTTTATCTTGACTTCAAATTCATTTTGAGCTCTCTTTGCAAACTTCTTGAAGCAACTTGCCACTTCGGATTTGTCATGAAGGAAGAAGGTCCAAGTGTATCTTGAGAAGTCATCCACAATCACAAGACAATAAAGATTTCCATCCAAACTCTTGTAAGTTGTAGGACCAAACAAATCCATGTGTAGAAGTTCTAGTACTCTTGATGTTGACATGTAGGCTTTGGTTGGATGAGTGTTTGCAACTTGTTTGCCGGCTTGACATGCACTACAAGGTTTGTCCTTCTCAAATTTTACATCCTTTAAACCTCTCACTAATTCTTTCTTCAATAGCTTATTGAGAGTGTTCATTCCAATATGAGCAAGCCTCCTATGCCAAAGCCATCCAAGTGTGGTCTTGGTGAACAAACATGTCATCAAGTTTGCATCTTCGGAGGTAAAGTCAACAAGATAAAGATTGTTGTATCTAAAACCCTTGAAAATCACTTGCTTGTCATCTATCTTGGTAACAACCACTTCATTTGGACCAAACAAGCATTGGTAGCCAAGATCACAAAGTTGCCCAACGGATAATAGGTTGAAACACAATGAAGCAACATAGAGCACATTTGATAGAGAATGATCATTTGATATTGCAACCTTGCCTATACCCTTGACTTTGCTCTTTGAATTATCCCCAAATGTGATCTTATCTTAGTATACCCCATCCTCTTCAAGTGAGGTGAACATACGAGGATCACCGGTCATATGTTGTGTGCAACCACTATCAATCACCTAATGATATCCATCGGTCTTGTAGTTCACCTACACACAAGAGATCAAGCCTTTTGTTTAGAGACTCTTAACTTTTTCAACTAGTGACTTGGCAACCCAAATTTTCTTTAGCCTATTCTTGTTAGGAGGATCCAAGAACATGACTTTCATCTTTCCACTAGAGTCCTTTCTAAGCATGTAGTGAGCATTGAAAGCAAAGGGTCTAGCATGCTTGGGCAAGGGGTGTGGTGGTGGAGTTTTGCACTCATGAGCAAAATGACCTTCTTGTCCACACTCAACACATCTCTTTGGCTTGGGCTTTATTTTGCTTTGTTGTTGTTTAGCCTTTATCTTCTTTTCTTGATTTGCCAAATAGCCAATGCCACTCCTATCCAACTTCATGACGGTGTTCATGAGTAGCTCACTTTGCAAATGTTGGTCTCTTATGAACTTGCTTAGGCCGGTCTTGAGATGCTCTTTCTCTTGCTTGAGCTTCTTGTTTTCTTCAATAAGTGTCTCATTTGGAGCTTGCTTTTCAAGAGCCAACAACTTCTTGTTCTCATCTTTAAGCATCTTATTTTCACTCTTGAGCTTGACATACTCATCATAGTCATTGGCCTCAACCACACTCTTGCCTTTGCCGCTAGAGCCTTGCTCAAAGTTCTCAACAATCAAGTCATCACATGATGTAGCTATATCAATCTTAACAATTTGGTTAGTAGCATCATGTGACTCAAGAGCAAGCTCATTAGCAACAATAAGAGTATCATAATTAATTTTTAAGGTGGTGTACTCTTCCTTTAGCAAGTTTAGTCTAGTGATGAGTTCACCATGCTTCTTCTCAATTTTATCATGTTTATCTCTAAGCTCCTTGTTAGAAGTTTTAAGCTCTTTGAGAGAAGAAGACATAGTTTCATTTTGATCTATGAGCTCATCCCTAGTATTATGTGCACTTTCAAGCTTAGATGAGAGTGATTCATTTTTATGTTGAAGCTCATCATTTTCATTTCTAGTCCTCCTTATGATTTTAGAATATTTATTTAATAATTTTACTAGTTTAACATAAGAGGGGGCATCATATTCATCATCACTATCACTATCATCATCATCACTATCACTATTTTGTACCTTTCGATCACCCTTTGCCATAAGGCATAGATGAGTAGTAGAAGATGATGGTGAAGATGGCGGTGAAGGTGGTGATGAAGATGTCGGTGAAGATGATGATGGCCCAATCACAAGTGCGGCGATCTTTTCTTTGTCATTGTCACTTTCATCGCCGGAGGACTCACATGATGATTCAATGTCGGTGAGCCAATCACCAACAATATAGGTCTTGCCTCCCTTCTTCTTCTTGTAGAATTCTCTTTTCTTGTCATCTTTCTTCTTGTATGGATTGTTCTTTCTTTTATCATCTTCTTCATCACTTGAATCATCTTTCTTGCCCTTGTACTTGTTCTTGTACTTGTCTTTTGGAGGCTTTGGGCATTGATGAGCTAGATGGCCAAGTTCTCCACAATTGAAGCAATCCATTTCGGAGATTGGCTTCCTTTTGCTACTTGTGAAGAATTTTTTCTTCTTGCCATCGAACTTGATGCCACTCTTGTTGAGCTTCTTTAGCATCTTGGTGGTCTTCCTTACCATGAGTGCAAGTGATTCATCATCAATGTCACTTTTACTAGAGCTTTCTTGCACAATCATGGCTTGGGCCTTCTTCTTTTTCTTTTCATGACTAGCTTTGAAGGCCAAGTCTTTCTTCTTGGAAGATGATGAGCCCTCTTCCAGAGTGATGTGCATGTACATCTCATGTGCGTTGATCTTCCCCAATACTTGAGTTGGTGTTCCGGTGGAGAGATCACTTTGGTGAAGTACGGTGACAATGTGTCCATACTTCTCAACGGGAAGAACACTTAAGATCCTCCTTGCAACATCCAATTGACTCATTTTAGTGAGTCCAAGAGCATTTAGATCTTCTACAAGAACATTTAAACGAGTGTACATGTCGTTAGCACTTTCTTTAGGAAGCATCTCAAAAGAATTAATTTTCTTTAAAACAATATGATAGCGTTTCTCACGCTCACTCTTAGTTCCCTCATGGAGAGCACAAAGATTTTCCCACAATTCGTGAGCGTTTTTGGCATTTCGCACACGATTGAAAATATCTTTGCCTAGTGCCTGGTAGATTGCATTTTTTTGCTTTTGCATTCCACCGGTCGTATTTCTCCTCGTCACCACTTGGGTTAACGGGATTCCTTATAGGAGGAAGCCCTTCGGTTGCGGCTCTAAGGCCCCAACATCTATGGCTTCGAGGTACGCCTCCATATGAATTTTCCAATATGGAAAATCGTCTCCCTCAAAAGTGGGAGGTGGTCCTTCCCCATTAGACATCTTGCTCTAGGCGGTAAAGCCTAAAATAAGAGCAACACGGCTCTGATACCAATTGAAAGGATCAAGATGCCCAAGAGGGGGGTGAATTGGGCTTTTCTAAAAATTAATTGCAAGAATTAAATCCTACAAGCCAAACTTCACCCCTAGTGCCTACTTGTGTTCCTTGTGATTCTACCGATAAAAGTTTTGCACACTAAGTTCCAATCCTAGTCTAGCAAGGCAATTCTAGGAAAGTAAACAAGCAATAAAAGTAATACAAGAAAGTAAATGCTTGAAAGTAGGGGATAGGAACACGGCGATGTTTTGCTGAGGTATCGGAGAGTCTCCACTCCCCACTAGTCCTCGTTGGAGCACCCGCGCAAGGGTGTAGCTCCCCCTTGATCCGCGCAAGGATCAAGTGCTCTCTACGGGTTGATTTTTCGACACTCCGTCGCGGCGAATCACCCAAAACCGCTCACAACTTGAGTTGGGTCACCCACAATCTCGTCGGATGATCACCAAACTCCCAATCACCACCGAACCGTCTAGGTGATGGCGATCACTAAGAGTAACAAGCTAGAACTCTCACTTGACCACAACAAGTCTAATGAGAAGATGGATGCACACTTGCTTGACTCTTGTCACTAGAGAGGATTCTCAAACTTTGATTCGTAAATCACTATCCTCACTAGGACTCTTGCACTCCCTTGCACTTCAAAGATGTTTCTCAGCTAAACAAATGAGCAAGAGACCTCTAAAAGAGGTGGAGGGGGTGTATTTATAGACCCCTCAAACAAATCCAACCGTTACCTTTCGAAACAGCAGTTATCTGCAAAACACACGTTAGTCATCTCCATGACCTAACTTACCAACGTTTCTGCAAAACACACGTTAGTCATGGTAATTATGTGTTGTCATTAATTGTCGAAACCAACACCGGGGCCTAGATGCTTTCACTAGGGAGACGCAGCTGCGCTGCGGACTCACGCCTGGCCAAGGGCCATGTATAAAGACGAGAGAGAAGGAGAGAGGAATCAACATTTTAACCCAAACAAAACAATACAGCAATAGCTGTCCACGTATCCTCTTGCGTGTCTCAGCTTCTTCCTCGACTTCTTCCTCCTTTCCAAGTCTCAATTCTATCCCAAATTATCTTCAGGCCGTGTTTAAATCCAGAGTTGGATCGCCGGATTCGGCAAAAGTTGCTACAGTGTTCTTGAACACTGTAGCAACATTTGTTTTTTAGTGCAAAAAATTGTCCAAAAAATGATAAATTAGACTCAAAATGTTCATCTCGCAAAGTACAACAAAACTGTGCAATTAGTTTTTGATTTTATCTACATTTAGTACTCTATGCATTTGCCGACATTTTGATGTGATGGGGAATCTTCCTTTTGCATATAGTGAAATTTAGGGTTGAATTTAGGAACTAAACAAGGCCTCAATTGCTGTTGCTGCCATCTCTGATGCTAACACTGAACAGACAGAGCAGAGTGGCAGAGGCAGAGCATTGCCAACATTATTGTTCCTGTCTTGTTTACCGCCGCCGCCGGAGCCGGCACAGGTCGCGGCGTGCGAAAACCGCTGACAGGGAACGCTCGATGCTGGCAGGCAGGTGATCCACCGTCCACGCGGCAAGTGCAGTGCACTGGAGCGGAGGTCAGGCCTGGTTTAGTTCGGTGAATTGGTGAGAAAAACACTGTATCAGAATTCATGTAGCATTTCGTTTGTATTTGGTAAAAATTATCCAAATTTTAACTAACTACGTTTAAAATGTTCATCTCGCAAAGTACAACAAAACTGTGCAATTAGTTTTTGATTTTATCAACATTTAGTACTCCATGTATTTGCCGATATTTTGATGTGATAGAGAATCTTCTTTTTGTATAGTAAAATTTGGGGAGAACGGGTGGAACTAAACGAGGCTGAAGATCTGTTTCGTCGTGCCGTCGGGTGGATTATTCCGGCGGCTCCCTACAGCCGCACAAGCGTCAATGTTGGCAATGCCGGCCCGGCCCGGGCCGGATGACACACCAGGGGCGGCGGCCCATCCTTCTCCTTGCGCGTGTGTCGACCTGGTTTGCCGCCCCTGTGTGTGGCCGCGGCCATATTCAGCTCTCCGCAGATTGGACCCTGTCCTTTCTCTCTCACACACACTTTTTTTTTTAAAAAAAAAAGCAGATTGTACCATGTTTGTGCTTTTGTAGAAACTAATTGGACCATGTTTCTAGTACTTATGTAGTGTAGAAAGGCATCCACGGTCCACCCGATAGGACCCTACCGCTGCTCTCAGTGTGATGTGTGATGCACTCGTTGTTGGTTGTTTGGTCTTCAACAACGGCCATTACATTTGCCTTTTGCATGGTTAAAGTCGAGCGGCCGCAGTGCTTCAGAGAGACAGAGACACCGTGGTTTTAGCGTCCGTTTGGTTCGTCCCGTTAAACTTTAACATGAGTTAACCATATGGTTGATCACAGTGTATTCGGATATTAATAATAGACTAATTAGGTTTAATAGATTCGTCTCGTAAATTAATCTCAGTCTGTGCAATTAGTTTTGTAATTAATCTATGTTTAACACTCTATGCATGTGTAAACAAAAAACCAAGGGGAACCAAACACCCCCTTAGGCGCCGTGTGACTGCACCTTTTTGTCGTGTCAGAGCATCTCCAACGGTTTGATAAACACTCTGCCACTCATATGTACACCGCCTAAAACTATGGTATATAAACGGGTTGGAAGAAATGTTTCACTCTTTAATATTATAGAAATACCTACTCTTTAATATTATATAGAAATAGAAATACCTGACTGTATGAGTTTATACAACCATAGCTATCAAACGAACTTGACGTGATTCAAATTTAAAATTTTATAGAATACCAAGAAACTTAAAATTACTATGAACGTGTCAACAAATTTATATGCAACCAAATTTTAGTATTTATCCCTAATGCAAGAGATTCTATGAACAGAACCTTTCACACAAACATGCAGTGATTCAAATTTTAGAAAAGAAGAGAACTATCACAATTTTTCTATGCTCGCACTCATGGTATAACACTTGTAAATTTACAAATTTAAAATATTTCAAATATATATATATATATATATATATATATATATATATATATATATATATATATATATATTCATAATGGATTTCAAATTCTGCAAAAAAAACGACATTCTAATGATGAAAACTATTTTTAAATTGGATGCTTTGTTAAAAAACTATCGTTCAAAATAGAAGAGGATTAAATTGGATTGCATGCATGTGCATCTTTACATAGAGACGTTTGTACACGAATACTGTTTTATATGCTTAGACAGATGCTAGTTAGAGGTCCATGTGACGCACTTTTTTCTATGCTTCTAGATAGAACAGATTTCCAGCCTCCTTTTTTTCACGTAGTTTTCTGAGCTCTATAAAATTTACCCGTTTAAAAGGGTGGACAAAGATCGCAGCGTGGCATACTGGCATTGTATGAAAATTTAAGGCAACACAATCAAAGCTATGAGGGGGGCACAAATGATAGAAGTATATATATAGTTCTTAGGTATCTCTTCTCATCTCGAAACCACACAAAATGGAGAAAAGACTGACTCCGCCAGGTGGATGGAAAAGTACATGACAGACACCGACACCTTCCCACCAGAGTTTTTATTCCGCACCGCACCTCCCACAAGCTTAGCAGCGTAATAGAACACCCTCAAACACTGGAAAAGTCGTCTTCCCTAAAAATTATTTGGGCACAGGTGGTGAACCGGTTCCTTATCTTATCCTGTTCGTCCTTGTTCTTTGGAAATCCACATTCAACAAAATTCGGAATAATGACCGCATCACAGGACTTGCAGTAATGTTCCTTCAGAACAACTGACTGCAAGTTTGAAGCTCGCTCCATCACGGCTCCTATAAATGCTATATGTTGCTCTGTTGCATTGAAACCAAAGAGTTGGAGCTCTTTCAGTGAAGAGTGTGGTGGGGGCGAAGACTTTGATACCTCCCAAGGTGCATTAGTTCTTTCTCCATAAATCTGCTTCTTTTTCTCTTCGTCTTGGCATCGCCGGTGATCATATAGCTACATGGGCAAAGCACAATCAAGCCTTTTATTAAATATAAATATAAATAAAAATAAACTAAAGCCTTTTCTATTTACTAGTCATAATTCTTCATATGCAGGGAAGTAATGGAATAGAGCACAGTAACCAATATGTGCACAATGCCACAATCACAGCCCCACTTTGGACAGTGGGTTTAGTTATCCATGCACCATCATTTCTTTGCTGCTACCCTTTGTAGTGACACTGTATACAATTTTAGAAAGTGGCTACTTATTACTAACTCCAAACTGATTTATATACCATTCAGGACAGAGGAAACAGTCACCCTTGCTTTTGAGACGAATCTATGTTCTTGTGTGTGTACCATCAAAGATCCTAAATTGTTGTAGTTTTTCCAGTAGATTAAGCTGATTAAGGAGGTGGTGGATGTGGATCATAAGTGCATATTATATCATTATCCAAGCATTCTGGCGTAAAATGTTGCTCCTTTTCGCAAGGTGGAATTAAAGTAACTACTACCTCTTAGCATATACAAGATGAGGGGAGTGACATTTATTCAGCGTGAAAAAAAAAACCATTATAGCTCTAACTCATACTACAAGTGGTTTATAGACCAATTATTCAATTAAAGAACTTCAAATATCGCACCACCCTTGAATGGTGGTCCCAAATTTCAGCGGCACATCATAAGCCTTTAGTTTGAACTTGCCTGTTATGTTCTTTTACTGCGTTCTTCCTTCTCAATATAATGATGTGTCGCTTTCCAGCCAACATGAGGAAAAAAAAAGATCATCCAAAATAAAGAAAATGATGCAAGACTTCAATTGGATGATACAGGGCCTTCTTTTGTCAGAGAGGACTCACTTATCATCTCCCATGAACGCATACTAAATTAAACTATAAAGATCACTTATTGAAATAATTACACTTAAATGCAAAATTCAGGATTATATCTCCCATGAATGCATATATTAAACTAATCTATAAAGGTCACTAGATTGTTTTCTTTAATATTTTTTTTTCTAAACTAAAGAATAACAAAACAAGCAAAACTACCTCAACTCTGAGTATCTCAAGAGATGGCGCAGCTTCAAGAAGCGTCTTTGTCCACATAAGGCCAAAGCCAACAAAGATATCATGTAGATACAATGCTTCAAATTGCTAAATCCTGAGCAAAGTTGATCTTTTTCCGGTTGTAACCAAATCTGCAGAGATGAGAGAAGTGAAAAAGTAAGAAACTTAATGTTTTGAATGTAATTGACCAACTATGTTCATTATGAACCATTGAAGAGCTTCAGCTCCAGAATGTGGATTTAGGCATGAACTGTTGGAGCTCTAGCTAGGGTTATTACATCAAGGATACTTGAGAGAGCCAACTTGTTCCTATTTTTTGGACTGAAAACCTTAAACCACTTTATTTTATTCTACAAACTACATATTCAGAGAGAAACCATGAACCAGATCTGTCACACTATTTTTGTCAAGGAAGCCATACATACACATAAAACACAGTATGAGAATAACTTCGCATCGAATTTTGCACGCATATAAAAGCAAAAATGACAACAAATAATGATGATCATAGTTACAGAAGATGAATATGTATTACCTTTCGTCCATAAAAATCCAATGTTAGAGAATCTATGCATGATATGCCACATAGAACCTCACTTAACTTGAATGGTTCACTATGAACCGTTAATGCTCCATAGAATTCTACTTCCTTAAGGCATGGGACATATCCCAAAGTCATAGGTAAACATGGACATAACCAAAAGCCACATATGACTTGCTTTAGCTTTGGAAGGCAAAACAACTCAACTCGATCAAAAGTACAACGAGAAAACTCTAGCACATTGAGTTTTGAGTCTGGCACGTCAATCTTGAATGATGTGTAAAAGCCAATATCACAATAGTTTAGATAAAGATAACGCAATTCCGTGCACTTGTTTGCAAGGAGATTATGTAAATCCGATTCATCAAATCTTGCATTGTAAAGGGAGAGGCTTGTGAGGCAACAATATACATTAGGATAGTTTCGAAAGAAACTAATCACACTATCCGCATGGTTTGCCATCTCCTCCTCGCTAAGAGTGGCAGGCATCATCTGAATGCCACATTTGAGTTCTATATCTTTTACCATTCCATTTTCAATAGCTTCATTAACAAGATGGCCAACCTCGTTTGAGTACCCACTGGTTATGAAGAACGAAATGCAAAGCCTTGTTATAACAGACTTTCTGCGAGTCAGAGCCAACATGTTCCTAACTGCTTCTGTTAGAGATGACATTGCTTTTTCACCGTCATCCACTGCGGGATGGTCATGGTCATATGGTTCGTGAAGGAAGTCCTTGATATCTATGCTGAGTTGGCTGAGCAACCAAGGGAGGTGCCTCCATCGTTTGGACAAGACGCTTGCCCTCACTGATGTTGTTAAGTTGACATTTTCCAAGATCAAGAGTAGGATGTTATCAACTAACTTGCTTATCATGTCTTCTTCTGTTTGCTGCTGCAAGACCTGCAAGTCATGGACATTTAAATTGTATAAGTTCAGGCTTATATGTAGATATTCTTAGGCAATCGAAAGACTTGTTACAGAGATAACATCTATAGTTTAAGACATCTTAACATAACATTTTTCTAAGACATATTTTCCAGTCAAATATTTATCGTGCTTTTTTCTGTTCATCCATCACTGATTGTGTGGCAAGTTGGTGTTAAAACTTAAGGCTTCTTCTGTACTAGGTCAACAGAAGTAGTACTAGCGAGGTTGGGCAGGCAAAAGGGTGGTATATTGAATCCTTCATACACAGGACCCATCGAAATATGCTCATATGCAACAAGTAGTAGTACTGTAGCAGAGGAGCGTTTTGATCAACCTCAGCCTAGGATGTTGTTTGGTTTAGCAACGCGTATGGGAACGCTAATGCAATCAGTTTCCGGCGCTAGCTATTACTACAGGGAACTGTAAAGGGTTAATGTGTTTGGTTCGCGGCGTGAGTGGTACTGGTACCTGTTCTTCTTTCTTGTCCTTGGAGGAAGAGGATGGCTTCTCCTCCTTGGTTAGCGCTAAGGTCTGGATGCGCTTGGTCTCCGAGGCTGGGGCTGGGGCCGGTGCCGCGACGAGCATCTTGGGGGCACGGGCGCGGCCTTTGGTGCCTTGGCAGTGGGGGTCGAAGAGAGGGCCTTGGGATTGGCCAGCGCCGCTGCGGGAGAGGCGGGGTTGCCTTGGCAGTAGGAGTCGCCGCAGGGGTGGCAGATGCGGCGGCAGGGACGCGCGAGAGGTTGGGGCGGAGCACGCACGTGCGAGGAGCAGAGGACGGGGGCGGTGGCGTTGATTTTTGCGACTCCGCGAGGCGATCCCGTTAGGGGTAACGGGGGTTGTATTGGGCTACATCTGTTAACGCTGCGATTGGTTACCATGGGCCTTATCCCATAGGCCGTACATGTCTCTTCTAAAAAAGTCTACTTTTGGTCCCAACCATCGCGAAAGTCCGCTTCTGGTCCCTCAACTTTAAAATCGGACAAACAAGCCCCTCAACCTTTCAAACAGTGCAGATTTAGTCCCTCGGCTGCATTGTCCAGTGGTTTACCACAGTAACCACGAGTTGCTACAGTAACCACACGGATTTATTTTAGCTGAATCTTTGAAAAATCATAGTACGTCACAGAAAATTCATAAAATAGAAAATATAATTTTGTTGAACTCCACATGAGTAGAGCTACACAGTGAATATATAATATAGTATGCTTTAGTACAAAGTTTTTGCCTTTTTTTATTTATTTCAGCTCAATCTTTGAAAAATCATAGTAAAAACTTTGTACTAAAACATACTATATTATATGTTCACTGTGTAGCTCTACTCATGTGGAGTCCAACAAAATTGCATTTTTTATTTTATGAATTTTCTGTGATTTTTCAAAGATTCAGCTAAAATAAATTTGTGTGGTTACTGTAGCAACCCCACCAGACAAAACAGCCAAGGGACTAAATCTGTACGATTTCAAAAGTCAAGGAGCTTATTTATCCGGTTTTAGAGTTGAGGGTTCAAAAGCAGACTTTCATGATAGTTGGGGGACATAGACTTTTTCATGTCCCTGTATACCGTTCCCTTTTCAAATGCTAAAGTGCTCACCACATCCTAAGCTGCTGAGCCCTCCAAATTCCCAAGGCTCCAAGTTTCAGCAAGCCAGAATGCAGTTCCTGTTAATCCTCAAGTGCGCATTTCTATTTTCTTTTTGAACGAACGGTTTTCAGTGATAGAGGAGAGAGTTTTACATCCCGGCTAATAACCAGGTTTACCTAAGCCTACTCTCGCGCCATTACAGCGCTAAATGTTTCGCCCCTGCTAAACATTTAGAAATGCATTTAAATATCATCTATGGATACATTATAAGACAGAAGGTCAAGCAAGCAGGGTTATGGGCGTATCAATATCCATGGCCTGCTTTGTTTCTTGCACTTCTCTCCGTCAACTCCCCTGCTTTATGCAGTGACATCTGGATTGTTTGCTTAGCATGCAGACTGCAGACAAGTTATACAGGAAACGATATAAATTAAGGGTCTTCTAATCTTTTATACAAGAGGTATGATATTCATGTGTAAAACAAACCGGTGCATACTTTGCAGGGGTATCACACTGTTTCTTCTTGCGATATCCAACTTCTTTCTGGCATAATCATAATATGTCATTTGTCTTGGAACCTGAAAAATCCATTTAGCTTTTCATGTAAGCGAGCGAGATAGGGCCAGCTTGGCATGCATTAAAGAACAGAATAAAGATATATGAATCTCAAAAGAGACGGAAAACTAACAAATTTTTTAACAGCCTCCAGGATCACTGAATAGGCTTCATTTTGTTCAACCTACAGACATGAATTGCATCACTGTACGGAGAAAAATATTTGACTTGGACTTCGACTTTAGGCAAAGCAAAGCTTACCTCTCCATCAAGATCAGCCAGATATCTATCATACTGAAAATTAGAGCATATGAAAGAATTAGTCCCGTATAAATAACTAAACGGAGAAAATTCAATGGAATTTTAGCAAGATGAAGTGAAAAAGACACAATCACATCTGCGAAGAGCAACCTACGTTTGTTCTCAGCCCACCAGAGCTTGGGGCACAACCAAGCTCAATTTTCAATTGGATACGGCGTGGGGCATGTTGGAAATTCAACTTCACCACTAAAACACAACTCCAAACTTTGGAGTTTAAAAACTCTGAAACCTTGTGACAATATTTGATTGCAAAAAAAAGAAGACGAAGACGTTTTCCTCACATCACGAGAAAAGATCTAGCTTCGCCAAGAAATAAAAGATTGAAGAACAAGACTAAAGCAAAGATAAGAGTTATGGCTTCGCAGATAAGAATTCAACTTCGCTGGCCAAACAGAGATAAAAGGAGAGCAAAAATCAGCTTCATCAAAGATTAGGGTCAGAGCGAAGATAAAGCTTGGCTTCGCCAACCAGAAAATCAACTTCGCCAGCCAGTGACGTCGGAGGAAGGTTCAAAATGAGGCGAAGGCAAGAATTCGACTTCGCCTAACATTCCAAAGGTCAAAGGAAGAATCGACTAAGTTTAAACAAAGATATCAAGAAAACTGGTGACTGAAAGCTGAAGAATGAAGACTTGGAAGGAGAAAAAGACCACTTCGCCCTTGTAGTTCAGAAGGGTTGTAAACATTTGAGTCAGGGGCATTTTAGTCATTTTGTGTAAAATACGAAGACTGGGGCCCTATAAATACCCCCTCTGACATGTATAGTACCATGAGGAAAATGAAATCGACTTTGTCTTTCATCTTATCCTTGATGTTTGAGTAATTTTTTACCCAATATCTGGCGCCCACCGTTTGTGTGTGCTCAAAAATTCTCACAACCACGCGAAGCTGATGGGTAGACCTAATGGGGTAGCCGACAATAATCCACCAACAATCAAAGACCAAAATCTCAAAAAAGATACAAACTAAGATCCAAGTTTTTCAAAAGCAAGCGAAGTTAAAGAACAAATATTCAAAGAATTAGAAGAGCAATTGCTAAGAAAGCAAAAAGAACTTGAAGAATGTCGCGCAAGAGCAAAAGAAAAATCTCTCAAACAAAGAATAGAAGAAGCCAAAGCCACGCTTCGTGAACTAAATGAACAACTTCAAAATACAAGCCACGAAGTTATACATCTAGATGAATCAAATTCAGCAATAAAAGCTTCTCATGAGAAGAACTCCCAAAAGTCATTCATATCAATTGACACAAGTTCTCTCTTATCAATAAACTTACAACTTGCACAATGGCCTTTGGGTTACAAATTTAATATGATACCAACTTTCGATGGCCAATCTAACCCAAGGCAATTTTTATGAGTTTTGAAGCTGCAGTGATTTTTAGAGCTGGCGATGAAACAACATTGGCAAAATCCCTTGTTATGACGGTTAAAGGACCAGCACAACAATGGTACTCCTCACTAAAAGCAAAATCTATACATTCATGGGATCAACTTAAAGCAAACTTGCTCGTTGACTTTCAAAGATTTCAACCAGTTGGCTTCATAGATATTGATATGTTCAATTGCAAATAGCAAATCAAAGAACCACTGAGCCAATATTTCAAAAGATTCATCTAAATCAAAGCACAAATTCTAAATATCCCAGATAAAGTGGTAATAATAGCTGCAATCAAAGGCCTTCGAGTAAGCCAATGCGCTTCCCATCTTGCACGAGAGAAACCCACCACAATCGCAGAGCTTTACGAAGTTATTCAAAATATTGCAAGTCAGATGACGACTACAGGAAAAGAATCGAAGAAGAAAATAACTTCAGGGCTCAAATCAAGCAAAACAATAATTTTCAACCTCCAAGACCAAATAACTATGAACGAAGACCATTTACGCCACACAATCAGGTGAATCAAATTAAGAATGACAGCAATGTAACAGCTCAAAGTGAATACACTCACAAAAAATAATATAACCAGCGAAGTCAATTCAACGAAACAACATTTGAAAGAGGAAACTTTGGCACAACAGGAAGAGGAAAAGGAAAAACACCCTTAAAACCTAAAGATATGTATTGCATTATTCATGGCAAAGGAGCTGGACATACATCCGAAATGTGTCCAAAAGTTAAGAAAAGCATCGAAGAAGCCCAGAAAGAAAATAGGGCACAAAGCCAGTAAAAAAAACTATCAATCATGTAAGGCAAGAACAACACAGTACTCATCAACCTTATTATCCAATGCATTATGGACACACACAAGCTCTACTTCCAAGACCACCTCCTACATACAACTATGAACCACTAGCAATGTATCATCCCATGCAAAATCAATGGAGGCAAAATCTGACTCACCAACCCAATATTCAATCAGCACAATCTGAAGCTTTAGTTGCAAACAACAACCCACAAAAACAGCCAAGCCAAGCAAGAGAACACCTTCCCGTCAGTCTTAGCGATAAATAATAATACAATCATCCCAAGCAGAGGAAGAATACTGACAATCATAGGAGGAAATAACATAGACCGTGAAAATAACAGTCAAAGGAAAAATTACTTCCAAAGAGTAAATTTAATTTCAATGGAAGGTCCGTATAAAAAGACAAGATGGTCTCATCTACCAATCACATTTTCAGAGAAAGACCTTCAACTCAAAGATTGTCCACATATAGATGCTATGGTAATCGAAGCAAATATTGATGGATGGGCAGTCTCAAAAATATTAGTCGACGGAGGTATAGCTCCGCTGACATCATATTCACATCAATAATTGACACCATGAAAATCGACCGCCGAATATTAGGAAGAGCTGAGCACCCACTTTTTGGCTTCAGCGGCAAGAAAATACACTCAATTGGAAAAATAATTTTGCCAGTCTATTTTGGAACAGTAAGCAATGCAAGAACAGAGCAAATAGCATTCGACATGGTCGATATGTACTATCCATAAAATGCACTTTTCGGAAGAGGAACTTTGAACGCATTCGAAGCGGTCATAAGTTACTCATACTTATGTATGAAAATGTCAGCAATAAATGGAGTAATCACAGTACACGGAGACCAAACTGAGGCAAGAAATATTGAAAAAGAATACATTTTAGGACAAAAAATGTTCACGTAATAGTTGAAGAAGAAGAAAAAAGAAAAAGAAAAAGAAAAAGAAAATGCAAAGCCTCAAACCAAAGCTCAACCATGTAAAGAAGCAAAAAGAGTACCTCTTAATCCGCTAGTACCATACAAAAAAGTCATCATCGGCACCGAACTCTCTCAACAGGAGGAGGACAAACTTGTTGAATTCCTTCAAAGCAACAAAGGCATATTCGCTTGGTCATGCAATAATCTAGGGGGAGTCAGCAGAGACATAATTGAGCACAAACTAGACATCAATCCAAAAATCAGACCTAAAAAGCAGAAGTTAAGAAAACTAGTCGAAGACAGAGTTCAGGCAGCTAAAGTTGAAGTCCAAAGATTGCTTGACGCAAAAGTTATAAGAGAAATTCAATTCACAACTTGGTTAGCAAACATAGTTATGGTCAAGAAAAGAATGAAAATCCTCCAAGCTGACACCAGACAGTTGGTCTTTCTCAAAGCATTATTGCACAGTTTTGCGGAATCGACAGGACTCAAAGTTAATTATAGTAAGTCCCATATGTACCCCATCAATGTTTCCAATGAGAGAATGGCACACCTTGCAAGCACTTTTGGCTGTGATATAGGCACCATGCCTTTCACTTACCTAGGATTACCCATGGGTACGACCAAGCCCCACATTGAGGACTTCGCACCGATGATGGATAGAATTGAAAGAAGATTATCTACGTGCCCAAATTGGCTCTCCTACTCTGGTAGGTTGGAAATGGCCAACTCTGCAATATCCCTGATCACCACATATGCTATGTGCACCATTAAATTGTCCAAGGGAGTCAGTGATAATATTGACAGAGCAAGGAAGCAGTGCCTCTGGCACTGATCCTGAGAAGAAGGGTGGAAACCTTGTGGCATGGCCAACTGTGATGAAACCCAAAGAGAAGGGAGGTCTGGGTGTGATCAATCTTCACCTACAGAATGACGCTCTTCTCCTAAAGCAGCTGAGCAAATTTTATAACAAGGAAGACATCCCATGGGTACAACTAGTTTGGAGCAAATATTATGACATCAAAGTACCCCATGCTGCAAGGGAAATGGGCTTTTTTTGGTGGAAAGATGTATTGCGCCTCAATTTCATCTTTAGAAGAATTGCTAAGTGCGAACTTGGGAACGGCTCCTCAGTTTGTTTTTGGGAAGATCAGTGGTGTGTGTCAGTGCTATCTCAAGATTACCCAAGATTGGCTTCTGTAACACCTCGGGTGTTAAGCATGCATTAACATTTCAAATCATGAGCATTTGCATCAAATGCATTTCATAATCACATGCAATGTAAGTTAAAAACTAAATTGAAACTTGTGAAACATCTTTTTGAAACATACATGTTGCATTTGCTTGCTAGGGTTGTAAAACTTGTTTGGCTATAATTTTAAATAACCTAGAATTGATTAGCATGATTTTTGGAGCAACTTTTGTATTCAAAATTTTCTCAAATTATGCTTTTAAAAATATTCTAACAAAATGAGTTTTATTTAAAAAATTGGACTTTAAATCATTTATTCAAAATCTATTTGGAATTTTAAAAAATGCCCTAAATAAAAGTTGTAGAGAATTAAATTTTGAACAACTTTTGTTTTGGGGTCAACTTTTGAAAATGTTTTTTTCTTCTTCAGAATTGGAATTTTAGACTGTGTAGAAAATCTGGAATTTAATTTGAAAACGAAAAAGCGAATTTAGGCTTAACGGGCCGTCGCCCCACTTTCGGCCCGCCTGCTCAAGCCGGCCCAGCCCGCGTCCGCACCGTCTCCCCCCCTCTCCCGCGCGCGCCCGCGTCTCGCCCGACCGCGGTTAGGAGCGGCCCGCCGCGTGGCCGTACACTGCCGGCGTGCTCGCCCGGTGGCACGTCGGTGGCCCCCGCATGCTCGCGCAGTGCCTTAACCTGAGCCGTGCCCTTCCTTCACCCCATTCTCACCTCCTTTCTCCCTGCCTCTCCCGCCAGCAGCACTGCGGCACAGCCGCCATTGCCGCGCCGCCGTGGAGCTCGCCGTCGCACGCTACCATCACTTCTGCTCGCGGCCAACGCACCGCAGCAGCCCGCTCCTCCTCGCCGCACCTTCTGCACGCCCCACCGCCCGAGGTAAAGGCCGAGGCGACTAGCTCTTTCTCTCTCGCCATGGCCGAAGCTCCGGTGGAGCTCCCGGTCCGTGCCGCCACCGCCGCTCCGCCCTTCTATCCTCTCTCTCGTGTGCGCCCGCTCTGCCTCGTTGCGCTGAAGCTAGCACCCGTGCCCAATCGGTAGCTTCGGCTTTCTCCGCGCCGGAAAGCGTTTGCGCCGTCGTCCGCCTCATCGCCGGCGAGCCCCCGTCGGTGCATCTTGGGCCAACCGATGGCACCATCGGGTTCGGCTTGGAGAGGCGAGTCCAACGGTGCCCACCCCGTCGCCGGAAAACCTCACCGGCAGCAAGGGAACCGCCGGTCAGCGCCGCCCCTGCTCCCGGGTGGCTGACGGGTGGGGTCCCGGTTGACCGCGGGTCCCAGCTACAGTGTCTCAGGGCTGGATCCGGGGTGAAAGCATGGGGTGTGCGTAGCATTTAGGACCGGGTGGAATTTCAGATTTAAGGAAAATGATTTCTAGAAATTGTGAAAAAGCTTTCAAAAATATATATCTCAAGATTTATAGCTCTAAAAATTATGAAATAAATTTTGGTGGACTTCTTAAGGCCAGATCTATGATGTAAAATTATTGCATGTCAAGTTTGAAATACATTTCTGTATAGATTTATTTAATTCTTATAATTGCTGATATCTTAGAAAATATCTAATAAATATAATATTGATCAGAAAAATATGGTTCCTATTTCATTAGTCTTCTTTAGTAATGTACTTTCTAGGAAAAATGTATATGATGTTTGTTCTGTGGAAATATTTTGAGGTGTAGTTCAAGTGCCTTTAATTGATGATTTTTGTTATTTTTGGTAGAGAGCAAAAATTGTATAACACATACATGTGATAATTTTTGTGACGTGATTGTTTACTGTGTAGAGCATAGGAAAAATAATAAATCTATTGTTTGATACTTTTTATAGTATAAAGTATTTTCATGCTCATTATTATGCTATAGCTTGTTAATTTTGTATAGATTGTTTTACTTATCCAAATGCCATGAATGTTTTGTGGTATGCTATTTGGAGTAGGACTATACTACTGTAATTTTTGTAGATTTTTCCATGCAACAGAAACAGGTGTTACTGTGTAGCCCTAGTTTAAATAGGAAATAAAAAATTATTCTTTATGAGTAATTAAAGTAATAATAAGTGTTTGGTGTATCTTTGAAGCACCAAACTACCTTGCTGGTGTTACTTGATAGGTTAAGGTATTAGAGATTGATAAAGTGTAGCAACACTTGTGTTAGAGTTATATGCTAGCTAGTGTGAGAATGGATGACATGCTTGTAATGATTAGTCTTGGATGATGTTGACTACCTTATAGAAAGCTTTTTTTTGTCTCTAATCTCTACTATAAGTTTCAAGGTGTCCATCTGCATATCATGACATCATGATCATGGCATTCCACCGCATCCGATGCACCGTTTGCATATTTACTTATGCAATTGCATTATATAGGATCGCAGGAGGAGTCACCAGTAGCAGTGCCGAAAGAACAGACCGAGACCGATCCGCAAGAGCTCCAGGCACAGGAGGTGCCCGAGGAAGAGGAACAAGGAGAGGACTTGCCCGAGTGCGTAGATCACCAGCCTAGTTCATTTGAAAGAGGCAAGCCCCGGAGCATTCTAAATTCCCTACTTTATGAATCAATTCTTTATATATGAGTTATATATTATTGCATTAAGTTATAGGAGTTGCGTGAAACCGTTGATGCATTTATTACTATCCTTGCCTACCTTATTATCTTGTTACCCTGTTAGGTCAGGATCGAATAACTGCTTAGCCTTGCTTAGACCGGTAGCGATTCGGTGATTTTCGGTCACCTATACTAATAGGTGGTTACTTAAAGAATTTAGCTATGGAAAGCCTGATATCCTGGAATTAATCATGTGTTGATGGAAAATTGGAGACCGAACGGAAAAAGTTAGAGGCAACCAGACAGAGTTCTAGGGTGCTGTTAGTTTTCTGTCTGTGTCGATTAGGGACCGATCGTTGCTTGTTCCTCTTGTCATGTTGAATGCATGCCTCATATTTAGCTGGCCGAATAAAGTACCTTTCGACCACGAAGCTAGTGACATGATTCAGGCCAGGACCTACACAGGTGCGCATACTGGTGCTAAAGAGGTTATGACAGGGACGCGAAGAGTGAGACCAAGGTGCGTCCTGGCAGTTGGGCGGTCCCTAGGTACTGCGGCCTCAGTTTATCCCACGGCGTTTACCGGAATTTTATTATTGGTGATCTGTAGCTCACTTGATCGATGAGTGTAGTTTGTGTGAGGAATAAATCACCACTAGTTAGGAGTCGATTCGAATCGTCATCGCTCCTGGATAGTGAGCACTTGACTCGAGCTACAACATCGTAGTAATTATGACGAAACATTGATGGTTATTGGATGGTATTGGAGATGCTAAATCTAAATTGGTAACCGGATGTATTGGTTAATCAAATGATTGCTATAGTACATGTGTCTACCTAGTTGGATAGGTTATAATAAAGATGATGCAAAGTACTGAAAATGTTTTCGTATGATAGCTTATGCTTTTCGCAAATGAGTCAGCTAGCCCATGAAAGAAAGCCTTGCATGCTCCTTGGTGTCGTTTATTTCTGGTTTAAGACGGGTAAGTCTAGTTGAGTACCTTCTCGTACTCAGGGCGTTGTTTCCATTGTTATTGCAGATGGTCAAATGTACTACGGCTATTACATTAACTGTCTGTATCCAGCGATGTGCGACAACTAGGACCAAGGGCAATGGTCACTTCGTATCTCTCCTCTGATGCTTTTGTGGGAGATGACTACCTGCTGGCACTGTATCTGAACTAAGTGTGTGTGGTTTTAAAACTACTTGCTTCCGCTATGTTAATTTGAACTTGTGTTGTAATAACTTTATGTTTTGAACTCCGATGTATTCAACTGTTGTTGCGAACTTTATGTAACATGTGATGGTGGCTACTAAACCAGTACGATCTTGGTTGGAATGTTGGTTGGTTTGAAATCCTTCGTGATTTCACGGAATATCGGATTGTACGGGCTTAAGTTTGGTAAATTATCTGCCTCGGCGAAAGATTTTCTTACTTAATCTCGTATAATCTCACTATCCCAAAGTAACTCTGAGTCACACCTGCATCCTTGAGGTTCTAACTCAACGCAACAATTCTTGTGTTCTTCTTCATAATTCCACCGTTAGAGATAACCTATCCAAAACTTACTAGGCATGCTTGGTATAGCAGTGAGGTTTCATAAGTCTCTGTAGAACCAACTATAGATTTCCAACATCACCTCCTACGTTATCCATGCCAATTTACCTTGGGTATGCTGAAGGTTGAACTCCCAACTGATGATAGCTACTGATGATAGCTCGAATTGAAGACCAATCCTGATGATTACCCGAGCTCTGTGTAAACGATCCAACAAGTCATCAATCCTAAGAAAAGATGTCCGCATTCCAAAGGTCAAAGGAAGAATCGACTAAGTCTGAACAAAGATATCAAGAAAACTGGTGACTGCAAGCTGAAGAATGAAGGCTTGGAAGGAGAAAAAGACCACTTCACCCTTGTAGTTGAGAAGGGTTGTAAACATTTGAGTCAAGGGCATTTTAGTTATTTTGTGTAAAACACAAAGACTGGGGCCTATAAATACCCCCTATGACATGTATAGTACCACGATGAAAATGGAATCGACTTTGTCTTTCATCTTATCCAACAGGGCACATATGTCTTGATCATGTAATTCCTTCACAATACTTAGAAAACTCATCTAGGAAATGTTGAAGAAAGGAAACTTTTGTCATAAACATGTACAGCTGCAGAAAATGTTAAACAAGGGAACCATAAGTTGCTTAGTTAAGCATCTGAACCAAGTATCAAACCTTTTCCTTAGCGACCCATTTCCAAATCTCTAAATAGAGACTAGCTAAATCTTCATATATACTATTACACTTAACGCTCCACAAATATTCCTGCGTAAAAAATATAGAATTGTCAAATATCATACACCTGCAACAACCATTATTAATGTGAGATAAGGGCATTACATTGAAACCAGTGTAAATCAAAGTTGGAAGAATATTGTTACAGCCTGCTGCGAGTTTCATTGCTTTATACATTGCCAACGTCTCGTACCTTAGCCACTAAAAACCAAAGTAGTTATAGAATGTGATGCATGAGATTATATCAACAATATATATTCAGTTAGCACATTAACCACATGATACTTATTAGGGGATGCCTACCTCATACGTGCTAGCTTCCACGAAATTTTCAAGCCACTGCATGTAACAAAAAAAGCCATCAAACAAAGATGACATATAACAAGTTAATTACAGCTGCTCACAAAATTCATACCTTAGTTTCACTTGATACCGTTTCATAGAACTTGACGTATTCTTGGTCACCTTGGTATGTCATGTAAGTTTTATGATAATTGTCCCAGTGTAGATATTGTGTCTGCACACATAAAACATTGCCAGTAAGAAATGACTTGCTAGTAACCACGCAAGCGGAATCAAATTCAGGTTCAGAAATGAAGTGCATCCATTACTAACTTATATGATATATGACTATACCCTACACTAAAATTTCTAGATATATCACTGCAGTGACTTGCGTCTTGTTAGCAGCTCAGTGGTGAACATTGAGGAAGAACAGCCTTTGCAAGTTGGGCAAGCCACCATTATTGGGGGTAATAAACTAATCTAGGAGTCTAAGTCTACAGGAGACTACCCTTTGGAAAGCTCTACAACCCAAATTAAAGTGGTTATGGCCACAAAATACGTTTGTACAAGATAAATGAACACTGACATAGTTGCAAGGAGTAAAATTACGTACATCTTCACGAAGTACTAGGCGCTGGTAGTCCTGGAAGCCAACAAAGCTGCAGCAAAATCTTTCTCGTATCACTCGAAGTATGCCTGGTCCTCAAGAGTGGCTGGAGGGTACTCAATCAACTTTGCATCGACCAGTTTCTCAAGCAGTGCTCCCTGTGATATCTATGGAAGGTGCAGAAAGTAAAAAAAATCAGGGTTCAAATATGCAGAAAGTAATATTTGCAGTGTCTTCCCACATCCCATGTGTAATGTGTAGTATATTAATAGATACCTTGTGAGCTCTGATGCGGTGCAGGGCAAGCCGTTCATTGAGCTTTTCAAGTTCTTGATCATCGTAGACAGACCAAAAATCATCATCTTCATCGGGGAGACTAAAGTTCAACTTGTCCATATAAACGTGGATCTGTTCTCTGAACTGAGCATCACTCCAGTGGAGGCCTTCGATTTCTCCGTCATTGAAGCCATGGACAATCTTGTCAGGTTGTTCGCCATGGTCCGATGTAACACCAACTACTGGATCTGTGGGAGCAAGCGAGCCCTGCATTCCTACCGTCCAGACCGCCACTGCTGCAACACCTTGCCCGTCGGCCCCAAAATCTAGAGAGTGCACGGGGTTCTTCTTGTTCCTATACTCCTCAGCTACGGGTCGTCCGACTTGAGTTGTTCGATTTTTGCTCCCTAAACTATAAAACCAGTTTTTTTTACTTCTCAACTTTTAAAATCATTTATTTTTCTACCTTTTGTGATTTTAATTATGATTTTGCTAATGTGGTGCCACGTCCGAAGGTAAATAGAACTAAGCTAAAAGTTTGGAAGGTTAAATAGGACTAGAAATATATATAAAAAATTCTTAGAAATAAAATTTCAAACATCTATACATGGAATATAATGCAATTAAAAAACATAAAATCTTGTTTAATCTTAAAATTTTTTCTTTACCTCGAAAAAATAAGAAACTAGTTTTAGATTTTTCTAAAATCATACTCTATCTTATTGTCCCTAAATCGAAACTGTTTGAATCTTGATGGGCTCATTTCGATGCTTATTTAGCAATAGAAACTCTTGTGTCTATTAATGCAAAATTTGAATCATAAGTTATTATGGTTTCTTCTAGATATATAACTTTTGTACGCACCTTTATACATTATACTCTTTTTGTTCCAAATTATAAAATAACATTATACTCTTTTCGTTCCAAATTATAAAATATTTAGGTTTCTTATTACTAGTAGATACATTACCTTCACTACGTATCTAGAAAGCGCTTAATAAAAGTTATGCATCTAGAAAAGTCAAGATGTTTCTTATAATTTGAAATAGATAAGTATTGTTAAGTATATAATAGAAGTTATGTATGTGTCTAGAAAAATAAGAACAGCTTTTACTCGGCCATAGTGATTCAGACTTTCAGAGACACCCAAGTTGGACTTTGTCCTCCATCTCTCAATTTTGTTACATTGGTCCATACATTGTTCTTTTTTCTTTTTACGGAATACAGACGCAGCTGGGTATGGGCAGCTGGCAGAGTGGCAGTCATGAGTCATGCGATGCCTTTGCTAGGCACCCATTCATCTCACCGCTAGCGCTAGGCAAGGCGGTAACTACAGTGCTTGGTCGATCTGGTTTGGATGCGATCCGATGCACGTTAGGTGTGCCGACCGATCACAGGCGACACCCCTCCAAGATCCCAAGGACCCATGGCGTGCGCGCGTCGTACTACCTGTGTGGCCAGATGCCCGGAACAACCACAAACAGACGGCCTCACCTTGGGCCGAGCGTGCGTGAGCCCGAGACGGCGGTGAAAGCCGACGTAGCCAACTCCACGGCACCAGCTTTATTTCACCGATGATGAAAAAAAAAAACTGACGAGCGCGTCATCCGGCAATGCCGGGCTGGCTGCCGGCGTGGTCGTCTACCCGTGGCCCACCTGCAGGCCGACGGGCCCGCGCTGCGGCGACCACAGGCTCTGTGGGCTTGTCTTGTGACCCATATACCTTTCGCCTTGACGTGCTCGACGCGGATCCATTTCTGTCTCGATTCGGCATCTCGATCGTCTCGTATGGAACAGAATGCCACGCTAGTTCTCACGGACACAGTTATCGTCCCCAGAGACCAGCTGGTACACTCAGTCCACCATGCCACCGGTCTTCGGCACAGGTCCTGGTCCTACCACTACCGTACATGCCACGTGGGCACCGCCACGCCAAGACAAACCTCCTGTGAGTCTGTGACGAGCCACCGTGAAACTGGACACCGACGTGGAGCGCGTCCGCTGGCCGAAGCGACAGCCTGCGCTCACGAGTTGGTCCCCTTCGAGCCGTGCACAGTCGCCTGCCGCAGCCGAATCGCAGCTCGCGCAGCGGACTGCGTCTGCGTGGGTCACTGCCATGCAGGGTTTTTTTTATCGGATGAAAGTCGCCGATATTTCTGAAATTTCCTTTCGTCCGATAAAATTTGATATTAGCCAAATTTTTCCCTTCTTTCCTGTTTCTACACAGATAATCCAAAATCAGCCACGCGACGGTCCGACACTTATAATGATTTATTCTTGTTTTGATTTGTGAACCAGTGATGTTTAATATCTTAGGAATAGTTTCAAGTTAAATTCTACAAATTTTTTAAAAAAAATTAATTTTTTTTTTGAATTTGGTCCGATATTTCCGTTATATCTTGCTTATCCTCTTTATCCATGACATCCGATAAATTTTAATTTCCGATAATGAAAACCTTGCTGCCATGCGTCTAGCATGGCCAGCAGTACGTACGGCGATACGTCCGTCCACGCCAAACGCTCGGCAGGGGATTAATGTATATTCCATTGTTTTTTTTAAAGCTCGGCAGGGGATTTCCCCCAAGGAATAGATACAAGGGTACAAATGTACAAGGTTTAATTTGCAGCTACAGAGCTTGCAAAGCTCAAAGATGTATGTCGCATTGTTGGTTGTTGCACCTCATATTTTCTTTGTGCAAAGTTTTTGAAACATGTGTTATACACATTAGAATGTTTTGAAAATTTTCTAGATGTATTTGGATATTTTTCTTATTTTTGTAGAGGTAAAGCTATTTTTTCAAGTTTCTAGAGATGTTTTCAAGAGCTCTAAATATTTTTATCTGCACTTGTCATATCGCAAGCTTTCTCTAGATTTTTTTTTTTGTAAATTTTAAATGTTTACAAATATTTTCCTTATTAAGTAATTTTTTAACTAAAGAAAAGACACATTCATCTTAAAAACCATGTTAGCTAGAATAGGAAGATAACTTGAATCGGCCGGATCGGGTCGTTGGGCCGATTCGGGCCCAAACTCCCCAGTTCACTGGCGCCGGCCTCGGAGACAGATCCTTCGCCGCCTGACGAGCCCATGGTGCCGCTCTCGCCGGAGCCCACCGCTCTTCACGGCCACGTAGCGGTGCTTGACGGGGCGGCGACTGCACAGCCGCCCACCGTCGACGACTTCATCGCCACCTTCAGAAAGCCGCTGCAGCAGCCGATCAGGCGGGAGCGGGAGCGGGAGCGGGAGCGGGCCCGTGAGCGGACGGATGCAGAACTTGTGCCCAAACGTAGTGCAAGGCTCGCCGTCAAAAGCAAGAACAGACTGCCCAAACCCGAGGCTCAGGCCAGAAAAGTGATGATGAAGAAGGCAGGGATCCAGGTCGACACTGAGCTGCCGGATGAGGCGACTTTTGATGAGTTCCAGGAAGCCTTCAAGCTGCCACTGTCTACTGACTACTACCACCAGAGAAGCAATGGAGGTCCTTCTTCATGGTAGGCAGAAGCGGGCTGCGCGCCGCCTGAGTTGCCTGCCGCGTCGTCGCACCAATAGCATCATGATAGGACACAACCTGTTCGTCTGGAACGTCCGCGGACTGAATTTGTGGGCTCGTCGCGATGGAGTGCGTGAGTTCATTGCGCAAGAGCGCGTGTCTGTCGTTTGTCTCGTTGACACAAAGCTCACTGCACTACAGCCTTGTATGCTCTCTGAACTAATGGGAATGGCGTTTCATTATGTGTGCTTGCCCTCTGAGGGTGCCGCGGGAGGCATCATCGTCGCGTGGTGCCGTGACGCCTGGTTAGGCTCCGGCCAGGTCGGTCTGTCGTCGTTTCTCAGTTTCTGTGAACTTGAAAGCGACAAACTCTGCGTCAGCGCCCTGAACTTGAAAGGGGACTTTCTTGATGAGCTGCGGGAGGTCCATGCCCAGGGTCTGGGAGCTCTACTGCTGTGTGGGGACTTCAACCTAATATATCAGGCTGCGGACAAAAATAATGATCGCCTGAAGCGTCGCTTCCGGAGGGCAATTGACGACATGGCGGTCGATGAGCTATACCTGCATGGGAGATTATACACTTGGAGCAACGAACGCCGGAGCCCAACCTTGGAGCGTATTGACCGGGCTTTCGCCACCGTTCCGTGGCTGGAGATGTTCACGACACACCACCTCCGGACACTTTCGTCTGACAGCTCTGACCATGCACCACTTCTTCTCCAGCTATGCACCGAACCTTGGGCGAAGCCTAGATTCCGTTTTGAGCCTTTTTGGGTACACCTCGACGGCTACCAGGAGGTCGTTGCTCAGGCATGGGAATGCCAGGTCCCAAGTGTGGATGCTTGCCGCCTGCTTGACATCAAGTTTAGGCGTACTGCCAGAGCGCTCCAGAGCTAGAGCATGCGCAAGGTGGGCAGTGTGCGTCTTCAGTTATACATGACCAGAGAGATCATTGCTTAGTTGGACAAGGCGCTGTTGGAATTGATCTCCACCAGTTGGCCCAACGGCCAACTGGGCCCTTGACCTGCACCCTGATCGGGGGTGCCCAGCCCATAGACGGCTGGTGGGCCCCCGTCGTACAGCACCATAAATAGGAGGTGGGGGCCAGGGCACAAACTGCGAGGTTCACTGCCACTGCCGCAACCCACCGTCCTAACCCTAGACCGATCAAGAAGGGTGCTGCCAACGACGGGAAGCTCCACCGGTGTTCGCCGCGGCATCTGCGTCACCCGGCGTTCTCGTCACCACAGGAGGCACCGTACAGCGATCTCTGTTGTCTTCTCCACGGAGGTATGCATCGAGATTGTAAGTGTCCTACCCATCCCGATCTACTGCTAGGCGATCTACAGTTTATAACAATGGTACCGGAGCCAAGGTTTTTCCTAGCGTGTGATTCAGATCGGGTAGAAACTAAAACAACAGAAAGAGAACGGATGGGGTGTTTTCACCTTCCGTCACCACCGCCATCGTGCGGAGAGGAAATGGACGGTGGCCGGGGGAGGGATTCACCTGCCCACTGCCGTAAAGAACCCTAGAAAGGGGACAAATAACAGAGAAATTGAACGCAAAAGAAAAGGGATTAAACGTTTTTCGAATCGGATCCCTAACCCTAACTCGATTGATCGGACAAGGAAAAGAAAAGACAGAAAAAGGAGCCGCCGCCGCAGACATGCTCCGGGGCTCCATCTCCTAGCCGCGGCCACCGCCGTCGGTTTTCTGCCACCACAGGCCGCCGTCGCGCGGGCACAGAAAAGGAGACCGGGCTGGGGCCTTACCTCGGGCTCTCCCGCTGCCAGTCACGCTCGAATGAACGGCATGAAGGATCGCGGTCTAGGGCACGGTCACCCGGCCGCTCGACGGCGACGCGCTCAGCCTTGGCGAACGCGCGCGCCGGCGAGGGGACCGGTAACCGCGCCATCTTCACTTGCTGCTGTACCGCGCGAGTAAGAGAATGGAAAAAGAAGGGAAGCCTATCGGACTTGGTCCGGCGGTGCTTTTCCCCACCACGCCGGCGACACCCATGGGCGCCGCTGCTGTGGCCTCTGAGGCCAAGAGAGCTGAGAGGAAAGTGAAAAGAGATAATAGAAAAGGAAGGAAGGGAAGCCAGCTGGACTTGTTCCGGCGGCGCCACCCCTCACCGGTGCCGCCGGCCGCCGCTGTCGCGGCCATGCGCCATCGGTGATAGAACAGAAGGGATGAGGCGTGAGAGAGAAAGGCAAGGAGAAAATGGAGGCTAGGGTTTGGGGAGTGCCGGCTGTGCTGGTTTTGATCAGCCGAAAATGAAGGAGGGCCGTTCGATGATGATCAACGGCCGGGATTGAAGGACGCCGTGTCGGGCCGAATATGGCCCAGGCGGGGCAGCGAATTCCTGGCCCAAGCCCAGGTTGAGGCTTGGGCACAGGGGGAGGCCGTCCGCAGCCACTGCTTGGGCTAAGCGCTGACGGGCCGCGCTGTTGAATGCGGCTGCTGGGCCGGACATGAATTGAAAAGCGAGTGGGGGCACATGCTGGGCCGCGAGTTCCTTTTGGACCGCTGGGCTGCATGTATTAAAAAAAAAAAAGGAAAAGCAAAGGATTTTGATTTTCATTTATTTCCGAAGCATAACTTTGTGGATTGTATTGTGTTGTGATGTTTAAATCTCTGTCAAAAAATTTGAACCAATGAGATATATATTTTTTTTTCAGAGATTAGATGAGAACAGTAATATGCTTCTGAAAGAATGATAAAGAATTTATTCTTGCTTCCGCTACGTATTTAAAGTTGTCGTTTTCATTATTAAATCCGAACCAACGGGAGGATTTAATTTTGAAAAATGGATATGTTTACAGTTTAAATTATAATATCGTTATTTTCTGACCAACGTTGATGATAACAATATTATAATCCTATGAGTTTTATGTTTTAAAGTTTAAATCTCTGATGAATTTTGCGTCAAAGTGACCAATTTTTCAGAGAATAGATAAGAGACAATAGATGCTCCAGAGCGAGCAGAATGTAATGTATTTTCATGTTTCCGCTGCAATGATGATGATGATCTTCATAATTAAATTCGAACCAACGGGAGAATTTAATTTTGAAGAGAGTTATAAGATAAATGAGTTTTCATATGTTAATTCCATTTCTGCCCAACGGTGATGTGGAATTAATGTATAGGAATGTTGTTTTATTCTATTTCTGCCCAACGGTGATATAGAATAGAACATAAAGATTTAAAAGTTTAATGTGCATGTCTTTAACCAGACCAATGTAGGGTTATTTTCATGCTTATTATTGTTGATTACTGATTAATGTTTTCAGACAAAGAACTTCATGCCTTTATTCTTGAAGGGTGAAAAGGAAATGAGCTGGGTACTTGTGACTCAGAAGATGAAAAGTGCAATATTTGCAAAAAGAAGACCATTGTGTAAGGGACTACGGTCTCTTTAAAGAATGACTTCAAAAGAAAGAATTCCAGGATATTGATCCAAGAAAGAAATAGAGCAATAAGAGCTTAGTTTAAAAGATGTCTTTTATGTACTCTTTAAAATAATAATAATAAGTAATATTTTTTAGACTTAATCATCATGATTTGAAATGTAATAAGTGACATGCGTGTTTAATTTGACCAACGTCGGATTAAGCATGTGTGTTAAAGAGTATTTGAATTTATTTCTAAATTTGTTGATTGAATATGAGCCAATATTGACAATTTGTGTCCCTTCAAGAAAATTATCTCGCATGGCGGGGAAAAGTTTGTGATAGTACCCGCATGACGGGAAAAGTTTGAGAAAATACCCGCATGGCGGGGTAAAGTTGGCATAGTACTTATGTTAATCAATCCTGCATGGCGGGAGAAAGTTATGATGACTCATGTGCTTTGAGTGTATCCCGCACAGGGAGAAAGATTAGGGTAGCTCTTATGCTATCCTAGTATAAGTTTAAGGAGAACAGAAAGTTACAGACAAACCTCAAGATAAGAATGACATGCAAGCGCGACTTGCGAAAGTATTAATGATAAAAGACTCTGTTGAGTTTTTTGAAGTGAAATGAGGAAAAAGTACTCCCAACGAATTAAGAAATAATTTCATTTGCATGATGTAATCATGTGGATGAAGAAAGTAATCAAAGTTTCCTCATTCACAAGGGTTCTGGATAGTTTTCGAAATTGTGGTAGAAAAGTTCATACCACATTTCGAGGGGGAGAAAGGTGAGACAATTAAGAAAGACACTTCCCCATAATTCAGACAATGCGATGCATACTAAAGTGATCTATAAAAGATGAATGTGATCGTCGGGGGAGTAAGACGGTCATAATATCGATACCCCTAAAGTAAAGATATAGCTAAATTCATGGACCTTTTACAGTTGTAACAGAAAGATAGCATAGTCAGCCAGTATTCATACTGGACGTGTTCAGAGTTTTAAAGGCGGTGCTAAATGCACCATATGAGTTTTAGCAGATTAAACCCAAAATAAGAAAATTAAAGATGGGACAATCTGGGGGAGCATGGTACAAAGAGACCTAACTCCGCAAGGAGGATGAATAATGTAAACAAGGATCTTGTTACACAGGACCTTATAGAATCAATTGTCCTTTGGCAATAAAGGTTAAGAAATGCTAGTAGCTAAGGCCCCAGAAAGTCTAAAAGAATAAGAAAGTCAGATATTTCTGATGATTATAAAGTCTATATTGGTGAAATTCAAATAGAGGGTAATCCCAACTAATTTGAAGAAGCCATGAGAGGCGTTCACTCGTCTAAGTGGCAAGAAACAAAGAAAGATGAAATGAAATCGATAATACCAATAGTATTTTGGGATCTAGAATAAATTCCTAAGGAGCCAAGACAGTAGGCTGTGATGGGTCTACAAGACGAAATGTGACTCCAAAGGGAATGTGTAAAGATGTGGAGCGCGACTTGAATCAAAAGTTTTTTGCGCGAAGCGAATGAATAGATTACAATGAGTGCTAGTGGCACATTATGATCTGAGTTACATCAGATGAAAGTAAAGATAGCATTTTCCAATGGGATTTGTATGAAAATAATTACGTGGCATAACCCAGAGGTTTTGTCATGAAAAGAAAGAATGTAAGGGATGCCACCTGTAGAAATCTCTTATGGAATGGAGCAAATCTATAGACAGTGGCATTTAAAGTTGAAGAGTCAATTAGAAATTTTGGGTTAAAGATAATGAGAGGACAATTGCATATGTACAAAGTTATAGAAAGGGAAATTCATTTCCTAATCTTGTGTGGTTGACACCTTAATGGTTAATAGTGATGTCAATCTACTGCATGAGAAGAAGTTCTTGTCCTCAAGCTTCAATGAGAAAATTCTCGGTGAAATGTATCTCGTTAAAAGAATTGAAATTCATCGAGATAGAATAAAAGGGGTATTATGACTATCGCATAGGCATGCTAAGAAAAGTTTCTAAAGAAATAAAATACCTATGCGGATAAACCTACGCCTGTTCTCATGGTCAGGGTAATAGTTTGAGAACTTCAATGTTCCAAAAGCAATGTAAGATTGTTATAGATGGACGTCCTATATGCTTCAGCTGTTGAAAGCTTAATGAGTACAAAGATAAGACCTTGCCCTGACACAGTTTACGTATCCGGGTTGTTTTGGCAAAAGTCCAGTCCAGATATAGATCACTGGAATGGAGTTAAAATGTCGGCCTCATGCTAAAAGGAAAGAACAAGTACTCTCAAGTAGTTGTGAGTACAATGTTAAATTTTGGCGAGATGTTTAGTGAAACCCACATAGTAGCTAACACTCGTAGTTGGAGTTTTATTGTGGAAAAGCTCCAAAAGAAACAGTTCTAGTATCATCAGTGATGTAAAGTTATAATATAGCATGATATGAGGCTGAGGGACAGGCAAAATGGTTAAGTAACTTGTACCCGGAATTGATAATGGTTGTCAACAGCAATGACCATTTAAGTAGTTTGCTCCTATAACAACGAGTCAAGTGTGCCGCCAAACACATTGACATTAAAGTTGTACGTTGTAAAGGAGAAAGTCCGGAATCATACTAATGGTATTGAATGTAAAAGTAACATAAAAGTGCTAACGGATCCACTTACCAAAGGCTTACCACCCAGTGTGTTCAGAAAACACACAGTCGACATGGGTCTATGGTATAGCCTATGATTTCCGGACAATAAAGGGCCCAAAGTTGAAGAATCTGTTTCAGATCAGAGATGTGTATTGTAGCTGTTAAATCTATCGGCGACTGACCGTGACGATGAGGCATGTTCTATACACTGATTTGTGATGGAACAAATAAAAGTGAAAGCAATTAAAGTCAAAGTTTAAAGTTAAAGTATAAGATGAGATCAAGGGGGAGAATGTTGGAATTGATCTCCACCAGTTGGCCCAACGGCCAACTGGGCCCTTGACCTGCACCCTGATCGGGGGTGCCCAGCCCATAGACGGCTGGTGGGCCCCCGTCGTACAGCACCATAAATAGGAGGTGGGGGCCAGGGCACAAACTGCGAGGTTCACTGCCACTGCCGCAACCCACCGTCCTAACCCTAGACCGATCAAGAAGGGTGCTGCCAACGACGGGAAGCTCCACCGGTGTTCGCCGCGGCATCTGCGTCACCCGGCGTTCTCGTCACCACAGGAGGCACCGTACAGCGATCTCTGTTGTCTTCTCCACGGAGGTATGCATCGAGATTGTAAGTGTCCTACCCATCCCGATCTACTGCTAGGCGATCTACAGTTTATAACAGGCGCAAGAGTCCAGAATGCTGACTAACGATGAGCTGTCTTGCGTCCTTGGCCCGTACTATTGCTCGACATCGTTCGCGCATTAGGTACCTGGAAGAGGGAGACGCAAACACGAATTTTTTTCACCTTCAGGCATGCCATAGAAATAGTAAAAGCTATATCCCCGCAATACATCATGAAGGGACATGGGTGTCGGCAGAGATGGACAAAGAGGAAGTGATTTACAATCACTATAAAGGGATACTCGGGACCCCTTTTCACCGTCAGCACACGCTTCATCTGGATAATCTGCTGCCGACGATTGACCTGAATGGCATCGATGCTTGCTTTTCGGAGGAAGAAATTTGGGCAGCAGTGAAGGAGTTGCCATCTGATCGGGCGCCAGGCCCAGACGGATTCAGTGGAATCTTCTACAAGACAGCTTGGGGAATAATTAAGCAGGACATTGTAAATGCTTTCAATGCATTGTGGTCTCTTGATGCCCGGGGTTTCCACCACCTGAACGATGCTTTGATGATCCTTCTTCGGAAAAAAAGAGCAGCCTGCGTCCATGGGGGACTACAGACCAATAAGCTTGATTCATAGTTTCAGTAAACTATTCACCAAGTGCCTTGCCAGACGTCTTGCACCGAGACTTCACGAGATTGTGTCGCCTAACCAAAGTGCCTTCATTAAGGGGCGCTCAATACATGACAATTTCAGGGCTGTTCAGTTAGCATGCCGGTGGCTTCATGCCAGGAAATTTGCGACTGTGCTGCTAAAGGCGGACATTGCGAAGGCCTTCGATTCAGTATCCTAGCCATTCCTTCTAGAGGTCTTGCAGCATATTGGGTTCCCCAGGAGATGGACCAATTGGATCTCTGTGCTACTTTCAACATCCAGCACCAGGGTTACACACGCTAGAGGACTCAGGCAGGGCGATCCTATTTCGCCAATGCTCCTTGTCATCGTCATGGAGTGCCTCAACTCCCTGATCAGGGAAGCTGACCGTCGTGGGGCACTATCGCCGTTACCTGGCCGGGCGATCTCCAACCGCACATCGCTGTATGCTGACGACGTGGTGCTGCTGGTCGCCCCAACACGTGATGATCTTCAGTGCATACAGCAGATGCTGCATCTGTTCGCCGGAGCCTCTGGGCTAGTCACCAACATTGACAAGTGTGTCGTGTCGCCAATTCGCTGCACTGATGAACAGATTGCAAAAGTTCAGGAGGTGTTCCCATGCGTCCCGGCGCCTTTTCCTTGCAAATATCTTGGAATTCCTCTGTCGCTCAGGAGGTTACGGCGCTATGAGGAGCAAGCACTTGTTGATAAGGTGGCGGCCAGGATTCCAACATGGAAGTCAGGGCTACTCAATCATGCTGGAAGAACTCTCCTAACGAAAGTAACGCTGTCTGCTATCCCTGTGCACATCAGTATTGACAGGTGGTCAACTATGGGCCCCCTCTGCAGATTCGCCCCGGATCTCTTCGCGGCAGTCAGTCGCGCCGGTAAGCGGAGATCAGTGAAGGATGGCCCAGTTTCCAACACATCCATATTTTGGAAACAGTGCAGAAGAGTTTCATGGGGATGAAACTCTCCCTACTCCTATGAAACTCTTATCATCTCTCACTTCATTAATACGGTGCCACATCAGCACATTTAATACCCATGAAACTCTGATGAAACTCCATTGAGACTGCCCTATGCTGAACCGCTGGACGAGGGACGTCGAGGTTGCGCTTACCGCGCAGGTCCTTTGTCAGTTCCTTCGTGTCTGGCACCTGATGCAGAACGTGGTACTCAACCCGCTTCAAGCCGATCGCTTTGTTTGGAGATGGTCTCCGGACGGGAAGTACTCCGCTTCATCTACCTACTGTGCCTTCTTCAACGGATCCACGTCGCTGCTTGGGGCAAAAGAGCTGTGGCGAGCCAAGGTCCCGCCAAAGGTTAAATTCTTTTTCTGGTTGGCTCTTCATCGCAGGCTATGGACGGCGGAGCGCCGTAAGAGACATGGCTTGCAAGAGAATGACGACTGCGCCCTGTGCGGCCAGGCTCCAGAGTCCGGTGACCATCTCTTCCTGGGATGTGTCTTCACGAGGGAGCTTTGGTTCAAACTGCTGGCGCCTGTTGGCCTTGCTGCCCTTGTGCTGAGCAGTGAAGAACGTTTGGACTCATGGTGGATGCAGCAGAGGCGCAGGCTTGATCGCCAGTCTAGGCCAGTCCTAGACGGTCTCTTGTTGCTGCTTTGCTGGTGTATCTGGAAGGAGAGGAATAGGCGCGCATTCGACCCCCAAAGCTCCAATGCTGATGCGGTGGCTCACGTCGTACTACTGGAGGCAGAGGATTGGGTCGAGGCAGGTTTCTCCTACATCTCCGTGTTCACCCCCCGCTGGTCGCAACATATGGTTAATTTGTAATAGCGATAATCGATGGATCCAGTAGTTAGGTTGCTGCATGCTTCGTTGTATGGCCCCTCGCCATTAGCTGAGCTTGCATCGTTGTTCTTGTATGGAAACTCCTTATCCTTTTAATGAAATACGGGCCATATGTTGCCCCGTTCGCGAAAAAAATACAAGAGGGGTGAAAGAAAAAAATAGGATGAAAGTCTTTTAGAAAGAAATTTCGGATCTTGACCCAATATATATTGAAATCGGACTCATTGGTAGACGCGAGTTGTTCTAACACATATGAGCATGACTTATTAGTCCGGGTCACAAACACGACCCAATACGTTTTGGAATCGGACTCTGTATCACGCTAGACAAGAGTTATTCTAATTTGTATGAACACGAGGTTACATGTATAAGTCTGGACGGAAAAAACTCTCGACTACCAGTAGTTAGAGGGAGGCGGACGAAACAAATGGATGTACATATAGATTATTATTAGGTATAGAATAGATATAGATAAGATATTTGGTTTTGGAGTCTGACCAAGAAAATCATAGTGGAGAAGGTAGAATGTTTTCGTTCGCGTTTGTTTCTTGGTTGAGGGCTTCTGGCCTGGAAACTGGTAACTCAGATGGGCTGTGAAGTGTGGTGACTGGGAGATGGGCTTTCTGGCTCCAAGTCAGAAGAGCCATCCGAATTGAGATGGTAACCATCGGATGGCTCGGCCCAGCGTCTCCGTATGCGAACCCATCCTGGTCATTTCGTTCTGCTAAAAAAAATCCTGGTCATTTCAATATTTCATTATGCTCATTTCGTTCTGTTTGTGTTTAATCCTTTTGGCGATTTCCATCCGGAGCGGAGCGCACATCAGCTCGTGTCGTGTTCCATCCGGTCCAGCGGCGGCACGAGCGTCAGCCTCGGCATCCGTATCATATTTGCCTGCACGGCTGCACTGCCCACCAATCTGTGTCCCTTGTTCTTCTTGTCCCTAGCTAAATGCTGTGCTCAATCCATGACATGATCCAGCACCCATTTGTCGCGTCCCCTTGTTCGTCTCTGCATGCTCCTCTGTCGGTCCTTGACGCTTCGGTTCCGGTACGGGCAGCACCAGCGCCCGAGCGGCCGGTGCTCCGTCCCATCCGCTCGGATTTGCGTGCCACCTGCACCAAGCCCATGTTTAGATCATCTTAAAATTCCAAGTTTTTTCACTCTCTCTCCATCACATCAATTTTTAGCCGCTTTCATGGAGTACTAAATGTAGGTAAAAAAAATATCTAATTACACAGTTTAGTTCAAAATCACGAGATGAATCTTTTGAGCCTAGTTGGTCTACGATTAGATAATATTTGTCAAATAAGACGAAAGTGGTCAATTTAAACAAGGGCCAATTTCATTTTCTAGGCTCGCATCTGAACCACTTCACATCCACTGTCCACGTTACTCGGATGACTGGTCTCCGCCTCTTTCCCACTGGCGCGATGCCTGTCTCTTCCAGGTCGCTCGGAAGACTTACCCTCGCCTCTTCCACAACAGCACCGCACAACCTGCGCCACCTCCCCACACCGCCGGTGGTGGCCTGCGCCTCCTCCACGCGTCGGTAGACACCAACACTGGCGGTCTACACTTACAAAATGAAACATTCGAATGCAACATACATTTAAAACAGATGAAACATTTGGGACATACGCTTGCAACATATGTGTTAAACATATGCAACATCTAGATAAATTACAACATGAAAACACTTGGTGCAACATAAGACTGAAACAACTGAAATATTTGGAACATACTGTGAAACCTATATGTGAAAAATATATGCAACATCTAGACAAAAAACGATGGGAACATACGTTTGGAAACATATAAAACATTTTGAACAAACGCTTGCAACATGCTTCTGAAACACTTGCAACATATGCAACATGTGCAACATCCCCGATCTACTGTTGCAACATCCATAAGAAACAACTACAACATACCTTTGAAACGACTGAACACTAAAACATACATTTACAACATATGAGAGGAAAAGCCTGGGCCGGTTGATTCCAGCCGTCGGGGTCAGAGCCGGCGGCACACAAGCACCACCGTCTCCAGCGCCACCAGTACCAAACTTGGCTCGGCGGCGACGGTAGGGGATGGGGGGCGAGAAGCGCCATAGCTGCCTAGGTGGGGGGGAGCTCGGTCGCCGGGGTGAGAGAGGGCGCCGTCGAGGGTGGGGGAGAGCCACCCACTCCCCTGCAACACCGCTACACTACCTCCATGGATCTCACCATGGACGAGCTCATTGCTAGAGAGGACGCTCCCACCATGAAGGAGTTCACGAACGAGGAAGAGTGAGAGACACCATCGGAGGATCCATGCTGCGTCACACCAGGCTCAAGCATTGTCGTCTTGAAGGGCTACTGTGCAATGGGAGCACAAGAGAGAGAGGGGAGGATAGAGGTCAACGAGTGTATGTTTTGATGAATACTAGTGGGAACTAGAAAGAGGCTGGTGCGTGGTGAAAAGCGTGGATAAGAATGAGTGATAGGGAGGAGAGAGATAAATGTTGAGAGAGCATGCGTTCGATATTCGTACAATAGCATCACTGTTCCAGCATTTGTACTGGTAGCGTCAATGAAGCCTTGTTTTAAAGGCCCGTTTTGGTGCCGCTTTCGTGTGGCACCTGACTCTTGTGTTTGCTAGAAAAAAGAGCTGACTCTTCTGCATTCCCCTAAAAAAATTGGCTCGCATGAAGCACTCTAAACTACTACTCTCTCCATTCCAATTTATAGATTGTTTTATATATTCTACGTGACTACATATATAACTTTTATTACACAACTAGAGATACCGTATATCTAGATGCATATCAAAAACCATTTATATAGCTAGAAAAGCCAAAACGAGAATGATACCATATAGACAAAGGAAGTCTCCGACTACAGCCAAAAAGAACAATTCCTTGTATCCTAGCTTTTTAGAAAGTCAACTATTTTTAAATTCAACCATATATATACCAAAAAAAGTGATAGCATTAATAATTTTGAATAAGTCATAAATATTAAAAGTATTTTCTATAATTTAGTCAGACTTAAAAAATTAATCTAATCCAAACCTCCAAAATTGTATCCTTTTGGGATGGAGGTAGTAGAAAAATAGAAAGAGTAGAGGTGCAAGACAGGTTGTCCGTGAACCCATAAAATAGACTTAATCTTTGTGGGTCATGCGAGTAATCTGTAAAATTAAATCTAATTGAGGGTTGACGGATAACCCATCTCCCAAACTACATTTTAGGGCTTTGTCGGCTTTATTATAGTGTCGGCGACGGAACCAAAGCCAGAGCGAGAGTTAGAACGAGACCCTCCAAACATGTGGTGAGGGTTTCACCACCTTCTACTAGTGGTCCACAATTGGTCATGCCAAACAGGAAACAGATCCATTTTAGGGGAATGAGAGCACCTGGCCTGCATGGAACTTTTCTTGATCTTGCCTCACCTGGCTAGAGCCTTGCCCAGCAAAGCTAAGATAACCTTGCCCATGCGGGCGAGCCGATTTGGCTCTCCTGCGCTGGCAAGGAAATCCTTGCTGGGGTGAGCTAGGTCGGCAGGCAAAGCAAGAGTTTGTGAACCGAGCAAGGCAAGACAAGCTACTCATCTTTGTGCAACTTCCAAGCACACCCTCAGCTTCCAATCTCTGCCCTGCACCTGCAGTGCGCGCAGAGAGCCAATCCAATCCGCCGCCATCTTTGTGCAAATAAATACTAAGAGTGTGTTTAGTTTCGCGAAAATGTGTAAAAAAAAGTACTGTAGCACGTTTTGACTTTATTTGGTAAATAGTGTCCAACCGTTGACTAATTAGGTTCAAAACGTTCGTCTCGCAAAGTACAACCAAGCTGTACAATTAGTTTTTGATTTCATCTACATTTAGTACATGCATGTATCGCAAGTTTGATGTGACGGGAAATCTTTTGTTTGTACGGTACTTTTTTTTTAAGGAAGTAAACACAGCCTAAAGCTTTGATCCATGCACGCAGCATCATCGCCTTGTGCAGCGTGCACCTGCCGCCTGCCTTCCAAAGTTGAAAGCTGAAGTTCACCTGCGTGCTGCGAGGATCGGATCGGAGCTTGACACTGGAGTGGTGCCGGTAAGGCGGTGACTTTATCTGTCCTTGACGAGTGTGACGACGAACTGAGCACGGCAGCCGCTCGTTTTCTAACCTCGGGGACGAAGAAAGCAGCGGCAGCTAGCTTCAGTACCAACGCACTGCACCGACCGCCGGCCGTCTTCTCCCCATGGCTGGCCGCTGGCGTGACGCAGGACAGGGTCAAAAAGTTAAAGGTCGGCGAGACAGCAGCAGACATACCAAAGGAAGGTACCATGCATGTCGCTTTACGACCCTCCTCTATACATTCCGTGGCTTCCGAACATCATCTTCTTCTTCTTCTGGTCCCTCTCATATATAGCCTCGTTTCACCATTATAAATCTGGCTTTGGATTAGATCGAAAAGCAGCTCTGTTAATGAAGTTAATTCTGTTTTTCCGAATCATATGGCAAAACAACTTCTTCTGGTCGACAAAACGCATGAATAACCAAAATATGCCCTTCTTCTTTTTTCTTTTGTACAGTCATAATGTTTACACTAACATTTCATTTGAGAGATACTACTATGATCTCCCGACAGCTTCCATTTATCTGGGGACTGGGTTTCTCTGGACCACACCATTTCCGGTTCCCTTGCTGCTTTTTTTATTATCATTATTTTTTGTGACTTCCCTTGCTGCTGTTCTCTTCATCCCTCTCGGCTTGCCTTTTGGGGGGCCACCGTCAGGCACCAGCCGTGAGTCCCGGCGCTGCTGACAAATGCCAACATGACAGCGGCCGTGAGGAGTCAGCAACTTTCTGATTTCACATTATTTTTCTGTTTTATTTATTGCAAACCAAATATAATGAAAGAAACGACCCTGACAAAAAAAAATAGACCGACAGATAATAAATATTGTTGCTGCAACAAACGCGTGTACACGATACGGTAGAGAACGTGCACACAACACACACAATCATTGCAGATTTTTCCAGGTATATACACACAACATGCAAATGCAATATCCTGTCCATAATAAAGAAATACCCAGGTCCCTTTTCTCTTCACGTTGTCAGCATTTTTTTTAACATGCTGGCTCATCGGACGCCACTTTGTCATGCTCCGCCATCAACCTACCAGTTGCTTTATTAATTTCCCGTTTAAATTTCTCGTTGACAGGATCGCCGGAGACCAATCGGCAGCGCTCCCGCGCCCAACGGAAGCTTCGGTGTTGATAGTTGCCGGCCACAACTCATCAACCACGTAGAGACACACGCACAGAAATGGGGGACACAACTGTCTCATCTTTTCAGCTCCTGCTCTAATTTTATATAATTATTGCCTTGATCTGGTTCTGCCTGTTTGTTAGGATATGCAGGGGCTGTCATGCTGAAGCATCTTGGCAAGATCAGGAAGTATTAAAAAATACATATAAAGTCAGAGACCGATGCTGGCCACAGCCCACAGGCATGCATTTTGCAAAAAAAAAAAAAAAAATGAACAATGGATTTTGCCGTGCACCTTTGCAGTTGGCCAGTTGCAGCGTTGTTTTCACCTGCAATGCAAAGATGGGCAACAGCTTGAGAACTTGGATCCACGTCATTTGCAAAGTTTCTTCTCCAAGTGTTCCATGCCTAGCACTGGCCAATCATGGCTTCGGGTCGGGAGGAGAGCACAATATGGCATCCAGGTTCTTGTGCATGACTCTGACTGAAAGGTGCAGCCTGACGGACTGACACGCATATCCAATATCCATCCATCCACACCTGAGACCTGCCGATGCGATCCTCTCCTGTGGCATCAGGATTCAGGCATCGCCATTCAGCATCAGCAGGCACGAGCAGTGGACAGTGATCGCTGGTGGCTTGCATTCGGATTAGTGGATTACCAATCTGCAATACATTGCAAAGTTCCCCATTTTGCCAAGTTGTAGGGGGATAAATGGATAATACGTGCAGGCTCAACACCTACCTGGTCGTCCTTTTCATTGCAGGGAAGGAAGCAAGTTACACAAAATGCGAGACATGGTTCCATCTGTGTCCTGGCTCAATGCACACAGGCCATCATCACAGGGTGACTCTAAAGCACACCAAATGCTGATGCCTCGGCAGCCACTGAGTCCATCCATGGCCCCCATCCCAGTGTTGCATCATTGGAAGTTAGCAAATATCCAAAGCATGATCATTCATTTCCAGAAAAAAAAGAACAAAACTGAGCTATCATTTCTAGGTCACCAAAAACTCTGTACATTACAGCGATCTCATCTCCCATGGGTTCCCTATCGATAAGTTAAGAGGTTGCAATCAAGAAGACAGTAGCAAAAGAATTGTGCCTCGAAGGTACAAGCTAACCTCGGGTAAAAAAAAAAATACATCTCCGGACTTGCTTGCGCGCTTGTGTTACAATCTTTCTATCTGTGAGCTGAATCTATAAGTTAAACATCTCCTACCCTACAAAGTATTAGTGATGAGCTATATATATGTATGTATATGGCTGAATATATATAACATAGCGCCAGGCAGACGATTTCTGGAAGACAATGATAACGGCCGGCTTTGAGCAACTCCACCACCAGATGGCTTCCACTGACGCTCCAGTCATCCTTTCAGGTGGGTATAACCCGCTGCATCGTGCCCGGCTTCAGCTTTGCTTTGACATTTGAAAATTCACCTACACATGGAGGCTGCAGCATCTCAAAAGTTTCGACGTGTCTATCCATCTTCTTGAAACGCTTTGTATATGAAATCTCTAAACCGTCTGGAATACTGCCTTGGGTCCACTGCTGATATAGAAGTTGGGTCATAATGGAAAGACTTATAAGCATGCTCAAGCTTCTTGCTGATATCATAATCTTGAAGTATGTCTATGATTCCAAAATACAATATAACGTTGTAGTACTCTCCAGTTGGCTCTCCGATCAGCTGCAGTTCACAATCGCTCTTACGAGCAGTGAGTTCAGCTCTTGAAGGCATGTTGGCCCCAAGTTTGATTTTAGGAAACCTGTTAATTCACAGTATTCAGAAGAAAATAAGTACAAAGTGAAATAGCATGGATCAGGAGAGACGTTCCATGTCATAGTAAATTATTACTACTTGTCCTGTGCGCATCTGTATCCATACCCAATTTTCAGATACGATATACCTAATTTTTAAGTGTGTGGAAAATTTGGATTATATATACAAAAATTTATCTATTTACTAATGTCATTTAGCTTGTAGACATAGAACAAATCAAATCAAGAACAGCTGAGATTGCATTAACAGAAAGGAACTGATAGGGGCATAGGGTCTTAGGCTCTTAGCATAGATGTAGATGCCTTGTTCTGGCTAGAAGTCATGGTGGGCATGAACTATGTGGACACTCAAAATTTTGAATGGGTCACAAAGGAATGATTGCATGCTTACATCTTCAATTATTCTGTCTCATTTCTCAAGACCATGAAAAAAATTATTTCATAAGGTATGTTTGCAAAAAAAAAGGTGCTAAGGGAGTTGAAAACTGTTGCTTAAACAAAAGGTTTAAATATCCTTAAACAGTACTGGCATAGAATATTTGAAGATTGCTGGTACTACTACCAAATATGACATAAGGATCGTGACTTCTAGATGTCACAGAATCATAACTATTCTGATTGCAGGTCGCATTCCATTACCTCATAAGTATGAAAAAGAACAGATAAACGTAATTGAATGTCTAGTTACCTGTTTGGGTCAGCAAGAAACCGATCTGTATTTCCTCTTGAAAGACGAGGTGTTGGTCCGTTGTTGATGATTTCGTAGTCAAAGCGACCTTCAACCAAACAATTTGCCTTGTAAGATAAAAAATCTACCATGCTCAAAAACGGCTAAGGCGTTTTTTTATATATAACAAAACTGGTAAAGTGTTCAGGGTTTTCCATCCAACCTTCAGTCAGAAGCTTCTCTCTGTTATCAATGAAATGTACGCCAACAAGAAGACTGTAATCCATAATTTTCTCCTGCTCAAGGAACTCACAATCCCTGTCCACTTGCCTGCTTAAACATTTGTAACATCTTTATTGACATGATGGACAAACAAATGCCATGATTTCTAAAAGCACTAATAAGACACCATATGTAGAACACAAGACAGAGAATGAGCACCTTTGGAACTCATGAAACCATTGCTTCTTCAATCTAAAGATGAAGTTCAGGTCGAGATCCTTCAGAGTTGTATACTGATCGATCTCTGTCTGTGGCTTATCAGTTGTTCGACCAAGAGATGAACCTTTGAGATCAAAACGCCTATGAATTGGATATTCCGAGCAGAATAGATTTCCCATTATGACAAAACGAACCTGGTTTTGGAACAGCAGGCAGCAGCAGAAGAAAAATCAGTGCATAAGTTATGATTGTTAGCAAACAATGTCTATGTTAATGTTATGGATGGAGAAGAACTATACTGCTGCAATCATCTCTAACCTTCTTCTGATTTGCTCCAGCTAACTTGACACAATGTAGACCAAAAAATTTGGTTACTAGAGTATTCTCAAATGCCCGGACATGATTGTAATAGGCTGGGAGCATCTTCAGAAGCATCTGCAGTGTAAAATGGGTTTTTTATTCAAGATATAAAACATATAGCCTTTACCATGAAACAACATATAGACAAAAGGAACTACAAAGGACAAACCTTCACTTCAGATTTCTTCATCGTCTTTATCATGTACCGATCATCGTTTGTTAGGTAGAAAAAGCTTCCACTCTTACCAGGAGATGAAAGCTCCCTGAGAGCCTCATTTCCACATAGCGATAACATATAGTCAGCAGCATCCACCTTGAACAGCTTGCGCAGCGTCCTGCGATCCAGTTCAGAACAGATGGTCTGTTGATAAGCATGATTGAAAAGGAACATGTTGTCTCATGATCATATATCTTTATCAAGGGAGTGATGACGAACCGGAAGACCTGTGGGCAGTAATCCTTCCATCTGAAGTCACAAGAATTGTGGGGAGGGGTGTATTTTGAGCCTTCAGGAGGAAACTTTGTCCATACTTTTTCCTTTGGGTCGAAAGCAGACGATTTCAGATCAAGCACAATTGGGTCTTGCTTCCCCACTGCATGCCTGTCCAGATATGAATGTTGACGCAAGAGAATTCAGTCAGGTATGGAGAAAACATGAAACAGAATTGACAAATAATCACACACCGTAATGTCTTATTGGTGGAAAATTTCACACGGAAGGGTTTATTAACTCATTATAAGAAACAGAAACGAGATCAGCCACCTAGAAATCCACTTCTGAACCGCTACGCGGCCTGAAGCAGAAAACTCTTTTGATGATTCAAATGATTCCCAAATTAGACCTTCTCAATCAGCAGAGTCATCAATAAGATTCAATTCAAAACCCTCTGTCATTACGTGATGCCAAAATAACAGGCTCAAATCTCACAATTGCTCGACCAAAAAATTTCTAGGCCCAAATTGGCTGTCAACACAGCCATTGAAGGCAAACGAACTCCACGCACCTGATCCCGAGCTGCAAGTTTAGCATAAGCTCGTAGTGTTTGTGCCCCTTGGCGATGGTCTCCCCTTGCTGCTTCGCCTCCCGCGGAGGCACCCACTGTGTGACGTGCGGCGCCGGCGACGGTGGCGGCAGGCCCCGGTCGTCACCGCCGTCGTCCGTCCTCACGCTCCTCCGCGCGGTCACCGCCTCGTCCCTCAAGGCGGGCCTGTCCACAATGTCGCACGTGATGTCGCCGTCGGACTCCCAAATGCAAATCTTGTCGTACTTCCTGTCGCCGCCGGAGCTGTTGCTCGACCCGGACACTGAGCTCGCCCGCCCGTTGGCCGCCCTGATCCCAGACGATGCGCGTGACTTGCGCGGCGACGCGGAGTCGGGGCTAGCGCCCATGAAGCCCGGCAGGTCCCTGGCGAACACGTCGCGGGGATCGCGCGCCGTCGGGGAAGACGCCGCCGGGGACGGGTAGTAGACTCCCTTCTGCTGGACAATGCCGGTGGGGGCGTCGCGCGTCCAGTAGCCGACGTAGACGCTGCCGTCGGCCCAGCGGAAGGTTCCCTGGCCGCGCGGGCAGCCGTCCTCCCACCCGCCGTCGTAGCGGTTGCCGTTGGACCAGACGAGCGCGCCGCGGCCGTGGATGAGCCCCGCGCGCCACTGCCCCGTGTACTCGGTGCCGTTGCGCCAGGTGTAGCGGCCGGTGCCGTCCTGCAGCCCCGCGCGCCACTCGCCGTCGTACTGGTCGCCGTTGGCGTAGCTTTTCTTGCCATTGCCGTGCTTGAGGTTCATGGACCAGGACCCCCGGTAGGTGTCCCCGGCGGCGCCGGTGTAGGTGCCGGAGCCGTCCATGAACCCGCCCTTGAACTCGCCCTCGTAGGTGGCGCCCGACGGCCAGGAGAACTTGCCCCGCCCCGTGGCCTTGCCGTGCCGCCACTCCCCCTCGTACATGCACCCGTCGGTCCACAGGTACTTGCCGGCCCCGTGCGGCGCGCCGCCGCGCCACTGGCCCGTGTAGAAGTCGCCATTGGGGAGACCGCGCTCCACGTAGCCGTGCACGTGCTCGCCGTCGTCGCCGCCGGCCGACGAGGAGGACGACGCCGAGGAGGATGCCGTGTCGGAGTCGTCCGCGGCCAACATCGGGGACACCCGGCGCCTGCCCACGGGCTGCGGATGCTGCACCTTGCGCACCGTCGCCTCCCAGTCCCACGCCCTGGCACGGGTGTGCTCGTGCATTGGACGGCCCCGCCTGTCCCGGAGGCCACGCCTTTCTTCTGCGCCTTCCTGTTCGCCGCCGGCGCCGCCGCTCGAGGTCCTCGCCCGGTACCTTGGCTCAGCGCGCGTCGCTGTGCTTGGCCGCGGATCTAGCACCGCCGGAGGCCGCGCGCGCGCTGCCTCCACGGCGGCATTGGGGAAAAAGGGATGTAATTGTGAGGAATGAGCGGATACACGCAAGCGGGCGAGCAGGTAGGAAAGCAAGCAAGCAAGGAAAGATATGTGTTTTGGGGACGGGCAAGAGCAGGAGGTGGGGGAACAGAGCAGGGGTGAAAGAGGAAGAATGGAGGTGGTGAAGGGTGGTGGGGGAAGAGGAAGGAGGAAGGCCTGCTAGATAGTACTTTGACACTTTGTTTCTTTTTATTCTCCTCGTTTACAAGTACTCCTTTATCCTAGAGATAAAATCTTATTTTTCCACCGAGATATAGTTTTTTTTTTGACGAAAGAAGAATTATATTATATGATAGCTGGTTACATCAACACGTTACCAGCACTCTGATTACAAAATAGTACCCACGCTGTGAATAGCACAACTCAAAACCTAACCTACTAGATGCTTTGCAGTATGAATGACCGCACAGACAAACACTCGGCAAATGACCTGAGAACAAATGCCCAACGAACGACGGCCAACATTCCTGTAGGCGGAATTGAGGAACTTCTTTCTGGTTTCTTCCTTCTTCTTCTTCTTTCTGCCACCGAAGAGTGAGGAAGGCTGATCTGAAAATTATTCTCCCTAGTCATTCATCGTAGCCAGATCTAACCACAACAAAACGGAGAAGAGACTAAAGAAAATTATTCCATGGCAGCGACATCATCTTCGCCTTGATGCCGCCGTCTGGAAACAAAAGTCTCCATGTCGTCATGTCGATGAAGATGCCGACGCCGACGTTGTTGCCCTCATCTTCAACGGAGTCGCCATGGAGAAAACGATTCCACCCTTCCCCTTCACCATCGCCGGAGAGGAGGAGACAAAACTCCAACCAAGAAATTTGGCATGGAGAGCCTAACCCTAATGACTCGATTTATTATGGTAAAGTTATTAAAAACAATGGATCCCCACTCCCTTCAGTCCCCGGCGAGATGCCGGAGGATAAGGGAGGGGGACTAGCGTGGTGGACGGTGGGAGCGGCGACGACGACGGCACTAGGGCTGGAGTCGCCCCTACGTCTCCAGGGCCTGTTTTAATTATATCCTACACTTTCACCAAGATATAGTTAATAAATAAATCTTAACTTTAACAAATATTATAAAAATAATATATTATGATACTCTACTAAATAATTGTAGTTAGATTCACCATAGAATATATCTTCATAGCCCGCTCAATTGGAGTCATAAATGATAACCCTATTTTATAAAAAAAAAATAGTCAAACATTTTAATTTTAGTTAGATTCAATATGAAATATATCTTCATACTATACTCATTTGGACTTTGGAGTCATAAATAGTAATATAAATTCAAAAAAAAAACCAGTCAAACTTAAGAAAATTGACTCAATCTAAACCCATAATTATATCCTTTTAGGCGCAGGTAAAATAGTATCTTTTTTAGAATAATGATGATTATGTATAGATACATAGTAAAAACTATGTATTAAAAAGCTAGAATAACTTATAATTTGGAACAGAGGAAATAGTAAATTTCTGCTCTCCAAGCAAGCTAGTTCCTCTATACATGTAGTTTATTTTCCTATGTTGTACTTTCAGTTCCATGATGTTTACCTAGTCTTGAGTAATCCTTATCATCAACCGTGGTTATATCGCCTTCTATGTAGATTGCATTGTAGCAATGTCCTTGGATTGAGACAATGGTACACAAAGAATCCAATTTATCCGACACTACGTGTCTCTCCACCTACAAATGCCGAAAAGCTTCACTCTCATCTCTATATGTCGCTAGCCTCTCTTGTGGCGTTGGAAGCTATGGTGGTGCCACTAGAGAGGGTCATTGTCATTTTTAGCATAAAATGGTTGAAAAAAGCTTGAGATTGGTATTGGAAAGGTGGAATTTCTATGTGAAAGGTTCCAACATCTCAATTGAGAACGTTGGGACTAGCTGGGTGGAGGGCTGAGATTTGGGATATTGGTTTCTAGCTTCACGTGTTTGGATCTCAAGGCTTTGAAGGTTTTGGGGTTGGGGCACGAGTGGTTACTGACTTGGTTACCACGGTGGTTTTTTATCAGTTTGTGCCGGCGCCTGTCCTTTCAATTAAGCCGTCAAAAGGCTAGAGATTTTGGGCAGTAGCGCTGTCCCTATGCTCAATTAGCAGCGCCAACCAACAAACTAGGCCTTGTTTAGTTTCTCAAATTCACCCTAAATTCAACTATGCAAAAAGGAGATTCTCCATCACATCAAAATATCGGTAAATGTATGGAGTACTAAATATAGATGAAATTATAAACTAATTGTACAGTTTTGTTGTACTTTGCGAGACGGACATTTTGAGTCTAATTAATTAATTTTTGGACAATTTTTTACATAAAAAACAAAATGCTACGGTGTTCAGGGTGACACTGCGCAAAATTGACCACCCGACATATAGACAAGGCGTTAACCATTTCTTGGCTTAATTTAGGTGGCCTGTCTGGCTGTCTGTTCGCGAGGTGGCGGCCTCCGCCTCTTTCTCCTAGGCCGGCTAGGAGCCCCATGTCATGGTCAGATCCTCAACAGCAACCAAGCAAGCTCAGCCTGCAGAAATGGCAAAAGCCATCCTCTCCCTCACCGTCGCCAGCAGGCAGCAACCTACCCTTCTTCTTCGTACCCCCCACAGTACTAGTAGTACTACTAGCTTCCAACCGGTTCTGGTCCGGTGTCTTGTCACTGTATCTAGGCGCACCTGCCAGCCGGTCCAGCATCCCTCTTTCAGACGCATTGCAAGTGTTGAGAAGCTGCAGTGTTTGTCTGATGCTAGCTTTAGCTTTAGGGTATGTTTAGTTTAACTCTCATCACATCAATGTTCTCTCAAATATATGGAGTACTAAATGTAGACTAATTGCATGCATGTCGACATAGATTAGGAGTAATTTACGAGACGAATCTATTAAGCCTAATTAGTCCAAGATTGAAAACTTTTTGACAAATAAGACGAAAGTGCTACAATGTTTATTAAACTTTAACTCCTCAAATCAAACACCCCTAGCTTGGTCCTAATCTTCTGACGTGCAGGTCTAAGCACCTGGTTAGTTAGAAAGTGGTATGCTAATGACAGCCTCCCGATTGTTGCTTTATATGGCTAATCTTGTGGCCCTAGCAAAAGCTCAATCAGAGAAGTAGAATAAGGAAAGCTGATATCTGAAGTATACTGTCCTACTATTCAGGAAGACGTGAATCTTCAATTAGGGGGGTGTTTAGTTCAAAAAAAAAAAACTATACCCCCGTCCCATCGAATATTTGAGGACATGTATAGAGCATTAAATATAGATAAAAAAAACTAATTGCACAGTTTGCATGTATTTTACGAGACAAATCTTTTAAGTTTAATTAGTTTATGATTGGACACTGATTGTTATAGACACATATACTACAGTAAAAAAAAACTTTACAGCTCTTCAGTCGTGTTGGCGGTTGTTCCTCTATCATGCAGTGATGTAGGGCATGTACTTCGTGTCCTCCATCTGTAGCATTTAAAATGGTGACATTTTTTCCCTTCTGCATAGGTAAGGGTTGACGTTTGAAAAAAAAAACTCAATTCAGAACCGACGTTTTAGCAGGAGTTGTATATTCAACGTCAATGTACGCTGATCTGGTCGGCGAACTGGACCAGCAAACGCAGGAAAAAGTGTTCCGGAAATCTAATGGCTTTGACAATTTCGATAGCTTTGTCAGAGCCTGTTTAGTTCACAAAAAGTGAACCCAAAAAGTGCTATAGTACCTGTCACATCAAATCTTGCAGCACATGCATGGAGTACTAAATGTAGATGAAAGAAAAAACTAATTATGCAGTTTAGTTATAAATCACGAGACAAATCTTTTAAGCCTAATTAGTCCATGATTGACACAAATTGCCAAATAAAAACGAAAAGTGCTACAGTAGCCGAACCCAAACTTTTTCACCAACTAAACAACCCCTCAACGACGTTATTCGGACTCCTAGGAGTACAACAAGAACACTCTGTTTGAGTGTGTGCATGTGTCTGTGTTTGGAAGATGGATCTCTCACGATTAGGTAACGTACTTTCTGTAATGATGTGAGCAATGGAAGTTTAATCTACAGGACTACAGCTCTCGCATGCATGGTTTCTGATAAGTCAAGTAGTAGTATTTGCTACTAGTAAGAGATTGCTATTTTCTCCTTGTTGCGTCTTCAAGATCACTGACAGTACACTGCCGGATTTGCAAGTTAGGCCAAGTAATTGCCATTGCCACAGACCATATCACCAGAACGGCAAAACCGGTAACAAATGTCGTGCGTCCAAATAAGTGACCAGATCCTGTTCCATTATATATTTCTTAATTAACTATACCTGCTGGCAGGTGGCCACAAAAAAAGTACTCATCGAAAACAACTGTTTATTTATATTATTTGGTTTCTCCTACACTTGTAGCGTTTTGCTTGGCCGGTGCAGAATTTGACTAGTTCTCCATGAGCTAATACTGCAAAGAAATAGCATTGCTCCCATCCATCCAATGTACAAAGCGACACACACAGACAGACACAGGCAAAAAGGTCAAGAAAAAAAAAATTGTACCGGGGCAAACAGATCAGTTCTTGCCTCCGTTTTTTTTTTAAAAAAAGGGGGGGTTGTGCCCGCTGTGTTTGTCCATTGTACATCTCTGATCTCTCATCTGGTTGTTGTTCGGCTATGGTAGTGTTTAGATGGTGTAAAAGTTGGTGTAAAATTTTTGTAGCACTTTTCGTTGTTATTTGGTAAAATTTATCCAATCATGGACTAACTAGGCTCAAAAGATTCGTCTCGACATTTACAGACAAACTGTGTAATTAGTTATTTTTTTACCTACATTTAATACTCCATGCATACGTCTAAAGATTCGATGTGACGGGGAATCTTGTAAAATTTTTGGAAGTTTGAAGGGATCTAAACACTGCCTATATTGATTCGAGTAAAAAAATATTGGGCGTATGACTTTATATCTCTCATTGACTACTAATTTCTTCCAAATAGTATATATTGGAATCTTATGTCTACGAGAGTTTACAAATATATATTTTATACAGCTATGTACACATTTCTAAATTATGTATAATTTTATCCTAATATTATGTTTCCATGACCAGAGAGACACTGTTATGTACGGCAATGTTTACAGAAGGAAGAATCGGCGTGGCTAGCTGTGTCCAGTTAGCTTAGGAGTTAGGTCCGGTTTGGGTCAGGTTAGGGTATTGAGTCATATTGGGTTAGTTATGAGTTATCCTATTTGTTAGCAAAGGTTGTTAGGAGGATTTGTATAAGTATTGGATTCATTGCTTAATGAAGGATGAGCCTGGGATTGAGATATATTTATCTCCCTTGGGCGCCCAGCCCTGTCTTCTACCTTGCTGCACGCCAACCCTAGCAACCTGCCGAGCACGGCGCCTCCCGTTCGCCGGCGAGCTTTCAAGCCCAGACCCCCAATCACTCACCGCTATAACCTGCGTTCCCTACTCTCTACCAACCTAGTATCAGAGCCCATGTCGACGCCGCCGCCAACCTCCGGCGTTCCGACCTCCACCGCCATGCCATATGCTGCTGTTCCACCCTCCGCCGCTTCCTCTGCTATTGTGATTCCATCCAGCAACCCCGCGACGCAGACTCTCACCACCACAAACCCTATGCCGCAGGTTCCGATGCCGCCATCTTTAACTGACACCCTGGCCGCCCTCACTACGGCCATCCAGGGGATGCAACTACAGATCAGCGACATCTCCCTTCGTCTAGGGGCCGTCGAAGGACGTTTGCCTGCGCCCGGCCCGCTGCAGCTGCCACACACCGCGCCGTTGCAACTGACCCATTCGGCGCCGTTGCAGCTGCCATATGGCCTTCCTGGCTACGGTGGTCTACCAGCTTTACTGCCATCTGGCCTGCCCACATCGGAGGTGCTGCCATCGTCGGTGGCTTCGTCAACTATGGCGGTGGGCTTCTCCGTGGCCGCGGGCCCCTCCAACGTGGCGACCACCAGTGCGCCGCCACGAACGGGTCTGCCTATCCACCAGATTCCGTTCCCGTCGTCTCCATCTCCGGTGCCATCACTCTCATCTATTATAAACGGACCAATAGCAGCAGCGCCATCGACGCATGAGTCTCCGGCTCGCACCCATGTTCCACCATAGGACGGGGGCGCCGGCGTGCCGCGATTTCACAAGCTCTCGTTCCCGACATATGACGGCAAGGAGGACCCCTTGGGCTGGCTTAACAGGTGCGAGAGCTTCTTCCGTGGACAACTTACTCGAGAAGCCGACAAGACGTGGCTGGCCTCCTTCCACATGACCGGCTCAGCGCAACAGTGGTATGTCGTGTTGGAGCGCGACATAGGTATGCCATCATGGGATCAGTTCAAGCAGCTTTGCAATCAACGATTCGGGCCAGCGTTGTCCACTAACCATCTGTCAGATTTGGCTCGTCTTCCGTTCACCTCCAATGTGGACACCTACATGGAAGCATTCCAGGCACGGATGGCTCACGCTGGACGGCTGCAACCATTACAGCAGGTTCAACTTTTCACGGGTGGACTTCTGGAACACATCCGGGTAGATGTGGAATTGCACGAGCCACAGGACCTTCACCGTGTGATGAGGCTGGCCCGCGCCTATGAGCGACGCAATCCAGTCACAGCGTTGGCGCTGCCTGCCCCTCCTGGCCGCCAGCGCCGTTCCGGCCAGCCAGCCCTACCCGCGACTCCTGCATCCTTCCAGGGTGCGAAGCCTGCTGCAGCCGCTCCAGCAAGACCATTCAAGTACCTCTCTCCGTCCGAGATGGTAGAGCGCCATAAGCAGGGACTTTGTTATAATTGTGATGAGCCGTACGTGCAAGGCCATAAGTGTGCACGATTGTTCTATCTCGAGGCCGCAGACTACATCGTAGAGGAGCCGCCTGAGGATGGGGATGATTCTTCCGCGGCCGCAGCCGATGCTGCGTTCGACCCCGACAAGCCAATGATCTCTCTAGCGGCTATTGCCGGTGTACGCACCGAGGACACTATGCAAATCTATGTGCAGCTGGGAAGTCAGCAGTTCATGGCGTTACTCGATTCTGGCTCCACACATAACTTTGTGCGGACCGACGTCGCACGCCGCGTCGGGCTGCGTTCATCACCGTGCCCAGGCATAGGAGTCATTGTCGCCAATGGCGACAGGGTCGAGTGCAGCGGCTTGGCCCGTGACATTGGTGTCCGCATTGCCGATGAGTTCTTCAGTGTGGACTGCTATACGATTCCGCTAGACAAGTGGGACATGATTCTCGGTGTTACTTTCCTTCGACAGTTGGGACCTATCTTATGGGATTTTGACGACCTGTGCATGGCATTCACCAAGGAGGGCAGGCGCGTGTTTTGGTGCGACATCAGATCTACACGGCATGACGTCCAGTCCACGCGCCTCCAGGCTATCAGTACCTCGGAGCCCGCCCTTCTTGACAAGCTGCTCAGTTCTTTTGAAGATGTATTTGCAGAACCAACAGGCTTGCCGCCGGCGAGGGCCTGTGATCATCGGATTCACCTTCTGCCCGACACCACGCCCATGGCCGTGCGGCCATACCGTTATCCACAACTCTAGAAGGATGAGTTGGAGCTTCAGTGCGAGACGATGCTGGTGTAGGGAATTATACGCCCTAGTACATCGGCGTTTTCAGCTCCCGTACTCTTGGTCAAGAAGCATGACAACACATGACGTTTTTGTGTTGACTACAGGGCCTTGAACGAGCGCACCATTAAAGACAAGTTCCAATTCCTGTGGTGGAGGAATTACTTGATGAGCTCCATGGTGCCCGCTATTTCACTAAGTTGGACCTTCGTTCTGGGTATCATCAAGTGCGGGTCCATCCTGAGGATATTGAGAAGACAGCGTTCCGCACTCATCACTGTCATTTTGAGTTCCTGGTGATGCCGTTCGGCCTCACGAATGCCCCTGCAACGTTTCAAAGTTTGATGAACTCCGTATTGCGACCCTTCCTGCGCAAGTTTGTACTTGTCTTTTTCGATGATATCCTGATTTACAGTCCATCATGGTCGCAGCACCTGCAGCATCTCAACGCTGTTTTGACGGCCCTACGACAGCATCATCTTCATGTCAAGCGCAGCAAGTGTGCGTTCGCGACTACGTCGGTGGCTTACCTGGGCCATGTCATTAATGGCGAGGGCGTCGCCATGGACGGCGACAAGGTGGAAGCCGTGGCCACTTGGCCGCAGCCGCGTTCAGCTCGCGGCCTTCGGGGCTTCCTTGGCCTCGCGGGGTATTATCGCCGCTTCATCCAAGGCTTTGGTGTCCTCGCAGCCCCGCTGACGACGCTGCTCAAGAAGGATGCGTTTGTTTGGTCCCCTGCAGCTACCGCGGCATTTGATGCCCTGAAGCGGGATCTCTCTACGGCGCCTGTTCTTCATCTTCCCGACTTCGAGCAGCCCTTCTTGGTCGATTGCGACGCGTCGGGAACAGGCTTTGGTGCGGTTCTTCATCAAGGGGCAGGCGCCATTGCCTTTTTCAGCCGGCCTTTTGCTCAACGCCATCTCAAATTGGCAGCTTATGAGTGTGAACTGATCGGTTTGGTACAAGCAGTTCGTCATTGGAGGCCATATCTTTGGGGGCGCCGTTTTACAGTTCGCACGGACCACTACGCCCTGAAGTTTCTTCTGGATCAAAGGCTCCACTGTTCCTCAACATCAATGGGTCAGCAAATTATTTGGTTTTGATTTTGCAGTGGAATTTTGACCAGGGCGCCTCAACATTGTTGCGGATGCATTATCTCGGCGCTTGGAGGACGAGCAGTCGGTTAGCGCCCTCTCGGTGCCCACGTTCGACCTCTACGCCGACCTCCACTGTGAGCTGCAGGAGGACGCCCAGCTCTGTCAGCTGCGTGACACCATTGTGGAAGACCGTGGCGGACAATGGCGCGTCGTGGATGGCCTGATTCTCCATGGTCGGCGTGTTTACATTCCGGCGTCATCTACTGTGCTGCCCGCGGTGCTGCACTTGGCTCATACATCCGGCCATGAAGGGATTCAGCGGACTCTTCAGCGTCTCCGAGCTGATTTTGTCATCGACCACGACCGTCGGCTGGTCCGTGATTTTGTGCGCTCTTGTTCCACGTGTCAGAGGAATAAGACTGAAGCTCTCCATCCAGCCGGTTGGCTCCAACCGCTGGAGGTTCCTGTCCGTGTGTGGGAGGACATCTCGCTCGACTTCGTTGAAGGGTTGCCCAAGGTCCATGGCAAGAGTGTAATCTTGACGGTGGTGGATCGTTTTTCGAAGTACGCCCACTTTATTGCCTTAAGCCACCCGTACACTACCATCTCCATGGCCAGGGCTTTCTTTGAGGGCATTGTGCGTCTCCATGGTTTCCCAAGCTCCATCGTCAGTGATCGTGATCCGGTGTTCACAGGACATGTTTGGCGTGATTTGTTCAAGCTTGCTGGCGTACAGCTCAAGATGAGTACTGCATTTCACCCTCAAACTGATGGGCAGTCGGAGGCAGTCAATAAGATGATTGCCATGTATCTGCGTTGCCTCACTGGTGATCGTCCGCGTGCGTGGCTCGATTGGCTTCCATGGGCGGAGTATTGTTACAACACTGCTCATCACTCGTCGCTGCGCACGACCCCATTTCAGGTTGTTTATGGCCGGCCTCCTCCCGCTCTGGTGTCGTATATGGCGGGATCATCGCGTACTGATTCGGTGATGTTCTTCTGCAAGATCGTGATGAGTTCATCGCCGACGTTCAGGAGCGTCTTCTTCAGGAACAAGCCTATGCCAAGAAATATTATGATGCTCATCACCGGCCCCTGGAGTTTGCGGTGGGGGACTGGGTATGGCTGCGGATTCTCCAACGACCAGCGTAGTCCTTACTTGTTGGTTCTTTAGGGAAGCTTAGTCCTCGGTTCGCTGGGCCTTTCCAGGTCCTGGAACGGATTGGTGAGGTGGCTTACAGGTTGCAGTTGCCGGCCGGTGCTCGTATCCATGATGTGTTCCATGTGGGCGTTCTTAAGCCCTTCAGAGGTGATTCGCCCCCGTCGTTGCCGCCGGCTCTACCTTCCTTGCGCCATGGTCGTCTTCTGCTGGAGCCGGAGCGCGCCCTGCGTGCTCATCGTTTCCGTGGTGCGTGGCAAGTGCTCATCAGGTGGACCAACCTTCCAGATTCCGAGGCTACGTGGGAGCTGCTTGAAGACTTCCGTTCTCTCTTTCCCTCATTTCAGCTCGAGGACGAGCTGTTTGTTGAGGGAGGGAGAGATGTTATGTACGACAATGTTTACAGAAGGAAGAATCGGCGTGGCTAGCTGTGTCCAGTTAGCTTAGGAGTTAGGTCCGGTTTGGGTCAGGTTAGGTCATGAGTCAGGAGTCTTATTGAGTCATATTGGGTTAGTTATGAGTTATCCTATTTGTTAGCAAAGGTTGTTAGGAGGATTTGTATAAGTATTGGATTCATTGCTTAATGAAGAATGAGCCTGGGATTGAGATATATTTATCTCCCTTGGGCGCCCAGCCCTGTCTTCTACCTTGCTGCACGCCAACCCTAGCAACCTGCCGAGCACGGCGCCTCCCGTTCGCCGGCGAGCTTTCAAGCCTAACCCCCAATCACTCACCGCTATAACCTGCGTTCCCTAGTCTCTACCAGACACAGTTAACAAGGCAACGTGTTGGTTAGCGGAGGCTTAGTTCAATCGTAGATGTGTGTGTGTATATATATATATATATATATATATATATATATATATATATATATATATATATATATATATATATATATATATATATATATATATATATATATATATATATATATATATGATTTGACTACTAATCTCTTCTAAATATATTATGAAGATCCTTTTAAGTTTACCATCTTTATACAATTCTTCACATATATTACTTACCTTTTGAAACTAATAAATATTTTTAAAAGTTACATAGCTGACGGCCATAGTTTTAAAATTTGGCACAATCTAAACGAGTTCTTTTTTATCGGAGAGGCTAAGGCTAGGTGGTGTTTGGATGCCAGCCACCTGCCACACCCAAGTTGCGTCAGACTCTGGCGCGTCACAGGTTATGGCGTAGGAAACTCCGGCTATTGTCCTATTGCATAGAAATTCGACGCCACAAAACGTGGTGGGCTTGTTGAGAGCTTTTGTTGGGACCACGAGTTGTGGCTGTCAAATGTTATTTTCTAACAAAACAATATGTAAAATAATTGTGGCGCGACGCATGCGTGAGGCTTGACAAGTTAAGACGAAGAAGCAGACAACCCCTAGCTCTACTGTTAACAAGCCATGCAATGCGTTAGTGCACTACTGTTAACAAGACAATGCGTTAGTTAGCGGAGGTCCACTGGGCCAGTTGTGTCTCCGTCTCTGTATTGCCTAACGCCGACGATGACCCGAAGATACAAACGCACTGTACAAAAATCTAGGAAATTCAATGTGTGCACAAGACGTGTCCGACGGAGCAACGCGCGGCGGAAAGGAAGACGACAGCTTGAGGTCGTGGAGCCGTCGAGGACGAGGACGAGCCGGTTTATCCGATCCACGTGAAAGGACTGCTCATAAATCACGATGAACAGACAGACAGGTCGGATAGGCGGAGCCCAGAGACAAGCGTTAGTTATCTGTGCTTGTTTTTGTTTATTTACGCCTGGTTTAAATTCCAAGTTTTTTCACTCTCTCTCCATCACATCAATTTTTAGACACATGCACGAAGCATTAAATGTTGGTAAAAAATAACTAATTGCACAATTTAGTAGTAAATCACGAGACGAATCGTTTAAGCCTAGTTAGTCCACGATTGGACAATAATTATCAAATACAAACGAAAATGCTACAATAGCCAGAGTTACAAAAAAAATTTTGCAATCTAAACAAGCCCTTATTCATAATATACGGTGTGCATGGGCATGACATGACATGCCTATCTACGTCTACATGAGACGGGACGAAATGAACGCTGGGAAGGCGATGGAGGTGGAACTGGAAGGACGAAAGAAACGGAGGGAGGAGCTAGGGAGCAAGAGGATCCCAATCCCTTGAGCTGCAGGGAACCGCTTGATGATGGCGGTCACTAATAAGATAGTCCGCGGCGCGTAGGGGGAGACGTGTGCTAGGCGTAGCTAGCCTAGCGCCGGGGGCCTGGGAGACACGACGGGCGAGCCTCGTCCTCTGCCAGTATGAGGTTTGTTTGACAGCCAGCCAGCAGTGCTTTTCTCTCACACCAGTTCAGCATCAGCCACCAGCCATCAGCCAGCCAGCAGTATTTTTCTCTCACAATAAATCAGCCTCAGCCACAGCCAGCCAGCAGTGCTTTTCTCTCACACCAGTTCAGCATCAGCCACCAGCCATCAGCCAGCCAGCAGTATTTTTCTCTCACAATAAATCAGCCTCAGCCACCAGCCATCAGCCAGCCGAACGAGCCCCTCGTCCTCTGCCAGTCTCCTCAAGCTGGATGTCAGACCGTGTGGGCGTGGCGTGGCTGTGGCCCCTCTCCTCAAGCTTTCCCACCCCAGCGTTGCTTGCATTTGCATTTGCATGCATGCGCGAGCGACAACTGCCGGACCGGCCGCGGCCGCGGCAAGAAAGCCAGCGATGGAGCGGACCAGCCAAGCCAGCGCCGTCACGAGCCCTGGAACCCCATTGGTGGTAGTGGTACCGTGGTCAGGGCCCGGCACGCTGCAGCCCCCTGTCCCCCACGTCCTTTGCCCGGGCGGGGCCCATCCTCTTCTGCTTCTCTCCCCTCGATCTCCTCGCCGCCACCGCTGCTGCATTGCATGCCCCCGCCGGCAGCGACGCCGACTCGCCGTGCCTTGTCCATGGTTGCAATATATATAATCATCTACTCGACTACTCCACCTAACTGTTGTGACCCATGGATGGAGATGGAGGGTCCTTACCCTTGTCGGCGACGGTTACTCTGTTGCGGCAGCCAGGTGACCTGATCCCATTTCTTTTTCATGGATCTAATTATAGTATTAGATTAATTATATATATATATAATCGGGGGTAATAAATATTCTCTCCGTATCGGATTTACAAGTTGTTTAGGACAGCGACACGGTCTCCAAAACATTGTTTTTATAAAAAATATTTATGAAAAAGTGATATATGTATACTTTTATGAAAGTATTTTTCAAGACAAATCTATTCATATAATTTTTACATTTGCAAACTCATCAACATAAAAGTTATCGATGATTTATATTCCCAATGTTTGACCCAAATCTTGTCCAAAACGACTTCTAAATCCGATACGGAGGGAGTATATTATCAGACGATATAAGATATTAGTACTTTTATATAAAATCTAATTAAACTTGAGAATTGTTTGCCTCCCAGGAGACGAGATGTCTTTACCCTTGGACAGAGTGATAACTGCAACGGGAGTAGTACAGTACGTCGAAAACATGCAATCCTGAGGATGTGCCGTGGTCCTGAAAGGTGCCATCAAATCAAATCGTCCTGCTCGGCTGCTCGAGACTTCCTTTTCTAGAGGAGTGATCAAGCCTCAAATCTCTCCGCTTGTGTTTTTCCCCACCCACATTCACACCTCGTTCGGCTGCCTGGTGGCCGGTGCTGATTTGTGGTGAGAGAAAAATATTGTTGGTTGGCTAGTGGCTAATGACTGGTGCTGAAATGATGTGAGAGAAAAGTACTACTGGCTGGCAGCCGAACGAGGAGTGTACCATGCACGAGTATGTGATGGGTACTACTTCTGGATACCAGAGAGATGAAGCAGGGGATGGAATGGAGTGTGACGCTAGCGATTCTACATTTTATTAGTGGTACGGTGGTGGGGCCAAGGAGAATGGATGAGGTAATGGCCAACAAAGCACACACTAGGGTCATGATCATGGCCGAGGTACAATTAGCCAAAATGCGTGGTGGTTTAATTAGTAGCGTAGGCACTCCTGGGTTTGGGGCTACTTGCATTGGGTCGTTTTCGTTCACACCACCTATGGCATGTGATGTGAATGCCCTTGCCCCCCACTTATCCACATTAGTGCTGAAAAGATGGGGGATTAAGCTGATGATGCTACTCCTTGTTAGCTTTGCTTGCTTGCTCGCTCTTGTACCCTTTTATATTGTCTTTTTTTGGTGGGGTGGGGGTGGGTGTAAGGGGTGGGTTCCACTTGTTAGGATTTTCTGGGGCCCAGCTGACAACCCTCCCTAATCTATTCTGCCTAGGTAGCTCTCAATAATTTGTGGAACGTGTTGCTTGGTCCTGATTAACATGTGCAGCAATAGAAACACGACAGGCAAGGATCGCTAGCTATAACGAGGATTGATGACCTGAGGATATTGTTATATAGGGTAGTGAGCACCATTGTTAGTTTTGGTCTTTGGGGGGTAACAAACAGAATTATTTTGTCACATAAACATATTAATCTCAGCCTATTATCGTGTCGACCCCAAAATCATTGGACACCTTTTCATATTGTCCTTAGAACTGTAGTGTTTGCGACTGGATGAGTACTTCCAACCTTTCTAGTGGGAACTACGGAGTATCTGTTATGAGAGGGGGGGGGGGGGGGGGGGGGGGGGGGGGGGGAAGACATAAATGGCGGCGTTGGAGATCATGCAAGCAAGTTTTAGACAAAACCGACTGCATCTGAATGACAGTGACTCTTCTTTTCATATTAGAAGTTCATTAGGCTCTTGCCTCCGCTCACACACTTCTACACTCTTGGCCCATGTTTAGATCACCTCAAAATTCCAAGTTTTTTCACTCTCTCTCCATCACATCAATTTTTAGCCGCTTGCATGGAGTACTAAATTTAGGTAAAAAAATATCTAATTACACAGTTTAGTTCAAAATCACGAGATGAATCTTTTGAGCCTAGTTGGTCTACGATTGGACAATATTTGTCAAATAAGACGAAAGTGGTACTATTCATCAGGTCGAAAAAATCTTCAATCTAAACAAGGCCTTGGTATACATCTAGCAAGGTCCCGGCCTGTCACTTCAACTGGTGACAATTGGTGTGAATGTTACTACTACTATATTATTATCGTGTGTGCACGTCAGTTTCAGAATGTCAAAATCCTCCCTGATTATGCTGTGAATGTTCTCCAATAAGACAACACAACACACATCACTTTTTGGCCATTTAACGAAATAAGTAATAGTCAACAGTTGTAGTCAACAGTATGGTATAGTAGGTTACTAGTCCTCGGTTATGGATCCCATGTTCGCAGTCAACAATGTGGCAAGACCAAGACAATCGGATCGACTGGAACCACGAACAAACCACCCGACATGAAGATTGCTGCTGCTTCTCCTTTGTTTTTTTTTTAAAAATGAAGGCTTTTTGTTTTGTCAACCACCTTCTTGCTGAAGCCGTTAAATTCATTTTCTCAAGCCATTTTGCCAAGCCATGATGAGACTTTCATAACTTAGATAATTTGCAACACCCTCCCCTCCCCTCCTCCTCCTCACTCATCGTTGCACCTGGTAGAGATATAGTTTCCCACAAAGTATAGCTCCATATAGATATAATCTATCCGTTCCAAATTATAAGTCGCTTTGACTTTTTTTAGTATATCAATTTTGCTATGCATCTAGATATAACATAGTATGTCTAGATACGGAGTACATAGCAAATTCTATGTACCAAAAAAGTCAAAGCGACTTATAATTTGAAACGGAGGGAGTAGTTATCAAGCTTTTAAAATTATAGTTTTTGTACCTTATAGAAATGGTGTGCAATAGTTTTTAGATTCAACGGACTACTACATAAACTTATAGGAGTTAATGGTTAAAGATAGAAATGCTTTTTAAGACAAAGTTATTGGAGAGACGAATACTTTGGAACGGAGGAAATAGCTACTCTCTTAGAATCATCAGCACGATCCGTTGCGCTATCCCTAAGCTTATGCAATATGGTGTGCACTAGTTTTGCTACTGCTGTGGGTTGTGGTGCTTCAATGGATGATGCTGTAAAGTCAAAAGGCGCAACGCAATAATAGTGCGTAAAAGAGAGGCGCGGAGTATATGGGGGATGGTGGTGATAATTCGGAGGCAGGTGCACGGAGATGCGATAAAATGATGAGAGGCCAAGGCCGGCGCGTGCGCTTGTGCTAGCTAGGACTAGCCGGTAATGAAATGAGCGGGCAGCTTGCACTGTGCTCCATCCGTGCACTCCACTACTCGTCCTCGTAGCCTGACCCATCCGGCCATCCCTCAGCACGTACAGTTCATGCACCCCAACCCTCAGGCTGCAGAGAGCACATTGCCTCGGCACCGCACATGCACTACAGAACTACTGTAGTATCCAATTAAGACCTCCTTTGGATTCATCTACGTACGTTAGAGTGGAATAGAATGCAATTTAGTTTAATTATATTTCAGTCTACTTCAACACACACGTGAATTAAAATGAATAAACGCGGCGTAACAGTGTGTCCGACTGGAACCAACCTAAAAGCTCGAGCATCCGTCCCTTGTCGCGGACATGCTGCATTGCCCGTCCTTCTCTGCATCTGGTACATGCATGCATGTGTCAGTGTCTACGCGACAGTGCCCGGCTTAAACCGCCGGGCGACACGTACTGTACAGGCTTAAGCCCATAGCAGCATGCCATCTCCTGCGCCTTGAAGCCCGGAATGTCGCGGATTCTGCACGCATGCACTCGCAGCCTGCCTAGGAGATGCATGCATGCGGGATCCGATCCATCTGTGTCTGTCGCGCCAAGACGACGACCACCAAGGCCATCGGCTCCCTCTCCAACCGGCCGGCGGCGGAGCGCTGGACGCTGACACGCTGGTGCGCGCGCGACCGGGCGGCAGGTTTTTTTTTTTTTACCGACCGGTCATCCTAAACCGCCGGCCTCCGGTTCCGGTTTACCGGTAACCGGTCGAATTTGAATTTGAATTCAAACGCGCCTTCGGTTCGGTTTGTCACCGGTTTACCGGGCGGTTTGGAGCGGTAACCGCTCGGTTTGAGTTTGGAATTTTCTTTCTTTTTTTTTCAAACTTCTATACGTATAAATAAATACTAAACGAACTCGAATTTGAAAAATTTTTACACCATTGACTTCTATAAATCATGAACTATTTTTAGGAATTTTTTCAGCATTTTTTGTTTTTTCAAATTTTAAATTTGAATTTGGGGGCCTTAACGGGGCAGGACCGGGATTTTTTTTCTTTTTTTTTCATACTTCTATACGTATAAATAAATACTAAACGAACTCGAATTTGAAAAATTTTTACACCATTGGCTTCTATAAATCATGAACTATTTTTAGAATTTTTTTCAGCATTTTTTTCAAATTTTAAATTTGAATTTAGGAATACCTAACCGGCCCGGACCGGGCCGGTAACCGCGGTAAACCGCGGTTTACCGAGCGGTTTTTTTAACCCTGCCGGGCGGGCCCGCGTGTCGCCGCGCGTAGCGTGGAGGTACGAAGCGGAGTTAACGCGGCGGGCTGCCTCCCCGCGTGTCTGTCTATGGTCCCTCCCGCGCGCGCATGCAAGCGGGCGAGGGCGACGGCGGCGCCGGCCAATGCAAGCAACGCCGCCCGGCATTGCCTCCCCTCACGTGTACAGTACAGGTACAGCGGCGGGCTGTCACGTACGGCGCGACGTCAACGGCGCAACGTGACATGTCCCCCACCCGGCGCGCCCCCATGGGCGCCATGCCGCATGCGTGCCGGCCGATGCCGATGCCGTCGTGCCTGCCTGCCGACCACAACCGTAATCTCGGGCCATGTTTAGTTCCAAAAATTTTCAAGATTTTTTATCACATCGAATGTTTAGACATATGTATGTAGTATTAAATGTAGATGAAAAAACTAATTATACGTTTAGTAGAAAACCACGAGACGAATCTTTTGAACTTAATTAATCCGTAATTGAACACTAGTTGATAAATACAAACAAAAATACTACGGTAGTTAAAGCTAAAAAATTTCCCGACCTAAACACACCCTCGATCGTGGCATCGGGCATGCAGACACGTCGTCCGACGATGCAACGCAACGGCTGCGCCGCCTGTGCAGCAACGAGTGGTCCTCGTCATTGCACACGCACGCACACCCGTGCGTGCTTGACAGCTCTCGAGAACGAACGAACGTCATGCTTGCGTACATGCAAACGGGAGTAGTACGTAACACGGTAACACTGTTCGTTAAGCTTGACGCTGTTCTGTCGATTATGACAATTTACCATCTGCACGTATTCCATCCGTTACAAAAAAATAACATATATGTCTGGCTTCTGAAGAAGTCAATATTTTTTTAAAAAAATACTTCTATATTTGTAGATAGAAAATATTAACAACATTTATATCCCTAAATATATTTATTTATTATAAAAATAATTAAAAATATCTATTATGTATGACAAATATTTATACTTTTTATATATATTATTTGGTAAATTTTGTAAGGTTTGATCTTTTGAAGAGCGAGATATGTACGCGTGTAATTTTTTCTTCTTTCTTTGACAGAGGAAGAGTACCCTATGTATTACTATTGTAGTACGCCTTGTACTTGTAGGGAGCAGGGCCGTCCATGGGGGTGTGCGAGGTGATCAACGGAACAGGGCCTCTAAATTTAATGGACCCCCAAATTGCAGCCTTTTACTTTCCCTAAGTCGCAATCAGCGCAATTAGGGTCAGCGGCTTCACGGCGCGTTGCTGCCTTCCGTGTGCCTGAGTGCCTAACGATTCATCTGCCGCCGCGCCCCACAAGCCGAAGCAGTACACTCGGCGATTCATCTGCCGCAATATCGCAAGAACTGAGCGTCGACCCCGTCTACCGAGTGTCGTCCTCCTGCCTAGTGCCTTCTGATCTTGCTCTGCTTGTGACTCTGAATCTGTGCCTGGACTGGCTGGAACAGGTAAGTTAATTAGACCTATATAATCCTGGCGTGCTAGCAAATTCTTAATTTAATAATTTTCTAATGCTGTTGTCGGCTGATTTGATTTGTTTATGTTTTCTTTTGTTCTGATTAGAGTGACGGACCGAAGACATTAGACAATTAGGCATGGGACTTGATTTAATATATATACATTATATGAATTTATTTAAATTAATTCAATCCACATCATGTCTACTAGAAATAGAAAATATGATTCTTGAGGTTAGTAATATTTTTACTGTATTTATACATATGGTACAAAAGAATACATATTAAAGTTATAAATTTAAGTGAAAGTATGTCTAGAATACATGTTAGAGTCATATATTTCACTGAAGCTATGATTTGATTTTATTAGCCATACAACTTGTATAAACTTTAGGGCCCCAATTTGTCGTCGTCGCTCTTGAGCCCCAAATTTCTGGAGACGATACGTCTATACCCTAGTTACTGCCAAGTACGGCGTACCAGTACAACTATACGAGCTTGATTTCTTCAATCTCCAGGCTCGGCTCTGGCACAAGCGTGCAAACAAAACTTGCAGCCTTGCAGGGCTAGCTACAACTCGAAATAAAGAGCTGGCTGCAGTGCTGCAACAGGTTAGGCCAGGCCAGTGCACACATACAATTACTGCAACGTTAATAAGCTACCCAAAGGCCCTGTTTAGATGCTTCAAAGTTCTAAAAAAATTTACTTGGACGTATGCATGGAGTATTAAATATAGATAAAAATAACTAATTACACAGTTTGGTTATAAATCACGAGACTGATCTTTTGAACCTAATTAGCCCATGATTGGACACTAATTATCAAATAAAAACAAAATAGTTACTACACTTCCAAAACTTTTACACCACCATCTAAACACAGCCAAAGATAGCCAGAGCCGCAATGCCTGATACATGATCTTGCGGAGCTGGTTGTAGAGACGCATGTCAATGGCTGCAGCAGTGCAGCGGCAGCGATCCAGCGCTTGGATCTTTCACGGTCAGGAGGAGTAATGGCATGTACTTGTACACCGCAATAGGAATATCTATCTCCTGAACCCACCAGGACGACATATCCTTGAGGTGCCAATGCAAGTTGAAACGGAATTCCTAGCGCCGGACATCCGACGCGCGAGATGTGTCAGGACGTCGCTCCCGTTCCCAAACCCGCCGGCTTCACAGATGCGAATAGAATCAGATCGAAATAGAATTATGTCCACTGTGCCCCTATCCCCATTCCCCACCGCGCTTCTGTCTCAAGAGTACAAAACACTTCAAAGTGCAACATCGTAAAAAAAAAATATAAACTATGTAGTGCAACATTGAAATATAAGCATTGTAACATCGCATAACCATGTAGTGCAACATCGAAAATTACGTACTGCAACATCAAAAATTATGTACTGTAACATTTGAAAATTATGTACTGCAATATTGCAAAATCAACCGTGAAACATGGAAATGGAAACAACTCAATAAATCACCTTTCAGTGCTGCAACATTTAAAAAAGGCAATTTCAACAATTAAAATCCCCTACTGCAACAATCCCAACATTAGAACTCTCTTTCTGCAACACATGAATCACCCTATTGTAACATTCGAGAATCATCTGTTGCAACATCCCAAAAATCCTGTTGCAACATGGAGAAACACAAAAAGACGTACAAACACAGCCAATGGGATGGGTTCGAGGTGCAGGCTGCTGCAGCCCTTGGCACATCACCTTCGAGCTCACTAGAGGGAGGAGGGTATAGGACCCCAGAGCTCGTCAGAACTCAGAACTAAGGGTGGGCAAAATATCCGATACCCAATTCCTGAACCCGAATTACCCGAACCCAGATCCGAAGTACCCAAACCCGAAATACCCGATCACAATTTCGGATAGTGATTGTAAAAACACAAAATTAGTTTGGGTAATTCGGGTAATGTTTCTTGGTACCCGAACTACCCAAATTACCTGAAATATCTCAAATATTTGCTCTTCTATTCCTAATACGAAGACATGAAGTATTTCAATGCCATATAAATATATTATTTGGTATGAATTAATGTAAATTTATGCTAACTGATAATTGATTTGTTGGTAATTGATATGAAGACATGATGTGATTTATACGACTATTGTTTATTGCTTTAAAATGGTACTTGAATTCTTCTAAAATGGTTGGTTTTGTCAATTTCGGGTATATCGGGTAAAACCCGAACCCGAATTATCGGGTACTCGAAATTTTGGGTAATGCTTTTTCGGGACAAAAATCGGGTAGCAATTTTTAATATCCGAATGCCCAGCCTTAGTCAGAACCCTAGTCACCGTCGTGTCCCTCAGATTCTGAGGAGGAGGAGGGCTCAGATCCAGAGAAAGAGGAGGGCTAAGATCCAGAGAAAGACCGACCTACCTCATCGGAGCCATAATCTTCGGCGGAGGGAGCGGGAGCCGGCTGGCTAGGGAGCGTGAGGTCGCAATGGAGGTTGCGGAGAGGGGAGGGAGGGAGCGCAGGCGGGCGGGACGGCAGCGAGCTGGCGCACGGGCATGGCGTCCGTCCTGGGGCGCTAGCATGCCCGGAGAGCGGGCGGGCAGAGCGGCAGCGAGTAGGTGCGGGGGAGCGGGCGAGCAGAGCAACAACGAGTGGGTGTGGGTGTCGGGTATCGATATTAGGCATACCCAACCAAGGGCATTAATAGTGTATCAGTAGTTAAATCGTCCGAGGCTTAGGGATGGTTCCTGCCTCGCCCGAGCCCTACCGTAAGGCCTCGGGCGGGGCCAACCCCTCGGGAGCAAATGGGAGTCACGCGGGTCCCCACCATGACACCCATTCCCAACGATGGGACAAACACGACTGATCACAGTAATAGGAGCATGGGAGCCGCGTTATGATCCGACATGATTCCGGTCATTTCACCATGACGACGTCTATACCTCTACAGCAGCGAGGGTAACGGTAACTGTGCTACCTAACTCCCTCTCTACGCAAATCCGGGCACACGCGCCGCCCATCCTCGATGGTACAAAGCACATAGGACGAAGCATGGCCACAGCGCGTTGCACCAGCGGACGGAGAGGCCAAAAGCTCGACGCCCATTGCGTCTTTGCGCTACAGGGTAAACTGCTCATGCCGGATAAGGAGGAAGACGGCCACACCCGAGGCCACCTTTTTGTTTTTATGTTTTATCTTTTCCCCTTTCACCTTTTTACAACAAATGTAACCCGAGTCCTCCCCTTGAAAACTATAAAAGGGGACGCAGATGCCACATCTAGGGGGAGACCCCGAATTGAAACACATCTCGCCGTCCAAGCACTCAAGCACACACACACCACCAAAGAGACTTGAGATCCGCTCCCTTTCTCGAAAGCTTGTAACCCCTACTACGAGTATTCTGGTGCAAGGCAACACGAGCAGCAGCAGAATCCACTGGACGTAGGGACATTTTCGCCCAAACTAGTATAAACCCTTGTGTCCGCATTGCACACCATCTGAACCTAGACGCTCAGATACAAATTTACTCGTCTTAGTGTCTAGGGCGTGGTTCTAGACACCGACAGCGGGGGAGCAGGTGGGTCACGGGATGTGATAAGGAGTGGCCACGTCCAGACGCGAGTTGAGGACGGACGTCTCAATAGAATCATTATCGAAGTTGAAAAGGAAATTAATATCGTCTCAAGTCTTCTTCAGAGCAGTGAAGCACGTAAGATTTTTTTTTCGCCGGCTAATCTGCAGCGTGATTCTTTAAGGAACAGTAACACCTTTTCACCGCTCAAAGAGTGCACCTTTTTTTGACAACAAAGAGTGCACTTTTAGTTACGGTGCTAAATAATCAAACCATTTTTCATTTAGACCATTTCGATTATATATAAAAAAGACTAATGCTCGTGTTTGGCTGCACAGCTGCTGCAGCCTGCAGCTGCTGTTCCTACCGTACTGTACTGTGAGAGAGAAAAATAAGCGGCTGCTACAACAATTGCAGCTGCTTATTTGTTATATCCATTTGGGATTGATCCAAGGTCCAGATTCTTCGTGCGATCGCTCCTGAACAGGATTCTAATGGACATGATACAAAAATCATTTCTCCATTTACACTTGAAACTGAGAGCTAAAGAAAACAGTTTCTCGCTGCTCCTTGTTCAATCTTCAACAGAATCAATCTAGAGTCATTTCCTACAAGCTTTCACCAGAATCACTACGTCAAAGAACCAAGGTGCTCGAAGTAAAAAAAAAATCAGGTATGGGAGATCTACCAAACAGTCCAAGTGTCATTGTACATTTTTTTACAGTGTAGTATATATTCAGAACCATAATCGTTGATATTATTTTTTTATATATTTAGTTATATTTAAAATAATTTGATTTTAAGACGGATGGAGTAGACGAGATGGTACCGTGCCCGTGCTGATCTACGCCTGTGGCATGGACCGCATTGTTGCGGGTAAATGATGAAACCCACCGCAACCGTTTCCTCTGAAGCGGAACCCCGGGCTCCGATTGAATGCAGCCGCACGGCCGTCTCCATCCCGCCGGGATCCGGGTGACTCTCGGGCCTTGTTTAGATCCTAAATTTCTCCCTAAATTTCACTATAAAAAAGAAAATTCTCCATCATATCAAAATGCCGGTACATGCATGCAGTACTAAATGTAGATGAAATCAAAAACTAATTGCACAGTTTAGTTGTACTTTGTGAGACGAATCTTTTGAGCCTAATTAGTCAATGTTTGGACAAAAATTCACAAATACAAACGAAATGCTACAGTGTAGAATCTGACACTATGCAGATTTGACCCATCCCAAATCAGGCCAACTAAACACGGCCTCGGCAGAGAAATGTCAATGGCAGGGGAAGCTCCTGACTGCCCGCTCAGACCTCAGTGCCTCTGCTCTACACGCAGCCACTCACAGCTCACAGGCCGCCGAGGCCGGCAGGGGGCAGCGTCGTCAGGCCGGCGGCGCACCCAGCATCATTGCGGCGCCGTTGGCGTCGCTCGGAGCGCAGGACAGTTTGTGCTTGTGCCTGTGCCACAGTACGACCAGCAATGGCAGCCGAAAAACAGATACAGTAGTATACTCAGTATACCTCAAGGTTTCTACCTCGACACACGACGTATTTACGTATGGTACTAGGAGTATACTATACTCACTGCCGCCTGCCGGCACTACTCACGGGCCATCCGTGCCATTAATTCCTACTCGTCGTCTCACGCATGCCACGGCGGAGTAACCATGCCTGCGGCGGCGGCGAGGACGGCGACGGCGACGGCCTCGTGCACCTCACGCTGCGCCCGCCGTCGACGCCAGGTCGGCAGCATGCCATCGCGAACAATCCATCAATGGACAATGGGATGGGGTTGCTTTTGCTAGAAGCTCCTTCTGCTGGTATCTTTAGATACATCTAGGGTAGTAGATCAGTGGAGAATACCGTTCTATTTGGAATAATCACATGGAACATGAACTGGAGAGAGGAAAAGATGGAGGAGAAGAGAAACTGACCGTCGGTGTAGGGGTAGCAGTGAGGTCCGGCGTCGGTGTCGAAGTCGGTGGAACTTTCTCATCGCTGGCAGCGCCTTCCCGATCGGTAGGGTTTCGAGGTGGGGTAGCTGCTGTGGCGGTGAACCTCGTGTCGTGTGCCCCTGGCCCCCACCTTCTCTTTATAGGGCTGCGCGACATGGGCCCACCGACAAGGAGTCGGTTAAGCATCCCCGATCAGGACGCAGTCAAAGGGTCCGAGTTGGCCGTTGGGCCAATTCGGTTGAGATCTATTTTAACATTCTCCCCCTTGATCTCAACTTATCATTTAACTTTAAACTTTAAATTTAATTGCTTTCACTTTTATTTGTTCCATCACAAATCAGTGTATAGAGCATGCCTCATCGTCACGGTCAGTCGCCGATAGATTTAACGGCTACAATACACATCTCTGATCTGAAACAGATTCTTTAACTTTGGGCCCTTTATTGTCCGGAAATCATAGGCTATACCATAAATCCATGTCGACTGTGTGTTCTCTGAACACACTGGGTGGTAAGCCTTTAGTAAGTGGATCCACAAGCACTTTCTTGTTACTTATATGTTCAATATCTTTTAGTATGATTCCGGACTTTCTCCTTTACAACGTATAACTTTAATGTCAATGTGTTTGGCAGTACACTTGACCCGTTGTCTTAGGAGCAAACTACTAAATGGTTATTGTTGTAGACAACCATTATCAATTCCGAGTACAAGTTCCTTAATCATTTTGCCTGTCCCGCAGCCTTATATCATGCTATACTATAACCTTGCATCACTGACGATGCTAAAACTATTTCTTTGGAGCTTTTCCACAATAAAACTCCAACTGTGAGTGTTAGCTACTACGTGGGTTTCACTAAACATCTCGCCAAAATTCAACATTTGTACCCACAACTACTTGAGAGTACTTGTTCTTTCTTTCTTAGCATGAGGCCGACATTGTTAACTCCATTCCAGTGATCTATATCTGGACTGGACTTTTGCCAAAATAACCCGGATATATGAACTATGTCAGGGTAATATCTTATCTGTGTACTCATTAAGCTTCCAACAGCTGAAGCACATAGGACGTCCTTCTATAATAATCTCACATTGCTTCTTGAAACATAAAGTTCTCAAAAACATTACCCTTTATCATAGGAACAGGCGTATGTTTGCCCGCATAGGTACTTTATTTTTTTAGAAACTTTTCTTAGCATGCCTATGCGATATTTCTAATACCCCTTTTCTTATATCTCGGTGAGTTTCAATTCTTATAACGAGAGACATTTCACCGAGAACTTTTTTATTGAATCTTGAGGACAAGAACTTCTTCTTACACAGTAGATAAACATCACTACTAACAAGTAAGATATCATCCATATATACAGGATTAGAAAATAAATTTCTCATTCTATAACTTTGTACAAACGCAATTGTCCTCTCATTCTCTTTAACCCAAAATTTCTAATTGACTCTTCAACTTTAAATGCCACTGTCTAGAGATTTGCTCTAGTTCATAAGAGATTTTTTACAGGTGGCATCCCTTACGTTCTTTTCTTTCAATGACAAAACCTCTAGGTTGTGCCACGTAATCATTTTCATACAAATCCCGTTTGGGAAATAACGTCTTTACTTTTATCTGATGTAACTCAGATTATAATGTGCCACTAGCACTCATTGTAATCTATTCATTCGGTTCGTGCAAAACTTTTGATTCAAGTCGCGCTCTACATCTTTACATATTACCTTTGGAGTCACATTTTGTCTTGTAGACCCATTATAGCCTACTGTTTTGGCTCCTTAGGAATTTATTCTGAATCCTAAAATATTATTGGTATCATCAATTTCATTTTATCTTTCTTTGCTTCTTGCCACTTGAACGAGTGAACGTCTCTCATGGCTTCTTCAAATGAGGTGGGATTACCCTCTATTTGAATTTCACTAACATAGACTTTATAGTCATCAGAAATATCTGATTTTATTATTCTTTGAGACTTTCTAGGGCCTTAGCTACTAGCATTTCTTGATCTTTATTGCCAAAAGACAATTGATTCTATAAGGTCCTGTGTAACAAGATCCTTGTTTATATTATTCATCCTCCTTGCAGAGTTAGGTCTCTTTGTACCATACTCCCCCAGATTGTCCCATCTTTAAACTTTCTTATTTTAAACTTTCTTATTTTGGGTTTAATCTGCTAAAACTCATATGGTGCGTTTAGCACCGTCTTAATAACTCTGAATGCGTCCAGTATGAATACTGACCGACTATGTTATCTTTATATTAGAACTGTAAAAAGTCCATGAATTTAGCTATTTCTTTTACTTTAGGGGTATCATTATTATGACCGTCTTACTCCCCCGACGATCACATTCATCTTTTATAGATCATATTCATCTTTTATAGATCACTCTTGCCTTCAATGTATAGTATGCATCATATTATCTGAAGTATGGGGAAGTATCTTTCTTAATTATCTCATATTTCTCCCCCTCGAAATGTGTTATGAACTTTTCTACCACAATTTCGAAAACTATTTAGAACTCTTGTGAATGAGGAAACTTTGATTACTTACTTCACCCACATGATTACATCATGCAAATGAAATTATTTCTTAATTCGTATGGGAGTACTTTTTCCTCATTTCACTTTAAAAACTCAACAGAGTCTTTTATCATTAATACTTTCGCAAGTCACACTTGCATGTCATTCTTATCTCGAGGTTCGTCTATAACTTTATGTTCTCCTTAAACTCATTGAGTGCTTAATTACTATGACACAATAGAAGAGCACTGTCAAGCACATGAGTCATCATAACTTTCTCCTGTCGTGCAGGATAAGTACTATGTCAAACTTCTCCCGCCCTGCAGGATTAATTAATACAAGTACTATGCGATCTTCACCCCGCCATGCGGGTATTTTCTCAAACTTTTCCCGTCACGCGGGTACTATCACAAACTTTTTCCCGCCATGCGAGATAATTTTCTTGAAGGGACATAAATATCAATATTGGCTCATATTCAATCATCAAATTTAGAAATAAATCCAAATGCTCTTTAACACACATGCTTAATCCGACGTTGGTCAAATTAAACATGCATGTCACTTATTACATTTCATATCATGATGATAAAAACTAAAAACTAATTTTTATTATAATTATTATAAAGAGTACATAAAAGATATCTCCTAAACTAAGCTCTTATTGTTCTATTTCTTTTCTTGGATCAATATTCTAAAATTCTTTTCTTTTAAAGTCATTCTTTAAAGAGACCGCTGTCCCTTACACAATGGTCTTCTTTCTGTAAAAAAAATTGCACTTTTCATCTTCTAGGTCACAAGTACCCAACTCATTTTCTTTTCACCCTTCAAGAATAAAGATATGAAGTTCTTTGTCTGAAAACATTAATCAATAATCAACAATAATAAGCATGAAAATAACCCTATATTGGTCTGGTTAAAGACATGCACATTAAACTTTTAAATCTTTAAGTTCTATTCTATATCACCGCTGAGCAGAAATAGAACAAAACCATCAATCTTATACATCAATTCCACATCACCGTTGGGCAGAAATGGAATTAACATATGAAAACTCAATTATCTTATAACCCTCTTCAAAACTAAATTCTCCCGTTTGTTCGAATTTAATTTTGAAGATCATCATTATCATTGCAGCGGAAAACATGAAAATACATTACATTCTGCTCGCTTTGGAGCATCTTTTGTTTCTTATCTATTCTCTGAAATTGGTCACTTTGATGCAAAATCCATCAGAGATTTAAACTTTAAACATAAAACTCATGGAATTATAATATTGTTATAATCAACGTTGGTCAGAAAATAACAATATCATAATTTTCTTTAAACAAAACCTCTTAAATAAATTTATAATATTATTATCATCAACGTTGGTCAGAAAATAACAATATTATAATTTATCTTAACTATACACCGACCATTCCTCCAATTAAGTATTGTCATATTAGGAGGATAAACTTTTCATCATTTACTGAATAACTATAACTGTTCTTCAAATTAAATCCTCCCGTTGGTTCGGATTTAATGAAAAGACAATAATCTTTAACTTTGCAGCGGAAACATCAAAATATTCTTTAACTAATATTATCAAAAGCATTTATATGTATTAACTCCCCTCTGAACAAATTCTCCTGTTGGTTTGAATTTAAACGGAGATAACACATCATTCAATTGGAAAACACTTCTGAAAATATTAAAACTAAAAATAAGTTTCTGTTCTTCCGGCCTGCTTGAAGTAAAACCGGCCCGCGGCCCACTGGGGCGCTCGCGCTCTGTGGCGCGGCTCCGCGGGCCAGCGCGCCGACGCGGCCCAGCAGGAAGCTGCTGCTACTCGGCCCAGTTAGCTGTTCAGCGCGTTCACGCGCAGGCCCGCGGCCCAGCTCGCGCGGCGCAGTGTCTCGCCCGCGCCTAGGCCGCAACCTGGGCCTGGGCCGGGAATCCTGCTGCCCGCCTGGGCCAAAAGAAGGCCCGAGCACTCTCGGCCGTTGATCACGATCGGACGGTCGCCCTGAGTTTTCGCAGGAACAAAACCCCACCTGGCCGCAGCCCCCCTGTAACCCTAGTTCTCATTTGCTCTTTCTTATCCTCCTTCCTCACGACCATAGTCGCTCCGGGAGCATGGCCCGCGGCGGCGGCGGCGAGCTGTTGGAAGCCTGGAGCATGTCCTGCCCGGCAACCTCCTCTTTCCTCCTTCTTTCTCTGCGATGCAGTGGCGACAGTGGGTCGTCGGCGGCGGCGAGGTTGTGGCCCCGCCGGAGCTGCCGTGGCTCCCCCGGCCTCTGCTCTTTATACTTTTCTTTTCCCCTTCCCCTTGTTCACACAATCGCGTGCAGCACCCGAAGAAGACGGAGCAGCGACGGCCGCGTGTGGCGGCCAGAGGAAGTGGTGAGGCAGCGCCGCCGTGGTGCCTCTCGCCGGCGCGCGCGTGCGGTTGGAGTCGCGCGCGGCACCGTCGAGGGGAACCGCGGTGGTGCACTTTGCATCTGCACGCGGTGCAGGAGCGCCGACAAGCTCACAGCTCGACCGTGCGGTTCTACTTCTCGCCGACGGCGGTCGAGACAGCGTTAGGTAAACCAATCGGTAGGCTCCTGTCCCGTCCTTTCTTAGGGTTCTTTTAGGGTTAGGGTTAAGGGTTCTACTGTCTCTGTCCGGATCGAGATCCATCATATTCTCTTCTTTTCTGTGATTGTTCTTTCTCGATCCGATTCAAAACGGATCGACATCTTTGATTGCTGTTCTTTTCTACCCCATAAACTAGATCTACGTGCTAGAAACAACCTTGCTCCGGTACCATTGTTAGTATCTTTAGATACATCTAGGGTAGTAGATCAGTGGGGAATACCGTTCTATTTGGAATAATCACATGGAACATGAACTGGAGAGAGGGAAAGATGGAGGAGAAGAGAAACTTACCGTCGGTGTAGGGGTAACAGTGAGGTCCGGCGTCGGTGTCGAAGTCGGTGGAACTTTCCCATCGCTGGCAGCGTCTTCCCGATCGGTAGGGTTTCGAGGTGGGGTAGCTACTGTGGCGGTGAACCTCGTGTCGTGTGCCCCTGGCCCCCACCTCCTCTTTATAGGGCTGCGCGACAGGAGCCCACCGACTAGGAGTCGGTTAAGCATCCCCGATCAAAACGCGGTCAAAGGGTCCGAGTTAGCCGTTGGGCCAATTCGGTTGAGATCTATTTTAACACCTCCTGCCGGATCTCACACTGAGGCTGACCACGGACAGCGACGCGGGCAGTGCATCATCCCGGTTCGGTTCACTCAGGCCTTCGTGGTCAGTGAGCAGAATCATGAGAGCGAGCTCAACGCTGGCTGGGACCATTGGGGACGTCCGGTCCGGCCATTGGATGGGAGACGGTACACTTGTCTCCATGGAAGTTGTCACGGCAGAGGAAGTGTCATGCAGCACAAACGCCCCAGTTGGCATCATCTGGATTATCTTGGGGGATCGGGCAGGACCAGGACAAGAAATCTGTCGTCGAATTGTGCCTGGCACAGCTACGGATCGTCGCAACTGGGCGAAGTGGGCTCTGTGACTCTGTGCTTTCCTTCAGAGAGGCCCAACCAAAAGCGCAAAGTAGAGCGAGTGGAGTACGTAGTGGACAATGGTCCAGACGCCTATCCATCCAATCCAATTAGACCAATACTGCAATACAGTAGCAACCAAGTGTAGAGAATCCATGATTGCAGCAGTTTCATCAATAAAAACAACCCTCAAACAAGGACATGACATTGCATTTTAATTTTAAAGGCAATAAAAGTTGAATTTGAAAAGAAAAAGAGTTGGGAGGTGCGGATACCATTTCGCCGCTACTCGGAGCCAAGGAACACAAAGGAAAACGAAGGCTGTCTAGGAGAACAAGCAACGGTCCTACAACATTTTAGGAGAAATCCTTATCTTTGACATCTGGACATCTGGTTTATAACGACAGATCTGCCTTCCACGGTCTCATGCCATTGACGCTAACAGGTGATTGCCGACACTATAGATAATAAACTGTCAACTCATGCAAAGGCAAAGGCTAAGCTACCATATTCCCCAGATACTGGCCCATTAAAAATTCAGGATAACAAGTGACCTCTGGGAGATAAGAACAAGGCTAGTCATTCATAGCTCCAGGTACTCATCAGATCCTTTTAGGAGACAGTAACACCATTGAGCTCGGCTTGAGCTACTGCTGCACAGATTGCATCGATCACGTCCATCTTGCCTTTTGTCACCGCTTCGTCCATAGGTGTTTTCTCATGGCTGCAGAACACAAATCATGCCATGAAAAAGCGCAATCATTGCTCTGCTTAATTTCATACGCAGCGATGGAAAATGCATTCATGATGATGTCACGTCTTGAGACGTGGTCGTTTAGATTGAGCGTACCTGTTCAGAGCACTCACGCTAGCCCCCGCTGATATCAAAGCCTTGATTACCTGGGTTAGTTATTTTCAGGAGCAGCAGTATCACTAAGTGTGTTTACATCTGCACAAGAAAGCAGAACAACAAAGCTACTAATTTTACCTCTATATGTCCGTTAAGGCATGCCCAGTGGAGGGGTGTGTTCTTCTCCAAGTTGGTGGCGTTAACATTCTGGAATTCAGTTATGCAGTCATAAACGGAACTTATAAGTCTAGTCCGAAAAACAAAATGCAACTTCAAAGGGTTCCGGCTTTGCTTGCGGTTAACTCGATGGTGTCTCTAACAGAACGATTTTCTAATATTGAGGACAGAATGGTCAGTGGATAATTTTTTTAGCTGGTAGACCCATCAAAATGAAAAAGACCTTAAACGACTTTCAATAGAACATATTGCAAAGAGGCTTAGCTTTATTTGAAATCATGAAACGATGACATTTAATCTGGTTCAACATGTATTGTACGAAAAAGTAGCTTTATACCGCTCCATTTTGAATCAAGTATTCCACCACAGCAAGATGACCATTGGCAGAAGCCATATGAAGAGCTGAATGGAAATGGGGAAAATGTTAGTCAATGACCAGTAGAACAAGAATTCGACAATAATCTTTGATGAAAACCCAGCCACAAAGTCTTTTCAGCAGGCTTCAGATGAACTTTATTCCAGTTTCACACGGATTAAGAGTTTAGGTAGTCTATTGGGTAAGAAAACCAGCCAACAAGTCCGTCAGCAGGCTTCAGATGAACTTTAACTATTCCATTTCGCACAGTTTAAGAGTCCAGGCAGTCGATTGGTGATTTGCAGCTTAATGATACTAGGCTGATAAGAAGAGGATAGTGTATATGAATACAAAAGGAGCCAAAAAGGCTCATTGACACACTATAGACTGAGGAAACCTTCCACCAAGGAGGAACTACACTTCAATTAGCATATAGTACTCCTATGTTATTATTCACCAAACAGATATGCATACTGCATACTGCATACTTCTACTACATAATTCCACTTCATTTTGTTCTATGCAAGTGTACGATAGTCACCACAATCAAACTGAGCCCTATGTTATACACTTATACTGCCATGACAAAACTGAAACAGAATTTTCTTATAAACAGCGAAGTAAGATCACTTAGAGCAGTGGACGAGTGCATAGAATCGAACCCAACCTGTGCGGCCTTGCGAATCTGTGGAGTCCAGTGAGATACCAACCGAGAACAGGGCTACGACGTCCTCCAAGTCATCGTACCTAGCGGCCTGGCAAGTTAATGGAGCCAAGTATCCAGCTCAGTCTACAGTAGCGCACACGAACAAGGGAAACCAGAGCTCGGCGATAGGGCGGTGGTGGAGGAGGTTTGGGGGTTTTGGATTGGGGCTTACGTCGATGAGATCCTGAGCCTGCTCAGCGGTGGTTGCCGCGGCCGCGGCGGGGTTCGGTTGCGCCGGTTCGACGCCCATCTGCAGACCACGCGAGTAGCTCAGGAGGAGGAAACGATGCTCCGGTGGCGCACTGCTGCTGTCTGCGCCTGATGCTGCGGGTGCGGGGAATTGCGGCGGCGGTGGTGGCGGCGGCGGTCGCCTTGCTCTAGCGCTTCTGGACGCCTCAACTGTCGACACCAGGCTGCATTTTTGGGCTCTTAGACTGCCTTGTTTAGATGCCCAACTTTGGACATCTAAAGTTGGTATTTTGGCACTGCAGCATACTGTAACATTTCGTTTGTATTTGATAAAAATTGTTCAAACATTGACTAAGAGCATCTCCAGCCCAACCCCCTACTTGGGCCTCTACTCTAAATTTTAAGAGTTTGGACAAAAATCCAACTCCAATGGACACTCTAGTTGGGCCCCTATTTTACATGTGCCCTCAAAATTTGATATCAGGCCTCCACATCTGGCACCCCTATCCCATGGGTCCCACCCACTTTTCCCCTCCCACCGCGCGACCGCGCCTCGTCCGCGACCGAGCGCCGCCGCGCGCTGCCGTGCGCCGCCGCGCGCTCGACCGCGCCGCGCCGGAGCGCCTCGTCCACTGGAGCCGGTCCAGGAGGCCCATCACGCCGGAGCAAGAGCTGCGACCGCGACTGCGCCGCGCCGGAGCGTCTCGTCTGCGAACGCACCGCCAAGATCCGCCACCGCGACCGCGCCGCCAAGATCCGCGAACGCGCCGGAGCAGGAGCAATATGTATAGTCCTATTCCCTTCGTGCTAGCAGCGGTGGCCGGCGACGCGCGCAAGCAAGCAAAGCTAAACAAAGAAACTGATGTTGTTGCTGCTCCCTGCAGGTTCCTCTCCCATGGACGGCGGCGCGTCCCGTGGAATTCCCGGAGGCGGGCTGCCTCCCCGTCCGGCGTTGGCTCCCCCGCGACGTCGTACATTCATCGCGCCGCATCCCCGTCCTACCTCGGCTCCTGTCGACACCAACCTATCTCGTACCCAAGAACGTCCATCTCCCAGCGGCGGCGGCGGCAGGATGCCTTCTCCCGGCGGCGGCGGCAGCGGCTTACCTCCTCGGCTCTGCAATGACCCGCCTCGACTCGGCCCTCGTGCATTGACCTTCATGGAGCCTCACGCCGGCACCTGGGACGTCGGCAGCAGCACATGGGACGCCGGCAGCACCACATCATCACCAGCACAAGCACACGTCTATGAGGTTGCCGACGACGACTTCAGCCAGATTCATTGGACGCCTGAGTACTCGGTGAGTTGTGCTAATTTCATTCCCAAGATACATGGACAAAGCAACAAGCAGCCAGGAGTATCTATCTTGAGAAATGCTGCTGGTTTCTTATTACTGCTTCCAATTCCTATCTTACTTTTATATCAATTTAGTTTTATAGCAACATATGCTTGTTTCAGACTTTGAGCTTGTTTCAGACTTTGAGCTGTCTGTACCTTTCATGGTAGTTTCTTTTAAAAATGAAGATCCAAGATTTTTTTTTTGTTCTATGATAGTTTCTGCAACAGTCCAGGATTACATTACTTTGGCACATTCCAGGATTACACTACTTTGCATGTTGCACTTTTTAATTTGTGAGATTGTTTAGTGGTATATCTTTTGTTGTTCAGATTTTCGCTGCACAAGTCCACTTGCTTTATCTGCCTTTGGTAATTCCCTAGAGGTGATGTTCTATACTATTTCTGAAAACTGCATTTGTTCCATCTAAACCTAGCTCATTGAACTGCATTTGTTCCCTCTAAACCTGGAAACCAACCAACCCAAATTCATGGTAAGCACTTGATTTCAATCTGTGCAACTAGGTGATTTCCAGGGCTGCAAGTAGTTCAAATTTCTCCTGTGATAGTCCTATGATATTTGAATATTATCTTTTCCTCACTCTGCATTAGTTAAATGATGGGATCTTTGGTTGGTTTTTCTGCTCAATCACATGCTGCTCTATGAACGTTTCTGCCAAGTGCTATTATTAATATTACCTTATGTTTTAGTGTTTGAACCATGTACTGTTCTCAAGTGCTCTGTCTTGAGCATTTTTAAGCTGCATATTCGTTTTCCATACAGATACAGGTATCTTATAAGCATTTTATTATGGGATATAATCTAACACTCATATTTCTGTATACTTCTTTGCAGCAAGCAAGGGCTTCAAGTGAACCAGTAAGTGGATATTACTCAAATATGTTGACACAAGGAGTTGATGGTGATTTGGAATTGCCAAGGCAGCATTATACCACTCCAAGTACTGGTGGCAAATCCAAGCGAGGCAGCAACTACAGTAATCTTGAAGATATCCAACTTTGCAAATCTTGGATTAATATCAGCAATGATCCTATCATAGGCAATCAGCAGTTAGGAAAAACTTATTGGGAGAGGATCGCTAATCATTTCCACACGAACAGGGACTTTGACTCCGATAGGACTCCCAATTCACTCGAGCACCGCTTTGGGATCATACTAAAGGAGTGTATGAAATTCCATGGCTACTACGAGGAGGTCAAGCGTCGTCATCCAAGTGGCATTCCATACCAAGAGCATGTAATTGTTCTTGCACGTGGTTCATCCATTATCTTGTCATTGCTATATATCTAATCATGCACTTGATCTTTGCTGCAGCTGCTTGAAGCCCAAGCAAGGTATGCCAGAAAATCCAATAGTAAAAATTGTCAATTCGAACATTACTGGCTCATATTGAGGCACACTCAGAAGTTTGAATCAACGCTTCAAGGCAACAAGGGCCCAGCCAAGTCCAGAGAGGTCAACCTCCCGGTAAGAAGTGAACAAGAGGACGATGACTCAACCACCCAAGGCCAACAGAGCTCCTCACTCCCTTCAGCCAAGAAAGCCCGACCTCCGGGTAGAAAGCAATCCAAAGAGAAGCTGAAAACAATGAAGGAGATGATGAGTACAAGGAAATGATGCAAAAACTGATGGTAATAAAGGCCGAGGAACATATGATGAAGAAAGAAAGGTGGGAGAAGGATATGATGGTTGAGCAGCGCAGGCTTCGGATGGATGAGGAGCAGCTGCAGTGGGAGCAGGAACAAAAGATCATGTTTTGTGATGTGACCACCATGGATGATGATCAAAGGGCATATGTCAAGGCGAAGAGGGCGAAGATTGTCAAGGCGATGAGTGCTAGTGTAGGTGAGACGACTAGTGGTGAGAGTGCAGTGTAGGTTTTTGTAAACCTACACTTGTCATGTTCAGGCAGTTCAGTTATGAGTTATTAGTTGAAGGATTTTGTAAACACTTGTCATTTCCAGTATATCTGTACTTGACAGCTGGTTTATTCACAGCTGGTTTATATTAGTTATGAGTTCAGTTGACTTATGAACAGTTTTGGCTTTGTGCATCTTCTGTACTGTAGTATGTCTTTGTTTAGTGAAGTTGATAATGTCTTTATTTATCAGTACTCAGTCTTTGGCTTTGTGCAAGTTGCCATTTCTAGTTATTTGTACTTGACAGTGTCTTTATTTCCATTATATATGACTGGTTGGTGCTTATGAGTACTCAGTCTTCTGGATTTATGATTGGTGCTTATCAGTACTCTCATAGTGGAAGCCTGTTATCTGTTTTTCAGAAACCTATTACTGAAACCTGTTACTGAAACCTGTTATTTTCTTTAAAAAGCTTTGCTGGATACTAAAAGCTGTGAGACTACCCCATAGTGTAGGCATAAAGGTGTTTACTGTTTCTGTTCAGCTATAGAAACAACAGTCAGCTGTTGACAGAGTTTGTACAGGTTTTCATGTGGTTTGTGTAGATTTCAATAGCAGTTCCTGTAAATCTAGAACAGTTTATTTGTGCCTCGGCTGCCAACTTCAAACCAGCACACTGATAAAAGCCATGAGTTATTCTTGTGTGCATAAATAACTGTGAATGCATCTTTCAATTTCGAGTCAAAGCATAGTTTACTGATAAAAGCCATGAGTAGCAGTAGGTGATATTTGATTCAAATGGTAATAATGGTCGTGCATAGACTGCAGCACACTACACATGGTGTCTTTTATGCCTACCTCAACCTCAACACAATTTAGTCTTCCCTGTAGACCTACACAGCTGAACTAGGGATTACAAAATCACTAGAATCTCAAACTACCTAGAACTATGAATTGCCCACAAATGCTCTACAAGATCATCACGAAGTCGCTCATGTAAAGACCTATCCTCAATCTCGTCGTGTATCTTCAGGAAGTCCTCTAGCACAAGAGGATTACGGCGTTGGTAGTCCACAGGTTGCAACATCGGGATACCCTCTTGATGGTAGTTGAAGTCATCTTCCTCATCTCGCTCATCCTCAATTATCATGTTGTGCAAGATTACACAAGCTTGCATTATGTACCATAGATCTTCCTTGTGCCACATTCTTGCAGGACCTCGCACTATTGCGAAGCGAGCTTGGAGTACCCCAAACGCTCTTTCGACATCTTTCCTCGCTGCTTCTTGTGCCATTGTGAAGTGGACTTTCTTGTTGCCCTGAGGTCTTTGAAAAGCTTTGACAAATGTTGCCCAGGCTGGGTATATCCCATCGGCAAGATAGTACCCCTTTATGTACTTGTTTCCATTGACCGTGTATTCCACTTGTGGTGCCGTCCCAGAAGTCAGACTTTGGAAGAGTGGAGAGCGGCGCAAAACATTGATATCATTTAGAGAACCTGGAAGGCCGAAGAATGCATGCCAAATCCATAGATCTTGTGATGCAACGGCCTCAAGGATCATGGTTGGCCCATCTTCTTTCCCTTCGTATGCTCCTCTCCAACCCACTGGACACTTGTCCCATTTCCAATGCATGCAGTCAACTGAACCAAGCATACCTAGGAACCCTCTTGCACTATTAATTGCCAATAGCCTGGCTGTGTCCTGGGCATTGGGGCCCTCAAGTATTCTTCACCGAAGACCTCGACGACAGCCTTTACAAAATGCTTTAGACACTCAATGATGGTGCTCTCTCCCATCCTCACATACTCATCCAAAAAGTCGGCTGAGATACCATAGGCAAGCATCCGAACGGCGGCAAGAACCTTCTGTATGGGAGAGGCACCAAGAGTTCCGATGGCATCGGGCTTCTGACGGAAATGGTCCTCATGAGACTCCACTGCATCCACAATCCGCAGAAAGAGCGACCTGGACATCTGAAACCTCCTTCTGAAATGTCTCTCACTGTATACACACTGGTCCGCGAAGTAGTCCAGGTAGATGCGATTGTGACCTCCCAAAATGTCCCGTGGCACTTTGCGGCGACCCGACAACGATCCACGAAACCTTTTCTTGCGCTTATTCCTCCTCGAGCCCTTAAGAAGACCAACAATGATGAAGAGGTCGTCAACATCAGATTCATCCTCGTCATCCCACCATCGACGAGCTCTAGTTCCAAACCTTGACATCTGCCATAGCAACAAAAAAAGACATTAATAAAACAGGAGAAAAGAACTTATTTTGATGACATGACATACTAGCTCTGAATTTGCAGTAAGAAACATCTCCTTGTTCCAACCTTCTGTATTATGTGTTTCAGTCATAGTAAACATAAACATGCAGAGCCAGAGCAATGTGTGGAGACTTGGGACATAATGTGCAACTTATACTAGCAAGAAGTCCCCACAACTACAGGATTCTCCTAAATTTTCTGATGTTTACCTACTCTGTAGCAGCCCTGGTTGCATCAAACAGAGGACTGACTGTGTGGTGCTCATGCTTTGAAAATAGGACTGTCAGCGTCAACAACTCTACTAATAAATGATATCATCGATTTCTACATTCCTTGACTATGTAGAGACTTGGGACACATTTCTTCATCTATACTAGTAAATACATGCAGAGGCAAGTCATTTGTATAGAGTAGAGACTTGGGACACATTCTGCAAAGTGTATTCAGCAAACATGTCTCCAGATCTAAAGGAATTTTTCTCTGAAATTTTCAGGTGTGTTATGTTGCTCATGGTGAACAGAGGATGTGTGAGTGTGGTGAATGGGTGGTGGTAATTAACAGGTCAGCTCGCTGTCAGCATCACATACTAGATCTTCTATTAATAAATCACAATCATTTGTGTCCAGTAATAACAAGTGTATGTATATAACAATTAACAAGCTGGATGCAGCACGCTCCACATAATTCAGTAGGGGTGCAAGAACAAGATGCTGCATAATTCAGTATGGGTGCAAGATCCATCACTGGTGAATTTTGCAATGAGCAAGAACTCAACAATGAAGAAAACTAGAATTTTCAATAATTTGCAGAAGCAATCACGAACTAACCTTGTTGGACATACTGAGAATTGGGCAAAAGGCACCGGCCACCGATCCCTTCCACGTTCAGAACCTAGTCGATGTTGGTGGCGACGAGAATGGGCATCTTGCCTGCAACTGCATGTGGATCGAGATGGAGTCAATCAGGCGGAGCTTGTCAGGCGGCCGACCAGGAGGGCAGAGCATAGGATGGGATATTCGTACCTTCTGCAGAGATGGAGTGAATCGAAGCTGCGGAGCATACAAGGGCGGAGCTCGTCGGTCACCCAGCCGCCGGCCGTCACGTCGCCGAGCCGTCGGCCATCACGTCGCCCAGCCACCGGCCATCACGTCGCCCGCCCAGCCGCTGGCCGCAACGTTGCCCAGCCGCCGGCGTCACGTCGCCCACCCGCGGACAGGGCTTGAGCTACTCTGACATATGGGTCCTACTGATTTGCAGGCCGGGATTGAGAGGCCCGTTGGAGTTGGGCTCTGATTTTGGCCCTCAAATTTTGCAAGCCGGTTCCAAAAGGGAGATATTGGGGCCTGATTTAAGGCATGTGGTTGGAGTTGCTCTAATTAGGCTTAAAACGTTCGTCTCGCAAAGTACAACAAAACTATGCAATTAGTTTTTGATTTCATCTACATTAAGTACTCCATGCATGTGCCGACATTTTGATGTGATGATGATCTTCTTTTTGCATAGTAGAATTTGGTGGCAAATTTTGGTATCTAAACATGGCCGTTCCCATTTAGATTAGAGACAGGACTTTTCAGGTGAGACGGCTCGACCCAAGCTCAGCGTTCTGGGCCTTTAAATTAGGATCGAGGACTGGATCCTGGGCGGGCTTTCCTATAAAATTGCATTCTTTTGAAGGATAGGTACTCCCTCCATGCACAAAAGACTTTTTAAGGAGCCAAACAATTTAAATTTAAATAAAGTTATGTAAAAATAATAACATTCATGATATAAAAATAAATATTACTATATTAATTATCTCATTGTCAGGGATAGAGATAAAATTAAAAAAGTATTCAAATGATAGGCATTATCTAGAATTATAGGGGGTTGCTAAGAAAGGTCTTAGCTCTTATATCAAGGAGTTAATTAGGGATCATAAAGCTGATTTCATAGGAATCTAGGAAACCATGAAAAAGGTCTTATTCTGAGAGCTTCTTTCGTAAAATTGATAACAGTAAGGAGTTTAGTTGATTCTGGACTCCCTCTAATGGGAAATCTGGAGGGATGCTAAGTGGAATTAGAAGAGATAGATTTGATGTTGAAAGCTTTGATAATGGTAACTTTGTGATAATTGCTAATGTGTTTGATAAGAGCCTTAAGAAAATTTGGTCCCTGGCTAATGTTTATGGGCCAGCTCAGGATAAGTTCAAGGATTGTTTCCTTGCTGAACTCTCTAACTTCTACTCAAAAGCTAAATACCCCATGCTTGTTGGTGGTGATTTCAACATTTTGAGATGTAGTTCTGATAAAAACAAAAAGTTTCATGACAATAACTTTTCCTCTGTCTTCAATCTGGTCATCAATTCTTATGACCTTAGAGAGTTGAACTTATCTGGTGGCAAATACACTTGGAGTAACAACAGAAAAAATCCTACTCTTGAGAAGTTAGACAGAGTGCTAATTTTCAGCTCTTGGGAAAATGAATTTTCCCTTTGTAATCTTAGGAAGATTCCTAGATATATGTCTGACCACAATCCTTTGATTGTAAGGACAGACCTTTCCCAACAAATTGGCTCTAGGCCCTTCTATTTTGAAACATGCTGGTTGCTTCATTCTGAGTTTAAAAGTAGGATAGAGGAAATTTGGAAGAGAAAAGTTAATGCAAAGTCTGTTATTGATACCTGGTGTATCAAGATGGACATAGTTAAAAAGTTTTTGAAAGGTTGGGGACAAATCCTGAAAGGGCATACTAGAAAATATAAGAATATTCTCAGACAAGAGTTAGAGATTATTGAGAAATTGGAGGAAGAAAATACTCTGGATGCTGGAAATTTGGATAGGAAAACTTTTATTCAATCTGAATTGTTAAGATTGATGGAGGAAGAAGAGAGTTACTGGTATAAAAGAGCTAACGGCACATGGCTATTGAAAGGAGACTGCAATACTGCTTTCTCCTATAGGGTAGCTAATGGAAAAAAAGGAAAACACCATCTTCTCCTTAAAACATAATGATCATGTGATTGAGGGTGACGGTGCCCTAGTGGACCACGCTACTCTATTTTATAAGGACCTCTTTGGTCCTTCTACACCATCTTGTACCCACATGGAGCTTGGGTGCTAGGATCCTTCTAAGATGGTCTCTTCACATGCAAATGAGGACCTTGAGAAACTGAAAGTCCCTAGTTTGGTTTTGGCTAATTGATGAAATCTAGGACTAACCTTTGTATCTAAGTGGATGATTTAGATAAAGGTGGTCATTGAATATGAGACATGACATTGACTCATGTGACCAAGATGATGAAGACCAAGATGATGCTTGGCTCGATTGACCGGTTGTGAAGGTGAAGGGCAAGTCGAGGCTTCGAAGCGAAGGACCATGCGATGGTGAAGCTTGAGCAAGACTTGACGCCGACGGACCGATGCAACGGTGAAGAGCAAGTGAAGTCAAGGTCGATGGATTGAGACGGTCATGTGATGATATGAAGTGGATCATATCTTTTGGAAAAATAAAATGGGCTTAAGGCAAAGGTATAACCATAGGGCCATTTTGTTTTGCACTCAAGACACCATAGAGGGTGTGAGTGGTTTAGGATCGATAACCGAACTATTAAGAGGGAAAGTCTTATCGGTTATTCGACGCAATGGTGCCACTAGGTGAATTCATGAAGTGCATTGCATATAGAGCCTAGTGAGCTAACTGGAAAACCTTCGAAAATGATTATAAAAATGCTAACACACGTGCACAAGGTGGTGATCACTTGTTGGTGTTGGCACATTTACGAAGGCGATAAAGTTTGAGCGGTAGAGAGAGTTTGGGTCTCTCTCTCCCTCCCACTGAGCTTGCGAGCGCGGGATTCAGGCGTTTTCGAGGAGTTGAAATGCCTATTTTCCACTACGCCGGAAGTCGGAAAAGAAACGGAGGCGAACGGAGGTCACAGAGGTGACCGACCGCTGCACCGGACGCGGTCATGGTATGACCGGACGCGTCCGGTCAGTTCAACACAGCAGTCAGGCGCGCGGGTGTTAGGGTTTGCAACCGGCGCGTCCGGTCACTCGTGGGACTGGCGCATCCGGTCAGGCACCCAGAAGTGTAGCGCGTGGCGTAAAGCTGATCGGACGCACGACGCGTCCGGTCACACGCGATCAGACACGTCCGGTCATTGAGGGAGCTTACTGGACTCTAATCGGACGCTGGCACTATCGCGTCCGGTCGTTGCCTGGAGCGCGTCCGGTCGGTGCTTCGCAGGTGTGTGGTACTGTACGATCGGCGCGTCTGGTTGATTGGTTTGACCATTGGCACAGTGACCGTTAGAGGATCGGACGCGGTTGAGCGCGTCTGGTCAGTTTCGACCGGCGCGTCCGGTCATCCCAAAAAACGTCCAGTGAAGGGATACAACGGCTCTATTCGTTTAGGATGCTTATAAATACTTGTTGGCCAGCCCTTAGGGAGGTCTCTCGTGATTTCTAACACTCTTGTGCATCCTTTGAGCTAGAGCTTCTCCTTCCCACTCATCTCTCTTGCTTGATTGCAAATCAAAAGTGAGATTGAGTGATCCCAAAATGCATTGCATAGCTTGAGGGCATCTAGTGGCACTTGTGGGTGGTATAGCCGGTGGATTTCTTGTTACTCTTGGAGAGTACCGCTCCTAGCCGGCTTGGAGATTATTGGAGGCGTTGGCAAGAGAAGGAGATTGTTCTTGGCCACCTCCGATTGATTGTAAGAGGTTCTTGTGCTTTCCTCGGCGGAGCACCAAAAGCAACTCTAGTGGATTGCGCGTGTCATTGAGTTACCTCACTTGAGAGTGGTGTCTTGTGGTGCCTTGCGGGCGTGCCTTGAGGGGCAAGTGACTTGAGGGTCACACCAAGGAACCATCTAAGTGTTGGTCAACACAACTGGTGACGTAGCTTGTCGGTACACAAGTGAACACCGGGTGAACAAAAATATTGTGTCTCTTGTCTCCTGGTGATTGGTCTTCATATTGTGTTGTTGTCAATATTGATTGATTGTATATCATCTTGGTGATTGGCAACATCTTCACTCCACCGTCGGTATAAGATTCACAATCCTCTCTCGCATTTATATTTACTAGTTATCTTGTGTAGCTCTAGTGGTAGCCTTTGCTAGTAGTTGTTAGCTTGCTCACTAGTGTAAGTTTAGTGACTTAGCCCTTGTGTGAACTAGAGATCATAATCTACTAGTCTTGTGGATCAGAGGCTTGCATCACAATCGTAGGCTAAGCAAAACTCGCTTTACACCGTTTGTTGTTCTAACAAGTTTGCTTAGTGGTTCTTGTAGAATTTTTTATAGGCTATTCACCCCCCTCTAGCCATCTAGGACCTTTTAAGTGGTATTGGAGCCGTGGTCACTGTTTTAATCAAGGCCTAACATCCTTCGGTGTGAAAAATGGCTCAAATTATGTTCAATCATGTTGGGGGCAAGCCACCGTTCTTTGATGGTGTTAGTTCTTTTGCTCATTGGAAGAGAAAAATGACAATGTACCTTGGTTTTATTCATGAGGGAGTTTTGCAAGTCACCAAGAATGATTTTGCTATCATTGATCCTGATCATCTCACCGATGAAGATAGAGCAAATAGAACATGCAATAGAATGGCTCTCAATACACTTTACAATGGTATTGACACAAAAGTATTTGAGGGCATCAAGAATTTAGAATTGGCAAATGAAGTATGGACAAGGTTGAGTGAAATATATGAGGGCACTAAGGTTGTTAAGAGTGCCAAGCTATATGGCTCAAGAGTGAGTTTGAGAACTTCAAGATGAAAGAAGAAGAAACAATTTTAGAGATGTTTCATAGATTGCAAGTCATTGTGAATGATCTCAAGAGCTTAGGGCACAAGACACGAGACCAAGACTTTTGCCACAAGTTCTTGTTGAGCTTACCAAGAAGATTCAAAATATTGATCATGATGTTACAAAGAGATGGGCTTGATGCAATGAAGCCCAATGATTTACTTGGTGAAGTCTTGACATATGATAAGTATGATCAAGATGCCGATGAGAAGGAGAAGAAGGAGGAAGAAAAGAAGAAGAAGACCGTGGCATTCAAGTCCATCTCCTCCAAGGGCAAAGCTATCATCATAGAAGAAGAATAATAATAATAAGAAGAAGAAGACAATAATGAAGGTAAAGATTTTGAAATTGATGATGAGGCACTTGCTCTTGTAGTCAAGAAAATGGGTCACATGTTCATTAAGAGAAGAGGCTTCAAAAAGAGAAATGACAATTTCAAGAGCAATGAGCAACAAAGGAAGTGCTTCAATTGTGATAGCACCGAACATCTTCAAGCCGAATGTCCCTATGACAAGAAGAAGAACAACAGGAGGGGCAAGTTTGAGAAGAAAAAGAGAGAAGCCAAGATGACTTTTAAGAAGGGAAAAATGGAGCCTATGTGGTCACTTGCGAGAGTGATGATGATGATGAAGAAGAAGAATCATCCAACAAGGCTTTTGCTTCCATTGCTATCAACAAGAAGCCCTCACTATTTGGTTCATCCTCTTCATGCCTCATGGCTAAAGAAACTAAGGTATTATATGATGAGAGTGATGATGAAAGTGAAATGGAATATGCTCATGATAGTGATAGTGATAATGATAATGATAATGATAATGAAAATGATGATGATGAACCAACTAAAGAACAACTATATGACTTGATGCAACAAACTAGAGACATAGCTATTGCTAAGGACAAGGAGTGTAAGAAGCTTTCAATGAAAGTAGCAATACTTGAGAAAGTTTTTAGTGAGCTTAAGACCACTCATGAGAGTCTAGTGAAAGACCATGAGGATATTGGTAAGGCTCATTCCAAGCTTGAAAAAGCTCACTCATTGCTACTTGAGCAACAAGCAAAGAAGGAGGTTGTTGTATCATGTGATATAGGTGTTACATGTGATATAATTGATGAATCCTCTTATGAACCTATCATCATGTCAAATGCTAACCTTTCTTGTAGCTCTTCATCCACCAACACCGACTCTACCTCCACTACTAGTGACAGTTTCACTTGTGATGCCTCACTAATGGTTGAGAATGAGACTCTCAAGAAAGAGGTGGATGAGCTCACTCACGCCCTAGGCAAGGCCTATGGTGGTGAGGCCCACTTGCTTAAGTGCTTGGGTAGCCAAAGGTTCTCTCTTAACAAAAAGGGATTGGGCTACACCCCCAAGAAAGGCAAGTCGGCCTTTGCAACTCTAAAGCCTAGCTTTGTGAAGGGCAATGGTCGGTTTTGCAATAGATGCAAGCAAGTTGGGCACCTAGAGCATAATTACAATAAAAAGAACCAAAGCAAGAAATTTGTTAATGCTATACCTTTTGATTCTTGCTATATGCTTACCAAGGGTGTGAAGGGTGTGAAAGCTAAGTTTATTGGTACACCCATTGTTGGCCCAAAGAAGAAGGCTATTTGAGTACCAAAGAGCTTAGTTACTAACCTACAAAGACCCAAGCAAAAATGGGTACCTAAGCTTCATTGATTTGCTTGTAGGTCAATTACAAAGCCGGAGGAAGGCATTAGATTATTGATAGTGGGTGCACTCAACACATGACCGGTACATCAAGAATGTTTAACTCAATCAATGACAATGATAGTGGTGTTGATTCTATCACATTTGGCAATAACAAGAAAGGCAAGGTTATTGGCTTGGGCAAGATTGCAATATCAAATGACTTGAGTATCTCTAATATGTTGCTAGTTGAAAGCTTGGATTTCAATCTTTTATCCGTGGCACAAATATGTGATCTTGGTTACAAATGTATCTTTAGGGTTGATGATGTGGAAGTCATTAGTATGGATGGTTTAAATGTGGCATTCAAGGGCTTTAGATATGAGAATCTCTACCTAGTTGACTTTAATACTAGAGAAACTTCTTTGACAACTTGCTTAATATCCAAATCAAGCATAGGTTGGCTTTGGCATAGAAGGCTTGGTCATGTTGGCATGAAACAATTGAAGAAGCTTACAACTCATAATCTTGTCAATGGTTTGAAAGATGTTGAATTTGAGAAGAATAAGCTTTGTAGTGCATGTCAAGCCGGGAAGCAAGTTGGAAGCTCACATCCAAAGAAGAGTACAATGAGCACATGTAAAGCATTTGATTTGATGCATATGGATCTATTTGGCCCAACAACATACTCAAGTATAGGTGGTAATAAGTGTGGTTTTGTCATAGTGGATGACTTCACAAGATTCACATGTATATTCTTTCTTAGTGACAAAAGTGAAGTGTTTGACATCTTCAAGACATTTCTTACTAGAGTTCAAAATGAGTTTGAGATTAGAATCAAGAAAGTGAGAAGTGACAATTGAAGTGAGTTCAAGAATATAAGAATTAAAGAATTTTATGATCACTATGGCATTGGACATCAATTCTTGGCCAAGTACACTCCACAATCAAATGGCCTAGTTGAGAGAAAGAATAGAACATTGCTTGATATGGCTAGATCAATGCTTCATGAGTACAATGTGAGTCAATTATTTTAGGATGAAGCAATCAATACCGCTTGCTACTACATCAATAGACTATATTGTCATCCATTGCTAGAGAAGACCCCATATGAGCTACTTCATGGAAGAAAGCCCAATATTTCTTACTTTAGGGTGTTTGGTTGCAAATGCTATATCTTGAAGAAGGGCACTAGATTGGGAAAGTTTAACAAGAGATGTGATGAGGGGTTCCTACTTGGTTATTCAACTACAAGCAAAGCTTATAGAGTTTGGAACAATTCAAGTGGCATTCTAGAAGAAGTCCATGATGTGCAATTTGATGAAACCAATGGATCACAAGATGAAGAAGAGAATCTAGATGATGTTGGTGGAACTCTATTGGTGGAAGCAATGAAGAACATGGACATTGGGGACATTAGAGCAAAGCAAGTTATTGATATTTAAGATGATGATAAAGATCAAGTGCTCAATTCTCCATTCAAGCTAGCTAGTGACTCTCAAGTGCAAGATCATGGTGCTAGTTCATCTCATCAAGATACATCAAGTGATCAACCAAGCTCAAGCAATCAAGTGCAAGTACTCCAACCACAACATGTTGCAATAGATCACCCTATTGATAGTGTTATTGGTGATATTAGAAGTGGTGTGCAAACAAGATCAAGATTGGCTATGTTTTGTGAGCATGCATCATTTGTGTCAACCACAAAACCAAAGAAAATAGAAGAAGGTTTGAGGGATGCCAATTGGATTATGGCTATACAAGAAGAACTAAATAATTTCACAAGAAATGATGTTTGAGAATTGGTAGAAAGGCCAAATGACTACAATGTGATTGGAACCAAGTGGGTGTTCAAAAACAAGCAAGATCAAGATGGCATTATGGTGAGAAACAAAGCAAGACTAGTTGCTCAAGGTTATACTCAAGTAGAGGGTCTTGACTATGATGAGACATATGCTCCCGTGGCAAGATTGGAGGCAATAAGGATTTTATTGGCTTATGCTTATGCACACAACATCAAATTATATCAAATGGATGTCAAAAGTGTATTTCTCAATAGGATCATCAATGAGTTAGTCTTTGTTGAGCAACCTCTCAGATTTGAAGATGACAAGAAACTCAACCATGTGTACAAGTTGAAGAAGGCTTTATATGGCCTAAAGCAAGCACCTAGAGCATGGTATGAAAGACTAAGGGATTTTCTTCTCTCTAAGGGATTCAAGATGGGTAAGGTTGATACAACTCTATTCACCAAGAAGATTGGAAATGATCTATTTATAGTGTAAATATATGTTGATGACATCGTCTTTGGATCAACCGATCAAGCTTATTGTGAAGAATTTGGTGCTATGATGACCAAAGAGTTTGAAATGTCTATGATTGGTGAACTTAGCTACTTCCTTGGTCTCCAAGTCAAGCAATTAAAGAATGGGACATTTGTGAGTTAAGGGAAATACATAAGGGACATGTTAAAGAAGTTTGGAATGCAAGATGCAAAGCCAATTTCAACTCCAATGAGTACAAATGGCAATTTGGATAGTGATTTTGATGGCAAAATAGTGAATTAAAAGGAATATCGGTCTTTGATTGGAAGTCTACTCTATGTCACCGCATCAAGGTCGGATGTCATGTTTAGTGTTTGTATGTGTGCTAGATATCAAGCCTCACCTAGAGAGAGTCATCTCACGGCCGCAAAGAGAATATTGAGGTACTTGAAGCAAACAAAATATGTTGGACTATGGTATCCCAAGGGGTCAAAGTTTGAATTGATTGGATATTCGGACTCTGACTATGGGGGTTGCAAGATCAATAGAAAGAGCACAAGTGGTGTAACACCTCAGGTGTTTAGCTCCATAATTGCATTGCATTTGCATAAGCATAAGCATGCATCATTCATGTTATTTTATGTGGTTGCAACAAATGTGATTGTTTTTAGAAAATTATTTGGCTCACATCATGTGACACTAGGTAGTTGTTGTAACAAAAGGGGAGAGTAGCTAATTATGTCTCACAACACCTTAGTTATACTTAGGGTCACTAATGGAGCAAGGTTCATGTTGACCAAAATCACCAAAATGCCCTCCAAGGTGTAGTTGACCAGCATTTAGCTCTAGGATGCTCTAGTTTGACCAATTAAAAAGTCTAGCTTAGAGACCTTGCATGGGAGATCACCCTTAAGCAAAGCTGTAGGGAATTTTATAGGGAACAAAAGTCTCAATATGACCATCTCATGAAACTGGCCAGAACATGCTCAAAAATGGCCCACAAGTCAGCTAGAGGGGCTGTCTCAACACTTAGAATTTTTCTAAGTCTCAAAAGTGTCCCTCCAGTTTTACTGTGACCTACTTTGGAAGCTTGTAGTTTGCAAACCGGACCAAACCAGCTCCAACTCATGTTGACACTTTTGTAGTACTCACTTAGCTCTACAACATTGTCAACATCACCATCACCTAGTTCTAAATGATTTAGGAGATATAGTGTCAAGAAATTAGGGTTTCAGTTGGTGTCTTTAACTGAAAACATGTTTCAGTTTCACAGTGCACCACTTTGGAGCTCTGTGGTTTCAAATCCAGGCCGAATCAGTCCTTGAGCCAATTGACAAAGTTGTAGTCCTCATGTAGCTCTACAACATTGCCAACATCACCCATACCTGGTTCTCACTAGATTAGGAGTAAAATGAACCCAAAATTGCTCTGTCAGTCACCGTTTTAGACGCCGATTCAGTCAAGTCAGGCTTTGGCCATGACTGTCGTGGCTGACCGGCCATAGGCCGTCGTCGACGTGTGGCCACGCGGTGGCAGCCGTACGCTGGCCTTGGCCCCACCGTCGGGTCATGACGTCTTCAAGAGGTGCCACGGAGCCACCACTCACCCTCACTCACGCCCCTGCCCTCTCTCTCTCGCCTCCCCGAGCCGGAGCGGAGCACCGAGGCGCCATTTCCGCCGCGGGCTTCCTCGTGCTCGTGCGCCGTCGTCGTCGAGCCTCGGCTCAATTCCTCCCGCTAGCTTTCCAGTGACCCCGGGAAACTTGGGGCGGGCTTGGTTGAGGCGGTAGGGGCTCACCGTCGCCGGTGTACCGCCGCGCACCTCCACCGTGCCGCCATGCCCGACGGCGAGCACCTTTCCGTTGCTCCACCGCCCCGTTCTTACCATCAATCGATGTAGTTCGATGACGTGGTCATGCTCGTCCATCCAATTTCATCTGCCGGCTCACCGACGGCGAGCTCCGGCGACCGCAGCTCCTCCCCTCCGCCTCTCTCTCGCTGACCAGTGGGGCCTTCCGGTCAGCCCCACGCGCGCGCGGGCGGGACGGCCTGAGCAGGCCGCGCGCGTAGTTGGGCCGCGTCCGCGTAGGGGCCGGCCCAGTAACAAATAAGATTTATTTCATTTTTATTTATTCTGTCATAGTTTTAGATAAGTTTTTGGAAAAATGTAGATCTAGGGTTTTACTTGCCCAAAAATATTGAGATAAATTTTGTTAGGATCTACTTGATGTGTGGTATTTTAGAAAAATATGAATTGGTTATGTGATGTTTAGTTTCTGGAAGATTTAAATAGGTTTTTGAAATATGTTTTAGATTGCATGCAAACTTGTTTAAATCATATCTTGAGTTTCAGTGTTCCAAAAATTATGAAATTTGGTGGGTAGACTAATTTATACTTGCTCTAGCTCTGGTAAAAATTTGGGCAGTAGTGCTTAAGTACTTTTCAAGTTATAATGCTATCTTGTTATTTTAAGAAATATTTCAATGAATTTTTGTAATTTTTCTACAGGTGCAATGTTCATATAAATTTTTGGAGAATGTCTTGGTACCTTAAAGTGTCTAAGAAAAATAGGAAATCTGTTGTTTGACACTTTTTAATATGATTTGTTAATTATATAAAAATCAGTCTTTTGGGCTTGTGAATTTTGTTTAGGGAGTTTCTGTAAATAAATTTAGTTCAAATTTTTACAGTGGTCTCTTTTTGGTTCAGAGAGTCTCCTGTAATTTTGTAGAATTTTAGGAGCAGTTTACATATATGTTTAAAATTCCACTTAATTACTTAAGTAAATTAAGAAATGAGTTTAAATAAATATTTTAGGTGGGCCAACCTTACTTTCTGGTGTCTTTGTGACCTATGTGAACTTGTGGTAACATTAGTTTGGTCTTATGGGATGTTTGCCATATAAATAAATATTTAATCTTTGCAATTCTAGGTTTTCTGGACATGTGGTAGTATTTTTGGGTTTGACCTTTGATAAAGGTGTTTGCTGAAAAACTTGTAAATACCAAAGTTATAGTAAACTTGATAAACTAGCTTGTGGCAAAATTTGGGAGCAATTGGCTTAGTAGTTTGGGAGTTACTGCTATTTAAAGTGACAGTCTAGAATTGGCTGCTCTCTGTTTAGAGAGGACAGATTCTGGAACTTGGGAAAATTAGACATGGAAAACTTAGGAATTTAAGGTTGAGGTCTGAAAATGATTTGTAATGCATTTCTTAAGCTTTCCAGATTGTCTTAGACCATAACTTTTAGAGTTAGGAATCTTCAGTTATGTTAGAATCTTTGAGCTGCTGTCCAGAATGTCTTACTGTGGTAACCTAAGTAATATTACTCTTGTGTTGTTAGGTGTTAGGGCCTTAACCGAAGAGGAACAGCTGTATCTTAAGTTGAGTAGCTTAGGTAAGTACTTCTCCACCGGAGAAGAGATTTGCACGTAATGGTGAAGTGACTGGAATAGAGTACTCTTATTGCTGAAATGCATTTCATTCCGAGCATGTTGCACCCATTGTGCATCCATAATATTTATTGTGCATTCATGCAATAGGTGTACCGGAGGGGGTGACACTCCTCGAGTTCGAAGGAGCAATTTCGGAGGAGGACCAGGAGCAGCAGAAGGAGCCCGAGGATCCAGCAGGCGAAGGAGTGCCCGCAGACGACCTTCCTGAGTGCCCAGACCACCGATCCTCGACCTTTCTGAAAGGCAAGCCCCAGTGCATGCTGAACCCATCATTTTATAAATCTATCTTGAGTACTTTTAATTGTTTAATGCATTAAATTATAGAAGTTGTATGAAAATAATTGTTGCATTATACCTATCCTTGCCCAGATATCGTAATTAAATCTTAATTTAGGTTTAGGCACGTATCAATGCTTAGCCCTGCTTAGTACGGTAGAAGTCGGGTGATTTCCGATTATCCGCGAGATGTAGGAAGGAGTCACGAGTGGCTTTATGGCTATCATGGATGGAACCATGCTTTAAAATGAAATTGAGACCAGGCGGGAGTTCGATAGTACAGCCGCAAGACACTTCACGTCTTGGGTGTGGAGCTATGCCCGTCTGAGTCGTTTAAGGACCGATTCGCTATACGTCCTTGAGTCATGTTGAATGCAGTCTAACACTTAGTTGGCCGGATAAGTCGTTCCGATCGTGAAGCCGAGTAATTTGATTCAGGCCGGGAATCGAATGGTTGGTTGCTTCTTGGAGGAGAGAAAGGATGTGCTTAGGGACATTGACGTGAGACCAAGGGGGGTTAGAGTCCCTATCACCTGGCAGAGTGTCGCCCTTGGGGTCGCGACATCATTCGGACCCGCGATTCCTGAATCATATGAAAAGGTGGCTTGTGCGACCCTGGCAGGGGCCTGCGCGGTGAGTGTTAGAAATACCCCTCCAGCTGGATAGGAATTCGATTCGAATCATCGTCGCTCCCGGTTAGTGAGCACTTGACTTAAGCAGCGGCAACGTAGATCTCATTAAATGAACAGGTGGTTAAGGGAATGATACAATGTTGTCACAATTCATACCTGCTCTGGATATAACAATGATAATTGTTTGATTATAATCAAGTGCATGCTTAGTACAGGTGCTAAGATAGATGACAGGTAAATGCTAAAAATAAATGCTAGTACAGGTTAACAGAGTTTAAATTACTTATGCTTTTCCGCAAAAGGTAATGTCAGCCAGCTCCAATTATGAAAGCCTTGCATAATCCTTGGTGTCATCTTATTTCTGGTTTTTGACGGGTAAGTCTAGCTGAGTACATTCCAGTACTCAGGGTTTATTCCCTCCTGTTGCAGATGATATGCTCTACCAAGGCTTCTGCAAAAATTGTCTCCACCCTGCGGGTGACGAAGACTAGATCAGATGATATGCTCTACCAAGGCTTCTGTAAAAATTGTCTCCACCCTGCGGGTGACGAAGACTAGATCACTAGGGCGTGATCATCTTTATGTACTTTCCTGATGCTTTTGCGGGTGGTTGATCTTCAAGACTGGCAGTAGTATGTGAACTAATGCGTGTGTTATGCTTCCGCTACTTTATAAACTTGGTTTGTAATATTTGCGACTCTGTGTGTGTAAACTTATTTCGGAACTATTTGTGGAATGTAACGTATGATGTTGTATGTTGAATGATACGATCTTGGTTGTAAGCAAGTTGGTTTGAAATCCTTCGTGGTTTCGATTGACTACCGGGATTATATGGGCTCAAGTTCGAAAATTTGAGCGCTTCGGTGCTTGTTTTTGTACTTGTGCTCTTATAATTTGGTCGGTTCTGTTACAGCCGGTACCGGAGCATAATTCAACATTAAACACATCGTACGAGTATTTAAAAACAAAAGTATTTGATTATGAAAAGGGGTTAAAACATTAAAAATTATTTTTATAGGTATGCCAGTGATCACATCCCTTAGCCCAAATAAGGACTCTTAGGTGGCTTATTATAAAGACTAACTTGGGGGCCTTGTTTGTTTTCGTTTTGTCGTCCATACGGCGTGATATTGTATGGATACCATCCCCTTGGGTGGTAATGCATGGATCAATTGCCTCGACGCTCTGGTAAGTGTGAGTTGTGAGAGCATGATCGTCCCACCGGCGATCTAGGGGAGAGTAGTTTTGGTGACTTGCATACTTACATGTTTAAACCATGTAATTACATAAGCACTTAATTATGGGAATATATATCGGATAGCTTTAATACTGAAGTATATACATCAGGGGATGTGTATATGGAAAGTATTTAAATTACTGTTTTCTTGTGTACTTATATTGGGAAACTGTTGGGCTAAAATGAGATTTTCTGCAGGTACACTAACAGCGCAAGCGAGTAGACCGATAGTGTCGTCTATATGAGAGAACGTATGTATGCCACCGCCTAGCGTTAGAAATTTATGATTCTACTAGGATGAGAGGGCGTACGGAACATGCATGCATCCACTACACCACAACACTAATATAGCGTCACATGTGTGTCGTTATAAATATACTAATGCCGTTGAACCGTTGGTCGGTATAGCTGGACCACGGATCAAGTGTCGTTAAATGTACCATTTGCGTTGAACTATCGGTCGGTATAAATATTTGACTATACCGTCGAATAATCGGTCGGCATAGAGTAATAAAGAATGCAAACAATCGGTCGGCATAGGACCGTCCCTATGGCGCGCTATCTGAAAATAAAAAAGACCCCTCCGTGGGAAACTGAAAAGGAAAAAAAGGCCTGTTAGCGGTAAAATTTTTAAGGCCCAAATACCACTCTCCGGCATAGTTATGCTCTCTAGTCCGAACCCTTACTCTTCGTCGCTTCAGTCATCAGCTTCTGCTGTCATCACCGCCGCTCTTGCGCCCACCAAATCCCCGAACGCCTACCCAAATCCGCCGCCGCCGCCTTCCAACACCTCCCTCTCTGCTCTCGGTCCGCCGCCCAGCGGCTAGGGTTCCGGCCGCCGGATAGGGTTTCGGCTGGCGGCGGCGCTATCAGGCGCGGGGTCCTTGTCCGGTCGCGCCTCCGTCTCCCACTCCGGCAGCGCCGCGAACGAGTAGGAGGAGCCGGGTATGATGGGGTGCCTCTTCGGCTGCTTCCTTGCGTCCGGCGGCGGTGACGTAGCGAAGGGTGGCGCTGCTACCCTGGATGGCCCCCTCCTTTTGCTGCTTGCTCGGAGCAGATGCCTGAACGACAGAGCCGAGGACTTCATCGTGAAGCCCGCTCCTAGTGCCCGCGCCGCCTCCACATCGGCGCCCCCAAGTTCCGTCCATCGCAGGTAGCTTCCTCCACACACACTGGTCCCATCCCCAAACCCAAAGGTTTGATTCTAGCTACTTTGCATAGGCATATGGCTGCAGCTGCTGTGCAGTAGGTTGAGCAGGATGAGATGCTGCCCCCTCTGGCTCTCGTCAATGAATCCGCGACGAGCTGCTGCCCTCCTCCGCCAGGAATCCCAAACGAGATGAGCTGCTGCACCCATCCTCCAGGAATCCAACGGTATCTGCCCAGATCCATTCTTCAAGTACCCTGCCTGCAGATTCTGTCCTTCCTTTCAAATAAGAATCTCCAATTGTTCTTTTATGGAGAGGAGAAACAGCTTCTCTGTTCGTGTTAATTTCATTTTTGTCAGTATTATAGTTCTTTTATGCTTTTAGGAGCCCCTTGCTCATTATATCCATGGTGCTGAACTGCTGAATTGCTCCAACATTGCAGTTCTTGTAATTTCAGTGAGACATGTATCTTCTTTCAGTTTTCTTGCTTGCATCTTTCATTTTTTTTCAGAGAACTTTTATTTGAGTGTGCTCTGTTGTCTATCACATTGACTCCACCAAACCTTGATTTTGTACCACCCTCCGCAACTGGACAACCAAAAATAGATCTTTACACTTGGTTTTGCTCTGTCCCATAATCTAGCTAGTTCCACGGCCAACAGATTTATGTTGAAAGAGCAATCCTTTATTTTGCAGTATTATTCTTTATGCAACATTCATACTTCAAAGGACATAGAAAATATAGGGTATTCAGAGCACACAGAGTTACACAGGTGTTTTGCAGTCCTGTGCTAGAGCCTGAATATAGCAAATGCTAGATATTTTCTTACAACTACAGCTGCTGCTGATGTATGTTCTTGGTGGGGATTGGATTGATTATGTTGAGGATTAGCGTGATTTGTCACACCTATATGTTTTTTGGTTGGGCAGTAAACCTATTTATTGATTTTTGGTTCGGTCCTAAAAGAAATCATTCATCCATTCCAACTTTTTTCCCAGAACATTGGCTGTGACTCACCTCGTGTGTAATGGTATGTTCCTCTTTCTCTATTATATCTCCTTTCATATATTGTGTGGACATGAAGGATTCTCCAACTTTTTTCCCAGATCAATATAATTCTTTACTTTCTTATGGGTATCGAATAGCTGGGAACTTCTTATAATATTTTCAAGCTAATTTATGGGTTCAGATTGAAAAGCTGCAGCTCCTTAACAATTCTGATCCACTAATTAATTCGAGTTCCAACCTTCTATGCTATGTGCAGATCCAGAATTTGTAGATTTTATTGAGTAGGCTTGTGCCTAATATGTAGTGAATTAAAAATTGTACATGTCGCTATATTTCCTGATTTTCCATGTTGATAAGAATTCTGCTCCATCTGCAGACTTGGATTTCTCGTTTCTTGAGATGAATCCATTCACCATGGTCACTGGGGAGCCATATCCTCTGGACATGAGAGGAGAACTAGATGAGTAGATGACACAGCAGCTTTCAAGAACTTCAAGAAGTAAGTCTCAGGTTTCCGAGGGGTACCATTTCTTCTTGTCATTGTTGGATTTCCTCTTACTTAGCAATTGTGCAGGTGGAGGTATATATGCTGATACAGTATGCATCAATTTGTATCCTATTTCTGTTTACACATAAAAGGTTTTCACGCTGATGCCTGTTAAACTATTCACCTATATTTTGCTGCCATGATGAAATTAATTCCTCCCATGTACCAAGTTGGAGACTTGATGTGCCGGCGACGCGCTTGATGTGCCTTTTGTTCCTATATGCTTGCCGCTAAGAGGGAATTTCCCATCAGTCTTGTACTCTGACTAATTGCTACTCCGATCAACCATTTGCAGAAAGCATAGGTGCATCTAATTTACCACTTAATCAATTAGATTATGTATGAATTGCTTATTTATCATAAAAAAATACTTCTGTGTGACTATAATTGCAAAGTATATTTACCAGCATGGAACCTAAACAAAGCTTAGTTTATGCAAGGTTGTCTGCACAGCAGGTGACAATAACTAATAATAGACATATGATCTATAGGTCAATAATGAATTAACGATAAACTTACAGTAACTAATAATAGACATATGCAGTGGCACTTGTTATGAAAAGTGTTGTTTGCACGTAGTATTCTGGAAGGACATCAAGTGATGACACTATAGCTGGTCTGACTTGGATATATATTCATGACAGCAAGGTGCTACAGCATGTGGTTGCATTTTTACTTTCGTCAAACAGCTATTTTATATCAGTTCATAATATGGGCCCTTACACAACTATTTTTAATTACAATTTTTTTTGTCAAATTCAATACCTATATTTGAAATTTTTATGTGATTTGACCATGTCCTAGAAATTTTAGATTCTCAACATCGAAAGAATAAGGGGACATGAGCTCTCTCTTGCTTACTGTCCAAACACTCAAATTCAATGCATTTAATGTATGTGTTAGAGATAAGCATTAGAGATAAGCTTGTCCTTGCACTCTGCTGGATTTTTGGAGGTCAAATAATATGTAATATTACTGGCAGCATTTCTCCAAGTTTGCTAAAAGTAGTTAATTGGATTTATATTGCATTTCAGGTCATTCTGTGAAGTGGCGTGATGGTGCTGACAAGTTCAGAGTGCTCGTGGAAGCTATGTTTTGTTTTGTTTTGTTTTGTTTTGTTTTGAACTTATTAGAGATATGACTATGAGATTGCTGTTAGTCAAATTTGAGCAGTGATCTAGGGATGTTGATGGCTTGTTCATGCACAAACTTCATGTCTGCAAGCTTCTAATGTACTTTGTACTTGTATGATGTTGGACCTGACCAGCCATACATTGGGCTAGCTCATATATGAATGAATCAATATCAATGTATTATGCTCATATTAATATGTGTCCTTGTATGGTTAATGTATATATTGTATTGAATGTTTGTGCATCGACAATAGATAATTTGGAATTCATTATGTGCTGCTGATTAGCAGTGTCTATTTTGTCTTGTGAATGCTTCGCGTTGGATTGTTGGTTGCTAAAAGTCTTTATAGCCTCAAACTATGTGTCGGTATATATAGCCCCTAAGGCGTCAGACAGTCGGTCGCTAAACACATGTCGGTCGGCATAGGCTATAGCGACACCACTTTCAGCGGCAGCAAGTAAGTGTCGGCATAGATCTATACCGACCGACGGAGCGTCGCTATATCGACATATACCGACCGACAGAGCGTCGCTATTCTGGGGCTGTGGTGTAGTGATCATGTTTAATTATATCATACATATCATTTACTCCTTCCTTAAAAATTTCAATAGTCCCGACTAAATTAAATTTTGTATCCCCTAAATGATCCTCACTTTCAGTCGTATCTTGTTGCTATAGATGGCACGTACCAAGAGGACCACTCGCAAGTCCACTGGAGGCAGGGCACCTCGTCACCAGCTCGCTCCACGTGAGCCCCGCCCTGAGCCCACTGAGGTGGAAAGGCTGAGGGCTGAGTTGGCCGAAGTGACTGCTGCCCGGAATGCAGCGCGTCAGCAACTGGAGCAAGTGATCCGTGATCGTGACCAGGAAACACTTGCAGTCCAGAGATTGATAGTAGCACATCGTAACTGTCAACGCATGCTGGTCCATGTCATGAATTAGAGGGATGAAGCCTGGCACGAGGATAACATTCTGAGAGCTCGTCAGTTTGAGCTCGAGCAACAGTTGGAGAATGCTTAAGAATACAATGACAATCTTCATGAAGAAGTGCACCGCCTGAACAACCAGCTAAATCCTCTGCTGCCTCGAAACAACAACGCAGATGAGGACATTGGTTCAGGAATCGCCATGGCTGAAGGTGATGAAGAAGTGGAGGTAAATGGGCCCAAGATGCCGCACCAGAAGAAGAACCAGAAGAAGAACCAGAAGAAGAAGAAGAAGAAGAAGAAGAAGAAGATGATGAGGAGTTAGAGCCTGTTAGTGATGAGGACGGCGGGGAGATCCTTGACACCGACTCTGAGGGTGATGCTTAGAGTAGTCATCGCGTAGCTACAATGTTAGGATCGTCTTTTGTGCCCTCCCTGTGTTAGAGAGAGGCTTTGTAATAACTTGGCTTTTGGGATGTAAGGTCGAACTCTATGTTTCCTGGATGTTTAGTTGGAACCTGTTAATTTCGATCGCAATTGGATGTCTTATTGTGTTGCGTTCGATGATGGTGTCACGATTAGCACTCTTCGGTGCCGCAACAAAACCGAGGGCCTCCTATGGTGCGTGACATAAGGTTGTGCTGCTTGGCACACGCTGGTATCGAGGTGGCTAGTCATAATCCACCATGGAACTCTACCGTTGAGAAGTCTCTTTGTGGTCAGTTTGAAGTAGCATTTCTCAGACAACTAAAAATGTTGAGATCGAATCCAAGTACCGGGCGAAAGGTCAAAAATCACGTAGATATTAACGTAAATGGTTCAGTAACTGCTGTGCTCCTTGTGAGCGAGCCTTTATCAAGTACATCTTGTTGGATTCCCTCGCATGATTGCGCCAATTGATCCGCTTGAATGGATTGTGCGGTTGTGATGAATTATTGTGCCATTAGTATTTTGAGAAGTCTATTTCATGAAGTCAGTTTGACATATTTACAATAATTCATCTACAAATTTCCCACATCGTCAGTGCTCATTGGCTATGCATTTTGCAGATGTCGTACAATCTCCGTCGGGGTCGTGGCAATGAGGATGAGGAACAGCCACCCCCTCCGCCACCACCTACCCCGGCTGGATTGATGCAGACCGTGGTCGAAGGGCAGCGCATGTTGGCAGATGCTATGTGCCAGCTTGCCAACCGGGAGGCTCGTCATGGCCGCCAGGGCCCAGAACCCAATCAGTACAGTGATTTCAAGGACTTTCTTGATACTAAGCCCCCGCTCTTTAAGGAGGTGGAGGAACCACTGCAAGCTGATGAGTGGTTGAATACTATTGAACAAAAGTTTCGTCTGCTTCGCTTGACTGATGAGCTAAAGACTGAATATGCTTCTCACCAACTGCATGGTCCAGCGGGTATTTGGTGGAGCCACTATCGTTCCACACTACCTGCAAATGTCCCGATTGCTTGGGACCAGTTCAAGGCCGCATTCCGTGGGAACTATATTCCTCCAGGTCTTATGGCTATCAAGCACACAGAATTTATAAGGCTATCACAGGGCAATAAAAGCTTGACTGAGTATCTGCAATCCTTCAACAACCTGGCAAGGTATGCCACAGAGTTTGTGGATACTGATGCCAAGAAAATTGCTAGCTTTAAAAGAGGCCTCGGCCCAAAGCTGATGAAGACTATGGGCACTAGCAAGTGCACTACCTTCAATGAATTTATCAGTGATGCTCTGACTTAAGAAAACAATAACTCTATCTATGCTGCTTCTAAGAGCCGCAAGAGGGCACTTGAGGCAGGTGCTTCACAGTCTCAAGCTCCAGCTGCCCCGAGGGCTCCTCCTCGCCCTCCTGCCACCAGAGCTAAGTTTCATCCTCCACAAAAGAAGGCGCCAATGAAGACTGGGTTTCGCAAGGCATATACAGTGGCTCTGCCAAAGGATAATTCAGGCCAAGGCAGCTCCAGTGTTCCTCCTAGTAACATGCCTTGCTGGAACTGCAACAAGCCAGGCCATTGGTCCAGGAACTGTCCTTACCCTAAGAAGAATGTCAACCAAGGTGGCCGTCAAGGGCACGCTCATTATAACAGTATTGAGGAAATCCCATCTGGTGAGGTTGTCACTGCTGGTAAGTTTCTAGTTGACCAACATCCTGTAGTGGTACTTTTTGATTCAGGTGCTTCGCATTCCTTTATCAGTCCTAAGTTTGCATTGGAGTTTGCACACAAATTGCATACTGTTGAAGGTGGGGGTTATTGTATTAGCGCAGCAAGTGGGAATATTTCCACAAATAAAGTAGTGGGGAATCTTGAGCTTGAGATAGAAGGGCGAAAATACTCGCTTGCCTTAGTGGTTTTGCCGGGATTAGGCATAGATGTTATTCTGGGCATGAATTGGATGAGTCAGAATGAGGTACTCATTGATACATCCACTCGGGTAGTTATGCTCAGAGATCCTACAGATCAAAAGGGTTTCCTGGTACAACTTCCCAGAAAAGTTGATTTATCTAGGGAAGTTCATGCTGTGCAAGCAAAGGCGTTGGCTGAAATTCCTATAGTGAATGAGTTTCCGGACGTTTTTCCCGATGAATTGTCGGGACTCCCTCCGAATTGGGATGTGGAATTTAAAATTGAGTTGTTGCCTGGCATGACTCCCATCTCTAGGAGACCCTATAGGATGCCTCCGAATAAACTAGCTATACTTAAGGTGCAATTGAATGAACTTTTGAAGAAGGGGTTGATTCGTCCTAGTTCGTCACCATGGGGATGTCATGCTATATTTGTAAAGAAGAAGAATCAGTCATTGCGAATGTGCGTAGATTATAGACCTCTCAATGTAGTCACTGTCAAAAATAAGTACCCTCTACCGCGCATTGACATCTTGTTCGATCAGTTGTCTAAAGCTAAAGTTTTCTCCAAGATCGATCTAAGATCTGGTTACCATCAGATCAAAATCCGTCCCGAAGATATTCCAAAAATGGCTTTCTCGACAAGATACGACCTTTATGAGTATCTTGTTATGTCTTTCAGCCTGACAAATGCCCCCGCACACTTTATGTACTTGATGAATTCGGTGTTTATGCCCAAATTGGATAAGTTTGTGGTGGTATTTATTGATGACATCCTGATATATTCTGTAAATGAGGAAGATCACGCTGAACATCTGCGTATAGTCCTCGCAAGACTGCGTGAACATCAACTATATGCAAAGTTCAGTAAGTGCAAATTCTGGCTTCGAGAGGTACCTTTCCTTGGGCATGTGTTGTCCGATGGAGGAATTATGGTGGACCCCGCCAAGGTACAGGAAGTACTGAACTGGAAGGCACCTATCTCGGTTCACGAGGTCCGGAGTTTTCTTGGTTTGGCTGGCTATTATCGTCGCTTCATCCCGGATTTCTCCAAAATAGCCAAGCCAATGACTCGGTTGCTACAAAAAGACATCAGGTTTGTCTGGACTCCTGAGTGTGATGCGGCTTTTCACCAACTGCGAACCCTCCTAACCTCAGCTTCGGTTTTGGCACAACCGGATATCGAGAAACCATTTGATGTTTATTGTGATGCCTCAGGCATAGGTTTGGGAGGTGTGTTGATGCAGGAAGGCCGAGTGATTGAATATACCTCTCGATAACTTCGGAAACATGAGGTGAATTATCCAACACATGACTTAGAACTGGTCGCAGTAGTTCATGCTTTGAAAGTATGGCGGCATTATCTGCTGGGCAATGTCTGCAATATCTACACAGACCACAAAAGCCTCAAATACATCTTCACCCAACCTGAGTTAAATATGCATCAAAGAAGATGGCTCGAGTTGATTAAGGATTACAACCTTCAAGTGCACTATCATCCTGGCAAGGCAAATGTGGTTGCGGATGCTTTAAGCCGTAAGTCTCATTGCCATTCCCTAGTTGAAACTGATTTTCATCGATCTCGTCTTCTACATCTAGTAGTCTTGTACAACATCACTGTCAGTTGTACTCTCAAAAACAGAATTATTGAGCTTCAAAAGACTGATCCTGGTCTATTCCACATAAAACGCAAGATGAAAGAGCAAGAAACTACGCAGTTCAGGGTAGATGAAGAGGGTGTACTATGGTTCAAGGATAGGTTAGTTGTGCCTAAGGACCGAGAGCTTAGAAATGATATTATGTTTGAAGCACACTCCTCTAAGTTGTCCATCCATCCTGGTAGCAATAAGATGTATTATGATTTGAAGCCATACTATTGGTGGACCAAGATGCGGAAAGAGATAGCTGCATATGTTGCTAGGTGTGACACCTGCTGTAGAGTTAAAGCTGTGCACATGAAAGCTGGGTTGCTTCAACCACTTTCTATCCCAGGTTGGAAATGGGAAGAGATAAGTATGGATTTCATTGTTGGTCTTCCTCCTACTGTCAAAAATCATAACTCTATCTGGGTAATTGTGGATCGTTTGACCAAATCAGCTCACTTCATTCTAGTTAGAGTGGACTATCGTCCCACTGACTATGCTGAGTTGTACTTTAATCAGATAGTCCAGCTCCATGGGGTACCTCGTACTATCGTTTCTGACCGTGGTCCCCAGTTCACTGCTCGCTTTTGGGAGCACTTGCATCACCTTCTAGGAACCAAGTTAGTGAGAAGCTCTGCTTATCACCCCAGACGTCAGGACAGACGGAACGGGTTAACCAAATCTTGGAAGATCTGTTGCGGGCATGTGTAATATCATCCAAGGGTTCTTGGGAAAAATGGTTACCTCTAGTTGAATTCTCGTACAATAATAGTTACCAAGAGAGTATTAAGATGGCCCCTTTCGAAGCTTTGTACGGTCGTAAGTGTCGAACTCCACTAAACTGGGTAGAAGCTGGTGAAAGAAGGTATTATGGTATCGATTTTGTTCAGGAAGCTGAGGAACAAGTCCGTACCATCCAAAAACATATGGCTACAGCCCAAGCTAGACAGAAAAGTTATGCTGATCGTCGTAGAAAACCGCTCGAGTTTGAAGTTGGAGACTTCGTTTACCTGAAAGTTTCTCCAATGAAGAGTGTCCAACGTTTTGGTGTTAAGCGGAAACTTGCACCAAGATACGTGGGTCCTTTCCAGATCATAGGCAAGAGTGGTGCTGTTGCGTACAAAATCCAGTTACCTCCTGAAATGAGTGCCATATTTAACGTCTTCCATGTATCTCAGCTCAAAAAGTGTCTTCGAGTTCCTGAGGAAAGAGTCCCGTTAGGAGATATCAGGCTTGAGTCTGATTTAACTTACGAAGAAAAGCCAGTCCGGGTGATAGATACTCAAGAACGAGTAACTAGAAGCAAAGTGGTTAAGTGGTATAAAGTGATGTGGAGTAATCAGGATAGTGAAAGTGACGCTACATGAGAATGGGAAGACTATTTGCGGGATGGCTATAAGAAATTCTATGAAAAATGGTACGCTTTCCAAATCTCGGGATGAGATTTTTATAAGGGGGGAGGGCTGTAACACCTCAGGTGTTTAGCTCTATAATTGCATTGCATTTGCATAAGCATAAGCATGCATCATTCATGTTATTTTATGTGGTTGCAACAAATGTGATTGTTTTTAGAAAATTGTTTGGCTCACATCATGTGACACTAGGTAGTTGGTGTAACAAAAGTGGAGAGTAGCTAATTATGTCTCACAACACCTTAGTTATACTTAGGGTCACTAATGGAGCAAGGTTCATGTTGACCAAAATCACCAAAATGCCCTCCAAGGTGTAGTTGACCAGCATTTAGCTCTAGGATGCTCTAGTTTGACCGATTAAAAAGTCTAGCTTAAAGACCTTGCATGGGGGAGCACCCTTAAGCAAAGCTGTAGGGAATTTTATGGGGAACAAAGGTCTCAATATGACCATCTCATGAAACTGGCTAGAACATGCTCAAAAATGGCTCACAAGTCAGCTAGAGGGGCTGTCTCAACACTTAGAATTTTTCTAAGTCTCAAAAGTGACCCTCCAGTTTTACTGTGACCTACTTTGGAAGCTTGTAGTTTGCAAACCAGACCAAACCAGTTCCAACTCATGTTGACACTTTTGTAGTACTCACTTAGCTCTACAACATTGTCAACATCACCATCACCTAGTTCTAAATGATTTAGGAGATATAGTGTCAAGAAATTAGGGTTTTAGTTGGTGTCTTTAACTGAAAACATATTTCAGTTTCAGAGTGCACCACTTTGGAGCTCTGTGGTTTCAAATCTAGGCCAAATCAGTCCTTGAGCCAATTAACAAAGTTGTAGTCCTCATGTAGCTCTACAACATTGCCAACATCACCCATACCTGGTTCTCACTGGATTAGGAGTAAAATGAACCCAAAATCGCTCTGTCAGTCACCGTTTTAGACGCCAATTCAGTCAAGTCAGGCTTCGGCCATGACTGTCGTGGCCGACCGGCCGCAGGCCGTCGTCGACGCGTGGCCACGCGGTGGCAGTCGTACGCCGGCCTTGGCCCCACCGTCGGGTCACGACGTCTTCAAGAGGTGCCACGGAGCCACCACTCACCCTCACTCACGCCCCTACCCTCTCTCTCTCGCCTCCCTGAGCCGGAGCGGAGCACCGAGGCGCCATTTCCACCGTGGGCTTCCTCACGCTCGTGCGCCATCGTCGTCGAGCCTCGGCTCAATTCCTCCCGCCAATGACCCCGCAGCATCTCCCTCTACCACCTCCATCCATTTCCGGGAGCGTTTGAGCGAATGTGAGGCCACATTGCTCGCTTCCGCCGCCACGGCCGCATTCGGGACCTCGCCGGAGTTTGAGGCCACCGTGGTCAGAGCGACTCGGCCCTTCTCATCCCTCCCTTTTCCCTTAGTTAGCTTTCCAGTGACCCCGGGAAACTTGGGGCGGGCTTGGTTGAGGCGGTAGGGGCTCACCGTCGCCGGTGTACCGTCGCGCACCTCCACCGTGCCGCCATGCCCGACGGCGAGCACCTTTCCGTTGCTCCACCGCCCCGTTCTTACAACCAATCGATGTAGTTCGATGACGTGGTCATGCTCGTCCATCCAATTTCGTCGGCCGGCTCACCGACGGCGAGCTCCGGCAACCGCAGCTCCTCCCCTCCGCCTCTCTCTCGCTGACCAGTGGGGCCTTCCGGTCAGCCCCACGCGCGCGCGGGCGGGACGGCCTGAGCAGGCCGCGCGCGTAGTTGGGCCGCGTCCGCGTAGGGGCCGGCCCAGTAACAAATAAGATTTATTTTATTTTTATTTATTCTGTCACAGTTTTAGATAAGTTTTGGAAAAATGTAGATCTAGGGTTTTACTTGCCCAAAAATATTGAGATAAATTTTGTTAGGATCTACTTGATGTGTAGTATTTTAGAAAAATATGAATTGGTTATGTGATGTTTAGTTTCTGGGAGATTTAAATAGGTTTTTGAAATGTGTTTTAGATTGCATGCAAAATTGTTTAAATCATATCTTGAGTTTCAGTATTCCAAAAATTATGAAATTTGGTGTGTAGACTAATTTATACTTGCTCTAGCTCTGGTAAAAATTTGGGCAGTAGTGCTTAAGTACTTTTCAAGTTATAATGCTATCTTGTTATTTTAGGAAATACTTCAATGAATTTTTGTAATTTTTCTACAGGTGCAATGTTCATATAAATTTTTGGAGAATGTCTTGGTACCTTAAAGTGTCTAATAAAAATAGGAAATCTGTTGTTTGACACTTTTTAATATGATTTGTTAATTATACAAAAATCAGCCTTTTGGGCTTGTGAATTTTGTTTAGGGAGTTTCTGTAAATAAATTTAGTTCAAATTTTTACAGTGGTCTCTTTTTGGTTCAGAGAGTCTCCTGTAATTTTTGTAGAATTTTTGGAGTAGTTTACATATATGTTTAAAATTCCACTTAATTACTTAAGTAAATTAAGAAATGAGTTTAAATAAATATTTTAGGTGGGCCAACCTTACTTTCTGGTGTCTTTGTGACCTATGTGAACTTTTGGTAATATTAGTTTGGTCTTATGGGATGTTTGTCACATAAATAAATATTTAATCTTTGCAATTCTAGGTTTTCTGGACAGCTGGTAGTATTTTTGGGTTTGACCTTTGATAAAGGTGTTTGCTGAAAAACTTGTAAATACAAAATTTATAGTAAACTTGATAAACTAGCTTGTGGCAAAATTTGGGAGCAATTGGCTTAGTAGTTTGGGAGTTACTGCTGTTTAAAGTGACAGTCCAGAATTAGCTGCTCTCTGTTTAGAGAGGACAAATTCTGGAACTTGGGAAAATTCGACATGGAAAACTTAGGAATTTAAGGTTGAGGTCTGAAAATGATTTGTAGTGCATTTCTTAACCTTTTCAGATTGTCTTAGACCATAACTTTTGGAGTTAGAAATCTTCAGTTATGTTAGAATCTTTGAGCTGCTGTTCAGAATGTCTTACTGTGGTAACCTAAGTAATATTACTCTTGTGTTGTTAGGTGTTAGGGCCTTAACCGAAGAGGAACAGTTGTATCTTAGGTTGAGTAGCTTAGGTAAGTACTTCTCTACCGGAGAAGAGATTTGCACGTAATGGTGAAGTGAATGGAATAGAGTACTCTTACTGCTGAAATGCATTTCATTCCGAGCATGTTGCACCCATTGTGCATCCATAATATTTATTGTGCATTCATGCAATAGGTGTACCGGAGGGGGTGACACTCCTCGAGTTCGAAGGAGCAATTCCGGAGGAGGACCAGGAGCAGCAGAAGGAGCCCGAGGATCCAGCAGGCGAAGGAGTGCCCGCAGACGACCTTCCTAAGTGCCCAGACCACCGGCCCTCGACCTTTCTGAAAGGCAAGCCCCGGTACATGCTGAACCCATCATTTTATAAATCTATCTTGAGTACTTTTAATTGTTTAATGCATTAAGTTGTAGGAGTTGTATGAAAACAATTGTTGCATTATACCTATCCTTGCCCAGATATCGTACTTAAATCCTAATTAGGTTTAGGCACGTATCAATGCTTAGCCCTGCTTAGTACGGTAGAAGTCGGGTGATTTCCGGTCATCCGCGAGATGTAGGAAGGAGTCACGAGTGGCTTTATGGCTATCGTGGATGGAACCATGCTTTAAAATGAAATTGAGACCAGGCGGGAGTTCGATAGTACAGCCGCAAGACACTTCACGTCTTGGGTGTGGAGCTATGCCCGTCTGAGTCATTTAAGGACTGATTCGCTGTACGTCCTTGAGTCATGTTGAACGCAGTCTAACACTTAGTTGGCCGGATAAGTCGTTCCGACCGCGAAGCCGAGTAATTTGATTCAGGCAGAGAATCGAATGGTAGGTTGCTTCTTGGAGGAGAGAAAGGATGTGCTTGGGGACATTGGCGTGAGACCATGGGGGGGTTAGAGTCCCTATCACCTGGTAGAGTGTCGCCCTTGGGGTCGTGGCATCATTCAGACCCGCGATTCCTGAATCATATGAAAAGGTGGCTTGTGTGACCCTGGCAGGGGCCTGCGCAGTGAGTGTTAGAAATACCCCTCCAGCTGGATAGGAATTCGATTCGAATCGCCGTCGCTCTCGGTTAGTGAGCACTTGACTTGAGCAGCGGCAACGTAGATCTCATTAAATGAACAGGTGATTAAGGGAATGATACAATGTTGCCACAATTCATACCTGCTCTGGATATAACAATGATAATTGTTTGATTATAATCAAGTGCATGCTTAGTACAGGTGCTAAGATAGATGACAGGTAAATGCTAAAAATAAATGCTAGTACAGGTTAACAGAGTTTAAATTACTTATGCTTTTTCGCAAAAGGTAATGTCAGCCAGCTCTAATTATGAAAGCCTTGCATAATTCTTGGTGTCATCTTATTTCTGGTTTTTGACGGGTAAGTCTAGCTGAGTACATTCCAGTACTCAGGGTTTATTCCCTCCTGTTGCAGATGATATGCTCTATCAAGGCTTCTGCAAAAATTGTCTCCACCTTGCGGGTGATGAAGACTAGATCACTAGGGCGTGATCATCTTTATGTACTTTCCTGATGCTTTTGTGGGTGGTTGATCTTCAAGACTGGCAGTAGTATGTGAACTAATGTGTGTGTTATGCTTCCGCTACTTTATAAACTTGGTTTGTAATATTTGCGACTCCGTGTGTGTAAACTTATTTCGGAACTATTTGTGGAATGTAACGTATGATGTTGTATGTTGAATGATGCGATCTTGGTTGTAAGCAAGTTGGTTTGAAATCCTTCGTGGTTTCGATTGACTACCGGGATTATATGGGCTCAAGTTCAAAAATTTGAGCGCTTCGGTGCTTATTTTTGTACTTGTGCTCTTATAATTTGGTCGGTTCTGTTACAAGTGGCACATGTCAATTACTTAGAAGATCACTTGTGTCATGGTCCTCAAAGAAACAAAATAGTGTGGCAATCTATACCGCCGAAGCCGAATATGTGAGTGCGGGGAGTTATTGTGCACAATTGCTATGGATGAAATCAACTTTGAAGGATTATGGCCTCAAGTTCAAGAATGTGCCATTGCTATGTGATAATGAAAGTGCAATCAAGACGATACGAAACCCGGTTCAACATGGAAGAACAAAGCATATTGACATAAGGCATCATTTCATTAGAGATCATCAACAAAAGGGAGATATTGCTATAGAAAGTGTTGGCACCGATGATCAACTTGCCGATATTCTTACTAAGCCACTTGATGAAAAGAGGTTTTGTAAGATAAGGAATGAATTGAACATTCTTGATTTCTCAAACATGAGTTGAATGCACCCCACCCACTTATTGACGTGCCTCTCCTTCGATATTGCAAGGTAAAGTTGATTGACATGTCATTTATCCTATGCTAAGGACTTGCTAGAGCATGTAGATATAATAAGTGGTATGCATGAGCATTCATGATAAATCAAATAAATTTGATGGATATATGTTACCACTATTGCTTCTATCCTTGTTTTGATGTAGTGGTGACATATGACATGTTTATGAGCTTGCAAACCTAGTGCTGAATCTAGAAGATTTGCTATAAGTGTTTAATTCAATATATGCAAGATAACCCTTATTATGAGGTGTGAAGAAGCTTGTCTTTGGTTCAAATCGAATTAAATATCTTTGGCAAGTATTCTAGGTTGAACCAAATTTGATAAATTTTAACCTACTCTATCGAACATTTCTTTTCTCTCCACAATTTGATCCTATTTTTGGGTAAGTTGTTGACAAAGGGGGAGAGAAAAAGATGATTCAACATGATAAAGGGGTAAATAAAATTTTGATGCACTCAAGTAGGGGGAGCAAGCTCATAAACAAAGTTGTTGCATTTGTTTGTGCATTCTCATATGACTTGCTCATTGCACATGTATTTAAATTCAATATACATGCTTGTGTGGTGCAATGCTAGTATAGAACTTGAATGATGAAATGATCTACTAGCATGCATAGGAATAGTTTACATGTGGTATCTAGACGTGTCTTAAACTTTACAAGTGGTCCAAGAACCTTTACTATAATGTTGATCTCACGGGGTTCTGGAGTTGTGATGGTTGTCTAGTTACTTCATGATGCTAAGGATGGTGTAAAAGGCAACTCCGATTGGTATCACGCTTCAAAGGTCTATTTCTTACACCTTAGCATCATTTTAGTAGAATTACTCTCTCAACACTTCTATCTATGCATATGTGCAAAGCTTTCAATCCAAACTCTATGCACATATGTAGGGAGAGCTAATGCTACCAAAACCGAGCTTGTGATAATTGTCCAAACTTTACTTATGAGCAAAATGATTGGACAAGTATGACAAGTTCAAAACTTTTATTATCAAAATCATCTTTGTGAGGGTTGTCATCAATTACCAAAAAGGGGGAGATTGAAAGTCCCTAGTTTGGTTTTGGCTAATTGATGAAACCTAGGACTAACCTTTATATCTAAGTGGATGATTTAGATAAAGGTGGTCATTGAATATGAGACATGACATTGACTCATATGACTAAGATGATGAAGACCAAGATGATGCTTGGCTTGATGGACCGGTTGTGAAGGTGAAGGGCAAGTCGAGGCTTCAAAGCGAAGGACTATGCGATGGTGAAGCTTAAGCAAGACTTGGCGCCGACGAACTGATGCAACGGTGAAGAGCAAGTGAAGTCAAGGTCGATGGATCGAGACGGTCATGTGATGATATGAAGTGGATCATATCTTTTGGAAAAATAAAATGGGCTCAAGGCAAAGGTATAACCATAGAGCCATTTTGTTTTGCACTCAAGACACCATAGAGGGCGTGAGTGGTTTAGGATCGATAGCCGAACTATTAAGAGGAGAAGTCTTATCGGTTATTCGACGCACGGGTGCCACTAGGTGAATTCATGAAGTGCATTGCATATAGGGCCTAGTGAGCTAACTGGAAAACCTTCGAAAATGATTATGAAAATGCTAACACACGTGCACAAGGTGGTGATCACTTGTTGGTGTTGGCACATTTACGAAGGCGATAAAGTTTGAGCGGTAGAGAGGGTTTGGGTCTCTCTCTCCCTCTCGCCGAGCTTGCGAGCGTGGGATTCAGGCGTTTTTGAGGAGTTGAAATGCCTATTTTCCACTACGCCGGAAGTCAGAAAAGAAACGAATGCGAACACAGGTCACAGAGGTGACCGGACGCTGCACCGGACGCGGTCATGGTATGACCGGACGCGTCCGGTCAGTTCAACGCAGCAGTCAGGCGTGTAGGTGTTAGGGTTTGCAACCGGCACGTCTGGTCACTCGCGGGACCGACGCGTCCGGTTGGGCACCCAGAAGTGTAGCGCGTGGCGTAAAGCTGATCGGACGCGCGGCGCGTCCGGTCACACGTGATCGGATGCGTCCGGTCGTTGAGGGAGCTTACTGGACTCCAACCGGACGCTGGCACTGTCGCGTCCGGTCGGTGCTTCGCGGGCGCGCCGTACTGTGCGATCGGCGCGTCCGGTCGATTGGTTTGACCGTTGGTGCAGTGACCGTTGGAGGATCGGACGCGGTTGAGCGCGTCCGGTCAGTTTCGACCGGCGCGTCCGGTCATCCTGAAAACATCCAGTGAAGGGGTACAACGACTCTATTCATTTGGGATGCTTATAAATACTTGTTGGCCGGTCCTTAGGGAGGTCTCTCGTGATTTCTAATACTCTTGTGCATACTTTGAGCTAGAGCTTCTCCTTCTCACTCATCTCTCTTGCTTGATTGCAAATCAAAAGTGAGATTGAGTGATCCCAAAGTGCATTGCATAGCTTGAGGGAATCTAGTGACACTTATGGGTGGTATAGCCGGTGGATTTCTTGTTACTCTTGGAGAGTACCGCTCCTAGCCGGCTTGGAGATTGTTGGAGGCATTGGCAAGAGAAGGAGATTGTTCTTGGCCACCTCCGATTGATTGTAAGAGGTTCTTGTGCTTTCCTCGGCGGAGCGCCAAAAGCAACTCTAGTGGATTGCGCGTGTCATTAAGTTACCTCACTTGAGAGTGGTGTCTTGTGGTGCCTTGCGGGCGTGCCATGAGGGGCAAGTGACTTGAGGGTCACACCGAGGAACCATCTAAGTGTTGGTCGATATAACCGGTGACGTAGCTTGTAACACCTCTGGGTGTTAAGCATGCATTCACATCCTAAATCATGAGCATTTGCATTTCATGCATGATCATCATCACATGTAAGTTAAGTTAGAAGTTATTTAAAACTGTGATAATCATGTTTGAGCTCCGAGTTTGGTAAAAATCCTAGGAAAAAGTGGTTAAAATTTGTGGAGCTATAATTTTAAATAACTTAGAAATAATTAACATAATTTTTGGAGCAAATTTAGTATTCAAAATCTTCCCAAATTGTGCTCCCAAAAATATTTTAGAAAATTAAGTTTTCATTTAAAAATTTGACTTTAAATCCCTAATTCAAAATCTGTTTAGAATTTTGAAAAGTGCCCTAAATGAAAGTTGTAGAGAATAAAATTTTGAACAACTTTTGTTTTGGGGGCAATTTGTGAAAATATCTTTTTCATCTTCAAAATTTGAATTTGAATCAAATAATAAAATCTAGAATTTTATTTAGAAAAAGAAAAACGGTTCCCTACCTTAACGGGCCGCCGCCCCACTTCCAGCCCAGCAGCCGAAGCCGGCCCGCGCCCGCGCGCACTCGTCGCGCCAGCGCACCGGCCGCGGTCAGGAGCCGCCCATCCCGTGGCCGCCGGCGTACGGCTCCACCCGACGTGTGGCCGCAGTGGCCCCCATGGCTGCGCCACGCCTCCAAAACAGCCGGCCCGAGCACTGCTCTCGCCATCCTCGCCATTTCCGCTCCCTACCTGCTCGCGTTCGCCTCCCGCAGCTCAGCTCGCCGCGGCAGCCGCCGTGCCATCGCCGCCGCCGTTCCGCCCTCGCTGCGCCACATCTCTTCGATTTGCCACACCCCCGGCTCCGCCTCGCCTTCGGCTTTCCCAGACGCGAACCGTCTCCGTGGCTCGTGCTCAGGTGAGGGCCAATTTGGCCGCGCTCCTCCTCCGCTGCCGCCATGGCCGCCGTTGGCCGGCGCTCGTGGCCAGAGCTCCTCCGTCGTTCTTCTCCCTCTATTTTCCCTTGTCGCGACCACCTCCACCTCGCGGATCTCATGCGCGCCTCATCAGCCACCACCGTGGCCTGCACCGGCCGGCCACCGTGCGACTGCACCGCCGCCCCGCCATGCACGCCGGCGAGCTCAATGCCGAGCTCGTCTGGCCACATGCGAGGCACCCTCGGTTTCGTCTCTCCGCGGGGAAGCCGCTGGTGGTGACCTCACCGCCGGCGAGCTCACCGGCGGCGAGAATCGCGCAGCCAGCGTCTCCCTCTCCTCTGTGCGGCTGACATGTGGGGTCACGGGCCCACCTGTCTACCTCCTCTCGCGCTCGCGTGTGCACTGCACCGGGTGCATCCAACATTTTCAGCGACGGATGATAAATGAATTTTTGAAAAAGATTTTTCAAAAATTGTTAAAAGGGTTTCTAAAATCCATAACTTGCTCATTTTAGCTCCAAAAATGATGAAACAAATTTTGTAGTGTTTCTCATGAGTAGATCTACAGTTTAAAAATATTGCATGTCAAGATTTAAATACTTTTCTGTAGAGTTTTTATTTAATCACTAAAACTGTTGTTTTCTTGTTAAATATGTAGTAAATCATAGAAAACTCAGAAAAATATGGTTCCACTTGCTATAATTTTCTTTTGTGATGTACTTGCTAGGAAAAATATATGTCATTCATGTTCTGTGGAAAAATCTTGAGTTGTAGTACAAGTGTTTAATATTGCTATTAATTGTTATTTTTGCTAGAGAGAAAAATATGAATAAAACATGCATGTAATAAATTTTATATGGTGATTGTTTATTGTGAAGAATGTAGGAAAAATGTTAAATCTGTTGTTTGATACTTTTCATAGTATAAAGTATTTTTATGCTCATTTTTAAGCCCTAGCTTGTTATTTTTGGATAGACAGTTCTAGTATTTCAAATGCAATGAAATTTTTATGGTATGCTCGATTAGATGATAGAAAGCTACTGTAATTTTCTCAGATTTTTTTGTGCTACTAAAATAGGTGTTTCTGTTCAAACCTAGTTGCAATTAGGGTTTTATTTAACCTTGTTAATGCATAACTAGTGAATAAGATTTGCTTTGGTGTATCTTTGAAGCATTTAATAAAATGTGCTGGCTTAGTATGGTAGTGGTAGAAGAGAATGCAGTAGATGACATATGCTTGTAGTCTGTATTCATGGATGATGTTGACTACCTTGTAGAAGAAATGTATTCCTACTTTATGAAATAAAGTGAATCTAATTATCTGCATTTCATTCATCATGACCATTACATGTCATTTTCACAATGCACCTAGGCATAAGCACTTATACGATTGCATCATATAGGATCGCAGGAAGTAACGTCGGTAGCAGTTCCCGAGGAGCCGGAAGAGCAGCCCGAGGAGCAGGAAGTGCCCGAAGCCGACGAGGAGGTCGGTGAGGATCTTCCAGAGTGCCCAGACCACCATCCGAGCTCTTTCGAGAGAGACAAGCCCCGGAGCATTTCTCTCCCCCGGTTTGCAAATATTTTATTAATGCTTTATTTTAACTGCTGCATTATATTTAGGAGTTGTTCGCAACCGTTGCTGCATTATACCTTGTCTACTCCGTTCTACCCTATCCTTGTCACCCTGTTATACGCAGTCAAGTAATTGCTTAGCTTGCTTAGACCGGTAGAAGTCGGGTGATTTTCTGTCACCTGCGAGCTATAGGTGTTTACCTGGATCTGCTTGAGAAAAGATGTCGTCAGGAAATAACTAAGTGTTAATATGAAATCAAGACCGGACGGAAACTTGCAGGGTTTTCGGACTGTAGTGTTTTCCGTCTGTGTCGATTAAGGACCAACCATTGTTGGGCCTCGAGTCATGTTGAACGCATGCCTTACATTTAGCTGGCCGAATAATGTACCTTTCGACCGCGAAGCTGGGAGATTATTCGGGCCGAGTGGATTGCCCGCAACGCACTATACCGGAGCAGTAGTGGCAGGATACGGGGGCGCGATGATAAGGTCAAAGAGCAGTCGGGCGGCTCCCGGGTACATGTGGTTCCTGGCAAGCTCGCGACTTTACCTGAATGGTTGACTCGGTGACCAACACCTTACTTTAGCGGGTGAGTGAGGTTTGTGTGAGGAATAAATTACCAGCTGGTTAATAATCGATTCGAATCGCCATCGTTCACTAGATAGTGAGCACTTGACTTGAGCTACTTCATCGTAGTAATGTTGATGGAACACTTGGACAGTTATACGGAATATGACATAATGGAAGTTGTTAATAATCATTGGTTATCATTATCTATTTAATTACATGTTACTTTAGTACAGGTGCAAATGTAGTTGACATGTTAATAAAGATTTAACTTGATGCAAAGCTTTTGTAAAGATTCTCTAAATTCTAAAAATGCATTTTGCAAATGAGTCAGCTACCCCACCAGAAAGTCTATCATGATTCCTTGGTGTCTTTTATTTTTGGTTCTGTCGGATAAGTCTAGCTGAGTACATTCGCGTACTCAGGGCTTTGTTCCCACTTGTTGCAGATGGGCAGATGTATTACGGCTACTGTATCAACTGCCTTTATCCTGCAATGGGAGAAGCTAGGACCATGGGCAATGGTCATTCACTACATCTCGTCTGATGCTTTTGATAGAAGATGATCCTAAACTGGCACTGTATTTCGAACTCTGTGTGTGTGATTTGAACTAAATGCTTCCGCTACTTTCTTTTGAAACTGGTTTGTAATAACTATGTTTAAACTCCGATGTATTTGTGACATGAACTTTTATGTAACTTGTGATGGTGACCGCTGAACTTATTACGATCTTGGCTGGTATGTAATTTGGTTTGAAATCCGTCGTGATTTCACGGACTACCGGGTTATACGGGCTTAAGTTTGCTAAATCGTCTGCTCGGTGGATGATTTTCTTACTTAATCTCGTATAATTGGTCGGTTCTGTTACATAGCTTGTCGGTACACAAGTGAACACCGGGTGAACAAAAATATTGTGTCTCTTGTCTCCCGGTGATTGGTCTTAATATTGTGTTGTTGTCAATATTGATTGATTATATATCATCTTGGTGATTGGCAACATCTTCACTCCACCGTCGATATAAAATTCACAATCCTCTCTCGCATTTACATTTACTAGTTATCTTGTGTAGCTCTAGTGGTAGCCTTTGCTAGTAGTTGTTAGCTTGCTCACTAGTGTAAGTTTAGTGACTTAGCCCTTGTGTGAACTAGAGATCATAATCTACTAGTCTTGTGGATAAGAGGCTTGCATCACAACCGTAGGCTAAGCAAAACTCGTTTTACACCGTTTATTGTTCTAACAAGTTTGCTTAGTGGTTCTTGTAGAATTTTTTATAGGCTATTCACCCCCCCTCTAGCCATCTAGGACCTTTCAGAAACCTTTTTAAGAATTAGAAATTAAAGAATCTGTTTTCTCGATGGAGAAAAATACAACACCTGGGTCAGACCATTTCCCTGTTGAGTTTTACCAGCACTGCTGGGATATTATGAAAGGGGATTTAATAGCTCTTTTTACCGACTTTTACAATATGCGGTCAGATATTGGGAGATTCAATTATGGAGTCATAACTCTTTTGCCAAAAGTCAAAGAATCTAATACTATTAAGCAGTATAGGCCTATTTGTCTGCTAAATGTTGTCTACAAAATCTTCACAAAGACTTTAATGCTGAGATTAGACAAGGTAATGGGTAGGATTATCAATAGAAGTCAGTCTGGGTTTCTGAAAGAAAGGAATATTATGGATGGCATTTTAGCTCTACATGAGATCCTGCATGATACTAGAAGTAAAAAAGAAAGATAGTTTGATTCTTAAACTTGATTTTGAGAAAGCTTATGATGAGCTTAATTGAGAATTTTTATATGAGTGCCTTAAACAAAGGGTTTTGTGAGTAAATGGTGTGAGTGGATAAAACTCGTGATGAGCTCTGGTATGGTTAGTGTCAAAATGAACAACACCACTTATAGCTATTTTAAGTTTGGCAAGGGGGTCAGGCAAGGAGACCTCCTGGCTCCATTCTTGTTCAATATTGCCGCTGACACACTAGCCAAAATGATCTCTCTTGCCCAACAAAACAAGCTGATAACAGGTCTGGTGCTAGAGTACATTGAGAATGGCGTTGTAGTTTTACCATATGCTGATGACACAATATTGTGTATTCAGGATGATAAAGAAGAAGTTTCTTAGCTTAAGCTTCTTTTGTACCTATATGAAGATATGTCTGGGCTTAAAATAAACTTTTCCAAAAGTGAAGTGCTCATGGTGAGCCAAGATGAAACTAAAAGTCTGATATTCGCAAATATGTTCAATTGTGCAACTGGCAAATGGCCAATTAAATATCTTGGAGTCCCTGTGGCTGGCTCAAGACTGCATGTAGCTGATTGATTGCCCATCTGTGAATTTTTTTAAAAAGGTTAGAGGGCTGGAAAGGCAGTGCCCTAAGTTTGGGGGGGGGGGGGGAACGGGTGCTTATTAACTCTTGCCTTAGTAATCTGCCAGTATATGCTATGTCCATATTTTGGCTACCTGTGTCAGTCATTGATAAGATGGACACTGCTAGGAAAAAAATCTTTTGGCAGGGGAGTAATTTGAAGAAGAAGTACCATCTAATCAAATGGATCAAGATTACTAAACCTAAGAACAAAGGTGGGTTGGGTATTAAGGACTTGAGGAGAATGAACATTAGCTTGCTTTGCAAATGGTGGTGGAAAGTTGAAAATGGTGAAGGTATTTAGCAGGATATTGTCAGGAAAAAATAATGAAGAAAGGGATGGTTAGTCTTTTGACTAGAAACCCCAGAAATTCCCCTGTGTGGAATGACTTATTAAAAGTTAGACATGTTTATTTAAAGTGGAGATCAATGAAGGTAGGAAATGACAAATCTACCAGTTTTTGGCATGATAAATGGTGTAGTCTTGTCTCCTTGGCAGACAAGTTCCCTGACCTGTACAGAATTAATGTTGAGCAGGAGCGCTCGGTTGAACACATGAAACTAAAAAACTGATAAAGATTATGCTAAATGGGATTGGAAAAAGTCTGGTCTGTTCTCGGTTAAATCAACTTACGAATACTTGTGTAGACAAGATTATGGGCCTGACTTAAACAAGATCTGGAAAGCTAAACTTCCTTTGAAAATTAAAAATTTCATGTGGCTTGCTATTCAAAACGTCATTCTCACTAAAGATAACTTGGTGAAACGAAAATGGAAAGGCAGTAAATCTTGTGCCTTTTGTACTGAGGTTGAAAATTGTAGACACTTATTCTTTGAGTGCCCATCGGCTAAATATGTTTGGAGTTTGCTGGCCCACTCTTTGGGGTCAGTGTGCAGGCCGAACAGTATAGAACAATACTGGTGTTGGATTCATAGTATTTTGCCCCAAGCACCCAGTATGCATGTAGTTGGGTTGGCTGCTGTGTTTTGGGCGATTTGGCGCACAAGAAACTCAGTCTGTTTTGATGAAAAGGGTGAAGTTTCCTACTGAGATTGTTTGTTTAATATGCTCTTTCCTGACATATTGGGCAGGTCTCCTCAAGGAGGGTATGAAGGAACAGGTGGTTCAAGCTGCTGAAGTGGTGAAGTCATCGACACTCTACTTCTACAAACAAGACATGAAGACACACTCACATGGCGATCAGCAACCGGTGCCCTTCGCCGGATAGAAGATTTGATGTTTTCTGCATAGCTCGGGCTTTTGCCTTGAAAACTTTGTGTTAGTCCTTTTGTTGTGTTTTGTTCGTGCCTTCTGGTGCGCTGGCTGTGCGTCTTCACGGATTTGGTGACGTCCTCTATCTTTGGCTGGTAGTTTCTCCTGATTCAGGCATGGGGCCTCTAGGTGGTCATGTGTCTGGATCGTCGTCTAGCTTTGGTTAATATCGTCCTGTGATCATGAACTATATCTCTGTAATTTCGTTGCTTTGGTAATGAAATTCGGTTTACCAGTGTGGAAAAAAATTAATTATGTCATATTTTTAAGTCTTAATAGAGCATAAATGTTAATAGTATTCATTACAAACTTGGTCAAACTTAAACTCGTTTGGTCGACATAAATTATATAGTTGCATCATTTATGGGCACACGGAGTATTTATTAGCAAACAAATAAAAGTACAAGCGCAGTCTTACAGAGGGCATGTTCGGATCCAAGTAACATGTAGCAACTAAAGTTAATATTAGTAGACGGATCCAAGCAAATTCTATTCATAATTAGCTAGCTAATAATTAGTAACTATTAGTTAGATAACTATTAGTATTATTGGATCTAAATAGACCCATAAACATAGTTTAGCGTCTCAATCTTACATATAAAAAGGAATTAATTAAGAAAGCTACCAAGGTAGTGGAGAAAGGGAAATACTAAAACAGTTGGGAAAGCATTAGAATATTATTTGTCTCGTCTCGTCTCTTTCAACTTACCATTTTGTCCTTTGTATATTCTCCAAAAATAAGGAAAAAAAACACTAGGAATAAAGGTACAAAACTGAATTGGGAAGGGACATATATGATTTGTCCCATCTATTTTTATCCATAGGAAGCTCCCATAGTATATTGGAGTTTATATTTTACCGGTTCTGTTCTATACCTTTTACTACCAACATCACAAATTTCAACGTCCTATACATACAACGGTGACCTGATAACTGAATGCAATAATTCTTGCTAGCACCGCCATTTCAGAAACCATGCAAGTCCTCTCAATCTTTTCCGGCTGAATCAGTCAAACCCAATCGCCAACTCCCTGATCCTACGATTAATTATTCCGTGGTGCAGGCCTGCACTTCCTGCACTTATAATCAAAGTGGCTGCGAAAAGTATGTATCACCAGAGTCCACATTCCAGACTCCAGAGAGGTAAACACATGGCTTGCATGCAGCTGCGAGTTACACTTACACATGTCATCTGGTGTTGACCCAAGCAACTGCCAAATGCGTAGCTCGAAAAGAAATTAAACGCAAAGAATATATGTGTAGCACACAAGGTTGTATCATATAAAATTTTTGCGAATAAGACAGGGACAAATCTGACCGAGAACAATGTTTGGGCTATCTAGGTCACCTCTATTACATGACATAGATTTTCTTAAGGTACAACATTATTTTGCTAAAGGATTTATAAATTTTATTTTGTCGATAGACCGACAAACACCCATAGATACGCTCCTAATATAAGGGCATGAACAATGTGAGTAGACAAGAATGATTGAAGAGATAGAACATTGTCACATCATCAAGCAATGGCAAAAAAAAAAAAAGTTGATCCCTAGCTAGCTACGGTGCAAAGCCGTTGCTTATATAGGCTGAACACCTGGTTTGCAAACTAAACATTTTTTATCCACCTTTCAAGCACCGTGTGCTAACGACCTGGTTTAAAAACAGTTATTTTAAGGAGACGGATGTGCATGCTCTAAATGTATATTGGATTGTCATAAGCACATCTTTGTTGGCATTTCCCTTCTTTTCGCGAGCACTTACGATCCTTCGATCCAGTTTATAAGATGCAGTTTAAACCATGACATGATCTTCTAAGTTACATATATATAGCAATTCATCCATTTTTCATTATATTGTTTACGACTATAAAGTTGTGATTATTGAACAGTACATTTAATTACAAATCTAGATGTGTGATTTGTATATAATGTAAATCTTGATATACGTAAAGTGGGCCACGGTGATTCCATGGTTTTCTGGGTTGATGATGAGTAACAAAAATTAATGACCATGGTGCATGCATGCAAGATTCTTAGAACGTGCACGATCTTCATTCTTGACCAAAAGATGGCTGCACGAGAAGACGATGGGCACTTTGCATTGCATGCATGATGATTGCAGAAGATGAGCAGTCAACCTATTATGATGGTCTGGTTTCTCTTGCACTCGTCTGCTGCTGAACCAACCAGGATCCGATCCGATCCGATCCGATCCAGGAGAAGTCAATAATCTTGCATCTTCTGTACTGTAATCCGCCTGGGCGCATGCATGCCTGCAGATGAAGTCAGCGGCGCGGCGTCGTCTTCGTCCAGCGCCGCCGTACCTACCTGCTTCACGCCGCATGCCATGCATCGCTGGCTGGCCGGCGACCTCTTCTTGGTCTTCTTTCCTAGTAGCTCGTGAGAGTTTGAGCATTAAACTCTGCTGCAGCGTCCAACTACGTCAGGCCTTGAGACTAGCGAGGCAAGTGGTCGTGTCTCCGTTCCGGCGTTCCGGATCGTCGGATCTGGTCATCGCTCGTGGCGTCGGACGAATTGAAGGGGATCACCGTCGGAACATAGGAGTAGTACTCTCATGAAGTGAATCGATCGTGCTGGACTATCCTCGCTGAAACTCAAACTGCAACGCCCAGAGAAGGAACATGCATGCGAAAACGATGGATCTGGCCAATGCAGATTGCACCGATGATAGCTCTCCTCTGGCTGTGATGTGATGAAATGAAAAGAAAAGTAAAAGATCGACGACTTGGTCTGTCGCCTGTAGTAATAAGTTAGTACAATACATTAACCTGTAAAAGGAGCGACAGCTCCTCCAAAGGAAGCAGCCGCCATGTCACTCTAATTTTTTTCGTCCGTCGGATCTTCGAATCGATGGCCCAAATATCTTGAAGCCGATTATCGTTCAGATCAGCTTCCCGTCGTCCTCTCCGGCTTCTTCGATTTTTTCACGCTCTTATTTACCTTCTACGGCTTCTTCTCAGAATCCAGCGAAACGAATATAATACCCAGCTTCTGATTTCCCTTAACTAAACTTATGCTTCTCCTTCCCCTTCCTCACTCTCTCTCTCGTCCGCTCCCTCCCTCTCCTCATCTCTCCCGACACGCAGCCAGGGCGGCCACCGGCGCCAGCAGCACGGCGCGGCTGCGGCAGCCCTCGTCCTCCTCCTCCACCTCCCCACGTGGCGGCCTGCCAAGTGCCGCCGCCTCACCGCGCTGCCGGGCTGTGCCACCGCTCCCCGGCCTCTACCACTGCACCGCGTGTCGCCGCCGGCGGTGGCTGTCCCCGGTCATGGCGCAGCTTCACCGGGCCCTGCCGGTGGCCGGCCGCCAGCGTGGCTGCCCCCGGCGCCGCATCCTTCTCTAGCCCGCGTCCGTTCTTGTGCTACAGCAAACCCTAGGTCGGGAGCGCCCAGCGCCGAACCCGCCCCCGACTCCTCTCTCTCTCTGGCACGCCGAACCCGCCCTCGGCTCCTTTCTCTCTCTCCCTCTGGCATGTACAGCCAGATGAGGTGCTCCTATGGATATATTTCAATTTTGTGCCTTCGTATTTTTTAGACGTACCTCGATTTGTTTATTGCAGGTTCCTGATTTGGTACGCTCTGTCAAGCATGGCCAGTCGACAAGAGGTTCGTGTATTCATGCATCCTTCTGGGATAAGATTCAGCTATGTTCAGAACCTTTGTTACATGGCTGCTATTTTTTTGTGCATACTAATGCTGCTTTGGTTGCCTGCGAAATTATTTGTCTGTCAACTAATGCCGCTTTCAACTAATGCCTGCGAAATTGCACGCTCTTCATCCTTTGCCAGTATATGAATATATGATTCAACTGATGGGGAGTGTTGAAAGGTCTTGATGGCTAGAGGGGGGGTGAATAGCCTATTAAAATTTTCTACAAATATAAGCTAAACAAGTTTATCAATAAAACAAATAGCGAGATGCGAGTTTTGCTTAGCCTACGGGGTGTTTGCAAGCCACCTAACCAATTCACAATTCTAGTAATTGCACTCAACCGCACAAGTCAAACCGAGAAGGAAACTACAACTAGCAAGCTACACAAAGAAGCTACTCTAGCAAAGCTAACTCGCTAGCAAAGATAACTAAGAAATTAATACATGAGAGAGTTAGGAGGGTATCACCGAGGGGCGAAGTATTGAGCCAACCAATCAATATGATCAAGAGATGAATACCACAATATACAACCACCGGGATCGATCAAACACAATAAGAATGATGGCACGAAGATTTATCCCAAGGTTCACGTGCTTGCCGGCACGCTAGTCCCCGTTGTGTCCCTCTTCACCACGTGGTTCGGTGGCTAATCGGTCACACACCGAGCCTCTCAAAAGGCGCCACAAGAACCTACCAAATGGCAAAAGGTTGCAATGACACGAAGCAATTTACTAATGTTGCCTTTGGCGCTTCGCCGAGGTAGGCACAAACCCCTCACAATCACCGGAGGTGGCTAAGAACAATCACCAACTCTTGCCAACGCCTCCAAGCTGCTCCAAGCCGTCTAGGTGGCGGCAACCACCAAGAGAAACAAGAATCCCGCAGCAAATCAACCACCAAGTGCCAACTAGATGCAATCTCACAATGCAAATGCACTTGGATCACTCAATCTCACTTCGAATATGCAAAGAAGCAAGAGAGATGAGTGGGAGGGGAGTTGCTTAGCTCAAAGTGCTCATAAGTATGTCAAATGTTCGAGAGAGAGAGCCTTGAGCCGGCCAACGAGTATTTATAGACGTACCCCTTCGAATATAGCCGTTAGAAATTTAAACAGCCGAAATCGGGCTGACCGGACGCGCTGGTCCAACTGACCGGACGCGCTGGTCGCCCAACGGCTAACCGCGAAGCAACGACCGGACGCGCTGGTCCAACTGACCGGACGCGCCGGGAACGACCGGACGCGCTGGTCCCGTGAAGGACCGGACGCGCTGGTCGCCTGAGCAGCGCTCAATGAAATAGTGACCGAACGCGCTGAAGTAAATGACCGGACGCGACAGTGCCAGCGTCCGGTTAGAGTCCAGTAAGCTCCCTGGACGACCGGACGTGTTCGATCATCAGTGATCGGACGCGCCTCGCGTCCGATCATCGAACTGAAAAATGCGCAGACACTGAACACTGACCGGACGCGTCCGGTCATGTAAGGACCGCGTCCGGTTCAGCGTCCGGTCACCTCTGTGACCTCCGTTCGCCTCCGTTTCTTTTCCGGGCTTCCGGCGTAGTGGAAAATAATCGTTTCAACTTCTCGAAAACGCCTGAATCCCACCTCGCAAGCTCGGCGGGAGGGAGAGAGGAACCCAAACCCTCTCTACCGCTCAAACTCCACCGCCGTCGCAAACGTGCTAACATCACCAAGTGATCTCGTCAGTGTGAGTGTGTTAGCATTTTCACAATTATTTTTCGAGGCGATATTAGTTCTATCCAAATGCATATGATCATGAAATGCACATCTAGAGGTACTTAGGAGTTCAATAGCCGCGTCATTCCCCTCTTTATAGTACGGCTATCTATCCTATAATGTAACCACACCCACTAGGTGTCTTGGTTACTAAAACACAACCCTTAAGCATATACCTTTGCCTTGATCACATAGGGTTGCGTCCAAATCCAAGTGTGGCCATCATGATCACCATGTCCATCTTGCCACCAACCTTGGAATGTACTAATCCTCATATGCTATATATAACTTAGGCATAGGATTAGTACTTAGGTATTGTCACTAATTACCAACACCAAACATATGACTTTCAATCTCCCCCTTGTTGGTAATTGGTGACAAACCTTTCACAAAGATATTATGATAAAATTTTGATTGAACCCATGTCACATTGTCCAAGTATATTACCATGTGTAAGAATTATGGACATGTGATCATGAATTCAAATTGATAGCAATGGCTCCCCCTACATGTATGCTATATGTTTGGATTTTGGAAGCATACATGTTAGATAGAAAAGATTAGGAGCATTGTCTACCAATAGGTGCTAAGTGTTTTAGATTATAGACCTTTGAAGCGTGATACCATCGGAGTAGCGATAAACACCATCTTAGCACCTTGTGTAGTTAGATTCCACTTGTAAAAGCATAAACATAACTAGAAACCTCGTGAGATCAACATTTATAAGCAAGGTTCTAGTACCACTTTGAAAAACATGAAGCAACAAAAATCTAACTACTTCCTATTCATGCTAGTACCACAATACATCATTCAAATTATACTAGCAAGTCACCACACAAGCAATGTATTGGAGAAAACGAAATGCATAACTATGCATCATACATATGAAGTGCACATAGAAATGCAACATTCATGTTTAAGAGCTTGCTCCCCCTACTTGTGTGCTTCTTTTATCAATTCTCCCCCTTTAGGATTTAACTTTGTGAACAACATTTTCTCCCCCATAACATTTTTTGAGTTCTATCTTTGTGAACAACATTTTCTCCCCCTTTGGCACCAATTGACCACAAGGAGCAAACTTTAGATAGATTATCATGTTAAAATATGGGGTGAGGATCAAGTTTTCTAGATTAAAACACTTAGGATCACAAGCTACTTAAACAAGTTATATGCTACCACTAGATCATACAAGTCATGGAAACAATAGTGGCACCATATAAACTTCAAATTCATTTAATTTTTATGAATGATCCTAGAACATAAGAAATCATGACTAGATGCACTAAACATGTCCTTAGCATAGAATGTATGACATGTCAACCAATTGTACCTTGGGGCTCGAAGGAGAGGCATGTCATATCATGGGAGTGCATCAACACATGTTGGAGAAGTCAAGTATGTTTAACTCATTATTTAGCGTGTGAAATCTCTTCTCATCAAGTGGCTTGGTGAATAAATCAGCTAATTGATCTTCGGTGCCAACACTCTCAATAGCAATGTCATCCTTTTGTTGATGATCTCTAATAAAGTGATGGCGAACATCAATATGCTTTGTTCTTTGATGTTGAATTGGATTGTTAGTTAGCTTCACGGCACTTTCATTGTCACATAGCAATGGCACATTCTTGAAATTGATTCCAAAATCTTTCAATGTTGCCTTCATCCATAAGATTTGTGCACAACAACTACCCGCGGCAATGTATTCGGCTTCGGCGGTAGATAGTGCAATACTATTTTGCTTCTTGGATGACCATGAGACAAGTGATCTTCCCAACAATTGACAAGTCCCGGAAGTGCTCTTTCTCTCCACTTTGTCACCGGCATAGTCGGAATCCGAATATCCAACTAGCTCAAAACTTGCACCTTTGGGATACCACAATCCAACATCTTGTGTATGCTTTAAGTACCTCAATATTCTCTTTGTTGCCTTCAAATGACTTTCTCTTGGTGAGGCTTGAAATCTTGCACACATACATACACTAAACATCACATCGGGCCTTGATGCCGTCACATAGAGTAGGCTACCAATCATTGATCTATATAGCTTTTGATCCACCATGTTGCCACTCTTGTCACTATCCAAACTTCCACTAGTGCCCATTGGGGTTGTAATACTCTTTGCATCTTCCATGCCAAACTTCTTGAGCATATCTTTGATGTACTTGGTTTGGCTTACAAATGTTCCTTCCTTCATTTGTTTGATTTGAAGTCCAAGAAAGAAACTAAGTTCACCAATCATTGACATTTTAAATTCCTTTGCCATCATTTTCCCAAACTCATCACAATAATCTTGATTGGTTGAACCGAATATGATATCATCAACATATATTTGCAACATAAACAAGTCTTTCCCAATCTTCTTGGTGAAAAGAGTTATATCAACTTTGCCCATGACAAATCCTTTAGATAACAAGAAGTCCCTCAATCTTTCATACCATGCTCTAGGTGCTTGCTTCAATCCATATAAAGCTTTTCTCAACTTGTATACATGATTGGGTTTCTTGTCATCTTCAAAACCGGGAGGTTGCTCCACATACACCTCCTCTTGAATGTACCCATTGAGAAATGCACTCTTTACATCTATTTGATATAGCTTGATATTGTGAGCACAAGCATAGGCAAGTAAGATCCTAATTGCTTCCAATCTTGCAACCGGGGCATAAGTTTCACCAAAGTCAAGACCCTCTATTTGTGTGTAACCTTGAGCTACTAGTCTTGCTTTGTTCCTTACTACTATCCCATCTTGATCTTGCTTGTTGCGAAAGACCCATCTTGTTCCAATGACATTGTGATCCTTAGGCCTTTCAACTAGTTCCCATACTTCATTTCTCTTGAAGTTGTTGAGCTCTTCATGCATTGCATTTACCCAATCCGGATCTCTCAATGCTTTATCAATGTCCTTGGGTTCTTCCATTGACACAAAAGATGAGTGAGCACAAAATGATACCAATCTTGATCTAGTTTGAACTCCTCTTTGTATGTCACCAATGATGGAATCCAATGGATGGTCTCTTGCAATGTTAGTTGGTTGAAGCACTTGGACTTGATTGCTTGGGTGTTGATGTTGATCATGAGTTGGAGATGATGAACTAGCCACTTGTTGATCTTGTTGCACTTGAGATGATGTACTAGCTTGATTTTGCATTAGAGAACCACTAGCTTGTGTAATTGGACTTTGGAGCACTTGATCTTTGTTGTCATCCACATCAATCACTTGCTTTGGCCTAATATCACCAATGTCCATTTCTTTCATAGCATTGGTCAATTGAGTTCCTCTCACATCATCCAAGTTATCTTCCTCATCTTGAGAGCCATTTGTTTCATCAAATTCAACATCATGCACTTCTTCAAGTTGTCCACTAGCTAGGTTCCATACTCTATAAGCTTTGCTAGTAGTTGAGTAACCAAGTAAGAATCCTTCATCACATTTCTTCTCAAACTTGCTCAATCTAGTGCCCTTCTTCAAGATATAGCATCTGCAACCAAATACCCGAAAGTATGCAATATTGGGCTTTCTTCCATTTAAGATCTCATATGGTGTCTTCTCTAGAAACTTGTGGCAATAGAGGCGGTTGCTATAGAAGCAAGCTGTGTTGATTGCTTTGGCCCAAAATGAATGACTCACATTATACTCATTCAATATTGATCTTGCCATATCAATTAAGGTTCTATTTTTCCTCTCAACTAAGCCATTTGATTGAGGTGTATACTTGGCCGAGAATTGATGCTTGATTCCAAGCTCCTCACATAGCTCATCAACTCTTGTGTTTCTAAACTCACTTCCATTGTCACTTCTTACTTTCTTGATTGTGGTCTCAAACTCATTTTGCACTCTCTTGATGAACTTCTTGAATATGTCAAATACATCACTCTTGTCCACAAGAAAGAATACCCATGTGTATCTAGTGAAATCATCCACAATCACAAAACCATACTTGTTGCCACCAATGCTTGTGTATGTAGTTGGCCCAAATAGATCCATGTGCAACAACTCAAATGCCTTGGAAGTACTCATAATGCTCTTCAATGGATGAGTGTTGCCTACTTGCTTTCCGGCTTGACATGCACTACATAGCTTATCCTTCTCAAATGTGACATCCTTCAAGCCTCTAACTAAGTCATGCTTCACTAACTTGTTCAATTGCTTCATGCCAACATGACCTAGTCTTCTATGCCATAACCAACCCATACTTGATTTGGGGAGCAAGCATGTTGAAAGTTTAGTGTCACTAGCATTGAAATCAACCAAGTATAGATTCTCATATCTAAAGCCTTTGAAGATCAAGTTAGAGCCATCAACACTAACTATCTCCACATCATCAACACCAAATATGCACTTGAAACCGAGATCACACAATTGAGCAACCGAGAGAAGATTGAAGTTCAACTTTTCAACTAAGAGCACATTGGAAATGCTATGATCATTAGAGATTGCAATCCTTCCAAGAGCCTTTACATCACCCTTGCTATTGTCACCAAATGTGATACTACCAATGTCACTATCATTTGATTTGAGAGAGTTGAACATTCTTGAATCACCGGTCATATGTTGAGAACACCCACTATCAAGCACCCAATGCCTTCCTCCGGCCTTGTAATTTACCTACAAAACAATTTAATGTCTTTTAGGTACCCATACTTGCTTGGGTCCTTGGAGGTTAGTCACTAAGCTCTTTGGTACCCAAATGGCCTTCTTCTTTGGGCCCATAATTGGTGTACCAATAAACCTAGCATGCACACCTTTATCACCCTTGGTAAGCACATAACAAGAATCAAAAGGAATATAAGGTACATTAGCATTTTTCTTGTTCTTGTTCATTTTATTACAATTTATCTCTAGATGTCCAACTTGCTTGCATCTATTGCAATAACGACCATTGCTCTTCACAAAGCGAGACTTTGGAGTAGCAAAGGCCGCCTTGCCCTTCTTGGGAGTATAACCCAATCCCTCTTTGTTAAGAGAGAACCTTTGGCTACCCAAGCATTTTAGCAAGCGGGCATCCCCACCATAGGCGTTGCCTAATGCGCGGGTGAGATCATCCACCTCTCTCTTGAGAGTCTCAACCACAAGTGATGAATCACTAGTAGTAGAGGTATAGTTGGTTGTGGTGGATGATGATGAGCTACATGAAGCATTAGTAGGACTAACAAATAAAGAATCATCAATAATATCACATGTTAGTCCAATATCACAAGTGACAATCACTTGCTCCTCCTTAGCTTCCTTCATGAACTTCTCCAACTTAAGGTCCTTTTCCTTGATGAGCTCAAGTAGAGTGGAGTGGGCTTCCTTAAGCCTAGTGTGAGCAATTTCAAGATCCTCGTGGTCTTCCTTTAGACACTCACGAGAAGCCTCTAGCTCATCAAAGGATTTTCTAAGAGCTTTGAGCTCTTGTTCAATTCCTTTGCACTCCTTACTCTTTTTGAGAGCAACAAGCTCCTCCATCAAGGCATCATTTTCATTGCTCTTGGCAATGAGCTCTTGTTTCAAGATTTTGTATTTCTTGGTTGTCCTCTTGTAGCCCTTGCTCATTTGATCTATTATGCCTAATAGATCATCCTTGGAGTAGTCCTCATCCTCCTCATCATCACTCCTACAATCATCACTAGCACAAAAATCATCATCACTATCATCATGTTTTACCTTGGTAGGCTTGGCCATAAGGCATGTTGATGTAGTGTCGAAGATGGATGGCTTGTTGGAGAGGGCGATGTTTGCAATGGCTCGCCGAGTGATCCTCTCATCATCACTAGAGCTTTCATCATCATCACTATCAGAGTTGTCACTATCCCAAGTGACTACATAACCACCACCCTTATTCTTCTTGTTGAAAGTGAAGCTCTTCTTTGCTTTCTTCTCATTCTCTTTCTTATCCTTATTGTTCTTCTTGAGCTTCAAGTCCCCATTATGAAATCTCTTATCTTCATAGGGGCAATTCGCCACTATGTGATCGGGGCTATTGCAATTGTAGCAAAGGGTCTTTGCCTTTATAGTGTCTCTCCTCTTCCTTGCCCCATATCCTCTCTTCTTCATGAACCTTCCCATCTTATGCACAAGGAGGGCCATGGTCTCATCATCGAATGGATCATCATCATCACTCTCCACCTTGCTCTTGCCCTTAGAGGATGAAGCCTTGAATGCAATGGGCTTCTCTTGCTTGACCTTGGTCTCCTTCTTCTCTTCTACCTCATCTTCATCATCATTGTATTGGGTATCGGTCATTATATCTCCAAGCACATTGGTTGGTTTGGCCTTGTCCAATCCCTCTCTAAAGATCATTCTTCTCAAGGTGGCAAACTTCTTGGGTAAGCACAACAAGAACTTGTGTGAGAAGTCCTTGTCCTCAACCTTCTCCCCAAGCCCCTTGAGATCATTGACAATGACTTGGAGCCTATAGAATATCTCCGGGATGGATTCATCATCCTTCATCTTGAATGTGGAGAACTTGTCCTTGAGCATATATAGTTTGGCACTTTTTACCGTTGAAGTGCCTTTATATGTTTCTTCAAGCCTTATCCAAAGCTCATTTGCCTTTTCAAGATCTTTGATTTGCTCAAATACTTTATCATCAATGGCACGATAGATTCTGTCAAGTGCCGCCGTATTGCATTGTTTGTTGATGCGGTCATTGGGAGTGAGGTTTTCCTCATCAAGAATGATGTATCCTTCTTTGGTCACATCCCAAACCTTCTCATGTATATTGCCTAGATATTGCTTCATCTTCCTTTTCCAATGATCAAAGGAAGAGACGCCATCAAAGAATGGAGGCTTGCCACTAACATGATTGAACATAACTTGACTCATCTTACACCGAGGTTGTTAAGCCTTACAAACGGTGAACACGGCTCCGATACCACTTGAAAGGTCTTGATGGCTAGAGGGGGGGTGAATAGCCTATTAAAATTTTCTACAAAGATAAGCTAAACAAGTTTATCAATAAAACAAATAGCGAGATGCGAGTTTTGCTTAGCCTACGGGGTGTTTGCAAGCCACCTAACCAATTCACAATTCTAGTAATTGCACTCAACCGCACAAGTCAAACCGAGAAGGAAACTACAACTAGCAAGCTACACAAAGAAGCTACTCTAGCAAAGCTAACTCGCTAGCAAAGATAACTAAGAAATTAATACATGAGAGAGTTAGGAGGGTATCACCGAGGGGCGAAGTATTGAGCCAACCAATCAATATGATCAAGAGATGAATACCACAATATACAACCACCGGGATCGATCAAACACAATAAGAATGATGGCACGAAGATTTATCCGGAGGTTCACGTGCTTGCCGGCACGCTAGTCCCCGTTGTATCCCTCTTCACCACGTGGTTCGGTGGCTAATCGGTCACACACCGAGCCTCTCAAAAGGCGCCACAAGAACCTACCAAATGGCAAAAGGTTGCAATGACACGAAGCAATTTACTAATGTTGCCTTTGGCGCTTCGCCGAGGTAGGCACAAACCCCTCACAATCACCGGAGGTGGCTAAGAACAATCACCAACTCTTGCCAACGCCTCCAAGCTGCTCCAAGCCGTCTAGGTGGCGGCAACCACGAAGAGAAACAAGAATCCCGCAGTAAATCAACCACCAAGTGCCAACTAGATGCAATCTCACAATGCAAATGCACTTGGATCACTCAATCTCACTTCGAATATGCAAAGAAGCAAGAGAGATGAGTGGGAGGGGAGTTGCTTAGCTCAAAGTGCTCACAAGTATGTCAAATGTTCGAGAGAGAGAGCCTTGAGCCGGCCAACGAGTATTTATAGACGTACCCCTTCGAATATAGCCGTTAGAAATTTAAACAGCCGAAATCGGACTGACCGGACGCGTTGGTCCAACTGACCGGACGCGCTGGTCGCCCAACGGCTAACGGCGAAGCAACGACCGGACGCGCTGGTCCAACTGACCGGACGCGCTGGGAACGACCGGACGCGCTGGTCCCGTGAAGGACCGGACGCGCTGGTCGCCTGAGCAGCGCTCAACGAAATAGTGACCGGACGCGCTAAAGTAAATGACCGGACGCGACAGTGCCAGCGTCCGGTTAGAGTCGAGTAAGCTCCCTGGACGACCGGACACGTCCGATCATCAGTGACCGGACGCGCCTCGCGTCCGATCATCGAACTGAAAAATGCGCAGACACTGAACACTGACCGGACGCGTCCGGTCATGCAAGGACCGCGTCCGGTTCAGCGTCCGGTCACCTCTGTGACCTCCGTTCGCCTCCGTTTCTTTTCCGGACTTCCGGCGTAGTGGAAAATAATCGTTTCAACTTCTCGAAAACGCCTGAATCCCACCTCGCAAGCTCGGCGGGAGGGAGAGAGGAACCCAAACCCTCTCTACCGCTCAAACTCCACCGCCGTCGCAAACGTGCTAACATCACCAAGTGATCTCGTCAGTGTGAGTGTGTTAGCATTTTCACAATTATTTTTCGAGGCGATATTAGTTCTATCCAAATGCATATGATCATGAAATGCACATCTAGAGGTACTTAGGAGTTCAATAGCCGCGTCATTCCCCTCTTTATAGTACGGCTATCTATCCTATAATGTAACCACACCCACTAGGTGTCTTGGTTACTAAAACACAACCCTTAAGCATATACCTTTGCCTTGATCACATAGGGTTGCGTCTAAATCCAAGTGTGGCCATCATGATCACCATGTCCATCTTGCCACCAACCTTGGAATGTACTAATCCTCATATGCTACATACAACTTAGGCATAGGATTAGTACTTAGGTATTGTCACTAATTACCAACACCAAACATATGACTTTCAAGTGTTCTATGAGTCACCTTATTGACTCTCTATTTGTATCTTAGCAACTAAGATGTGTTCATATGTGCTATTTAATCTATTGATTCCAAATTTATAGGGTCATCTTCTGCATGGGTTCAGCGCCGAGACTCCGTTCCATTGCCGCTTCACATATTCTGCTGCTTAGGTAAGTTTGCTTGTTTTGCAGCCTACCTCCCAGCTATGGTTATTTCCTTTGTCATGAACTGTTTACAATTGATGATTGATCTCAATAGCTATCCTTTGTGGTTGATGATTGATCTCAAACACAAGTGTATGTATCCTTGGTCCTGTCCTGTTTATAGTCGATGATTGATCTCCATTGCAAGTGTGGCTAAAGCTGGCCTCTGCTCTCTCTTTTTGAACACATCCTTGTTTACCAGAAATTACAGGGACAAAATAAACAACCCCAACAAGCTTCCTTTGACAAAAAAAACTTTCACTCTAATTTTTTCTTGGTTTCCTATGGAAAAATTCCCTCAAATCGTGTGTCTGTTTGTTTCAGGCTAATTGATAGTCAGTTTCTTTCATAGTAATTGATAGGGTGGTTTACATCGGTTATCTGCCTCTACTGTGTTGCGCCTGTTCCTTCCATCCCATTCAGTTGAAGGTGTTTTCTTTTCTTTCCCCTTTGGGTACTCCATCATGTGCTTTCTGGAGTACTCCAGGGTTTAGAGTCTCATAGTTGCATTTCCTTCTATAATGGATCGTATCAAACATTTATAGGGCCGCCCTTTGGGTCTGTGCAGCGCCCACACTCTGTTCGATTGCAGCTTCACACATTCTACTGTGTATGTAAGTTTAATAGCAATATGATAGGATCCCCTGCAGTAGCCTTTTTTTCTTATATGTTGGTGATTTTCAACCTGTAAAGGAAGGGTCACGCTAATTTATTTTATGAAAAATAATGCTTGCAGACCTTCTTTTTTTGCCACTCATGCAGCTTCGCAATGATACATTCCTAGTGCTTGTTGGACCAGTATCATACTTGCTCCTCTCTAAACCTGCCAAGTGCCATGGGTGTTCACAGATCTTTCTCTCTTCTTTCACTTCTTGGTAGTATTTTTCCCATCTACAAGTAAGCATACACACAAAGCAGCCAACATTAATATTCACCAAATACATGAAGGCCACCTGTGGACCACATTAGTTATTTCGTTTTGCTGTAGTTCTGTCCTTGAAAGTTATGTAAAAATCGCTTGCTTGGAGCTAATAGTTTAGCCTCTCCTGTCCCCCAAAGTATCGTATGAAACTCAGACGGGATGGCAGGCCACCGAGTTTCATGTTGTTGTTTAAAATTTTTACCTCATTCCCATAGGGAAAATGAGATTTTTTTTACATGGAACTCATACTTTTTTTGCGAGCATGGCACTCATACATTAGATAAAATTAACCATCACAGCTCAGGCCATGATAACCTTGAATCGTTTGTTCTATTTTTTACCTCTACCAATCAATTCCTGAAGTACAAGCAAGCTACGGTATGATACTCTTCACCTAGCAGCAACTAATTTGATGATGGACATTGTTTTTTAGATTCTTGATTGAGGTAATGTGTTGTCTGATCAATCTACAATTTGTAGATGGCAAGGACAGCCACCTGCGGTAGAACGTCCAATGTGCATGACAAGCAGTAGATGTATAACGCGGGAAGCATGGAAGGAAAGGTAGTTCGGTCACAGTTCCTATGAATTAATCTTGCCAGTTCCCAATTTGCATTGTAGATTGTAGCTATCTTAGCTGCCTTCTAAATTTTACCTCTGGGAACTGCATTTAAATATTTTATCATATTCTTTACAGGTAATAATGCAGGATCTTAACTATTGTATGTAATTTCCAAGCAGGTTGTACCTAAGAATCCCTCTTTGCACAGTTTTTTCTTTAGTCTGCCAGTGCATTTCAATTTGCTTCTATTTAATCTAATAGATTGCATTTTCAGGCTTTAACGTGTTTGCTAAAAAACTGTATAAAATAGGTCCCTAACTCAATAGTCTCAATTTGAACTTTGCTGGCTGTAGGGACTATTATGTTGTAAATGGTATACCGTTCACCCTATTTTAATATGTTTGTCATGTAATTTGCTAACATAATATTTTGGAAATTAGTAGCACACTGCTATGTACAGGAAGGAAACTGGAATGGTGTTCCAGTGTCAGCTACATCATATTGGTCTCTCAACCTATTTTAAATTGTCTTTAGGTACGACCTCATCTCTGAATGTGCTGTAGGTCTGCGGTGCTGGAGCTTGTCATGAAACTTCTTGCCATTATTTACATGTGCGCGTGAAAATATTTTTATGGAAATGCGCGATAGCTTCGATTCCTATCCATTTTCACAGTTCATGGCCAGTGGTAACGAATAGAAGGTAATGGACTCTGTTCCCATGGTCTTAAAAAAAAACTTAAGAACCTCTCCATAATGCTACATTGTGTCTCTTCATTTCCTACTTAATTTTAGATTTTTCTTGGTGATTTCAATATTTTCTGAATATTATGTGAAAATTTCTACAATTCTTTTGGAACTGTCAGGAACATATTATGTGTAAATTTCTAGAAATATTTGGAACTGCCAGAAACATATTATCCCAGTTTTATGATTTTTAGCACCTACCATGGGTTCTTATAAATTCATATAAATTGACAAGTTATAAATGGTCAATACATTGCTGAAGATGGCTGCATTGTTTATTTGAACAGAGATCATCTACGGAATAATCTTTGGACGAAGAAAAGCACGAGGAGAACAAATATCGAGATCTAAATGATCTAAATGCTAGAGAAAGCGCATGTTTTTTTGGTACGCTCTGCCATAACCTTGTTCTGGAAATTTCTTTTTTACAGTTATACATGTTTAGAGTTCTTTCAACTTGATGGATTAGTACTTCATATATTGATGGTGCATATAACTGTAGGCCTGGAACATGGGCTGAGCATGAGTAAAAAAAATTATTAACAGGTAAGGTAATGTGTAGGAAGCCACAACATCACCTAAATGTTCTTTACAAGCTATTAGTTGTAGTGTAAAAATAGAGGAATTGTATGGGTGACACGTGACCTCCTCTTCTTGTGACTATGCTGATCTACACTTTAGAGTTCAGATCATTGCTGAGAAAATTAAACAGCTCAAAAAGGAATCTGCCCATTTCATGTTCTTGGTTAATTCGCAGATAAAGCAAATCCTAAAACATATATGGATAAATTCCTACAAATACTTAGAACCGTCAGGAACATATTGTTCCAGTTTGATGATTTTTAGCACCTACCATGGATTCTTAGAAATTCATATATGTCGACAGGTTATAAATGGTCATATAAGTGGACAAGTTACAAATTTCGTTTCTACGATTTACTCAATTTCTATCTCCCTACGTATGAATGGCATTGTGTTGTTTTCTCTATTTATAGCCACATCCATTGTGTTGCTACTCGATTATTCTTCGGTTGCCATTGACGGCTTACAAAGCACTTTAGGACAACATGGTTTCTGATATTTCAAAACATTTACAGGTTTCTGGTACGGATTCGAGTAAGGGGGTTCTATTGCTAGCTGGCTGCTCTATCTTGATAAGATGCTGGTTGTCCGATAAACGTCTGTATGTTCCACCTGCTTAGTATTCTATTATTCTTTGCATCCTCAATTCGATATGCTGTTAGCGCGTGTCTATTTTTGTTCTCTTCGCTGCTCAAGCTTTGTTCCAAAAGATGAAAATTAGTAGTCTCGTGTCAAAAACCGGATGTAATATATACCTATGCACCATCGTGCATATATAAATATACAATTTTAGCATATATTTACCTCTATAATTACTCATCTCAATCTATGTCCCAACACATTTTGACCGCCTTCAAAAACTTTGGTGTGCCCACCGACACGCGCGAGGGCGCGCGCCTTCGACTAGTACAAGTAGAACGAACGTTCTCCCCGTCACCGGTGACGCAGGTATACTATTCATGGCCAGCAGCTCCATCCGACACCATCCCTCGCGGTTGACTTTTTGCGCCATTCAGATATAGCCTGGCCACAGTACGTGTCGGCCAGCCGGTGCCGTGCAGGAGCCGCAGCCTAGCACGCCGACGGCGCCCCGTCCACAGACCACCACGGAACGCACGCGACGCGAATGCAACTGCAGGTCTGCAGCTGCAGCTGCAAAACCGCGCCTGCCTGCAGCTGCAGCCAGCAGATGCACGCTGCCGCCCGCGCCGTCTCCCACCACCAAAACCCCCCATCCACTTGCGCTTGGTTTGACGCCCGCGGCTCGCCATGCCCCGTCCCGTCCTTGTCAACCGCGCGCCCGCCCCCCAGCACAGCTGCCACCACACGCCAGACACACAAACCTCCAGCTAGCCCTGCGATATGTATAAAACGCTCCACCACCTACCGGCACTGGCACTGCTTGCACCTGCCTATACCAAGTCGCCACCGAGGAAAACGGAGACCTAGCGTACGTGCTGCTAGCCCCTTGTTTAGATGACATCAAAATTCCAAGTTTTTTCACTCTCTCTCCATCACATCAATTTTTAACTGCTTGCATGGAGTATTAAATATAGGTAAAAAAAATAACTAATTACACAGTTTAGTTGTAAATCACGAGATGAATCTTTTGAGCCTAGTTGGTCCATGATTGGACAATATTTGTCAAATAAGACGAAAGTGGTACTATTCATCGGGTTGAAATTTTTTCCCAATCTAAACAACCCCTAGGTGCTGGCGAGCGGCGCGGCGCGCCATGCCAGGCAACGGCCTGCTGCGGCGGTGGCTTGTTAACTGCGTGCGCCCGGCGCGCCTGGTGGTGTGGGGCGGGGGCACGCGGGGCGCGGAGCCCGGGCGGGAGGCGGGGGACGTCATGGCGGAGCACGCGGGCCACGTGGTGTGCCGCGCCGACGGATTCCGCGTCGGCCGCCCCGCGCTCGTGATGGGCAAATACATGTAGAAATATAGATACGATTGAGGGGATACATGGACAGCTGTCTCAGCTATCTTACACAAAGGCCCCTAAGAAAATTGCAAAATACATTGAAGTCCCTAGGCTCTGTGCTTCCCGAAACCGCCGGAACTCTCCTCCAACCGCCGACATCAAACCATCGCTGGCCGCCATCGTTGAAGGAGATGCCATGGCCACCCCAGATCTGGAGGAGCTCCATCGCATTGAAGCTTTGAAGTGAGCCGCAATGGACACCCGACGCCGAGGCCGGGATGAAACTGCCATTGAAAGCGCATCGGTCGGGGATACACCGCGAGCCCCTCCAATCCCGGATCGAAGCTCGACGACGACTCATGTCGTGGGAATCTCGAGCTCGATCCGCACTCCAGCTTGCCGCACCGCCCACAGCGTCCGCTGTACTGTTGACAAAGCGCACCGCCATTACCACCGCCTCAACGAGACGACGGATTAGCCGACCGCGCGGACTCCTGTACAGGGGATTCGCCAGATCCCTGCTTCCCCGGTCCCGCCGTCGGCGTCGAAGGAGAACGCCAAAGGGGCGAGGAAGGGACCGAGGGAACTTATTCTCCTGCGACGCCGCCACCACCGCCTCGCCGGCGCCGCCCAGAAAGATGAGCCGCAGAGGAGCGCCCCCCCCGGCAAACCCTACCTCCACCGTCAACCGACGGCGAGCAAACCCTAGACCTAGAACTCGACGACCTCGCAGGCCCACCGCCGGCACCAAAAGAAGTGACGACGAGGTGGGAGAGGGCCAGGAGTACCTTATTCCGCCATGGCGACGCCAGCGCCACCTCACGACCGCCGCCGGGAGACCTACCTAATCTACACCGCCGGTCGAAGATCCACCAATCCCCCACACATCCGAGGGCCCAAAGTCCGCTGGAGGCGGAGGGGAGTGGCGACCTCGTCAACGGGAGCATGAGTCGCCCCCTTTTCGCTCCTCTCAACTGGATCTGGGAGAGAGTTCAAGAAAGAGGGAGAAAGAACCCGTCTCATAGCTTTGCGAGCTCTTGGTCCTCACCGTGAATGTTTATCACGTATGATTGTTGTTGACTTAACAACCCTTCTATGTCCAAATATTGGCTGTAGCCCTTCTATGTCCATTAAACTTATTTGGTCAAGAGGATATAGTTAAAATTGTTGAATCAATAGCTGTGTAACTATATAAATAGGGTCGTTTCAGCTAAGATACGAATCAAGTGATTTTTAAAAGCAACTCGTCATGTTTTTTTTATTTTTATGAGAAGTGATTATACTTTAGATTTATTGTATGACAAACTTCAGGTAAATATACATTTTTACGCAAGAAGTGATTTCATGAGAAGCTATTGTTTAAGTTCCTAGCCTCATAATTCATTTTATACAAACCACCATACTGAATCAACTTATAATTACTTGTCTATAAAATATTGATTGACAAAGCTACTCGTGAATTCAACCTTGAAGCTACTCTGAGAGTTATGAAAAAAAAACTAAAAGTCTAACCAAAGTTATGCAAAACAACTAAAAGTACAATATTTATGGTGCCAAATAAATTCTATTATAATTTAGCTACATAATATATTTTTTTTTATAATGTAACTATTTAGTTCATGAGTGTTTTTTTACAAATCCGTTCAATCCTTAGACAGTTTGACTAAAAATACATTTAAAGTTTTTTTTAGATGAAGGCACTGCTACTTCAGAGTTCACACTAATAAAAGGTCTGCTTCTCTGGGTATAGAGCCCGCTTAGACTACCCGTAGTGGGTACTCTAAAACGATACTCTAAAGTTTTAGAGTATGAATATAGAGTAAAAATTATTGCACTGGGTACTCTAAAATGATACTCTATCCTTTCTCTCACTCTATATTTAGAGTGGTACAATGCTTAGAGCATCTCCAAGAGTTTGCCAAATCAACTTGGCATCCATCTATTTTTGGCAAAACAGAAAAAATTGTGCTCCAACAGTTTGGCATTCAACTTGGCAAATTTTAACAACTTGGCAAATCTCCCCCCTCCACACGCATATTTGCGGGCTGAGCGCGAGCGCGCATCTGGCTTCACGTGCAAATTTAAGCGGGGCTCTTCGTTTCTTAGCGGGGCTCTTCGTTTCTTAACGGGGCTCTTCGTTCGCTTAGCGGGCCTCTTCTTATTTTACCAAGTTCAAATGACAAACTCTTAAAGAACATCTATTTTTTACTTACCATATATTTTAGCGAGTTGCCAAATCACGATATTTGCCAAATGAATTTTGGCAAACTCTTGGAGATGCTCGGTGTTTGGTTTGAGGAGTTAAAGTTTAACAAACACTGTAGCACTTTCGTCTTATTTGACAAAAAAATTTCAATCTTGGACTAATTAGGCTTAATAGATTCGTCTCGTAAATTACTCCTAATCTGTACCGACATGCATGCAATTAGTCTACATTTAGTACTCCATGCATTTGAGGGAACATTGATGTGATGGTAGTTAAACTTTAATGAAACCAAACCAAACAGGGCCTTACTCTATACTCTACAATGGCAGACCCCACTAGCTAAACAAAGGAAAAAATGCTATAACTCACAAACCAAAAATCCAAATTAAATTTCGATTGCACCATTAAATCCGTCTCAATAAATCCTTCAAAACTAGATCACACATGGATATATTTAGATAAAGTGACAAGTGAGTCCCACAGTGGATAGAGTAGATAGAGGATGATATAGATTATGGATGGGTGCGGGAGAATTAAGTATAGAGGAGAGAATCTTACTGACTATGACGTATAGAGGATGAATATAGAGGTCCATAAGTACAGGTAGTCTTAGTTGAACACTAGTTTTGCGATGCAAATTTAGAGAAAAGCTAAAATTTAGGTATACTAATATGAGGGAAAGTCAATATCTTCGTAAAACTAGTCATTAAAATTTAGGTATACTAATACGAGGGCCAGTCTCAGTGAGAGTTTCATGACTCAGTTTCTAACACAATCATTTTTTGAAAACAGTGCAGAAGAGTTTCATCCCCATGAAATTCTCTCTACTCCAAAAGAAACTTTTATCACCTCTCTTTATCAATATAGTATCATGTCAGCATATTTAATGACCATGAAACTCTATGAAACCCGTTGAGGTTGGCCTAAGACAACTAAGGTTAGTACTCGGTTTGTTACCAACAAGAATTTTCTTGTTAAAAAATTTGGAAGGTATTACCAAATTTTTCACCAAATTACTTACATGCCAATTGTTGCCAAAAAAAAATTTACATGCCAATTCTTTTGAAGTTGCCCGTATTTTGGTTTGCCAAAAATTAAATTGAAACCAAGCAGACCATAATCCTATGAATTCATAGGAGGATTAGGAGAAGCTACGACCTTGCTTTCGTATAGCCACTATCCACCATTACTGCACTCCAAATATCTAACCAAAAAAAAATTCGAATCCTGTAAACACGCCATGAACCTAGAAAAAATGAAGGTCGAATTGACGATCTTTGTGTGTGTGTTTGTTTTTTTTTAAAAAAAACACTGACGCTGAGCATGCATTATATCCGAGAAACGTACAGTATAGCGTTCCCTGTCAGACATCCTTTTGCCATGTCAGCGATCCGCTTCGAAACGCATCTCAGCCGTCCAACCCCTGACCGCACCAACGCCTGGCGCTCGCCCACGCCAGCGATCCGCGGCATCCGCCTCTCCACCAATCAGCGCGCAGGGCATCCGCTCTATAAAGTAGTCGTCCCCTCCCCGTCTTCTTCCTCACGAATCCTCCGCAACCTCCCATCCCAGCCTCGAATTCCGATTCGCAACCGAGCAAACCCTACCGCCCTTTTCCACTCACCGAGAGGACCCGATGGCGCCCAAGGCGGAGAAGAAGCCGGCGGCGAAGAAGCCCGCGGAGGAGGAGCCCGCGGCCCCGGCGGAGAAGGCCCCCGCGGGGAAGAAGCCCAAGGCGGAGAAGCGGCTCCCGGCGGGCAAGTCCGCCGGCAAGGAGGGCGGCGAGAAGAAGGGGCGGAAGAAGGGCAAGAAGAGCGTGGAGACGTACAAGATCTACATCTTCAAGGTGCTGAAGCAGGTGCACCCGGACATCGGCATCTCCTCCAAGGCCATGTCCATCATGAATTCGTTCATCAACGACATCTTCGAGAAGCTCGCCGGCGAGGCCGCCAAGCTCGCCCGCTACAACAAGAAGCCCACCATCACCTCCCGCGAGATCCAGACCTCCGTCCGCCTCGTTCTCCCCGGGGAGCTCGCCAAGCACGCCGTCTCCGAGGGCACCAAGGCCGTCACCAAGTTCACCTCGTCTTAGGCTTCTCTTCCTGTGTGTCTTCGTGTCAGATGCTGCTGGTAGTTCAGTAGGTCGGAGGCTTGGCTGTTTGGTGTCGTGTAAGTGCCGCGGTGGCTTTTGACTGAATGGAATGGAATGGAATGCTATTGTTATCTGAATGTTGATCTCTTATCTGTTCAACATCTGCTTGCAATATTATTCTGGCAATTGTTTGGGGTTCAGATCGGTACTGACATGAGTGTGATGTCGCACCAATTTGTGATGAGCGGGCGGTCTATTTCTTTGATTGCAAAGCTCGGTTCGGTGTTATATGGCCTTGCTGGTTTAGATCCGAAAAATTTGGCAAAACGGCACTGTAGTGTTTATTTGGTTTTTCGTTGGTACTGAACAAATATTGTTCAATCATAGTTTAATTAGGCTTAAAAGATTCGTCTCGTTCATTTTGTTTAAGCCGTGTAATTAGTTTTATTTTTTATTTATATTTAATGTTTTAGACATGTTCTAGAGATTCGATGTGACGGAAAATTTGAAAAATTCTGGGCCTGAATCTGTTGGTGGCATCCAAGCACTTTGGGATTGTGGGAAACCTTCTCTGTTTGATTTAGATAAACTCATCTGATCGTACAGGATAATACCTTCTGATGACCTGCACTCTAGAGACAATTCATGCTTCTGCTGGGTTGATCGCTCTTATGGAACGAAGGAATCTTGGTTTGTGGCAATTCATTCTGTTGCTTTGAGCACAACAATTTATTTATGTAGCTATAAAGGTCGTTTTTGCATTGCTCTGCACTTCTTACTTCAAAGACAGCCATTCTTTGGTCCCTGCCATCAGGTTTAATTTCCAGAAATCTGTCAAACGGTCTCTTGAGGACCAAACCTGATTGTCCTGAACCATATTGTGCATTCTTGGAGTGTATTACGTCAGTTCTGTAGTGAACCTGGTTGTCCTGAATCTTGGAGTAGAGTCAATTGTTTGCGGTGCTCATCCTTGACATTGTATAGTTGAATACAATGGCCAATCCAACATTTTTTCAATTATATGCAGTCTTTTTTTTGTGGGATGGCTGGTTTATAAACATGTAGGAATCATGAATGGCTTTGTTTCAGGGAAGGTGGGAGTTTAGCTATGGATGGTTTGTTTTTGTTATGTCCATTGTCTTGGAGACGTTAATAATTGATACATAATAAATGATGTCAGCCTCTGTTAGGTTAGGAATTCTCTGATTTTCTCCCTTGCTGTTCAGTAATCCTGCTTGTTAGTTGTTCCTATGCAAACATGAGCTATATGTTTTTTTTTCTTCTTAAACACGAATAGAGTTGTGTATCGTTATATTAAGAAAAAGGCATGACCCTTACAAAACACACAACCACACGTACAAAATTTTAGGTAGACATTGTTAATGCTTTCAAATTGCTTTCAAGCCATTGTTAGTGCCATTTCCCTGTTGAATGGAAACCGTTGGTTTGCCTCTGTTGACTGCCCCCTTTGGAAAGCGGGAACTTTTCATGTTTTCTTCGTTTTCCCTATAAAAATGAACTGATTTCTATAAAATTCTCATGTTCCAAAGGAGGCCTTGGTTTTGTCACAGAAGGTGCAGATTGTGTGCTATTGAGACTTGAGAGACTTAGAGGTACATTTTCCCTTTCTGGCAAGTGAGTTTTGGTTGTAATAAACTGAAATAAAATTTTGAAGAGCTCTATGATGGTGGCACGGCACAGTTCAGGAGCTGCAGCTGCAGCTGCAAGGCCTGGTGTTGTTGCCTCATGGTAGCTGAATCAGAATTCAGTAAGTGCTGACGTTCGGCAATCACATAGGCATGATTTTTTTCTCTATTTAGAATTGATCCACTTGCGCATGTACTTAGGGATGCTATCCAAGGCTGAAGGAACTTTCATCAGTCATATATATACGGAGTGTATAGACTAGAGAACAAGGAGGTAATGCTACGCAGGTCCGTTTTTGCTTATATAACCAGATTGCTAATGTTGTCAGTCCTTTCTCGGTGTAGTTTGCTAATGTTAAGTGCATCTGCCAACTATACATAACAATAATGCTAATCCTGTGATACATTATTTTCTTCGTACGACAGATGAACACTGATCTCATTTGTCACCCTTTATCCCCACAGCCTGAAGGAGGACCACAATGCACCTGTTGCTATTTCAAGAAGCATTGAGCAGTCTTGGTAGTTCACATCGTAGAGTCTGGTGAAGGAAAGCTGAAGATGCACACCACTTGCTCGACCAGGTCAATCGGTTCGAATTACAGAATTCGCAACACAAGCAACTAAGCAGTTGGTCAACTTCAAATGCATACATATACATCAGTATATTTGCATGAAGAGACTAGAGGCCTGGCACAGCCGCACAGGAGAAACTGCCCTCTGTTGTTCCCTTGGAAATATGCACAGTCACCCATGGAATATTTTGAAATGGAAACCAACCTCAGTTGTACTTCAGCTGATAATGAACTACTGAACTGCATCAAACCAGTCATCACATTTCAGGGATTGTAAAAAGTGGCTGAAGACGAATGTCAAAGTGGACACTCTAGGAGACTTGAGAACACATCCAGCGTTTGGATCACAGAGATGTCCACCCTTGCAAACATATCACGTTTTTGTAAGCTCATACTGTAGAAAACATATAGCAAAAGAAGGTCCAAAACCATTCTGACTGCATGCTGTACCTCACCTTTTCAGTCGTATATCACTGCCATAGTTCCTCAAAGTACTGCAGATCTGAGTAGCCAGTAGAGGTACCGGCTATGTATTGCCAAAAGGGCCTTCCATCATTGACATACCTGGAGATACTCAAATGCATTAGGACTGAAATTTCAATCGTCGATGAAGCAGCATGGTGGGATTTGAATGTAATGAGTTCAGGAGGCTGAATAACTTAAATCACGTACTCCTTCCATTCAAAATTGTAAGTTGTTCTAATTTTGTCCTAAGTCAAAGCTACAAAAGTTTGAGTTATGACAAAACTAGAATGGCCAGCATTTTGGAACCGGAGGGAGTATGGCTTGTCTGGAACAACAACAAAGCCTTTTAGTCCTAAGCAAGTTGTGGTAGGCTAAAGTTGAAACCCAACATGAGCCCTCAGTCACGGTTCAGGCACGTTAATAGCTGTTTTCCAAGCACTCCTATCCAAACAGAGATCTCTAGGTATATCCCAACCCTTTTGTTAAAATTTGTGATTCAATTATCCTGGCTAACCCTAGAAGGGTAGCAATATAGTATGTCATACATGGGCCTCATGGGCCTAATACACACATACTCCAACACCCCCCGCAGTCTGAACTACCGGCGCAGCGGAGTTACAGACTGGACACGAAAAGAAGCACAAACACACAAACACACACGAGCCCCCCCAGGCGCAACTAGCCACTGGTGATGTTGAGGCTCGAGCGAAACTCACTGAAGGTCGAGGACGGGAGGCCCTTGGTGAAGATGTCGGCAAACTGAGAGGTGGTCGGGACGTGGAGGACCCGAACATCGCCGATGGCGACTCGATCGCGGACAAAGTGTAGATCGATCTCCACATGCTTGGTCCGCTGGTGCTGAACAGGGTTGGTGGAGAGGTACACCGCACTGACGTTGTCGCAGTAGACAAGCGTGCTCCGGGAGAGAGGACTGTGGAGCTCGGCAAGGAGCTGCCGGAGCCAGGAGGCCTCATCCACGCCGTTGGCAACAGCGCGGTACTCCGCCTCAGCACTGGAACGGGAGACCACCGGCTGCCGCTTGGACGACCAGGACACCAGGTTGCTGCCCAAAAAGACGGCGTAGCCGGAGGTGGAGCGCCGAGTGTCTGGACACCTGACCCAGTCGGCGTCAGTGTAGACGACGAGCTCGGTGGAGGGAGAGCGGTGGAGGTGCAGGTCGTAGTCAACAGTACCACGAAGGTAACAGAGGAGACGCTTGAGAGCAGTGAGGTGGGGCTCTCGTGGATCATGCATATGGAGGCATATCTGCTGAACTGCATAGGTGATGTCCGGTCTGGTGAAGGTGAGATACTGAAGTGCACCAGCAAGACTCCGGTACGCAGTGGGGTCTGTCACTGGGTTGCCCTCTGACTCTGACAGCTTGGCCTGAGTGTCAACTGGAGTGGAACAGGGCTTGCAGTCAGTCATCCCAGCACGCACCAGGATATCAATAGTGTACTGCCGCTGGTGAAGAAGAAGACCGGTGGGGCGAGGCTCAACTGTGACCCCAAGGAAGTGATGTAGCACACCCAGATCCTTCATAACGAACTCTTGCTGAAGAGAGGTGATGATACGCCTGAGGAGCTGTGGACTGGAGGCGGTGAGGACAATGTCATCAACATAGAGCAGCAGATAGGCAGTCTCAGTACCCTGATGATAGATAAACAGAGAAGTATCTGACTTAGCTTCCACAAATCCCAGTGTCATCAGGTAAGTGGCAAACCGCGAGTACCAAGCTCGAGGTGCCTGCTTGAGGCCGTAGAGGGACTTGTTGAGCCGGCAAACCATATCAGGCCGACAAGAATCAACAAAACCCGCCGGTTGACTGCAGTAGACTATCTCAGTCAGAGTGCCGTGCAGGAAAGCATTATTGACATCCGGCTGATGCACAGGCCAGGAGCGAGAGAGAGCCAGTGAGAGAACTGTGCGGACGGTAGCCGGCTTCACCACTGGACTAAAAGTCTCGTCGTAGTCGACGCCAGGGCGCTGAGTGAAACCCCGGAGAACCCAGCGAGCCTTGTACCGCACAAGAATACCATCAGCCCGCCGCTTGTAAGTCCAGATCCACCTGCCGGTGACAACATTGGAACCAGGCGGACGAGGCACCAGATCCCATGTCTGGTTGGCGAGTAGGGCCACGTACTCCTCTTCCATCGTGTGACGTCAGTGAGGGTCGGACAAGGCGTCACGGACGGATGAGGGTACCGGATAGACATGGGGCTCCCCCCCGAGCATCGTCGCGAGAGCCCGGGGCCGCAGGGTACCGGCCGTCTGCCGCGTCACCGTAGGGTGAACATGACGCGGGTGCCGGTGTAGAAGAGGCGGGTGGTACACCGACGGCGCACCTTGGGCCGCCGGTGGCTGCGGCGACGGTGGTGTAGGTGTCGACGGTGGAGAAGAGTCCCCGGGCGGTGGCGAAGACGGCGGCGGCGGCGGCGGGACCGACTCCGGGTGCAGCGGAGCCGGCCGCTCACGCCGCTGGTAGACGCGCACCGGTTGGGCGAAACGCGCCGCAGGTGCGGATGGGACCGGCTCCGGGTGGAGCGGGGCCGGCCGCTCGCGCTGGTGGTAGATGCGCACCGGCTGGGCGAAACGCGCGTAAGTCGAGGGCTCCGAACCCGCGCAGGGCCCGGTGGAGTAGTACCTGCACGAAACACCAATGGTGGTTGGACCACCGTGTCAGTGGGAAACGAGGAGAAGAGGTCGAGCTCTGAGATAGTAGGTGGTGGGGAGGTGGAGTAGGGGAAGACGGACTCATCAAACACCACGTGTCGAGAAATGAGGATCCGACGAGAGGCAAGGTCGAAGCAGCGGTACCCCTTGTGATCCGGGGAGTACCCGAGGAAGACACACTGAGTCGAGCGAGGAGCGAGCTTGTGCGAGGCGGTGGCAGCGGTGTTAGGGTAGCACGCACATCCGAAGACTCGGAGGTGGTTTTAGCGAGGAGGGGTACCGAAGAGTGCGTGGTGTGGAGTGATAGCTGGGCAGGCAACAGAAGGTAGGCGGTTGAGGAGATAGGTGGAGGTGTGCAGACTCTCAGCCCAGAAGTGAGCAGGAAGGGAGGCCTGGAGCAGAAGGGTGCGCATGGTCTCGGTCGTGGTGCGAATCATGCGCTCAGCCTTGCCATTCTGGGAGGAGGTGTAGGGACACGACATCCATAACTGCACACCGTGAGAAAGGAAAAAAGCCCGAGAGGTGGAGTTATCAAACTCACGCCCATTGTCACACTGAACGGCCTTGATGGTGAGACCGAACTGAGTAGACACCCAGACGAAGAAGTGACGAATCGTGGAAAAAGCATCAGACTTGGCACGCAAGGAAAAAGTCCAAGAGTAATGAGAGAAATCATCAACCAGGACCAAATAATACTTATAGCCAGAAATGCTCAAAACAGGTGATGTCCACAGGTCGCAATGTACAAGCTCAAAAACATGGGTCGCATGTGAGGAGGTAGGAAAAGGGAGACGAACATGACGGCCCAGTTGGCTCGCCTGACACAAGTGTTCATCAGGAGCCCGAGTACATGGAATGCTGGAACTATGACTAAGCTGTGTCAAAGCGTCGCGGCCAGGATGTCCAAGACGCCGGTGCCAAGTAGAGGAGGTAGTGGTGACGAAAGCAGCTGACGATGTAGATGTCGAAGAAGTAGTGGAAGTAGGAAACCGAAGAGTGTAAATGGGCCCAGTGTTGTCACATCGGAGAAGAGGACGCCGGAAAGCCAAATCCTTCACAGTAAGACAAGAAGAGTCAAATTCGACAGAACAAGAATTGTCAGCTGTAAAACGACGAATAGAAAGGAGGTTGTGAACCATAGAGGGGGCCACAAGAACATCGGGGAGGCGAAAGAGTCCGTGGGGGTGAGCGGCACCCACGGAAGTGACAGGAAGACACGAACCATTTGCGACCATGATGGACGAGGGGTGAGAGGAAGAAGGAGGATGCACAGAAGAAAGTATACCGAGGTCGGAAGTGGTGTGGTAAGTGACACCCGAGTCGGCGATCCAGGCCGGGTCGGCTGGAGGAGCCAGGGTCATGGTGTTGAAGGAGCGGGCCAGGGCCGCCGGGTCCCAACCGACAGGCCCAGGCTGAGCACCGGGAGGTGGAGTCCACGGTGACGAGAGTGGAGCCACCGGAGCGCCGGTGAACATGGTGGCCGCCGGTGGACGATGTGCGCCTCCGGGAGCCTGAAAGGGCCACATGGAGATACTCCCCGCCCATGGGTTGCTGAAGGAGGGCCAGGGTGTACCACCACCTGGAGCACCAGGAGCACGTGGAGGTGGTGGTGTGGTCCCACGGCCACGCCCCCCACGACGACGGCGGCCGCCACGGCCCCCTCCACCCCCGCTCGACCCAGAAGGAGGAGGACCCAGTAGAGAGGACGCTGGTGGAGGTGTGGCCGCAAGAGCCGTTGAGGAAGACGAGGGCCCCGCCACGGGAAGCGACCCAAGTTGGACGCCTTGAGTGAGCTCCTCCATGACAAGATCGTCACGGACCTGCAGGAAGGTGGGGGAAGGGCCGCTGCCGAGTGATCCACGTCCGGAGGTGGCTGTAGCGCTCGCTGAGCCCCCGGAGGACGTTGAGGACAAGAATCATGTCCTCCACGGGCCAGCCAAGGTCGTCGAGGGAGTCCACCATGGCCTTCATTTTGCGGCAGAACTCGCCAACAGCAAGGTCACCCTGCACGAAAGTGCGGAAGCTCGCATCGAGCCGCAGAGCCCGGGCTTCAGCATTGCTCAGAAACCGGCCCTCGAGCGCCAGCCAGGCCTGGCGAGCGTCAGCAGTATTGCGGACGAGGTCGTGGAGGTCAAGGGAGATCGTCCCGATGATCCAGGAGAGCACGATGCTGTCAAGGCGCAGCCACGAGAGAGTCTGGACCGCGACCGAGGCGTCGACGAGGACGTGGTCGTCGAGGGCGTACCGACGAAGGGTGAGGAGGACCAGGTCCTGCCAACGAGCGTAGGAGGGCGACTCGGGCTCGAGGACGACCGGGACGAGCAGCCGGATGTTCTGAACACCCCGGCCTGGTAGTGAAGCTGCGCCACGAGGGGATCGGCCGGATCGTGCCAGATGACCGCGGTGGTGGACGTGCGGTGACCCGTCAAGCCGGAGGAGGTGGCCCCAACGTCGGGTAGGTAGGAAGACGAAGGACGAGACGCTGCTCCACGTCCGCGCTCTGGCAGGCCAGTGCATCGGCGGCATCCGCTCGCGCTCCCAAGCGAGGGCAGCCGCACGTACACGAGCCTGGCCCTCTGCAGCCGCGGCACGAGCAGTAACGAGGGCGGCGGCGAGGGCGGAGTCAGGACGACCGGCGTAGAGGTGGGACTGGGGCGGTGGAGGTGGTGCAGGGAAGGTAGCGGCGGCCATGGCCGCAGCGGCGGCAGCCGGTGCCGGCATGCCCAGTCCGGCAGCGATGGCCCGGGCTGTGGCTGCCGCGGCGGCGGGGTCCCCTGTACCCGCGCCTGGTAGGACGGCGGCCGCTCCCGGGAGAACAGCGCCCACAGCGCCCGCGCCCGTGTCCACGCCAGTAGCCGCGCCTGCACCCGCAGCGACGCCCGGGGCCCCTGCGGCTGCGCCCACAGCCCCCGCGCCCGCGGCTAGAGCGGCGGCGGCGCTGGGAGGCGGGGCGGCGGCGGGTCTGGCAGCGGCAGCCGGCGGCGGGGAACGCATGATTTGCGCCCAAGTCACGGTGGGGAGGGGAGGGAAAGAGTGGAAATAGGTGGGAGGAGGAGGATGGCCGGCCATGGCAGCCGGCGGCGGCGCGCCTAGCGGCGGCGTCAGCACCAGGCGGCTGGCGGCTGGAAGGGGAGGGGAGGAGGGAGGAAAGAAACCCTAGCTTGATACCATGTTAAAATTTGTGATTCCATTACCCTGGCTAACCCTAGAAGGGTAGCAATATAGTATGTCATACATGGGCCTTATGGCCTAGCCTCATGGGCCTAATACACACATACTCCAACACCTTTAAATCTTTTTTTATTACGCTCCCAGGCTTACAGCTCAATTTATTTATTAGTAACATAACAAACCCAACAGTTCATTCTGGTACATGTGTAGGCAGGCAAGAAGGGGAAATTTCAGGAATTGCCCCCCTACCACACATATATCACCCATTTGATACCCTCCCAAAAGACTACACAAAATTTCCAAGATGAGCTAAAACAAATGAAACTAGGACTCATCTTATTGACTGACTGAAACAGAAAAGACTCAACAGTAAAGACAAACACAAAAGATTATCTAACATAATGTACCTGAGAACTAACTAACTAAATACTCCAAGTATCCCAAGAATATCTGCGAATGAAGCAAAAATACATATCATTGTAATTTTCTAAGATGTTTTGCAAGGAAATTACTCAGAAATTGTAGGATATTCACACCTATACAAGACAAGGGCATACCTACAACCGGAAATGGTAAGACAGAAAACACCTCTTAGGTTACAATTAGCATATTGGGGAGCACACATATAAGGTAGAGACAATAACAGCAACAAAGCCTTATATACTGTAGATACATAGTATGTTTTTTGGGAAAGAAATATTTATTTTACCCGAAAGAGTGATTTTATTCATCTTATATACTAGCATCTTCTTAAATACATGGTCAAAAAGGGATGACTGGAGAAAATGGGCTACCGGCTCACTTGCAAGACAAAATACATTATACGAGATCAGATCAACAAGTATTCCAACCAATGTTGGCACCAATGGCCTGATCCAAGCAAAGAAACCACGGCAGCACATAATTTATTAGTATGCATCCATGGACTAATTCTATGGCAGAGTGGAATATGTATTTGGTTCCCCCTCATACATTAATTCTACATTCCCGCTATGAGCTCAGTTAACATTAACCAAATGCTCCTCATACACTAATTCAACATTAGTGTGAACTTACTCAACATTGACTGAAACCTACTCAGGGAATCTGATATGCAATACAAGCGCAGAAAAGTGGAGAAAAGCAAAATAACACAAAGCAAAGTATTATAAGAACAGAACAGGCGGAGAAAAGAAAATTTCAGTGCAACTGCAGAAGAAAGGATCCATCAATAGTTGCTCATCTCACCTTGTCCCATACCGTTAAAAATCATGGGCAGATTTAAGGAGCTCCATGGTGTAACTGGACTCTATTACCTTCCCAGCTGAGGAACAACCTGACTTGGTTGTGGGAAGTAGACCATAAAAAGGTCCCAAGAGCTAAATGAGAGATTCCATGCGACACTTCATTGAACAAATGAGAAGGTACATAACTCTCAATAATGATTTGCTTGGTATGCTGCAAATTGTTCACTGCATTAAGGAAGAAGTTGAAATCAGGCAGAAAGTATCAGCTATTGAGCTTTAGCATGGTATCCCATCATACTGTTGGCTGCTGCTGTTTTTGTTCCTCTGTTTATTTCATTTCGCGATTTTCTCCTCCTGCGAATTAGCAGAGGTCCTTCCTTTCGTTTCAAGAAGAGGAAATATGCTTTATTGTGTGCTACACCAGATCGAGGTTCGGAACATATCCCTCTAGTCTCATCTCATTTACCAGTATGCCCATGAGTTGATACATAGCTTCTGCACCATGCTGTGGTTCAGTGCTTGCATAGAATTCGAGGACTTTACCATGAATCTCAACCCAGCTGCACCCTGGAGTCTTGCTAACACCCCTCTCGCTCATTAGCCCTATCATTCTTGCAGATTCATCCATTTTATCTGAGGTTGCATAAATCTTGGATGACACCATGTAGTTCCATGAGTTTGTTGGCTCCAACTTCATAATCCTGTTGATGACCCTCTCACCGACCTCAGCATTCTTGCATTTCTGACAAGCAGCAAGCAAAGCGCCTAACATGACAGCATCTACCTTGCCAGGCTTTTTCTCAATAAAATCCCATGCTTCTTCTAAATGACCAGCACGTGCCAACAAATCAACAATGCAGGAGTAGTGCTCAATTTTAGGAATGATTTTAAACACAGGTGTCAGGGAATTGAACAACCGGCGGCCATACTCAAGTAGCCCAGCATGTACACAAGCAGAAAGCACACCTATGAATGTGATATCATCTGGCTGGAGTCCTTTCTCATTTCTCATTAGTTCAAACTGCTGAATGGCATCATAGCCTCGACCGTTGAAGGCAAGCCCACAGATTAATGCATTCCATGAGGCTTCATTTTTGAATGGCATCTTTCCAAAAACATATGTGGCTTTCTCAAGATCTCCACACTTAGCATACATGTCTACTAAGGCCGTTCCCACATAGACATTGCTGTAGAGGCCTCTGTGTAAGGCATACCCATCCAATTCAACTCCAAGCTCCAGTGCACCAACTGCAGCGCAGGATGAGAGGACACCAACCAAGGTTATCTTGTCTGGACACAGCCCAGCTTCCCTCATGCTGTGAAACAAGGCTATTGCTTCATTTGACATGCCATTTTGCGCATACCTGCATCAGCTGATATGCCATTTGTAAATTATCAGGCCAAACAATGAATCCTTAATCAGCATTTGTTTGCAACAATAATAGAAGTGTGTCTTCGTATACTTGCCCGGTGATCATGGCATTCCATGCCACGACATCCTTGTTGCTGATGCCATCAAACACACGCCGTGCCTCTTCCATCTCTCCACACTTCTCATACATCCCCACAAGCGCCGACCCAATGAGCGAGTCCACCTCCATCCCGGCAGACCTCACCCACTCCTCCACCCACTTCCCAAGCACCAAATTGCCAGCATCCCTGCAAGCTGTGAGCACAACTGCCAGAGTCACCCCATTTGGCGCCACTGCGCTCTCAGAGACCATCGACCGGAACATCCCTTCAACCTCGGCCACCATCCCTGCCCGCTCATATGCTTTCATTATAGAGTTCCAAGAGACGACATCCCGGTGGGGAATTCCGTCGAACACCCTGCGAGCGGTGAGGTGATCACCGAGGCAGGAGTACATAGTGATGAGGGAGTGGACGGTATGGTCGTGGTCCCTGAGACCGAGCTTCTCGAGGAAAGCGTGGGCGGAGCGGGCGAGGGCTGGGGCCGGGCAGCGAGCGGCGGCGAGGAGGAGGAAAGGGAGGGTGTAGGCGTCGGGTCGGAGCTCGGCGCGGAGCATGCTGAGGAAGAGGCGAAGGGAGGTGTCCGGGCGCGACGAGGCGAAGAAGCGGAGCGCGACATTGTAGGAGAAGGCGGTGGGGGCCGGGTGGGAGGAGAGGAGGAGGAGGACATAGTCGGCGGCGGCGGCGGAGGAGGAGGAGGAGGAGGCGGAGGAGAGGAGCTTGGAGAGGAAATGGTTGTAGGGAAATGGGCGGTTTGAACGTGCGAGGAAGTGGGCATGGAGCTGCTTGACGGCGGCGAGGGAGCGGCAGCGCGACAGGAGCCTGGAGACGGTGGCGGCGGCAAAGGCGGCGGCGGTGGTGGAGGCGGCGGAATGCATTGCTGAAGGTGGCGCAGCCGACGGGTGGTGGAGCTGTAGCGGCTGTCCGTCTCCGGCGGCGTGCCAGCGATGCGCGCCGCGTCGGATGGGACCGCCGCCACCGTCCCGGAGGAAGAAAGACTTTTTGGCGTGCACCAGCATTTCAGCGGCCGTGAAACTGCTGGCCGCACACCTGGTAGCCAATCTCAATCGGAGCTTCATACAGTACTGACATTAAATAGGCTGATAAAAGAGAGATGACGAAATCTTTACGGAAGCAAAAAAAAAAAAGTTTTACGGCGGATAAAACTTTTGTGTGTTGTTTCTACGAGTGTGTTGAAAACTAGGTTAAGAAACTCCACTAAGACTAGTCTAATTGTGTACTGCTGGATTTTTTTCAGGTGTTTTTTACGTGAGGTCCACGCAAAAATGTTATTTCATATATATTTGAAAAATACTAGTGTTTAGTATCGTGTGGCTAGCGTTCGAACGTCTGAATGTTAGCCCTTGTCCCGACGCTTGCGCCTGCCCGAGCGCGCTGTCCGTCCTAACTGTTGTGTCTCACTTCTTGTGTGCCCGCCCCAACACCAAGCACCCACCTGCACGTCCTACTACCCCAGTCTCGCAAGCGCTAGCAGCAATCTCTCTCTACTGCATGTAGTTGTAGGAGTGGCGGCAATTTTTCCTCTGCATGCATAGTTCCCGCACAAAATTAATGTGTTTCACTCGTGAAAAAATGGAACGGCAGCGCCTGCACACCGTGCATGTAGGCATGCAGCTGCGTGTCACAGAACCTCCTAATTACGATGGCCCACAAGTACACTTCATTGTCATAATGACCTCTAACAGTCGTACTTATGTTCACCATAACTTAAAAGGCCTGCTTTCCTTCGAACAGGATTCAATCACAGGAGTATTGCAATATTACAACAGTTTATTCAAAATATTTAACAGAGTAAAGTAGCGGAAGTCTTACAATAACATAGATTACAAACCAGTTTTCAAACTTCAAACCTTATGTAACATTATTACAAACTATTAGTAGAGAAGTATCGGTAGTAACTTTATTACATCACACAAGCGAGATGCCTTGCCCAAAGGCCACACAATCTACTAGTCGTCACTGTCTTCAATCACGACGATCATGCAACAAGGCTCGAAGCAGACTTGTTCATGAACCGCGCCTGCAACAAGGGGTTAACAAACCCTGAGTACGAGAGTACTCAACAAGACTTACCCGACTAAGACAAAGACTCCAAGGGCATGCTAGCTTTAGGGAATCAAGGTACGGATAATCAAGAATCAAATTTTATTTTGCAGAAAAGCTTACTAAGGTAAGTCCTTATCTTCAATATTTTACTTTTACCATTGATGGTTCATTAACCAATTCTAGGTGATCCTAATCTAGATCAAAGTAATTATCATCAAAACCTTTCTCATTCTTTCTTTCAATTCCAGTTCTTAACTACGATGTAAGTCAGGCGATCGAGTCTCCATAACCGAGGAGCAACGACGATTCGAACCGATTATACCCAACTGGGGATCCCTAACATCACGACATATGTAGAACCGAATCTTGCATATATCAACCCTCATTTAGATCTCCCAAAACCAGAACGTGTCCATCGCCACCCGAGAGTACAGTACTCCTCGAACCCGGCCCGATTCTAGCCCCGAGGGTACACGCTACTCTCGCCATCTCTCCACTCCCAGTGCGAGGTTTGACGTTCTCGTAATGGAATCACCAACATTTTGGGCTTACCCAAGGCATGAGGTTAGTTGCAAAGTCTCGAACACAACAGGCTTACAACGAACGGGCCTTAACTGACAAGGCGGAAACAATACATTGAGACTCCTTTTCCAATGCATGTTAGCAGTGGCCAAACCACCCGCCCGATCTTTCAAATTTATTCTTATATTTCAATATTCATTCGATATGCCGTCATAGCTATGTAAACATTTCATTTAAAAGCTTAACTTCTAAGCATAGCGAAGCATACTACGCATTTTTCGTAAAACAGGTATCAAGGTTGATATCACAATAATCAAGGATGATAATGCAGCAATTGGGTTATCACTCAACTCCTAATTACTTAATGCAGTAAACCATATTATAAATAATAAAACATTTGTAAAATTCAAGGTAGGGTTTAAATGCACCGGGGCTTGCCTTGTTCGCACACGACGATCGACTCAGACTCGAGGACTCCACCGCCCGGTCCGAAACTCACCGACGATCGCTCTTCTCCGGAAGCTTGATCGACGGCTTCGACTTCTTCGAAAGCGGAGACTACACGAATACATAACATGCTTTAACATGACGCTCGATGATAAACATGATGCTTGATGATAACATGCTATGAGTTACGACTTGAGTACAACTTACTTCTATGGTACAGTCGCAAACAGAAAACCTACTAACTAGAAGTGACGATTCCAGCGATACCAGCTTTTAATCTAACAAGTTACTAACGAGCTCAATCATGAAATTAAGGTGCCAAAGATCACCAAAGGGTAGTGACCTAAGGACATCACTCAATCAAAAGGCACACAACACTTAAAGTTCTCAAATTAACATTTATTTTCTATTTAACTAATTAGGGCATAATTAGGAGTTGATCAAATTTTACCTAATCAAGCTCAAACTTTTTCTATGGGTTAAGAATGAATTACAACAGTGTTATAATAAATTTCATAATTTTTGGATCAATAAATTAATTATTAAAATTCCAGAAAGTTGCATTTAATCTTTAATGAAACTAATTAATTCTACTGCACAAAGTATTCAAATTCGTGATTTAACATTTTTCCTAGATAGTTTATACATTGAGAAGCTTACACAAAAATTTTCATAAATTTTGGAACTCTACACAATTTTTAATGAAATAAACAAATAGCAACACTATTCATTTATTTGAAAAAGAAAACAAAAACGAAAATCCGAACCGGGCCGATCTCCTCTTCCCTCCGGTCCGGCCCAGCCGAGCGGCCCGCTCGCGCGCGCCCGCGCTCGCGCTCGCGACCGGCCCAGCCGCGCGGCCCAGCAGCGGCCTGCCCCGCGCGCTGGCTCTCTCTCTCTCACTGACACCGCGTCCCCACCTATCATCTTCCTCCTCCCGCTCGCCCGCTCGCTCCCGCGCGCCCGCGCGCTCGCCCGCGGTGACCGGCCGATGACCGAAGCCTCGGTCGACCAACCGAGCGATCCGACAGCCTCTACGCGACCTAGCGAACCCATTTTGCTAACTTGCAGCTCGTCTCGAGCTCCGGTGCTACCTTACCGACGACGGTGGCGGTCCGACAACCACGATGACCGGCGACTCGACAACACAACGGTGAAACGATCAAGGCGAGTGGTCAGGGAGCATCAGGGGCGTACCACGATCACGAAGGAGTGATCGGTTGAAGCTAAGAGGCTCTGGAGGCGGCTGGCCACGGTGGCGGGGCTCGACGGGAACGGCGGTGACCCGAGGTAGAAGACGACGGCTCCCCGACGATCCTGAGCAGTAGCGTCTACACAAGGAGGCGTAATAGATTCGCCAGGCGATGGCGGAGCGATTGGCGAGATGGAGATGACTGCGGTGGAGTAGGGAGGGCGAATTTAGCCGGCGAAAGGAAGACGGTGGCGGCGGCGATGGTGAAACCGACGGCGACAGTGGTGGTGACGGTCTTTATATAGAGTTGTGGAGCCAAAGAAGCAGCTGGAGAGCGCGAGGCGATCACTGTGGTCGCGGTGGCAAGCTGGAAGACCCTAGAAGCGGCCAGCGCGGCGGCAGCGGCTCGCCGGCGCCCATACCGCGCGGTGGTTGGCGGTGATTGGCCGGTCACTGTAGCTCCCCCCCAAACTTTGAATTTTCAAACTGTTTTCTCAAATTACTCTCAAATTCATGTAACAACTTGAAAAACTTCCAATCTATGAAATCTTCAGAATTTCAAGCTCTACAAGTTTTGTATTGAACACTTTTTCAAATTATAACTGGATTTTGAAATTTGAATTTAAACTCAAAAGGGGACACATTTTTCAAATTTGGTAATTTAGAAATTACTTTTGATTTTACATTGAAACTTCAAAATCTCCAAACATCAAAGTTGTATATCTTGACCAGACCTAACACTTTGCTATTCAAAACTTTTTCAAATTCAGCCTTCATTTTGAAATCATAGTTTGGGGACAAAAATGAATTAAATTTGAAATTTGTTTATTTTCAAAATTGCTCCACATTTTTCACTAAAACTTTGAAAACTCAAAACACCAAAGTTGTAGCCCTTGAAAAGTTCTACAAACTTGGTTTTGAACTTTTTCCCAAATTTTGCTTAGATTTTGAATTATTTCAAAAGGGGGGTAAAACAGGGTTTTGAAATTTAAGGTTTTCGGGGAAATTTTAAATTGAAATTTGTTGCTACTTTGATTGGTGATTACTTAGTGATCAAAACCTCACCCAAGGGCATAATTTGGACCAACATAACATGGTTGACCAAATGCCACTCTTGGTTGACCAATTAGCTTTTGAAATTCTTTTACATTTCTTCCCAGATTTGAATTTAAATTTGAATCAGAAAACTCGTGACAAGTTTTGGGACTCCAATTCAAATTCAAATTTGGAGCTTCATTTTAGATGTTGTACTTGAGCTCATACCCTACACTTGACACTAGTGTGCAACACAGTCGCACACCTCAAATTACACAGGGCATGGACTAAGTATTTGCGGTGGCATTCGAAATTAGGGTTTTCGGGTTCGGAGCACACCACTGAGAAACACATTCAACCTAGATAAGTAAACTCGTTTTAGTTGATGCATAACAAGTTTAACCTAACAGGGATGCTTTGCAATGCATTATGATGACATGGCAAATTAATTAGCACTATAACACCCGGGGTGTTACAACCCTTCCCCCTTAAAGAAATCTCGTCCCGAGATTTAAAGCCTTGAGTTAAGTAATAGAAAAGGAAACGTGTCAAGCAAACACGTCCAAGACTTGTCTACAAAACAGGTAGGGGTTTTCTGCATTACAACGATTTTAAAAGGATAGGTTACAGTTTAAAGAGGAAATTGCAACCTAGATAGAAGCAAAGAACTCCGGGAAATTCTCCAACAGGTAATCCTCCGATTCCCAGGTGGCTTCCTCTTCTGAATGTTGATTCCACTGTATTCTGTACCATTTAGTTGTTCTACTGCGGGTAACACGATCTTTTTGATCCAAAACTCGGACAGGATATTCAGAATATGTCAAATCCGGTTCAAGTTCAACTCCCTCAACATCAACCACTTGATCATGTACTTGTAGACACTTCTTCATTTGTGATACATGAAATACATTGTGCACTGCTGACAGTTGTTCAGGCAACTTTAACTTATATGCCACCTTTCCACATTGTTGAATGATTTGAAAAGGACCAATATAACGTGGTGCGAGTTTGCCTCTGACTCCAAATCTGCTAACTCCTTTCATGGGTGATACTTTTAGATAAACATAATCCCCTACTCGGAATACCAAAGGTCTACGCCTTTTATCAGCATAACTCTTTTGTCTGGACTGAGCAACTTTTAAATTATTCTGGATCTATCGAACTTTTTCTTCTGTTTGTTTCACAAGATCAACACCGAAAAACCATCTTTCTCCCGGTTCTGACCAATTCAATGGAGTTCTGCACCTGCGGCCATACAATGCCTCAAACGGTGCCATTTTGATACTCTCTTGATAACTATTATTGTAAGAGAATTCTGCTAACGGTAACCACTCATCCCAAGTGTCTGAATAATTAAGTGCACATGACCTTAACATATCTTCTAGAATTTGATTGACCCTTTCAGTCTGACCACTTGTCTGTGGATGATAAGCGGTACTGTGCAAAAGTTCTGTACCTAGGGACTCATGTAGGTGTCTCCAAAATTTGTTAACAAACTGCGTACCTCTATCTGATACAATGGTCTTTGGTACCCCATGAAGGCTCAGGATTCGTGCAATATAAATTCTTGCATAAGTTATAGCAGAATAGTCCACCTTAACTGGAATAAAATGAGATGACTTTGTCAGTCGGTCCACAATGACCCAAATTGAATCAAAGCCTCTTGAGGTCTTAGGTAACCCAGTAATGAAATCCATACTGATATCTTCCCATTTCCAGGATGGAATGGGCAAGGGTTGTAACATTCCTGCCGACTTCAGGTGTACTGCCTTCACTTTACAACAAGTGTCACATCTGGCAACATATTTGGCGATCTCAATTTTCATTTTGGTCCACCAGAATTGCTGTTTCAAATCTTGATACATCTTATTACTCCCTGGATGAATAGAAAACCTTGCCCTATGTGCTTCATCAAGAATGAGTCGACGTAACTCTGGAATCTTTGGGACCACTAGCCGGTTCTTAAACCACAATACATCTGCATCATCAATACTGAAATCTGTCGGTTGACCAGTTCTAACTTTTTCTTTGATGTGAGTTATTCCGGAATTCTTTCTCTGAGCAGACACAATCTGATCTTTGATTGTTGATTCCACTGTGACATTAGTCAACTGACCTTGTGGAACTATTTCAATATTCAACCTTTCCAACTCATAACACAAACTGTAATCCATTGGCTGCACAGTCGTACAATGGCAACGATTCTTTCTACTGAGTGCATCAGCAACTACATTCGCTTTTCCAGGGTGACAGTGTACTTCTAAATCATAGTCCTTTATTAACTCAAGCCACCTTCTTTGCCTCATATTCAATTCTGACTGAGTAAAGATATACTTTAAGCTCTTGTGATCTGTATACATGTGGCAAGTATTACCTAACAAGTAATGACGCCAGATTTTTAATGCATGAACCACAGCTGCTAGTTCAAGATCATGTGTCGGATAATGTTCTTCATGGCGCTTCAACTATCTCGAGGCATAAGCAATGACTCTGCCTTCTTGCATCAATACGCAACCAAGGCCAATACCTGAGGCATCACAGTAAACATCAAATGGCTTTTCTATATCTGGTTGTGCTAAAACTGGAGCAGTTGTCAATGATTTTTTTAAAATTCTAAAAGCTTTTTCACATTCTGGAGACCATATGAACTTAGTTTGATTCTTCAACAACTCTGTGATTGGCTTGGCTACCTTTGAAAAGTCAGGTATGAATCGACGGTAATAACCCGCCATTCCCAGAAAACTTCGGACTTCATGAACTGAGATTGGTGGTTTCCAATTCAGAATATCTTTCACTTTGCCAGGATCTACTGCTACTCCTTCGGCTGACAACACATGTCCTAAGAATTACACTTCTCTTAACCAAAACTCATATTTACTGAACTTGGCATACAGTTGGTGATCTCTCAGACGAGTCAGAACAACTCTGAGATGCTCAACATGCTCTTCTTCACTTTTGGAGTATACCAGAATATCATCAATAAAAACAACCACAAACTTGTCAAGTTCCGGCATGAAAACTGAATTCATCAGATACATGAAATGTGCCGGTGCATTAGTGAGACCAAAAGACATAACTAGGTACTCATACAGTCCATATCTGGTGGTGAATGCAGTCTTTGGGATATCTTCAGGTCGAATCTTGATTTGATGGTACCCTGATCAAAGATCAATCTTGGAAAATACCTTTGCCCCCGCAAGCTGATCAAAGAGTAGATCAATGCGAGGCAACGGATATTTATTCTTAATGGTTACTTCATTCAGCGGTCGATAGTCAACACACATCCTTAAAGTCTGATCCTTCTTCTTGACAAAAAGAGCTGGACATCCCCATGGTGAGGAACTGGGTCTGATAAAACCTTTGTCACGTAACTCTTGCAATTGATCCTTAAGTTCTGCCAATTCATTGGGTGGCATTCTGTAAGCTCTCCGGGATATTGGGGCAGTACCCGGTTTTAACTCAATCACAAACTCTACATCTCTGTCCGGTGGCAAACCTGGTAGATCATCTGGAAACACATCCGAAAATTCACAGACTACCGGTATATCACAAATCTCATGTACTGAAGTTGCACATATACTTTCAACTGTTCTCTTCGGGATAGGAAGTTGGATAAGAAGATGAGATTTATTATCTGGCAGGTTCAACCTTATAGTTCTGTGCAGTGCATCTATAAGGGCTCCTCTTTGGTACATCCAATTCATACACAGGATTACATCTATATCCTGTTTCTGTAATATTATCATTGAGGTAGGGAATATATGCCCACCTAACTCTATAGGTACGTCACGTACCATCTCCTTAGTACACAGTCGTCCCCCGGGCGACTGGATAAAGAAATCCTCTTGTGTTCCCATAATTGGAATGTCATACTTAACAACAAAGGTGCGATTTATGAATGTATGCGATGCACCTGAATCAAATAACAGTACTGCTGGATGATTAGCAACAGGGAACATACCCATCATAACAGGTTCTCCCTCTAGGATTGCACTTGCTTGAGTGTAGAATACACGTCCGGTCTTCTTCTTCTCACCCTTACCCTTCTGAACATTCAGATTATTGTTCTTACTCTGAGGTTGTTGCTGTTGTGGTACGGGAGCTCTGGGATAATTAGGATTGTACTGCCTTGGATACGGGCAATCCTTGGAAAAGTGGCCTGGCTTTCCACAGTTGTAGCAGGGAAAGTTATGGGTCACTGGAGTCTGGTTTCGAATACCAGGGGCATTCGGCTGCTGTGGATATTACGGAATTGCGGCAGGACGGAAAAACGTCTGCGGCTGAGCTTGGTACTGCGGTGGACGATAAGTTGAGCGGAAATGGTTCTGAGGGTGATAAACAAACTTCTGGCGTTTCTTAATGCCGCCAGACGGACTTGAAAACATTGGCTTCTTTTTCTTCGACTCCTTGTGCAGTCGGGACTTCTCTTCTGACGCAATAGCCACATTGACTATCTCATGGTAAGTAGCATTATAGCAGGTGACTAATGCTTCCTGGATTCTGGTACTCAAACCTCTCATGAAACAACTCTTCTTCTTTGCATCGGTATTCACGTATTCAGCTGCATACTGGGACAGATGATTGAATTTGCCCACATATTGTAGAACTGTCTGGTTCCCTTGCTTCAGTGAGAGAAACTCCTCTAGCTTCATGGCCATGACACCATCTGGGATATAATGTGCTCTAAAGGCTTCACAAAACTCCTGCCAAGTGACACGGTGGCCAGCAGGTTGTGCGGCGACTAGATTCGCCCACCACGCCCCTGTGGCACCTCTGAGTTGTTGTGCTGCAAACACAGGCTTCTGGTGCTCTGTGCACTGTAAAAGTTCAAACTTCTGCTCCATGGTACGGAGCCAGTCATCCGCCTCTAGCGGCTCATCTGCCTTTGAGAACACTGGTGGACGGGTATCGGTGAAATCCACATAAGTGGTTTCCCCTCCATTGTTACGGCCTCGACGACCCTGATTCCCATTCTGATTCTGATTCTGAGCCAACAGGGTAGTGGCATTAACCAGTGCGGCAATAGCTTCTGCCAAGGTAGGTGGAAACGGTGGGGGATTTGGATTATGGTCCCCTTCCTGGGAAGTTCCAGTACCGTCCATCTGTTGTACACAAACCATGTTTATTTACATTGCTTTATTGAATTAAAAAGCAGTTAGGACAGAACTTGTATACAAACACAAACTTATCTTACATTATTTCATTACAAACTTGCTCACAAGCAAGAAACCACCCACTAAGGTTCTTAGAAAGCAGGAAAGACTACTATATTACACAACCATCCATGTCGACCCTTCACTCCTCATCATCATCGCTGATCACGATCACTTCCTCCTCAGTCTCTGGAGCACTTGCACCAGTGACATGACTTGCATCATCCCCACTTTCCATCACGGGTTCATCTTCTTCTGGATTTTCTTCATTGTCCTCTCCATCAGGAACAACCACGGCACCAACATCATCTTCCACTGCCTGGGGCTGATGATTGGGATTCATCAGATCATTTAGCCTATGCACTTCCTCATGCAGAACTGTGTTGTACTGCTCCAGGTGTGTCACATAAAGCTCCAACTCACGAACACGAGCCCTGGCTTCTGTCTCCTTTTCCAGAGACTCATTCAGGAACTGTTTCCAAAAACGCATGTTGCGCTTCAGTCGCTCCACTTCTGATGTAAGCCTTGCAACCTCTGACTCTGAATCCGGGTTCGGATTACGGCTACTGCTTGCTCCATCAACTCTGGCGGCCAACTGATGACGCGGCACTCCTTGCGGACCCGTTTTCTTGCGAGGAGTCGTCTTCACACGTGCCATCCTAAAGCAAGACAGAATTAGGACGATAAGAACAGATAGGAGGGATCTGAAGGTTAGCATGAATAGGATTGAACCTTACTTAACCCAAACCACTTTAAAAGGGAAGGTAACTTAAGCAGGTTAATTAAACATGATGCATGCATCGTACTTACGATCTAACAGAAAGATTTAAGTAACACAAGCAATCTTTATAACATAGGGCACTATACATGATACTTCACTACGAAGCTTTCAAATATGAGCTAAGGAAACTATAGAATTGATTAAGATAAGCAAAAGCAATTTGGACCAAAATATCAATATTAAGTTTGTTGACCCAAATCATTTTGAAGTTTTACAAAGTAATACTACAATAACTCGAGTGATTATGCTCTGGTACCAGCTGTCACAGAACCTCCTAATTACGATGGCCCACAAGTACACTTCATTGTCATAATGACCTCTGACAGTCGTACTTATGTTCACCATAACTTAAAAGGCCTGCTTTCCTCCGAACAGGATCCAATCACAGGAGTATTGCAATATTACAACAGTTTATTCAAAATATTCAACAGAGTAAAGTAGCGGAAGTCTTACAATAACATAGATTACAAACCAGTTTTCAAACTTCAAACCTTATGTAACATTATTACAAACCATTAGTAGAGAAGTATCGGTAGTAACTTTATTACATCACACAAGCGAGATGCCTTGCCCAAAGGCCACACAATCTACTCGTCGTCACTGTCTTCAACCACGACGGTCATGCAACAAGGCTCGAAGCAGACTTGTTCATGAACCGCACCTGCAACAAGGGGTTAACAAACCCTGAGTACGAGAGTACTCAACAAGACTTACCCGACTAAGACAAAGACTCCAAGGGCATGCTAGCTTTAGGGAATCAAGGTACGGGTAATCAAGAATCAAATTTTCTTTTGCAGAAAAGCTTACTAAGGTAAGTCCTTATCTTCAATATTTTACTTTTACCATTGATGGTTCATTAACCAATTCTAGGTGATCCTAATCTAGATCAAAGTAATTATCATCAAAACCTTTCTCATTCTTTCTTTCAATTCCAGTTCTTAACTACGATGTAAGTCAGGCGATCGAGTCTCCATAACCGAGGAGCAACGACGATTCGAACCGATTATACCCAGCTGGGGATCCCTAACATCACGACATATGTAGAACCGAATCTTGCATATATCAACCCTCATTTAGATCTCCCAAAACCAGAACGTGTCCATCGCCACCCGAGAGTACAGTACTCCTCGAACCCGGCCCGATTCTAGCCCCGAGGGTACACGCTACTCTCGCCATCTCTCCACTCCTAGTGCGAGGTTAGACGTTCTCGTAATGGAATCACCAACATTTTGGGCTTACCCAAGGCATGAGGTTAGTTGCAAAGTCTCGAACACAACAGGCTTACAACGAACGGGCCTTAACTGACAAGGCGGAAACAATACATTGAGACTCCTTTCCCAATGCATGTTAGCAGTGGCCAAACCACCCGCCCGATCTTTCAAATTTATTCTTATATTTCAATATTCATTCGATATGTCGTCATAGCTATGTAAACATTTCATTTAAAAGCTTAACTTCTAAGCATAGTGAAGCATACTACGCATTTTTCGTAAAACAGGTATCAAGGTTGATATCACAATAATCAAGGATGATAATGCAGCAATTGGGTTATCACTCAACTCCTAATTACTTAATGCAGTAAACCATATTATAAATAATAAAACATTTGTAAAATTCAAGGTAGGGTTTAAATGCACCGGGGCTTGCCTTGTTCGCACACGACGATCGACTCAGACTCGAGGACTCCACCGCCCGGTCCGAAACTCACCGACGATCGCTCTTCTCCGGAAGCTTGATCGACGGCTTCGGCTTCTTCGAAAGAGGAGACTACACGAATACATAACATGCTTTAACATGACGCTCGATGATAAACATGATGCTTGATGATAACATGCTACGAGTTACGACTTGAGTACAACTTACTTCTACGGTACAGTCGCAAACAGAAAACCTACAAACTAGAAGCGACGATTCCAGCGATACCAGCTTTCCTAACAAGTAACTAACGAGCTTAATCATGAAATTAAGGTGCCAAAGATCACCAAAGGGTAGTGACCTAAGGACATCACTCAATCAAAAGGCACACAACACTTAAAGTTCTCAAATTAACATTTATTTTCTATTTAACTAATTAGGGCATAATTAGGAGTTGATCAAATTTTACCTAATCAAGCTCAAACTTTTTCTATGGGTTAAGAATGAATTACAACAGTGTTATAATAAATTTCATAATTTTTGGATCAATAAATTAATTATTAAAATTCCAGAAAGTTGCATTTAATCTTTAATGAAACTAATTAATTCTACTGCACAAAGTATTCAAATTCGTGATTTAACATTTTTCCTAGATAGTTTATACATTGAGAAGCTTACACAAAAATTTTCATAAATTTTGGAACTCTACACAATTTTTAATGAAATAAACAAATAGCAACACTATTCATTTATTTGAAAAAGAAAACAAAAACGAAAATCCGAACCGGGCCGATCTCCTCTTCCCTCCGGTCCGGCCCAGCCGAGCGGCCCGCTCGCGCGCGCCCGCGCTCGCGCTCGCGACCGGCCCAGCCGTGCGGCCCAGCAGCGGCCTGCCCCGCGCGCTGGCTCTCTCTCTCTCTCGCTGACACCGCGTCCCCACCTGTCATCTTCCTCCTCCCGCTCGCCCGCTCGCTCCCGCTCGCCCGCGCGCTCGCCCGCGGTGAGCGGCCGATGACCGAAGCCTCGGTCGACCAACCGAGCGATCCGACAGCCTCTACGCGACCTAGCGAACCCGTTTTGCTAACTTGCAGCTCGTCTCGAGCTCCGGTGCTACCTTACCGACGACGGTGGCGGTCCGACAACCACGGTGACCGGCGACTCGACAACACAACGGTGAAACGATCAAGGAGAGTGGTCAGGGAGCATCAGGGGCGTACCACGATCACGAAGGAGTGATCGGTTGAAGCTGAGAGGCTCTGGAGGCGGCTGGCCACGGTGGCGGGGCTCGACGGGAACGGCGGTGACCCGAGGTAGAAGACGACGGCTCCCCGGTGATCCTGAGCAGTAGCGTCTACACAAGGAGGCACAATAGATTCGCCAGGCGATGGCGGAGCGATTGGCGAGATGGAGATGACTGCGGTGGAGTAGGGAGGGCGAATTTAGCCGGCGAAAGGAAGACGGTGGCGGCGGCGATGGTGAAACCGACGGCGATAGTGGCGGTGACGGTCTTTATATAGAGTTGTGGAGCCAAAGAAGCAGCTGGAGAGCGCGAGGCGATCACTGTGGTCGCGGTGGCAAGCTGGAAGACCCTAGAAGCGGCCAGCGCGGCGGCAGCGGCTCGCCGGCGCCCATACCGCGCGGTGGTCGGCGGTGATTGGCCGGTCACTGTAGCTCCCCCCCCAAACTTTGAATTTTCAAACTGTTTTCTCAAATTACTCTCAAATTCATGTAACAACTTGAAAAACTTCCAATCTATGAAATCTTCAGAATTTCAAGCTCTACAAGTTTTGTATTGAACACTTTTTCAAATTATAACTGGATTTTGAAATTTGAATTTAAACTCAAAAGGGGACACATTTTTTAGATTTGGTAATTTAGAAATTACTTTTGATTTTACATTGAAACTTCAAAATCTCCAAACATCAAAGTTGTATATCTTGACCCGACCTACAACTTTGCTGTTCAAAACTTTTTCAAATTCAGCCTTCATTTTGAAATTATAGTTTGGGGACAAAAATGAATTAAATTTGAAATTTGTTTATTTTCAAAATTGCTCCACATTTTTCACTAAAACTTTGAAAACTCAAAACACCAAAGTTGTAGCCCTTGAAAAGTTATACAAACTTGGTTTTGAACTTTTTCCCAAATTTTGCTTAGATTTTGAATTATTCCAAAAGGGGGTAAAACAGGGTTTTGAAATTTAAGGTTTTCGGGGAAATTTTAAATTGAAATTTGTTGCTACTTTGATTGGTGATTACTTAGTGATCAAAACCTCACCCAAGGGCATAATTTGGACCAACATAACATGGTTGACCAAATGCCACTCTTGGTTGACCAATTAGCTTTTGAAATTCTTTTACATTTCTTCCCAGATTTGAATTTAAATTTGAATCAGAAAACTCGTGACAAGTTTTGGGACTCCAATTCAAATTCAAATTTGGAGCTTCATTTTAGATGTTGTACTTGAGCTCATACCCTACACTTGACACTAGTGTGCAACACAGTCGCACACCTCAAATTACGCAGGGCATGGACTAAGTATTTGCGGTGGCATTCGAAATTAGGGTTTTCGGGTTCGGAGCACACCACTGAGAAACACATTCAACCTAGATAAGTAAACTCGTTTTAGTTGATGCATAACAAGTTTAACCTAACAGGGATGCTTTGCAATGCATTATGATGACATGGCAAATTAATTAGCACTATAACACCCGGGGTGTTACAACCCTTCCCCCTTAAAGAAATCTCGTCCCGAGATTTAAAGCCTTGAGTTAAGTAATAGAAAAGGAAACGTGTCAAGCAAACACGTCCAAGACTTGTCTACAAAACAGGTAGGGGTTTTCTACATTACAACGATTTTAAAAGGATAGGTTACAGTTTAAAGAGGAAATTGCAACCTAGATAGAAGCAAAGAACTCCGGGAAATTCTCCCACAGGTAATCCTCCGATTCCCAAGTGGCTTCCTCTTCTGAATGTTGATTCCACTGTATTCTGTACCATTTAGTTGTTCTACTGCGGGTAACACGATCTTTTTGATCCAAAACTCGGACAGGATATTCAGAATATGTCAAATCCGGTTCAAGTTCAACTCCCTCAACATCAACCACTTGATCATGTACTTGTAGACACTTCTTCATTTGTGATACATGAAATACATTGTGCACTGCTGACAGTTGTTCAGGCAACTTTAACTTATATGCCACCTTTCCACATTGTTGAATGATTTGAAAAGGACCAATATAACGTGGTGCGAGTTTGCCTCTGACTCCAAATCTGCTAACTCCTTTCATGGGTGATACTTTTAGATAAACATAATCCCCTACTCGGAATACCAAAGGTCTACGCCTTTTATCAGCATAACTCTTTTGTCTGGACTGAGCAACTTTTAAATTATTCTGGATCTGTCGAACTTTTTCTTCTGTTTGTTTCACAAGATCAACACCGAAAAACCATCTTTCTCCCGGTTCTGACCAATTCAATGGAGTTCTGCACCTGCGGCCATACAATGCCTCAAACGGTGCCATTTTGATACTCTCTTGATAACTATTATTGTAAGAGAATTCTGCTAACGGTAACCACTCATCCCAAGTGTCTGAATAATTAAGTGCACATGACCTTAACATATCTTCTAGAATTTGATTGACCCTTTCAGTCTGACCACTTGTCTGTGGATGATAAGCGGTACTGTGCAAAAGTTCTGTACCTAGGGACTCATGTAGGTGTCTCCAAAATTTGTTAACAAACTGCGTACCTCTATCTGATACAATGGTCTTTGGTACCCCATGAAGGTTCAGGATTCGTGCAATATAAATTCTTGCATAAGTTATAGCAGAATAGTCCACCTTAACTGGAATAAAATGAGATGACTTTGTCAGTCGGTCCACAATGACCCAAATTGAATCAAAGCCTCTTGAGGTCTTAGGTAACCCAGTAATGAAATCCATACTGATATCTTCCTATTTCCAGGATGGAATGGGCAAGGGTTGTAACATTCCTGCCGACTTCAGGTGTACTGCCTTCACTTTACAACAAGTGTCACATCTGGCAACATATTTGGCGATCTCAATTTTCATTTTGGTCCACCAGAATTGCTGTTTCAAATCTTGATACATCTTATTACTCCCTGGATGAATAGAAAACCTTGCCCTATGTGCTTCATCAAGAATGAGTCGACGTAACTCTGGAACCTTTGGGACCACTAGCCGGTTCTTAAACCACAATACATCTGCATCATCAATACTGAAATCTGTCGGTTGACCAGTTCTAACTTTTTCTTTGATGTGAGTTATTCCGGAATTCTTTCTCTGAGCAGACATAATCTGATCTTTGATTGTTGATTCCACTGTGACATTAGTCAACTGACCTTGTGGAACTATTTCAATATTCAACCTTTCCAACTCATAACACAAACTGTAATCCATTGGCTGCACAGTCGTACAATGGCAACGATTCTTTCTACTGAGTGCATCAGCAACTACATTCGCTTTTCCAGGGTGATAGTGTACTTCTAAATCATAGTCCTTTATTAACTCAAGCCACCTTCTTTGCCTCATATTTAATTCTGACTGAGTAAAGATATACTTTAAGCTCTTGTGATCTGTATACATGTGGCAAGTATTACCTAACAAGTAATGACGCCAGATTTTTAATGCATGAACCACAGCTGCTAGTTCAAGATCATGTGTCGGATAATGTTCTTCATGGCGCTTCAACTGTCTCGAGGCATAAGCAATGACTCTGCCTTCTTGCATCAATACGCAACCAAGGCCAATACCTGAGGCATCACAGTAAACATCAAATGGCTTTTCTATATCTGGTTGTGCCAAAACTGGAGCAGTTGTCAATGATTTTTTTTAAATTCTAAAAGCTTTTTCACATTCTGGAGACCATATGAACTTAGTTTGATTCTTCAACAACTCTGTGATTGGCTTGGCTACCTTTGAAAAGTCAGGTATGAATCGACGGTAATAACCCGCCATTCCCAGAAAACTTCGGACTTCATGAACTGAGATTGGTGGTTTCCAATTCAGAATATCTTTCACTTTGCCAGGATCTACTGCTACTCCTTCGGCTGACAACACATGTCCTAAGAATTACACTTCTCTTAACCAAAACTCATATTTACTGAACTTGGCATACAGTTGGTGATCTCTCAGACGAGTCAGAACAACTCTGAGATGCTCAACATGCTCTTCTTCACTTTTGGAGTATACCAGAATATCATCAATAAAAACAACCACAAACTTGTCAAGTTCCGGCATGAAAACTGAATTCATCAGATACATGAAATGTGCCGGTGCATTAGTGAGACCAAAAGACATAACTAGGTACTCATACAGTCCATATCTGGTGGTGAATGCAGTCTTTGGGATATCTTCAGGTCGAATCTTGATTTGATGGTACCCTGATCAAAGATCAATCTTGGAAAATACCTTTGCCCCCGCAAGCTGATCTTGGAAAAAGCCCTTGAAAAGTTCTACAAACTTGGTTTTGAACTTTTTCCCAAATTTTGCTTAGATTTTGAATTATTCCAAAAGGGGGTAAAACAGGGTTTTGAAATTTAAGGTTTTCGGGGAAATTTTAAATTGAAATTTGTTGCTACTTTGATTGGTGATTACTTAGTGATCAAAACCTCACCCAAGGGCATAATTTGGACCAACATAACATGGTTGACCAAATGTCACTCTTGGTTGACCAATTAGCTTTTGAAATTCTTTTACATTTCTTCCCAGATTTGAATTTAAATTTGAATCAGAAAACTCGTGACAAGTTTTGGGACTCCAATTCAAATTCAAATTTGGAGCTTCATTTTAGATGTTGTACTTGAGCTCATACCCTACACTTGACACTAGTGTGCAACACAGTCGCACACCTCAAATTACGCAGGGCATGGACTAAGTATTTGCGGTGGCATTCGAAATTAGGGTTTTCGGGTTCGGAGCACACCACTGAGAAACACATTCAACCTAGATAAGTAAACTCGTTTTAGTTGATGCATAACAAGTTTAACCTAACAGGGATGCTTTGCAATGCATTATGATGACATGGCAGATTAATTAGCACTATAACACCCGGGGTGTTACACTGCGCGCCACATGTCTGTTGATGCGCATGCAGGTGGGGACCAACCACGCCCGATTCGGGGACTGCTACACCAGTGGGGACCGCCTCTGTATGCGTTCGCTTCCTACGCCTGCTAATGTTGCAACATCGAGCACTTCTGCAACATACGTCTAAAACAGGTGAAATATTTATAAGCATACGTTTGCAACATATGTGTATAACAGCTACAACATCCAGATAAACACACTTGCAACATGCGTTTGAAACAGATGAAACATTTTAAATAGACGTTTGTAACATATGTGTATAGTCACTGAAACATATGAAATATCCAGATAAAACACTTGCAGCATACGTCTAAAATAGATGAAACGTTTGAAACAGACACTTGCAACATATGTATGGCTATTGCAACATATGCAACATCCCGATAAAACACTTGCAACATACATTTGAAACAACTGAAACATTTAAAACATACACTTGCAACATACGTGTATGACCATTGTAACATATGCAACATCAAGATGTATGCAACATAGATCTGAACGCATGAAATATTCAGTTGCAATGATGTGCTCATCTACTTGTTGCCGCCCAATGGAGGCTAGTTGCTGCGGCGCGCGGAAGCGTAGCGCGAGACATGGTCGGCGCGCGGCACGAGGGACGAGCGGGAGCGTGAGGCACAAGGCGTGGACGACGGGCGACGTGAGGCATGGGTGGGTGCGTGGCACGAGGCGCGGGCGTGCGCAACAAGTCCGGTGCAAGGCGCAGGGGCGCACGCCGCGAGACAGGTCCGTCCTGATGGTACCATTATCGATTTGGTATTTTAATAAGTTTTCTCGATTACACTTATTTCTTCTTTAAAAAACTGGACGTTCTTTAGTCATGAAACTTGAGTGAATAGATCAGATATGGATTATAGGGCATCTTTGGGACCACGGGTTGGCCACCGCACTGCATATCGGGACCGTGACATAGGGCGTGTTTGGGACCGTAGGCTGTCCACCACATGGTGCGGTATGGCCTCGACCTCGTGGTACAAGAAATTCGAGAGCTAGTTCAATAGAATCATCGATTCAGTAGTGTTTGGCAGGATTTTCTCGATTTTCAAGATGGTACAACCAAAGATCCAATTTTAAGCAGTCTCAAACACACCTATAGTAAATTAGATAAAATAATCTTTAGTTGATCGAAACACTCTAGGTTATGTATTAGATTACAGTAATCCAACAAACAGACTATTATAATCCAATAGTCCATCTCAAACCTACTAATATATAGAAGATTAGAGGTGCTCACAAAATTGAATCACATAATTTAACACCGATAATGCAGGGATTCAAACAACCTAGATTATTATAACACCTAATCTAGATTACTATAGTCACATTCAAGATCTAGTTTATAATAATCCAATAATGATGTAAACAAACATTTAATTATGGAGGAGAAACTTAAGAAAAGTTAAGTAAGCAGAAGATAAGCCCTAATTTGGTTCGAAGCGGACATTATTAACCGCTCCCCCCCCCCCCCCCCCCCCCCCCCGAGTGGTTCGTGCTTTTGATATTGTGTGACATGTGCTGCATTTTTTTTGGGTGGGGGGAGGGGGGTGGCGGTGGCCCCATGCACCCTGTGTTCGTGTTTTTGATATTGTGTGACATGTGGTTTGTCACAAGCAATGTATGAATTTTACTGCACGTTATACTAAATCTTAAGTTATTATATATTCATGGACGGTTCTTTCAAATGTTCTATTAATAATTTGTAATTGCACATAAATTTAGAACATGTACTATGTTAAATTGTTTTAGTTTTATAATTTCAATAGTTCATGGGTTAGCATTCTCATGGACACTTTCTGGCTTGGCACTTGAACCAAAACTGATTAGCACAAAAATGAGACATTGGCGTAAAGCAACAACATAGGAGTATCTTCATACCCATGTGAGAAGAGGCTTTTCACCTGAGAACAGAGGCTTCACGGAGATTTTTAAGGCGGCAGCAATCCAGAGCAATCCAGAGTTAGGGATGCTAAGCTCCATCTGTATAGAGGAGTTGTATGGCGATGGTCACTGCATGGTAATTAGCACAAAATACTGCCAAAGTTTGAGGAATCATTTCAGATAGAAAATCATGGAAAGACTTAGGTACTTTAGGCAAAGGAACCGAAAGTTGACATCAGGAATCGTTACACTTATTAGGTTGCTCTGGCTCTGGCTAAGGTCAACAAATTCCAAAAAATGCTGCACCATTTAGGAGTGCGTGCTACTAAATCATAGCCGTGAGCAAGCAATGGATCCACTAACGGACAAATTACTACTAATTTGCAAGGCAATTGATGTGGCCATATCGATATGTCGTGCACGGCAGGCTTAGGGAGCTCATTCGAGATTTTTCAGAGCTGTTTTCCTATGTTGTAAGTACAAAAGAGAAGATCTGCCATTATTTCTGTATTTTTTTGGGTACCCTCTTCTCTGTTAATTCAACCCGGACAGAGCTCCTGCAATGGTCGTTCAGAAAGGGGAAAAAATTATACAGGAAGGCGTGTGTTATGGTGGGCAAGGTATACCCGCGCAGAGAGAGGCCAGGTGCCGGGCAAAATGGCTAGGCCACGACTAGGAATCGGCATTGGGCCGTGATCACCGCCAGCAGAAGTCTCATGGAAGTCTCATGGCGTTTTTTAGTATTTCGTTACCAGAGTCATTTAAACATGAAAGCATCTAGGCTCCGGTGTTGGTTTCGGCAATTGATGACAACACATTATTACCATGACTAACGTGTGTTTTGTAGAAACTTTGATAAGTTAGGTCATAGAGTTGATAACTACTTTGGGCACTATGGTATTTATGTCCCTTGATGGAAATCATTTCGGTTTTCAAAGTATCAACGACAAGATTAAGGACGGTTAGTTCCGGATGTCAAGGTGTTGAGTTACATCCGGAATAGTCGTTAGGATCTTTGTTTCTTCCTTTGACCGTACTATAAAGGGGGGCATGAACGAGTAGCTTGACCTAGGTGAGTCTTTTGTTTAGGTGTGGTGCACACTTGTCAAACTTAGCACTAGGTATCTCAGGAAAAGCTCAAAGTTCAGTTGGAAGCAACTTGGTTCAAGTTGCGTCGCGTTTCTAAGTCATTTGAGCAATTTACCTTCGACCGGACGCGGTCTTTGTCATGACCGAACGCGTCCGGTCAGTACTAATAAGTCACTGCGTCGTTAACTGGTTGACCGGACGCGATCCCTGAGAGGACCGGACGCGGTGATTAGTCTGACACGTGTTTCAGAGGGTAACAGTGTAATCGGACACTACTGTAGAGTGATTGGACGCGTCTGGTCACGTTCTAGTAAGGTCCCAAGCTGACCTGACGCGTCCGGTCATCTATGATCGGACGCGGTCGTGCGTTAGGTCAAAGTCCAGTAAGGTTCTTGCATGATCGGACGCGTCCGGTCATCCCTGATCCTCCGGCGAGCTTGTAGATGACCCAACTCATGTTGTGAGCGGTTTTGGGCGATTCACCACGACGAAGTGTCGAAGAATCAACCCATAGAGAGCACTTGATCCTTGCGCGGATCAAGGGGGAGCTACACCCTTACGCGGGTGCTCCAACGAGGACTAGTGGGGAGTGGCGACTCTCCGATACCTCGGGAAAACATCGTTGTGTTCCTAACCCTTCCTTTCAAGCATTTACTTTCATGCATTACTTTCATTGCTTGCTTACTTTTCTAGAATTGCCATGCTAGATTAGGATTGGAACTTAGGGTGCAAAACTTTTATCGGTAGAATCACAAGGAACACTAGTAGGCACTAGGGGTGGAGTTTGGCTTGTAGGTTTTAATTCTTGCAATTAATTTTTAGAAAAGCCCAATTCACCCCCCTCTTGGGCATCTTGATCCTTTTAATTGGTATCAGAGCCGTGTTGCTCATTATTTAGGCTTCACCGCCTAGAGCAAGATGTCTAATGGGGAAGGACCACCTCCCGCCTTTGAGGGAGACGATTTTCCATATTAGAAAATTCATATGGAGGCGTACCTCGAAGCCATAGATATTGGGTGCCTTAGAGCCGCAACCGAAGGGCTTCCTCCTATTAGGGATCCCGCCAACCCAAGTGGTGACGAGGAGAAGTACGACCGGTGGAATGCAAAGGCAAAAAATGCACTCTACCGGGACCTAGGCAAGGATATCTTCAATCGTGTGCGTAATGCCAAAAATGCTCATGAATTGTGGGAAAACCTTTGTGCTCTCCATGAGGAAACTAAGAGTGAGCGTGAGGAACGCTATCATATTGCTCTAAAGAAAATTAATTCTTTTGAGATGCTTCCAAAAGAAAGTGCTAATGAAATGTACACTCGATTGAATGTTCTTGTAGAGGATCTCAATGCTCTTGGACTCACTTAAATAAGTTAATCAGATGTTGCAAGAAGGATCTTGAGTGTTCTTCCCGTTGAGAAGTATGGTCACATTGTCACCGTGCATCACCAAAGTGATCTCTCCACCGCAACACCGACTCAAGTATTGGTAAAGATCAATGCACATGAGATGTACATGCACATCACTTCGGAAGAGGGCTCATCATCTTCTAAGAAGAAGGACTTGACCTTCAAAGCTAGCCATGAAAAGAAGAAGAAGAAGGGTCAAGTCATGATTGTGCAAGAAAGCTCAAGTGAAAGTGATATTGATGATGCATCACTTGCACTCATGGTGAGAAAGATTATCAAGATGCTAAAGAAGCTTAACAAGAGTGGCATCAAGTTCGATGGCAAGAAGAAAAAGTTCTTCACAAGTAGCAAAAGGAAGCCAATATCCGAGATGGATTGCTACAATTGTGGTGAACTTGGCCACTTAGCTCATCAATGCCCAAAGCCTCCAAAAGACAAGTACAAGAACAAGAACAAGAGCTAGAGAAATGATTCAAGTGATGAAGAAGATGAGAAGAAGAAGAACAAGCCATACAAAAAAGAAAGATGGCAAGAGAAAAGAGTTTTATAAGAAGAAGAAGGGAGGCAAAGCTTATATTATTGGTGATTGGCTCATCAACATTGAGTCATCATGTGAGTCCTCCGGCGAAGAGAGCGACGATGAGAAAGAGAAGGTCACCGCATTTGTGATTGGGCCATCATCATCTTCACCGACATCTTCATCACCACCTTCACCGCCATCTTCACCATCATCGTCTACTTCTCACCTATGCCTTATGGCCAAGGGTGAACGAAAGGTATAAAACAATGAGAGTGATGATGATGATAGTGATAGTGATGATGAATATGATGCACCTTCTTATGATAAACTAGTAAAATTGTTGAACAAATATTCTAAAATCATAAGAAGAACTAGAAATGAAAATGATGAGCTTCAAAATGAAAATGACTCACTCTCATCTAAGCTTGAGAATGCACATAAGACTAGTGATGAGCTCAAAGATCAAAATGAAACTATGTCTTCTACTCTCAAGGAGCTCAAAACTTCAAACAAAGAGCTTAGAGATGAACATGATAAATTTGAGAAGAAGCATGGTGAACTCATCACTAGGCTCAACTTGCTAAAAGGTGAATATACTACATTGAAAATCAACTATGATAGTCTTATTGTTGCTAATGAGCTTGCTCTTGAGACACATGATGCTACTAACCAAGTTGTTAAGATTGATATAGCTACATCATGTGATGATTTGATTATTGAGAACTTTGAGCAAGGCTCTAGTGGCAAAGGTAAGAGTGTGGTTGAGTCCGACAACTATGATGAGTATGTCAAGCTCAAGAGTGAAAATGAGATGCTTAAGAATGAGAACAAGAAGTTGATGGCTCTTGAGAAGCAAACATCAAATGAGTCACTTATTGAAGAGAACGAAAAGCTCAAGCAAGAAAAAGAGCATCTCAAGACCGGCCTAAGCAAGTTCACAAGAGGCCAACATTTGTAAAGTGAGCTACTCATGAACACCGTCATGAAGTTGGATAGAAATGGCATTGGTTACTTGGCAAATCAAGAGAAGAAGGCTAAAGCTCAACAATAACTAAGCAAGTCAAAGCCCAAGACAAAGAGATGTGTTGAGTGTGGACAAGAAGGCCATTTTGCTCATGAGTGCAAAACTCTACCACCACAACCCTTGCCCAAGTATGCTAGACCCTTTGCTTTCAATGCTCATTACATGCTTTGAAAAGATTTAAGTGGAAAGATGAAAGTTATGTTCTTGGGTCCCTCTAACAAGAATTGGCCTAAGAAAATATGGGTTGCCAAGTCACTAGTTGAGAAAGTCAAGGGTCCCTCTCAAGTTTGGGTCCCTAAACAAAAAGCTTGATCTCTTGTGTGTAGGTGAACTACAAGACCGGTGGATCTCATTGGGTAATTGATAGTGATTGCACTCAACATATGACCAGTGATCCTCGTATGTTCACCTCACTTGAAGAGAATGGGGTATGTCAAGACAAGATCATATTTGGGGACAATTCAAAGAGCAAAGTCAAGGGTATAGGCAAGATTGTAATATCAAATGATCACTCTCTTTCAAATGTGCTCTATGTTGCTTCATTGAGTTTCAACTTACTATCCGTTGGGTAACTTTGTGATCTTGGCTACCAATGCTTGTTCACTCCAAATGAAGTGGTAGTTACAAAGATAGATGACAAGCAAGTGATTTTCAAAGGCTTTAGATACAATAATATTTATCTTGTTGACTTCACCTTCGAAGATGCAAACTTGATGACATGTTTATTCACCAAAACTACACTTGGGTGGCTTTGGCATAGGAGGCTTGCACATGTTAGAATGAATACTCTCAACAAGCTATTGAAGAAAGAATTAGTGAGAGGTTTGAAGGATGTAAAGTTTGAAAAGGACAAACCTTGTAGTGTATGTCAATCCAGCAAACAAGTTGCAAATACTTATCCAACCAAAGCTTACATGTCAACATCAAGAGTGTTAGAACTTTTACACATGAATTTGTTTGGTCCTACAACTTACAAGAGCTTGGGTGGAAATCTCTATTGTCTTGTGATTGTGGATGATTTCTCAAGATACACTTGGACTTTCTTCCTTCATGACAAATCTGAAGTGGCAAATTGCTTCAAGAAGTTTGCAAAGAGAGCTCAAAATGAATTTGAAGTCAAGATAAAAAAGATTATAAGTGACAATGGCAAAGAGTTTGACAACACAAACATTGAAGCTTATTGTGATGAAATTGGAATCAAGCATGAAGTTTCATCAACCTACACGCCTCAACAAAATGGTGTAGTTGAGAGAAAGAACCAGACTTTGATCACCCTTGCAAGAACAATGCTAGATGAGTACAACACACCGGAGAAATTGTGGGCCGAGGCAATCAACGCCGCATGCTATGCTTTAAATCGTCTCTTCCTACAAAAGTTCCTTGGCAAGACCCCCTATGAGTTGCTAAATGGGAAGAAGTCAGACGTCTCATTCTTTCGGGTGTTTGGTTGCAAATGCTACATCTACAAGAAGCGTCAACACCTAGGGAAGTTTCAAAGACGTTATGATATTGGTTTTCTTGTTGGTTACTCATCAAAGTCCAAAGCATATAGAGTATTTAACCATGCCACCGGTTTGGTTGAAGAAACATATGATGTGGAATTTGTTGAATCTAACGGCTCCCAAGGAGCAATTGAGAATTGTGATGATGTAGGTGATGAACCATTGAGAGAGGCAACGAAGAACATGCCGGTGGGAGACATCAAGCCTAAAGATGATAAAGACGATGTACAAATTGTCAATCCACCATCTTCATCACATGTGCCTCAAGATGATGACAAGAATGAGAGAGTTGAAAATGAAGATACTCGTGTCTCTCATGAACAAGCCGAGGCACAAGCTCAAGATGTTGATGCTCCCCAACCCTCTTCTCAAGTGGTTGATAGAAGAAACTCACCTCTACTTCAAGCACATCCACAAGATCTCATCATAGGGAGTCCTACAAAGGGTGTAATGAATCGATCTCAAAAGCTTGCTTCTTTTGTTGAACATCACTCTTTTGTCTCGTGTCTTGAACCTAAGAATATAGAAGAAGCTCTTCAAGATACGGATTGGGTGAATGCTATGCATGAAGAATTAAACAACTTCGCCCGCAATCAAGTTTGGACACTTGAAGAGCATCCAAAAGGTGCAAGAGTCATTGGAACCAAGTGGGTGTTCCGCAACAAGCAAGATGATCAAGGTGTAGTAGTGAGGAACAAGGCAAGACTAGTTGCAAAGGGGTTCTCTCAAGTTGAAGGTCTTGATTTTGGAGAGATCTTTGCACCCGTGGTAAGACTTGAAGTCATTCGTATCCTTCTTGCATATGCATCACATCATGAAATGAAACTATATCAAATGGATGTGAAAAGTGCATTTTTAAATGGCTTCATAAATGAACTAGTCTATGTTGAACAACCTCCCGGGTTTGAAGACTCTAGATATCCTAATCATGTTTATAGGTTGTTCAAGGCGCTATATGGGCTCAAGCAAGCCCCTAGAGCGTGGTATGAGCGCCTCCGGGACTTTCTCATTGAGAAGGGCTTCACTATTGGAAAGGTTGACACCACACTATTCACCAAGAAGCTTAATGGAGAGATCTTCATTTGTTAAGTCTATGTTGATGATATCATCTTCGGGTCAACAAATGAAGATTATTGCAAAGAATTTAGTGAATTGATGTCAAAGGAGTTGGAGATGTCAATAATTGGTGAGCTAACATTCTTCCTTGGTTTTCAAGTCAAGCAAATGAGAGAAGGGATTTTCATCTCTCAAGAAAAGTATACCAAGGATCTTCTCAAAAGATTCAAGATGGAAGAGTGTAAGCCAATCAAGACCCCAATGCCATCTAATGGACATCTCGACCTAGATGAGGGAGGTAAATCAATTGATCAAACTCTCTATCGTTCTATAATTGGTAGCTTGTTGTACCTTACCGCATCTAGGCCCGATATCATGTTTAGTGTGTGCATGTGTACTCGCTTTCAAGCGTGTCCTAAAGAACCTCACCTAAGTGCCGTAAAAAGAATTTTAAGATATCTTAGGTACACCCCAAGTATCGGTCTTTGGCACCCCAAAGGAGCTAGATTCCAACTAGTTGGCTATTTCGATTCGGATTATGCCGGTTGCAAAATTGATAGAAAAAGCACATCCGGAGGGTGCCATTTGCTTGGGAGGTCCTTAGTATCTTGGTCATCTAAGAAGCAAAATAGTGTGGCTTTGTCCACCGCCGAGGCAGAATACATTGCCACGGGGGCTTGTTGTGCACAAATCTTATACATGAAACAAACCCTCCTAGACTATGGAGTTGTTCTTGAAAAGGTGCCGCTTTTATGTGACAATGAAAGCGCCGTTAAAATTGCAAATAATCTGGTACAACACTCACGCACCAAGCACATTGATATCCGCCACCACTTTCTAAGAGATCATGTTGCTAAAAATGATATATCACTAGAAGGTATAAGAAGTAAAAATCAATTAGCGGATATCTTCACTAAACCCTTAGATGAGGCTACCTTTTGTAGGTTGAGAAGTAAACTAAATGTGCTTGACTCTAGTAACTTCAAAAAATGAGCTTGTGTTGTCCCTTGCATTGCATTGTATTTTATGTCACGTTTAAATTCCCTGCAATGCATCTAGAACTTGTCTAACACAGTTACGATAACCCTCCTTTGGAGGAGTGAAGAAGCCTAACCGTGGATCAAACTTGACAAGCAACCTAGTCTTCCTTTCTCGCTTTGCATTGCATATGCATGGTTGTTGCTTTGTCGTTTCTTTTTGGTTTAGCTTTGAGCAACCTCTGTGTTCGTCCATGAATAGAGAGAGCATTTGAAGCTCCCAAGGGTTCATAAACTCTATTGCATGGCCATACGTTGCTCCTCGGGGGTTTATTGCGTATTTTCTTAAAAATAATACTAGCCTAAGGCAAAATACTTTGAAAAACTTGAGGGTTTGAGTGAGGTCACTCATATCAGGTTCCAATTGGTGTTTATTTGAGTCTCTTTGAATTGGAACTTGATTGGGAGAAGTCGCGTCAAAGATCAGATTGAAGAAAGGCGTTAAACAGCGACCGGACGCTGCACCGGACGCTGCACCGGACACGTCGTTGCTGACCACCGCGTCCGGTCCCGGCATCCACCAGCGTGTTTGGTCATCCTGAAGAACTTCTCTAAGATCTGTGACCGGACGCTGCATCGGACGCGTCGTTGCTGACCACCACGTCTGGTCCCGGCCACCACCACCGTGTCTGGTCATACGCTTGAGTTTTCTGGGCAATCTATGACCAGACTCTGTCAGCGTCCGATCATGCCTAACCAGACGTGTCTGGTCATTCCAGGAGCTTACTGGACTGTGACCGGACGCTGCCCCACCACGTCCGGTCATCACGCGAAAAGCGGATCTCATCCTTTTTAACCGTACGTTCGAATCTCGTGTTTTCTTCTTTCTTCTCGATCCACAGCCGCTCCGAACCCTAGCCACCTCGCCGTAATCTCGCGCGCCACCGAAGCTGCCCGCAGCCTAGTGCCACCATGCCGCCGTAGCCGAGCCGAAGCCGTGCGCCGCCGCCCCGCGCGCCACCGCAGCCGCCCTGCGCGCCACAGCAGCCGTGCGCAGCCGCCCCGCACGCCACCGCAGCCGCCCTGCGCCGTCGCCCCGCGCGCCACCGGAGCCGCCACGCGTGCCACTACGCACGAGCACCGCATCCGTGTGCCCGTGCTCTCTGCCGCGCGCACGCCACCGCACCGAAGTCCGCGCTCGCTGCTCCTGCGGAGTCTTCCTCCCTCCCGCAAAGACCTAACCCTAGCCGAGGTTTTTCGTGAGTTTCCATCTCCGCGAGCATCTCCGTCTCTGCAAGGTGACCTCTTTGTCTTGGATTAGGGCTTGCCGATGAATTTCCGGTGAATTACTAATACAATCTTTGATCTCATCGGTACTCTAGAGCTTTGATCGTCGTTTCCGGATAACCCTAGCGCGTCGAGATCATCTTCCGTTCATCAGAACTTTGCTCATCCGAGGTAGCTATCACGGTCTATTCACATCTTATCTAATATGCTTGCTTTCATTAGGATCTCACTCATCTATTTGATAATATATGTTGCTTAAAGTTGATCCATCTATTCTATCATTTCAGTGTGTCCTGTCGGTGCTTTGTGTGTCAGGTGATCAGCTGTGAATCCGAGGCCAAGCCTGCGGATAAGGATTGAGGCCAAGCCTCACGAGAGTCAGTACACCATCTGTCACTATCTAGGTTTTCTCAGTCGCAGTAGTTTGTCAGTATGGTTCGCTGCAAGAATGCTGGTGGTGCACCTAGTGGTGGGGACGAAAGTCCTCCCAAGAGGACAGAGGTAGCTCGTGGCAAGCGAGTGAAGATAGCCGCCAAGAAGAGAAAGAGGACACTCATAGAGGCAGGTGGCTCAGGTAGTTGCAGATGCAGCAGAGGCAGCAGAGAGAGGTGGCAGGAGTAGTGGGATTCGTATTGGCGAGCGTCGCTTTCACCTTGAAGATCGACAGCTCGGTACTGAGGCCACAGAAGAGATAGTGGATGCACCTGCAGAACAGCCTACAGAGGACCTAGAGGAGACAGAGGAGCAGTCAGTTCACTCTCCACAGCGTCGTCGCTCAGGACGTACGCGAGCTCAGGTGACTCCCAGGCCAGAGGGCCAGCGTCGTGGAGGTCGTCCACCTCCCAGGGCTCGAGGTCACCCCCCAGTTGAGCACTTTGACCTCAGGGGAGCTACAGCTAGACATGTGCAGGCCCTCAGGTTCGTTGAGGTTACTCGGTGGTTCCCACCTCAGCGGGATCCCCGAGCTTCAGAGGGCTTCTACACACCTCTACACGAGGACTTCTACAGAGCCTATGTTGACAGCGGGATTGCATTCCGACCGCAGAGAGTCTATCGACTGGAGGCCTTAGTTGAGGTGGTTGGTGAGCAGCTCCGTCCACACCTGTCCTTTTTACCTGGATTGTCAGATCTTCTTGGACGGACTAGAGCCTACTACGGGACCTGGGTCAGAGAGTTCTATTCTTCACTTTGGATTGACCCAGCACATAAGTTTATACACTTTGCATTCAGAGGTCGTGACCACAGACTGTACAGCACCAGGGTACGGGAGATCCTCAGACTCCCAGCTTCAGAGACGAAGATACACCAGCTGTGTTTTGGACAGACCGCACCTTCGAGACGTCCTCATGGCGGGACAGTGCCCCCTACCGATATGATCAGACCCTGCTTCCGTGAGCCTTTTGACGAGGGGTCTAGACGTACACCTGCCAGCCTGACACCCTTATCCAGAGTACTGGATGCTATTGTGAGGAGGACACTGTAACACTCCGGTGTTACGCAAGCATTTGCATTGCAAATCATGAGCATAACATGTCATGGCATTCATAATCATATGTGCTTAGGGTGTACCTTTAGTAAAATAAAAGTGTGGAAACTAGTATTGCATAACATGTTGTGATAATGTGCTAATGACATTCATCAAATTTGTGCAACTATAAATTTCATATCACTTAGAATTATAAGGAAAATTTTTGGAGCCACTAAATCACTCAAAGTTTTGTCAAAGATTTGTTTTAAAAATGTTATTTGAAAATATTCAAAAATCCTCCCTAAATTAGCTTTTATTCTAAAAATCAAAATCTATAAGAATTTTGAGGTTGGCCCCTTAATCAAAGTTGTAGAGAATTAAATTCTAAGCAACTTTTATTTTTAGGTCATTTCCAGAAAAAAGTCCTTTTCTTGCTCAAAATAAGATTTGAAAACTATTATTTGAAATTATTTGAAAATATGAAAATGGAAATTCAAATTCTAACCTAAACGGGCCGCCGCCTCGTTTTCGGCCTGCTGCTGGAAGCGGCCCAGCTCCGCCCCCGCACGCGCGCGCCGCAGCCGCCGCCTCGGCCCAGCCCACGCCGCGTGGCCTCCTCCTCCCTCCCGCTCGCGCGTGCTCGCTGGCGCCCGCGGCAGACTGCGCTCGCCGCGTGGCGGCCGCACGCCGGCGACGCCCTCCGCGTGGCCGCCCGTGGCCCCGCGCACTCCGCCTCAAATCACCGCATGCGCTCAGCCTCCTTTCCACTCGCTCACTCGCTCGCTCCCTTTCTCCTTCCTCCGGAAAAACCCGAGCGGGCAAACTGCTCGCCGCAGCGAGCTCTGCCTCCGCCGCCGTGTTCCGACGACGCCAGTCCACCGCAGCTCGATTGCTCGTGCACGGAGCTCCGCCACCCTCTTCCCTCCTCCAAACGAGCGCCACCATCCCCTTGCTCGCTCCGGTAGGGCACAATTTCTCCGCCCCGCTGCGCCACCGTGAACGGAGCCGCCGCGCTCGCGCTCCGGCCACCGTCGCCTCCGCTCCTCCCCATCTCTCTCGAACTACACGTTAATGTTCACCGTGTCCCCACGATGGTGTTGCGGGCCTCGCCTTGTTCGCTCGAGCCCGAAGATAGCCGCTGGCCGTCGGCGGCCGTCGCACTGCCGCGGTGGCGAGCACCCGCGCGGCTGCGCGCGCTGCCCCGCTCGCCTGCGAGTGCGGCGAGTGGCTGGGCCGGCCGGTCTCAACGGGACACGACCCGTTTTCGTTACCCCCGCGCGCACGCGTCTCTGGGCTTAGCAGGCCGGGCCGTCTGCCCCTTTTGATGTCGGCCCGTTTCAAAATAAAGATTCAGTTTTTTTCTCAATTGGAAATAAAGTACTTAGCAATTATTTGGGTGATTAAATGTGCTCCAAAAATTGTAAAATAAATTTCTATGGATTCATTGGAACCAGATCTATGATATAAAAATATTGCATGTCAAATTTGAAATACTTTTCTTTAGGATTTTATTTAATCATGTATATTGCTGATAAATTGAAAAATGTGTAGAAAAATCTATAGGCTTTAGAAAAATATGATTCCCAAGTTTGTTAATCTTCTTGTGTCATGTACTTCCTAGGAAAAATATGTTTCATGCATGTGCTGTGGAAAACTTTGGAGGAGTAGTTCAAGTACCTTTAATGGCTGATTTTTGTTATTTTTGCTAGAGAGCAAACTTTGTATAAAATATGCATGTGATAATTTTTGTACAGTCATAGTATGCTATGAAGAACCTAGGAAAAATATTAATTCTGTTGTTTGACACTTTTCATAGTACAAAGTAATTTCATGCTTATTTTTATGCTATAGCTTGTCATTTTTGTATAGGATAGTTTACTTATCCAAATGCAATAAAATTTTTATGGTAGTCGGTTTAGGGTAGTATTATGCTACTGTAATTTTCTCAGATTTTTAGGAGCATCAGAAATATATGTTGCTATTTAAACCTATTATTATTTAGGGTTTAAGCAAGTGTTGCTTTAAGTGCGATTAAGAAATTAGTAAAGCTTTGGTGTATCTTTGAAGTATTTCATAAGATATGTTAACTTAACATATTAGTAGTAGAAGAGAATATAGTAGATGACATGTGCTTGTAGTATATAGTTTCTTGGATGATGTTGACTACCTTGCATTTCAACATATCCATTGCATTCATCTCCTTCGATGCACGTTGCATAATCACTTACGCGTATTACATCATACAGGATCACAAACCGAGAACCCAGTCGTCATCCCCAAGGAGCCAGAGGAGCAGCTCGAGGTGCAGCAGCAGGAGGTGACCGAAGCCGAAGAGGAGGTCGGTGAAGATCTCCCAGAGTGCCCCGACCACCGTCCGAGCTCTTTTGAGAGAGCCAAGCCCCGGAGCATTTCTCTCCCGGTTTGCAAATAATTTATTATTAACTTTACTTAATTTGATGCATTACGTTTAGGAGTTGTTTGCAAACGTTGCTGCATTACACCTTGTTTCACCTTGCTTTACCCGATCCTTGTTACCTTGGTGTCCACGGTCAATAATTACTTAGTTTGCTTAGACCGGTAGAAGTCGGGTGATTGCCTGTCATCCGCGAGCTCTAGGAGATTACTTGGATCTATGTGAAAGTATGTCATACGAAAAGAACTAAGTGTCGAAATGAATTTGAGACCGGGCGGGAACTTACAGGGTTTCGGACTGTAGTGTTTTCCGTCTGTGTCGATTAAGGACCGACCGTTATTGGGCCTCGAGTCATGTTGAACGCATGCCTCGCATTTAGCTGGCCGAATAATGCACCTTTCGACCGCGAAGCTGGGAGATTATTCGGGCCGAGTGGATTGCCCGCAACGCACTGTACCGGAGCAGTAGTGGCAGGATACGGAGGCGCGATGATAAGGCCAAAGAGCAATCGGGCAGCCCCCGGGTACATGTGGTTCCTGGCAAGCTCGCGACTTTACCTGAATGGTTGACTCGGTGACCAATACCTCACTTTAGCGGGTGAGTGAGGTTTGTGTGAGGAATAAATTATCAGCTGGTTAATAATCGATTCGAATCGCCATCGTTCACTGGATAGTGAACACTTGACTTGAGCTACTTCATCGTAGTAATCTTGATGAATCACTTGGATAGTTATGTGGAAGATGACATGATAACTATTATTAATGATAAATGGTAATCCTTACTTGCTTAATTACATGTTACTCTAGCACCAGTGCAAACATAGTTGACAGGGTAATAAAGAGTTAATTACTGCATGCTTTTGGAAAGGAATTGTTAAGTTAAAAATGCTTTTCTTGCAAATGAGTCAGCTATCCCACCAGAAAGCCTATCATGATTCCTTGGTGTCTTTTATTTCTGGTTTATGTCGGGTAAGTCTAGCTGAGTACCTTCTCGTACTCAGGGCTTTGTTCCCAATTGTTGCAGATGGGCAGATGTATTACGGCTACTGTATCAACTGCCTCTATCCTGCGATGGGCGAAGCTTAGGACCATGGGCAATGGTCATTCGCTACTTCTCGTCTGATGCTTTTGCTGGAGATGATCACAAGCTGGCACTTTATTTCAAAATGTTGTGTGTGTGCGTAATTTGAACTACCGCTTCCGCTACTTTTATTCGAACCTGGTTTGTAATAACTATGTTTAAACTCCGATGTATTTTATGCCGTGAACATTTATGTAACTTATGATGGTGACCACTAAACTTAGTACGATCTTGGCTGTTATGTGAAATGGTTTGAAATCCGTCGAGATTTCACGGACTACCGGGTTATACGGGCTTAAGTTTGCTAAATTGTCCTCCCGTTGGATGATTTTCCTACTTAATCTCATATAATTGGGTGGTTCTGTTACAGACACTACTTCCGAGGTTAGGATACAGAGAGGGATTGACTCGCATGTAGTTATGAGTAGTGCATCACCTCATCTCACAGACACCGTTCGATCTTTGGGATCTGATGCTATGTGAGATGGAGGATATCTTGGCAGAGGGATTCAAGGGTCACCGGCCGCTACCGTATGCTCATTGGATATGCTTTCTTATTAGATCTGCGTGTGACCTGCCTACAGAGATTCGAGCAGAGATATCTGATACCACCACAGCTTTTCCAGAGTATGATATTCGACAGCTATGGGGCTTCAGTTACCAGAGAGCAGGCACCTGGCCCAGGACAGCGTCAGAGGCCAGAGGTACCAGAGACAGCTGCTGAGCAGGACGAGACCGTTCAGGGTCTTGCTGAGGCCGAGCTAGCAGATCTTGATGCTCAGCCAGCTGATCCAGTTGAGGATGTTGCTACTGACAGCACAGATGAGGATTATTAGCCCATCCCCCGGTACCGCTCTCCTCGACCTTACGACCATGAGGCCGGTGGTTTAGGCTCAGCCTCCCGCTCAGACCCAGCCATGGTGGCTATACTTGAGAGGCTGACCCAGGCCCAGGAGAGACAGGAGATTTAGATGCAGAGACAGGCTCAGGACACAGCTACAGCATTTGCTCAGATTCAGGCTCGTCAGGACGAGTTCCAGAGGCAGCAGCTGGAGTTTTAGAGGCAGCAGTTCAAAATGCAGAGGCAGCAGGCAGCCACCCAGCAGCAGTATCTAGAGCTCCTGCGACACCTTGTCACTGTTGGGGTACCTCCACCACCGTCTGTCCTGACTCCAGCACTACAGTCAGTGGACCTCAGAGTCAGGGCCAGCCGAGCTTTCAGTTCATCTCTCCCCAGCAGCAGATTCCTCAGACGTTCCAGTCCCCGAGCTATACTCCTATTCAGACGGGGTTTACTCCACCAGCTCAGCCTAGACCTCACCTCCTCTCGGGCACTCCTTTCACTGACTTGAGTGCCACCTATAGTGAGCTGACTGGACAGCCGACACCCTCACACACCACTGTTGAGACCACTACAGGGATGTCAGCTTCCGAGACTGCTTTTCCTCCAGTGTTAGGGGCCGGGACTACAGAGACAGTGCCATCATCAGTTGCGTCGATAGATCCTCCTACTCTTGATGTCTTTCAGGCTCAGGCGATAGTGACTGCTCCTATTGTTGCTATTACACCTTCAGTTCCTGCACCTGCTCTATAGACCCAGATCGCTTCACTGCCACGTCTATCTACAGAGGGTCAGCCTGATAGTCCAGAGTTTGAGGAGGACACTTCACAGTTCATGATCACTCCACGCTCCTCGGCACCCGACACGATAGCTTCTATTCCCCATCGGATCCTTAGATTAGTTTTTTGGCGTTTCATGCCAAAGGGGGAGAGAGAGTAGATTCAGGGAGAGTGTTGATAGAGGGTTTCGTTTTTCCATGTGTGCTACATTTATGCATCATGTTTATTTTCTCGCCCTGCATTGTGTGACTATGAGTTTGTGAGACTTTACTTTATATCATGTCACTTAATTGTGTTTAGCTCATAAGGTTGTGCTTCCGTGCCTTACTCCGATTTCATATGAGCTATGCTTTATGTGTACTAACTCTTCATATTTTATCTTATGAGTACACTCAGTTAGCTTGGAACACATAAGTAATTCCTAACCCCTTGTGCTTACAGCTTTTTGCTTATGTGAACCAAGCATATTCGAAAACCTCAACTTATATCTTCTGAATCTAAGTGTTGTCATCAATCACCAAAAAGGGGGAGATTGAAAGCATCTAGGCCCCGGTGTTGGTTTCGGCAATTGATGACAACGCATTATTACCATGACTAACGTATTGCAGAAACTTTGATAAGTTAGGTCATGGAGTTGATAACTGTTTTGGGCACTATGGTATTCATGTCCCTTGATGGAAATCGTTTCGGTTTTCAAAGGATCAACGACAAGATTAAGAACGGTTAGTTCCGGATGTCAAGGTGTTGAGTTACATCCGGAATAGTCGTTAGGATCTTTGTTTCTTCCTTTGACCGTACTATAAAGGGGGGCATGAGCGAGTAGCTTGACCTAGGTGAGTCTTTTGTTTAGGTGTGGTGCACACTTGTCAAACTTAGCACTAGGTAGCTCAGGAAAAGCTCAAAGTTCAGTTGGAAGCAACTTGGTTCAAGTTGCGTCGCGTTTCTAAGTCATTTGAGCAATTTACCTTTGACCGGACGCGGTCTTTGTCACGACCGGACGCGTCCGGTCAGTACTAATAAGTCACTGCGTCGTTAACTGGTTGACCGGACGCGATCCCTGAGAGGACCGGACGCGGTGATTAGTCTGACACGTGTTTCAGAGGGTAACAGTGTAATCGGACACTACTGTGAAGTGATTGGACGCGTCTGGTCACGTTCTAGTAAGGTCCCAAGCTGACCTGACGCGTCCGGTCATCTATGATCGGACGCGGTCATGCGTCAGGTCAAAGTCCAGTAAGGTTATTGCATGATCGGACGCGTCCGGTCATCCCTGATCGGCGCGTCCGGTCGCTCAGCGCTGACTTTCGGTTTTCGACCGTTACACTCGACCGGCGCGTCCGGTCATGATGACCAGCGCGTCCGGTCAGTACGAGTTTTGCTGATTTGGCAGGTAACGGTTGGATTTGTCTGAGGGGTGTATAAATACATCCCCTCCACCTCTTTTAGAGGTCTCTTGCTCATTTGTTCAGCTGAGAAACATCTTTGATGTGCAAGGGAGTGCAAGAGCCCTAGTGAGGATAGTGATTTGAGAATCAAAGTTTGAGATTCCTCATTAGTGACTAGGGAGTAGCAAGTGCGCATCCATCTTCTCATTAGGCTTGTTGTGGTCAAGTGAGAGTTCTAGCTTGTTACTCTTGGTGATCGCCATCACCTAGACGGTTTGGTGGTGATTTGGAGTTTGATGATCATCCGGCGAGCTTGTAGATGACCCAACTCATGTTGTGAGCGGTTTTGGACGATTCACCGCGACGGAGTGTCGAAGAATCAACCCATAGAGAGCACTTGATCCTTGCGCGGATCAAGGGGGAGCTACACCCTTACGCGGGTGCTCCAACGAGGACTAGTGGGGAGTGGCGACTCTCCGATACCTCGGGAAAACATCGCTGTGTTCCTAACCCTTACTTTCAAGCATTTACTTTCATGCATTACTTTCATTGCTTGCTTACTTTTCTAGAATTGCCATGCTAGATTAGGATTGGAACTTATGGTGCAAAACTTTTATCGGTAGAATCACAAGGAACACTAGTAGGCACTAGGGGTAAAGTTTGGCTTGTAGGTTTTAATTCTTGCAATTAATTTTTAGAAAAGCTCAATTCACCCCCCCTCTTGGGCATCTTGATCCTTTCAGAACATTTATTTGAATATTTGTTGGTTGAGATATTTTCAGTTAGATCCTAAATGTTAGGAAGTCAGTTATCGAGTTTTGTAAAAGAGAACCAGATTGCATCTAATGGAATTAGCCTGGGATTGAGACATAAGTCTCCCTTGGGCGCCCAGCCCCTACTCCCTGTTTTCACGTCTCCCTACTGTCATTAGCCTCAAACCCTAGGCGCCGAGCACGGCGCTGCCAGTTCGTCGTCGCGTGTTCAAGCCCAGACCCCCAGTTCATCATCAGTACAACATCAGGAGCATTAGCGCCAACAGCGTGATAAATAAGAATTAATGATGCGGTGATGCTTCGGGATATACGAAAGATGAAATATGAAAGATGCCGACGGCGCTGTTCGTTTGACTGAAAAGTCATGACTGAATGTACTGTTCGCTGATTTGTTATGAGAGAAAAATACTATTCGTTAGCTAAAAAAGTACGACTTATAAGACCAGCGAACAGGGCCACAAGGTCATAGCTGCAACACAAGAAACTAACAGGCGGTTAACTGAACATTTAAATGTATACATAAACATCAGTATTTGCTACAAAATGCCTGGCACAGTCGCCTACAGGGAGAAACTGCTCTTGTAATTTCCCTTGGAAATATGTACAAGACGCCCTTGGTAAGTGGCGTTGACACTATGTACTCTTATTGCGGCTCAGGAGAACAACTTGCTATACCTCGACCCCGATCCTCTCTGCAACCTGCAATACAGTTACAAACAAATCAGCGATCGCGCTTCAGAGAAATAGTGCAGATAACATAAAACAGGTGCAGGGAATCCAGGGCCGACTTATACAGTGCAACTGTTCCTAAATTCTTGTTGAATTTCTGTAAATTAAAATATGATTTGTGCTAGGTAAATTTTAGATCCAGCGCCATGGAAATCGATAAGAGTGTTCAACAAGAATTGGTTGGAATTCCACAGGAGTGTTGAGCAGCAGAACAATATACCTCCTTGAAGGAGTAAACATCACTGCCCCAAAGCCAGGCATCGCAGCCTGCATCCCTTGCTCCCCATATGTCGTTCCTACGGTCATCACCAATATGCACAGCTTCTTCAGGTTTCACTCCTAACAGCTCGCAGGCCTTCAAGAATATTGTAGGGTTTGGCTTTTCTGCTGCAACCTAAAAGATGAGCAGCATCAAGGAACAGAGTTTAAGACAATATTGATAGGGAAATAGCAGCTAAAGTTTAGAAATAAGAACATAAATTAAAGGCCAGAGCTTAATTAGTAAGCTTCGTTAAACAAGCCCATCTAAGGAATATTCAGAGATGGAAACCAACCTCAGCAGATATAGCAACTGCATCAAACCAGCGGTCACATTTAAGGGCTTGTAAAAGTGGCCGAAGACGGGTGTCAAAGTTGGACACGACAGCTGTTTTGACACCAGCCCTCCTCAATGCCTCAAAAACACGTCCAGCATCTGGATCGCAGAGATGCCAAGCCTAGCAAACATATCACATTTCGTAAGCTTAGCAAATATATACCAAAAGAGGTCAAAAACCATTTTGATTGCACACTGTATCTCACCTTTTCAGTTGTATAGTACTGATACAGTTCCTCAAAATACTGTAGATCTGCGCAGCCAGTAGATGAACTCACTATGTATTGCCAAAAGGGCCTTCCATCATTGACATACCTGGAGAAACTCAAATGCATTAGGACTGGAATTTCAGTTGCAGTCCAAGCAGCAGCATGATTTTCGAAATGGGTTTGAAATCTGGAGGACTGAAAGGCTCCCAGACACATCCCTTTTTTAGTAACATAACAAACCCAACAGTTCATTCTAGTACATAAGTGGGCAGGCAAGATGAGCTAGAAAAAAATTGAAATGAAAGAACCAGTACTACTTCGGACCACCACCCAGATGGCCAGATATGTTGAGAAAAATTAGTGCAATAATTTTTGACCAAGATGTTCCTCCTGATAGGTCTAAGAAGACAGCCTGGAAGCACTTTATTGTTATGTAGGAGTATGTTTGAAAAGCACACAAAACCAGAAGTTACTTTTGTCAACTGTACATTATTTGCTCTGTAACGCCTAAACCATATACTAATAAACCTGCATCCTTGCAGTTGGCTGGAATCTAGGAATTAGTGTTCCTTCTTTATTTCTTTATTTTTGTCTTTTTTAGCAGTGGCATAAATAGACCAGCAACACTATGCTTTTTGGGAGAAATCCTGTTCCCAGAACTAGATCTGGAAGACTTGTGATGATATAACTCTCCCAGTTATTAACTTGTTCTTGCAAGGATGCCCACCGTTATTACGCCACGTTGACATACAGCTCAGTTTTATCTCTGCATAAATGTTCTCGATTTGCAACGCACCTGAGTTTGATGGATTCAGATATATTAAGGTTTGCTCAATTTATAGGGATTCAACTTTAATCTCTACACATTGGACGCAAACCTTTTAGCTGGAGGTCAGTATATATCTGTTTAGCACATGACAAAGTTTCTTACAGTACCAAAATTTCCCTAGCTTTCATGCAGGGAACCACTTTGAACTTTGAAGCTGATTGCTCCAAAAGACCCAAGCTTCTGAAGTGAACGATCGACGACTTCTAAGCACTTTTATTACCATAGGTCCACAGCTCGATTGGATTGCAGATTGCACAAAAGCAGGAGACATGTACCATACCATGTTACCAACAAACATGTAACAGTGGGGTGCAATCAGCTGAGGTCACATAATGTACCAGTTCCACATGATTTTTTTTCTCCCTCTAAAAGTCATGCAAAATACAGCAAGTACCATGAACAGTGACAAGTTGAGTGGGGCTTACCTCAGGGCCTGTTTAGATAAAAAAAATTTTGGCAAAATGGACACTGTAGCATTTTCGTTGTTATTTGGCGATTAGTGTCCAATCATAGTCTAATTAGGCTTAAAAGATTCGTCTCGTGGATTTCGTCTAAACTGTGTAATTAGTTTTATTTTTTATTTATATTTAATGCTTCATGCATGCGTCTAAAGATTCGATGTGACAGGGAATGTGAAAATTTTTGCAAAATTCTTGGGGAACTAAACTGTGCCTCAGACGTGATCTACCCCATGGCTGCGCATAAGCCCGCCGATACCGCATCAGAATCTCGTCCTCTGAGTAATCCACTCCATACTTCTGGCCTATCGTTCTGTGCACCTGATCAGACAGTTATAAAAACAGCAGACATCAGAACACATACTTTAAACGCATCAGAGAAAACAGCTTGTTCTGCAATTCGTCTTCAGGGGACGAAAGGCAACCATCTAGTAAAGCAAACAAGTCCTGAAGAGCACTGACAGATCTCCCCATAGCACAGCCGGAAACCGCATATAGAGTGGAGAGAAACAATAGATCAGATCAAGCACAATCACTCCGCCACAGAGCGCGCACAGCTATCCGAAATCAACTTGCATGCCGCAGCAATCGCTACCGGTGGCCAGAAATGGCGTACGGAAACCACCGGACCACACATGCAGCAGGCAACCGGGCGGGCATAGTGCAGCAGAGGACGCGAACCGGAGGGAGGCGCGCGCGCGCGCGCGTCGGCAATGGAAGGGAAGCGAGGGCGAGGGCGAGGGCGAGGCGAGCGGAGCGGACCTGGGCCATGGGCTCGGTGGGGGCGAGCAGCGTGCCGGCGGCGTCGACGAGGATGGCCTTGTGCGTGATGTCGCCGTAGATGGCCCGCCGGTAGTCGTAGTACTCCCGCGCCCCCATGAGCTCCCACCTCGCGGCCCCTGGCCCCGCGGCCGTGGCCACCTCCGCCGCCGTCCCGAGCGGCCGCCGCGCGCAGCCGCGCCACCGGCATTGCTTGCGGGGCGGCGAGATGAGGAGGAGGAAGAGCGTCGCCGTGCCGTCCCCGCGCGTCGTGGGCGTGGGCTGTGGTGGTCCTCGGGGGAACTAGTGGTGGCGGTTTATAGGCGGCGAAGGCGTGGCGAGTGGTGACTGTGGCCTGAGGGCCACCGGTGATGGCTTTGCAGCTGGGTGGGTTTTTCAGGTGGTGTTTGGAACTATTTGGATGATGGATGAATCATTTCGAATTCTCCAACATTGCAAGATAAAACATGTTTAGTCAAAAGGGAGAATCGTAGAAAACATGTTTGGTTCGGTAGGAGCATGATAAAATCGGGCTAGCATGGACATGATATATCATCACCAAGATTTGCAACGCTTTATTTGTGGATAGATGCTGGCAAACAAAATCCCCGTATATTTCTGTCTTATATATCCGAAGTAGGTAGAGTTTTCCTATCAATAGTTCAAGAACTAATCGCTCCAAGTTTTGTTTTTCTGAGTTTGTGAAATGGAATAGTTTAGCTCACCATGATCTCATTTCAACAAAAATTACTAGCATGGTACACCACTTATATAGCATACATGTTGAATAATTTCTTAAACTAAAAACCACTTAAATGCATGAAATTTTATAGCCTTTTACCTAAGTGGGGTCTATAGAAACCTTGCAAACAAGAGTAGATGAGCATCCAAACTGATGCATGATATTTGAACAAAAACATACTAGTTTTCCTAATTATTTTTCCCGGAGCAATCTAATCTCCTCGTGGTTTTTCACCCGATCTGCAAAAGGGTCCAGTCCTTTCACACGTGCCCGGAGCCACTTCATATCGGTCTGTGCTTCTGTTCTTTGTTTGATAGCCCTAACAACCAAGCATCAACATTAAGTGGGCCTTTTGAATTAAAAATTTTAATAAATAGGTGGCTCAGAGCCAAGGGACTGAGTTTACCTTAAGTTTGTAGGTTGAGTATGTTTTTCAGTGGTAACCCCAAGTTAGAGGAAATAGGAAGTTTTTAGCTCGGTTAGTGTGATCCTGTTTGGCCTGCGCCTAAGCCCATCGAGCCACAGCGGGGGCGGCATCAGAACTGCGGCGGACGTTTTCCTTACCAAGATTTTGGCAGATTGTGGCGTAGAAATTGAACTATTGCCCTATGGACACACCGCAAGTGCGGCGGCTAACCAAACGACCGCTACACAAGTTAGGCGCACAAACTGTGGCGTGATTTGGCAACTTACTTACAGTAACAAACCAAACACACCCGTACTATGTACTAGAGCTATTTGTACATTTCTGAAATGTACCGCTTAAGATCATTTTTTTTGGGAACTAAACCTTAATTAAGGTCGTGTTTGACAGTCCTGATGTTGAGTGCTAACAAAGATCAAAGAAGCCGCAGCAACAAAGAAATAAACAAGGACGACGGTATCAACCAATGCACGTATATTCGGCGACTCGGCGGTGTGGCCAACGAGGAGGTAGTAGGTTTAGGCGAAAGCAAGCATTAGGGGAATTGAACGAACTTTGCTTCTACAATAGTATAGCATAATCTTGCTCGTCTACTCAAATGTAACTTGCTTAGCTTTATGAACACCGACTTCCCAAGTGCTCTCTGCTTAGTGCTTACGATTACGAGCTCAAGTGGGAGTGCGAGTGAGATTGGAAGTTGCATCGAGACCGAGTCCGGTGGTGATGTTCACATAATTTAATCCATCTTTCACCCTAGCTAAGGTCCTGTTTAGTTCCCAGAAAATTTTGCAAAATTTTTCAGATTCCCATCACATCGAATCTTTAGACACATGCATAAAACATTAAATATAGATAAAAAATAAAACTAATTACACAGTTTAGACGAAATGGACGAGACGAATCTTTTAAGCCTAATTAGACCATGATTGGACAATATTTATCAAATAACAACGAAAAGAGCTACAATGTCATTTTGTAAATTTTTTTAGAACTAAACCAGCCCTAACTAATCATGCTGACACGAAACCGGTTTTCATCTCGGTAAAGCCCACATCAGTCTGCCACAGAGCCCATGGTTTCCCGTCCGGCCACGTCCTGCAGTTTTGGACGCTACTGAATTGTCATCTACCGTCGCGACGCCAAAGCAATGCAAAGTTACCATGGCATATGTTACTCCTACAACTTAGTTGTATATATTTGTGTACGCTAATTGGCCGGAGAGAGGCCGTTGATTCATGGGTCGCGCCCACCGGATCTTTGGGCCACGCTGTTGGCGTTACACGCGTGACGCACCGGGACGATCGATTGCACGTAAACGACGCCACACGCCATCAAGCTTACTCAGCTTTGTCATAAAATAAGAGAAGAAAAAGGCACTTGGTTTTTTTTTTATCCCCAGCGCTTTAAAAAAGAAGAAGGGAATCCTTTCGGCAACCGAAAAAAGAAAGAACGGAAGAAATTTATTACTCCCTTCAGAATTCCAGGTGTATGGAAGTGACGAATCATCAACCCCATCCGCTTCGGCACCCGTTCCAAGACGGATCTGGTGCAGTGCAGCCGCCAACAAACCCTTGCCCTTGTTTGGTTCCCGAATCCGGGGCACTGTAGTAATTCGTTTGTATTTGGTAAAAATTGTCCAAACTTTGACTAATTAGGCTCAAAATGTTCGTCTCGCAAAGTACAATAAAATTGTGTAATTAGTTTTTAATTTAATCTACATTTAGTACTCCATGTATGTGCCGTCATTTTAATGTGATGGGAATCTTCTTTTTGCATAGTGAAATTTAGAGGTAGAAATCGAGAACTAAACCAGGGCCCTTGTAGTAGTAACATCTTGTCAGTGAGTTCGTTAAGCACAGTGGCTGATAAACCTGGGTGCTAAACTGGACACCTCATCACGTGTGGTGGTACTGTGGTCTAGAGGCCTGTTTCAATCACCTAGGATTAGTTGTTAGGTTCTAGACTATTTGGATCACCTATATGAGTATATATGACTCGAGTCGTTGTTAATTTACAAGCTGCTACAACTAACTGTTAGGTGCATAAAGTTGAGATGGCTGATGAAGTTCAATCATATGACATTTGAATACATTAAACAGTACTCTCCCTTCCACGAGAGAATAGAATTATGGGATCCGTGCTATTCAAACTGGTCAAGTTTGACTAAGTTTATACTAAATAGTATTAGTATTTATGTCTTTAAGTAAATTTATTGCCAAAATATATTCTATAACTAATCTAACTATATATATTTCGTATCATGAATGTTAGTACTTTTTATATACATTTAGTCAACACTCTAGATGTTTGATTCCTCGAAAAACGAGAATTGCATTTTTTTCGTGGACGGAGGAAGTAGTTATTAGAGCATCTTCACCGGTTCTCCAATATCTATTATCAATACATATGTATTGGATAGCCCAATATTATTTTTGTGAATATTAGGAGAGTTGTTGCATCGGTACCTTCATATCTATCCCCTAATACACATATGGAAGGAAAGTATAGTTTGGGTGGTGGTTCTCATGGTATCAGGGGAGATACAACTCTCCTTTGTTTGAGGGGAGATGAGAAAAATATCGATGACCACAGTAAAAAAGATATATTGACGCTTTGATAGAGCAGGAGAAAAGCACAATTATTCCTATTATAACAGTCAAATATAATAGTTTTATGGGAATATGAAAATGTATTAGCGAACTTATGGAGACACTCTTAGTCCACTTCAACTTCTCTTTACCAACTACTAGTAGATTAGGTGTTCGGTATTGCTGTGCTAAGGACGTTCGTCCGTCCGGACGCTGCCGTTGATGGGTCATGACACTAGCCAAACGGTCCAAATCTTGCATATCCGCTCGCCTTCAACCTTATCTGCTCGTGAACCATCGTCCATTCCTCTCCATTCACCGCACCACCGCTGCGTCCGCAGCGCCGCATGCGTGCTCCAGCGCGACAACGCTACCGTGGCACTCTACCTCGTGCGTGCTCCAGCACGACCACACGTGCCACTGTGCCCGATCAGCCACCGTCCTCTCTCTCACCACGCTCTAGCACCGCCGGCCGCCATTCTTCCTCTCCACCAGGCCATTTGCCCGCCGCGGCCTACTCCATCGCGTCGGCCTCCTTTTCCATCGGAGTGGCCTTCTCAAACGGAGTTGTGCGCCACTTCGCGCATCGAGCTCTGCACCAGTGTTGAGCTTCGCGTGGACGAGCCTCCAATCGTCCAAGCAAAAAGTAGATGTTGCGCTGAAAACACATGTTGCAAGCGTATGTTTCAAGTGTTTCAGATGTTTCAGATGTATATTGCAAGTGTTTCGTATGGATGTTGCATATGTTGCAATGGTTGTACACGTATGTTGCAAACTTATGTTCCCAATGTTTCATCTATTTTTTAGACGTATGTTGTAAGTGTGTTTATTTGGATGTTGCATATGCTTCACACGTATATTGCAAGTATTTTATCTGGATGTTGCATATGTTTGCAATGGTTTTCAAGTATTTTTTTAGTGTTTTTGCAATTGTTTCACACTCATGTTTGAAGTGTTTCATTTGTCTTCAGACGTATGTTGCAATTGTTGTATCTAAATGTTTTAAAAGTAGATCTAATGTTGCACATGTTGTAATGTGATCCGCTTGCTGTAGCTGCTGGAGGGGACGCGAGGTGTCCGGCGGGGGTGCAAACACCGTGTGGGGTCAGATGGGCGCGGATACCGCGTCGGTTCGGACAGGGTGCAGACTTCTAGGTGCTAGCAATGCTTATATTATGAACTAAAAACCAGTCTATCTATTAGGACAACGTATCAGGTGGAAACCACACCTTTCATGAAAATTTGTGCAAACCATGGCAAAAAAGTCATCTAAATTCACCAAAAATATCACATATGTAGATGATATGATAATACACAATCTTGTAAAATATCTTGTCCAAACTCGACTTTGTTTGTGAAATATAAAAATAACAAATTTCTAACAAATCGTCTGGACAGCTTTCTGGCTTGAAATTTGTTATTTTTAAATCTCACAAACGAAGTCAAGTTTGGACAATATTTTTTATAAGGTTGTGTATCATCATATCATCTACATGTGTGATTTTTTTGGTTGAATTTAGACGACTTTTTTGCCGTGGTTTGTAGAGATTTTCACGAAGGGTGTAGTTTCCCCCTGATACGTTGACATCTATTAATACTCGTGTTCTGCAACGGCGAACGGATAAGTTTTCTGACGATAAAACTAAGGATGAAAACGGTCGAAAACAGACTTACGAATTAGAAAACAAAATCAGTTTGTTCGATACATTTCTACATTTTAGCAATTAAAGAATACAAAAAAATGGTTAAAAATAGTTGTGAAACCAATTAAAACTGACAATTTTTTATGTTTAAAAACGGAACAATAATATAGAAAACGAAAACAGTCGGTTCGGAATATTTCCGTTCCGTTTTCATCGTTAGCTAAAACCGTCTCATAGACGGAAAACCACGCAGGCCGCCTCGCCGAACACGCTCCCGTCGCTCGAATTTCCGCGCTCCTGCACAGCACACAGCCTGACAAGTTCGGCACCCTCGAATTCAGAAAAGAGGGAAGGGGGAAAAAATCGCCTGCCACAAGAAAACCTGTGGTGGCAGACGAGCCGGGGGAACCTGCGGCGGGGGAGGAGCAGGGCACACGGCGGCCAGCACCAGCAGCCGGGGGTCGCCGTCGCCGTCGCGGCGGGCCGTGTCGTGCCGTGCGCCCGCGCGCGATCAAATTTTTGGAGGTGGAGACGCGTCTGCGGGTGGGTAGGAGCGGTGGTCCAGGAGGCGAAAAGGATCGCTCCGCAAGGCGCAAGTGGCCCGCCCGACCCTTCCGATCCTGCTTTCTCGGAGTCGGAGGCGGGGCTATGGTCGTGGCCGTGGATGCTCCTCCTCCGGCCAGCCGGCGTCAGGGTGGTCCCACCCGGGAGATTAACAGCTTTACAGCTTTGCATTCCTGGATTCTCTTCCTATCCAGAATCCGGCTTTCCTGATGGGGTGACTGTGACGACGTGTCGACGTTGAGAACAGTTCCGGCTTCCGATCGATTGTCGTCTTAGTCAGCTGTCGGATTTGCACAATCGTTTTCGGCACTTACCGTAGATCCATTATTGCTACTGTGTGGACTCAAACACCAGCAGAGATGTTGTCCAAAAAAAAAAAACAGTAGAGATAGAGATGGAATTCTGTGGTCATACTGAAAGGCTGGACATGAGCTAAGCCTGGAATCTGGATTGATAAGAACATGTTCAAAATATCACAGCATCAGGCCTAAAAGATCAAGCCAGATATACATACATCAAATCCCTCGGAAGCATGTCGTGCTACTAGTAGACGATCCATTTCAAAGCCGAGCTACTGCAACAACCAAATAAGTGGTCCTTACAACTTACAAGGAGCAGTTAACAGACTCTCCTAGACAGTTTCACGGGAGACGATTATTGTCTGCGGGATTCAGCGAGCTAAATTAGACCGACACGCATCATGCTAAAAGGATACAGCCCACCGTGGCTTTCAAACGTCCAGGTTAAGGAATCGTCAAGCACACCATTGTGGTCCAGAATTCCGGGATCTCAAGGCGAGATCGTCACTGAATGGCATGCTATAAATGGAGTTGCCGCTTGGTGGGAGCCCGCTGCACCATCACCTTCCTTGTCTGCACAGTTCACCAATTTGCTTTACCAAGTGATGGGTACAAATCGAACATGACTAGAATAGAATGACATGTCGTGTGCACAAAGCAATAGTCTGCGGTCCTTCAATCATCGAGAGTGAAATGAAGTAGCACTAGTGAGCAGAAGGATAAGTACACCTACCTTCTGGTTGAGCGTGTGGCGCGTCTAACTGGACCACTGTTTGCTGAGTCCTCAACAACGGGATCTCTGGTTTTCTTTGGCCTTGACCGTGACATGCCTGCATAATACATGAAAGATGAGTTCATTAAGAAACTTGATGTGTTTGTGTTGTGTGGATAACAAAGCTGGAATTGCGAGTCACCTTTGCGAACAGGTTGTGTGGATTGAATCTCTTCACCGCCACCTTCTGATCCTGTAAGTGGGGGTGATGTCTGAGAATTCTCTGTACTAGTATTTGCACTGTGTTCTGGCGTGTTCTCCTTATATTCGGTGCTCCTATCCACCAAAGGATCTGAAACGGGATCTCTGGTTTTCTTTGCCCTTGACCGTGACACGCCTGCGTGATACATGAAAGATGAGGTCCTTAAGAACTTGATGTGTTCATGTTGTGTGGATAACTGGATATCAAAGCTGGAATCATGAGTCACCTTTGCGAACAGGTTGTGTTGATTCGATCTCTCCAGCGCCACCTGATTCTGTAACTGGGGGTGATGTCTGAAAATGCTCTGTACTAGTATGGTCACTGCATTCTGGCGTGTTCTCCATATGTTCGGTGCTGCTATCCACCGAAGGATCAACTACCTCGCTAGTTTCTTCTGCCACAGACACATAAATAGACAGGTCAGACCATCTGTGCAAGAGAAACAGTGATACTACCATCTAGTGCACAGAACATAAACAGCTATATAGCATCACATAGTCGACTATAGCAGTTATGTAGCAAAGAGGATAAGGAGCATCAGGAGGAAATGAAAACTCTTCTACTTACCTTCAGCAGAATTCCCACTGTTCTGACTAACTTCCTTAGTAGCCAGAAATTCATCAAGCGAGCCGATTCTCTGTCTGTGTGCCTCAGCATTTTTTGTTGTTTCCTCCTGTTCTTTCTTTTCCTGATGAACCTTGCTAAGTTTCTCCTCAAATTCCTCAATGCAAACTTTTAGCTCAGGTTTCGCAAACTTCTTGCACTGATTGGTGGAATCACCATAGATAAGTAAGTGAAAAAAAAGGATTGTTCATAAATTTAGTGATGCTTTATTAAACCAAACTGAGGCCTACACAAACATCAAGGCTATGCTACCAACCTTTGATATTACGCTTCTGAAGTGGTTCATCACAGAATTTTCAGACAATGCATGCTCAAACATCTTAAAATTATCGATGAGTTTTTTCACGCCCTTTTCAGTGAAGGTTAGCTGAGAAAGGCAATAAGAGATATACTCCCACTGTCTGACATCTGAAACACATGCAAAGAAAGAGTCAAGCGTCTGAGAACTGTTAAAATGCATGTCTTACAGCACAATTGTCTTGAGAAAACAAAGAATTAAATGACTGAAGCAAATAAATGAGTGTTAACTTTTAATATAGCTAAAATATAGACATCAATCACAGGTGCAAGAGTGTCAAAAAGAGCAACTTGATCTCATCTTATTTCTTATATGTGCAATGTTCTCTCCTTTCTATTTTATATAGTGCAGTAATGTTTCTCTCCTATGCTGTTGCAAATTTCTTACTCTTACCACCTTTTTGTTCGCAATAAATTGCCACTCCCTCAACACTGAGGCAGGCTCATTCCCTAAGTACCTTATTAACATTAGGTACTTAGTTAGGTATCAAACCAACTTTATGCAAATCATGACTTACTTAGTATGCATGCTGGTCAAATGTGACAAGTACTAGCAAGCAGATGGGGCACTATTTATCCTATTGAAGGCATAAGCATAGTACCATTTACTCCAGCAAACCTATTGCACAGCTTATCCACAAGAGCTTCCATTTGTTTGTCCTGGGATCACAATTGCAACAGTATATAGTTACTAACAAGTAATGTGGAGTATGCTAACAGCATGCAAACGAGTGGAGCATTAAACATTATACCTTCTTAATTGAATTAATTAAGAACTGCATAATATTGCAAAAGGTTTCTTCTTTCAGGTTTTGATTGCACAGTCTACCCAAGATATCCGGAAGAAGATTATAAATTGGGTTGCTTCCTTCAGAGGCCACCAATAAAAAAGAAGCAAATTTGTTAGATAGAAGTGAAACTCTAGTATTCAAGTTAGTCAACCAATGTTTCTGACACATGTTTCCATACCTTTTTTTGACAACTCATGAAAGAAGAGTTTTGCCAGGCTTGATATCCTCTCATCTTCATCTTCTATTCTTACAGTCATTTCATTTATATACCCTTTAACCTACAAAAGATTTTCAAAGTGACTGAAAAATAACAGAATGGTGGGAAGGAGAGGAGCAGAGAGAGAGAGAGAGACCTTCATCATATCATTCAATATAAGATGAGAAATGACCAGCACAGCGTTCTTCCTCACTGACACTGAAGGATCACGTAACCGGGCATATATATACTCTGTCCAAGGTTCTAAGAGGTTTGGGAAGCGAACTGCTAAATCGCCAAGCGCTATGGTGCAATTGGATCGGACAATTTCAGAAGGTGCACTTTCAGCAACAGTAAACAAGATTTGAAGATTTGCTTCGCTGAAAGTTGAGTATTTAATGTGAGGGAGTGCTTTCATGAAATGCTCATCGGTCCACAATAATGAGCAACTAGAGTCATGCGAAAGAAAAAAAATACTTACCAGAACTCTGCATCGATGATCATTAGCCTGCAAAGAGCAAGCATTGCAGAAGCTTGTAGGTCTGGGAACTAGATTCAAAAGAGAAGAAATTAGTAACTGTAGATAGTAACAAGAAAAAAATGTTTTAATGAAATACAGGAAGCCCAGTAGACTATAAACCTTTTGCAGCAATGTAAGATTCCTGCAGAGTTTTGAGAGAAATGGCCCGCAATGTCCTATGAGATTCTTTTCAGAAGAACAGCAGACAATTTCCTTTTCTGCTCTTTCAGCAAGGGACTCGATTGCAATATCTATGGTTGCACCAAGTCCCAGTTCGGCATTTATGCCTTGTGCCTGTTACACAATAAAACACAACCTGAACTTAACTGAAACAATGACAAGTGAAAAGTGACAAGTTCAGAAAGGACAGAGATTTAGCAGTCAAGCCAGAATTACCTCTGAACTTTTAGACATGTCAGACTGGAGATCCTCAGTGGTAGACTGAGATTTTTCATTCTTCCGTATCTGTTTCTGAATTTTCCTAACGGAATTCTCAATGTACACCAAATGATTTAGTGCTATATGGCTAATAACAAAAAGAAATCTACCCAGCTTTGAAGGTGATACTGATGACAGAGAGGCATCATTCTCAGTTTCATCTCCATTTGACACATCCTCGGTTCCTAAAACACTGAATACAGAACTGAGGGACTTCTTTGCAGTCTCGGTAGCAAAAATTTCAGGTGCAGGGTGTAGGGTATAGATGGTGCTTATAGCTTTATCTGCAGCTCCATACCATATTTTCTCAGGAATTGAGAAGCTTGTTACCAAACCTTGCAATGCAGCAAATACTCTACTGTTAGTATTTATCAGTTTGCCCTTGTCTTCATCTGATAATCTCTGCAAAGCAAGACATGCAGTTCTAGCAAGCAGAGGCTCCTCCTTAGCCCAGCGTCCAAACCCAATGTCAATAATATCTTGCAAGTGAGTACCCAAAATGCTGGGAGACGACTTAGCAGCCATACACAGAATTGATAGAGCTCCACGGCTTTGCACTGGTCTCACTCCATTTATGTTAAAGCAAAAATAGTCCCACAGTGCTGATACCTGCAAGAAGTCACAGAAAATATCCTCAGAAGCAACATAAGATATCACTGAACTGAAGTAATATAATCCAAAAAAAATGGTTATATTTGGGAAGCTAAGCTATATATGACTACAGTAATCGAAGAAAGAAAGACAACAAATCAGTGGACATGGAAAAATTCCAATTCCTTCTGTAATTCCAACTCATATTTAGAGGTCAATAATTAGGATCTTGAAGAAACAAGCATCTTAATTGCTCCAATCTGAAAAACTCTGGTGCTCAGTCAGTTTCAAATGTGTCACCACATTTATTTTTTCTTTACAACTGAATTATATATTTATATTTTAATCACCAAACTGCTCAGTTACTTTAGCTGGAACTAACAAATAATCACATTCAAAGTGGTAGCCAAAGCAAATTTGATAGGGAAAGAAGGGCGCACCGTGCTGGATGAAATTTCTGCTTTTGAAACTAAGGAACTAATTAAGCTCTCGAGAGCAGCAAGGTCACCAATGCTACAATCAATGGCAAGGTCTAACAAACGTTTCACTGTTTCTGTTGGGCTATTCCTTGTGTACAAAGTAATGAATGCACTCTCCACTGCTTCATATATTGACTTATCCTGAGAAAATACCTGAAAAATACAAAGGATCAAAGAATATTAACAAATACATAACAAGCACAAAAACCAGAGAGTTTTTGGGATATTACCAGAGGTAACATTTTCCTGAGTGCTGCTTCTGATCCTTCGATCTGAAATTGTCTGCATCTCATCAGTAAAAGGATGGTGTTCTCAACATCAGTAGCTGAGGATGATGCCAACAACTGAACAAGAATTGGCATTAACGAAGTTATACACTTTGAAAACCGCAGACCAGCTTCAAGTGATGCAACTAAAGCTCTTATTTGCTCCAAATTTGTTATATCCACAATCGTAGCATCACGATCATTCTGATCCTGACTTGATGCTAAACAGCTATCACTGATACTTTCATCTTGCCCCACAATCACTTCACCAGGCGAACAATCATTTACAACCTCATCTTTGTCTGGATTTGAAGGCTCCATTCCTTGTAATTTTTCCTTGTACTTTTCTAGAGTTGCCTCAAAGGTTGCAGTCCTTAACTGAGGCCCAAAAGGGTTGTGTTGCAGCATTGTAATGAGAAGCTGTAGTGCTGATTTTCTCACAATAGCACTTTTGTCCTCCAGTCTCCCTGAAGCAACTGAAGCCACTTCATTCCACAGGCCAATTGAGATAGAATTTTCTTCACAAAGCTCAGACCACACCTGAAGCACACGACTCCTTGTGTATGCTGACACATCCCTACAGCGCTCAATCAAAATCTCTAGCATAGCCTGCTTACTTCGAAGCCGAGCATTGCTATCACCCTCAACATCCTTGAAAGCCTTTGCAACCAGCTTTCCCAAAACTCCAACAAGAGCATTTCTGATCTTATATGACTCACCACCAAAGTGAGGTATCAGAACACCGATGTTGGTTGACATAAGCTTTGGTAAACGGTCTGCAAGTTCTACAAGGAATCTCCCAACATTATCAGCACCAACACTATCTCTTGCGTATTCTTTTGGGTCAGCCCGACCTATTTCCCTAACCAGGGAAATTGCGAGGCTTCCGTCACCAAACTTTTTCTCTGCGGAAGCAACTGCTTCTGCAAGATGAGGAACGGTGAAATCAAATTTGTGGATCAGATGCGAGACAGATGCACTGATTTGAGAAATTCTCTGATGCTTCGTGGCAATTGCTCCTATTATCCGGCACAGGCCATTTCTTGTATCCTCATCTTTTAACACACTTTGATTTTCACAGAGGACAAAAGTACACCTACATGTTATGAAAGTGATGTCATTGCAAAAAAAAGTGGGTTACTGGAAAGCATTGTAGTCAGTTTCCAGAACTTACTTTGAAACGAAAGAGAGATATCGTTCATCAGTTCCTCCAGGACCAAAAAGTAGCGAAAGGTCAGCTTCAAGAGAATTAGCAACTAGACTCATGATCCTGCCTCTTTGAGCTTCCCAATTCCAAGCATATACATGATTCTTCTTTCGACCGTGTGCTGTCACCTAAGTTCTCATGAAAAAATAAAGTCAACTCAAAAAACAAGAGCATAAATAATCTGAACAATTGTATCTTCTTCACAAAAGTCACCTTAACCCCTGTGCCGCTTTCAGCAGCAGATTCCTCAGTGAGAACAATAGAAATGAGAAAGAAGGAGTAGATCTTGAAGGCATTGCGGTGTGAGGCAATGCGATCATTGATTGGGGTAGTATCAGAAGGGGATGACATGGATGCCCGGGAAAGTGAGTCTATGTTGGGTAGAAGGACACTGAGGTTGGAGCGCAAGGTCTCAACGATGTTAAACTTAAGGGCTGGGGGTAAGCAATTGAAATCACGAACAATAGAATAGATGGCATCGAACACCTCCTGTTCCTCAATGCAGAATAGCTCCTTATCAGAAAGATCAAATGATGCACCTTCAGTTTGAATCAGAATAAGAAAAATAATCAGTTCACTTAACAAGATCTTTCATTCAAAAAAAATAAAGCACCAAAACTAGCTAGATCTCTATATTTTTTAATAATAAATTTCTAATTGCACGTTGCCACAGGTTAGAACAGCCAACATTGTCAATAGCAAGACTATAGCATGGAAATTAAGGGGAAAGGTCTATTCCCATCAAGCAATTGCTAATATTACAGAGACGACGATGACGAAAAAAGATTTATGAATAATTAAGATAGCTTGTTAGCTGCGCGCACCCAACTTTTCTGAAATCAGATCAAGTTTCCTAACCCCAGCCATGTTTAGTGCGGTAAGATACCAAAGCAACTGCAAGACCACAGGTTTCAAAATTGGTTGCAACTTGCAAGCAAGCTCAAACGCTTCTGTGGAAGCGACCACGAGCATTTGTCTGCAAACTCAATAATTTACATGCACGCACCGAATTGCCAGCTACATCCAAATCAGAAGCTCCGACTAACATTACTATCCAACAAAACCCTATTCTAGGGAATTTTAAGCAAGCGACGAACAAGATCTGAATCCAAAACTAGGAATTCTTAACGACTGGTACAACCCGACCAAACAACGAACCCAGCGGCGGCTGGGAGATGGCGGCACGTACCCTTGACGAACTCCTCGAGGTCGGCGGCGCGGAGGGTGGCGACGGCGACGGGATTCTGCGGCCGGAGCGAGGGCTCCTCGTCGCCGCCGCCGTCAGTGTCCCGCTCCAGATCCCGCAGGCTCGACGGGAACACGAACGGCGGGGCCATCTCGCCGCGGGAGGACGCCGGCGAGCGGAGGATGGGGAGGGGGAGGCGGAGGGGTTTGGGTTTGGGTTTGGGCTGGGGAATGGGAGGGGAAGAGTGGCGAGTGTTTCGAAATCGAGAGCGGGAGCCGTGAGATTTCGTGAGGTTGTCCCGACTGTATGACAGCGAGGGCCCACGCGTCACGTGTGAAGGTGGCACCGGTGGTTTGATTCGAACCGTTTGAATAGGCGGGGTTAGCTCGTGACCTCGTGTTGACTGTTTTTTCTTTTTCTTTTTCTTTTTTTTTGATAAATGAGCTCGTGTTAACTGTTGAGTAAAACCAACTGTTAGATCGATCAAATAACCAAAATATTCGCGTTTTCATAATATACCAAGAAGGGAGGTACCAAGGTCAACCAGTCATGTGTGCTAGGGCGATATGAGGGAGAAACATGTCTCTTTTGAGCATCCACGTTCATTCCACATGTCAAATGTAAATCCATTTTCGTACGACTGTTAGCGGGGTCCAAGGCACTTAAACTTTTTATGTTGTTTGCTTAATTTTTAGCCTAATTACCGTAATACTCCCTCTGTCTCATAATAGATTAGATTTTAGTACATAGCACGAGAATTAGGAAGAAATGAAAAATGGGTTTTGCATAGGAAACGAGGAGAAAGATAGACGTCTTTGGATTCATTGATGGTGCTCACCTTGTCTTCCTAAGCAAAGTTTACAATGTTTAGTTCCTTTATTTACTCAATTTACCATTGTTTGGTCAAGAGAGCCAATTTGGCTCGCTTTGTCGAGCGAGTCGCTCGGCCAGACAAGGAAACAAAGTTGCCTAGGTCAGAGATCTAAATTTGCCATATAGGGCCATGTTTAGTTTTCCAAATTTACCCCCAAATTTCACTATGCAAAAAGAAGATTCCCCATCACATCAAAATGTCGGCACATGTATGAAGTACTGAATGTAGATGAAATAAAAAACTAATTGCACAGTTTTGTTGTACTTTGCGAGACGAACATTTTAAGCCTAATTAATCAATGTTTGGATAATTATTACAAAAAAACAAAATTGCTACAGTTTCAAACAGTGATTCGGGGTGCCCTAATTTGGGGATCTAAACAAGGCCTAGGTAGAGATGTATTGTAAAAAGAGAAATGTGTATTGAAAAAGTGAAAACGACAACTAATTTAGGACACGTGTAAAAGGCTAGGGAAACAAGTATCATATGATGGAGGGAGTATGGTAACGAGCGACACAATTTTTTTTAAACCAATGAGGTGCGATGATGAGACCTACTGTCTCCATCTCAACAGAGTGTTGTTGCAGTCCTTTCTTACAAAATCAATAAAATCTTAAGCTCACCGAATAATAAAAAAGCACTAGTGTACCGAATAGGTGTCATTCATTAATTTAAGAATTTTTTATATTAAACCTATCAAGAGACACGCATTGATAATACTGTTTTCTACTAATTTAGTTAAATTTAAGAAAACAATTGACTTAGTGGAACCAAATATTACATTCTATAAGATGTTATTGTTTTTTTTGTATAAAAGCAATGTTTATCTGCACAAAAAAACACTATTTTCAGGAACATAGCACATTTGTGCTACAGACTACAATATTGCATCGAAGCTCTGAATCTCTGAAACATGAAGAGGCTGCATACATGGGTGGATGCTCCTGCCCCCTATAGCAAGGCCAGCATCCAGCAACATGTCCCTATAGCCGAAGGAGGTGTCGTCGGCGACGTCGAGGCTCATAACGCTCTTGTGCATCGCCCTGTATTCCTCCTTTATATGTCGTGTGAGAAAAACCCTCTACACTATCTATCCTTTCCAATAATCACAGCGATACAGTACAATTCGTTCCCATCCCTCAAAGAGTAGAATTCATCCCTCTGGACTATCTGAGCACGGTAGTCGCAAAAAAATGACTATCTGAGCATGGTGTAACTGTTGTTCGCACTCGGATTGAAGGGGGTGCAAAGGCTGTCATGACGAACGGAACACTCGCCCTACAACGTGTGCGGGCCATCTATTCCCTTAGCTCTGTTTTCTTTTGGTTCTAAGTAGGAGAAAAGTAGAAATGCTTATAAACTAGCAAAAACCTCTCGTGTTATTGTATCTCAATATCAGTATCGCCCTAGCATTTGGTAAACTCATATGGTTGTCTCCTGTTTGTTGTAATCTTGCAAGAGCATCTCAAGAGTACCCAGTAATCCTTCTCAATCCTTGATTTCTGAGAAGAATGAAAAAAATCATCTCCAACAACTCCTAAACTCATCTCTCAGTCTTTTAGCACTTGGAAAAACCCCTTTTGTGCGTGAAGATGTGCGGACTCCAATAGTACCTATATTGTTTCCCCGCGCTGTATGCATAGGCCAATTTAAAGGTGGAAGGCGTGGGAAAGAATAAAGATTACAAGAGAGTTCCTGATGCAAATGTACAAGAGAAAAAAAGATATATAAAATTGGTTAGAAATAGTATATGATTCCTTATGTAAAATTGTATTCTAATGAATTATTGGAAACCGTTAGAGATGACCTTATTTATTTCTCCTATTACTTTTTGGTAAGTTGGAAAACAACATCATTTTAGGATAAAACTATTGGGTACTTTTGGAGACGATGCTCTAATAGCTCACTGATGTTTGAATAAACAATGAACATGTTGCTTTTTGAAAGTGGGCCTTGAATTGAAGAGTTTGTAGCGTACAAATTCACAAGTGACAATAGCATTTTTTTAGGGGCAGGTTGCGATAGCATTGATAAAACTTTCCTCAGTTTTTGAATCGGCCGCTGATGTATTGATCGGCTTCTTAGGTAATGTTTTATACCTTGCGCATTGGATAGCATTATTTGAACAGAGAACAGGATGGGGACCAATTTAGCTTTTACCCTAGAGCCAGTTCCGTCTAGACCATTATAAAAGATGCAACTTCATTGTATGACACCGGTTGACCACCAGTTCACAAATGTCGTCCCCTATGAGCCACTACCGTGAACTTTGCCTCATTTGCTGAAATTTGGCTTATACTGATGCTTATGCTGATTTATTGTGAGAGAAAAACATTGTTCGTTCGCTAAAAAGTACTACTGAAGTAGTTAAGCGAACAGGGGTAAAATGTCCATACTACTACTTGAATGAACAGAGCTTGATTATGAATAGGGGTAAAGAGATTATGACCAGCATGCAGAAATCTGTAGTTGTCAAACAATTCAAAGCAGTGCAAATTTCTTATCCTAATTCTCAATGAAGTAGCCAGAAAGCCTAGAACGAATGCATTCAAAATAATCTTTTATGCATGGACAAAGGGGCAAGCCTTTGGAGCTTTTTTTTTATCCTGAGCATAGAATTTAAGGCGGTAAGGCGAGGTGCGGCGAGCTACCCCTTCCAGACGCCTAGGCGTTTAAGGCGCGCGGCGAGACGACACCATACACATATCTTAATATACAATACCACAACAGCTTAGAAGCAAATCATACCACATAATACCATAATTAATAGTTCTGCTAGAGCAGCAGTTCACAACATAAATAGCAAAATAGCAAATCTGAAATCTCTCACCTCTCCCAATAACAACAAATTAGACTAGTGAGATAACATAATCTAAGCATGACCATTCAAACAGTCTCTCATCTCCATTCTAATTGCAGTGGTAGTTTTGATGCATGCTTTTGTGTCTCCAAAGCCACCAGCCAGATGTTTCTTCACCCTTTTTATGCCTCCATAAAATGAGACACCACACAGGGAGCTTGCAACCACATCTTTATTTTGAAGGTTTGGCCAGTAGGCATACTTCCATCCTGGATCCTCAACATTTCCCTTCCGAGCTGGATCAGTCTTAGGATCATAATCACTGGTGATGCAAGATGAACTTGCCATTGTGCTATCAACTGTAAAAACAAAGATGGACTTATACACCCATAGCAGAGCAGAGTAGAAGGAGGAGAGCACGACTACAAGAAGCAGAGCAGAGGAAGAAGGGGAAGGAAAAGCAGAGCAGCAGAGGAAAGAGGAGGGGAGGATTGGAGCAAGACCAGGGGAAGGAGACGCCGAGACAGGAGGACATACCCGCAGTCGTGGATGGGGCGGAAGTCGCGGACGTGGATGGGGCGGGAGTCGCAGCTCGCGGTCGCAGGCGCCGCCCGATTTCAGGTGCGCCGCCGGCCCGCCGTGCTCTTCTCTCTCCCTCTCGCCTCCCTTTCCTCCCTGGCGCGGATGTGGAGTCTTGGCGGCAGATATACGCGTGCAGCTCCTCCTTTTCCCTGCGCGCAGCTCCTCCTTTTTCCCGCGCGCTCGCAGCTCCTCTTTTCCCGCCCCGCACGAGCGCAGCTTCTCTTTTCCCGCCCCGCGCGCGCATCGCGCCGCTCTTCCCCGCGCGCGCTTTCGTTGTCGCGGCGTCCACCTCAGCGGATCCGACGCCTAGGCGACGACTTCTGCTGTGAGGCGACGCCATACCCGAGCAGGCCACGGCGAGCACGACGCCGCATTTCAAAAACCGCTCGGACGACTTGGCGTCGCCTAGGCGACGCCTTAAAAACTATGATCCTGAGCTTAGAGGAGGATTCCTGAAAAGTTCATTGATCTTCTCCTATTCTTGGCATCACTGTCAGCACATGAACCACAATTTTGCCCTTTTGTTCTCTGGCTTTTCCTATTACTGCAATCACCCAAATATGCTCTTCTTGATCCATATATTGAGATCAAAACAAAGGCTGCTTTAATTAAACAAAAAAAAAACCCATGCTATGAAAGGGTTTGAGATAATGCCTGACACAGCCATAAATTGCAACGGCCTGCATAAAATTGGGCATCAATGCATGTGTAGTACAGCCTAAATCGTGTAGCTATGACAGTGAATCCGATGCAGCAGTGCAGACTCCAGCATTGATAAGCTGAAACTATGTTCACCGGAATTCATGAAGCTTCTGAATAATATGTTACACCAGTTTCAGTTTGACTATTCAATAAGAAAATTACACAAAATACTTGGCACATAACCATCAAATTAGATTGGTGATAAAGGAAAGAACACTTCTCATTCTTGAAAGCAAAACAAAATGCTAACTATCAGTATCTCTTAATAAACCACTATCAATGAAGATGTTGGAATCTGGGAAGTTGAGAAAATGTAGATTAGTTCTAAGGTGGACCTTAGGCTTTTGTTCAGTAAATCAGTAATTTTTGGCAAAGAATTTTTTTCTTCAGAACTCAGTCACAACCTGCAGTAAAAAAAGGGGTAATAGAACATTAAACGGGCCAGATTAGATGAAGATACTAAAGTGAATGGAGAACTGCTAAACCTTACATAGGCAATGTCACAAACACATGGCATGGAAGATTACAAGCAAGATCTGATTATCCACCAACAGGTCATGCTTGAATCACTTTGGATGCCTGCTACACCAAGGGCACACACCCCCACTCCAGCCACCCCTCGGGATAGGGAAAGACAGTGGCCAGAGAGCTGTTCTACACCAGGAACTTCTTGAAACATTGGCAAGGTATTCGAAAATCAGAAGAACACAGGACTGAGCAGAACAAAATTTAGACAGCTGCCAAAAAAAAACTATATGTTAAAGAGTTAAAAAAGCTGACATGCTTCCTTGTCTTTAGACACTGAATTGTAGTCGCAAAGTTTTGAAAAACTAATGAATAAGCACCCTGTTCGTTTGCTGGTTTATTGTGGCTGAAAGTACTGTTCGCTGGTTTGTTGTAAGAGAAAAACACTGCTGGATGGCTGCTGATTCTGCTGATCTAGCGAAACGAACAGGGTGAAGAAAGCAAACAAAATTGCAATTACAAATAATTATGTATGACGAATATTCATAAACAACAAAATGTAATACTAAAAGACACGTTTTCTACAAAATAACACTTGATTACCATTTCTGTTCTTTTATTTTCTATTCCTTAGCCATTCCGATTTCCACAGAATACATTTTATTTATAGCTAGTCAAACTCAAGATACTTTAACATGTTACTGTGCTAGAATTGCATTCTTTTGTGGATGGATGGATGGAGTAGCATTTAAGTGAAGATGGAGGCTTGTTTCATGATATTGGTTGTAACATACTGCAATCAGTTTCCACTTCTTTTTATTTGGATGAGAACATATTACACCTCCATGAACTTCAGCGCCACTAATCCAGTCCTGACCTCAACAAAAGAAATTATAGTACTCCTACAGTGACATAACGCTATTGAGGGAACACATGCACCGCAACAGTCAAGATCAAGAACATGGATGAAAAACTGGTATGAAGGGGATGACAGACCCCACGGAGTTGATCTGACGTGAGTATGGCAGAGGAGGCAGCCTCCTCCTCCCTCACAGCTGTGTAACTGAAACATGTGAACAGCACAAAGCAAAAGCACAATGAGAGCATGGGAGAATAATGGCCATGTAGAAGAGGTATATATATGAACTGGAAAAGCAATGAAATGAAGCAATTCATATGGCCATTTTGTGAACAAGAACCAAGGGAAAGTTATTAGTGCAGAAACAATATAAGATACAGCAACAACACAAGATGAAGAACAGGCAGTTAATTTGGTAATTCCAAATGTCATTAATTGCACGGACAAAAGTAAAGGTCAGATGCGGTGAGTCGCTGATTACAACCTTAAAAAAGTTTCCAACAAAATGGAATTTCAGTTTGTATACATGTTACCGAATCCAAACTTGCAAGGAACAGAATATCAATCCTTCCAGTATAGTCAGCGTAATCAATAAAAGATTTATGCACAAAGCACTTACTTTGTTGATGGAGCACTGGACAACTCAACCGTCTGAGAGCCAAGATGATTACAAGATGGGCTAATAACTGAGAATTGAAAGGTGCCAATAAAATTGACAGACATGAAACAAATCAAACATACAGAAACAGAACAGCTTGTGGCAAAAAAAAAAAGATTCACATCACATCGAAGTCGGCACATAGATGGAGTACAAAATTTAGATGAAATTAAAAACTAATTGCACAGTTTTGTTATACTTTGCGAGACGAACGTTTTAAACCTAATTAGTCAATATTTAGACAATTATTATCTAATAAAAACAAAATGACAGTAACTCGGCACACGCGGCGAACCAAACACGGCCTGGGACGATGCAGCGGCTGTTGGCTTTGGACACGGAAGATGGAGAATGATGAGAAGGGAACGCAAAACGGACCCCCGCAGATATATATGCCCCGCAGCCGGGCAATCCTGGGCTCCATCGGATGCGAATAGGCCAGACCTAACCGCAAGCCGGGTTGGGTTGGGCCTTTTTAGCTCGGGCGAATAGGCCAGGCCTAACTGCAAAACCGTTTCAGTTTGGAGTTTTTTTTTTTTGTCTCTTCTTTTAATATCTCTTTGGCATTGCTTACAGAGTATGTAGAGAGGATGTGCTGAGAAACAGGCAGCGAGGAAATGCACAAAGCAGCAGCACTGATGGACAGGAGAAAGTGTGGACAAGCATTTGGAAGTTGAACTGTCCAAACAAACTGAAGCACTTCTTGTGGCGATTCACACAGAACAGCCATCCACTGAGAGTAAATTTGACACATAGACATAGAGGCATGCATATTGATACAGTGTCCAGTGTGTGAACGGCTTGATGAGGATGGGGCACATCTTTTTTTTTAAGTGCAAGACTGTCAGAGAAGTCTGGTCACTCCTGAATCTAGAATCGGAGACAAAGGCTATGGCAGAGTTACAATCAGCGCGAACCGTTGTAGAACTCATACTGCAGGCGCCTGAACAGAAGAGAATAATCATGGTGATCACATTATGGGCATGGTGGTCTGAACGAAATAAGATTAGAGAAGAAGGAAAGAGAAGACCAGCAGGAATTATTGCACAGGGAATCAAAATTTATGCAGCTGAGGTCCTAAATATGTTGCCAATGCCAAAACCCAAAGCTCCAAGGCAGTGCGAGCGATGGAAGAAGCCACCTCCAGGAATTTTAAAGCTGAATTGTGATGCATCATATATGCAGGAATCATCGATGGGGGCATGGGGCTTTGTTATCAGGGATTCTGATGGCGATGTTGTGTCGTCAAGCAAAGGCAAAGTGAATCATCTGCTTGGGGCCTTCCAAGCTGAAATTATTGCCTGTTTACATGGGATTCAGGAGGCTGCAAGATTAGAAATAAGTAATTTGATCCTAGAAACAGATGCTCTGCAGGTCAAGTATGCTTTCTATTCAAATGACTATGATGCTACTTCGTTAGGTGGATTGATTGCAGAGATGAAGCTCTTGGTACAAGCAAATTTTCATTGGTTTAAATGTGATTTTGTCCCTAGAGAATGTAATAGAGTAGCTCATGTAATAGCTGCTAGTGGGTATGGATGTGAGCAAGGGTTTGAGCAAATCATGAGTTCCCTCCCGGCGCACATTAATGTAATAGTTGCTGATGATTCGTCAGTTCATGAGTAATAAATTTCCTACCCAGTTAAAAAAAAAACTCTTTGGCATTAAAATTTCCGAAAAAAATAATAAAGATAGATTGGGATACCAAAAATTCAGATGAAATATTTAGAGTTTATAAAAATATCTCTAGATATTTCAAAAAATAGATTTAACTTAAAGAAAATAGAAAGTTCCCAGCTTCCCGAGAATTATAGAGCTCATTCCCTTGCCAGAGCTGTTGGAATTCAAGGAGGGTCACCCTAAGCAGGGCCGTCGACAAGGGTGTGCGAGGTGATCAACCGTACAGGGCCCCATAAATTTGTGGGCCCCCAAGTGCAACTTTTCTATCCCAGCCTAACAGCCTCAAAGCCGTAGTGTATGCTTGCGGTCTGCAAGTTCGTTAAATCAGAAAATCGCCCAGTCCAGAACGCGCGTGCGTAGTGCTTGCCCTTGGGCCCTCCTGTCCTATCCTGAACGTTAACTTAAAATTCTTCTGTAGCCATATCAGAGTACAGCCACGGGCCACCACAACTAGAGGATACCGATGGGCAAGATTTATTTAGGGATCAGTTAAATTTCATTCAGAATTTATTTTTTTTGAGCAAATTCATTCAGAATCTATTCAAGGATCCTATATGCTCCCTTGATATTATAAAGTGTGCTTTAATTTTATTGGCTATATATTTTTTCTATAAACTTAAATTTTAGGGGGCCAATTTACATTTCGCTCCGAAGCCCCGAATTTCTGGAGACGGCGCTGACCCTAAGGAGGTTATAGACATAGGCAAAGAGGTCGCCTTCATCTGCGAGGTCACTTGCATGGGCTGCCTAGACTGGCGGGATTCATGGCTACTAGACTAGGTGGCCATGTCACATGATGCAGCGACATGGACACCTTGCATGGGTGCGCTTTGCAGGCTCGTCGACATAGGAACCATGTACGTCGTGCTCTAGGTCTTTTGAATTGCATGTGGAACGAGCCATGTTGGTGTCTGTTTTAGAGCAGCCTAGGTTGGACGAAGATTACTCCGATACGGAGGAGGATATTATGGGTCGCGTGTTGTCGGTTCAAGCAATGCCTAACGAAAACCCAATCATTTCGATGTCAGTGCTAGGCTAAGCACCATCATTTTGATGGCAGCGCTGGACAACAAACTGGACAACTAGCGTGCGATGTTGTTCATTGGCTCTCTTGGGCTGCCTGTGGATGCGACGGTTCTTGCCTCACCATCGTGCATACACGTCTCCCATGGACACGAGGTCGACCTAGTATCACGACGCAGTGAAAGATTAGCAGCAAAGAGCAAAGCACGACCTGCCAAGCTGGAGGCCCAAGCAACTGGTGTACTACAAGAAGTTGGGACTGGCAACCATGAGATACAATCAGTTACATCAGTGTTCAAGACATTTCGGGAAATCTTCGTCCAGCCCCAGTTGTCCTCCAGCAATGGTAGCAATATACCAAGCTATTTTACCACTCAATGGTAGTGACTCCTAAGTGACTTGTGTGTCTTCTTCTAACTCGCGCCCTTCCTCTTCCACCACCCCCGCGCTCCTCTTCTGCTGCCCCGGCAAGCAGCAGCCACGCCGCCCACCTCCCGCCCCCGCCGCTCCGTCCCACCCTCCCCTAACCTCACGGAAGCTCGCCGGCGTCGTCCTCCCACCCCGCCTCCACCTCCACCACCGGCGGCCGACGGCGACCTACCTCACTGGGCCACCTGCAATCTGCCCCCGCCCACCCTAACCATAGCAGCTCACTGGCGAGCACCGCCGTGATGCCCTCATCGCCTAACTAGTTGTCTCCCATCGCCCTTGAACCCGCCACCACCGCCTGTCACGGTCACCTCTCCCTAACCACCAGATCCCTAACCCTAACTATGTCGCTATCTTCTTCCTCCTTGGGGGACGTAGGTGCATGGGAGAGGGAGAGGAGAGCAAGGCATGCGGGCGGCCCGGGTCGCGTGTTCGGCATGGAGCACGACTGGGCGCGTGATAAACTTTGCGAAAGTGATAGGGCCCTGTTTGACAGACTAGGACTAGTGATTAGCTAACTGGTAGTTAGATGGCTAAATATTAGCCAATGGCTAATACGGTGTGGCAAGCGTCCGAACGTCCGCGTCCGGACGCACCTCCTGCGCCTGCGCCCGCATCTCATCCCACGCTTGTGTCTGCATCCCATCCCGCGCTAGCAACCCATTCCGCACCCGTATCCCATCTTGATTATGCCTCATGTCAGCCCTTGGCGTTGCGTCTCCACCGCGTGGCTCCCCCATCCCCGCCTCACGCTATGCCCCCACAGCGCCGCGCTCCTTCCCCCGCCGTGGCACCATCCCCCGTCACGTCCCGTCCTCCACCGTGCTCTGTCTCCACCGCGCTCCACTCCCGTTGCAACGTCTCATCTCTAGTTGCAACATATATGTATAGTCATTGCAACATCTAGATGAAACACATGCAACATACTTGTAAAACAGCTGAAACATTTATAACACACACTTGCAACATACATCTGAAATAGTTGAAACATTTGGAACATGCACTTGCAACATACGTGCATAGCCATTGCAACATATATAACACCAGATCTACTTTTGCAACATCCAGATGAAACACATGCAACATACATTTAAAACACATGAAATATACGGTTGCAACATGCACTTGCAACATACGTGTATAGCCATTGCAACATATACAACACCAGATCTACTTTTGCAACATCCAGATGAAGAAACACATGTAACATACATTTAAAACACATGAAATATACGGTTTATACAGTTGCAACATATGCTCGTCTATTTGCTGCTTAGGCAAATGGATGCTTGCCGACGCAAAGCTCGACATCGGCGTGGAGCTCGATGCCATAAAGTAGCATGGAGGGCACCGTTGCGGAGCACATCGGCGGCAGGCGGATGAAGCATAGAGGCGGTGAATCCACGCGGGCGGGGCGCGCGGCATGCGCGGGCGAGCCGTCTGGATGGACGGACGCCCTATAGATCGAAAGCATTATCGTGGTTAATAAGTACTACTGTCTTAATACAAAGTCCTTTTACGCACCTCAGCCCGTTTTCCCATCAGCATTAGTGTGTGCTCGCTTTTAGATTTTTTTTATCTCGTCTGATTCACGGGAAGCAAACGAATCATGCAATAATCGATCCATTAATTCCCGTTTACTAGGGCAACCTTCAGCTTGCCGATGACTTCCCGAGCGTTCGCTTCGAAGCCTCACACGAAAATGCTCTCGCCTGGCTACGCACGACGCATCCCTTCTCCCCGTCGAGCTCGCTCACCGCAGCGTGATCTTCTCGTGCGTCACCAAGCCGTAGTCGCATGCCGCCGCGGCCGCAGCACCACGCCAGTCACCTCAGTCAGGATGGCCGCGTTCATTTCTGCTCCGCGTATAGTGGCACGTGACCATCGACCACGGGACCTACAGGCGCGGCGGGCGCGAGCGCCTGGAGGCCGACGCGGCCACGCCGTACGACCACGTGCGGTATTTCACTCACGAAGTCTTCTCAACTATGGTTGTTTCTCTGGTGCATGCATGCAACACTTCGTTTTGAGCAGTAGTGGAGCAACAGAGTAATTAATTGGCCCCTCGATTCTTCGCCCCGCCTCCTATTATGGCTATATGAAAAACCAGTCACGCCAGATATACCGAAATGGAGGGAATAGTTGTTAGCCCATGGAATTGAAACTAGTCCTAGAAGATGCTTAAATGGTATTTATTAGTACTAGAACTAGTGATTATTTGGGTGATTAATGGTTTGCTGATGGGGAGTTGGAGGCTGTTTAGAGTTGTAGGACAGTAACTAACAACCTTCTTATGTTGTTTTTTTTGCGAGAACAATCTTCTTCAGTTGACTGTTGATGTTGCTTAATTTTGAAGAAATTGGTTTCCTCGGCTAGTTTTAGCGGTAGTTAGATAATTTTAGTGTTTTCTTTAAATAAAACGAATTTCAATGGGCTTTAGATGATGGGATTGGACCGGTTAGGTGTTAGATCGAGGCGGCTCCGCGGCTGGGTGAACCAGTAAGTGGGCGGCCGTGACTTGTGCAAACGGGCACAGGAAGGTTCCTGAACGTGTTGCCGCTCAGCTGAGCATGAGGCTGTTATCTTCTTCCTTTTCTTTGTCTTCCTTTCTTCTTGTTTTTTTTATGTGAACCACAATGATTTACAAATAGGCTAGATTACTCTGCATTATGAATCAGGAACATTAGTACAAATTAAGGGTTCATGGGCATTCTACTGATTTAATATAGAAACATAAAATCCCACATAACTGAAAATGTTGGTAAGCATAAGCTGTACAAGGGAACATTCTATGGTCCAGGATCATGGACCAACATGGATGCATCCGTCTCCATAAGTTCTTGCTTCTTTGGCCCCCCAGATCACGTGTAATCCTAGCTGTACTTGATCAATGCGACTCCATCATCGGCTGATACGGTTGCATGTAAGCGTGTTAGTACTAACAAAGTGGATTTGATGATGCAGCGTTGGCAGTTGGAGAGCTTCATTTAAGCCTCTCTGAGATGACAACTGAGCAATGACTGTCTTTCGGCTCGACAAACTTAGACAATATAGGTAAAATTTGAAGCTTAGGATTTGCTTCGATGTATCGTTTTTCCTTACAAAATGTATGTATCCAACAATTAAGAGAATGAGGAATATGTGAGAAAAATAGGGAAAAGTGGTAGTGTCGGCGTAAGAAACGGTGGTTCTAGCACCAACGAGTAATGTGTGTCTGCGCGTCAGAGATTCGGATGGTGTGCAAGAAGAACACAAGCGATTTATACTGGTTCGGACCGAAGAATACCCTACGTCCAGTGGGGGAGGTGAGTTCTGTATTATCTTGCACCGAAGTGCTTGTAGTAGGGGTTACAAGCGGGTGAGAGAGGGAGGAGCTCCCAAGTCTTAAGGTGTGAGTGGAGTGTGTGTTCCTCTGCTGGTGCCCTCGCAAGATCCAGAAGAGTTATCTGTTCGTGTGTCTCGTGTCGTTGTTGTTTGGAACGGTCCCGTATGCTCCTTTTATAGTCTCAAGGAGGTGCGGAGTTACAAAATATTGGTGCATGGTGTGACCCTTGTTGGAGAAGAAGCTCAGAGGCCTCGGGAGGGCCTTATCCGGTGGCGACGTGGTCCGCACTGTGGAGGCATAGCATTGGTACTTCTAGCACTGCTGCTACATGTCCAGGCATGTGTGCCACTGTTGAGGGAGTGGTTTCTGTCCTTTGATGTTGTAGCGACGTGCCCTGTCATACCTGGTCTTGTGGCTGGCGTGGCGTGCTCGTCCTTGTAGTTTGACTGGCGTAGAGGGCCGAGGTCTCGGAGGCAGAAATTACGGTGTGACCTTATCCTGATCGTGGGAATAGTGGTCTAGAGCGGCGTTTCGTACGCCGCGTAGGCACGAATCGTGCGTATAGTGCCAGTATAGGTGGCATAGAGGCCAGTAGCTCTTCCCCATGCCTGTTATGGGCGACGACGTGGTGATTTGACCCCGGTCATTCCTGACTTGTCCGGTTGGGCAGACGCAAGAACACGTGAGTGACGTCACAGGGGGTCACGAGCGCGCCAATGGGGGAGCGGCGTCAGAGGCCGATCTCGGGCAAGGCGGAGACGGATAATGTCGTTTCTGGGGCTCAGACGAGGCGACGATTGTTGTCGTGGGTTGGCTTGTGTCTGAGACCCTAAAGCTGAGGCCTCAGGCGAGTCAGAGGTGTTTCGAGACCTCTCTGTGTGAGGCCTCAGATGAAGCGGGGAGATGGGCTGGTTTGCTCACACGTCTTGCTGGAGGCCTAGAAAGGGAGAATTTAGCCCGTAGGTTTCTTTAGTTGATTTTTCTCTTAAACGGGGTAGATTAATGTTTGGTTTGCTTCTTTTTTGGGGGTGGCCGGGTAGTTTTTCACCTTAATTTGGGTACCCCTAATTGTGGTACCCGATAGTAGCCCCCAAGACTGTGGAGTAGGGATACTCCTCCAGAGGCTGTCCGTCGGGTTTGCTATTTGTCGGGCTTTTAGCCAGGTCATCGTCGGGACCTTGGCTTGCCTTTTTATTGCTTTTTTCCGAGGGGTGCGCGCGAGCGCACCCGCCGGGTGTAGCCCCCGAGGCTTTGGAAGGATAGGATATGCTTCCAAGGTCTTGACTTTATGTGGAGTGTAAATACGAGGCCTCGGCCTTAGTGCAAGGGTAGCCCCCCGAGCCTCTGCCCATGGCGAGAGGTCGGTTAAGGGCGCCTCATCTTTTTTTCATGTCTTTCACGCACCTCCTTCGTCGAGAGGAGGGGAGGAATATGCCATGCTATCCTTGGTGGGCGGTCGGTAGCATTTCTATCAAGCATTTTAACGGGTAAGTCCGGGTGGAGGTCCGGGCCCTGTTCGCTTAGGGTCGGCCTGAGACTCGTTCCAGGTCACCCGAGGGTCGTCCAGTGGACCTCAGATCTGTTTGATGGGCTCTGAGGGCTCGACACCTCCCTCCGATGGGATCCCACTAGTCAACGCCTACGGGGTCCTGGACATGGCTTAGGGTGCCCCGGGCACTATTGTTTGAGCTTGGCCGCAGAGGGGCTCACCCTTACCCATCTCTGACTCTTTTGTCCTGGGGCGACTGTTGAACTCTAGGAGAGCTAGCCCTCGAACCCCTGGACCGTAGAGGGTTTCACACCCGTGGTTCCTTCTCGGAGAAGGTACCTAGTGAGAGGGTCGGTCGTCTGCTACATGCAGAGGATGGGCGCGCCTTTTTAGGCGGCTTTCTTGAGGAGGTGGAACGGGTGCTACCATGGCCACGGTGGGATGGGACGTTTCGCCCATGGGCAGGTGCAGTTAATGCAGTGCATGCGCACGCACGATTAGCGAGAAAAAAGAGAGTAATTATGGCAATTTCTGCAGTTTTAGCATTAAATGCGTAGGATTTAGTTGTCTCCTTAGATTCGCTGGTTCACCTTCCTATTTTTGCTATATAAGCACGCGCCGGACGCTGTGTCTCCTTACCTTGCCATTTGCTCTTGCCTCCCTTGTTCCCGTACCGCGGTCGTGAACAAGGAAAACCAGAGTAAGGAGAGAGAGAGAGAAGAAAATGGAAGAAACCACCCTTGCTACCGTCGTCCTATCGTCGCCAATCTCATGGCCACCGCTGCATTGCCCGTGGAGCCCTAGAGCCGCTCTTCCGTGACCCAGGAGAGGCTGGAGGAGCTCATCGAGGAGGGTCTTATCTGTCCCATCACTAGCGCCGTTGCGCCGGAGTGGATCGTGCCGGAGGAGGGCGTCGACGTGCCGAATCCGCCCATGGGTTATGTCCTCAACTTCGTGGCATTCCATGAGCGGGGGCTAGGGATTTCGGCTAGCCGGTTCCTGCGGGCGCTCCCCTTCTGGTATGAGGTGGAGCTTCACAACTTCAACCCCAACTCCATCACGTAGGCGGCCATCTTTGCTGCCGTGTGCGAGGGGTACCTGGGTGTCCCTCCCCATTGGAACCTCTGGCTCCACCTCTTCAAGGCGAAGCACTTCACCAAGGCGACCGAGAGTGGAGGCTCGCGGAAGATGGTGAGAGCCGGTGGTTGTACCCTTCAGGTGCGTCAGGAGCGGTTGAGCTTGTACATCCCCGCCCAACTTACGTCATCGAACAGGGGATGGCAGGAGGGCTAGTTCTATCTTCGCAACGACGACGGCTAGCTGCCCCCGTACACGGGCCGCGTCGTGACGGAGAGGCTGCTCAAGTGGAGATGGGGAGTCCCCGGTGCTGAGCAGCCTCGGCTGCAGCCCCTGCTTGATGCCCTGAAGAGGCTGCAGGACGGCGGGCTGACCACGACCGGGGTTGTTGCCACCTTTCACCTGCGACGTGTGCTACCGCTGATGGCACAGCGGCTGTGCTTGGATCAAATGGAGGGAGCGCCGTTGGAGGGGTGTCGGATGTCTGACACTTCTCTTAAGGCGATCGAGGTTACCAGGAGGGTGACCTACACGATGGCCGCGGGGTTCACCATGGCGGACCTGAACCAGGTCAAGATGCGTCCCACCTAGGGATTCATCTCTGGTGAGTTTGACTACCCTTCGCATACACTTTCCATCCTCCATGGGTCTCCTTTTCTATCGCTGATGTAGTTCCATCATTAGGGGTTGGAGAGGACGGTGAGAGATTCCGAGCCCTCGGTTCTATAGGACCACGAACGGCGGGAGCGGAACCACCTCTTGGCCAAGGAGCAGAAGCAGAAGAAAGATTCAACAAAGAAGAAGCATGACGAGACCATTCGTGTGAGAGAGGCCCTGGAGAAGCGTCGTCGGCAGCAAGCGCGATGGACTTCCCCAGGAAGAGTCCCCGTCGGAGCCAGACTCGGACAATGAGGACTTTGACATTTTTTCAGATGAGGAGGAGGAGCAGGACTTTAGGGGCGTGGTGCCCCCACAAGGGGCTCTTACCAGGGGGCTAAGGCCTCAGCGGAGCTCGGTGCTCCCGGAAGAGAGGGCAGGGGTCTGGTCCCTTGGCCCTAGTGAGATGACGGTGCTGCAGGGGGTGCTACCTCGGCACCGAGGCCCGAAAGGCCCGGGGAGCCTGACGCTCCCAGGAGGAGGTGGAGATGCCTCGGAGTAGAGGTCTGCCCCCTCTGGGACGTCGATGACTGCGCCCGAGGCAGAGGCGACAGGCAAATCCTTCGAGGAGGTACCTCCGCCCCCCCCTCAGAGGACCGAGGAGGTGGCCGCGACTGCCAGAGGTCAGCCTCCAGCTCATGATGCCCCAGTGTCACCTGACCTAGGGTCTTCCATGGCAGAGGTCTCTGTTGCCATGCCGTCGCTGCCGTCGCTGCCACCCCAGCGATAGGAGCCTAGGGCGAGGGCGGCCATGACGGTCGTCACGGCAACGAAGAAGCAGAAGATGGTCTTCCCCAAGTCGAGGTATGTGCGATGAGATAATTTCGTGCTCTTTTATGGCTCTTCCTTATTCTCTTAACCAACCTGCTTCACCTCTTCCCGCAGCGTGCGCCAGAGGGCCGGGGTGCCTCCCTTGGCACCCCATAAGGCACTCAAGTCAGTTGCCCTCTCCTCTCCCGGCGAGGCCGGTCAGATGGCCCATTGGGTGGCTGCTGCTAGGGCTGCCCTTCAGCACGGAGCCGCCTTGATCCAAGCTGACGAGGCGGTACGGGCCGCATAGGAAAAGACAGCCATCGAGGCTGAGGCTGCTGAGAAGCAAGAGGCTGAAGTGGCCATGGTTGGCGAGGCCTCGGTGACCAAAATTGATGAGGCCACGATGGCCAAAGTCGATGAGGCCAAGGCGGTCAAGGCCTTCAAGGAGGTGATGCTTGTTGACACGGGGAAGATGGCGGTGGAGGCGACCTCAACGTCGCCCCGGATGGGAGACCAGCCGGGAGGTCGTGGCGGGGAGAGGGAAATCCACACCATCTCCTCGGACGAGCCTCCTAGGCCACATGGGAAGGGGGTGCTGGATGCTGAGGTGTCTAGTATAGTGGAGATGGTTGTCCTGCGGGTGCTGGAGGGGCCAGAGGTCAAGGGGAATTTGGCTCTCGTCCCCGTTGAGACCGACCCATGGGCCGACCCGATGCCTGTTTTCCTAGGCGACTTCGAGGAGGCGAAGGAGGCGCACTAGGTGGTCCTCGGTGGGTTCGAGAGACTGGCTGAGCAGTCTTTGAGGACGGCGCTCTATATCCTCACCCAAGATCTTCCTAATGCTATTGAGGTGAGTCCCTTTCTATTTTCCCAAAGTCGTTCCTCCTGCCCTTGAGTTCTCATGGGAGGCCCTGAAACTTGCTCTTTCCATTTCAGGAGCTCAGGGGGAGGTCTCAGGCTAAAGCCGAGCTCTTCCACCAAAAAAGGGTCTCCAGGTTTGACTTAACCAGTAGAGGGAGTCCCTCGCTCGGGCGAATGGGCTGCTAGCCGAGAGGAGCGCTGAGACGGCGGATCTCCGCGTGTGCTGCCTCGACTTAAAGCGGAGTTAGCCGTGGCTTAGGGGGAAGTCACCTCCCTAGTAGAGAAAATGCGAGGGTTGGAGGATGGGCTTGCTTAGGTAAGCACCAAGCGGGATGCCCTGAAGGTTGAGGCGGAGCGAGAGGCTGCTGCCGCCCAGAGCCTCCGCACTGAGCTGGTGAAGATGAAGACATAGCTCCAGTTGAAAGAGGGTGCTGTGGTTCAGGCTGTCCAATCGGCTGAGGCGGCCTGTGTGGAGACTCTGCAGTGGAAGCAGAAAGTGGAAGGTAATGTTCCTTCGACTGTGCTCTGAGTTTTGACCGCTGTGTTAACGCTTATCCCTAAATTTCCACTTGTTTGGAGCAGGCTTGGAGACGGATCTGGCCAACACCACCACAGCCTCTGCTGTGCTACAGACAGCCTTGGATGCCGAGACCAGGGAACATGCCACCCTGCAAAGTGCCATGAGGGCGGTCTGCGACACTCTCGAGACCCAAGAGGGGATTCAGTCGAGGAGTTCTCTTCGGAGCTGCCTTACTGCCCTTTATGGTGATGTGTGTGAGCGAGTACGTGACACCCTCCATACTGGCATGAGGCGGGCTCTGGCGGTGATGACCTCGCACTATGCTGATCTCGACCTCTAGCACGTCAGTGAAGGTTTCATCAACTTGCCCGACCCCAACCTAGAGAAGCTTGTTGACGTAGCCGAGGCTCCTGGTGCCACCTTGGCGGCCCGCTTTGAGGATGAAGTCATCCCCCTCCTCTTGACCTGTGAAGAAGCCTGGGCCATTGCACCCGTGTAATAGGTTAGCTTTTATAGCAGGACAAGCATGCGGCCCTTCGAGGCCTTTTGTAATGAAAACGCTCGTGATTCTCGTGTATTATTCTCTTCCGAGTTCCCATACTTGTGCGTGCCTCTTGTCATGTGGTTCGGCCTTAGCAATTTAGTGTTTCTTAGGGATGTCGTAGCCCTAGTAGCGTAGGCAGAGCCCACACTATGTTCATCTGATCCGAGGAGCTCTCACTTTGCCATATTCACGCCGTTAGGTGCTTCAGAAAGAAAGTTACATGCTCGTTTTTCGCTTTGCCTCCCGAACCCTTGTCTCTCGTTTCGTACTTGGGCGAATTTCCATGAAGTCTCTCCGAAGCACAAGTTGTTCCTTAGGCGAAGAGTGATGAGCAGAGGTGCCATAGCCTAGGGGCGTAGCGGTCTCGTAGCTCGACCGGCCCTGGCCTTAGTACGGTCTCTTGCTCTTTTGGATTTCACGGTTTCTTTGTCGAAGTGTAAGAGAGAGATTAGGGCGGAGTCTTTTTTGAAAAGGTGGTCAAAAAAGAAAAAATCATTGGAACTTGGGGGGTTCCCCCCCACCTTAGCCCCCGAGGGAGGCTTGGCCCTGCCAGTGGCAGGGTTGGGCCTCGCTCTGATCACGTGGTAAACGAAAGACGCTTCCGACCCTGCTAGCGGGTCAAGATCGATTCTCGAAAATACGACAAGTAAAGAATGCCTCTTTATTGCTTTTGAGATAAAAATATGTACAAAGCTTGGGAGCTTAAGGGTACAAGCGACGTAGCTGCTCGATATTCTAGGCATTGGTGAAGATTTCACCCTTCTCATTGGCCAGCTTGTAGGTTCCAGGCTTTAGCACCTCAGTGACAATGAACGGGCCTTCCCATGGTGGTGTGAGCTTGTGACGCCCTTTGTTGGATTGTTTTAGCCTTAGCACCAAATCTCCGACGCTAAGGGCTCGACCCCGGACACGTTGGGAATGGTAGCGCCGTAAAGCTTGTTGGTATCTAGCTGAGTGTAATAGCGCAACATCTCAAGCCTCGTCTAATTGGTCCAGCGCTTCTTCACGGGTGGTCTGATTGCCCTGCTTGTCATAGGCTCTGATTCTAGGGGTGCCATATTCTAGATCGGTGGGGAGGATAGCCTCAAACCCATAGACCATAAAGAATGGCATTGATCTCGTAGCACGACTCAGGGTTGTTCTCAAATTCCAAATGATCGAAGGGAGCTCGGCGAGCCATCTTCTGCCGAACTTGTTCAACCGATTGAAGATTCTTAGCTTTAGGCCTTGAAGGATCATGCCATTGGCACGCTCGACTTGGCCATTTAGCTTTGGGTGAGCCACTGCTGACCAGTCCACATGAATGTGGTAGTTATCGTAGAACTCCAAGAATTTTCTGCCGGTAAATTGCGTGCTGTTGTCGGTGATAATGGAGTTAGGAACCCCAAAGCGGTGGATAATATCCATGAAGAACAGTACCACCTGCTCGGACTTGATTTTGGAGATGGGGCGAGCCTCGATCCACTTAAAGAACTTGTCCATGGCGACGAGCAGGTGCGTATAGCCCCCGGGTGCCTTTTGTAAAGGTCCAACTAGGTCGAGACCCCACACAGCAAAGGGCCATAATGGGAATCGTCTAGAGAGCTTGGGCCAGGAGATGCGTCTGTCGCGCGTAGAATTGGCACCCCTCATAGGAGCGTATGATCTCGGTAGCGTCGGCCACAGCAGTTGGCTAGTAGAAGCCTTGCCGAAAGATGTTCCTAACCAATGTTCGAGGTGTTGCGTGGTGGCCACAAGCCCCCGAGTGTATTTCCTGATGCAATTGCCTCCCATCCTTGATGGGAATTGTTGACGGTAGATAAGTCTCATTTTTAACTGTCAAAATAGCATGAGAAATGATCTAAATATAAATACTATCTAGATATAGGGGTTACACTGATAGAATTCCATGAGTTTTGGTGAATATATATTTCTGCAGGGGGTTATCAGGAAAGAACCAAAGGAGGTCCACATATCAGATTTACATAGAGAGAAACTGACCATACTATGAAAAAGAATACTCTAGAATACTTGAGAAGATCTTCCCCTAGAGGGGAGGGCCCACAGGCTAGGCAACAGGGGCGGCCACCCCCTGGCCTAGGCGGCCACCCCACCCAGGGAGTCAATCAGCTCTAACCTCGTGGATCCTGCCTCCACCGCCTTTGAGGATCAATAATAATCATTCATCAAGGTCGGTTTGATCCAAGGGCTGTGGTGCTTCCTAGAGGGCTATATAAGCAAGGCCCCTAGCCCTAGGAGAAACCCTAATTCATTCAATTCATTCATCTCATTCCATTTAGAGAAGCCCTAGAGCCCCCATCTCAATTAGATCTCTAGTTTAGCATAGCTACATAGTATTAGAACTAGAAGGAGCCAAGCATTGCTTGATTTCTGGATCTGTCAAGAGAATACTTGGTAATTCGCTCCTACTTTTGTATTTGTTCTTATATTATTCATCTAGTTCATCATTTGTATGAATATGACTTTAGTCTATTCTATCATATTGGATATGACTTTGCTCTATTTGATTATATTCTCAATTATATTGTTCTTAGCCTACTTTGATTATATGCTTGGCATAGCTCGATCAAAATTATATTCAAGTATAGGATCGTATAGCGCTTGCTCATTGATATCATGGGTGAGTGGTAAACATTGTGTAGGCGTGGTGCCTATACCGTATTTACCTGTGATTGCACCCTATATTCCGGATCGTGTGGTAGATCACGGGAGTGACAGTCCTATTGAGTCCTCTGTAGTCCACCTCCCGAGTATAAGGCAGACAGAGCACAACTATTACAGGAAAGTGATGGCTATGTTCTATATCTTCCTTAGTAATATCACTATGCGTAGATATAATCTTTTCTTGCCATGATTGCCAAGTGTAATTGCACTAATCATCGTATGCTTTGACCTTATAGTTAGAATAACTTAGGATTTATCCTTATAGTTCATCCTAATCCATGCTAGTGCTATATATTTAGAGTAATCTATTGAGATGTTTATCATTATATGTGGCTATGTGCTTACCAGTTATTCTTTATTATTATTCATATATTATTTATCTTGTGACACTTACCCTGTATGAGAAGATAGATAAAGACATGGTTATGCTCTCTATTGGCACATGCAGTGATGCTCATTGCTCATTATCCTTAGCATCCCTTCCCAGTGATAAAAATATAAATAACAATACTTGGATTACTTCCGGTTAAAATGCTACATAACATGCAGTGATGCTCATTGTTCATTATATGTGCGCTTGCGGATTTCATATTTATTTCAGAGGAGCATTTGCATATTTTAGTACCAGCACCTTTGGTGTCATGCTAGGGATGACAACCTAGCTTATGTGGCATTAGAGGTGTCAACAGGAATGCAGCGTTGTAGGATTCCTGAGGCAATGCGTTTGTACAGTTCCCTATCTAGCAGCACAAATGACATGGCCCGCCGGGCGAGTCGTCGTGCTTGCATCTGATCTGGGAGGAGCACCCCCTAGACGAGACGTGCTAGATATGGGATCCACCAATTTGGTTCATCGTCGTGGTCGAGTTGTTCATCTATTTCCATGACCTCGGGCTCAGGGGTCATGGGGGGTTGGATCCTTCAGGAGGACCTGACCCCAGTGTAGGTTCGGGCGGCTGGCTACCTTCTTGTCCTGGTTTCCTGTAATCGACAGAGGGTTTGTGGAGGTCGCTGGTGAAGACATCTGGGGGGACCGTGGTTTGACCCGATGCAATCTTTGCCAGTTCGTCCGTGGCCTTGTTGTACTTGCGCGCGATGTGATTAAGCTCGAGGCCGTCGAACCTGTCCTCCAGGCGTCATACCGCTTTGCAATAAGCTTCCATCTTGGGGTCATGGCACCTTGACTCCTTCATTACTTGGTCGATGATGAGTTGTGAGTCCCCTCAGACATCGAGGCGCTTGATCCCTAGCTCGGCAGCAATATGGAGGCCATTGATGAGGGCTTCGTATTCCGCTATATTGTTAGAGGCCGCGAAGTGGAGCCGGATCACATAACGCATGCGAACTCCAAGAGGTGAGATGAAGACAAGACCAGCGCCTGCGCTAGTCTTCATTAAAGACCCATCAAAGTACATTGTCTAGCATTCAGCCTGGACCTAGGTTGGTGGCAGTTGGGACCTAGTCCACTCGGCCAGGAAGTCAGCGAGGATCTGCGACTTGATTGCCTTTCGGGGCGCGTAGGCGAGGCCATCGTCCATGAGCTCCATGACCCACTTGGCAAACCTTCCTATTGCCTCTCGGTTTTGGATTACCTCTCCTAGAGGGAAGGATGAGACCACGGTCACTGGATGAGACTCAAAAGTAGTGACGCAGCTTGCGCCGAGCCAAGACCACGACGTAGAGCAACTTCTGGATTTGTGGATACCGGGTCTTAGTCTCAGACAAGACTTCCATGATGAAGTAGACTAGTCATTGGACTAGGAGTGTGTGCCCCTCCTCTTGTCGCTCAATGATAATGGCCGCGCTAACCACCTGGTTGGTCACCGCGACGTACAATAAGAGGGGTTCCTTTTTTAAGGGCAGCACGAGGATAGGAGCGTTGGAGAGCAGCGCTTTGAACTTATCGAGGGCCTCTTAGGCCTCGGGAGTCTAGGAGAAGTGTTTAGATTTCTTGAGGAGATGGTACAGGGCAGACCCTTTTCACCGAGGCGTGAGATGAAGTGGCTGAGGGATGTGAGGCAACCCATGAGCTTCTGTACCCCCTTCAGATTCTGGATCGGTGCCATGTTAGCGATGGCCGAGATTTTTTCTAGCTTGGCCTCAATGCCACGCTCGGAGACAACGAATCCTAAGAGCATGCCTCAGGGTACACCGAAGACACACTTCTCAGGGTTTAGCTTGATGTTTTTCTTCTTGAGGCAACGGAATGCTGCGTCCAAATCAGTGACGAGGTTGTTGGCCTCTCTGGACTTGAAAATAATATCATCTACGTACGCTTCAATGGTTCGCCCGATGAGGTCCCCAAAAACTCTGAGCATGCATCGCTGGTACGTGGCTCCCGCGTTTTTGAGGCCAAACGGCATGGTTACGTAGCAATACATGCCAAACGGAGTGATGAAAGATATCACGAGCTGGTCGGACTCTTTCATTTTTATTTGGTGATAGCTGGAATATGCATCAAGGAAGGATAACAATTCACACCCCATAGTGGAATCAACGATTTGATTGATACAGGGTAATGGAAAAGGGTGCTTTGGACATGCCTTATTTAGACTAGTATAATCTACACACATTCTCCATTTCCCATTCTTCTTCTTAACTAACACAAGATTAGCTAACCACTCAGGATGGAATACCTCCTTGATGAATCCAGCCGCCAAAAGTTTGTGCACTTCCTCCCCGATGGCTCGGCGCTTCTCCTCGTCGAATCAGCGCAGACGCTGTCTCACCGGTTTGGTGCCGGCTCGGATGTCCAAGGAGTGCTCGGCGACCTCTATCAGGATGCCTAGCATGTCCGAGGGACCCCACACAAATATGTCTACATTTGCGCGGAGGAAGTCGACAAGCACGGCTTCCTATTTGGGGTTGAGCGCAGTGCTGACCTTGAGCATCTTGCCGTGGAGTCATTGGGGCAGAGCGAGACAAGTTTGACTTCCTCTGCCGGCTCAAAGCTGCCAGCATGACGCTTGGGTTCAGGGATCTCCTTGGAGAGCCTCTCCAAATCAGCAACCAAGGCCTCTAACTTGAAGAGGGCCTTGGCGTACTCGGTGCAAGCCACGTCATACTCGTAGGCGTGCCTGTACGCTGGGCCAACGGTGATAACGCCATTGGGGTCGGGCATTTTCAACTTGAGGTAAGTGTAGTTAGGGATGGCTATGAACTTGGCGTAGCATGGTCATCCTAGAATGGCGTGGTAGGTCCCACGAAACCCGACAACCTCGAAGGTGAGGGTTTCCTACCTGAAATTTGAAGGAGTCCCAAAGCAGATGGGCAGATCGATTTGTCCAAGAGGGGTGGCATGTTGTCCTGGCATGACACCGTGGAATGGCACCATGTTGGCTCACAGCCGAGACCTACTGATCCCCATGAGGTTGAGAGTCTCGGCATACAAGATGTTGAGGCCACTACTCCCATCCATCAGGACTTTGGTGAGTCGGGCGTTGCCGATGACGGGGTCGACGACAAGTGGGTAGTACCCTAGGTCCAGGATGTAATCTGGGTGGTCGTCATGGCCAAACGTGATGGCCTCCTCAGACCAGTCATGGAATGACAGGGTAGCGGGCTCCGTCACGTAGACCTCTCAGCGTTCACGCTTTCTTTGGCGCGTCGTGAGTTGCGCCGAGCGACCGCCGAAGATCATGAAGCAGTTCTTCACCTCGGGGAACCCTTTGTCCTTACCATCGCCCTCCTGGGCATCTAACGCTTTCTTCTCAGCCTCAGCCTTGGGCTGAAGGCCCCATGAGAAGTTGCACCGCATCATGGTGCACTCCTCTAGAGTGTGTTTTGTCGGGCCCCTATGATAGGGGCATGGCTTCTTGAGCATCTCGTCAAAAACTCCTAGGGCCCTAGGAGGGGGGCCTCGAGGGTTCTTGCGATATGCAGCGGCGACGAGGGCATCCTTCTAGTGCTGACGCTTCCTCGGCTTGCCTTTCTTCTTCTTCTTCTTAGGGTCACGGGAGGCGGAGTCCTCGGCGGCGTCCTCCTTCCACTTTCCCTTGGCGTCGGGGAAGATGGCTCCGACCACCTCTTTGCCCATGGCAAAGTTGGTGGCAATATCCAAGAGCTCGCTAGCCTTGGTGGGAGACTTGCGGCCCAACTCGTGGACTAGCTCCCTGCAAGTGGTGCCGGCGATGAATGCCCCAATGACATCCGAATCGGTGACATTGGGAAGCTCGGTGCATTGCTTGGAGAAGCGCTAGATGAACTCACGAAGAGTCTCATCTAGGTTTTGGTGGTAGCTTCTAAGGTCCTAGGTATTCCTAGGGCGTGCACGTATGTGCCCTGGAAGTTCCCCACGAAGACCCTGACCAGGTCGGCCCAATGACGAATTCACCGCGGTGGAAGATGTTCTAGCCAAGCTCTCGCTGAGTCAGCCAGGAATAGAGGAAGGTTGTGAATGATGAGCATGTCATCATCCACGCTGCCTAGCTAACAAGCTAGGTGGTAGTCAGCAAGCCACACATCAGGGTTTGTTTCCCCAGAGTATTTGACAATGTTGGCCGGTTGATGAAATTGGGCTAGAAACTGAGCCCTTCGGATGGCCTCGCTGAAGACACGAGGACCCAAAGGCTCGGGTGAGGGGCTCCTATCCTCCTCGCTGTTGTATCATTCGCCTCGGTGTGGGTGAGAACTGCGTGTGGTGCCATCCTCCTTGTCGTGGCGATGCGCATCGGGAATGACACGCACGTCGTCATCGCCGAGACGGCCGCGTACTGATGGGGCCTTGTTGCGTTTTGGCACCCCTTGTGGTTCGGGATGAACTGAGGGCTCTCTTTCTTGTCCAGAGGGCATCGTAGGTGGCTCGGCCTTAGGCTCGCATCATCGAGACGCGAAGCTCTCGGCCTGCTGCACCGCAGCGCATTCAAGAAGCTCGCGAAGCTCTTCGTGGACTTGTTGCCCCTCCGTGGTGGATGGCGCTGGCATCATTCAGAGAAGGATTGCACTGTAGCGATGTTCTAACTAGCCCTGACAAAGGGTGGAGGCTGATCGCCCCTCTAGTCGTTGTTGATGCGCCAATAGACATCGCGAGCCTTACGCCGGGCTGCTCCGCCGTCACCCTGGCCCGAGCGCTTCTGCTCGAGGGTGGCCCTGAGGTGCACCACCTGCTGGCGGTCCTCGTCGATCTTGGCCTTGAATTCATGGAGCTACTCGAGCTCTACTGGCCAAGACCCCTCGGGGGCAGACACCGCGGCCTGCCCTGTGGGGGCCCCGTGGGCAGCACCTGTTGACGCGGAGTGTGAACGCCCTGTCCTACGGGGGTGGCATCCCCTGGGGCTATCTCCTCGACCTCCATGTGAAAGCATTCACGTGAAGGGTCATAGTCATCCTCATTGGAATTGGGGTAGCCAAAGAGGTAGTCGTTCGTGGTCATGAACTAGCGCAGATCCTCTGAATTATGAAGCCCAGAGGAGTCCACTCTGGCCCACCCATCACTATCCTCCATGGAGTCAGTGCTGGATGTCACCGATGTGGTCGTAAGGAGCTCAAGGGGGTACGTAGATGATGCTCAGGAAGCCCCATGTGGGAGCTCATGGTGGAGCGCATCGAGTGGGAGTAACCCGTGGTGACATTGTTGAGTCCATAAGGAAATGATGATGGCGCTGCCGTGGGCCCTCCCGTCACCGATGCGGATCCCATGGAACATGACGATCTGCCAGAGCATTGTCCTGCGGACATGCCCTGTGCCAACGATGCTTTTCCCACGGCTAGGTGCATGCCAGGCAGGTCCTTCATGAGGGATCCTATCCTAGCAGTTGGGCGAGAGGACTTGGGAGAGCTTAGGGAGTCACCCTCGGTCCTTGAGCAGGGATGAGGGTTCTTCCATGCCCGCCGCATGTGATGAGCACGACGAGAGTGGTGACCATGATGGCCCGGTTGCCTCCCACGCCTCTAGCGGCGCGGAGAGGAGTCACTGTTGGATGGATCTCTGGGTGGGAGGAGGACCATGTTGTAGTCATAACCCAAAGACATGAACTCCAAGCTTCTGAACTAGACCACCGTGCTGAGAAGAAGTGGAGCTGCCATCCGAAACTCACAATGAATGGTGGTTGTGCCGCGCAAACAGCCCCTACCTGGCGCGCCAATTGTCGGTGTAAGAAACGGTGGTTCTAGCACCAACGAGTAATGTGTGTCTGCGTGTCGAGGATCCGGATGGTGTGCAAGAAGAACATAGGCGATTTATACTGATTTAGGCCAAAGAATGCCGTATGTCTAGTGGGGGAGATGAGTTATGTATTATCTTGCACCGAAGTGCTTGTAGTAGGGGTTACAAGCGGGTGAGAGAGGGAGGAGCTCCCAAGTCTCAAGGTGTGAATGGAGAGTGTGTGTGAGACTCTGCTGGTGCCCTCGCAAGATCCAGGAGAGTTATCTGTTCATGTGTCTCGTGTCATTGTTGTTTGGAACGGTCCTACATGCTCCTTTTATAGTCTCAAGGAGGTGCGGGGTTACAAAATGTTGGTGCGTGGTGTGACCCTTGTTGGAGAAGAAGCCTAGAGGCCTCAGGAGGGCCTTATCCGGTGGCGACGTGGTCTGTACTGTGGAGGCATGGCGTTGGTACTTCTAGCACTGCTGCTACATGTCCAGGCATGTGCGCCACTATTGAGGGAGTGGCTTCTGTCCTTTGGTGTTGTAGTGACACGCCCTGTCATACCTGGTCCTGTGGCTAGCGTGGCGTGCTCATCCTTGTAGTTTGACTGGCGTAGAGGGTCGAGGCCTCGGAGGCAGGAATTACGGTGTGACCTTATCCTGATCGTGGGAATAGTGGCCTAGAGCGGCGTTTCGTATGCCGCGCAGGCACGAATTGTGCGTATAGTGCCAGTATGGGTGGCATAGTGGCTAGCAGCTCTTCCTCATGCCTGTTATGGGCGACGGCGTGGTGATTTGACCTCGGTCATTCCTGGCTTGTTCGGTTGGGCAGACACAAGAATGTGGGTGACGTCACAGGAGGGTCTTGAGCACGCCAATGGGGGAGCGGCGTTAGAGGCTGGTCTCGAGCGAGGCGGAGACGGATAATGCTATTTCTAGGGCTCAAACGAGGCGGTGATTGTTGTCGTAGGTTGAACTGTGTCCGAGACCCTAGAGCTGAGGCATCGGGCGAGTCGGAGGTGTTCTGAGACACCTCTGTGTAAGGCCTCAGATGAAGCGGGGAGATGGGCTGGTTTGCTCACACGTCTTGCTAGAGGCCCAGCAAGGGAGAATTTAGCCCGTAGGTTTCTTTAGTTGATTTTTTCCTTAAACGGGGTAGGTTAATGTTTGGTTTGCTTCTTTTTTAGGGGGGGTGGGTGGTTTTTCACCTTAATTTGGGTACCCCTAATCATGGTACCCGACAGGTAGACATCTAAAATTTCAACATGGAAGGTGTGTCGTCGCAGACAGAAGATAGCAAACTAGACAATCTGATTACTAAACACACGAACGAGAGTGGACTGTCGGAGGTGACCACAAAACAGACAATCTGACATACTAAACTAATGCAACTGGCACCAGATTTAGACTACAAATCTACCTTATTTAAGAAAACCATCGACGCAAACTACCATTTCCATCTTTTACTATATGAATCCTGCACCAGACAATCTTGCCTCTTATTTGGCCACGTGTATTGATTTTCCACACTCTAACCTTTATTGAACGTCCAAAAGCGGGCAATGCAACTGTCGTTTCTACATCGGCTGTCCCGTCTCCTGACCACGACCATCTTTCATCCTCATGCACACAGGCTGCTCTAGCTAGCTACGCCGACATGACACCGAGCCATCGCCCAAGCGCCCATGCTTCTCCTCCATCGCCGTTGCCACGTCCTCCTCCACTAGGACACCCTCCTCTCCCGCACATAACAGACCACTGTTCGTCCATAGCTCTAGAGCTGGATGAAGATCGATGCGGTAGCAGCACTAAACAAGAGTGTTAGGAACTTGATGGCAGACACCTCTCTGAAGAAGCTAAAAGCAATGGTGATCATCAGAAGGAGGCAGACGCGGGACCAAGCCGAGCCAAGAGCAAGAAGGATGGCCCAGGAGAAAGAACCAGGCCCAAGCGCCTAGCGAAGCCCAACCCAAGAGTCTTCGGGCCCGACTGGAAGAAGGCGTAGCAGAGTTGGCTTCCTGGCTACATATGCGTAGAGGATGGGAAAGAGGAGAGCAAGCGGATAGAACAGAGAGAAGGTCGGCTACGTCTGGAGAGACTGGCAGGGAGCTTCTCGCTCGCCTGATTTGTAACCATTTGTTCTAAACCATGAATCTTGTGCTAAACTCCAATTGAACCCCATAAATCCAATGCTAAATCCCGTATAGAGTGGAGAGTTGTCACAATTTGGTACCAGAGGACTCGATTCTCGGTGGATCGCCTCGCCGGCGAGTCTAGCGATGCCACCCGAGTTCATTCTTCGACCGCTTTCATGGGGTCGAAACCGCAGCAAGCATGTTGTTCAAGACAGTGTCATCACACGACGGATATGGTGGCTCAGGTGGACACAAGAACACAAGAAACACGCAAAGAAGATGCACAGTTTATCCTGGTTCGGGCTAAGTTGGTCCCTATATTCAGCACCTGATGATCCTTGTACTCAAGAGCACCCAAAATCTGGGAGGTTACAACAAAGTATAAAGGAAGAAGTTTGGTAGGGGGTTAGCACGGTGCTAATCCTAGGGTGGTTTTGCCTCGCCGCCAGTGGTGTCTCCTTCTCGCCGGAGAGGAAGGAGACGGTGGAGGAACTGCCGAAGCTCCTCCAAGGATTGCTCTACTCTGGGCTGCAGAGTAGAGAAGGCGGAATCGAGTTGTGGCGAATGAGTTCTATTTCGGCCTGTCCCCTCTAGGACCGACCCTATCCCTTATATATAATGAGATGAGTCAAGTACAAGGTGGTTCGAGGTTCTAGTCTATGGTCTACGTGCATCGGAGTCCACAGAGGCCTTGCATCGGAGCATCGTGGACCGTTATGTCTTGGAGCCGAAGAAGCCTAGGTCTCGGGCGGCTGTTTTGTTCTGAGTGTCAGGTCTTGTCAGCTTGGACTGGCCTCCCTCGGGTGAGACCTTCTGGAGTCTTCCTGGTGGTGAGGGAGGTTGGCTCTAGGGGCTGACGCACGGGCCTGGAAGCCCTCTAGCCCCCGGAGGCCACTAGGGAGCTTTGTATTCTTGTGTCACACCCCGGACATGACCCTATTGGAGGAGCAACTGGCAGGGTGCATCTCGGGAGCATCACCGGGGAGCCCCTAGGCATCGTAGCTCGAGTGCTTGTCTTCTTGTGCCCAGGCCTTGGCTGGCATCGGTAGCCGGGCTAGAGCCAAAGGCCGAACGCGGAGGTGCCGTAGATCGAGTGCCCAGGGCTCAGAGTAGCCCCCGAGCCTTAGGCCAAAGGTGCCGTAGGGTCAGGGTTAGCCATACCCCTTGGCCAGAGGGTGCGTGTGAGCGTGCCCGATGGGCATAGCCCCCGAGCCCCCAGGTTACCCAAGAGGGATTGGCCGAGGGATCTTCCGATGATCGGGAACCACCTGAAACTGAGATTTTAACATACCTGGATGTTATGATCTCGACAACCATAGTATCAGACCAGGGAGCAGAAGTGGCTAAAGGTGATGGAAGACTAGATTGGTGACATCACCGCCTTCCTGAAGGGGATGCAGGACTGGATGGGCCATTAGCATGAGACACTAAAGAAGACTCTCGACGTCAACACGACGGCGTTGATGGATCTGTCCAATTGGAAGCCCAAGGTTCAGTCAGAGGTGGAGGAGCTCTAAGCGGGCATCCGCAACCTTTGCACCAAATTCAAGCAGATCATGGAGAAACAGGCAGGATGGAAGGAACCTGAGTACAAGGTGTATGACACCGAGCACATCAACCTGACGGGGTCAACCACCAGGCAACTGGTTGGTGCAAATCATGGGCTGTTAGGCCACAACGATGATCTTCTTCATCGGAGTACCGAAAACGGGGTGGTCACCACCTACGTTCCTGCCCTAGTCACAGGTGCGAAACCTTCCAGCTACATTCAGTCCGAGTAACTCGTATGCTAGAGATGATGAGAAGTTTAATCTGAATCAAGCTTTGCCACACGTTGAATTTCCTGATTTTGATGGTAGTACACCTAGGTTGTGGATTAGAAATAGCGAGAGTTACTTTGACATCTATACTATTCCTAAACATCTGAAAGTCAAAATAGCATCTATGCATTTTATTGATAATGCTAAGTTTTGGGCTCAATCTCTGGAGTTTCCAGTTCAGGAGCTTAACTGGTCAAATATTTGCAAATTGATCAGTGAAAGGTTTGAGAGAGATCAACATGATCAGTTGCTCAGGCAGTTTTTCCACATTAGGCAGTTGGATAGTGTAGCTAATTTTATTGAGAAATTTGATAGTCTTGTTCATCAAATTCTTGCTCATGATCCAAAATTCAATGATGCCACCATTACCAATAGGTTTATTGATGGACTTAGAGATGATATTAAAGTTGTTGTACTTGTGCAACGTCCTGGCAACCTAGATACTGCTTGTTCTGTTGCCCTGTTGCAGGAAGAAACTATCAAGGATGCCCCAAGAAGAGAAGTGAAGAGGAATGATGCTAGAAATTCATTTAGATATTCTGGGAGAAATGCTAGGAACTCTTTTACACCAACAACCTCTAACAAGACCTTTGACACAGCTGCTGGTTCTGTGAAAAGAGGAAATGATTCTGAAAGGGGATATCATCCTGAAGATAAAGCTACAACACTAATGAATTATAGAAGAGCCAAAGGATTGTGCTATAAGTGTGGCATGAAATGGAACCCCACTCATAAGTGTTCCAATTCTGTGCCATTGCATGCAGTGGAAGAATTGTGACAAATGATGACTGGTGAAGATATGTGTCCTAACAGTTCCTCTGAGCCAGAAGAAGACTCAGGAGATGATCTGATGGCCCTTTCTATTAATGCAGTATAGGGTACATAGTCAGCTAAAACTGTCAGAATGATTGTAGATATTTGTGGAAAGGAGGCTATTATCCTCACTGATTCTGGCAGCTCACCCAATTTCATTAGTGAATCTCTGGCTTCTAAGTGGAGGAATTGGTCTGCTCTTGAAAATCCAATGTAGGTCAAGGTAGCCAATGGTGAGATATTGAAGTGCACTTATGAGCTAGTTGACTGTCCAGTTTGGATTTCTAGATATGGGTTCAAGATTTTGTTGAAAACTTTGCCTCTCCAATGCTATAATATAATTTTGGGCATTGATTGGCTTGAAGGACACAGTCTAATGGAAGTTGATTGGAAGGAAAAATGGTTGGCATTCAATTACCAAGGAGCTCGGGCTATTCTCCAAGGTATTAACCCAAGAGCAATGCATTGTGAGCTGATCAATCACCAAGAGTTGACACAATTAGTAGTCCAAGATAAACTCCGGTGCCTTCTGGAACTTTAAGCTATTGATAATATAGCTCAAACACTGATGTTCCTCCTGCAATGTAGTCAATAATGGATGAATTCTCTGAACTTTTCTTGAGCCCTTCAGGGTTACCTCCAAAGAGAACCACATCTCACTCAATCCCTCTTACTCCTGGAGCACAACCCTTTCGACTAAGACCTTACAGATACAACTATGCCCAGAAGATTGAGATTGAAAGCCAAGTTTAGAAGCTTTTAGAAAATGGATGGATTCAGGAAAGCAATAGTCCCTATGCCTCACCTGCCCTATTAGTCAAAAATAAAACAGGTGACTAGAGGTTATGCATTGACTATAGAAGGTTGAATGTTCTTACAGTGAAAAACAAGTTTCCTCTTCCAATCATAGAAGAACTCTTGGATGAACTGGTTGGAGCAACCTGGTTTACAACATTGGATATGTCTTCAGGGTTCCACTAAATCTTAATGGCTGAAGAAGATGTAGCCAAAACAGCTTTCTAGACCCACCATGGCCATTATGAGTATTTAGTAATGCCCTATGGAGTCACTGGTGGTCCAACCACCTTTCAACATGTGATGAACACTACTTTAGCACCTGTTTTGAGGAAATTTGTGGTGGTCTTCATAGATAACATCCTAATTTTTAGCAACAGCTGGGAAGAACATCTTGACCATATAAGACAAGTGTTTCAACTACTTCAACAACACCAGTTTAAGGTGAAGCTTTCCAAGTGCTCCTTTGCTCAGACCAAGTTAGTCTATTTGGGCCACATTATTAGTGCTCAAGGAGTAGCAACAGACCCCAGCAAAGTTTGATGAGGACATCACTCCTTTGGATGCACCCACTGATCCTCCAACCAATATTCAAGGTCCAATGACCCGAGCTCGAATGTGCCAACTAAATTTAGAGGTGAGCTCGTTCTTAAGCGATCCTTTTCATATTATTGAGAATAGATTACTACCTAATGATGTTATATTTCTTAGGAACATTGGAGAGGCTCATGAGGAAGTTGGAGGAAGCAATGGAGGCAAAGATGACCAGCAAGGACATCCAACAAAAGCCGGAGGCCCGGTCCAACATAAATTTGAGTCTGCCTCGGCCTCTAGGACCAGTCTGGAATAAAACTGGTCACACGGGCACGTCTGGGCTCCGTTTTGGGCCATCTACATATGGTTGGAAAGATAATTTGATAAGGAAGCCAACGGAAGTGGTCTTATGTCAAAATCCCTTCAGAATCAACAGGAAACGTCAAAACAAGTTAGCATCCAGAATCTATCTGGGTGTTGCGTCACCATATTTGGTCCAATGGGCCATGTATCGTCTTTGAGCCCGTTAGGGGGGCATGTCCAGGATAGGTGACGAACCTAAGACCTTTATAATCATACGCCGCTGCCGTCGTTAGGTTTTGGGTTTTGCTTAGATCATTCTGTCCATTGACAGTCGCCATTCATCAGTTTGTGAAACCCCAACTCGTGTGCTTAATCATTCATCTGTAGTTTGTCTCAAATCATTGAGCTACGTTCTTTTGAGTTCTTGCTTGTGTTCTTCATTTCGTAGGCAGGGATTAGCCTTCGTGGCGAGGTTAATCGGTTGGAGACATGGTTGATAACCAGAGGAGTTGTGGTGCTAAGATTACAGGGTTTGGGTCTTTCGATCTGAAGCCAGATCGGTGTGTCGTGCTCTGCCCAAAATGATAGTTATCATCTACCTGACGGAAAATCGGGAATCACAATCCCCATCAAAGTTGCCATAGTTCAGAACTGGCCAACTCCCTCTTCAGTCAAAGAGGTTAGGAGCTTTTTGGGTTTGACAGGTCACTATAGAAAATTTGTAAAGAACTTTGGTGCCATCAGTAAACCACTTACATCCCTCTTTAAGAAAGGAGTCATGTTTTTTTGGACAAATGCTCAGGAAACATCCTTTCAAGCTCTGGAGTCTGCACTTACCACAGCACCAGTTCTAGCTCTCCCAAATCTCCAAAAACCTTTTGTTATTGAAACTGATGCCTCAGACAAAGGTGTTGGAGCAGTATTACAGCAAGATGGTCACCCAATTGCCTATGTCAGTAAGACACTAGGTCCAAAAAACCAGGCATTGTCCACATATAAAAAAGAATGCCTTGCCATTCTTCTTGTTGGTGATCACTGGAGAGCATATCTACAGCATAGTGAATTTACTCTGAAAATAGATCAAAGAAGTTTGGCACATCTTGATGAGCAAAGGTTAACAACCCCTTGGCAACATAAAGCTTTGACCAAGCTGTTGGGACTGAAATATAAAATATGTTATAAACAAGGCAGTGAAAATAGGGCTTCTGATGCCCTTTCCAGAGTCACAAATAGTCCTCATCAGGAATTGTTGGCTATCTCTACACTTTAGTCCACTTGGCTTCAAGAGCTGGTAGATTCTAATCAACATGACCCTGACACTTTTATGCTTCTTGCTCAACTTGCTCTTGCCAAGTCACATGGCCACTTTACCTTGCATCAAGGTATCATCAAATTTTAAGGTAGAATCTGGGTGGGTCATAATCCCAACATACCGCTCAAATCCTTCGGTCCTTACATGCTAGTCCTGTTGGAGGCCACTCAGGGTTTCTGGTCACTTACAAGAGAATCAAGAACATTTTTGCATGGCCTGGACAGAAGCATATGATTCAGCAGTTTGTGGAACAATGCTCTATGTGTCAGCAGGCTAAGTCTGAAAGGGTCAGATACCCTGGTCTTCTCCAACCCTTGCCTGTCCCAGCTTTTGCTTGGCAAATGATAAGTCTTGACTTCATTGAAGGTCTGCCCAAGTCTCACCACTTCAATTGCATTCTTGCTATGGTAGATAAGTTTTCCAAATATGCCCATTTTATCCCTCTCGAACATCCTTTTACCGCTCTTCAAGTTGTCGTTGCTTTCATGGATAACATCTTTAAACTCCATGGGTTGCCTGAAGCCATTATCTCTGATAGAGATAGAATCTTTACTAGTTCCTTATGGCAAGAACTATTTAAGCTAACACATACTGAACTCAGGAGCACCTTCTACTATCCCCAAACAGATGGGCAGACAGAGAGGGTGAATCAGTGCTTAGAAGCATACCTTAGGTGCTTTGTTCATAACTGTCCTACTAAGTGGAAACAATGGCTAACTCTCGCTGAGTTTTGGTATAATACAAGCTACCATACATCATTAAACTCCACCCTATTTAAGGTTTTGTATGGCCAGAAGCCAAGACACTTGGGTGTGGATGTAATCGAGTCATGTGCAATACCAGATTTACAAGAATGGCTCAAGGACAGAAAGTTGATGGTGCAACTTCTCCAACAACAGCTTGTCAGAGCATAGCAAAGACAGAAGCATCAAGCTGATAAGCATAGGTCTAGAGATCTTTTGTAGTTGGAGATTCAGTTTATCTGAAGTTGCAACCTTATATTCAGACATCCATAGCTACAAGAGCAAGCCACAAACTATCCTTCAAATATTTTGGCCCATTTGCTATTCTGGCAAAAGTTGGCAGTGGCTTATAAACTGCTACTTCTAGAAACTTCATCAATTCACCCTGTATTCCATGTGTCTCAACTGAAAAAGGCTATCCCATCCACAATGCAGGTTTCCTCTGAACTCCCTGACTCTTTCACAGCTGATGCTTTGAGATTTCCTATCAAAGTGTTGCAGAGACGTTTGAAGTCCCATGATGATCGACTCCTACCGGAAGTGCTGATCCAGTGGTCGTCTTGGCCACCTCCCATGGTGACTTGGGAACTGGAGGACGAGCTCAAGCATCAATTCTCGGCAGCACCGGCTTGGGGGCAAGCCGGTTCTCAAGGAAGGGAGAATGTCAGGAACCTGATGGTAGACACCTCTGAAACTAAAGAAGCTGAAGGCAATGGCGGTGATCGTTAAAAGGAAGCAGGCGCGGGACCAAGCCAGGCCAAGAGCAAGAAGGATGGCCCAGGAGAAAGAACCAGGGCCAAGCGCCTGGCGAAGCCCAACCTAAGAGTATATGGGCCCAACTAGAAGAAGGCGTAGCAGAGTTGGCTTCCTGGCTACATATGCGTGGAGGAGGGGAAAGAGGAGAGCAAGCGGATAGAACAGAGAGAATGTCGACTGCATCCAGAGAGACTGACAGGGAGCTTCTCGCTTGCCTGATTTGTAACCATTTGTTCTAAACTGCGAATCCTGTGCTAAACTCCAGTTGAACCCCGTAAATCCAATGCTAAATCCCATATAGAGTTGAAAGTTGTCGCAAAGTGCTCGGTGAGAGGGTCCCACATCCCTCCAGTGACGGAAGGCTAGCATGGTATGAGACCGGATCCACCAGGGTACGAACTACGAAGCTCTACGTCCTTGTCTCCGCTCTCCAGCTACCCCTTCAATTCATCATCGGTGCATACGTCTACTACAGGATGCATCAACGAGGGATGCCCTCAGGGTGTTTGATGAAATAGACTTTCAGAGTGCTACGATTTGGATACCCCTTATTGCCTTTACCTCTGCCTCCGCTTGCTTCTACAATGCGCTCACGCTGCTAAAGCGCATGCTACGCTCAACCGCTGGCACAGGCGTCTACAACAACACCAAGTTCATCATGCTCATGGCTATTTTGTTGACATGCTCAGTGAAGGACACAAATGCAGTGATGAGCTGAGGATAATTACTCGTTTCGTCAAGCCATGTTGAATCTCTCCGAGCTGGCGTGGCCAATGACGATGCTGCTTAGGAACTAGGGCCAAGCCCACACGGTGGAAGTGGACTACTGAACACAGACGTGCAAGTAAGCACATCGCTGTCACGCTAGCCAATCGATGTCTGTATGAACCCGCATCGCCTCCCCTGTTACTTGCCCAAAATTACCCATGATTCCTCTATTAATCTACTTACTGCAAGTTGTGCCTCACCATGCTTGCTCAATGCTGGTTGGTGAAAGCAAGGTGTTGTGCACAAAGTTGTCAATAAAAATTAAGAAAAACGTCACTTGGATAATTTAATTATTTACCAATTCATCTGGCACTTCAAATCGGGATATGATTCTTATACAACTCTATGTCCTATACCATTGCATTTTTTGTGCCTTCAAGTAGGCTTAACTGACATGTAGTCAAATTAGCACTAATGAGACTATAGCTCTGCTTTTTGTGCCTGCAAGTAGGCTTAGCTGACGAGTAGACAAATTAGCACTAATGAGACCAAAACTTTATTTTCTTATTATAGGCCAGAAATATTATGTTACTCCTCACTAGAATTTTCAGAAAAAATTACTTTACCTCTTGATGACATGCAACTTCATCTCTCGTAGTGTAATACAATATGAATTTTTAGAATAATTGTTCCTCTTTATGACATGCAACTTCCTCTCATTCGTAGTGTAATACAATCTGAAAATTCAGAATAATATTTCTACTTGGCAAATCGACATGCTCATCAAATGTTCTATCAGTCTGAATATTTTTCTAATTTTCAGAGAAGTTTATTTTGTCTACTTGGTGGCATGCTACTTTAGATTTCTTATCATGCTACATAATTTTTTGTTGTAAGATTCCTTTTTGTTAGTCCCATGTTTATAAGACCTGAAAAGTACTTGTATGGAAGACTTGGAAAAATCACAGCTTGGACTATCGTTAGACAACTTATATTTTTCATTATATTTTCTTGGTTAAATCATACCAATTATAGCTTAATTTTTATAGTAACATGCGCTATGCTGGTTCTTCCATCTGGTAACTCCATCTTGAGCTTGGCCGCTTTCTGTCTCTTTTTTTGCGGGCACAACTGATAACCTGTCAAAGGTCAGTATATATGATCCACAATTTTGACTTTAATAGGTAACATTATAAACATGTTGTGTACTGTTTGCCATCCGAGCTCCTAAACTATCTTATTGCAGTGTATTTTCAAAGACTACATATTCCTAAGCAATCAAAAAACATGAACCACGTAATGAGATCCTATCTTGAAGCTGCCTACAAACTTCATTGCCAAAATATCTCAAAATATAAATAAGTGTGGATATCGCTTTGTCCATGAATAGTCTTTCTTATTCATGCATGCTAAATTGCTAATGATTGATATAACTTGCTTTTTCTAAATTGTTCTGTACATTCTATTTTGAAGGTGTCTGTAGACTTCATTACCACAAGTGAAGTAGTACTGACTATGCAAGGTCCTAACTCTTTAACTATAAAGTTTTATCTTATAAGTACCATTTTAATGTTGTGTTTCATAATTTCATTTGTTGAAGCATGACCTCTCAGAAAACATAAATTTAGTATAGCATTTTTTTAGGCGGTCACACACATTGACACATAAAATATCTAGAGCAACATTGCATAGGCGCAGTTAAGTTTCGGACAACATCTAATGCCTTCCCTTTCTTGAATCTCGATCTGAATTTGCGTGACAAAAAAATGGTACTAGCAAAATCGAAATGCCAACCCCAAAGAATATTATACTGGGCTTGTCAAGCTATATATCCGACACTAGTAGATAGGTGAATTTTAATCCCGGTTGGGAACTGGCTTTTAGTCCTGGTTTCCCAATCGGGATTGTGGATCTAGGACTAAAGGCCGGGACCTTTAGTCCTGGGTCATGCAACCGGGACTAAAGCCCATCCTTGAAACTAAAAAAAATAGCTTAAGACCGCTCTTGTGGTGCAGTGCGTGAGAGGTCCCGGGTCATGCAACCGGGACTAAAACTCATCATCGAAACTAAAAAATAGTTTAAATCTTGGGAGACCGCTCTTGCGGTGCGTGAGAGGTCCCAGATCACGCAACTGGGACTAAAGCCCATCCTTGAAACTAAAAAAATAGTTTAAATCTTAGGAGATCGCTCTTGCGGTGCGTGAGATTCAAACCCAAGACCCCTTGCCTTGCGCGTAGCTTCCTTACCAACTCAACTGCAAACCACATCTGACAAAGTCCTGGACGCTCTCTTTTTGAATTCACCCGTAGGGGACCTTTTGTCCCGGTTAGAAGACCTTTAATCCGGGTTTATGACACCAACCAGGACTAAAATGTCACCCTTTAATCCCCGTTGGTGTTACCAACTGGGATTAAAGATTGGAGGACTTTTAGTCTGGGTTGGTAACACCAACCGTCGGTTGGAACTGCAGACTGGGACTAAAGGTCCCTGCTACACCATCCGTTGGGCAGAGGATTATAGTCTCGGTTGGTGGTTTCAACCGAGACTAAATCTCTTATTAATCCTGAACCAAATTCCAAACGGGACTAAAAGCCAAGATTGAAAGTTTGTTCTCTACCAGTGTGAGCTGCCCCCTGTCCAGCTCCATTGAGGACGCGGCAAAGCTGCGTCTATGTTTCTAGTTACAGAATGAAAATACAAGCATTTGAGACCACAGTTAGGGAAAGAAAGAACCCAGTGAACAAACGTCGAAAAGGATTTTTTAGAAATGGTTAGAGAAACCTCTTATTTGGTGCTTCCAATACTTTTGGCGACTTAGAAAACTCAATAGTTTTGAAAAGATATGTTTGAAAACTCTTGGAGATGCTTTATGCCACCAAGAAGGGAGGTACCAAGGTCGACTAGTCGCGTGTGCTAGGGACATAGGAGGAAATAGCTTGATTTTCTATCGCTCATTACTTGCATATGCCACCTAGAATAATGACACTTTGTTTGAGAAACATAGCACACTCGCGCTACGGTTTTGCACCGAAGCTCTGAAGATTTTTGAATCTCTAAAACAGAAAGATGACGCACACATGGGTGCTTACTCCTGCCCCCCTAGCAAGGTCAGCAACATGTCCCTATAGCCGAAGGAGGTGTCGCCGGCGACGTCGACGCTCACGGCGCTCCCGTACCTCGCCCTGTATTCCTCCTTGATCTGCTCCATGTCTGTAAGGTACAAGAAGTAATGCGAGAAGAAGAACAATAGAGTTCGGTGCTACGGCACCATGGCAAAATTTAATTGACAGAAATATTCTTCTTCTTTTCCATAGTTTTCCTCTCAACTCCCTTCTCCCTCTTATACTCTACGCAGTATCCTAGTTTTGCCACACTGGGCCAACGTAGTTTGGGTTGGGCCTTTGGTTCCTTATCTTCCTGGGCGCGGACTGGGACTGGGCCTCGGACGCGCCCCCATCTTCAGGCTGAGTCTGGCTGCTGACAATCCCTCCCTCTTTGGAACCGGGTTGTCCCCAAACCGGTGCACGAGGGAATTGTTGTTGAAGTTGCACCAGAGGTTCCCAGGTAGCCAGCTCAATAGGCAAATGAGACCACTGAACAAGGACCTGTTCAGTGGGATGGCTTCCGGTGGACCAACGGCGCTGCAAGATCTTGAAGGGAACTTGGAGACCCTGAAACTCAGAAGAAAACAATGGTGATACCTGATGGGAGCCGATAGTCGCCTTGAGCTGGGACACATGGAACACTGGATGTATCAGAGTTGCAGGTGGCAGGTCAAGCTTGTAAGCAACTGGACCGAGCTTCTGACAGACAGTGAATGGCCCAAAAAATCGGAATGCAAGCTTGTTGTTCGCCCGGCGAGCCAAAGAGGATTGGACATAAGGCTGCAACTTGAGGTAAACTTTATCGCCCACTGAGAAGGACCTTTCAGAACGCCCCTTGTCAGCTTGACGCTTCATGCATTCTTATGCACGGGACAGGTGTTGCTTGATGAGAGAATGCATGAGTTCCCTATCTTCCAACCACTTATGCAACTCAGGAATTGGAGCAATTGAATCCAGATCAACATACAAATGCCGAGGAGGGAAACCATAAAGCACCTCGAAAGGAGAGCGGCCCAGTGCGGCATGTGATGATGTATTATACTAGAATTCCGCCAATGGCAACTAGCGGCTCCACTAAGATGGGCAAGCATGGACGAAACAACGCAAGAAAGTTTCAAGGCATTGATTTACCCGTTCGGTTTGGCCGTCCGTCTGCGGATGGTAAGAGGAGCTAAAACGCAACTTCGAGCCGGCTGATTTGAACAGAGCCTACCACAGTTGGCTGGTGAAGATGCGGTCACGATCTGAGATGATGCTGTGTGGCAAACCGTGCAGGCGGTATACTTGATCCATGAAGGCACGCGCGACAACAGCAGCCGTGAAGGGATGCTTCAATGGTATAAAGTGAGAAAACTTGGAGAATTTATCCACCACAACCAATATTGCATTAAAGGAGGAAGAGGTAGGAAGTCCCTCGATGAAATCCATACTGATGACTTCCCAGGAGGCCTTCGAAACGGGCAGAGGCTACAGTAACCCCGGGTATGCTGCCCGATCCGGCTTGGCTTGGCGGCAAATGGAGCATGCTTGCACGAATGACCATATGGCAGACTTCATACCTTGCCAAAAGAACAGTGCCTTGATACGAGCATAGGTGACTGGAGCACCGGAGTGGCCACTGATGGGACTAGAGTGAAGGGCCTGAATGATTTGTAGCTGGATAGGTCTGTTAGTGCCCAACCAAATGCGACCTTTGTAACGAATAACTCCCTGGACCAGAGTGTATGGAGGACGAGAATCAGGCTTCAGTGCTAACTGGGACAACAAGGAAGCAGCAACCGGGTCGTTCTGGTACCCATCGACGACGGCTTGTAACCAGGCTGGATGCATGGAAGACACCGCATATGCGACAGAGTCATGAGCTCTCCGAGAGAGAGCATCTGCAGCAGTATTCTCAGAGCCTTTTCGGTATAGGATCTTGTACTATAAGCCCAATAGCCTAGTGAAAACCTTTTGTTGCCAAGCCGTATGAAGTCGCTGTTCATTCAAATGGACCAAGCTATGATGATCAGTATGTATAAAGAACTCACCCTGAAGGAGATAATGGCGCCAAGTGTCGACGGCCATGAGAATCGCCAGGTACTCTTTTTCATAGACTGTGAGGCCTTGGTTGTGAGGGCTCAATGATTTGCTAATGAATGCTACTGGATGGCCATTTTGCTGCAGGACGGCACCAATACCGGACCCTGATGCATCAGTCTCTATATGAAACGGCAAGGTGAAATCGGGTAACGCGAGCACAGGAGCTGAACATAAAGCATGCTTCAGAGTTTCAAAAGCCTGTTGATGTGGAGGAGTCCACAGAAACAAAGTATCCTTCTTCAGTAAGTCTATGAGTGGCCGAGCAATGATCCCAAAATGTCGGACAAATTTCCTGTAGTAGCCGGCGAGGCCCAAGAATCCACGCAGCTCCTTGACATTGTGAGGGGATGGCCAATCATGCACTGCTTGGACCTTGGCGGGGTCAGTGGCGACCCCCTGGCCACTGATCACGTGTCCCAAGTAATGAATGGACTGCAGAGCGAAGTTGCACTTAGACATTTTTAGCTTCCATTGGTCCCGCCGCAGCCACTCGAACACGAGGCGAAGGTGACTGACATGTTCTTCCAGAGAACGGCTATACACCAAAATATCATCGAAGAACACTAGGAAAAAGCGGCGAAGCCCAGGTGCCAGTGTCACATTCATCGCACCCTGAAAGGTTCCCGGTGCCCCCGTAAGACCAAAGGCCATCACTCGGAATTCGTACTGCCCGAGATGAGTTTGGAACGCGGTCTTGTACTCTTCGCCGGGCTGTAGCAGGATTTGGTGGAAACCGGCGCACAAATCCAGAGTGGAGAACCATGTAGCCTTCAAGAGTTCATCCATCAGCTGATCAATGACCGGTACTGGAAACTTGGATTTGCAAGTCAAGGCATTCAAGTGACGAAAATCGACGCAAAACCGATATGTCCCATCTTTCTTCTTGACCAGCAGAACCGGTGAAGAGAAGGAGCTCGAACTAGGCTGGATTAAACCCTGAGTGAGCATGTCCTGGACTTGACGTTCAATTTCATCTTTCAACCTTGGAGGGTAGCGGTAAGGTCTGATGAAAACCGGCTGAGCTCCAGGAATAAGAGGTATAGTATGGTTGCAGGCTCGAGACAGCGGCAACGATGTTGGTGGACTGAAAAGATCAGTAAAATCGGTGAGCAAGCCTTGAACTGACTCCGGAACAGAGGTGCTGATAGGTGGGTCGTCAGAAGGCACAGGTTCCAATTGAAGCACTAACTGATCAGGCGCATCAGGAAGCAGCCCTTGCAAAATCTGCACAGAACCATGGTAGGGAATTGCTAACCATTTTTGCAGCCAATGTACCTGCATAGGGCTGTGAGACTCTAACCAATCCATGCCTAGGATGGCGTCGAAAGAAGACAACTGCAGCACACGGAAATTGGTTGTAAAAGTGCACTGATCCACCTTCCAACATACGTGATGTATGATACCCGGGCTGTGCAGCAAGCCCCCACCAGCTACCTGTACAGAACTCGGCAATGGTAGCGAAGTAACTAGCTGAAGACGATCCACCAGAGTGACATTAATGAAGGAAGAGGAGCTTCCGGAGTCAACCAATAACTGAACAGGAACATCTTGGATAGACCCCATGAGCTGAATAGTGCGAGCAGAAGACCGGCCGGCTGCGGCAGATTTGGATATGGCCAGGAATACCTGCTTAGACGGCGTCGGTTCATCAACAACAGGTGACAAAGGCTCGTCAGAAGAAAATGAGTCCCAGAGGGCTTCAACTGCATGCAGGATCTCTGGGGCGCACTTGTGGTCTTTGCTCCACTTGGAGTTGCACTTGTAGCACAATCCCAAAGCTCGACGGTAAGCCTTGACTGCTGCTAAGGAGTTGTTCGTCGCAGGAGCAGCATCAGTCACGGCAACCGGAGGTGACGCCGCAGACTTGTCAAGTCGTGGGGGAGGTGGAGGCAACGGCAGTGCGGTGCGAGGAGTGAATTTGCTTGATGTAGGCCACTCAACTCGCCCCGACCGCGAAGAAGTTTGTCCACCCATTTGGCCACCAACTTCTTCCTGCACAAGAGCCATACAAATAGCAGCATCCAGTGTTTGTGGCCGTGCAACAAGAATCATAGCTTTAAGATCATGGCGTAGCCCATCGACGAATCGCATTGTGTAGAATAAGGGGTCAGTGGAAGCGGAATAAGCTTTAAGGCGATCAAGGAGTTTAGAGAAACACTCGACATAGTCCAACACCGTGGAAGTTTGTTTTATGTGGAATAATTGACGGGTCAACGCTTCCTTCTGATCGCGATCAAAACGATCATGCAAGGCCTGGCAGAAGGTGGTCCAGTATCACAAATGGGGGTGTTCTCAATGGACTCATACCAGACTGCTGCGGCACCCTCAACGTACATGGTGGCGACACTGACCCAAAGAGAGGGATCGACCGCATACATGTTGAAGTAACGCTCACAGCGGGAACGCCAGAGGCGAGGATTTTCACCATCGAATTTGTTGAAGGGAAGTTTGGGCAGACGTCCAGTGAGGCTTGGGTGGTGACAATCATTGGGGTCAGGAGGAGATGTGATCGGAAGGCGGGGAGGAATGTGAAGTGGTGGTGGACGCTGTCGTTGGTGGGAAGAGGAATAAGGATGAATATGTGTAGATGTAAGATGGAGTGGGGGTGGTGGGTGATGAGGCTAGATGGAAGGAGATGGATATGGTGGCGCCAGTGGAGGGTGAGGGGAAGCATAAGCATACTGAGTATGGGCAGGAGGGTGATTGGAAGGAGGAGGAGGGAGATGTGGACGATGCGGTAGCGATGGTGTCGAGCGCAGAGGAGGAGGAGGGGGAGGAGGAGGAGGATGGGGAGGATCTGCGTGCTTACCCATGACCGGGACGTGAGTCCAGACCGTCTCGGTCTCGAACCCACCATCCCGGTGAGGAAGGACATCGCCGTGCCCACTGGGGGCAGAGGTTGACGAGGCGGCGACGCCGGGCCAGTGAGGCGGGGCGTCGAACACCTTGTGGTCACGTCCTTGTGCGAGCAGCTGGACCTCCATCCGCAGATCGTCGACGAGGGCCTCCACCTCAGGACGCCAGGTTCCGAGGTCCGTGGCGGCCATCTCGAGCGCGGAGACGCGAGCGTCGTTGTCGTCGTGGGGCATGCCGGTGCGGAGAGTCTCCAGATCGGCGACGCGGCGGCCGATGGTGTACGCCGTGTCAGCGCCCGCCAGCTCGATGGCGTCGAGCCGCTTGTCGATGTCGGCATCCCGGGCGGTGCGAGCCAGGTCGAGATCCGCAAAACGACGCGCCCACTGGTCGTTGTGCTCGTCGAATCGGCGGCCGACATCGTCGAAGCGGCGGGCGGCGTCGTCCTTGGACTTCTGGATCTCGTCCAGAATCAACTTCAGGGTTGGGTCCATGGCGCCCAAGGATCGTTGCAGGCGGGTGTAGTGAGGATGAGGTGGCGCAGAGGCCAGGATCGAAGTGAAATCTGATACCAAATGTAAGGTACAAGAAGTAATGCGAGAAGAAGAACAATAGAGTTCGGTGCTACGGCACCATGGCAAAATTTAATTGACAGAAATATTCTTCTTCTTTTCCATAGTTTTCCTCTCAACTCCCTCCTCCCTCTTATACTCTACGCAGTATCCTAGTTTTGCCACACTGGGCCAACGTAGTTTGGGTTGGGCCTTCGGTTCCTTGTCTTCCTGGGCACGGACTGGGACTGGGCCTCGGACGCGCCCCCATCTTCAGGCTGAGTCTGGCTGCTGACAATGTCGACCTCCGCCCGCGACACGATCACCCTCGTGAGCATGTCCTCGTACGTCCCCAGTCCGAGGATTGAGTGCCTGATGACCTGGCCATGTCAACAGCACGCACTGAATGTTAATTAGCGGGGCTTTGCTACGGTACAACTCTTAGCTAGTAAGAGGTAAGAGTTCAAATAAATCCAAGCTCTTGAATATTATGACAAATAAAATAATTAATAAAAAGAAAACTAAATAACCAATTGCCTTCCTTTTATCTGCATGTGTACAAGCCATTTGTCTCCTTTTTGTTGCGACGAATGGCTACACACTTCATGGAAGGCCATTGGAGATAATTTCGGAATCAAAAATCAACTTTCCAAGACATACCTATTTCATGTTTCTTAATTGGGCATGGTCACGTTACAACAAAAAAAATGTTACAATACAATCAAACTATGAATTGAATAAGCTTTGTTTTTTTCATGTTGAAAATAAAGCGAATTTAAATTTCCCGTCCATTCGTCACGTTTCAACAAATAAAATAAATTTTACAAAATCATGTTGGGTCACATATTATATTTTTAGTTACAAAACAATGTTACACCGGTGTCATTTTACATTAGGTATGGAAGTTAAATTATTTATAGTAGTATTTGCAACTATTACATACCTCTCGTTATGTCATGATCCATATCAGTTTGTCACGTTATAATTAAAACTTATATAAATGTATATACGCGTATCATGAAATAGCCTTATAGCATTCTAAACTAAGAATTATAATAGGATAAATACAAAGAACTATGTATTAGTTCTAACTATAAATTATTGTGTTATATATACAACAAAATAAAATACGGCTGCACATTTTTGAAGTGTGTGTCCCACGGCTATGCATGTGTGTGTCCATGTCCACGTTATTAAAAACTTGAGATTAGATCATTCATGCATATTAGATATAACAGGAAGATATTTTCCTTATATATCCTATTACCTCTTAGGAGGTAATATATGACAATTGCGATTTAAATCGACGGTTCTCAGTTATTTGACCCTAGCCAACCGCCTCGACGGTGGAGCTGGCGAGCCGCGCTCTGCTTCTCGGCCGACCTACCTCTGCAAAGTGCTTTTCCGGCGACGTTAAGCACAGGACGGCGCTCTTCAGCATCCCGGCAAGCTGCTTGCTGCCGCCGCCGCCGCAATGGCAGCTCCCGATATCCTGAATGGACGAACAGCTGAAGACATACGTGCACAAGAATGCATGCAGATTTGAACGTTTCAACGTGACAACGTACCTCGACGATGTCTGTTCCTTGGTCGTCCTTGTACTGCTGGAACGTCGCTCTGAGCTGGGGCTTGCTGCGGGTGCTGATGATCCGGGCAATCTCGTCCCCGTGCAGGCGCTTCTCTCTGATGGCCTCTGACAGCTGCGCCGCCTCCAGCTTCGCGACGTCCATGTCGACGTACTCGCCGGCGTAGCGGTAGGAGCTCACAAGACGGAGCAACATCTGTAGTGTAGGTGTAGTACAGGAGCAGAGACCCTTCTGAAGTCTGAACATTCTGAACATGTCGATCCGGCATGCAGCGAAAGAGACGAGAGCTTGGACGGAAGATTCCACGTTTCCACGCACGATCTCACGTACCTTCTTGAGAGGCTCTTGGAGCGCAGGAGAACAGCTTGCGGTAGATCTTCCTGACGGCCATGAGGTGGTCCGGGGTGGAAGCGCACGACACCTCGATCAGCACCGAGACGTAGCTCTCGTCCTTCTTCTTCACCGCCTCGTTCACCAGGTTCGCGTCCCGTTCAGCCGGATCCATCGTCCACAGGATCATCGCTTTCTGAGTCAACAAAGGAAATGGAGGAAAAGGAGAAACGCATCGCAAGTTCAGACAACTCGATCTGCATGCCGTCGTCTGATGATAAACTGGAGTACGACGAGAGACAGGCGATCGAGCTTCCTGTTCTTGGCATCCATCGCATCGCAGGAGGTTCTATACTGCCTACCCAGAAATCGACGGAGAGGAGGCAGTGGCGGGAGAGCTTGTAGCGGAAGCAGTTGAGGAGAGGCTCCCGGTAGAGGAAGGCGTAGGCGCGCCGGATCGCCGCCCGCTGCGCCGCCGTGCGCCGGCACAGCACCCCGATCAGAGCGGCCTTGTCCGCCCGCCATCCTTCTCTGCAACAGTGCTCACCATCGACACAGATTTGCCGCGTCAGTATTGAAACTGTCAAGAAATTCAGGTAACGGAAGACAAGCTGATAGGATTCATCAGTGTTCATGACTGCCTAGCAGCGGATCGGAAGATCACAGGAGAATAAGCTAGTAGTAACTAGGATTGCCTTGGAGCGCGTTCCTCAGGCTCTCAGCGTCCTCGGAGGCGGTCGGCGGAGGGCTCGGGACGGCGACGGTGGACATGCTGTCTGATCTGATCCCTCAGCGGCGATATGATTCTGTTGCATTGGCGAAGGAAGATGGATTTTTATATATACAGGTGGACTGGATCGGATGATCGAGGAGACGAGAGCGTTGCAACGACGTCGCACCGGAAGAATTCAGAGCGAAACTGCGTGGTACAGATCATAAAGCATTTCAGCTTTGTAACTTTATTTATTTGTTATTGGGAATCATCTGAAAGCTAACAATGTCTTCAAACGACTCATGACACGATTGGGTAATAAACGCGTATGCATAAACTGACGTCGCCGGCCGGCGTTCTTGCCAGGAGAAGGACACACGAACGTGTCCTTCCTTACGCATTAAGTTTTCCCAGATGTGAGCATGGTTTCAGAGCTCATTTTGCAGCGCCATGCAGGCCATGCTTCAACGAATATACTGTGCAGTATTAATATTATTTGCCCAACGGCCAACGCTTTAACAAAGTTGCATAAAGATGAACTCATACATGTAGCACAATGGCACAAATGCATAGTATAATCTATGCACGATTACACATAACAGGAAGTGCTACAGCCGTGCAATGGCATCATTGAAAAGAGAGAGGAGTAATAGACAGATAAAAGTATAAAGATAAAGCAATCAGATGATATGCAAACCTTTCTCATTTTTTTATCTGAACATAAGATAAACCTTTCTCACTTGCCTTTTCAATATGTTTTTTTTTTTCTGAGTAACCAAGGACTCAGTACACTAGCCACCGTCGTCCGTCGGCGTCTCGGCGACACCGACACATGAACACGACAAGGAAAAGAAAAAAAAAGGCAAAGCTTCATTTTGTCATGGGCCTCCTTACTTTTAGAAATTTTATCATGGGCCTCAGTTCACCTACGTGGAATGTCTGGGCCAGGCCCAATAGGCCTATATTATTATTATGTTAACAAAAGAAGTGATTTAAAACACACACACACAAAAAGCGGCCGTGTTAGCGCCCGGACGTCCGGACGCCCACACAGCCTGTCCTAGTCCGCTGATTTTTTTCCTGCCCCGTCGCAGTGCCGGCGTGTTCGGACGACTCGCCTCACACTTGCAGCCTGTCCTGTCCGCCTCGATTCAAGACCGTTCGCCCTGCCATGCACGTAAACCTCCCCTCGTCATGCCTTGAACCGTCGGCCCTAGCGTGCTCCGTCTGCAGTTGCGCCTCGTCCGCCGGCCCCTGGCTCGCCACGCCCCCATTCCCCGACACCAATGACGTTCCACCATCACTCTCTGCACCTCTGACTCTGCGAACAATATGAAGCACGCGCAATATGAAACACTTGAATGCAACCTATGTATGAAAGAGATAAAACATCTAGAATATACACTTACAACATATGTGTGAAACATATGCAACATCTAGATAAAACATTTGTAACTTGCAACACAAAAACACTTCCTGCAACATAAAGAATAAAATCGCTAAAACATCTGGAACATATTGTTGCAACATATGCGTGAAACATCTGCAACATCCAGATCAGAGCATTTGAAACATACGTCTGGAACAGATAAAACATTTCGAACAAACTTCTGGAACACTTGCAACATATGCAACATCCTCAATCTACTGTTGCAATACCGATACGAGACAATTGCAACATACCTCTCAAACATCTAAAACACTTGAAACATACGCTTGCAACATCAGCTTTTACCGCAACATCTTTTTGCTGAGGTTGTGTGGGCACGACCTTCTGGTGGGGAACGACGGCGTTGGTAGCACTTCGGCGCGCGCAGGGGACACAAACATGGCGTGCAGCAGTGGGGACGCAACGCGCAGCGAGCTGGAGCGAGCGTGGCGATGAAGGGGGCACGACGCAAGATATATAGGGTGTGCTGTGGGAAAGACGGCAGCAGCGAGTGCGTGTTGCGACAGCACGTGATAGAGAAGCATGAGAGTGAGAGATATTTTTAAGAGAGACGGTGAGAGAAATGAGAGGCTTGTTGGACTGTTTGGGCGCAGACCCAGAAACCAGCGTCGACGGACGGCGTCCGCTTCTCAGCATCACCGCAAAAAAAGCCGAAGGCACGTTCGCACGTCGACTATGCAAATGAATCGTTGCGTGCCGGCGTGGCGACGTCGCATCGCAACTCGCAGGTCCGAAGCGGCTACCTTTGACAGGCAGGGCCCACCAGAAGAGGGGGAAAAAAATCAGGGGGCTCGTTGTGAGAGAAGATATCCGTCCTCTCGCCGTCGCCGACCTACCACTCCCGGTCCCGGAGGAAAGAGAGGGCGGGGGCAAGGGGATGGCAAAGCGCCGTCGCCACGCGTTGGCGCCGGTGGTGGAGGAGCTGATCTCGCCGATGAACAGCCTGGACGACGGCTGCCTGATGCACATCTTCAGCTTCCTTAGCCCAATCCCAGGTTCGATTCGCTTCTAATCCTATGCCTCCACGTCCACGCCTTCGTAGGAGAACCAATCGAATGGCGAATCTGTAACCGGTGGGGATTCCGACTAGCTCCGCTAGTTGTTTGAGTAATCGGGGCGGATGGGGCGGAGCTAAAGAAGAATGGGTCAGAATTGGGTTGACCTGTTTTTTGCGTGTACAAGATTGGATGGTGGGAAGATCTGTTTAATTCGGTACTGATTTGATACTTCTTGGGTGTGTTGGATCGCGGAAGTCTTCTAGGTGTGCTGATGCTGTATCATGTCTTCAGTTGGTGGATGCAGTTATGCAATTGTGCTCCTGTTTTGGGTAAAATATGAAGACGAGTATAGATGACAATAACTGTTCACATGGCTTGTATGATTGTGTAGTTTCGTAGCAATAGATTTGGTGCTTTTGTATCATATATAACTAGAGATTGAGGAATATTCAATTTGTGTTCCTCTTGCCGTTGCCATAGGCTGTCATACTTCTGAGTTCTTGTCAAATGTAGCTTTTGTGTAGATTATCTTTCAAAGCAATTTACAATAGCTAGTTTACTAATATATGGAAGTTTTTTTTTTTATGTCTGGAAGTGTTTACAACCGTGGTAAGAGTTGCCTGGATGTGACATGTTTGAACTGTCTTTGATGGTATCTATACTTTAACATGTACTGCTGATGTGCTTTAAAATGAGCTGTTTTTAGCAATTTCATTGTTGAACCTGCAGATAGGTATAACACCGCCCTCGTTTGCCACAGATGGCGCTTCCTTGCATGCCACCCTCGACTGTGGCTGCGTGTTGAGAGGCCAATCAGAGATGTGATGGAGCCTGGAGTTTATCCAAATCTTGAGGCTGCCGTTTCTGCTGCTAGGTCTATTTCTCTCCCTCCCTCTCTAGTTATCATTGGGAACAGCGGATGTTATGGCTGATCTCCATGTACCTTGTTCAAGGCCCGGTGACACCATTCTTATTGCGGCTGGTGGTTCCCATGTTGCGTGTAACATCCAAATAAAGAAGCCTATTTGCATAGTAAGTTTTGCCTTCCATGTCCCTGAGTCCTGAAGATGTCAACAGAGATTTGATCTGACGAGTGCTTCCTGCACTCGGCGTCGACATTTGTTCTTTTTGTGGGTGCAACTGTGAACCCATTTTACTTAAATCAGATTGGTGGGGGTGATCTTCCTGATGACACTGTATTAACCTGCTCACGTGGCTTCGACAAGTAAGCTCCCTCCCTTTTGTGGCCATTTTTTCTTGTCTGCTGCTTCTGCTTCATGATCATTTCATAGTCGTATTATGCGGTCCATCTTTTGCAAGATTGATTACTGTCACGTTTCTTAACTTACTGTAAATTTTTTCCTTTAGTACACCTTAAAATGAAATGATTATGAGGCTTCCTGTAGATTTGTCTCAGCAGCATGTTGGCTAGGTTTATTTATGTTAAGTGACACAGTGACCAGTATAAGTGTACAACATAACTGAATCTATACGTTATTGATTTATGTGGTGTTGCAGTGGTGAAAAGTAAAATTTATCATGATTTATTGTTGTATGCTTTCCCTAAACCTGACCTTGTGTGGTAGCTCTTAGTGCTGGGAGCCTGTCCTTATGGAAATATCGTAATAGGTGCGTGTTTCATGGTGCGTCCCCAAGTTTAGGTAGAGCTTTATTACTCACTAGTGAGGAGTTGCACCCTGTGGGAAATAGCTGGAGCAAGAGGTATTTCTTACCTCTCCGCTCTACAGCTGGTAGACAACTGAGGCCTACTGCTGGTTGGGGTCGGTTTTTTTCTTTTGTTAAAGGCACATATGTGTATCTAGAATCTTGGATGTGTGGGTGTGTGCCCCCTTTTTCTTAATATAATGCTTTGCAGCTCTCTGTGGGTTCGGCAAAAAAAAAAGCTTTTAGCCCTGGGTATGCCCCCCCTTTTTTTTGTGTGTGTGTGTGTGTGTTGTATGCTTGACTTAAGGTTATTGATTCAACTATATTGGATCGTTAGTAGTTTATGTCTGCTGATAGTTGAGAGGATACAGTTGTTGACCTATTGTCTGTTTTCCATCGAAAGGTGGTAATATAGATTGTATCTACTTCATAAAATAGTGAACTTGCAAACTAGTATATGGTTCTGTTTATCTTGCTGTTTTTTTAATCAATATCTCAGTCTTACCTAGGTTTCCTTTGATTGACCTATCAAACAGCGCATTGGAGTTCCTATCAACATGCAAGATTGCAAATTTGACTATTAGAGCAGAACTTGGATGCTGCTTGCTGCATCGAAGCGGTAAATTGACCATTCAGGAGTGTTTGCTGCAGTGTGAGCAAAACCCTTTGGACTATCTGTCCTTTCCAATAATCAGCACAGCGATAGAGTACAATTTATTTCCATCCCTCAAGGAGCAAGGGCATGGTGTAACTGTTGTTCGCACCCGCATTGAAGGGGGTGCGAAGGCCGTCAGGACGAATGGAACACTCGCGCTGCAGCGTGTGCGGGCCATCTATTCCCGTAGCTCTGTTTTCTTCTGGTTCGAAGTAGGAGAAAAGTAGAACCGCCTGTACACTAGCCAATAAGCTCTCGTGTTCTTGTATCTCAATATCTGTATCATCCTAGGTCAATAGCGTTTGTTGTAATCTTATAATAACTGACTGATGTTTGAATCAACAATGAACATGTTGCTTTTTGAAAGTGAGCCTTGAAGAGTTTGCAGCGTACGGATTCACAGGTGGCAATGGCGTTGATAAAAAACTTTCCCCAGTTTTTGGATCGGCCGCTCAGATTATTGATTGGCTGGCTTAGCTTATCAGTCATTCAGCAGTATTTTTCTCTCACGATAAATTAATGAACAGTACTTTCAATTATGGTTTATCAGTCAAGCGAATATTTTATGCCTTCACGTTGGATGGCGTTGTTTGAACGGAGGACAGGACAGGACGGGGACCAATCTGGCTTTTACCCGTGGTCTAGTTCATGCAGCTCTTGTTAACTTGTCCTGCTGTATTGCTGGCTGTTGAAGCAAGAATTCAGGTTCTGGTGTAGTGTACTGAGATTTACAGTGAAGTTGGTGGTGTTTAAATTCAAGAGCTAAAGTTTAGATGTCACATAGGAGTGTTCAGATAGTAATAATAAAACAAATTACAGAAGTCCTCAGTAATCCGCGAGACGAATTTATTAAACCTAATTAATCCAACACTGGCACATGTTCATTGTAGCTTTACTGTAGCATCATATTGTCAAATCATGAACTAATTAGGCTTAAAAAATTCGTCTCGCAAATTAGTCACAATTTGTGCAATTAGTTATTTTTTTAATCTATATTTAATACTCCATGCATATTTCAAACATCGGATGTGATAGGGACCCGACAAGGCCACGTCATAATACGTGATATGACCATGCAAAAACTTTTTGGTCAAAATGTCACATCGGATGTTTGGTGCGATGTCGGAAGGGGTTTTCGGATACTAATAAAAAAACTAATTACATAGCTTGCCTGTAAACCGCGAGACGAATTTATTAAGCCTAATTAATCTGTCATTAGCACATTTATTACTGTAGCACTTTAGTGTCAAATCACGGACTAATTAGGTTCAAAACGTTCATCTCACGATTTTCCAACCAAACTGTGTAATTAGTTTTTTTTATTTCGTCTATATTTAATACTCCATGTATACAAGATTCGATATGATAGTTTTGGGTGAAAATTTTTTTGAATCTAAACAAGGCCTCATTCTTGATCCTTTGGACAGAGGCTGGCAGATCCTTTCATTTCCCCCTGCCTGAAACAGTGCCAATTCAAGTCCATGTCGATCACTATAACTTGCTGTTCACCATAAATGCATAATTACTCAATCTTGTACACAGCCCCTCTGTCCGTTGCCTACGACAGGTGAGAGCTGGAGGTGCCCAAAAGCTGGTAATTTTGTGCCGTAATTTGTCCTTAACAGCACTTACTGACTTACCGCTTGCTCAGCTTAATAAGCAGAGTAAAAACGACGAGTGAGGTGAAAGCAGGGTGGATCCCGTCTAGTTAGTCGTGTTGTTTAGAGTAAATAGAGAACCTTGGGGGTGAGAAGAGATTGACAGTATCAATTCAAACAAGTTGCAACGGCTGCCCCAAGCCGGCCAGTAGGCCACTGGACCATTGCTCCGTCGGACATTTTACTACGCGTTCACGTGTAATCTCTGGCGAAACAAACAAACAATACGTTCCCGTTGTATCTTCTTTCTTGGAACGGCATGCTCGACTGGGTAAATTCGAATTCCCGTTGTTGTTTGCTTTTTCAGTAGTGTCCGTCTGGATGTGCCACCCTGCTAAAGCTGACTTTGTCTTCAGAATTGCCAAAGCTGAACTTCCACTTTCAGTACCGTCATTCCGAAAGACGTACCCTAGAATATCTGTCGCTTTCGTTTTCTAAAAAAAAAACTTTAACAAAAATATATATTAAAACATTAATATTTATGGTACATAATTGGTACTCCTTTTATCCTAATCCTAAATTATAAAATGTTTGACTTTTTTTACACCAAGTTTGACCACTCGTCTTATTCAAAAATTTGTGCAAAATATCAATTCTTTTATTGTGGCTTGGTATATTAATAAAAGTTCCTCAAGAATGACTTAAATTTGACTATGTCTGTATAAATTTTTTGAATAAGACGAGTGGTCAAACTTAGAATAAAAAAAGTCAAACGTCTTATAATTTGAGATGGAGAAAGTATTATTGAAACATCTTCGAATATAGTTTTTTTAATAAATTTATTTAGAGATACAAATATTATACATATTTTCTATATATTAAATCAAATTTATGACACGAAAACTAAAAACAACGAATAATATGTGACAGAGGAGTACTGCTACTCCAGTAAGGGCCTGTTTGGTTCCCTGCATCCGCCTGAACCAGGCTGGCCGGATGCAGGGACCGGCCGTTTGGTTGCCTGCTCGCCTGGTTGAGCCAGGCTCGGCGCGTGCACGAGGCACCCCGTGGCCAGGCTCTGACGAGCGAATCAGCCGTTTCTTCTGGGCCTAGCTGGCTGGATGCGCTTCTTTCTCGTCTAATGACGCTATTAGTCTATAATTAGCGAATATCAAGTAATATTAAAATATTTTAAAGATGTTTAAGACATAATTAGATAAAATAAGTACTTTAGGAGTGTATTTGTATAAAATAAAAATCATAACCATAATCTTGTAATATTTTTATCTCATGCAACATATTTTCGTACGAGCAACCAAACAACATCTCTTCTCAGCCAGCCTAAGTCGATGCAGTCAACCAAACATAACAGGATCGCATACCCTCAGCCTGTCCCATGTGAGTCTAGCTCCCAAATACGAGCCAGGCTCTACCAGTACCCGAACCAAACAGACCATAAAGCTCTCTTCAGTTTTTTATTCGATTCCGCGAGAGCATACTACTACTAGCAACCTAGCAGGAGTATTCATCTAAATTACAATATTTTTTTTTACTAAAAAGGTGATACATAATCCTCATAAAATGTAAGTATTCGAGTGTTTTCAAGACAATTTTTTGTGTGCTTTACATGAGTAAAATTTAAACGCTTGTTTAATTTTAACTTTTTTTTAGAATCGTTTGTTAATTTTTAGTTAAACCCCCTGTTTCCAAACCCCGAGGTAAAAGAAGACACCCGTAACTTTGGTGGGGTTGTTTGTTGGTGAAAAAGTTTGGGTTCGGCTACTGTAACACTTTTCGTTTTATTTGGCAATTTGTGTCCAATCATGGACTAATTAGGCTCAAAAGATTTGTCTCGTGATTTACAACTAAACTGCGTAATTAGTTTTTTCTTTCATCTATATTTAGTACTCCATGCATATGCCGCAAGATTTGATGTGACAAGTACTGTAGCACTTTTTGGATTCACTTTTCGTGAACTAAACAGGATTTTTCTCGGGCCTTGTTTAGATCCCAAATTCTCCCCTAAATTCCACTATGCAAAAAGGAGATTCCCCATCACATCAAAATGTCGGCAAATGCATGGAGTACTAAATATAGATAAAATCAAAAACTAATTGTACAGTTTTATTGTACTTTACGAGACGAACGTTTTGAGTCTAATTAATCAATTTTTGGATAATTTTTTGCACTAAAAAACAAAAGTTACTACAGTGTTCCGATACGGGTATTGTAGCTGCAGTGCCCGAATCGGTGCCCCGAATTTGGGAAGTGAACACGGCCTCAGTGTTGGCCTGCCTGGGGGAAGAGAGAGAAAGAGAGATGCTTTAATTCGAACGCCGTCGCCTCCTCTCTCGAGCCTTTCTCCTCCCTTCGTGGCATCACATCACGCCAAAGCCCCATCCGCCGGCCGGAGATCGACTCCTCCGCCCTGGCATCCGGCTTCGATCGCGGCTCCCCTCTGAGGTGACGCATTGTTCACGCTTGTTCGGTTTCGTTGTTTCCTTCCGAGCAAAGATTGGATTTTTAAATCTTGGGGCGTTGCAATGCTCCTGCCATTCTGGGTCCGTTCTTGCTCAAGTGTGAGTGCGAGATCACGGGTGCGGGCGCTTGGAGCGCGAGCGGTGGTTGTGGATTAGGGTTCTATCTCAGTCTGGTTTGGGGAATTTTGCGGCTCTGGAGATGATCGCAGATTCGCAGTGTTGTTGCCTGGTTAAGTGTCGAGATGCTGGGTTGCTATTGGTTCAAACTTTGTTTTTCTCTCTCTCTCGATGTGGTGTGTGTATTGGTTAGCTAAATGCAGCGTAAGCTATTGTTGATTAACCCATCACATTGTTTGGGATGCTATGTTATTCTTTTCCCAGTTTTAAGACTATGATGACTTATGCTCGTGGGACTGTTTCTTAGTTCTAAAAGATTATATTGGTAATTGGAGTTGTTCCCTCTCCTTTCTTTCTTTAGAAGTCATTTAAGCTCGCCATTCTGTGCAATCATAGTAGATCATCATTTCCCCACAATTTCATGGAGTTCTGTAGGCTCAGGCCAATAGCTTCGGTTTTCTTTCTTCTTTTTTTTTGAAGGAGAAATAGCTTCGGTTTTCATTCCTTAATAAAGAAAACTTCAATTTCTATGGCGCGTTCCCTTCGGAGTAGTCATGATGTGCTCATTTCTGATTTGTGTTATGATGCCATAATTTCCTTTGCCCACTGTTTCGGTATCCCCACTGGGAAAATTCATGGGTTTTGTCAGATGACGATTATTAGAGGTCCTTCATGTTGCTGGCAATTCGTTATGCGATGAGGAAATGAGCTTTATGTGATGAACTGCCCTTCTTTTTTTTTTGGTTGCGGGGCGGGGGGTGGCGGGGGGCGGTTGGGGGTGATTGGTTGCAACTGTATGTAGTTGCTGGCCTACTCCTTTTGGAGCAACACAAGGTGTGGTGGAGGTTGATGGAAGTGTCAGTTTGGCACCCCTTTTCCATTTCATGTAGTAATCATGTTCTACCACTCCAGCATTTGCCTCCAGTCCTCCACCACCAACTTTCCACCCCCTTTGATCGTTTTTCTCCTCAGGCTGCGTTCTTCTTGCTCCTTCCTTTGAATGAATAGGGTCTAGATCAAATGGCAAACAAACTTTCTTGTTCTTTGCTATATTTGGGAGTGATGCTGTTTTATAACTTCAGTTTTGTCAATTCATTGTTAGTGTAGTTTTCTCTTTAACTTCACTTGTCAGCAAAATACCTGCAATGAAAAAAAGATTCAAACATGCATTAAATCTGCAAGGAAAAAGTCTGAAAATGCTCTGGAACCCAAGATATTTTTTTATTATTGCTGCCTTTAGGGCTTTGCTCGTACAAAACCCTTCAAGTTTGTCCAATTAGTTTATGATTGCCCTTAAAAAGATATGTCTGATTACCTCGGGGTTCAGCAAATGAAATAAATATTTGTCCTTCGTAAAGAAAAATGGGGCTGTTTGATAAGACACTGTTTCTTTCTGAATTATAAGATATGCTTCTATTCTTTAATATCTTCAGTGATTTTGCTGATGATAAAAATTGCTTCTCTCTCTCTTTTAAATCTTTTCTTGCTAACTTGTATGTCTGATATGTTTCCACTGTTCCCATTTTCCTCCAAATAGGATTTTTGACCTAGAGGTTCCCCATGGCATCAGTTACTTATATTGATGATAGCCATGCTGAGGTTATTGATCCTCCAAAGAATGAGGAAATGCTGGATGTCACTGAACTTGTTGGTGATCATATTCAGCATTCACCAAAACCAAATGTGGCAAGCTATGGCAACGTACGTGAGCTACTGGAATGCCCTCTGTGTTTGAGTGCCATGTATCCTCCAATTCATCAGGTACTGCTTGACACTGAATCTCAATTGCATTCAGCTGAAGCATATACTTGCGATATTCTGTTCTTATTCTAGACTTTTAATATGCCGAATGTTGGGAATTCTAAATAGAGTTCTACTTTAGGCAGCATATATGCAGTCAAGATTTTACAGATAGCAATTGCAAGTCAATGTTTGAATGTACACACTGATACATTGCAATTTTTTTCTTTTCATTTTCTACATTGTATGGCACCACAGCTTCTTTCTGGAGGGACTCTTAACATTTGCTATGGTTCATTATGTTGAACATAACTGCATATCCCCCCACAAAGCAAGTTGAATTAGCACGCTTGTCTTTAACATTATTTTCGCATGTGTTGCTGCAGTGCTCCAACGGACATACTCTGTGTTCTGGATGCAAGCCAAGGGTTCATAATCGCTGTCCAACATGCAGGCATGAACTTGGTAACATAAGATGTCTTGCTCTGGAAAAAGTGGCTGCATCACTAGAGCTTCCATGCAAGTACCAGAACTTTGGGTGCTTGGGCATATACCCTTACTATTGCAAGCTGAAACATGAATCGCAGTGCCAATACAGACCCTATACTTGTCCATATGCTGGATCTGAATGCACGGTTGCTGGTGATATTCCATATCTAGTAAATCACTTGAAAGATGACCATAAGGTTGACATGCACAATGGAAGCACCTTCAATCATCGTTATGTCAAGTCAAATCCTCATGAAGTTGAGAATGCTACCTGGATGCTCACGGTAATGCTCATCGATCTCTGTACTGTAGAATCGTCGTACATAATTCATGTTTTTTTTTTTTTGTATTGAGCGGGATCAAAATTCTCAGTATAACTTTCTGGGTCTTTTTTTGTTTGTTTTGGGAATATAACTTTCTGGGTCTAGGATGTCGATTCTTTTCCTTAAACATGATATTCTGATTGACCTGAATCCTTAGGACAATTTGTATATGTAGATTTGATTGATCTGGATCACTTAGCATTGAGTTCATGTTTTTCTGATTGTTAAACAAGTGCACATTTATCAGCATCACTAGCCCTGGTACATACTGCTAAAAAGATGCGATCTTGCCATCACCAGCTCTGTCAGTCATGGTACCCACTACAGACACAAAGTGATTGCTTGCCATCATCAGGTCTACCGTTTTTCTTTTCTGGGCAGAAGTAGAATATGTGTTATAGTACTACCTTCTTTTTAAAAAGGGACGTTATCCCACCTTTTGAAGCCTGTGTTTTGGTTTTCGTTTCCATGGGAACTAACAAATATGCCGTAGCTAATCACAGACTCATCCTCCAGGTTTTCAGCTGCTTCGGCCAGTACTTCTGCCTGCACTTCGAGGCTTTCCAGCTGGGCATGGCGCCCGTGTACATCGCCTTCCTCCGGTTCATGGGCGACGACGCCGAGGCCAAGAACTACAGCTACAGCCTGGAGGTCGGGGGCAGCGGGCGCAAGATGACATGGCAGGGCGTGCCTCGGAGCATCAGGGACAGCCACCGGAAGGTCCGGGACAGCTACGACGGGCTCATCATCCAGCGCAACATGGCCCTCTTCTTCTCGGGCGGCGACAGGAAGGAGCTCAAGCTGCGGGTCACTGGGAGGATCTGGAAGGAGCAGTGAGTCGCGTGCATGCAGATTGCAGGCACCAGCTCGACGCATGCGCCGTTGCGTGTGTTCCTTTCCTCCGGTGTACCATGACAGGAAGCATGGAATCCAGGAACCTTGTAGGGCGTAGGTGGTAGTTGGAATCTTTGAGTCGTGGGTGGTTCTTGTGTCGTTGTGGTGGTACCGATTGATTTAGAACTGGAGGCAAATCTCTCCTTTGCTTTGAACCTCTCGAGAGTTGGCCATGGCGGGCCTTGATGGCACGGCTGTGGACTCCATTGAAATGTAAATGATGTATCCCGGCTCACTCTGTCTGTGGATCAGACTCGCTCTATATTGGACGGCGGACCACCATTGTTTCTGAGTTTGGCCAATGAGTTACTGGCTCCAACCACTCTCTGCTCCAGCTGGTATATAGTATTATTGAGATCTGACTGTCTGAGAGCACACATCATTCATGTAAGCATGTTTATTTTGTTCAACAGGAAACCTGAAAAAGAAACACGAAACGTCGAAACCCAAGGGAAACCGAATCATGAGAAAAACACAAAACGATAGCATTGGCATTTCATCCTTTCATATGCATGCCTGATCCATCCGTACTCAATCACAAGGAATGTAGGTCTCGTTTTTTAGGAGTCAATCGCAATTCACAAGAGTGCTACTAGGCCAATTCACAAGAGAGCTCCAGGAGCCCAATTTGCTCCTTTTGTTTTGCTCCCAGTTGAATACGCTGCTCTACCTCTGTTGGTGTTCTGAAACATATATATTTGCAACTACAACGGCAGCATGGATGTGCACGCTACTACTATTTGGCCTCTCATCTAAAACGGAGCCCGTGCCGTGCCTGCAGCTACTGCCTGCAGGGCAGAACCGTGGTTCTCGGTTACTCAAAACTGCCTAGGTAACCTGCACAGGTCAACCGGTCAAAGGACTTAGCAGTTAGCACGACTCCACTACTGTCTCATCTAGGCACGCGTGCGTATCAGTACAGCAACCTTCTCTGACCCTGAAATCCGTTGACAATCCCTGCTTGTATTGACCCATCGATGAGATTCAGGACTGACAATGAAGTACAATGCAAAGTATCTTTTTAGGACCCACAAAGTTTACAAATTACTCCCTTCATCCTTACAAAAATGTAATTCTCAACTCTCGAGGAATCAAACAAATTTAAATTTGATCAAACCTATATAAAAAATTATAAATATTTATGATACCGACTAAATATCATTAGATTGATTATTACATTTTTATAGAAAATTTAATTAGAGACATAATTGTTGAATTTTTTTGGCTAAAAACTTGTCCAAAACACAGAATTACAATTTTTTTTTGAGAGAGAGGAAGCACAATGATTTACAATACAGTGGCAGAACAATAACATGACAGAGTAACACCACCGTCATTGTTCAAATGGGAGGTGCTAAATTAATAAATTCATATGTCTGCAACCTGGTTGCCTTTTGAATTGCATCACATCATAACGAACGCGACATTTCAGCTCAGGGTTGACTACCAAATATGTCGAGAGTAAAGAACCGCGTGATTTTGTCACGGCTTTGTATTTGCAAACTGGAGCTTTAACAACAACTTGTATACAATGAAAGGAAAGCAGAGTAACCGGATCTTATTTCTTTCTCAGTCCCCTGACTGTATACACTGAAATGAAAGCAGAGTAACCGGATCTTATCCTTTCTCAGTCCCAATGGACAGACTAGCAATTCAGGAAGCATACAAATCTACATACAAATCTATAGTACTCGAAAATATAACCAGGTAGAGGTAGCTGATATTATGCCAACCATTTTCCTTGTTACATGTTTTCTTCAATGCTTGTTATCATAAGCAAATGAAATGTCATCTTACCAAACCACCTTCTTCGCTGATACTCCTATAACCAGGCAGAGGTAGCTGATGTTATGCCAACCATTTCCATTGTTACATGTTCTCTTCAATGCTTCTTATCATAAGCAAATGAAATGTCATCTTAGCAAACCAGGGTTGGGGGGGGGGGGGGGGAGATCCCCCACCTGATTTAGATTAATAATGTGGCTCTCGAAGCCAAATGTTTGAAATACATAGTTAGCTTTGCATTTTCAGCTTGGCTTTTACATTGCCTTAACTAAAATGGAGCACCATACATCAGCTATTTCTCTTGCAGAATTCCCTTGCAGCTGAAAATTATAAGAGAACATCAAATGGAGCACCATACATCAGCTATTTCTCTTTCATCTGAATAGCCTCCCAGAATTCCCTTGCAGCGGTGCAGCCAAAGACTACGTGAGCCCGCGTCTCATCCGTCCCATGACAGGCATCACACTTTGTGTTTTCCACAATCCCCTTGGCCAGATTAGATTTGCATTGTATCCTTCCTTGTGAGAGCAGCCATGCAAAGAATTGTACTCAAGGTGGCGCCTTGTTGTTCCAGAAAAATTTTGCCCAGGTGTCCAGACTGGAGTCGGCACACTTCCAGTTGACTCAATAGAAATGTTATTATCAAAGGATTGATGAAAGAATCCTGGTGACTTACTTCATTTGGGAGCTGCAGCCGCAAAGCTGCATTCAAGATTAGTGCCCTAGCATAAAGAACCGAAAAGCTGGCCCCAGGTTATATATGAAGAGTTGCAGGACAACATGATAACAGTTAAGAAGCTTTATGTTAGCTATAATCGCTAAAGAAAAAGGAGCCTTCATTTAGTATAGTTTGATCAGTTCCTTTATGCCGAAAAAATCAGAGTGTGTGAGCTGTGAGCCCACCTAATATTCAGATTTTAGAATGAAAATGTCTTTCTAAAATTCTTTTATTCTTTTGTTTACATTTTATCTTCCATTTGATGTTCTCTTATCCCTTCGAATGTAATTAGCATATGAGCAGAAAACTATAAAAACTTGCTGTGTGCAACCAATCGCAGAGGCTGGAATTAACCCTTTTTTTCTAAAAAAATGATTTATTTTTGCTGCCTAGAACTTCAGATCTCTAACCACTTTGTCAAGAAAGACGAGAGCAAGTCTACGAACTGGACAAGACATGAAGCAATTCATCTCCCCAAACTTAAGTATTTACATTAGTTGAACTAATAGCAGTGTCAATCTTTGATACATGAGATGCATATACAAACAAGCCCATTTCTTATTCTCCAATCGCCATCACCATATGGCAATTTTGCAGCAAGGAGTCAAGAACAATCTGTTCTTCTCCACCGAGTAGCAAATCCGAACCTCAAAATGATCGATCGCACACACGAATCCCACGCCGGGAAACCGAAAGGCCCCTCTTTTTTTTTTTTTGTTGATATCTACTACAACCTCTACCACTTGGATTAGTAGCACGAATGGAACGGCGAACGATCGCCGGTCCCGTTGGGCGTTGCCGATCAAGAACAGCAGTTAGCGCAGCGTACCAATCCGTTCTCGTTGCACTCGCCGCAGCGGACTACGCGGTCCTCCTCCTCGACGAACACCTTGCGGCCGCCGCCGCAGCCGGTGCAGGGGACGAACCGGACGCCGCCGCAGGCGTCGCAGACGAAGGCCGGGTCCTGCCCGGCCGCGCCGTCGAGGAGGCGCCGGAGCTGGCCGGTCTCGTTCAGCTGCCGCACCTCGTCCGCGCCGCCGACGAGGCGGCCGCCGATGAACAGCTGCGGGAGCGCGAAGGCGCGTCCCCGCGCGGCCAGCAGAGCCTGGAGCTCCCGGCGGAGCGCGGCGTCCATGGACACGTCCCGCTCGTCCACGGCGACGCGGAACCCGCGCAGGATGGCGCGCACCGCGGTGCAGTCCGCGAACGTGCGCCGCACCCCGCGCAGCGACGTCGTGTACAGCACCACCGCCTGCGGCCGCTGCGCGCGCGGCTCGTCCGCGAGCTGCTGCCGCCGCCACCTGGCCGCCGACGCCGCCGGCCGGTGCCCCTGGTGGTGGTGGTACGTCAGCGACCGCGTCAGCTGGAACGGCTTCTTGGCGCCGCCTCCGGCCGCGACGCCGCCGCAATCCTCCATCTCACGCGCCGCCGCCGGCGCAGCAGCACCGGCCGCCCGCGCCGCCGCCAGGTTCTTTGGCTGTGGCGGTTACCGGGAGGCGAGGAAAGGGGGAGGAAGACGAAGAGGAAGCGAGCTGTGCAAGCAATCGACGCGAGAAACGGAATTCGTCGGGAAGGAAGGTGGGGTGGGGGGCACGAGAGCCACACTTTATATGTTTTCTTGTGGTGGTGGAGATTTTGACGGCCTTCTTGTTGGGGTTCTCTTGGTTTTAGATCTTTTTGGTTTGGTAATTAGCAAAGCGATTATGCTTATGGTTTTTATTAGTACTAGAACTAGTGATTATTTGTGTGATTAATGATTTGCTGATTGGGAGCTGGAGGCTGTTTAGAGTTGTACTGGCAGTAACTAACAACCTTCTTCTGTTTGTGTTGCTTAATTTTGAAGAAATGGTTTCCTTGGTTAGTTTTAGTGGTTGTTAGTTAATTTTAGTGTGTGTTTTTAAACGAATTTCGGTGGGCTTTGGATGATGGAGTTGGACCCGTTAGGTGTTAGAGGCGGCTTCGGGGCTCAGGGGCTGGGTGAAGTGGGCGGCCGTGACTTGTACAAACGGGCACAGGAAAGTTCCACAACGTGCTGTCGCTCAGCTGAGCGTGAGGCTGCCATTTTCTTCCTTTTCTTTTATCTTTCTTCCTCTTCATGTTTCTTAAGTGAACCATAAGTTGTTGATGCACAAATAGGCACAGATAGAACTAGGCTTCATAACTCTGCATTTTGAATCAGGAACATTAGTACAGCGTACAGGGGAAGGATTCATGGGCATTCTACAGATTTAGAAACATAAAATCCATGGTCCTGGATTAGTACAGTGTACAGTGTACAAGGGAACATTCCATGGTCCTGGATCATGGACCAACATGGATGCAACCGTCTCCTTAAGTTCTTGCTCCTTTGCCCCCAGATCACGTGTAATCCTAGCTGTTCTTGATCAATGTGACTCCATCATCGGCTGATGCCGTTGCGTGTAAGCGTGTTGGTACTAATAAAATGGATTTGATGATGCAGCGTTGGCAGCTGGAGCTTCATTCAGGCCTCTCTGAGATGACGACTGAACAATGACCATCTTCCGCTGCGACACTGCAGTTGGCTCGACAAACTTAGACAGTTAGACAATTAATAGGTAAATTTGAAGGTTGGGATTTGCTTAAATATGTCGTTTTTTCTTGCAAAATGTATCCAACAATTCATAGAATCTGAGGAATATGTGAGAAAAATAGGGAAAAGAGGGAGACATCTGAAATTTCAACGTGGAAGGTGTGTCGTCACAGACAGAGTTCAGAAGACAGCTGATTGCTGAACACACGATAGAGGAGTCGATTGTCGAAGGCGACCACGAAACTGTCACTAGATACAAAAGATAATAAAATAATAATAGTTCAACGAGACCTTTACCTTCTCGTTCTTATTTACGGCTGATTTGATCGTTTCACGCGGTTGCATGCGTTCGATGTACTTTTCAGCAGGTATAAACTGAGATCAGGTGACCCATCTGCTTTCCTAAGTGCACTTGCCGGTTCAGATTATGAAGATACAGAGCATGTAAACCCTGACGCAAGCTCATACATCACTGTCCATTACGGATAGCCTTGATATTGAGAATACTCAAGTTTTCAAACATTCTCAATCACTGATTTTTTTCACTTGCGCAGCATGGCAACAAGTGTTCAAATCTCGATTGGGAAAATGCAGCAATAACCTCTGGGAGACAACAGCCCCAGTAGACATGCCCAGGACGGCATTCTCATCCTTAATCCTCCTCATATGCTGGGAACTATGGAAACATAGGCACGACGTGGTATTCAGAGGCATGCCACGAGACCACTCGCCACTGATCGCCGCCTGCAGAAGTTCAGCTATGCAATGGAGATGCCGCCTCCCCAGGAATGACTTTCGCCTCTCTGCTTTTCGGTGTAATAACTTACCTATTTGATCTCCCTATCCTTGTAATCTAACTGTGCAAACTCATTTTGGGCCATGTGCCCTGCCATCACCGGGTCTATCCCAGCATCTGTGGCTGCAATATATCAGGTGGGGCTATTCTAACCCCCATTGTTGACCTAAAAAAAAAAGAGCCTATATTGGAAAGGAACATATATTTAATCAGAAACAGCATGTTGCTGAAAATGAAGACTCACCTTTTTAACCTTGCGAAAAGGATCTTTTGCAGCAAGAACAATAAAAAATTCACGTCAACAAGTGAAAACGTCAACAGCAACACTGAAAAGAGGGAGACATCTGAAATTTCAGCGTGGATGGTGTGTCGTCGCAGATAGAGTTCAGAAGACAGCAAACGGAACGAGCTGATTGCTGAACACAAGAACGAGGAGTCGACTGTCGAAGGCGACTGCAAAACCGACATACAGTACAATACTAATGCAACTGGCACCAGATACAGAAGATAAATACCAAAAATAATAGTAACTCAACGAGACCTTTCCCTTGTTCTTATTTACAGCTGATATGGTCGTTTCACGCGGTTGCATGCGTTCGTTGTACTTTTCAGCAGGTATTAACAGAGATCAGGTGACCCAAAATCTCGATTGGGAAAATGCAGCAACAAGGGTCTATTTGGGAAAGAAACGTACTGATATTTAGGCCTCGTTTAGTTTCTCCCTTAAAATTTTACACCATATCCTATCGAATGTTTGACATATACACGGAGTATTAAATGTTGACTAAAAAAATAACTAATTGCACAGATTGCGTGTATTTTGCGAAACGAATTTTTTGAGCCTAATTAATCTGTGATTAGACAATGTCATGCTACAGTAAACATGTGCTAATGACGGATTAATTAGTCTTAATAAATTCGTCTCACAATTTACAGACGAGTTTTGTAATTAGTTTTTTTTGTTTGTATCCAAACACCCCTTTCGACATCCCATGAAACATCTGATGTGACACCCCAAAACTTTACGTCCCTGGAACTAGACAACGCCTTAGGGGGATGTTTAGTTCTCGGGTGTAAAGTTTTTGGGCATCACATCGGATGTTTCGTTGGATGTCAGAAGGGGTTTTCGGATACCAACAAAAAAACTAATTACGGAACTTGCCTGTAAACTGTGAGACGAATTTCTTAAGCCTAATTAATCCGTCATTAGAGCATGTGTTACTGTAGCAGTTTAGTGTCTAATCACGGCCTAATTAGGCTCATTAGATTTGTATCGCAATTTACAAGCAAACTGTGCAATTAGTTTTTTATTTTGTCTATATTTAATCCTCCATGCACGTGCCACAACCATTCGATGTGACACTTTTGGAATTTTGAATTTTGGATCTAAACACTGCCTTAATCTGATCCAACATGTTGTTGAAAATGAAGACTCAACCTTTTAATCTTGCGGAAAGTACCTTTTGCAGCAAGAACAATTAAGAAGTTCACGTCAACAAGTGAAAACGTCAATGCCAACACTAGCCACGGTAGAGAGCACCCAAAAATCTTTCTTTCTTTTTTGGAAAACCAAAAACAAGTTTCCTTGTCAATAAGGAAAAAAAGGCAAAACCTTTGAAAATTCTGGCAAGATCCATCGACAATCCTTTTCTCTGAATGCAGCACCTGTGTGCAACTCCATGTTGAAAGCAAAAGGGCAATCAAACATTCTGTCTTGCAGAGAGAGATAGGATAAGGCACGGGGTTATTGAAAAAAAAAAAGAGTAAGCCAGGGGTTTGGTACAAATTGGAGCATATCTTGTAAGCAAAGCTACAGGGACCGAAAGCTCATTCACTGAATCAACAGGGCAACAGAAAGGCGAAAGAAAGATACAGGTAATGGGCCATTCAGACGAAGTGGCAGATAATTCACGGATTGAGCTGTTTAGATCATTACATGAGATGAGACCTACATGCTTTCTTTCCGCACATCTTCAGGCTCAAGTCACCACTAGAACTAGAAGGTAGTGTCCTCTATTGCTCTGTATGATTAGGCTTGCAGAATTGTTTATGACTATCATTTCATTTCCATGTTGTTTAGAGGGGGAGAAAATAAAAAACCTGCCGAACCTAACAAAAAGTACCGAGTCATGTCATCATGTGAGCTTCAGATGCCATGGCACGTACTACGACTGCAGGCTAACCGGTTCAGAGAGACAATCATATCTGACAAGGAAAGTATATATATGATGGTGATGAAGGTAATTAATTAATTATTACAAAGTTTTTTTTATTTTTTTAAAGCAATGAGAAGTCCAGTTACATCTCGTTAGGCCTATATATGATGGTGATGAAGGTAATTAATTAATTATTACAAAGTTTTTTTTTTTATTTTTTTAAAGCAATGAGAAGTCCAGTTACATCTCGTTAGGCCCACGGTGCCATGATCATCAGAGCTAAAAAGGCCGAACCTGGTAAACGAGTTGGGCTTTATGTTTAGTCCTGTTAGAGTTGCCAGGCTGCGGGGCATATATATCTGCGGGCCGGGACTGCGGCTCTCCTCCTTCCTTGCGTATTGCGTTCCCTTCTCTTCTGCACGTGCGACGTGGCGGCGACGGGTGACAAAGAGGAAGGCGGCGACTGGCGAGCGCGTCGGAGGCAGCCGGCGACTCTGGTCTCGAGAGGAAAGGAAACAGGCGATGGCGTCGTTGGAGGAGGAGCGTAATAGGATTCTGAATCTCGAGTCGGAGGAGGATCGTAAGATCCTGATGAAGGTCAAGTCAGAGGAGGGCAAGATCCTGAAGCTCAAGAAGGAGTACGCGGCGGCGGCCCTGGCGGGACTGTTCCCTCCCACGGTGATGGAGGCCCAGCCGTCCGGGAAGAAGACGAAGAAGGTGCTGGTCAAGAGGTTGGTGAAGATGACAAAGGCACAGATCGACTTTATCAAGGCAATGGCCACACATCCCTGCCCGACCAGGAACCTCACCGAAGACCAGCTGGCCATGCATCCTAAGAGTTTCCAATACAGCTACCGCCAAGATATTCGTATCAGGAACACAAGGCTTGCCTACCATGAGGCACTCGTCGACCAGCAGAAAAAATTTGGCTACGCGGTGGACGAATCGGAGGCCGAGGTCACCGACGACGAAGATGAATTCGAAGACGACGACGACGACGGCACGGTGGTGAACTACTAATTATAAAGGGTAGCAGTAATCCAAGGGCTGGGGTCAATAATAATTTTTCTTGAGGAATAGTCAATAATAATTTACAATGAGCCTGTGTGTTAGTAGGAGCCGTGTCGCGTCCGTAGTTGGTTAAACATTCGGTGTAATCAATCATATAATCTTGGGGTAAGGTAATCTTTTTTTTGAAAGATATGTTACCGGCTTTCATTGATAAGTGGAGTATAAGTACAAACACAAGTTCAGGCGCAAGTGGCGCCACCCCTTTTCCGTGGTTTCACAGAAGGTGAGACCACGGCACCCCTAAAACTTAATTGCTATATTTACATATTAAGAGGATCAACTAACAACAGCTGCTGATGATGGCGTAATGCCGTTTCAACTCCTTTGTTTCCAGCTCTGATCCATACTCTTGCCTCTTCCTGTATCGCTCAGAAAACTTGATCAGGAGACTGGTGTGATTCCCTTTATGTTATTTACCATCCTGGTGATGGATTCCTGACGATATCGTTATTATTTTCACACCTATGCATGCTACTGCTGATTCTCATGCCATGCTATTAACTAAAAGAATGCTTGTTTTCCAAGGAATCGACGGATGTCTTTTGTGCTAGTGAAGCATACAAGTGTTGCTGATTCGTCAAGATTCCTGATCTCTCTATTGTCTTACATACACCTGAACCCTACTTTAATTTTGCATTTGCCACAACCTGTTCTTTTTCTATATGTTCAGTTTTTTGTTTTGCATTGCTGCATATTTTGTTGGAAACCTTTTAAAGGTTGCATCAGCGACACCGTTCTTCATTCAGAACCTCATCGACCTTTACTTTTGTTTGTGAAATCCGCAATGGCATTAGGAATTAACTACTTGCTCTGCATCTTGTGTTGCTGCTGTAGCTTAGTAATTACATTGTTTCTGCAGTCATGAATATTTTCCCCCTTGTGTTATCTATATATGCATACAGTTTATCTATACATAATCGAACATGAGCAACAAAATGGCCGTACAAATCGCTTGGTTTCGCTGCACAAGTTAGCTCGAATTCTGATATATATATCTCTGCAACATGTCTAGCTAGTAGCTTTTGGTTGTGGTTCTTGCTTATTGACCCTGTTCGGCAGGCTGTTTTTTTGGCTTATAAGCCGGCTGTGGCTGATTTGCTGTGAGAGAAAAACACTGTTCCACGGCTGATAAGCCGTGCTGATAAGCTCAGCCGAACAGGGGGATTATGTCCGGGTCAATGGTCATATGCTGTAGTAAAGTATAATGAGAAAAGCTTTCCTTTATCACGTGCTAATAATAGGATATGCCACAGAAAGTTAACGCAGAATATCATCTTTAGACTGTTCCATTTACATTTCATTTTCGTCGAACTATTATGTCTCTTTAGGAGTTATATAGGACCATATCATTGAATGTTCTGTTCATCTATTAGTACAAGTTAAGTTGCAGTTATGGAGATGTGTCTTCTTTTCTAAACTGTCAATGCCGTACATGCATAACCCGTCCACTGGCCACGGCTAGAAATACTCCAACTAAAGAACCTATCATGTTGTCCAAAAAAAAAGACACTAAAAAAACTATCAAAACAACACCAGCGACTTGCACAAGAAAATAAACAGCTATGAGTACCGCTTACAAAACTAGAGAACACTTCAGAAAACGTAACTTGTACCAACATCCAAAAACACAAACACAAACACTTCACCGAAGTACTTATTAATAACGTCTGAAGTGCATAACTTGAAACAAAGGCCTTGAGCACCAGCAAGTGTGAAGAAAATGCCAACCTCAACTAATAGCAGTAGTATTAGTTTTTTTTTTTTGAGGGGAAGCAGTAGTATTAGTTAGCATAATGGACAGTGGGAAACTGGAGCAAACCGAAGGGGACAGTGCACCTACCTTATAGATGTGTATACTACCTACTACGTAAAGCATTTTTAAAGGCGATCAAAAAGTGGGTTCGTAGAGACAACCCTATAGCCCGCCTACTTCTGTGTCTCTAGAGATAGGTGAAACCTAGCTGTCCCTAAAGATCGATTTTGCAAGATGGACCGAATCGAGCGGTCGAACTAGGAGAAAGCCCGCAACAAGTCACACGATTTTCATGCACATGCAGCCTAAGGGAATCAAACTCACACATCGCATGTTGCTTCCTAGCCACTTCACCTTAAAGTTGATGCTGATACAATCCTATTGTATTCACTTTAACAAATATTATCATTAATATTTGAGACTCTAAATAGATTCATATGAAAAAGTTTGACCTAAAAAGTTTTATATCTCGTTGAGTACTACAACTTTGGTTTAGATCTTTTCTCCATCTAAGGTCACCTTAAAATTAAAAAATCAAAATATTAAAATTTAAATAAAATTTTTAGGCAATAAATGATTTCAAATGGAAACATTGTTAGTTATAAAGTTGCAAATCTCTTCAAATAGTACTACTTTGATATAAAGTTTGTTTTGATCTGGCTTGATTTAGAAAAATATAAATTTTACTATAATACACCTATTTTAGAGGTGAGATATATTGTCGACTATCTCTAAAAATCCATCTCTAGAGCTCCTCTAAAAATGGTCAGAGGTGGCTGGAAATCCTAGCCGTCTCTAGAAATACCTCTATTTTTAGAGACGACAAGTCAGTTTGGCTTTTCAAAAATGGTTTCTGTGGCGGGTCACCTCTAGACATCGATTTTTAGAGGCGGTCTGTCTCAAAACTTATTTTTAAAGGTGAGCAGTCTCTGCACTAAAAGGACAGCGTCTCTAAGAATGGTTTATGGCAGAAGTAAAAAAACAACCAATCATTAAATGATATGTAGCTATATAAAATATATAAAAGATGATACATCGACAGTGGAGAAAAAATGTCGATAAGTGGTTTCTCTCATGCTCTCAGATTGTCTCTTAATCACTAAACAACACCTTTCTCAGTTTCTCTTCTCTTTCTCTCCCTTCCACGTAAGATAAAAATCCTACGTGCCACCTCTTCTAGACGGCTGATGTCACCCCACTGCACACGCTCTTATGTTGCTATTACCCACTTTTCACGCGCATCCCATATGCAACACCTGATCTACTTTAAAATATCCAGATGCAACACTTGTAACATACGTCTGGAGATAGATGAAACACTTGAAACATGCATGTGAAGCACTTGCAAAAACACTTGAAAACCATTGCAAACATACGCAATATCTAGATAGAACACTTGCAACATATATATGTGAAAGTGCATCTAGCCCTTTAGTGGGTTTTGGATGATTGAATGACAATATGATTAAAGATCTAACCCGTTTACTAAGTGTGAACAGGTAATAGGTTATCTCACAGGTATTTAATGAAAGCCAAAATGATGTATTGTTGAAAACAATCTAGTTCAAACACAAGACAACAATGCAAATGTAATTCATGCAAGGCTCATTCATTGTGGGATTTCAATGACTCATATGAAAGCAAGTGCGTTGAAAATTAATTAATGAGACATAAGTGATTGTATATGGTTTGGTCTCACCTTTGAAGCTTGCTAAATGAAAGATAAGTATACAAATGAACTTAATGAATGATTCAACACCAAGTATAACTTGATGGCTTGAGTTGGTGAAGATAACAAGGAAAGGCTTCGAGGTACTAAGCAAGGGTGAAGGGCAAGCGACGGCTTGATGACCGAGGAACCTAGCTAAGGTGAAGAAGGAAGTACTTGCATTTAGTTGAGGTACCAATCAAACCAATATGGTCATATTTAAGTGGAGGATCAAATCTTGGATAAAGTGTTGGAAGTGACTTGATACGTTTGGAATCAACTCACATTTATTGAATTAAGTCAAGTCACATGCTCAAGATGGTTATGCTCAATGAGAAAATCAAATTGACATGGTGACACCCTCACTTGATGAAGATTGAAGACTATGGCATTTCGGTTCAAGGAAATTCAACTCAAGCGCTTCAAATTCCGTTCTCATTTAAACTTGAGTTAATGTCGTACTATTAAGAGGGATGCATCATGTTGATAGATGATTATTCATAAGTGCTCAAGCCATTCCTGTGAGGTTTGAGTGAAAGAGTGACGCAAGAGCTAACTCGTTGTGCTGCAGCTGGAAATACCGGACGGGTCCGGTATGATAACGAACTTGTCCGGTATTGGGTCAGCTGTGGCAACTTACTTGGTCATCTCGGCTTGGTTCGTCGGGAGTTCCGACGAACGTAGAGAGTTTCGGCAATCATCGGGAGTTCCGACGCCCTCATGCGCTACTGACCTAGTGACCGTTGGGGTTGTACGGCCAATTCCGGACGTGTCTGGTATTCCCAATAGTCACAATAATGGCTAGTTTTTTAAATGGGCTATAAATACACCTTAGCCTCCACCTTTGGAGGTTGCTGATTTTGCTAACTTCTAAACACATTTTTTAGTCTTGAGAACACTCTCCAACCCTCTCTTAGTGAGTGATTGATTCAAACTTGCAAAATCCATCTTGTGGGTTGAGTGAGATTCAAATTTGAGAGCAAGCCACCCTTGAGCACTTGTGCATATTGTCGATCTCGTGATTTGCATTTGTTACTCTTGGACTCTTCGGTCCTAGATGGCTAGGCGTGCCGGAGAGCACCCAAGAGCTTGCAGTGTGCCTCGAAAAGTTTGTACCAGCTCGATTCCACCGTCGCAAGGGAAGGAATCATCTAGTGGAAGGAGAAAAATGAGTTGGAAATGACTCCAGCTAGAGTGGCCTTCGTGGTCCTCTAGAGCTGACCTTCACCGGGTCACTCGCAGCCCCCTCAACGGAGAGTAGTTCTCGACGGAGGCCGAACTTCGGTAAAACATATCGCGTGTCTCAATCTCCCTCTTTACATTTAATATTTGTGATCTTGTGCACTGCTTGAGCTTGTAAACAGGTCCTCAGTGAGTGCCCTAAGCTTGGCAAGAAGGGAGAAACAGAAAGGAGCAAGTTCTGCCATCGGGGGCAGAACTCGTGTATACCAGACGTGTCCGGTATTGATACCGGACATGTCCGGTATTTGTGGCCTCTGCTGTTTTTATTCAATCTTAATTCTAACCTTTGTGGTGTAGGATTTAGCTCCTAGATACTTTACATATACCTTGTATTCTCTGTTGGCTTACTCGTGAGGGGTTTATTTCTCTGATTAGGAGTTTCCAAGTGTTTGGAAACTCCAACACTATTTGTTTCTATATTTTGAAGGGTTGAATTTTTAGTAACGCCTATTCACCCCACATCTAGGCGGCATTCTCAGTCCTTTCAGTGTGAAACATATGCAATATCCAGATAAACACACTTGCAATATACGTCTAAAAACAGATAAAACATTGGGGACATACACTTGCAACCATATGTGTACAACCTTTACAACATATGAAACATCCCGATCTACATTTGCAACATCCATATGGAACACTTGCAGCACCTCTAAAACAACTAAAACATTTGAAATGTACACTTACAACATGAATCGTATCCCCGTGTGGCCTCATCCGTCGTATGCATCTGGGCGCCGTAGCCGTAGCAGGAGGCGAGGCCGGAGGACTTCCGCGCCAGGGCCCGATGCTTCTCCGTGCGCTGGTGGGGCCTGTCGGCATCATCGGGCGGCGGAGCAGGAGTAGTGGCAGGACCAAGCAGCCGCAGGCACGTGGAACTAGAGCAAGAGCAATGGCAGGAGCAACGGGGCGGGCGACAGAGCAGGAGCAGCGGGGCGGGCAGCGGAGCAGGAGCAGGCGAGGTGGACGATAGGAGCAACGGAAGGGGCGGGCGATAGGAGCAACGGAAGGGGCGGACGTGGGACGAGCACGTGACGTTTATTGCACTGGTCCGCAAGCCTAGGAAGGGACGTCCAGACGGGACGGACGCCCTACACACATAATTTCCATAAATAGAAACTAGAAAGCATGCACATAGTCGAGTCTAATTCCAAAACATGTTATAACAAATGATGTGATCATGCAATAAATCTCTAAGCCTACGGATATATTTGCTTTTTTTTAGAACAACGGATATATTTGCTGGTCTACCTTTTCCTTCGTTCCATCTTATCTATCTCTCGTCACGGCAAAGTCTAGTCACTACCCGTTAGGCCCATGGTGTCATCAGAGTTAAAAATGCTGAATCGACTAAACGAGTTGGGCTAGGACATAGGCCTAGCCGCCTAGCCCATTTGCATGCGATCGACTCTCCTTCTTTCCGTCCACTTCCATTCTCTAGAGCTCCGTCTGTTTCGAGAGGGGGTGGTTAGGGTTCGGTCATGTGCGATGGGGATCCGTCGCCGTAACCTCAAAAGGAAGGAGGCGAGTGCGTCGGAGGCCGGTAACTCTGGCCTCAAGAGGAAACAGGCAAGCGCGTCGAAGTCGGAGGAGGATAAGATCCTGAAGTTCAAGTCGGAGGAGGGTAAGATACTAAGATCTTGAAGCTCAATAAGGAGGCTATGGCGGCGAACGAGGAGATGAGCGAGGCCACAAGGGCGGAGCTTTCCCTTTACATGCCTATGGTGAATGCGGCCGAGACCGAGCCAGCCGGGAAAAAGAAGAGGACGAAGAAGGTGCTGGTCAAGAGGTTGATGACACAGGAGCAGATCGACTTTCTGTTGGCAATGCCCTGCCCGATTGCCGCTAATCAGATGAGTGAAGAACAGCTGGCCCTGCATCCCAAGAGATTCCAAGACTGGTACCACGAAGAAATGAACATCGCTAAGAAACTGCATGACTACCATCAGGGCCTCATCGACCAGTACGCTGAATATGGCTACGCGGTGGACGAATCCGAGACCGAGGTCACCGACGACGAAGATGAAGACGACGATAACAAGCTAAAGGCTGCAATCAAAGGGTTGGGATCAGTAACTTGCAAGGAGCCAGCCTGTGTGTCTGCGCAAGATCCTCCACCTGCCCTTAGTCAAATTGCAGACTAATAACTACCCTTAGTGTCTGCTCATTATCATATAGACATTCGGTGCAATCATAATCTTGGTGTTATTGTCTCGTACCTTGTTTGCTACTGGTTATTATTCCCTCTGTGTTATTTACCATCCTGATGCCATCGTTATTAGTATCACACCTTGCATGATGCTACTGCTGTTTCTCATGCTATGCTACAAAAATAAAAATTGCATAGTTTTGCAACAATCGTTGGTACCTACCTTGTATGTTCTGTTTGTTTCATGCTGTTTGTCAATTGTGTTGGCACCAGTCAATTCCCTGTTCGTAGCGCATCATGTTAATCACCAAAGCACACTTTTCTAGTATTTTGTGCATAAATCTTTTATTGATTCTGCCGATTATATATACCACAATGATTGATCTGACATTCCCTATATATAAGTTAGCATGTGGTATATATACGAACTATCACTGACATTCCATTGCTGCGTTTTTTTTTGTTGGAAATTTTTTAAGGTTGTACTCTCTGCGTCTCAAAAAAGAACTTGTTTTAATTTCATTCTAAATCACTACCGGACACAGGACCTTTGCCGAGGGCCTACCTCTTTGCCGAGAGTCAAATATCGGACTCTCGGCAAAGAATCCTTTGCCGAGAGCCTACGCTCGACAAAGATTGGCTCTCGGCAAAGCCAAGCTTTGCCGAGAGCTCGACTCTCGGCAAAGATTGGCTCTCGGCAAAGTCAAACTTTGCCGAGAGCTCGACTCTCGGTAAACAAAAAATCTCGGCAAAGCCACAACCCCGCAAACGGCACCCTTTCGCCGTTATCTTTGCCGAGAGCCTGCTGTTAGGCTCTCGGTAAAATATTTTCTTTGCCGAGAGCCTCAGCCAAGGCTCTCGGCAAAGAAAATTTTTTTTTGGATTTTTTCGCCCAAATTTTTTGTGCAGCCTTGCTACAGTACTAGAAGCCAAGATTTGAAATTTGGTGTATTTTCCATCCCTCTTGCTATATTTCGTGTATTTTTTCATTTTCTTGATTTTTTTCGCAAGACGCACATTTGTACTGCAGGTGCATGAAATAATAAATCTCAGCGATTCAAAAAATTATATTCAATCTTCCGAGGGTTTCGACGCCGTATCTAGGGACAGACGCAGAAACTTGACCATCTCGTGCACGCGACATGGCGACCAAGTTGCGTGAGATTTGATTTAAAAATATATAAAATGTGAACGGAGTCGGAAAATCATGAAAATGGACGGGAGGCCTTGACATCGCATGTAGAAGCTATAAATTTTTTTTTGAAAATGTTTGAAGCAAGTTGTGCCGCAAGATGGTTGAAACCCTGATATCTCCACATGTGATAACAAGATATCACATGCGGAGATCTCAGGGTTTCAACCATCTTGTGTCACAACTTGCTCCAAACATTCCCAAATTATTTCCATAAACTCTACGTATCGTGTCAAGGCCTTCCGTCTATTTTCATGATTTTCCGACTCCGTTCGTATTTTATATATTTTTTAAATCAAATCCTACACAACTTGGTCGCTATGTCTCGTGCACGAGATGGTCGAGTTTCCGCGTCTGTCCCTAGATATGGTGTTGAAATACTCTCGAAAGAATGAATATCATTTTTTAAATCGCTGAGATTCATTATTTCATGCACCTGCAGCTCAAATATGCGTCTTATGAAAAAAATCAAGAAAATAAAGAAAATGCATGAAATATAGCAAGAAGAATGGAAAATACACCAAATTTCAAACATGGCCACCTAGTACTATATCAAGGCTGCAGGAAAAAATTGGGAGCAAAAATCCAAAATATATATATATATTTTGCCGAGAGCCTCCTAAAGCTCTCGGCAAAGAGGCTCTTTGCCGAGAGCCTGGGCTTGGGGGCTCTCGGCAAAGAACGCCGGACGAAATTTTTAAAAATTATATATTTTTTGCCGAGAGCTAGGTTAGGTGGCTCTCGGCAAAGAGTTTTTATTTTTTTTATTTTCTTTACCGGGAGCCATCTGACCTAGCTCTCGGCAAAGAACGCCGGACGAAATTTTTAAAAATTATATATATTTTGCCGAGAGCTAGGTCAGGTGGCTCTCGGCAAAGAGTTTTTATTTTTTTTATTTTCTTTGCCGAGAGCCTGGGTTTGGAGGCTCTCGGCAAAGAGCCTCTTTGCCGAGAGCCTTGGCTAGGGCTCTCGGCAAAGAAAATAAAAAAAAAGAGAAAAACTCTTTGCCGAGAGCCGCCTGATCTAGCTCTCGACAAAGAGGACTTATCTGAATCAAAACCACCACCCGCGTCCCTCACCCCTCACAACCGCGCCTCTCGCCCCCGCACCCGCGCCCCTCACCCGTGCCTCTCGCCCCCGCCAGGCCGTGCCCCCGCCCCCGCGCCGGCGTCGCCGCCGCCGCTCGGCCGCGTCCTCGCCCGGCCGCTCGGTGCCGCCCCGGTCAGATTGAGCCGCCACCGTCCACGGAGGGGAGCCGCCGCCGTCCACGGAGGGGAGCCACCGCCGTTCAGGTACTTCCTCCCTCTCCCTCCCCCCTCCCTGTCTGTTGCCCCCGCACCCGCGCCCCTCACCCGTGCCTCTCGCCCCCGCCAGGCCGTGCCCCCGCCCCCGCGCCGGCGCCGGCGCCGCCGCCGCCGCCCGGCCGCGTCCTCGCCCGGCCGCTCGGCGCCGCCCCGGTACTTCCTTCCTCTCCCTCCCCCCTCCCTGTCTGTTTGCAGAATTGGCGTGTTAATTACAGTGGTCGCCTCTTAGGTGTTACAGTACAAAAAAAATATTGGTGGTGATGTGGTTATTTATTGATTTGTTGTGGTAATTAATAAGATCCCTCAAGCTTGGGGTGTTCACGGAGAGAGGTTGAAAAGGGAGCAGTGAAAAGGGAGCAGGGTAGTTTGTTGCAAAGGGAGCAGTGAAAAAAATGGAAAAAGAGAGCTTGCACGTCATGTGGCATGAAGAATAGCCAGTTTGATGCATGCGGGATTTTTTTTCTTTATCCTTGTTTTTTCTTTTTCATTTTCACCATTTCTTTTATGTTCTGCAACAAGTAAACTGTCAATTAAGTATTACGTAAGTTTTTCTTTCTTTCTTCCTGAAACTGTTGTTACCGAAATTTACAGTGTATACTTGAGAAATATTATATGTCACTTTAAGCAGCTACATCAACAAGCTGCTGCTGCTGCTGCTGGTCCAATACATGACTTTTATCAGACGCTTCTTACTATTGCTGCCTGCTGACGGTTCTCACTTTCCTAACACCTGCATGCCGATCACTTTTGTTCTCTTGTTTCCCATGCTTTTTCAATAGCAGATAGAGGTAGTCCTCGGTAGGTATATGTACAGTCAAGTTTTGCATTGACTATGTGTGTTGTGATTTAGGTTTCCTTTCCCTGGGACGGATCAGAGCACATGTACTGTGGCGATATAGCTGTTTCAATAGCGTAGTTGCCAAACTTTTTATGTGCAATCTACAGTTAACAGTTAATGAGTGAATGCAGTTTTTTTCTGTTCCTTCTCATATACTAAATTTGCTCGTGCCATCCATAGTACTCTTCTTCTTGCTGGAGCTATGTCTCGAGCCTCTGGTATTCTTCGCGCGTACACAGGCAGTTAGAAACTTAGAATTAGGAGTAGTAGTATTTTTTTTGAGAATTGGCCGGGCCTTAGTAGTGTTATGCTAGTGTTTGCTACTGGGCCCTTGAGATCTTTGTACCACAGATGACGACGGATGGTTCCATTCCTCCTTACCATCCAGCTGCCATTTGCTTCCCATCCAGCTGCCATTTGCTTTTGCATTTCTTCTCCCTATCACATTTTCGAGCTGCTTTAGCATTAATGAACCACCAATATTTAAATCCTTTAGCTCTCCAAGATTACTACAGTTCAAACCCTTCCCATCCAGCTGCCATTTGCTAGTCTATAGATCAGCAAAAATATAGTGCACTTTCTCATCTTAAGTTGTTTTAGAGTTTTCTAATAGCCTTCTCCCTACAGGGACGTGTATCGGGAGAACAGCGGGGAGGTGCTGCCAAAATTCTGTCTTGGGTTGGGGCAGAAAATGGGAACTATCCTCGTCTACGCATCCGCGGGTGGGATTATGACCTATCCTCACCTATTAGATGACAATAGGATGTAAGTACTTGAATGTAGATGTAAGTACTCGGATGGATGACAGTAGGATGGATGACCGTCAGTGGATGTACTCGGGCCGCAGAAGCAAGAGTGATTTCAGTGATGAATGGTTGCACAAGACAGATGCTTTCTTGAACCATGCATTTGGCCTGGCTCGGCGAGGAGAGATGAAAGTATTGTGCCCGTGCAGCAGATGTGGGAACCGGCGAAGGCAAGACAAGGAGAACATGGGTAAACATCTTCTGAACAATGGATTCACACCGGACTACACCCGGTGGATCTACCATGGTGAAGTACATCATTTGAGAGAGGAGGCGGTGCGACCACGTATGCAGGACTTTGATGCTGATGCTGGGGTAGCAGACCTGTTAGATGACTTCCAACAAGCACAGTACGCTGCAGGACGTACGGAGGAGGAGATGGAGAGGACCGCAAAGGCGTTCTACGACATGATGTCTTCGGCACAGAAACCCCTTCATGATCGGACAACGGTTTCTCAACTGGATGCATTGGCCGTGTGATGGGGTTCAAGTCCCAGTTCAACCTGAGTCGAGAAGCGTTCGATGGTATGTTGGCCCTATTTGGTAGCATGCTTCCGGACGGCCACATATTGCCAAAGAGCCTGTACGAGTCACAGAAACTGCTTCGTGCACTGAAGATGTCGTATGAGCAGATACATGCATGTCCAAATGGGTGCGTCCTCTCCAGAAAAGATCTCAAGGATGCAGGTTACTGTCCGAAGTGTAAAGCGTCGAGATACATGGAGGTAGACGATGGTGAAGGCCTGAAGAGACAACTTTCTATCCCCATGAAAGTCCTGCGTTACCTGCCGTTCACACCGAGGATCCAACGTCTCTACATGACCGAGGAATCCGCGAAACAGATGAGATGGCACAAACAGGGTACACGATACAATCCTGAGAAGATGGTACATCCCGCCGATGGTGAAGCATGGGTCCACTTTGATCGCATTCATCATGACAAAACTAGAGAGGCTCGTAATGTTCGTGTTGCGTTTGCTACAAACGGTTTCAACCCCTATGGACTCATGGCTGCCCCCTACACCTATTGGCCCATCTTCGTTATCCCCCTCAATCTTCCCCCCGGTGTCCTATTTCAACGTCATACTGTCTTCTTGTCGTTGATAATTCCTGGACACCCGGGGAATAACATGGGTGTGTACATGGAGCCTCTGATTGATGAATTGGAAACTGCTTGGAACGAAGGGGTATTGACATACGACCGAGCTTCAAGGTCAAACTTCACAATGCATATCTGGTACCAGTACTCACTGCATGACTACCTGGCATATGGGATATTCTGTGCCTGGTGTGTCCACGGCAAGTTCTCATGCCCGGTTTGCAAGACAGCTATGAGATTTATCTGGTTGAAGAAGGGTGGCAAGTATTCGACGTTCGACCAACATCGACAATTCCTGCCTCTTGACCATCCTTTCAGACAAGACACCAAGAACTTCACCAAAGGGGTCGTGGTGATAGATCCGCCACCCCGGATGCTGACCGGTGCCGAGGTTCATGCTCAAATAGATGCTCTCAAGTTCAATGAAAGAGACGGTCATTTTGCGGGGTATGGTAAGGAACATATGTGGACGCATAAGTCAGGCTTGGAAAGGCTCCCCTATTACGATGACCTTCTTCTGCCACATAATATTGATGTAATGCACACTGAAAAGAACATCGCTGAGGCACTTTGGGGAACACTCATGGACACTGAAAAGTCCAAGGACAACCCTAAGGCTAGATTAGACCTGGCACTCTTGTGCGATAGACCAAAGCAAGAGATGCGGTCTCCTCAACCCGGCAGGAGATGGACACGGCCCAAGGCCGATTTCGTCTTGAGCAGGCCACAAAGGAAAGAAATACTTCAATGGATCCAGACATTGACGTTCCCTGATGGATATGCAGCGAATCTGAGGAGAGGAGTCAACTTATCTAGTCTGCGAGTCCTAGGAATGAAGAGTCATGACTTCCACGTATGGATCGAGCGCCTTCTTCCGGCGATGGTTCAAGGCTATGTTCCTGAGCCTATGTGGGTTGTCCTGGCAGAGTTGAGCTATTTGTTCCGCCAACTTTGTGCCAAGGAGATATCTCGGTCCGTCATTGCAGACTTGGAGAAAGCTGCACCTGTGTTGATCTGTAAGCTGGAGAAGATCTTTCCACCAGGCTTCTTCACTCCGATGTTGCATTTGATCGTACACCTCCCTAATGAGGTTCGAATGGGAGGGCCTGTGCATTGCCGTTGGTGCTATCCAGTCGAGAGAAATCTAAAGACTTTTCGTAAGAAATGTAGAAACAAAGCCAAAATTGAGGCTTCCATTGCAGAGGCATTCATTCTAGAGGAGGTGTCAAACTTCACTGAGCAATACTACTCCGAGAACCTTCCTAGCGTGCATAATGCACCCCCTCGTTACAATGCCGGAGAAAATGAATTGAGTCTTAGCCTTTTCCGAGGCCAGCAAGGCGCGACAAGTGGATCCACAGTTAAGCAGTTGAACTATGAAGAGTGGCGAAAGATCATGCTATATGTGCTTGCCAACCTTGATGAGGTGCAGCCGTACATGGGGTAAGTTCTCAACTATGTTCATTCAATTCGCCGACACTATTCTGCATCAAACACCCTTGTTTTTCTTCCGTACAGGGAATTTCTTCATCAGTTCTAGAATGGGCCAAGGCCTCCTTCTGACCCGGTAGCCGAAACCCTAATTGCAAACGGGGCGGGCAAGGGAGGCCCGATTTCATTTCTTGGTTCCGACAGAAGGTTATACCTTGCTTCACCTTGCAGCCGAAACCCTAATTGCAAACGTTATACCTTGCTTCACCTTGCAGGCTCAAACCGATGCATCTATGAGTCAAGAGCTGAGACAGGTTGCAAACGGCTTTGACCGTAGGGTCAAGTCATTTAACGGTTACGACGTGAATGGATATCGCTTCCACACAGCGATATACGAGCAGAGTCGGCCCAATCGGAAAACCACAAACAGTGGAGTTTGTACTCCAGGCAATGACAACCGTGACTACTATGGAAGAATTGAAGAAATATATGAACTTTCATTTCATGGTGACAAGCCTCTGAATCCTGTAATGTTCAAATGCCATTGGTTCGACCCTGGAGTAACGAGGCTCACACCAAATCTTGGGCTAGTTGAAATTCGACAGGATTCTGTCTATCTAGGAGCCGATGTGTATATTGTGGCTCAACAGGCCACGCAGGTTTATTACACACCATATGCGTGCAAAAGCAAAGAGCATATCTTGGGTTGGTATATTGTGCACAAGATATCGCCACATGCTAAACTACCTCTCCCCAACGATGAGGATTATAACTTCAACACAAACACGTATGATGGGGAGTTCTTTCAAGAAGCTGGGTTACAAGGGACGTTCACGATAGACTTAACCGAAGCGATGGAAATGGAAGTAGAGAATGATGACGAGGACGCTGGGGATGAGGTGGTAAATGAGAAGGACATACAAATGCTAGAACGATTCCTTTTAGGCGAAGCAAATGAAGACAACCTCCCGTCTTCGGATACTGAGGAGTACTTAGACATGGTTGACAGCGATGATGACACTTATGCTCCGGCTAATCCCAATGATGCAGATTATTTCTAATTCACGTAATATTATGTTATATTCTACACCTGTTATGTTTTTTCTTAGGATCTAGGGTTTTATTTATTTTGCATATATTTCATTATGTTATTTCTAATACAATATTGTTTGTTCTGTTTAAATGCAGGAGGTCGAGCCAAGATGCCAGGCGGACGTCAGAGGTCGATGAGCTCCCTGTACCGGGCCTCGCAGGATGACGGGCCATCTCGGCAAAGGAGGGGTCGCCGCCGGAGGGAGCTGACTCCACCGGAGGACGAGGTGCCGGCCACGCCCGAGGCTGAGGCTCAGGCGGATGAGGGGCAGGAGGACCCCGAGCAGGAGGATGAGCCGTCGGCCGAGGCAGACGAGGGTTCGGCTGCCTCAGGGGCGTCCACACCCTACTTGCGAGGTCCCGCCAGCCTCCCGGCCCGACCGATACCACTTCATCAACGCCCAGTGATCCGCCCCGTTGGACAAAGGTACATGTTTTAACTACTCGTTCATATGATATGTTTAAAATTGAAATAGAAACTAATAATCTTTCTGTATCACTTGTGCAGGCATTGGGAGTTTGTGGAGGGTCATGGCCGCAAACCCAATGGCATTCTGGGTCTCCTGTGCCGTGAGCACTACCCCGGCATAGTACAGTATGCCGGGAAGACAGAGCCGGCCTACACATTTGACCACTACACCGTCGCCCCAGACCCAGACTACCCAAACAAGGCGGCGAGGGTCAGAGCGGAGCTGTGGGTAAGCCTTCGTCACACAACATCGCATTCATCGTACTTTTCTTGAATTACTTAGAGTTTGTATTGCATCTGTATGCAGGACTTCTATAGGTGTGAGCAGGGAAAGGAGGCACAGGCGGAGGTGGTGAGTACAAGGTCCTACAGGAAGCTCATCACCGACATCATCTACGAGGCGAGACTTCAGGCCATCCTCAACTACAACGCCACGGTCGAAGGACGGAGGGTCTCGAAGGTCGAGGCGAGAGGCATGACGCTGAGCCGGGCGCAGTACATTCAGGTAAGCGATTCCTTTTGAGATTAAGCTAATCTCATTTCATCTGACGCTTATATGTGAAATACTTGATGATGTGCAGATGGTCCCCCAATGGTGCCAGTCGTTTCCCGAGTGCTAGGAGATGATCGTGGACCGGTGGCTCTCCGAAGAGTGGACCGCCCAGCACGCCGAGGCCCGGGAGGCACGTCTGCAGATGCCAGGTGTACCACACCACCAGGGCAACCGCAACCTAGCCGAGTACGCACAAGCTTGGGTACGTGAAACACTTTATGTATTGTAACGCTCAAATGTTGCCTAATTACTAATCATCTTGTTGTCTTCCTCGCAGACGGCGTCACACGGTGGCCAGCCTTGCAGCACGTTCATGGCATATGCCATGTCCCACAAGGGCAAGGCCACCGCACCGGAGACCTCCTACAACCCCGACGACCCCCCCCCCCCCCCGAGGCATACTCCAACTCCAGCGTCCACACCCGCCTCACTGACTACACAGAGGCGGCAAGGGCGGTCCATGGGGCCGACTTTGATCCGGCCAGTGAGGACTTGGACGAAAGCCTCGTGATGAGGGTCAGAGGAGGGAAGAAGCACGGGCGGTATTGGCTTGGCGACGGCGTCATCGACTCGTCCTCCACACCCACTCTGTCCCAGCTCCGAGCACAGACCACGAGCGGGAGCATCCCCATACGCCCACGCCCGTCACCTTCGCAGTCGCGGGTCGCCGAGCTCGAGGTTATTTTTGTTTTACTCGTCGTACATTGATGTTTAAATGTTTGCATTGTTCTAACATTCCCTTTGTATTATCGCAGGCCCGCCTGGAAAGAGAAAGGGAGGAGCGCAAGCTTGCCGAGGCCCAGATGCGGTCTCAGATGGAGGTCCGGTTGGAGGCCCAAGCTAAGCAGATGCAAGATCTCATCACGTTCATGGCCTCCCAGGGCATGCAGGTGCCCGCGGCGCTCATGGCTCCTCCACCGCCGTCTCAGAACGTGGATGCTACTCCTGTGAGTATCGATTCCTCAGTGTTTTGTTTCTGCATTTGCTTGTCTGACATAGACATCTAATTTTTGCAGCCTCCGTCGTCGGGTTCGAACAACCCGCAAGCGCCTGGATGGAACACGCCCGGGGGTCAAGGCGGGACTGCTTCTCCGGGGTGGTCAGGGCAAGGTTGGCCATGAGTGTGTTTAAAGTGTCGTCTCTAGTAGATTGTGAACTTTAGAATGAAAACTTATTATATTTCGATGATAACTTGTAATGGTTAACTTTCGTTTAGTTCAAATATTGTGATGAATGTGCTATATGCGTGGTGTATGTGAACGTGATATATATGTGATGAATGTGATGTACATGTGATATATGTGTTTATACGTGATGAATGTGATTCATATGTAATGAATGTGATTTGTATGTGTAATGAAGTGGAAAATCAAAAGAAAAAAACAAAATTTCCCACTTTGCCGAGGGTTGCTCTCGGCACATGCTGCCTTTGCCGAGTGCAATGGTCATTGCGCTCGGCAAAGCTGGGAAATGGGTATTCCCAGCTTTGCCGAGCGCAATGACCGTTGCACTCGGCAAAGGACAGGCTTTGCCGAGAGCCTGGCTAGACTGGCCCTCGGCAAAGAGTTTTCCGAAAAAAAGAAAAATCTTTGCCGAGAGCCAGTCAAATGGGCTCTCGGCAAAGAAAGCGGGCCCGTTAACGGCGCCTTTTCTTTGCCGAGAGCCGCATTGGCTCTCGGCAAAGCCTTTGCCGAGAGCTCGATAAACGGCTCTCGGCAAAGAAGGCTTTGCCGATCGGATTTTTGCCGAGACAGCTTTGCCGAGAGCAGCTCTCGGCAAAGCATTTGCTGAGGGTCTAAGAGGCTTTGCCGAGAGCCTGGAGCCCTCGGCAAAGCCGCCAGCTCCAGTAGTGAATCAAACTATCTTAAGCTTGACCAAATATATATATAAATTTGCTAACATTGGCGCGGACCATCTGTGTGGGCAGGTAGACCATACCAGCGTACATTTCTATTTTCAAATATTATGATACTCGTCATATTTATTTTTTCTATACTCTTTTCGTTTCAGTTGCCTTTTGGAAGGCCAGAAGTTTGAGGAGGCTGGAGATCCTGAAGGGCATCTTCCTACTCGAAAAAAAATGAATAGAGAAAGACAGGTTTTGTAAATGGAACCGTGATAGATTTCAATTGTGGTTGTGTATATTATCGTGTCATCGTGGACCAAATGTATGTATCAAAATATTTTTTTAGGAATTGAAATCTCAAAATGTAGATTGTTATTATTTGTTATGTATGAATTTTTTTATAGATACATGCGTGTATGTCTCGTCTTAAAAATAATGTAATTCTAGGTTTTAAGAGTCAAATTTGAGAAATTTGATTAAGTTTGTAAAAAATAGTATTAATATTTATATCTGTAAATAAGTTTATTACTAGCAAACATTCCCGTGCGTTGCAACGGGAGGAAATTAAAACTTATATCTCTACTTAGTTACTAAAGATATGTATACTTTGTATTTAATCCATCGACAATGAACCAATTATTACATTAGAACATTGACAGTCCATAAAAGTGCAATTTGGAATAATGCCAGCCAAATTAGTAAATTTCTTATGTCGTGCAAAATAAGTAGAAATATATAAACATATATATTGTTTTTGAATCAAGTATATAAACATATTTAATTATCCATGAAAGAGCGGAAAAGTTCAGTAGAAAAGACGAATCCCTGCAGGCAGTCTGCCTCGCTCGCTAGGGCTTAGCCCTATCGGCTACGTCCGTTTCGCCGTCGCTGCCGCCAGCGATAGCTACCTCGCCGGCATCCGCCACCTCCTCCCACACCCTTCTCCTTCTCCGCTCGCCTCCCCACCCCCAGCAGGTCGACGTGGCCGCCTCGCTGCCCGGCTGCCACCGCCTACCACGGTGCCACATCTGTTGGCGGCGCAACCCCCGTTGCCGCTTCCCAGTTAGATTAGACAATAAACTACCCAAGATTTCTGTTCATGATTTAATTAATTAGACCATTAGCTAATCTAGGTTATAATAAGAATAATTTTTATTCTTAATCAAATTACATCAAAATTTAGTAGTAGGAATATTTGATTGTTAAGGATTAGGGAAGGATGAAGGATCTAAAGATCCATAATATTGTGCTTATTATTTATTTTTATGTTTACAAGAAAAATCATGAGAGAATCAAGAAAACAAAAATGACATGCAAAATAATAAGGGAAAGGGCATGAAATGAACCTGATAGTCCAAAAAAGAAAAAAAAGGGAGAAGAAAAAACAAAAAGAGGAAATGAAGTGGAACGAATACGAAATGAAAAACGGATTGGATACACTAATTGATCAGAGATAGTCTAAAAAAGGAAAAGGCAAACAGATGAGCGAATAGGAAAAGGAAAAAAAACTGAATTTACTATATAGTAATCGTATTAGGCGTTATGGACATTTTTTCGCATGAGTATGGACTCTTTGGTTAAACATAGACCATACACAACCCAATACGTTTTAGAATTCGTATGAGCAAGGGTTATATATATAAGTCCAGACGGAAGAAATTCTCGACCACTGGTAGTTAGGGAGAGGTGGACGAAAAAATGGCAGGAAATTTTGTCTCTTTATTATTAGGTAATAGGTATTGATATAGATATAGATATAAATATAAATAAAAATACATTCTATAATTAATCGATGATACTTATTTGGCATCATAGAAACGGGTACTTTTCTATATAGGTTTGTTCAAATTTAAAATTATTTGACTCTTGGAAAAGTGATGGGACGGAGGGAGTTCCATCTTATTTACCCCGCATCACGGTGCGTGCGGCGCGCACACACACAAAAAAATGTTTCCCCAAGTCCAGTTGCTTCCCGTTAGGCCCACGGTGTCATCAGCGCTAAAAGGCTGAACCAGGTAAACGAGTTGGCCTCATCGTCAGGCCTGGCCCATTTGCATCCGGGTTGCCCGGCTGCGGGGCATGACTGCGGCTCTGCTGCTCTTAGAGAGAGAGATTTGTTGTGCGTTCTCTTCCCTTCTAGAGCTCCGCCTGACTTCCGTTTCGAGAGGAGGGGACGTTAGGGTTCGGCCACGGGCGATCGCGAGCGATGGCGAAACAGGCGGCGTCGGAGGGTAAGATCCTGAAGCATGAGTCGGAGGAGGAGGGGGGCAAGATCCTGAAGCTCGACTCACTGATGCTCGAGTCGGAGGAGACGCTCGAGGATAGTCAAGGTAAGATCCTGATGCTCGACTCGGAGGAGGATCGTAAGATCCTGATGAAGGTCAAGTCGGAGGAGGGTAAGATCCTCAAGCTTCAAGAAGGAGTATATGGCGGCGAGCGAGAAGGCACTGGCGGGGCTTTCCTTTTACATTGAGCCTATGGTGAAGCCGGCCAAGCCGGACGCTAAGATGAAGGAGCTGTTTACATGCGAAAAGTTTTTTTTTTGTGTGAAAATGTCACATCGACGTGCGGTGTTGAAAGAGGTTTTCGGATACTAATAAAAAAAACTAATTATATAGCTTGCCTGAAAACCGCGAGACGAATTTATTAAACATAATTAATCTGTCATTAGCACATTTGTTACTGTAATACTTTATTATCAAATCACAGACTAATTAGGTTCAAAACGTTCGTCTCGTAATTTACACGCAAACTATGCAATTAGTTTTTTATTTCGTCTATATTTAATATTCCATGCATGTGCCGTAAGATTTGATGTTATAGTTTTGGATGAATTTTTTTATATATATAAACAAGGCCGAAGACGAAGAGGATGGTGGTAGTCAAGACGATGGTGCCGCCTGCGCATATCGCCTTTATCAAGGCAATGCCCTGCCCGGTTACCTCTACTGAGCTCAATCTCTTCTCTTAAGACGAGCTGGCCTACCAACCCCAGAGCTTCCAAGACTACTACCGCGAAAAAATGAGCATCAACATGAAGATGCGTGACTACCATCAGGCCCTCGTCGACCAGTACGAAAATTTTGGCTATGCGGTGGACGAAACGGAGCTCACAGACGAAGAAGATGATGAAGAATTGAAGACGAGGACAACGCGGTGAAGAACTAGCTACAGGCAGCAATCAAAGGCTGTGGTCAATAACTTACAAGGAGCCCAGCCCTGTGTGTCGATCTGCAAGATCCTCCATCTAATATTGATACCTATGTTAGTTGCAGCCGGTCGATCGTCTCCCTCGTGTGATCCACCTACGACCTTAAGAGCATCGTCAACAATAGGTTCAAACTTGCTAGCTCGTATGAACTTAGAAAAAGATAATCATAATCTTTGTGTTATCGTCTGGTATCTTATTTGCCACTGGTTGTTCCCTATTAGCGCATTTGGTTCCCTTTCGAGGGCAGCCAGGTCCGTAGCAGCCATGCTGGGCACATGCGAGGACGCTTTGTTTGGTTATCCGTCTTTGTGCAGCTAGGCCACAGGAAAACGTTGATGATTGGTTGCATGGCCCGCATGCTCTTCCTGCACCGCTGCTCTCTCATCCCGCGCACCCAAATCTACTGTAGCTGCATCGCATGAGCCAGGCTCGGTTGAAACGAAGAAAATTTCCATCTCTACATAACCAGGCCAGGAGCACTACCTCAAAAGGACACAGTAAGAGCCAGGACCATTTTACTGTAAGGGCGGCCGGTGATTGAGCCGTCCTTACAGTGGGTTGGCCATGCACCGGATCACCAGCCGCCCTTACAGTGACCACAGTAAGAGCGGTTGGATCACCAACCGCTTTTACAGTACCCTTATAGGGTGCTGATTAGTAAGAGCACTGTAAGAGTGGCTGGTGATCCAGCCGTCCTTACTGTAGTCACTGTAAGGGCGGCTGGTGATCTAGCCGCCCTTACAGTGGACGTCTGTATAAGTGGCTGCACCCCATCTTCTTTCTCCTCGAGCCACTCACTCCATCTTGCAAAAAAAGGTTGGGAGGCCTTGGACTCCTCCCAAAAAATTTCTCTACTAAGGGAGAATGTTTTGATCTCAATTCCTTTGGTGGAGAGCTTGTTGAAGGTAAGAAAATACTATTCTAAACCCCAAATTTAAGTTTCAATGGTTAGTTAGTGAGTAAATTAGAGTTTTGTTTTCTCTCTCTTCCATGGTGCTTGAGCTTTGTATGAAGGTAATAGACCCTAGTTTTGAAGCTATTAGTGTGGATTAGCTAGAGAAGCGAGCTCACAACCTTTATTTAGTGGCTCTTGCTTGATTTTAGTGGAGATTAAACCCTAATTTCATGTATGTTTCATGTAGATCTATTTCTAGATCTAGGATTTTTTTTAATTTTTGCTTCATGAAATTGAAATGGGGTTGGTATGAAAGGTAGTGGGTAAAATAATAATTGGTGGTAATCGTTCTCTTTGAAATATTTTTACCATTAGATATATACATTGTCTTTATAAATATTTATATATGTATTAATAGGCACTTAATTAATTAATTAATTATCCCATACCATGTATTTTATAATTGTTCTTAAGTTATTAATTAGCTCTATTTCAAGCTTTTAATTGAAGTGTTAATGGTTTATTAGTAAGTAAATTAGAGCTTTACTTTCTCTCTCTTCCATGGTGCTATTAGTGTAGATTAGTTAGAGAAATGAGCTCACACCCTTTATATTTAGTCGCTCTTGCTTGATTATAGTGGAGATTACACCCTAGTTTTTCATGTGTGTTTCATGTAGATCAATTTCTACATCTAGGATTTTTTTCATTTTGTAATTAATTCTCAAGTAGTTATTTATCAATTTGATTCTTTCATGTGTTTTCTTTTGTTTTTTTAAAAGATGGAGTACAGAAAGTCTTGGATGTATGGTTGGTCAAGGATCGATGAAGGTTTCTACGAAGAGGTGGACAAATTTATTAAATCCTCAAAGAAGCATGCATCAACGTTGAGATATAATAAGGATACAATTATTTGTCCCTGCAAAGATTGCAAGAACCGTATTGCATTTGCAGATGTTGATACCATCAAATCACACCTGGTTATGCGAGGATTTGTTCCGAACTACACGATGTGGATTCATCATGGTGAAACAGTGGTTGTTGATGACGATAACAATCAACAAGAAGAAGACACGCTTCTGTACCAATACACAAATGAGTTTGATGAAGACATGGGCTATGACCCTGGCAATGAACAAGGTGCTGGCTTTAGCAATCAACAATGTGCTGATGATGCTAGTGGTGCCGGCGCTGATGCCGGAGCACGTGAGGGGAATAAAGATGACGGTGACCATTTGGAGGACATGCTTCGGGCCATTGGACCAGAGATATTACTACAAAAGAGAGGTCTACAAAATCTAGAGAGGATGAAAATAGTGTCGAAGGAGACTGTGTATGGTGTTGACAAGGGTTGTCCGGCACACTGGATACTACTCCGCTTTGTGCTTGAGCTACTCATGATGAAGGCTCGGTACGGTTGGTCCAACTGCAGTTTCGATGATCTGTTGAGTCTCCTGTCACGGGTGCTGCCACTGCTAAACTTGGTTCCCGCCAACACATACCATGTGAAGAAGGTTATAAATCCATTGACAATGGGTGTTAAAAAATCCATGCATGCCCCAACCATTGTATCCTTTTTCGTGGTGATACGTTCAAAGATCTAGACAAATGTCCTCACTGTGGGGCTAGCCGATACAAGGACAATGACCTTTACAGTGGAGGAGAAGCCTCCACGGGGAACAAGAGGACTAAGAAGGGTACAAAAAAGACGGTACAAGAATCTCAACCCCCAGAGGATACTCCATTAGGCAACGATGCAAGGAAGAGAAGAGTTCCTGCCTTGGTAATGTGGTACCTGCCAGTGACCAACCGCTTGAGGCGTATCTTCCTGAACCATCTAGGGTCCCAAAAACTAGTTTGGAGCTCTCAAAATTTAAAAATCCAAAATTTAAACCGTTCAAACTTTGTCAAATAAAAAGCAAAACAAGAAATGTAGATCTTGATGAGTTTGACAAACTTGGTATTCATGACTTTTCAAGTTGAAACAATTTAGAGCTTCAAAAACTGGCGTCAATGTGTCATTTTTTTAAAATTCAAAATTTAACTTGGTCAAACTTGGTCAAAGGAGACACTAAATGACCTCAGATGAAAATTTTTTGAATACAAAGGTGTTAGAACTCATCAAGATCTACAACTGTTATATAGGTCATTTTTTCATTTAAGAAAGCGTTAGTAAACATGAGTCACAAAATCATGAATCTCACATACAATTTATGAAACTACATGAGAGACTTGTCAATTTAGAACTAAACTTTCCAGACACTTTCTCAAATGCAAAAATGTACTATATAACAATTGTAGATCTCGATGAGTTGGTCAAACTTGGTATTCATGACTTTTCTAGTTGAGACCATCTAGGGTCCCGAAAACTAGTTTGGAGCTCTCAAAATTTTAAAATCTAAAATCTGAACCGTTCAAACTTTGTCAAATGAAAAGTTGACCAAAACAAGAAATGTATATCTTGATGAGTTTGACAAACTTGGTATTCATGACTTTTCAAGTTGAAACCATTTAGAGCTTCAAAAATTGGCGTCAATGTGTCATTTTTTAAAATTCAAAATTTGACTTGGTCAAACTTGGTCAAAGGAGACACTAAATGACCTCAGATGAATTTTTTTTGAATACAAAGGTGTTAGAACTCATCAAGATCTACAATTGTTATATAGGCCATTTTTTCATTTAAGAAAGCGTTAGTAAACACGAGTCGTAAAATCATGAATCTCACATACGGTTTATGAAACTACATGAGAGACTTGTCAAATTAAAACTAAACTTTCCTGACACTTTCTCAAATGCAAAAATGACCTATATAACAATTGTAGATCGCGATGAGTTGGTCAAACTTGGTAATCATGACTTTTCTAGTTGAGACCATCTAGGGTCCCGAAAACTAGTTTGGAGCTCTCAAAATTTAAAAATCCAAAATTTGAACCATTCAAACTTTGTCAAATGAAAAGTTGACCAAAACAAGAAATGTAGATCTTAATGAGTTTGACAAACTTGGTATTCATGACTTTTTGAGTTGAAACCATTTAGAGCTTCAAAAACTGACGTCAATGTGTTTTTTTTAAATTCAAAATTTGACTTGGTCAAACTTGGTCAAAGGAGACACTAAATGACCTCAGATGAAAAGTTTTTGAATACAAAGGTGTTAGAACTCATCAAGATCTACAATTGTTATATAGGCTATTTTTCCATTTAAGAAATCGTTAGTAAACACGAGTCGCAAAAACATGAATCTCACATATAGTTTATGAAACTACATGAGAGACTTGTCAATTTAGAACTACACTTTCCTGACACTTTCTCAAATGCAAAAATGGCCATTTAGGGTCCCGAAAACTAGTTTGGAGCTCTCAAAATTTAAAAATCCAAAATTTGAACCGTTCAAACTTTGTCAAATGAAAAGTTGACCAAAACAAGAAATGTAGATCTTGATGAGTTTGATAAACTTGGTATTCATGACTTTTCAAGTTGAAACCATTTAGAGCTTCAAAAACTGGCGTCAATGTGTTATTTTTTTAAATTCAAAATTTGACTTGGTCAAACTTGGTCAAAGGAGACACTAAATGACCTCAGATGAAAAGTTTTTGAATACAAATGTGTTAGAACTCATCAAGATCTACAATTGTTATATAGGCCATTTTTCCATTTAAGAAATCGTTAGTAAACACGAGTCGCAAAAACATGAATCTCACATACAGTTTATGAAACTACATGAGAGACTTGTCAATTTAGAACTACACTTTCCTGACACTTTCTCAAATGCAAAAATGGCCATCTAGGGTCCCGAAAACTAGTTTGGAGCTCTCAAAATTTAAAAATCCAAAATTTGTACCGTTCAAACTTTGTCAAATGAAAAGTTGACCAAAACAAGAAATGTAGATCTTGATGAGTTTGACAAACTTGGTATTCATGACTTTTCAAGTTGAAACCATTTAGAGCTTCAAAAACTGGCGTCAATGTGTTATTTTTTTAAAATTCAAAATTTGACTTGGTCAAACTTGGTCAAAGGAGACACTAAATGACCTCAGATGAAAAGTTTTTGAATACAAAGGTGTTAGAACTCATCAAGATCTACAATTGTTATATAGGCCATTTTTCCATTTAAGAAATCGTTAGTAAACACGAGTCGCAAAAACATGAATCTCACATACAGTTTATGAAACTACATGAGAGACTTGTCAATTTAGAACTACACTTTCCTGACACTTTCTCAAATGCAAAAATGGCCATCTAGGGTCCCGAAAACTAGTTTGGAGCTCTCAAAATTTAAAAATCCAAAATTTGTACTGTTCAAACTTTGTCAAATGAAAAGTTGACCAAAACAAGAAATGTAGATCTTGATGAGTTTGACAAACTTGGTATTCATGACTTTTCAAGTTGAAACCATTTAGAGCTTCAAAAACTGGCGTCAATGTGTTATTTTTTTTAAAATTCAAAATTTGACTTGGTCAAACTTGGTCAAAGGAGACACTAAATGACCTCAGATGAAAAAAATTTTAATACAAAGGTGTTAGAACGCATCAAGATCTACAATTGTTATATAGACAATTTTTCCATTTAAGAAAGCGTTAGTAAACACGAGTCGCAAAATCATGAATCTCACATACGATTTATGAAACTACATGAGGGACTTGTCAATTTAAAACTAAACTTTCCTGACACTTTTTCAAATGCAAAAATGGTCTATATAATAATTGTAGATCTTGATGAGTTGGTCAAACTTGGTATTCATGACTTTTCTAGTTGAGACCATCTAGGGTCTCGAAAACTAGTTTGGAACTCTCAAAATTTAAAAATCCAAAATTTGAACCGTTCAAACTTTGTCAAATGAAAAGTTGAACAAAACAAGAAATGTAGATCTTGATGAGTTTGACAAACTTAGTATTCATGACTTTTCAAGTTGAAACCATTTAGAGCTTCAAAATCTGACGTCTATGTTTAATTTTTTTAAATTGAAAAATTTGACTTAGTCAATTGTGAGACTATATTTAAATAAGAAAATATGCATTTATATATATAAATTAATCATCAAAATGCTTCAAAAATATGCATTTACGTATGTGTGTGAGAATATATTTATGTATGTGTGTGAGACTACACTTTCGTAACGCTTTGTCAAATGCAAAAATGTCCTATGTATCAAATGTATATCTTGATGAGTGAAACAAACTTGTTATTCATGACTTTTCGAGTTGGGGCCGTCTAGGGTCTCGAAAACCTGCGTGTAGCCGTGAAAATTTGAAAATTCAAAATTTGAGTGGTCCAAACCCTCTCAGATGAAAAGTTGACCATTACACCAAATGTGTATCTTGATAAGGTGGACAAACTTTGTATTCACCACTTTTGTAGCTGAGACCATCTAGGGTCTAGTCAATGTGTCTTTTCTAAAAAATCCAATGTTTGACTTGGTCAAACTAGGTCAAACGAGGCACAAAATGACCTCAAATGAAAAACTTTTGAATACATGGGTGTTAGAGCTCATCAAGGTCTACCTTTGGTACATAGGACATTTTTGCATTTGGAAAAGTTTCAGTAAACTCTAGTCACAAGTTTTAAAAATCCAAGACATGACTTGGTCAAACCTGGTCAAACGAGGCACTAAATGACCTCAAATGAAAAAATTTTGAATACAAGGGAGTTAGAGCTCATCAAGATACACATTCCATACATAGGACATTTTTGCATTTGAGAAAGTGTTTGTAAACTATGGTCACAATGTCTTGAATCCCACACAGACTTTATGAAACTATATGCGGGACCTGTGGATTTAGAACTGCACTTTCGTAACGCTTTGTCAAATATAAAAATGTCCTATATATAAAATTTATATCTTGATGAGTGGAATAAACTTGTTATTCATGACTTTTCGAGTTGGGGCCGTCTAGGGTCTCGAAAACCTGCGTGTAGCCGTGAAAATTTGAAAATTCAAAATTTGAGTGGTCCAAACTCTCTCAGATGAAAATTTGACCATTACACCAAATGCGTATCTTGATAAGTTGGAAAAACTTTGTATTCACCACTTTTGTAGCTGAGACTATCTAGGGTCCGGTCAAAGTGTCTTTTCTAAAAAATCCAATGTTTGACTTGGTCAAACTAGGTCAAACGAGGCACTAAATGACCTCAAATGAAAAACTTTTGAATACATGGGTGTTATAAATCATCAAGTTCTACCTTTGATACATAGGGCATTTTTGCAGTTGGAAAAGTTTTAGTAAACTCTAGTCACATGTTTTAAAAATCCAAGGCATGACTTGGTCAAACTTGGTCAAACGAGGCACTAAATGACCTCAAATGAAAAACTTTTGAATACAAGGGAGTTAGAGCTCATCAAGATACACATTCCATACATAGGACATTTATTGCATTTGAGAAAGTGTTTGTAAACTATGGTCACAATGTCTTGAATCCCACACAGACTTTATGAAACTATATGCGGGACCTGTGGATTTAGAACCGCACTTTCGTAACGCTTTGTCAAATGTAAAATTGTCCTATTTATCAAATGTAGATCTTGATGAATGGAACAAACTTACTATTCATGACTTTTCGAGTTGGGGCCATCTAGGGTGCCGAAAACCTACGTGTAGCTATGGAAATTTGAAATTTCAAAATTTGAGTGGTCGAAACCCTCTTAGATAAAAAGTTGACCATTACACCAAATGTGTATCTTGATGAGCTGGACAAACTTTGTATTCATCACTTTTGTAGCTGAGACCATCTAGGTTCCGGTCAAAGTGTCTTTTCTAAAAAAACCAAGGTTTGACTTAGTCAAACTAGGTCAAACTAAGTTTATTAAAGTTTTATTCAAAATGTTCAAATGAAAAATGTTTGAAATAAATGAAAATTATTACATAAATGGATTTGTATTTTCAAATTTACATAAATCTATTTTTATTTCTAAAAACATTTGATTTTGGATTTTCAAAAAAACATGGAATAGTTTAAAATTATATACTTCATATAGATAAATTAATCATTAAAAAATGTAATAGTTTAAAATTATTTTATAAATATATTTTACATAAATGGATTTGGATTTTCAAATTTACATAAATCTTTTTCTATTTCTAAAAACATTTGATTTTGAATTTTCAAGAAAAAACATAGAATAGTTTAAAATTATATACTTCATATAGATAAATCAATCATTAAAAAATATAATAGTTTAAAATTATTTTATAAATATATTTTACATAACTATATACAAAATCTATTTTTAAATTTTTTAAAAAAAATTTGGAAAAAACACTGTAAGGGCGGTTCGATCTAGAACCGCCCTTAGAGTGGAGCGCCCAGTATATATTGGCCGGCGGCGCTGAAGCGGCTAAGTCTGGGCGAAATTCCTCCTCACCGACGCCGTGAGGCTACCGAAATTTCTCACCGCCGCCGCCGCCTCCCCTAGCTCCTCCGTCATCGGTCCCGCGCCCCACCTCTCCGTCCCCCGCGCCAAGGAGCCTGCACGACGGCTAGGGTTTCCACCGCCGCCACCACCGTGCGCGCGCAGAACCATGACCCCTACCTCTTTCGCCGCCACCAACGGCCGACGAGAAACCCTAGGGTTCCTGCTGCTGGTCCCGTGCCCGCCGTCTTCGTGCTATCGCCCCCCACCTCTCCGTCCCCCGCGCCAAGGAGACCGTGCACAGCGGCTAGGATTTCCGCCGCCGCCACCACCGCGCGCGCAGAACCCCGGCCCCTACCTCCTCCGCCGTGACCATCGGCCGAGAGGAAACCCTAGGGTTCCCGCTGCCGGTCCCGTGTGTAAGGTCCAAATAGGCTAGAGGGGGGGGGTGAATAGCCTAATTAAAACTTCTACAAGAATTACTTAACCACGAGTTAGTACGAAAAGTGGCGAAGCAAAAGCACTAGCTCTAACTAATTAAGCAAGCCACCTACACAAGTCTAGTACAAGGCTATTCACTAAACACAACAACAACTATAAGCTAGAAACAAGAAGTAATACGAGAGAAGAGCTTTGATTGATTATACCGTCGTGTAGAGATGAGATGTACCAATCAATCAATCACACAAGAGAAATCCTCGGGAAGAGAATGACACAAGAATTTATCCCGAGGTTCACTTGCTTCCCGGCAAGCTACTCCCCGTTGTGGCGATACACCCACTTGTCGGTTCGCGAGCTAATCGACTATCAAGAGTCGAGCCCTCGGCGGGCGCCGCACAACCGCACACAAGATGGGGATCCTCCAAGCCACGAGCTCCACTAGAGTATCCAATTCACGAACTCCCGCGGGGAAGGATCAAGAACCCCTTACAACACTTGGTGAAGGCTCCAACAATCTCCAATTGCGAGCTCAATCACCTCCGCTGCTCCAAGCCATCTACCGTGTCGGGAAACACGGAAGAGTAACAAGAAATCCGCAGCAACTCGAAGATCAAGTGCCTCTAGAATGCAACTCTCAAGCAATGCACTTGAATCTCACTCAATCTCACTCAAGATGTGCAACTATGCAAAGAGATGAGTGGAGGGGTTGTTCTCTAGCTCAAAGTATGTCTCTATGTCTCAAAGAGTGCGAGAGTTACCCTCAAACCCCGGCCAACATCTATTTATAATGAAGGGGTACGCAGCTAGCCGTTACAGACGACGCAGCGAAAAACGTGCTGACCGGACGCTCCGGTCAGGGTGACCGGACGCGTCCGGTCACTACACGACAACCGTGAACTGTGCGCGTCAGAACTAGCCGTTGCCCTGACCGGACGCGCTGAACCGAGTGACCGGACGCGACAGTGCCAGCGTCCGGTCGCGTTCCAGTAAGCTCCCGTTGAGACCGGACGCGTCAGATCACAGGTGACCGGACGCGCTCAACGAGTGACCGGACGCGACAGTGCTAGCGTCCGATCGCGTTCCAGTAAGCTCCAGCTACGACCGGACGCGTCCGATCATACGTGACCGGACGCGCCGCGCGTCCGATCGTCACTCCGCTTCGCTCTGTGTTTCTGGACGCGTGACCGGACGCTCCGGTCCCGTGAAGGACCGGACGCGCCGGTCGCGCGCTTCTCTCTTACGCCCAGTTGAACTGACCGGACGCGCTGGTCAGGCCAGACCCGCGTCCGGTCACAAACCCTAGCGCTCGCGCCGCGTTGAACTGACCGGACGCGTCCGGTGAAACCGTGACCGCGTCCGGTGCAGCGTCCGGTGCAGCGACCGATCAATGCAGTGACCTCCTTTCGCCTCCGTTTCTTTTTCGACTTCCGGCGCAATAGAAAATAGGCATTTCATTTTCTCGAAAACGCCTGAATCCCGCGCTCGCACGCTCGGCGGGAGGGAGAGCGAACCCCAAACCCCTTATTACCGCTCAAACACCACCGCCTTCGCAAATGTGCTAACACCACCAAGTGTACACCACAAAGTGCATGTGTGTTAGCATTTCACAAACATTTTCCAAGGCGTTATGTTAGCTCTCAACTAGATCCTAATGCATATGCTCAAGACATTGATCTAGTGGCACTTGATTCCCGAGCTAACCGTGATTGCCCCTCTTGATAGTCGACTATGTATCCTAAATCCGGTCAATCACTTCTCTACTCAACTTAGACCAGCAAAAGGAAAACCCTATGGTTATACCTTTGCCTTGCGCTCTTAGATCTTTCTCCTCCACTTGATCATCAAGTTCATCATATTATGTGCATCTCCACCATGATCGTCATTTCATGTCCATGCACCATTTCTTTGTGATCTTGTGGCCACCACTCCTTGCCACGTACACTTTCATCACATGCGTTGCTTATGCCTAACTCAAAACACTTAACACATGGCATTAGCAACTTGGTGTCATTAATTACCAAAACCAAACTTGGGCTTTTAATCTCCCCCTTTTTGGTAATTGATGACAACCATCACAAAGATATGAAATGAAATCAATTTTCAATTTTGATAGTATTAGCTCCCCCTACATATGTGCTTCCATGAGTTTGGTTCAATTGTGCACATATGTATGGATTTGAATTTTGGGAGAGTTACTACTATCAAATTGATGCTAAGGTATATAGAATGGACCTTTGAAGCGTGATACCAATCGGAGTTGCCTTTATATACCATCCTTAGCATCGAAGTAGCTAGACACCACTTGTAATACATCACTTGTAAAGATCATAAACACTAAAGTACTTTGTGAGATCAATATTAAAAGCAAAGGTGTCTAGATACCACATGTAAAGCTACTCTTAACAAAACATCATTCAAGTTCTATATCTAGCATACACCATTCAATCATGAATATCGAAATTAAACTTTGCAATGCAACATTTCATCATGTTAATACACATACAAATGCAACAAATAATCCATGAGCTTGCTCCCCCTACTTATGTGCTCAAATTTAATTTCTCTCCTCCTCACTATATCTTTTCTCTCCCCCTTACTATATCTTTCTCCCTCTTTGTGACTTTTCTATCTTTGTGCTTTCTCTCTCCCTTTTTATATCTTTCTTGCTCTTTGCAATATCTTTGTGACTTTTCTCTCCCCCTTTGTCAACAATCACCAAAAAGGTGCCAATTTTAGTGAGAGATAAGTCAATCAATTATGAGGGATTCCAAATTATGGTTCAATCTAGATTACTTGCCTAGAATATGTAATTCGGTTTGATCCAAGGACAAGCTTTTTCACACCTCATAAAGTATAAGGGTTATCTTGACCATGTTGAATTACACATCATGAGCTTATTTTCTAGATTCAATACTAGGTTTGCAAGCCCACAAACATGTCATATGCTACCACTAGATCAATCAAACATAGAAGCAATAGTGGTACCATATATACATCAAAATCATTTAATTTCCATGAATGAGCCTATTTGTCATGCAAATATGTCTATATGTTCTAAACATATCCTTAGCAAAGTATGAATGATATGCCAAACAACTTTACCTTGCTATGTTGGAGGAGAGGCATATCATATAAGAATGTGGGGGTGCACTCATTTCAAGTTGGAGAAGTCAAGTATGTTCAATTCATTCTTTAACTTGTAAAATCTCTTCTCCTCAAGTGGCTTTGTAAAGATATCGGCTAGTTGATCTTCGGTGCCAATGCTTTCAATGCTAATATCACCCTTTTGTTGATGGTCCCTTATGAAGTGATGCCTTATGTCAATGTGCTTCGTTCTTGAATGTTGAACCGGATTTTGTGTCATCTTGATTGCACTTTCATTATCACAAAACAAAGGCATATTCTTGAATTTAATTCCAAAGTCATTCAAAGTGGCCTTCATCCAAAGCAATTGTGCACAACAACTACCGGCACTAATGTATTCGGCCTCGGCGGTAGATAGTGCAACACTATTTTGTTTCTTTGATGACCATGAAACAAGAGACCTTCCAAGCAATTGACAAGTGCCACTTGTGCTCATTCTATCAATCTTGCATCCACCATAGTCGGAGTCCGAATATCCAATCAACTCAAAATTAGACCCCTTGGGATACCATAATCCAACATCATGAGTGCCCTTGAGATATCTCAATATTCTCTTGGTTGCTTTCAAGTGACTTTCTCTAGGTGAAGCTTGATATCTTGCACACTTGCATACACTAAACATCACATCCGGCCTAGAAGCGGTGACATAGAGCAAACTTCCAATCATGGATCGGTATTGTTTTTGATCTACCATGTTGCCACTAGCATCAATACCCAATTGATCATTAGTGCCCATTGGTGTGCTCATTGGCTTAGCTTCTTGCAATCCAAACTTCTTGATCATGTCCTTGATGTACTTGCCTTGACTTACAAAAGTGACATTCTTCATTTGCTTGATTTGAAGTCCAAGGAAGTAACTAAGCTCTCCAATCATAGACATTTCAAACTCATTAGCCATCATATTTCCAAACTCTTCACAAAAGTCTTGGTTAGTTGATCCAAAGATAATATCATCAACATAGATTTGCAACACAAACAAGTCATTTCCAAGCTTCTTGGTGAAGAGAGTGGTGTCAACCTTTCCCATCTTGAACCCTTTAGAGAGGAGAAAGTCCCTCAACCTCTCATACCATGCTCTAGGTGCTTGCTTCAAACCATACAATGCCTTCTTTAGCTTGTAAACATGGTCAGGCTTCTTGTCATCTTCAAAACCGGGAGGTTGCTCAACATAAACTTCTTCATTGATGTAGCCATTGAGAAATGCACTCTTGACATCCATTTGATAGAGCTTAATGTTGTGTGCACAAGCATATGCTAATAAGATTCTAATAGCCTCCAATCTTGCAACCGGTGCATATGTCTCTCCAAAGTCAAGACCTTCAACTTGTGTGTAACCTTGTGCTACCAATCTTGCTTTGTTTCTTACAACTACACCATCTTGATCTTGCTTGTTTCTAAAGACCCACTTAGTACCAATCACATTATAGTTCTTTGGCCTTTCAACAAGTTTCCAAACTTGATTTCTAGTGAAGTTGTTTAGCTCTTCATGCATGGCATTTACCCAATCGGAATCTTTCAATGCATCTTCTATTTTCTTAGGTTCTTCAAGTGACACAAATGAGTAGTGCTCACAAAAGGATGCTAGCTTTGATCTAGTTTGAACACCACTTTGAATTCCACCAATGATTTGATCCAATGGATGATCTCTTGCAATATTAGTAGGTTGGAGTATTGGGAGTTGGTTACTTCCACTAGCTTGACCTTGATCTTGCACTTCATCATGAGAACCACTAGAGCTTGCTTGATTTGTATCAATGTGTACACTTTGGTTGATCATATGAGTATCATCATCATCAACTTGCCTTGGCCTTATGTCACCAATGTCCATGTTCTTCATTGCATTTGACAATTGATCTCCTCTCACATCATCAAGGTTTTGAGCTTCATTTTGAGACCCTTGGGTTTCATCAAACTCAACATCATGAACTTCTTCCAAGGTGCCATTTGTGAGATTCCAAACTCTATATGCTTTACTTGTGGTAGAATAACCAAGTAAGAACCCTTCATCACATTTCTTTTCAAACTTGCTCAATCTAGTGCCTTTCTTGAGAATATAGCATTTGCAACCAAACACTCTAAAGTATGCAATGTTAGGCTTTCTTCCATTCAATAGCTCATATGGTGTCTTCCCAAGCTTCCCATGGCAATAGAGACGGTTGCTACAATAGCAAGCCGTGTTGATAGCTTCACTCCAAAATGAATGACTCACATTGTATTCACTAAGCATTGATCTAGCCATGTCAATCAAAGTCCTATTTTTCCTTTCAACTACACCATTGGATTGAGGAGTGTAGGTTGGTGAGAATTGATGTCCAATACCAAGATCATCACATAAATCTTCAATTCTTGTGTTCTTGAACTCACTACCATTGTCACTTCTAATCTTCTTGATGGTAGTCTCAAACTCATTTTGCACTCTCTTGACAAAAGATTTGAATAGATCATAAACATCACTCTTGTCATAGAGAAAGAACACCCAAGTGTATCTAGTATAGTCATCAACAATCACAGAACCATACTTGTTGCCACCAATGCTAGTGTATGTTGTTGGCCCAAACAAGTCCATGTGCAATAGCTCAAATGCTTTTGATGTGCTCATCTCACTCTTACTAGGATGTATATTTCCAACTTGTTTGCCGGCTTGACAAGCACTACATAGTTTATCCTTCTCAAAGGTGACATCCTTCAATCCTCTAACTAAGTCATGCCTCAAAAGTTTGTTCAATTGTTTCATTCCAACATGACCAAGCCTTCTATGCCATAACCAACCCATACTAGATTTACTAAGCAAGCATGATGTCAATTGTGTCTCACTATCATTGAAGTCAACCAAGTATAAGCTATCATGTCTAAATCCTTTGAATATCAAATTTGATCCATCAACACTTATGACTTCAACATCATCACTACCAAATATGCACTTGAAGCCAAGATCACAAAGTTGTGCCACCGATAAAAGATTGAAATCTAAGCTCTCAACTAGCAACACATTAGATATGCTCATGTCATTTGAGATAGCAATTTTACCAAGCCCCTTGACCTTGCCTTTCTTGTTGTTGCCAAAAGTGATAGCATCAAAACCACCATTTTGACTTGTATCAATTGAATTGAACATACAAGAGTCTCCGGTCATATGTTGAGTGCACCCACTATCAAGCACCCAATGCCTTCGTCCGGCTTTGTAATTGACCTACAAGATAAGATCAATTCTTTTTAGGTACCCAAACTTGTTTGGGTCCTCCAAGGTTAGAGACTAAGCTCTTTGGTACCCAAATGGCTTTCTTCTTTGATCCCATCCATGGTGCACCAATGAACTTAGCATGAACACCATTTGTACCCTTGGTAAGTATATAGAAAGAATCAAACTTGATTGAGGATACATTAGCATTGGATTTCTTGTTCATGCATTGTTGCTCTATGTGACCAATTTGCTTGCAACTTTTGCAATAGCTACCTTTGTTCTTCACAAAACGAGTCTTGTGAGGAGCAAAAGCGGCCTTGCCTTTCTTGGGGTTATAGCCCAATCCCTCTTTGTAGAGAGAAGCTCTTTGGCTACCCAAGCACATAAGCAAGCGGTCCTCACCACCATAAGCCTTAGCTAAGGTGTGATTGAGCTCTTTTACCTCCTTCTTGAGATTTTCATTTTCAACTATTAGTGTGGAATCACAAGTGAAACCGTCACTACTAGATGAGGAAGATGTGGATGTGCTACATGAAAGATTAGTGGGAGCAACAACAATAGGCTTATGACAAGATTCATCAATTATATCACAAGATATGCCTATGTTGCAAGTTTTAGCTTTCTCAACATTAGTTGGCATGTTTTCACATTTTTCAACTAGAGAGGAATGAGCTTCTTCAAGCTTAGTGTGAGACTTTTGAAGCTTCTTATGGTCTTCCTTTAGACTCTCATAAGATGCCCTAAGCTCATCAAGTTCTTGCATAAGGTTTTTCTTTTCCTTAAGCAAGCCCTTGCACTCCTTTCTAGATTCTTTAAAATGTTGAGTGCAATCTTCTAGCATAGTGATTAGTTCATCTTTGGTGAATTCCTCTTCATCACTATCACTATCACTAGCATTATCGTGATCACTCTCATCATCGGATGATACCTTAGCGGCCTTAGCCATGAAGCATGATGGAGTGTCAAAGAGGGAGACCTTCTTTTGGATGGCAATGCTAGCATGTCCCTTCTTCTTGCTCTTGTAGTCATCATCATCATCACTTGAGGAATCATCACTATCCCATGTAGCAACATGAGAATCATTCTTCCTTTTATGAGAGCTCTCCTTCTTTTCTTGCTTCTTCTTTTGCTTCTTCCTCTCCTTCTTGATAGCATCTTCATCATCACTATCATAAGGACACTTTGCAATAAGATGATCCTTGCTATGGCATCTAAAGCATCTCATGTTATGCTCATTCTTCTTAGATGAGTTCTTCCTCCTCCTTGCACGATAGCCCTTCTTCTTCATGAATTTGCCAAATTGCTTGACAAAGAGAGCCATCTTCTCATCAATGTCATTACTATCACAAGAGCTTGAGTCTTCATCACTTGATGATTCAATCTTGGACTTGCCCTTGGATGTGGTGGCTTTGAATGCCACACTCTTCTTCTTTTCATCATCTTTCTTTTCATTTTCCTTCTTCTTCTTCTTGACCAACTCATCCTTCTCATCATCTTCTCTATATGAATCATCGGTCATCACCTCTTGAAATATTTGTTGAGGAGTTGAATCCTTCAATGTAGTCCTTACTAGCACGGTGATCAATGTATCAAATCTCTTGGGCAAGCTTCTCAAGAACTTCATAGAGAATTGATTGTCCTTGACCTCCTCACCAAGTGCCTTGAGCTCATTAACAATGACTTGCAACCTATGAAACATCTCCGGTACACTCTCATCATCTTGCATCTTGAAGCTTGAAAATTTTTCTTGCAAGATATATGCTTTAGCGGTCTTTGTGCCTTCGGTGCCCTCAAATGTTTCTTCTAGCTTGGCCCAAGCATCATGAGCAATCTCAATGTTCTTCACTTGCTCAAAGGTCTTGTCATCTAGTGCCTCATGAAGAGCACTAATGGCAATATCATTGCATTGGAGCTTCTTCTCTTCTACCGGTGTAGGTGCTTCCGGATTAGCAACCTCAAATTTTGTTTCGGTGACCTTCCACACTTCTCTATTGATTGACTTTAGGTGTGCGGTCATCTTAACCTTCCAATAAGCATAATTTGTGCCATCAAAGTGAGGTGCCTTCTTGGTGTTGTTGATGTGCAAGCTTAATTGAGCCATTTCTATTTCACCGTAGGTTGTTAAGCCTCAAATAAACGGTGCCTCGGCTCCGATACCACTTGTAAGGTCCAAATAGGCTAGAGGGGGGGTGAATAGCCTAATTAAAACTTCTACAAGAATTACTTAACCACGAGTTAGTACGAAAAGTGGCGAAGCAAAAGCACTAGCTCTAACTAATTAAGCAAGCCACCTACACAAGTCTAGTACAAGGCTATTCACTAAACACAACAACAACTATAAGCTAGAAACAAGAAGTAATACGAGAGAAGAGCTTTGATTGATTATACCGTCGTGTAGAGATGAGATGTACCAATCAATCAATCACACAAGAGAAATCCTCGGGAAGAGAATGACACAAGAATTTATCCCGAGGTTCACTTGCTTCCCGGCAAGCTACTCCCCGTTGTGGCGATACACCCACTTGTCGGTTCGCGAGCTAATCGACTATCAAGAGTCGAGCCCTCGGCGGGCGCCGCACAACCGCACACAAGATGGGGATCCTCCAAGCCACGAGCTCCACTAGAGTATCCAATTCACGAACTCCCGCGGGGAAGGATCAAGAACCCCTTACAACACTTGGTGAAGGCTCCAACAATCTCCAATTGCGAGCTCAATCACCTCCGCTGCTCCAAGCCGTCTACCGTGTCGGGAAACACGGAAGAGTAACAAGAAATCCGCAGCAACTCGAAGATCAAGTGCCTCTAGAATGCAACTCTCAAGCAATGCACTTGAATCTCACTCAATCTCACTCAAGATGTGCAACTATGCAAAGAGATGAGTGGAGGGGTTGTTCTCTAGCTCAAAGTATGTCTCTATGTCTCAAAGAGTGCGAGAGTTACCCTCAAACCCCGGCCAACATCTATTTATAATGAAGGGGTACGCAGCTAGCCGTTACAGACGACGCAGCGAAAAACGTGCTGACCGGACGCTCCGGTCAGGGTGACCGGACGCGTCCGGTCACTACACGACAACCGTGAACTGTGCGCGTCAGAACTAGCCGTTGCCCTGACCGGATGCGCTGAACCGAGTGACCGGACGCGACAGTGCCAGCGTCCGGTCGCGTTCCAGTAAGCTCCCGTTGAGACCGGACGCGTCAGATCACACGTGACCGGACGCGCTCAACGAGTGACCGGACGCGACAGTGCTAGCGTCCGATCGCGTTCCAGTAAGCTCCAGCTACGACCGGACGCGTCCGATCGTACGTGACCGGACGCGCCGCGCGTCCGATCGTCACTCCGCTTCGCTCTGTGTTTCTGGACGCGTGACCGGACGCTCCGGTCCCGTGAAGGACCGGACGCGCCGGTCGCGCGCTTCTCTCTTACGCCCAGTTGAACTGACCGGACGCGCTGGTCAGGCCAGACCCGCGTCCGGTCACAAACCCTAGCGCTCGCGCCGCGTTGAACTGACCGGACGCGTCCGGTGAAACCGTGACCGCGTCCGGTGCAGCGTCCGGTGCAGCGACCGATCAATGCAGTGACCTCCTTTCGCCTCCGTTTCTTTTTCGACTTCCGGCGCAATAGAAAATAGGCATTTCATTTTCTCGAAAACGCCTGAATCCCGCGCTCGCACGCTCGGCGGGAGGGAGAGCGAACCCCAAACCCCTTATTACCGCTCAAACACCACCGCCTTCGCAAATGTGCTAACACCACCAAGTGTACACCACAAAGTGCATGTGTGTTAGCATTTCACAAACATTTTCCAAGGCGTTATGTTAGCTCTCAACTAGATCCTAATGCATATGCTCAAGACATTGATCTAGTGGCACTTGATTCCCGAGCTAACCGTGATTGCCCCTCTTGATAGTCGACTATGTATCCTAAATCCGGTCAATCACTTCTCTACTCAACTTAGACCAGCAAAAGGAAAACCCTATGGTTATACCTTTGCCTTGCGCTCTTAGATCTTTCTCCTCCACTTGATCATCAAGTTTATCATATTATGTGCATCTCCACCATGATCGTCATTTCATGTCCATGCACCATTTCTTTGTGATCTTGTGGCCACCACTCCTTGCCACGTACACTTTCATCACATGCGTTGCTTATGCCTAACTCAAAACACTTAACACATGGCATTAGCAACTTGGTGTCATTAATTACCAAAACCAAACTTGGGCTTTCACCGTGCCCACTGTCTTAATCCTCGCCCCACCTCTCTATCCCCCTCATCGGCCAGAGCTCACCGGCGCTTGCGCATTCCCCGTCCGATGACCTCGAGCGAGCCCTATGCCCACCAGTGCTCTCTCTTCACCGAACGTCGCTGCCCGTGCGCAGACTCCACCGACGAAGTAGAGGCGCCCCCACCTTCAAAGGTACCACCCCAGCCTTGATCCCTCTCCCTCTTTCTTTGTTTAAGAGTGCCCTGTGCCTAGCTCCTGGGATGATGTTGTTCATGGTCATGTGCTGGATAATGTGATGGTCACTATCATGGTCTACTCTAATGTTCTTATTTCACTGTCATGTGCTGGATAATCTTTCTTTGTCATGGTCATGGTCATGTGCTGGATAATGTGATGGTCACTGTCATGGTCTACTCTAATGTTCTTGTTTCACTGTCATGTGCTGGATAATCTTTCTTTGTCATGGTCATGGTCATGTGCTGGATAATGTTATGGTCACTGTCATGGTTTAACTGAGCACAGATTGGCTTATGAGTTTAGCATTGTGGTGCTTCTTCCATTTCTGGGTTGTTGTCAGCTCACTAGAATTGATCACTGATTTTTTTGATGGTATTGCTATGGTTCTATGGTGTTCATGATATGGTAGAGCACTTTGGTACTACTGCTATAGTACAACTGCAGCTCATATATACCTTGTTGTCCACAAAATCTCCTAAAACTGAACTCTATGTCACTACATATTAGCTACTGCTCTATCTGTTTCCAATGATGACAATTTTTAACACTCCTCTACTACTACTACTACTGTAGGTCCACTGCTATTTTGAATTGATCACATTTTTAAACTATGCTCCTCCTCTATACTACTACTATACACTCTTCTCTCAATTCTCTCTACTCTCTCTATTCTCTCTACTCTACTACTCTGCTCTCTACTCTACTATTTTTCTCTGTACTCTCTCTTCTCCTACTACTATACTACTCTCCACTTAACTTCTCAGCTGCTCCAACTATTTTGAATTAAACACATTTTTGATCCTTCTCTCTGTACTACTACTCTACTCTCTTTTCTTTAACTATTGCACCTCTCTTTCCTTACTTGGTGGCTGATGGCCCCAAATTTGAGATGGCCGAAGGACTTAGCCCTTCGGGGTTGATTTTTGAAACTACTACTACTACTAGTACTTGTCTTACTACTATTACTCTACTCTGTCCACTGCTGTTCTCTCCAACTATCCTCTACTTCTATTTTGAATTGATCACATTTTTTATCCTTCTCTCTCTACTACTAAATCTGAGGCATAAGGCATGTGAAATGATGTTTTATTTTGATGCTACCGTAAATCTAAGGCATGAGGCATGTGCAATGATATTTTATTTTGATGCTACCATAAATCTGAGGCATAAGGCATGTGCAATGATGTTTCATTTTAATGCTACTCTGATCCTGAGGCGTAAGGCATGTGCAATGATGTTTCATTTTGATGCTAATCTGAACCTGAGTCATAAGGCATGTGCAATGATGTTTTTTTTTCTGAATTGAGCTAAACTGATGATTCTCAAATGGAACTTGATTCTGAAATGGCACTCACTGTCCAGTTTGCTACTACTCTCACTATCTACTACTCTTACTTAACTGCACTTGGCTTAATTGAATTGCCTTACTGTCCTACTACTACTAATCTCATATCCTCTTGATGATCATGATGGTTAAGTGAACATTACTGAAGTTGACATACTGAACATTACTATTAACTGAACATTACTGTTAACTGAACATTCAATGCTGCAATGTAGCTTGTATGCTGTCAGTTTATCAATGCCACTCAGTTTACCAACTCAGTTAGTTGGTTGCTTATTGTCCTACTGTCCTACTGTCTACTACTCTTATTGTCCCAATGTCTACTACTCTACTCTAGCTGAATTTGGATAATGACTTCTAATGTTATAATGACTTGGCTTGCCTGTGATGATGTTTTTTACATACTGAGCACCTGCCTTATGCTAATGATGAGGGTTTTTAAATACTAAGCACCTGCCTTATGCCAATGATGAGAGTTTTTATATACTGAGCACTTGCCTTATGCCAATGATGAGGGTTTTTATATACTGAGTACTTGCCTTGTGCCAATGATGATGGTTTTTATTTTCTATTCCTGTCTGCTCCTGTCCTATGGTACCTCTAATACTACTACTACTCTACTCTACTCTACTACTACTACACTACTGCACTACTCTACTACTAAATTACGTGGTTTTCAATACTTGTACTTGACATTTCCATATGCGAATTGAAACACACACAGTTCCCCAAGCAAAGGCCAGGGAGTCTCCATTGTGGATATTATGTATGTGCTTTCATCAGTAACACAAAAGGCTATAGGAGACACCCTAAATTGGTAAATCGTAAATCCCTTAGTAGGTCGTAGTATGAAAACATAGTGTAAAACTTAGCTTTGCTACTACTTGTACTACTACTACTTGTACTACTACTACTACTTCTACTGCTACTGCTTTTTCCCGTATCTCTCTACTACTACTACTACTTCTACTACTACTACTACTACTTTTTCCAGTGCTAACACGTACTACTACTACTTGTACTACTACTACTAATACTACTACTACTACTAGTACTACTACTAGTAGTAGTACTACTACTACTTCTACTGCTACTACTTTTTCCCGTGTCTCTGAAAGTCCTATGTTTAGTGTTGGTAATTAGTGACAATGCCTAAGTACTAATCCTATGCCTAAGTTGTATGTAGCATATGAGGATTAGTACATTCCAAGGTTGGTGGCAAGATGGACATGGTGATCATGATGGCCACACTTGGATTTGGACGCAACCCTACGTGATCAAGGCAAAGGTATATGGTTAAGGGTTGTGTTTTAGTAACTAAGACACCTAGTGGGTGTGGTCACATTATAGGATAGATAGCCGTACTATAAAGAGGGGAATGACGCGGCTATTGAACTCCTAAGTGCCTCTAGATGTGCATTTCATGATCATATGCATTTGGATAGAACTAATATCGCCTCGAAAAATGATTGTGAAAATACTAACACACTCACACATGATGAAGATCACTTGGTGGTGTTGGCACGTTTGCGAAGGCGGTGGAGTTTGAGCGGTAGAGAGGGTTTGGGATCCTCTCTCCCTCTCGCCGAGCTTGCGAGGCGGGATTCAGGCGTTTTGAGAAGTTGAAATGACTATTTTCCACTACGCCGGAAGTCCAGAAAAGAAACAGAGGCGAACGGAGGTCACAGAGGTGACCAGACGCTGAACCGGACGCGATCCTTGCATGACCGGATGCGTCCGGTCAGCGTTCAGTGTCTGCGTGTTTTTTAGTTCGATGATCGGACGCGAGGCGTGTCCGGTCACTGATGATCGGACGCGTCCGGTCGTTCAGGGAGCTTACTAGACTCTAACCGGACGCTGGCACTGTCGCGTCTGGTCATGTTTCTTCAGCGTGTCCGGTCGTTGTTTCATTGAGCGCTGCTCAGGCGACCAGCGCGTCCGGTCATTCTCGGGACCAGCGCGTCCGGTCATTCGCAGCGCGTCCGGTCTGAGCGTCAAGCACGTCCGGTCGTTGCTTTGCAACTAGTCGTTGTGCGACCGGCGCGTCCGGTCGTTTAGACCAGCGCGTCCGGTCAGTGTTTCACGTGTTAGCCGTTGGGCGACCGGCGCGTCCGGTCAGTTGGACCAGCGCGTCCGGTCAGCGCGATTTTGGCTGTTTAAGTTTCTAACGGCTCTATTCGAAGGGGTACATCTATAAATACTCGTTGGCCGGCTCAAGGCTCTCTCTCTCGAACATTTGACATACTTGTGAGCACTTTGAGCTAAGCAACTCCCCTCCCACTCATCTCTCTTGCTTCTTTGCATATTCGAAGTGAGATTGAGTGATCCAAGTGCATTTGCATTGAGAGATTGCATCTAGTTGGCACTTGGTGGTTGATTTGCTGCGGGATTCTTGTTTCTCTTGGTGGTTGCCACCACCTAGACGGCTTGGAGCAGCTTGGAGGCATTGGCAAGAGTTGGTGATTGTTCTTGACCACCTCCGGTGATTGTGAGGGGTTTGTGCCTACCTCGGCGAAGCGCCAAAGGCAACATTAGTATATTGCTCGTGTCATTGCAACCTTTTGCCATTTGGTAGGTTCTTGTGGCGCCTTTTGAGAGGCTCGGTGTGTGACCGATTAGCCACCGAACCACGTGGTGAAGAGGGACACAACGGGGACTAGCGTGCCGGCAAGCACGTGAACCTCGGGATAAATCTTCGTGTCATCATTCTTATTGTGTTTGATCGATCCCGGTGGTTGTATACTGTGGTATTCATCTCTTGATCATATTGATTGGTTGGCTCAATACTTCGCCCCTCGGTGATACCCTCCTAACTCTCTCTTGTATTAATTTCTTAGTTATCTTTACTAGCTAGTTAGCTTTGCTTTAGTAGCTCTTTTGTGTAGCTTGCTAGTTGTAGTTGTAGTTACCTTCTCGGTTTGACTTGTGCGGTTGAGTGCAATTACTAGAATTGTGAATTGGTTAGGTGGCTTGCAAACACCCTGTAGGCTAAGCAAAACTCGCATCTCGCTATTTGTTTTATTGATAAACTTATTTAGCTTGTCTTTTTAGAAATTTTTAATAGGCTATTCACCCCCCCTCTAGCCATCAAGACCTTTCAAGTGGTATCGGAGTCGTGGTCACCGTTTGTAAGGCTTAACAACCTCGGTGTAAGATGGCTCAAGTTATGTTCAATCATGTAAATGGCAAGCATCCATTCTTTGATGGTGTCTTTTCCTTTGATCATTGGAAAAGGAAGATGAAGCAATATCTAGGCAATATACATGAGAAGGTTTGGGATGTGACCAAAGAAGGATACATCATTCTTGATGAGGAAAACCTCACTCCCAATGACCGCATCAACAAACAATGCAATACGGCGGCACTTGACACAATCTACCGTGCCATTGATGACAAAGTATTTGAGTAAATCAAAGATCTTAAAAAGGCAAATGAGCTTTGGATAAGGCTTGAAGAAACATATGAAGGCACTTCAACGGTAAAAAGTGCCAAACTATATATGCTCAAGGACAAGTTCTCCACATTCAAGATGAAGGATGATGAATCCATCCTAGAGATGTTCTATAGGCTCCAAGTCATTGTCAATGATCTCAAGGGGCTTGGGGAGAAGGTTGAGGACAAGGACTTCTCACACAAGTTCTTGATGTGCTTACCCAAGAAGTTTGCCACCTTGAGAAGAATGATTTTTAGAGAGGAATTGGACAAGGTCAAACCAACCAATGTGCTTGGAGATATAATGACTGATGCCCAATACAATGATGATGAAGATGAGGTAGAAGAGAAGAAGGAGACCAAGGTCAAACAAGAGAAGACCATTGCATTCAAGGCTTCATCCTCTAAGGGCAAGAGCAAGGTGGAGAGTGATGATGATGATCCATTCGATGATGAGACCATGGCCCTCCTAGTGCACAAGATGGGAAGATTCATGAAGAAGAAAGGATATGGGGTAAGGAAGAGGAGAGACACTATAAAGACAAAGACCCTTTGCTACAATTGCAATAGCTCCGATCATGTAGTGGCAAAGTACCCCTATGAAGACAAAAGATATCATGATAGGGAGTTGAAGTTGAAGAAAAACAAGAAGAATAAGAAGGAGAAGAAAGCAAAGAAGAGCTTCACATTCAACAAGAAGAAGAAGGGTGGTGGTTATGTGGTCACTTGGGATAGTGACAACTCCGATAGTGATGATGATGAAAGCTCTAGTGATGATGAGAGGATCACTCGGCGAGCCATTGCAAACATCGCCCTCTCCAACAAGCCATCCATCTTTGACACTACATCAACATGCCTTATGGCCAAGCCTACAAAGGTAAAATATGATGATAGTGATGATGATTCTTGTGCTAGTGATGATTGTAGGAGTGATGATGAGGAGGATGAGGACTACTCCAAGGATGATCTATTGGGCATAATAGATCAAATGAGCAAGGGCTACAAGAGGACAACCAAGAAATACAAAATCTTGGAACAAGAGCTCATTGCCAAGAGCAATAAAAATGATGCCTTGATGGAGGAGCTTGTTGCTCTCAAAAAGAGTAAGGAGTGCAAAGGAATTGAACAAAAGCTCAAAGCTCTTAGGAAATCCTTTGATGAGCTAGAGGCTTCTCGTGAGTGTCTAAAGGAAGACCACGAGGACCTTAAAGTTGCTCACACTAGGCTTAAGGAAGCCCACTCCACTCTACTTGAGCTCATCAAGGAAAAGGACCTCAAGTTAGAGAAGTTCATGAAGGAAGCTAAGAAGGAGCAAGTGATTGTCACTTGTGATATTGGACTAACATGTGATATTATTGATGATTCTTTATTTGTTAGTCCTACTAATGCTCCATGTAGCTCATCATCATCCACCACAACCAACTCTACCTCTACTACTAGTGATTCATCACTTGTGGTTGAGACTCTCAAGAGAGAGGTGGATGATCTCACCCGCGCATTAGGCAATGCCTATGGTGGGGATGCCCGCTTACTAAAATGCTTGGGTAGCCAAAGGTTCTCTCTTAACAAAGAGGGATTAGGCTATACTCCCAAGAAGGGCAAGGCGGCCTTTGCTACTCCAAAGCCTCGTTTTGTGAAGGGCAATGGTCGTTATTACAATAGATGCAAGCAAGTTGGGCATCTAAAGATTAATTGCAATAAAATGAACAAGAACAAGAAAAATGCTAATGTACCTTACATTCCCTTTGATTCTTGTTATGTGCTTACCAAGGGTGAGAAAGGTGTGCATGCTAGGTTTGTTGGTACACCAATTGTGGGCCCAAAGAAGAAGGCTATTTGGGTACCAAAGAGCTTAGTGACTAACCTACAAGGATCCAAGCAAGTATGGGTACCTAAGAAATATTAATTTGTTTTGTAGGTCAATTATAAGGTCGGAGGAAGGCATTGGGTGCTTGATAGTGGGTGCTCTCAACATATGACCGGTGATTCAAGAATGTTCAACTCTCTCAAATCAAATGATAGTGGCATTGATAGTATCACATTTGGTGACAATAGCAAGGGTGATGTAAAGGCTCTTGGAAGGATTGCAATCTCAAATGATCATAGCATCTCCAATGTGCTACTAGTTGAAAAGCTCAATTTCAACTTGTTGTCGGTTGCTCAATTGTGTGATCTTGGCTTCAAGTGCATATTTGGTGTTGATGATGTGGAGATAGTTAGTGTTGATGGCTCTAACTTGGTCTTCAAAGGCTTTAGATATGAGAATCTATACTTGGTTGATTTCAATGCTAGTGACACTCAACTTTCAACATGCTTGCTCACCAAATCAAGTATGGGTTGGTTATGGCATAGAAGACTTGGTCATGTTGGCATGAAGCAATTGAACAAGTTAGTGAAGCATGACTTAGTTAGAGGCTTGAAGGATGTCACCTTTGAGAAAGATAAGCTATGTAGTGCATGTCAAGCCGGAAAGCAAGTAGGCAACACTCATCCATTGAAGAGCATTATGAGTACTTCCAAGGCATTTGAGTTGTTGCACATGGATCTATTTGGGCCAACTACATACACAAGCATTGGTGGCAACAAGTATGGCTTTGTGATTATGGATGATTTCACTAGATATACATGGGTATTCTTTCTTGGGGACAAAAGTGATGTATTTGACATATTCAAGAAGTTCATCAAGAGAGTACAAAATGAGTTTGAAACCACAATCAAGAAAGTAAGAAGTGACAATGGAAGTGAGTTTAGAAACACAAGAGTTGATGAGCTATGTGATGAGCTTGGAATCAAACATCAATTCTCGACCAAGTATACACCTCAATCAAATGGCTTAGTTGAGAGGAAGAATAGAACCTTAATTGATATGGCAAGATCAATGTTGAATGAGTATAATGTGAGTCATTTATTTTAGGCCGAAGCAATCAACACGGCTTGCTTCTATAGCAACCGTCTCTATTGCCATAAGTTTCTAGAGAAGACACCATATGAGATCTTAAATGGAAGAAAGCCCAATATTGCATACTTTTGGGTATTTGATTGCAAATGCTACATCTTAAAGAAGGACACTAGATTGAGCAAGTTTAAGAAGAAATGTGATGAAGGCTTCCTACTTGGTTACTCAACTACTAGCAAAGCTTATAGAGTATGGAACCTATCTAGTGGACAACTTGAAGAAGTACATGATGTTGAGTTTGATGAAACAAATGGTTCTCAAGATGAAGAAGATAACTTGGATGATGTAAGAGGAACTCAATTGACCAATGCTATGAAACAAATGGATATTGGTGATATTAGGCCAAAGCAAGTGATTGATGTGGATGACAACAAAGATCAAGTGCTCCAAAGTCCAATTACACAAGCTAGTGGTTCTCTAATGCAAAATCAAGCTAGTACATTATCTCAAGTGCAACAAGATCAACAAGTGGCTAGTTTATCATCTCCAACTCATGATCAACATCAACATCCAAGCAATCAAGTCCAAGTGCTTCAACCAACTAACATTGCAAGAGACCATCCATTGGATTTCATCATTGGTGACATACAAAGAGGAGTTTAAACTAGATCAAGATTGACATCATTTTGTGGTCACTCTTCTTTTGTGTCAATGGAAGAACCCAAGGACATTGATAGAGCATTGAGAGATCTGGATTGGGTAAATGCAATGCATGAAGAGCTTAACAATTTCAAGAGAAATGAAGTATGGAAATTAGTTGAGAGGCCTAAGGATCACAATGTCATTAGAACAAGATGGGTCTTTCACAACAAGCAAGATCAAGATGGGATAGTAGTAAGGAACAAAGCAAGACTAGTGACTCAAGGTTACACACAAATAGAGGGTCTTGACTTTGGTGAAACTTATGCCCCGGTTGCAAGATTGGAAGCAATTAGGATCTTACTTGCCTATGCTTGTGCTCACAATATCAAGCTATATCAAATGGATGTGAAGAGTGCATTTCTCAATGGGTACATCCAAGAGGAGGTGTATGTGGAGCAACCTCCCGGTTTTGAAGATGACAAGAAACCCAATCATGTCTACAAATTGAGAAAAGCTTTGTATGGATTGAAGCAAGCACCTAGAGCATGGTACGAAAGATTAAGAGATTTCTTGCTATCCAAAGGATTTGTCATGGGCAAAGTTGATACAACACTATTCACCAAGAAGATTGGGAAAGACTTGTTTGTATTGCAAATATATGTTGATGATATCATATTCGGTTCAACCAATCAAGATTATTGTGATGAGTTTGGGAAAATGATGGCAAAGGAATTTGAAATGTCAATGATTGGTGAACTTAGTTTCTTTCTTGGACTTCAAATCAAACAAATGAAGGAAGGAATATTTATGAGCCAAACTAAGTACATCAAAGATATGCTCAAGAAGTTTGGCATGGAAGATGCAAAGAGTATTACAACCCCAATGGGCACTAGTGGAAGTTTGGATAGTGACAAGAGTGGCAACATGGTGGATCAAAAGCTATATAGATCAATGATTGGTAGTCTACTCTATGTGACGGCATCAAGGCCCGATGTGATGTTTAGTGTATGCATGTGTGCAAGATTTCAAGCCTCACCAAGAGAAAGTCATTTGAAGGCAACAAAGAGAATATTGAGGTACTTAAAGCATACACAAGATGTTGGATTGTGGTATCCCAAAGGTGCAAGCTTTGAGCTAGTTGGATATTCGGACTCCGACTATGCCGGTGACAAAGTGGAAAGAAAGAGCACTTCCGGGACTTGTCAATTGTTGGGAAGATCACTTGTCTCATGGTCATCCAAGAAGCAAAATAGTATTGCACTATCTACCGCCGAAGCCGAATACATCGCCACGGGTAGTTGTTGTGCACAAATCTTATGGATGAAGGCAACATTGAAGGATTTTGGAATCAATTTCAAGAATGTGTCATTGCTATGTGACAATGAAAGTGCCGTGAAGCTAACCAACAATCCGGTTCAACATCAAAGAACAAAGCATATTGATGTTCGCCATCACTTTATTAGAGATCATCAACAAAAGGGTGACATTGCTATTGAGAGTGTGGGCACCGAAGATCAATTAGCCGACCTATTCACCAAGCCACTTGATGAGAAGAGATTTCACAAGCTAAAGAATGAGTTGAACATACTTGACTTCTCCAACATGAGTTGATGCACCCCATATATGACATGCCTCTACTTCGAGCCCCAAGGTACAATTGGTTGACATGTCATACATTCTATGCTAAGGACTTGTTTAGTGCATCTAGTCATAATTTACATGTTCTAGGCTCATTCATGAAAATCAAATGAATTTGAAGTTTATATGGTGCCACTATTGTTTCCATGACTTGTATGATCTAGTGGTAGCATATAACTTGTTTAAGTAGCTTGTGATCCTAAGTGTTTAATCTAGAAAACTTGTCTAAATATTTGCTTCAACATGGTGCATGATAACCCTTCTAGTGAGGTGTGAAGAAGCTTGCCCTTGGATCAAACTGAAGTATTTTATTTATGCAAGCAATCTAGGTTGAATCATAAACTTGATCCTCACCCCATATTTCAACATGATAATCTATCTAAAGTTTGCTCCTTGTGGTCAATTGGTGCCAAAGGGGGAGAAAATATTGTTCACAAAGATAGAACTCAAAGGGGGAGAAGCACAAAGGGGAGAATTGATAAAAGAAGGGGATCAACTAAAATTTTGAGCACACAAGTAGGGGGAGCAAGCTCTTAAGCATGAATGTTGCATTTACATGTGCACTTCATATGTATGATGCATAGTTATGCATTTCTTTTTCTCCGATACATTGCTTGTGTGGTGACTTGCCAGTATAATTTGAATGATGCATTGAGGTACTACCATGAATAGGAAGTAGTTAGATTTTTCTTGCTTCATGTTTTTCAAAGTGGTACTAGAGCCTTGCTTATAATGTTGATCTCACGAGGTTTCTAGTTATGTTTATGTTTTTCCAAGTGGAATCTAACTACACAAGGTGCTAAGATGGTGTTTATCACTACTCCGATGGTATCACGCTTCAAAGGTCAATAATCTAAAACACTTAGCACCTATTGATAGTCAATGCTCCTATATTTTTCTATCTAACATGTATGCTTCCAAAATCCAAACATATGGCATACATGTAGGGGGAGCCATTGCTATCAATTTGAATTCATGATCACATGTCCATAATTCTTACACATGGCAATACACTTGGACAATGTGACATGGGTTCAATCAAAATTTTATCATAACATCTTTGTGAAAGGTTTGTCACCAATTACCAACAAGGGGGAGATTGAAAGTCCTATGTTTGGTGTTGGTAATTAGTGACAATGCCTAAGTACTAATCCTATGCCTAAGTTGTATGTAGCATATGAGGATTAGTACATTCCAAGATTGGTGGCAAGATGGATATGGTGATCATGATGGCCACACTTGGATTTGGACGCAACCCTACGTGATCAAGGCAAAGGTATATGGTTAAGGGTTGTGTTTTAGTAACCAAGACACCTAGTGGGTGTGGTTACATTATAGGATAGATAGCCGTACTATAAAGAGGGGAATGACGCAGCTATTGAACTCCTAAGTGCCTCTAGATGTGCATTTCATGATCATATGCATTTGGATAGAACTAATATCGCCTCAAAAAATGATTGTAAAAATGCTAACACACTCACACATGATGAAGATCACTTGGTGGTGTTGGCACGTTTTGAGAAGTTGAAATGACTATTTTCCACTACGCCGGAAGTCCGGAAAAGAAACAGAGGTGAACGGAGGTCACAGAGGTGACCGGACGCTGAACCGGACGCGGTCCTTGCATGACCGGACGCGTCCGGTCAGCGTTCAGTGTCTGCGCGTTTTTCAGTTCGATGATCGGACGCGAGGCGTGTTCGGTCACTGATGATCGGACGCGTCCGGTTGTTCAGGGAGCTTACTGGACTCTAACCGGACGCTGGCACTGTCGCGTCCGGTCATGTTTCTTCAGCGCGTCCGGTCGTTGTTTCATTGAGCGCTGCTCAGGCGACCAGCGCGTCCGGTCATTCTCGGGACCAGCGCGTCCGGTCATTCGCAGCGCGTCCGGTCTGCGCGTCAAGCGCGTCTGGTCGTTGCTTTGCAACTAGTCGTTGTGCGACCGGCGCGTCCGGTCGTTTGGACCAGCGCGTCCGGTCAGTGTTTCACGTGTTAGCCGTTGGGCGACCGACGCGTCCGGTCAGTTGGACCAGCGCGTCCGGTCAGCGCGATTTCGGCTGTTTAAGTTTCTAACGGCTCTATTCGAAGGGGTACGTCTATAAATACTCGTTGGCTGGCTCAAGGCTCTCTCTCTCTCTCGAACATTTGACATACTTGTGAGCACTTTGAGCTAAGCAACTCCCCTCCCACTCATCTCTCTTGCTTCTTTGCATATTCGAAGTGAGATTGAGTGATCCAAGTGCATTTGCATTGAGAGATTGCATCTAGTTGGCACTTGGTGGTTGATTTGCTGCGGGATTCTTGTTTCTCTTGGTGGTTGCCGCCACCTAGACAGCTTGGAGCAGCTTGGAGGCGTTGGCAAGAGTTGGTGATTGTTCTTGGCCACCTCCGGTGATTGTGAGGGGTTTGTGCCTACCTCGGCGAAGCGCCAAAGGCAACATTAGTATATTGCTCGTGTCATTGCAACCTTTTGCCATTTGGTAGGTTCTTGTGGCGCCTTTTGAGAGGCTCGGTGTGTGACCAATTAGCCACCGAACCACGTGGTGAAGAGGGACACAACGGGGACTAGCGTGTCAGCAAGCACGTGAACCTCGGGATAAATCTTCGTGTCATCATTCTTATTGTGTTTGATCGATCCTGGTGGTTGTATATTGTGGTATTCATCTCTTGATCATATTGATTGGTTGGCTCAATACTTCGCCCCTCGGTGATACCCTCCTAACTCTCTCTTGTATTAATTTCTTAGTTATCTTTACTAGCTAGTTAGCTTTGCTTTAGTAGCTCTTTTGTGTAGCTTGCTAGTTGTAGTTGTAGTTACCTTCTCGGTTTGACTTGTGCGGTTGAGTGCAATTACTAGAATTGTGAATTGGTTAGGTGGCTTGCAAACACCCCGTAGGCTAAGCAAAACTCGCATCTCGCTATTTGTTTTATTGATAAACTTGTTTAGCTTGTCTTTGTAGAAATTTTTAATAGGCTATTCACCCCCCCCTCTAGCCATCAAGACCTTTCAGTCTCTCTACTACTCTCACTACTCTACTCTTTTCTCTCTACTGCACCTCTCTTCTCTCCACTCTCTCTACTCTACTACTCTACTAGTACTCTACTACTCTCCTAACACTCTACTTCTCCTCTCCTATCCTCTACTACTAATTCTATGTTTTTTGCCAATCCTCTGCTCTCCTTTGTTTTGCCGATGATGAAATTGTCTAAGTCCATTCATTATATGGAATATGAGCTGATGATCATGAACTTGTGAGGAACTTGGTATCATTACCAGTCGCCCTTACATTACCTTCTCCTTTCTTCTCTGTTATGAAATCTTTATGCTCTAAGTTCATGGTCACATGATGATCGACATGTTTCTGAGGCCTCTACTACTTGTACTACTACTACTTCTACTTGTACTACTAGTATTACTACTACTGCTACTACTACTAGTACTACTACTACTTCTACTGCTACTACTTTTTCCTGTATCTAATTCACACTGTATTCCTTACATCTATTAGAACAAAGCACGAAATGACGCGGACAACAGACAGTGCAACCCGATCCCACAAAAATAATGAGCAGCCTAGCCATGGAGGTCAAGAACTACCAGAACAGCTTATGCAGGAGCAGTTTGATGATGAAGTAGAAATTGATCTAGCAGTGTTGCTTTCTCAAGGGGAAGGTGGAGCAGAAGCGGGAGTAGAAGGGGGAGCAGAAGGGGGAGCAGAGGGGGGAGCAGAAAAGGCTAATAAAGGTGAAGGAGAAGAGGATGATGATGAGAGCTCATCCTCGGGATATGAAAGTCCTAGGGATCCTCACCCACAGCCACCCAGAATGAGGCCAACAGAGGACGAGTTAGATCTGGATTTCGACCTGAATGAGGAGGTAGGGATGGAGCCTTTGTAGCCTGTAAAATTTGCTTTGGCTTTGGCTATATTACCTCTATTAATGCTTGTGACCTGTCATATATGTAGGTCCCTGCTAGACCTCCGAAAAGACAACATCGGCGTCCGGCACGTTATGCCGAACAAGACGTAGTAGAGGAAAGGAGGGTAGAGGCAACCGCCACAAAGACTGACATTGAGGCCTCTGCTCCACAGCCTCAAGGCACAACCATAGACTCCGCTATCGAACCGAAGAGGATGCAAGGGATAAGAAAGTCGAACCAATATCCAAAGAAGGGGGTAACTTTCGTGATAACACGTGTCAGAGAAGAAGGGCAGATCCTTGAGCCACCGGAGTACATCAGCAAATTCCGTAATACGATCGGGACATTAGTAAGAGATCAGTTGAACCCAACAATCCGTTTCTGGAGTGGCAAACACGGTGTACCTGAGGCAAAAAAGCAAGAGCTATGGGATGAGTGGCTGTTGAACACTTTTAGGCAACCGGCGGGGACCCATGAACTGGTAAAGAGACATGCTTACAAGATAATGGGAAACGCCTTCCAACGTTAGAGGGCGGATCTGAACAAGAGGTTTATCCAGCGGGGGCTAACTCCCTTCCACGAGTTTGGCAACATAACTCATAATCAATGGGCGCAGCTCGTGGCTGAGAAAACTTCACCCAAAGCATTGACCCTCAGTGCCCGTAATAGGGAGCAGGCGAAGAAGAACAAACATCCCCCACGCTTAGGCCCTGGTGGCTACCACGCCAAGCAAGGCGTGTTTAGGAAGCTGGACGAAGCGGCCGAAGTTTCTGGGGATCCAAAGAAACAGAAAGTGAAGAATTTGAAGCGACGTTTGAAGCAATGGATATATGCAAGGAGTGTGGATTCCTCTGACCTCAAGTTTGCTGAGACGGAGACAGAAGAGGCAATATCAAGGATACTGAAATTGGCTGAAGACACGAAGAAGGGCACATTCACTCCTTCTAGAGAGAGGGGCGAGTTGAGCGTTGGCTTGGGCAACCCTGAGCACACAGGCCGCACCAGGGGGCTAGGGAAGCTGGTAACCTAGAAGAAAGGATTCACAGAGGACAGCAACATGTACAAGAAACATAGCAAAGACCTAGAGGCCAATCTCGAGCTCACTGTGAAGGCTCTAGTTGTGAAGGCGCTTTTGGAGCAAGGTGTGAATACGGAGACACGGACATTCATGGAGCCGATGGGATAACTGGCTATAGTTTGCAGCCCTCAGGAAGTTCCCAGTAGCCAAGGTTCCACTGCAACCATAACCGACGTCGATCGCATACGGGTGCCAACTAGTTGCACCCTATTGGTTCCCATAGGCAGGGGAAACAAGATGGTAATGGTTAAGGTGGCAACGGGTGTGGCACATCCTCCGGGAGGCGAATGTCACAGTCGCCTAATCCCGTAGGACTACACTAGGGTCGAGGTGCATACCGTGAAGCCCAACTTCATGACATGGGAGATAGAACATGCAACTACCGAGGGGATTGGTTATCTTGGAGAAGTCATGAAGTAGTTCATCCTCTGGCACAAAAAGGACATTGTATTGAATGTTTATTCGCCAACTCCGAGTGATGTACATCTGGAGCAAGTTGTTGAGGACGGGGAGGCATATTCACCGACTCATGATGACCACTTGCCTAACATGTCACATTCTTCCCCGACTCCTAGCGAGCATGTGACTGACAAGCCACAGACTTCTCCAGCTTGTCTTATCGAGCAAGGGCATGACGAGGTGCCACAACGTTCTCTAGCTCGTCATATCGAGCAAGGGCATGATGAGATGTCGCATCCTTGTCCAACCGAGCAAAGGCCTAATGACCCACCTGAGCCTTCTCAACAGACGCGGCCGATACACAAACAAGGACTGCCTTCTAAAAAAGGAGATGAGGGGGCGCATGAATTGGAGGCCCGAATGAAGATTCCCTACCATACAAGGCCAATGTTTACTCCGATGAAAGATGTCTTGATGATTTCCAAGTGGTTTGCTCATGACCAGTTCAAGCCTGAGAACCAAGTGAAACACGTCTACGCACGTGCTTCTGAGCCACCTGACACTAGCGAACTCCACCAAGAGGTAAAGAAGTATCCAAATGTTGATGAGATCAACTAGACAAAGGATGCCTCGAAAAAATATGAAAGAGGCAAGAACTTCCTACCAAACCGAATCATGCAGCGCATGTCAATTGGAATGAGAAAGTTCCATGATTGGTACTTGTGTGCTCATCCGACGAGACTAAACGAGATGAAAGCCATCTTCCCTGAAGGCACATTTGGCGGTGCAGCTGGCCATCTAATGTTTGACTTTGAGGACATGCAGGAATGCTTTCACCTCGAAATGATGGAAATAAATCTAGTTTACGTGTGGTGCCTGTAAGTACTTGCCCTCTCGATATGATATGAATGAAATATTGGATTTTATTGTAACTAACCACATCGTAATGCAAACACATATTGTGAAGAAGGTGCCAACTATAAGAGCCGGGTACATAGACCCTTGGTTGATATGTGGATCAATATTCCAGTACCCCAAGGACTAGAAAATGGATTGCAAAGAACTACCTGCCGGAAAGACCGTTGAGGAGAAAGAGGCCATCCGGAAAGATAAGATGTACAAAGAATGCCTTAAGGTTGCGGCACGGATTGCCAAATTTCTTAAGAATCTCCAGGATAACGAAATGATATGGTTACCATACCACTTCGGGTAAGTTCGATTCTATACTGAAATAAAGCATTGTTCGATATATTTAGTCCGATGTAAAAGAGCTTGTTTGTTTCTTTAATGATTAAATTCATGCAGGAAACACTGGATTCTTGTAGGGGTCAATGTTGGGCTGAGCATGGCAGTTGTCTATGACTCAGCAGATTATGCGCCAGAGACGTACATGGATTTCATAGCGATTATCAAGACGTATAATCCTCATTAGCTTCTTATATATGTTTGTATATATACTTGTAAACTTCATTTTTGGATACTAACAAGTTGCATTTGCTAAAACCATTCGAACAGGGCACTCAGGCACTATGTCCAATACAATAAAGGAAGGCATCATCCAGAAAGGAAAGAGAATTTGGCTATCAAAACTCTATGTCCGGTACGTGTAACTTATATCGGTACACTCCAGTACATGGTTTGTCAATAGCATTACTTAATATTTTCATATGCGAAACACACAGTGTCTCAATCAGAGGCCGAGAGTCTACACTGTGGATATTACGTATGTTGTATGATGAGTAACACTAGTGCCTACAGGAGACACCCCAATCTGGTTAGTTTGACACTTTTTCCGCTCGTAGTATGAAAGCTTAGCTTATCTTATGAAATCCTAGACCTAAACTTGGTCTCTTGTAGTGGAAGGAAGAGAGAGACAGGACAAGGGATGTATACAAGGATGATAAACTCTTGGGGCTCGTCGGCGACCTTTGCGGCTTCATCATTGATGAGATTATTTCTTCCAAAGGCGCTTACCATGATCTAAGTTCCGACTTAGGTAGAAATCCAATGTACCAACACCTTCGTGAGACTCACAGGCTCGCTCTAGGCCATTGAATGGTTTGGACTTGTGGAACTATTTGAACTTATAAATTCTGGCTATGTAATGATGGACTTTGTGAATTAGACTTGTGAAACTTTTGAATCATGGACTATAATGATGGTTTATATCATGCTGGTGTGTTTGTGGATGTATATATATATATATATATATATATATGGTGGTCAGATTTGAATTTGAATTTAAATTTGAATTATATATTACATGATGTGGTCAGGTTTAAATTCGAATTTGAATTTTTTTTCTCGAAAATCCACGGTAGGGGCGGCTATAGATTGAACCGCCCTTACAGTGACCCACTGTAAGGGCGGCTGCATCACCAGCCGCCCTTAGAGTGACCCACTGTAAGAGCGACCGGTGATGCAGCCGCCCTTACAGTGACCCATTGTAAGGGTGGTTTGCCCAGCCGCCCTTACAGTGCCGAGCACTGTAAGAGCCAGCCCGGAAGAGCAGCTGGGCTAGCCGCCCTTACAGTACCCTGGGAGCCGCCCTTATTGTGCCTAACTGCAGTAGTGGAGGGCACTTTTGCACAGCATGGGCCACGTCGGACAGCTACGCCAAACAAACCACTGCCTGTTCGAAGGGTCTGGCTAGCAACCAAACGCGCCCTATATGTTTGCATGCTACTGCTGATTTTCATGCTGCTAATAAAAATTGCGTTAATTTTTGCAGTTGTAGTGGAATCGATTGATGTCTTATCTGCAATTGAATCACAATTGTTGCTGATTCGTCGAGATTCCAAATCTCTCTATTGTTTTACACCACAACCCACATCGAGTACCTTGCTTTTGCCACAGACTGTTCTGTTTCTGTATGTTGGGTTCGTTTCATGCTGTTTGTCAATTGTATTATTGGCAGTGGCACCTGTCAGTTCTCAGTTTTTAGTCCATCACGTTATTCACCAATTCGGCATCAGACCGGTGAGTTATCCACTGCTCCATCACCAAAGCACACATTTCCAGTATTTTTTTATAAGAACACATTTCTAGTATTTTATATTCATAGATAGATCTTTTAATGATCCATCCGATTATACTGTAAGGATTAAACTGATATTCCCCGTAAGTTTGGATGCGGTGGCGCGTATACAAACTGACATCCACCACCAGGCCAGCCTGCTGTCAGAGTTCTAGGGTCAGGGGCGTGTTTAGTTGCCCGGAATTGGCGGCCGCGGAATCACTGTGTAGCACTGTGCTGCACTGTAGTATTTCATTTTTATTTGGTAAAAATTGTCTAAACATTGACTAATTAGGCTCAAAATGTTCGTCTCGCAAAATACAACAAAACTGTGCAATTAGTTTTTGATTTCATCTACATTTACTACTCCATACATGTGCCGGTATTTTGATGTGATGGGGAATCTTCTTTTTGCATAGTGCAATTTGGAGAAATATTTGGGATGTAAACAAGGCCCAGAGCAGAAAGCATCCCCTAACTCCAGCGGAGGTGCGACGACAGACGACTGGTGACACAAAGCCGCGCGAGGGTGTGACTGGTCACAGATTAGAGTTTTGATAAGATCAAACAATTGCCTTGCCGTCGCCGCCCACCGACCTCGTCCTCCACTAAGGGCCTCTTTGGTGGTGGAGCTTCTGGTGGCTCCGGCTCCTCTGACGTGCTACTGTGTATGTACTGTATGTGCATTGTTTATAGAAGCTATTTTCCTCTCTCCTTCCCTCACTCACAGAGCTACTGGAGCCACGTATTTTAGCTCTGTCACCTCCGGCTCTTCTGACACTTCTCTTACGCATAGTGCCGGAGCCGGAGCCAGTAAGAGCGTGGGCAAAAGGGCCCTAATTTGTTGCCAGCGAGACCCCCCCTCCAACCCAACCCTGCCCCCTTCGTCCTGCTCTGCCCAACCACCGCCTCTATCTACTGCAACCGGCACCACTCTGTCACCTCCAACCACCACCATGATTCTAGGGTCAGGGGAGGAAGCACCTTCTGACTCCAACGGAGGTGCATCGAGGGAGCAGGGAGCGTGAGTACGCGATCAGTCATGGATAAGAGTTTGTGTTTTAATAAGGATCAAACAAGCCATTCTATCTCAAAAGGCAACGTATCAGGTGGAAACCACACCCTTTGTGAAAACCCGTGCAAACCACGACAAAAAAGTTGTCTAAATTCACAAAAAATCACATATGTAGATGATATGATGATACACAACTTTGTAAAATATCTTGTCCAAACTCGACTTCGTTTGTGAGATATAAAAATAACAAATTTCAAGCCAGAAAGTTGTCCAAACGATTTGTTAGAAATTTGTTATTTTTATATGTCACAAACGAAGTCGAGTTTGGACAAGATATTTTACAAGGTTGTGTATTATCATATCATCTACATATGTGATTTTTTTGGTGAATTTAGACGAGTTTTTTGTCGTGGTTTGCACGGATTTTCACGAAGGGTGTGGTTTCCACCTGATACGTTGCCATCTCAAAAGGGGGGTTTTCTAAGTCCAGGTACTTCCCATTAGGCCTACCGAGTCATCACATAAAAAAGACTCAAAAAGTTTTTCTGGCCTTATCAACTTCCACGATCGTCCGAACTCCCTGACTCATCCATAAAATCATGTTTTTGACCCCCTCAACTTTTAAAACTATTTGTTTTTACATTGGGGTGGCTGGTTTTGTAACACCCCAGTGTTACGTAGGCATTTAGCATTGCAAATCATACGCATGATACATCATTACATTCATAATCACATGTGAAGTAGAGTGCACCTTGAGTTAAAGCACTTCTGTGGAACATGATGGTTGCATATAATTGTTTAGAATTATTTCATCCTAATTATACTGGTTAGGCTACTTAAACATGTGTGGCTATAATTTTAAATCACCTAGAACTAGTTAGTACAATTTTGGAGCAACTTTGGTAACCAAAGTTTTGTCAAAATTTACTTTTAAAAATATTATTGGAAAATGGTAAAAAACCCTCCCTATTTAGCTTTTCTTCTCCAATTCAAAATTTGTTGGGAATTTGGAGTTGGTCCCTTAATAAAAGTTGTAGAGAATTAAATTCTAAGCAACTTTCATTTTTGGGCCATTTTCAGAAAAAGCCATCTTCTTACTCAAAATGGGATTTTAAAACTGTTAATTGAATTTTTTTGAAAATTTATTGGAAATAAAAATGGAAAAGTCATTTCTTACCGAATCGGGCCGTCGCTTCCCTTTCGGCCCGCTCGCCAAAGCGGTCCGGTTCCCCCCCCCCGTGCCCGCCCGCGGCAGCTCCAGGGCCCGGCCCACGCCCGCGCGGCCGTCTCCTTCTCCCGCCCGCGCGCCCCGCTGTCCTGACCGCGGCAGGCGTCGCGCGCCACGTGGCGGCCGTATGCCGGCGACGCCGGCCAGATGGCGCCCGGTCGCCCCCACCAGCGCGCGTGCTCGCCACTACAAACCCGCTCGCAGCGCCTCGCCCTTCTTCTTCCCTCTTTTCACCTTGCTCTTTCCCGCGCGCACCGGCCGCAGTTCCGCCTCTGCCACTGTGCGCGCCATCACCGAAGACGCGCGTTCCGGCCGTTCCGTCTCACCGCGAGCCGCTCCATCTTGCCCCGGGCTTCTCCTCCCTCTGGCGCAGCCCACGCTCACCTCAACCGCCCGTGGTAAGCCTTCCCTCCGCGGGAATCGCTCACCGGAGTTCCGGCCGAGCTCGCCGGAGATTTCCGCTCCGTGGGCCACTCCTCTCCGCCCTACTTTCTTCTCTTCTTGTGCGCGCATCTTGCTCGCCTCGACTCACCGGTGCTCGAGCACCCTTCCGGTGACCGTATCGTGGTCGGGGATGGCCGGCCGGTGATCACCCGCACCACCGTTCCGCCATGGACGGCGGTGACCAGTCCTCCAAGCTCCGTTGGCCACCGCATGTGTGCCATCGAGTTCGCGAGATTGAGGTGGTCAGCATGGTGACCTTGGCCTGGCCGGAGGCCTCACCGCCGGCGAGCTATGGCCGCTGGCGTCTCTCTCCCTCTCCCTGTGACTGACCCGTGGGGTCGCGGGCCCACATGTCTGTCTCGTGTGTGTTCTCTGGGTTCATTTCTAGGGTGCGTGTAGCGCTTGAGCGGTCGGATTCAAAAAGATTTAAACAAAATGTTTTTCCAAAAAATGATAAAAGGCTTCTAAATCCATAACTTGCTCATTTTGGCTCCAAAAATTGTGAAATAAATTTTGGTAGACTTCTTAGGACCAGATATATGATCTAAAAATGTTGCATGTCAAGTTTGAAATATTTTTCTGTAGGGTTTTTATTTAATCATTGAAATTGTTGTTTACTTGATAAATATGTAATAAATCATAGAAAGCTCAGAAAAATATGGTTTTAATTTTGTTAACCTTTTTGTGTAATGTACTTTCTAGAAAAAATATGTGTCATGCATGTTCTATAGAAAAATCTTGATGAGTAGTACAAGTGCTTATTATTGTTAATAATTGTTATTTTTTATAGACAAAAAAATATGAATAAAACATGCATATAATAATTTTTCTATAGTGATTGTTTATTGTGTAGAATGTAGGAAAATGCTAAATCTATTGTTTGATACTTTTCATATTATAAAGTATTTTTATGCTCATTTTTAGGCCTTAGATTGTTATTTTTGTGTAGGCAGTTCTAGTACTATAAATGTAATAAAATTTTTGTGGCATGCTAGATTAGATGATAGTAAGCCACTGTAATTTTATTAGATTTTTCTATGCTACCAAAAGAAGTGTTGCTATTCAAACGTAGTGTCAACTAGGATTTAATTAACCTTGTTAATGCAAGATTAGTTGATAAGAGTTGCTTTGGTGTATCTTTGAAGCATCTTAGATTTCTGGGGTGACTTGGCATGATAGAGAATGTTTATAGTAGTATACGAGTACATGTTCTTGGATGATGTGGACTACCTTGTAGAAGGGTTGTATTTCCACGTTATGAAATAAAGTAAACATGTTCATCTACATCTCATTCATCATGATCATTACATGTCATCTCTGCCATGCACCTAGGCATGATCACTTATACATTTGCATCATACAGGATCGCAAGAAGTAACTCCGGTAGCAGTTCCCGAGGAGCCGGAAGAGCAGCCCGAGGTACAAGAGCAGGAGGTGCTCGAAGCCGACGAGGAGGTCGGTGAGGATCTTTCAGAGTGCCCCGACCACCGCCCGAGCTCTTTCAAAAGAGGCAAGTGAAAGCCCAAGTTTGGTTTTGGTAATTAATGACACCAAGTTGCTAATGCCATGTGTTAAGTGTTTTGAGTTAGGCACAAGCAACACACGTGATGAAGGAGCATGTGGCATGGAGTGATGGCCACAAGATCACAAGTGGTGGAGATGCACATAATATGGTGTACATGATGATCAAGTGGAAGAGAAGGAACTAAGAGCGCAAGGCAAAGGTATAACCATAGAGTTTTCCTTTTGCCGGTCTAAGATGAGTAGAGAAGTGATTGACCGGATTTAGGATACATAGCCGACTATCAAGAGGGGCAATCACAGTTAGCTCGGAAATCAAGTGCCACTAGATCAATGTCTTGAGCATATGCATTAGGATCTAGTAAAGAGCTAACATAACGCCTTGGAAAATGATTGTGAAATGCTAACACACATGCACATGGTGGTGTACACTTGGTGGTGTTAGCACATTTGCGAAGGCGGTGGAGTTCAAGCGGTAGAGAGGGGTTTTGGTTCCTCTCTCCCTCCCGCCGAGCTTGCGAGGCGGGATTCGGCGCTTTTTGGAGAAGTGAAATGCCTATTTTCTCTTGCGCCGGAAGTCGGAAAAGAAACGGAGGCGAACGGGGGTCACTGTGGTGATCGGACGCTGCACCAGACGCGGTCACGGTATGACCGGACGCGCAGCGCGTCCGGTCACTGACGACCGGACGCGTCCGGTCTTCCAGGGAGCTTACTGGACTCTAACCGGACGCTGACACTGTGGCGTCCGGTCAGTTCAACAGCGCGTTCGGTCAGTTCTCCTGAGCAAATCAGAGCGCGTGACCGGCGCGTCCGGTCCTTCACGTAGCCGGAGCGTCCGGTCAGGCGTCCAGAGGGGCAGAGCGAAGCGGTGTGACGATCGGACGCGCGGCGCGTCCGGTCACGTGCGATCGGACGCGTCCTGTCATAGCTGGAGCTTACTGGAACGCGACCGGACGCTGGCACTGTCGCGTCCGGTCACTCGGTTGAGCGCGTCCGGTCAGGGCAACGGCTAGTTCTGACGCACACTGTTCACGTTTGTCGTGTAGTGACCGGACGCGTCCGGTCACCCTGACCGGAGCGTCCGGTCAGCGCGTTTTTCGCTGCGTCGTCTGTAACGGCTAGCTGCGTACCCCTTCGTTATAAATAGACGTTGGCCGGGGTTTGAGGGTAACTCTTGCACATTTTAAGATATAGAGACATACTTTGAGCTAGAGAACAACCCCCCCACTCATCTCTTTGCATAGTTGCACATCTTGAGTGAGATTGAGTGAGATTCAAGTGCATTGCTTGAGAGTTGCATTCTAGAGGCACTTGATCTTCGAGTTGCTGCGGATTTCTTGTTACTCTTCTGTGTTTCCCGACACGGTAGACGGCTTGGAGCAGCGGAGGTGATTGAGCTCGCAATTGGAGATTGTTGGAGCCTTCGCCAAGTGTTGTAAGGGGTTCTTGATCCTTCCCCGCGGGAGTTCATGAATTGGATACTCTAGTAGAGCTCGTGGCTTGGAGGATCCCCATCTTGTGTGCGGTTGTGCGGCGCCTGCCGAGGGCTCGACTCTTGATAATCGATTAGCTCGCGAACCGACAAGTGGGTGTATCGCCACAACGGGGAGTAGCTTGCCGGGAAGCAAGTGAACCTCGGGATAAATTCTTGTGTCATTCTCTTCCCGAGGATTTCTCTTGTGTGATTGATTGATTGGTACATCTCATCTCTACACGGCGGTATAATCAATCAAAGCTCTTCTCTCGTATTACTTCTAGTTTCTAGCTTTTAGTTGTTGTTGTGTTTAGTGAATAGCCTTGTACTAGACTTGTGTAGGTGGCTTGCTTAATTAGTTAGAGCTAGTGCTTTTGCTTCGCCACCTTTCGTACTAACTCGTGGTTAAGTAATCCTTGTAGAAGTTTTAATTAGGCTATTCACCCCCCCTCTAGCCTATTTGGACCTTACAAGTGGTATCGGAGCCGAGGCACCGTTTATTTGAGGCTTAACAACCTACGGTGAAAAAGAAATGGCTCAATTAAGCTTGCACATCAACAACACCAAGAAGGCACCTCACTTTGATGGCACAAATTATGCATATTGGAAGGTTAAGATGACCGCACACCTAAAGTCAATCAATAGAGAAGTGTGGAAGGTCACCGAAACAAAATTTGAGGTTGCTAATCCGGAAGCACCTACACCGGTAGAGGAGAAGAAGCTCCAATGCAATGATATTGCCATTAGTGCTCTTCATGAGGCACTAGATGACAAGACATTTGAGCAAGTAAAGAACATAGAGATTGCTCATGATGCTTGGGCCAAGCTGGAAGAAACATTTGAGGGCACCGAAGGTACAAAGACCGCTAAAGCATATATCTTGCAAGAAAAATTTTCAAGCTTCAAGATGCAAGATGATGAGAGTGTACCAGAGATGTTTCATAGGTTGCAAGTCATTGTCAATGAGCTCAAGGCACTTGGTGAGGAGGTCAAGGACAATCAATTCTCTATGAAGTTCTTGAGAAGTCTACCCAAGAGATTTGATACATTGATCACCGTGCTAGTGAGGACTACATTGAAGGATTCAACTCCTCAACAAATATTTCAAGAAGTGATGACCGATGATTCATATAGAGAAGATGATGAGAAGGATGAGTTGGTCAAGAAGAAGAAGAAGGAAAATGAGAAGAAAGATGATGAAAAGAAGAAGAGTGTGGCATTCAAAGCCACCACATCCAAGAGCAAATCCAAGATTGAATCATCAAGTGATGAAGACTCAAGCTCTTGTGATAGTGATGACATTGATGAGAAGATGGCTCTCTTTGTCAAGCAATTTGGCAAATTTATAAAGAAGAAAGGCTATCGTGCAAGAAGGAGGAAGAACTCATCCAAGAAGAGTGAGCATACCATGAGATGCTTTAGATGCCATAGCAAGGACCATCTCATTGCAAAGTGTCCTTATGATAGTGATGATGAAGATGCTATCAAGAAAGAGAAGAAGAAGCAAGAAAAGAAAAAGAGCTCTTATAAGAAGAAGAATGATTCTCATGTTGCTACATGGGATAGTGATGATTCCTCAAGTGATGATGAGGATGACTACAAGAGCAAGAAGAAGGGACATGCTAGCATTGCCATCCAAGAGAAGGTCTCCCTCTTCGACACCCCATCGTGCTTCATGGCTAAGGCCGCTAAGGTATCATCCGACGATGAGAGTGATCATGATAATGCTAGTGATAGTGATAGTGATGAAGAAGAATTCACTAAATATGAACTAATCACTATGCTAGAAGATTGCACTCAACATTTTAAAGAATCTAGAAAGGAGTGCAAGGGCTTGCTTAAGGAAAAGAAAAACCTTATGCAAGAACTTGATGAGCTTAGGGCATCTTATGAGAGTCTAAAGGTAGACCATAAGAAGCTTCAAAAGTCTCACACTAAGCTTGAAGAAGCTCATTCCTCTCTAGTTGAAAAATGTGAAAACATGCCAACTAATGTTGAGAAAGCTAAAACTTGTAACATAGGCATATCATGTGATATAATTGATGAAACTTTTCATAAGCCTATTATTGTTGCTCCTACTAACCCTTCATGTAGCTCATCTACATCATCCTCATCTAGTAGTGATGGTTTCACTTGTGACTCCACACTTATAGTTGAGAATGAAAATCTCAAAAAGGAGGTAAAAGAGCTCAATCACACATTAGCTAAGGCTTATGGTGGTGAGGACCACTTGCTTATGTGCTTGGGTAGCCAAAGAGCTTCTCTCTACAAAGAGGGATTGGGCTATAACCCCAAGAAAGGCAAGGCCGCTTTTGCTCCTCACAAGACTCGTTTTGTGAAGAACAATGGTAGCTATTGCAAAAGTTGCAAGCAAGTTGGTCACATAGAGCAACAATGCATGAACAAGAAATCAAATGCTAATGTATCCTCAATTAAGTTTAATTCTTTCTATATGCTTACCAAGGGTACAAATGGTGTTCATGCTAAGTTCATTGGTGCACCATGGATGGGCTCAAAGAAGAAAGCCATTTGGGTACCAAAGAGCTTAGTCTCTAACCTTGGAGGACCCAAACAAGTTTGGGTACCTAAAAGGAATTGATCTTGTCTTGTAGGTCAATTACAAAGCCGGAGGAAGGCATTGGGTGCTTGATAGTGGGTGCACTCAACATATGACCGGGGATTCTTGTATGTTCAAATCTATTGATAGAAGTCAAAATGGTGGTTTTGATGCTATCACTTTCGGCAACAACAAGAAAGGCAAGGTCAAAGGGCTTGGTAAAATTGCTATCTCAAATGACTTGAGCATATCTAATGTGTTGCTAGTTGAGAGCTTAGATTTCAATCTTTTATCGGTGGCACAACTTTGTGATCTTGGCTTCAAGTGCATATTTGGTAGTGATGATGTTGAAGTCATAAGTGTTGATGGATCAAACTTGATATTCAAAGGATTTAGACATGGTAGCTTATACTTGGTTGACTTCAATGATAGTGAGACACAATTGACATCATGCTTGCTTAGTAAATCTAGTATGGGTTGGTTATGGCATAGAAGGCTTGGTCATGTTGGAATGAAACAATTGAACAAACTTTTGAGGCATGACTTAGTTAGAGGATTGAAGGATGTCACCTTTGAGAAGGATAAACTATGTAGTGCTTGTCAAGCCGGCAAACAAGTTGGAAATTCACATCCTAGTAAAAGTGAAATGAGCACATCAAAAGCATTTGAGCTATTGCACATGAACTTGTTTGGGCCAACAACATACACTAGCATTGGTGGCAACAAGTATGGTTTTGTGATTGTGGATGACTACACTAGATACACTTGGGTGCTCTTTCTTTATGACAAGAGTGATGTTTATGATCTATTCAAGTCTTTTGTCAAGAGAGTGCAAAATGAGTTTGAAATCACCATCAAGAAGATTAGAAGTGACAATGGTAGTGAGTTCAAGAACACAAGAATTGAAGATTTGTGTGATGATCTTGGTATTGGGCATCAATTCTCATCAACATACACTCCTCAATCAAATGGTGTAGTTGAAAGGAAAAATAGAACCTTGATTGATATGGCTAGATCAATGCTTAGTGAATACAATGTTAGTCATTCATTTTGGAGTGAAGCTATCAACACGGCTTGCTATTGTAGTAACCGTCTCTATTGCCATAGGAAGCTTGGAAAGACACCATATGAACTATTGAATGGAAGAAAGCCCAACATTGCATACTTTAGAGTGTTTGGTTGCAAATGCTATATTCTCAAGAAAGGCACTAGGTTGAGCAAGTTTGAAAAGAAATGTGATGAAGGGTTCTTACTTGGTTATTCTACCACAAGCAAATCATATAGAGTTTAGAATCTCACAAATGGCACCTTGGAAGAAGTTCATGATGTTGAGTTTGATGAAACCCAAGGGTCTCAAAATGAAGCTCAAAACCTTGATGATGTGAGAGGAGATCAATTGTCAAATGCAATGAAGAACATGGACATTGGTGATATAAGGCCGATGCAAGTTGATGATGATGATATTCATGTGATCAACCAAAGTGTGCAAATTGATACAAATCAAACAAGCTCTAGTGGTTCTCATGATGAAGCTCAAGTTCAAGGTCAAACAAGTGGAAGCAATCAACTCCCAATACTCCAACCTACTAATATTGCAAGAGATCATCCATTGGACCAAATCATTGGTGGAATTCAAAGTGGTGTTCAAACTAGATCAAGATTAGCATCATTTTGTGAGCATTACTCATTTGTCTCATTAGAAGAACCAAAGAAGATAGAAGATGCATTGAAAGATTCCGAGTGGGTAAATGCCATGCATGAAGAACTAAACAACTTTGCTAGAAATCAAGTTTGGAAACTTGTTGAGAGGCCAAAGAACTACAATGTGATTGGCACTAAGTGGGTCTTTAGAAACAAGCAAGATCAAGATGGCATGGTAGTAAGGAACAAAGCAAGATTAGTAGCACAAGGATACACTCAAGTTGAGAGTCTTGACTTTGGAGAGACATATGCACCGGTTGCAAGATTGGAAGCAATTAGAATCTTATTAGCATATGCTTATGCACACAACATCAAGCTCTATCAAATGGATGTCAAGAGTGCATTTCTCAATGGCTACATCAATGAAGAAGTTTATGTTGAGCAACCTCCCGGTTTTGAAGATGATAAGAAACCCAACCATGTTTACAAGCTAAAGAAGGCATTGTATGGTTTGAAGCAAGCACCTAGAGCATGGTATGAGAGGTTGAGGGACTTTCTCCTCTCTAAAGGGTTCAAGATGGGAAAGGTTGACACCACTCTCTTCACCAAGAAGCTTGGAAATGACTTGTTTGTGTTGCAAATCTATGTGGATGATATCATTTTTGGATCAACAAATCAAGATTTTTGTGAAGAGTTTGGAAATATGATGGCTAATGAGTTTGAGATGTCTATGATTGGAGAGCTTAGTTACTTCCTTGGACTTCAAATCAAACAAATGAAGAATGGCACTTTTGTAAGTCAAGGCAAGTACATCAAGGACATGATCAAGAAGTTTGGATTGCAAGATGCTAAGCCAATGAGTACACCAATGGGCACAAATGAACAATTGGGTATTAATGATAGTGGAAACATGGTAGATCAAAAGCAATACCGGTCTATGATGAAATGTTGCATTGCAAAGTTTAATTTCGATATTCATGATTGAATGGTGTATGCTAGATATAGAACTTGAATGATGTTTTGTTAAGAGTAGCTTTACATGTGGTATCTAGACACCTTTGCTTTTAATGTTGATCTCACGAAGTACTTTAGTGTTTGTGATCTTTACAAGTGATGTATTACAAGTGGTGTCTAGCTACTTCGATGCTAAGGATGGTATATAAAGGCAACTCCGATTGGTATCACGCTTCAAAGGTCTATTCTATATACCTTAGCATCAATTTGATAGTAGTAACTCTCCCAAAATTCAAATCCAAACATATGTGCACAATTGAACCAAACTCATGGAAGCACATATGTAGGGGGAGCTAATACTATCGAAATTGAAAATTAATTTCATTTCATATCTTTGTGATGGTTGTCATCAATTACCAAAAAGGGGGAGATTGAAAGCCCAAGTTTGGTTTTGGTAATTAATGACACCAAGTTGCTAATGCCATGTGTTAAGTGTTTTGAGTTAGGCACAAGCAACACACGTGATGAAGGAGCATATGGCATGGAGTGATGGCCACAAGATCACAAGTGGTGGAGATGCACATAATATGGTGTACATGATGATCAAGTGGAAGAGAAGGAACTAAGAGCGCAAGGCAAAGGTATAACCATAGGGTTTTCCTTTTGCCGGTCTAAGATGAGTAGAGAAGTGATTGACCGGATTTAGGATACATAGCCGACTATCAAGAGGGGCAATCACAGTTAGCTCGGAAATCAAGTGCCACTAGATCAATGTCTTGAGCATATGCATTAGGATCTAGTAAAGAGCTAACATAACGCCTTGGAAAATGATTGTGAAATGCTAACACACATGCACATGGTGGTGTACACTTGGTGGTGTTAGCACATTTGCGAAGGCGGTGGAGTTCAAGCGGTAGAGAGGGGTTTTGGTTCCTCTCTCCCTCCCGCCGAGCTTGCGAGGCGGGATTCGGCGCTTTTTGGAGAAGTGAAATGCCTATTTTCTCTTGCGCCGGAAGTCGGAAAAGAAACGGAGGCGAACGGGGGTCACTGTGGTGATCGGACGCTGCACCAGACGCGGTCACGGTATGACCGGACGCGCAGCGCGTCCGGTCACTGACGACCGGACGCGTCCGGTCTTCCAGGGAGCTTACTAGACTCTAACCGGACGCTGACACTGTGGCGTCCGGTCAGTTCAACAGCGCGTTCGGTCAGTTCTCCTGAGCAAATCAGAGCGCGTGACCGGCGCGTCCGGTCCTTCACGTAGCCGGAGCGTCCGGTCAGGCGTCCAGAGGGGCAGAGCGAAGCGGTGTGACGATCGGACGCGCGGCGCGTCCGGTCACGTGCGATCGGACGCGTCCTGTCACAGCTGGAGCTTACTGGAACGCGACCGGACGCTGGCACTGTCGCGTCCGGTCACTCGGTTGAGCGCGTCCGGTCAGGGCAACGGCTAGTTCTGACGCACACTGTTCACGTTTGTCGTGTAGTGACCGGACGCGTCCGGTCACCCTGACCGGAGCGTCCGGTCAGCGCGTTTTTCGCTGCGTCGTCTGTAACGGCTAGCTGCGTACCCCTTCGTTATAAATAGACGTTGGCCGGGGTTTGAGGGTAACTCTTGCACATTTTAAGATATAGAGACATACTTTGAGCTAGAGAACAACCCCCCACTCATCTCTTTGCATAGTTGCACATCTTGAGTGAGATTGAGTGAGATTCAAGTGCATTGCTTGAGAGTTGCATTCTAGAGGCACTTGATCTTCGAGTTGCTGCGGATTTCTTGTTACTCTTCTGTGTTTCCCGACACGGTAGACGGCTTGAAGCAGCGGAGGTGATTGAGCTCGCAATTGGAGATTGTTGGAGCCTTCACCAAGTGTTGTAAGGGGTTCTTGATCCTTCCCCGCGGGAGTTCGTGAATTGGATACTCTAGTGGAGCTCGTGGCTTGGAGGATCCCCATATTGTGTGCGGTTGTGCGGCGCCCGCCGAGGGCTCGACTCTTGATAGTCGATTAGCTCGCGAACCGACAAGTGGGTGTATCGCCACAACGGGGAGTAGCTTGCCGGGAAGCAAGTGAACCTCGGGATAAATTCTTGTGTCATTCTCTTCCCGAGGATTTCTCTTGTGTGATTGATTGATTGGTACATCTCATCTCTACACGGCGGTATAATCAATCAAAGTTCTTCTCTCGTATTACTTCTAGTTTCTAGCTTTTAGTTGTTGTTGTGTTTAGTGAATAGCCTTGTACTAGACTTGTGTAGGTGGCTTGCTTAATTAGTTAGAGCTAGTGCTTTTGCTTCGCCACCTTTCGTACTAACTCGTGGTTAAGTAATTCTTGTAGAAGTTTTAATTAGGCTATTCACCCCCCCCCCTCTAGCCTATTTGGACCTTACAGCAAGCCCCGGAGCATTTCTCTCCCGGTTTGTAAATATTTTATTAATGCTTTACTTTAACTGATGCATTACGTTTAGGAGTTGTTTGCAACCGTTGCTGCATTATACCTTATTTACCCTCGTTCTACCATATCCTTATTACCTTGGTATTCGCAGTCAAGAAATGCTTAGCTTGCTTAGACCGGTAAAAGTCGGGTGATTTCCTGTCACCTGCGAGCTATAGTTGGTTACCTGGATCTACTTGAAAAAGTATGTCATCTTAGAATAACTAAGTGTTAATTTGAAATTGAGACCGGACGGAGACTTGCAGGGTTTCAAACTGTAGTGTTTTCTGTCTGTGTCGATTAAGGACCGACCGTTATTGGGCCTCGAGTCATGTTGAACGCATGCCTTACATTTAGTTGGTCGAATAATGTACCTTTCGACCGCGAAGCTAGGAGATTATTCGGGCCGAGTGGATTGCCCGCAACGCACTGTACCGGAGCAGGTGTGGTAGGACACGGGGGCGCGATGATAAGGCCAAAGAGCAGTTGGGCGGCCCCCGGGTACATGTGGTTCCTGGCAAACTCGAGACTTTACCTGAATAGTTGACTCGGTGACCAATATCTCACTTTAGCGGGTGAGTGAGGTTTATGTGAGGAATAAATTATCAGCTGGTTAATAATCGATTCGAATCGCCATCGTTCACTGGATAGTGAACACTTGACTTGAGTTACTTCATCGTAGTAATATTGATGAAACACTTGGACAGTTATATGAAATATGACATGATGGAAGTTGTTAATGATCATTGGTTATCTTTACCTGTTAATTACATGTTACTCTAGTACAAGTGCAAATGTAGTTGACAGTTTAATAAAGATTTAACTTGATGCAAAAGCTTCTGGAAAAGATTCTTTAAATGCTAAAAATGTCTTTTTGCAAATGAGTCAGCTACCCTACCATAAAGCCTGTCATGATCCTTGGTGTCAATTTATTTTTGGTTATGTCGGGTAAGTCTAGCTGAGTACCTTCTCATACTCAGGGCTTTGTTCCCACTTGTTGTAGATGGGCAGATGTATTACGGCTACTGTATCAACTGCCTTTATCCTGCGATGGGTGAAGCTTAGGACCATGGGTAGTTGTCATTCCCTACGTCTCATCTGATGCTTTTGTTGCAGATGATCATCAACTAGCACTTTATTTCGAACTCTGTGTGAGTGTGTGTGGTTTGAACTAAATGCTTCCGCTACTTTTATTTGAACTCGGTTTGTAATAACTATGTTTAAACTCCGATGTATCTGCAAATGTGAACTTTTATGTAATTTGTGATGGTGACCGCTAAACTTATTACGATCTTGGCTGGTATGTAAGTTGGTTTGAAATCCGTCGTGATTTCACGGACTACCGGGTTATACGGGCTTAAGTTTGCTAAATCGTCTGCTTGATGGATGATTTTCTTACTTAATTTCGTATAATTGGTCGGTTCTGTTACAGGTTTTGATTCGGTTTTTTTGCTAACTTGGCATCATGTTAGTCGTGAGGGGTGTAGATCGAACTAAGTTGAAAGTCAGGAAGGTAAATCAGACTAAACATAAATTCTTAAGAAATATCCAAAATTCATCAAAAAATTCAAAATACTTTTATAGAAAAAATAATGCAATTAAAAATCCTAAAATCTTGTTTAATCTTAGAAATGTCACATTAATTTTCGTTCAGCTTGGGAAATTATGATACTAGTTTTAGATTTTTGTAAATTCATGCTATATCTTATGGTGCCTATAGCTTAAAATTAGATGAATCTTGATTGAATCGTTTTAATGTTTATTTGATAGTAGAAACTCTCATTATCTATCATAATTACTTGATGGTGATCGTTCGGACTATGTAGACGCGTCGGTCCCCTACCCTGGATAAATTTTCAAAGTACCCGTATTACCTACATGGTTGCACGCATCGTGTGTTTAATAAATTTAGTTGAGTTTTACAAGCTTTTGAATTTAATTAAGTTTTAATATAATAAGTTATAGAGCGTAGTACGGCAGGGAAATCTTGATGGTAGTGTACAGGACATGATGTTTATACAGATAGGATCAAGTGCTACATACATGATCTCGTGTGACACTTGTGTCCATACTAAATACTAGTAAGTATGATGTAGTTGCGTGACATTTGTGTTGTCATCAAAGTCTCTTGGTCGCCAACGTAGACTAATTGTAACATACAACAAGAGCATCTACTAGCAAATAAGTACCAAAAGAAGTCCCTATAAGATTCAACTAATTCCAATTTAGGCACCATAAGATAATGAATGATTTTAGGAAAAATATGATACTAGTTTAATTTTTTTAGTTAAATCAGATTTTTTATGGTTTTTTAGATTAAACCAATATTATGATTTCTAAGGTTTTTTTAAAAAAATATGTGAACAATATTTTGAAAAAAAAAAAGTAGTCCAATTTACCCCTGAACTATCTTCGTAGTCCAATTTACTCCACTCTTTGACATGACACCACGTAGAACGGCTGGCATAGCGCCACAACAGCAAAATCATCATAAAAAACCGTCTACGGGTTTTAAAAGTTGAAGATGTGAGGGAAAAATCGGACAATCGCGAAGGTTGAGGATCAAAATGACTTCTGTCAAAAAAACGCACCGGTAAATAAGTTGGACTTATGGTTAGGCCTGGCCCATTCGCATCCGGTTTGTCCATCTGCAGGGTATATATACCTGCGTCTCTCCTGCACTTCGGCTCTCCTTCGTTGCGTTCACTTAATCACTTCCCTTGATCCCTTCTCTAGAGCTCCGTCTGTTTCAGGAGGGGCAGGTTAGGGTTCGGTCGCGTGCGATTGGGCAATCTCGGGCGATGGGGATCCGTCGATGTAACCTCAAGAGGAAGGCGGCGAGCGCGTCGAAGGCCAGTGACTCTGGCCTCAACTTGAATTTGGGATTCGGCCCGAAAGGCCCGAAATTGGGCGGTTTTCGTCCATCTCGGACAGGCCCGGGAAAGAATTGAATCGGACAAATTATTTCGGCCCAATTTAAATTTTCGGCCCAACCCAAGATCCATTACAGCCTGCAGAATGCTCAACAAAGCACATGTGCAGCCTAGAATTGACAGTGTACTTCAAGTGGGATCTAGAGAGAAGCTTGGACAAGCATGGGCAAAGTTTTTCCATGCGAATGACATTCCTGGGCTGAAAGCTGATTGCCCGTACTTTCGAAGAGCAATTAGGCTTACTCAGCAGCTAGGGACTACAGCACAGATTCCTACGGGACATGCAATTGATGGGGGAATTCTTGGAAGCAAACTTTGAGGAAGCTAAAAATTCTCTCGAACAGTTCAAGCAAGGTTGGCAGCAATATGGTGTGACTATCATATGTGACTCATGGACAGGACCTACCGGCATGGCCATCATCAACTTCATGGTGTATTGTAATGCACGCATGTTCTTCCTGAAGTCAATTGATGTATCTGGCCACAAGCAAAGTGCTGGTAAGTTGTTATTCTCATTTATTTTCTTCCATCTCTTTATTTTCCCATGCCCATGTTGTTAATTTCTACTACTAAGCTGTCAGTTTAGATGGTCTTTTTTAAGTTATTTCCAATGTTGGTAAGTTGAATGTGTTTACCGTTAATTTCATATGTTAATTTCTACTACTAAGCTGTTAGTTTAGATGGTCTCTTTTAAGTTTTTTTCCATGTTGTTAAGCTGAATGTGTTTACTGTTAGTAACATGCAGTTAATTTCTACTACTAAGTTGTTAGTAGATGGGCATGTACATACTTTTAAGCTTAATGTGTTTACTGTTAGTAACATGCTGATAATTTGTACTATATTTTGGGGCTGTGCAGATTTTATACATCAGGAAATTAGAAAGGTGGTTCAGAAAATTGGCCTTGAATTGGTAGTTCAAATTGTCACAGACAATGGGTTAAATTACAAGAAAGCATGTGAGAAGTTAATTGGGGAATACAAGCATATTTTCTAGCAGCCATGTGCTGCTCACACTATCAACCTCATGTTGAAGGACATTGGCAAGTTTCGAAAGGTTGCTAATGTTGCTGCAAATGCCAAGCATATCAGTAGGTTTCTGTACAACCATAACAGGCTGCATGATGAGATGAAGAAGAAGATTGGTGGGGAATTGATAAGACCTAATGCTACTCGCTTTGGAACTGTATTTATGTTCCTCCAGAGTTTCCTTGACAAGAAAGAATATCTCCGAGCTTGGATGGTTTCATAAGATTGGAAGGATAGTGACTGGAAGGATGATGAGTACTATAAGTACACTGAAGCGTGCTTGACAAGTTCTACATGGTGGTCTGCACTGAAGTGGGTGGTAGATGCATTGAAACCATTTTATTTGGTTCTGCGATATGCAGATACACAGAAGTCAAGCACACTTTCTGGGTTCAAACCGAGGATGATGGCAGCCATACAAGCAATGGAAGTTCAGCTTGGCATAGGAACCAGACAGTTTGATCGGTTTATGAGTAAGGTGACAAGGAGGGTTGACAATATGGAAAGAAACACATTAATGGTTGCAGGTATTAATACTACTACTAAATTTCAATGTTACATGTTGTACTGCCATAAATTCTAACTCTTTTCCACCTTATGTAGTTGTTGTTCTTGATCCTGAGACCCATTACAAGCACAACTTTTGCAGCAAACCAGAATTTTCTTTAGCACTAACAGACGCAATAGAGAAGATGGCACAAACTTCTGATGATGCTGTTCAGGAAATCAAGGAAATATCCATCTTTCGGGAATGCCTTGGGAGGTTCAATCACCCCATCGCACGTGCAGGAGCAACATCTATGTCCCCAAGTAAGTCTCATCTAGTCTAATTAATTGTGTGTTGGATGCTTGTTTAAGTTTGGGAGATAAAGGGGCTATAATTGAGTAGTGTAATTCTAGAGCATCTCTTGTTTCAACATGTCCCTCCAAATTTTGCAACAATGGTGCTGTTGTTGTAGTTGTACCTTTTTTCTACAGCAATATGGTGTTACTTTAGATGCACCTTTTTTCTACAGCAATCAGGTGTTGTTGCTATAGTTGCACCTTTTTTCTCTCAATTTACTGCAGAACCAGTACGCTATAGCAGCAGCTTAATGCAAGCATGTGAACAAGCCCAACTAATTCAATATTTTTGTTACACGTCCATTGAATTGTTGAACCTGTGCTTTTTCTTGTGGTTATCTTCCATTCCCATTGTGGCAGCTGATTGGTGGTTCCAGTTTGGAGGAGAAGTGCCTACTTTACAGAAGTATGCATTACGTATTGTTTCACAATGTGTGTCATCTAGTGGCTGTGAGAGAAATTGGAGTACTTTTGCACTGGTGCATACAAAGATTAGGAACAAGCTAGGCTATGACAAGTTGCATAAGCTTGTGTATGTCCATTATAACTTGAAGGAGCGTATCCGAGAGGACAGTGGATATCAGCAGAAGGACAAGGAAGTTGATCCATGTTCTATGATGTTAGATGCTGCAATTTTTGATGAGAACAATCCAATATGGGACTGGTTAGATAGATCTATGAATGATGTAGGCCCTAGTTTGGATGATCTATGTCGAAGCCAGCTAGGCAATTCATCTCGTGGAAAGAGGGCTAGGGAGTTTGAGGATGAGGAGATTGAGTTTGAGTTGGGGGAAAGTGATGAAGAACATAATGAGAATGAGTTTGATGAGGACTTAGCTGAAGGTGATGATGACAGTGATAATGAAGACAATTGTGATGATGATGAGGCTGTGCAAACTGCACCAAGTGTTGAAGAAGACATAGAGGCTTTAGGTGAGAAAGATGGTAATCCTAATAGCCGCAGATCTGGAAGACTTAAAAGGATGAGGATTCAAAGCCTCTCTACTCTCTATGAGAGAGAGTAGCATGACTCTTCTGTCAAGGTAAGGCAAGGTAAGTCAATTCTCTGCAATATATCTCTACATAGTTGTTATCTTTTTCATTTGATCATAATTTACAAATAGTCAATTCTCTGCAATATATCTGTTGTAGACTGTAAACTTTTCTATTTGTCTGAAAATGACTACTTCCATGTTTCTAATTTTCCTTTTTCATTGTGCAAGCTGTTATTTATCCTGTTACCTATATGAACATGCTGCCATGTTAAACTAGTTGCTGGAATGTGTTGCTCATGATGAGGCAAGGCTTTGGTTAAATTTTCATTTCGATTGGATTTCATTGGCCATGTTTGGTGATACTTTCCGTAAGAAGTCAGGCTGCAGTACCCTTTCTAAATATTCATTGGTCATCTAGTGGCTTACCCAGTAGGACATTAATATCCATTTACTTATTTAGTAGATTGTTGCTCAAGTGATAGTAACCTGCTTTTGCATAGGTACATTCTTTGCAAGGATTCTTCAAGGATCATTCAAAATTAATCCTTGCATTGCAGCTAGCCCTGTCGTATACCTGCACTCATGAACCTATACTCACGATCACGACCACACCTGCTAACTTCAGATCTCTCACTTGTGCAAAATGCAATATATATTATCAATAGAACCATCTGAAAATTATGTAGTATTGAAGTGTTGTTTGTTTAATTAAAGTTAACTTATAAATTTTGTTTTATGAATGTTTTTTTAGGTACAGTCCAGCAGCAGTTCTGGAAGTAATTTTTTGGTGTGTACATGGTGATGGGTGGATGACTGCCATGAAACACAAAAAGGTGCCAGTGGCAATTGACAATATGCTAGCTGACATTTTCTTTTGCGTTGCTTACTTTTGGGCGATTTCTGTTAGTGTACGTATGGCTGGCTGGACTGTAATTTCAGTTCTACTCCTTTGGACTATTTGAGGAGTGATGAACTAGACTTCATTCAAGTGGCCTCTGAATTGGCTTATGTTGTGTACTTAATTTGGACTCTGGACTATTTGTGGAACTATGAACAAATTCTGGACTGAATTGTCTAAATATTGGCTCAATTTATGTGGTGTCCTTCTGGGCTATTGTGAAATTAAATTTATGCTCGTTTTTTAACTGATTTATCTGTTGCTCCGTTCTTTATAAAAAAAATTCGGACTAGTTTTGTCAAATTTCGGTCAAAATTCGGTTAAAATTCGGTCAAACACGAAATGTTTGACCGGTCAACTTGCTTGAAAACCAGTCCGAAATTTCCGAAATTCGCCCATTTCGGTGACCACCGAATTTTTTTTGCATTTTGAATCCCAAAACCTTGGCCTCAAGAAGAAACTGGCGAACGTGTCGGAGTCGGAGGAGGGTAAGATCCTGAAGCTCAAGAAGGAGTATATGGCGGCGGAAGATGAGGCTATGGCGAAGCTTCCCCCCGCTTACCGTCCTCCACCTACGGTGAAGGAGGCCGAGCCGACCGGGAAGAAGAAGAAGAAGGTGGTGGTCAAGAGGTTGGTTGCGCAGGAGCAGATCGACGCCCTCTTGGCAATGCACTGCCCGATTACCCCTAATGAGCTCACTGAAGAACAGCTGGCCGGTTATCCCAAGAGTTTCCAAGACTTACACAACCAAGAAATGAATATCGCTAAGAAACTGCGTGACTACCATCAGGTCCTCATCAACCAGTACGCAGAATATGGCTACGCGGTGGACGAATCGGAGGCCGAGGTCACCGACGACGAAGACGAAGACGACGACAGCTAGCTGAAGGCAGAAATTAAAGACCTGATGTCAATAATTTGCGAGGAGCTTGTGTGTCAGTTGGAGCCGTGTCGTTCCCTTTAATTTCCTTATCATGCTATGCATTTGCATGCTACTAGTTAAAAATGCTGGTTTTGCAATCGTATTTGAATCGATGATGATGTCTTTTGTGCTAGTCAATCACAGCTGCCATTTATCAGAAATGCTAAGTTTTGCAATTGTATGTCTTTCGTGCTAGTGAATCACAATTGTTGCTGATTTGTCGAGATCACCGATCTCTATGCAGTTATCTTTACACAGTTGAAATTAAGAGTCCTTGAGCGACAAAATGGCCGTTCCTCCAAAGCATAACTGGTACTGATATCTGATATCTGCTCAGCCTTCTCGTTTTTCAGAGACATGAGCCGTCAGTTATTAGTAGCCGGTCCCCATATAAAATGCAGAACAAACAAATGAAAAGATGCCAATGATTGTTCGTGGAAGAAGGCGATCAGATCATTCAGAGTTTCGAACCAATGCATGTGCGGGATGTGTGTGCCGCATGCAACAAGTTATACAGAGTCACTGTACTGACGACATTCCACTGGCACATCGATCGGTTGAGCCATGCTCTTCCATGGCTCCCCATCCATGGAACTTTCCCCGGAAGGACGGAATCATGGGCCATGGCGCTCCATCCATGGCTGCCTGCCCTGTTCCCTGCTTGTTTGGCCGCCATGGCATCAGTTCATGAGTCGTCAACATCGCGTCGCCTCGCCCAGGACATGCATCTCGCGGTCTCGATCGCCTTGCGTTGCTGAACACGGCATTGCCTCCTCACGACCATGCCTGCCTCTCGTACCGTGCAATGCATATGGCCATTGCTGATCCATACGGACCACAGGGAGCCCTGCACAAGCGGCTGTGAGGCTGTGACCTTCCTCCTCAACGCTCGCAAACAAGCAGGACAGGGGGCTCGGATCCCAGGAGGCCTACGCAGCCGGACAGGAACAACTCTGCTGAAATGAGTATAGAATGTATGCTCGTGCTGCTGTGGCTACAGAGATATGTTGTTTGTCAATTACGACACCCTTGCAGGAAGGCACATCCAGTTTGTGCGTCTTGCAGGACAGCACAAGACATGATGTACTACATGTTCATAGTTGTCCGTATCAAGTGTAGCGTTAAAGCTACAGCAACAGCAATATATCCACAAATTCACATTCTAGACATAAAACAATTGTGCTATCACATATTTGGCGTCTGCTACATCAGTGTTTGAGCATCATCATTCATGCACAGGACTAAAATTTCAATTGAGTCATCATCATACAATAAACATCCTTACAGCATCTAAATAGCAGTGTGTGGGTCAACCAGGGCAAAGTAGGCCTCATGCAACTTCCGGATATCCAAATGACTTGTAGAATGGATTTGAGCACCTACTAACCTGCACCATATAGAATATAGATCATGACCGTGGTGTTAAACTACTATTTGAAATATATATAACCACCCACCTAATTCTCACCGTTTGATATAACCGTACCTCATTCAGAGCATTACCTCAGGAAAAAAAATACATACATGGAAGCAATGTAAGTATCCAACAATTGCATCACGTAAACAAAAGATAAAAACAAACGAACACCTATTATGCATTTCACCTCTATTTACAGAAACTGAAACAAACACCTCTATTTACAGAAACTGAAACAAACTATCACCTATTATGCCCCCCCGCTGCAACTTTGTTGCGTCAAAATGAGAACATGCGTTTTTCTTTGATCTATACATCAACGCAGAACAAAAAGGGCGCAAAACACATCGAGAGGGAGGGGGATAACTGAACCATATTTCATTATATTGCAATGTAAAACATAATACATGTATTGAGATTGAACTATAGATCATTGTTTAGATGAACTTTTCTAAATGACCCCAACTTTTCTATTGAATCACAAAACTGAACCGACAAAACTTCCTCGATTAATCCTCTTGGCAGTTCACAAGCCACCATGTATTTGTTTTGCTGTGATGGTGTCAGAAGGATACTCAGTGTAGCTGTTAACAATTCCCCGCGTCGCCTCTGGAGTCCTGGCATCACCTTTGAGGCACAGAATTCAAAACTGCGATCCAGGTCAGGTTTTCCTCTTTATTCCTTTTTGTTATGGAAAAAGAATTTCAGTTCCGATGGAGCTCCTCCATTTGTAACTATATGGAAGCTGAAATTCACTGGGAACAGTTATGCCAAATGGACGTGGTTGTTCGCATCATCTACTTCCTTCAGCTACAGCAAAGGTCCATGCCCAGTTGGAAAATGACTAGGATGAACACCACGTTTTGGCCTTTCATTACCATACCGTCTCATTTCAACTGGACCCCAACCAAGAATACCCGCAGAACTACTAGATTCCTGCAACCTATTACCATTTGTCATAATTGGAGGTTGATACAAAGGCTGGGTGTCAAATTGATTATCTGGGTCAGCTCTCCGTCGACGCTTCCAGGCTTCAGAACTTCCAGAGCTCTCATTATTATGGAAAGACTCAGAATTGTACTGGAGAGACCTAGTTGGCCTTTGGTTTCTCGAAGGATGAAGTTGATTTGAGTTACCTCCCTTATTGGGAGGAACAGATGCGAAATTGCCACCATGAGATGGGCCAACTCCACCTTCCAATTGGTCTTGACTAAGTTTCAAATAGAGATCATGCAGTTGCTCCCCAGACATATTTGAAAAGGTGGCAACATAATTCCATAACCTCATGGTCATGCCTGCAATCAATACGATAATTTAGACAGGATCTATCAAGGGATTAAGACAGAGAGTCTTGTCTGGAGACTGATAATGGAGAAGGGAACATATACACTTACGGGATTGCCTATAAGATTCACTGTGCTGCCGGACAACTTCTCCAATTTTGTCCCCAATTATCAAGAGATACTTGCGAATTCTTGAAAGAACCTAAAGACAGTAAATTAAGGTAAGATTCGGATCAAAAAGCAGTTTGAGAATATATTGCCCACAGAAAAAGCAGATACCTTTTCCTTTGGGAGGTTTACACTTGTATTCTGCAGCCTATCCAGGCGCTTCAAAGTATCCTGCTCCTCATCTAAAACTTCAGAGCACCATTCAAGCCACTTCTCCTCTTTGTCCAGACGATACTTTGTCTCTGCCTCCGATTCAGAAATTTCACCTTCTTCTCTTGCTTCAGCTTCCACTATTACCTTGCGCTTCTGAATGTCATCTTTGTTCAGCTTATTATCCTCTTTTTCTGGTACATCCTTTTGTCGGCCCCTCATTGATCGAGCTCCACTATTACTGTCGTTATTGACTGTCTGGCGGGCATTTCCTTTGACTTTTAAGCTCTTACCACTAAACTTAGCATATTCCTTGATAAATACAACTTTCTTGTCAGCATAATAGAATGCAAAAAAAAATGTAAAGCATGTAGAATATGAAATTGTTGTAGTAAACAAAGGCATGAAATTCAAGGTGAAACATTCATTTGTACTCTTTCAAAATAAACTCAAACATCCCGAATCGAAGCAACTAAAACATGTGAAGCAAACAAATAAACAAATTGCTGTTCTTGATTGTCAAATTTGTTACAGCATTACAAATGCATCATTATAAAATAGTTGGATTAGAAAAATAAAATAGGATAATTCGTTTAAACAAGCCTTTAAAATTACAATCTCAAGGTAAAACCTAAACGCCACTCTACTTGAGGATTGCAATTCAATAACAGTTCAAAACCTGAACTCACTGAATGATCAGAACATGATAGAAGGGTTCACCTATTAGTAGTCCATAAATCACACACTTGAAACCAAGAAAAGAACAATGTCCAGAAAGTTAAATGATCCCATGTACGTTTAAAAATAAACCAGAGGTTCACCTCCAGTTCAAAAGAGGTACCTTTTGCAGGAGAGCACTAGCGCGGTTATCCAAGTTTGGAGCACGTGGTAAAAATGTCTCTCTCTCACCAAGTGTTGCTGGTGCAATTTTTGTTGCCAGGCCAAGCTTTGGATCCAACCGTATTTTCTCCCAATTCCCGTAGCCATACCAATGAATTCCAACCATCAATCTAGCATCATCAGCTACGACCATACAAGAAACAAACTATAAGATCCCAATGTTTTATAGAATGTCTAAACAACTAGGGTTGAAATGCAATTACTTTCAGTCCATCCACAGCTTGCAGACCACTGAGGCTTTTTATAAGGTAGCTGGATGCGGTATTGCTTGATTGGATCTTTGTAACGTGCAATTCGCTTTGCCAAGAACTGAAGCTCTTCAACACGAGCTAGCAATTCGTAGGCCTTCACAGCTACACCGAAAAAATCCAAAACTGTGCCCTATATTGGAAGTGCATAAGTGAACTTAACAAAGGTGATGTCACGAAATACTCTTCACAGTTAATGAAAAGGAGAGAGTTATTACCTTGATATCCGTATTCTCTTTAACCGCTTCCTGACAACCATCAATCAGCAAATCAAATAGCTCTAATTGCGCTTCATGTGGTGCCTTCGCAAGTACACCACCAACATCATCCACGATTAATCCAATCTGGGTTGCATTCCCAAATTTTTTGACCTAAAAAATTTCACATATCAGGGTGTGAGTACATCAACACACATATCGCTTCACAAACAATGCCAGATGAAGTGCAACCAAATCAGACTAACTGATCCCATAGAAAAACTTTCCATGAAAGAACTTGCAAAATCGACTGGCAATTACATGCCAATAGAATTGGACTAATATAGTTACTTGTTCTATAACCATCATAATGCAAAGTATTACAATATCCCATCAAGGCATCAACTCAAAGCAAAGAAGATGATGCAATGACATATTGATAGCATGCTTCCAGGCACTTGTATATACAATTAAAAATCGATTATGAGAAGTACACGACTCAACTGAAAAGACAGAAAAACGATAGATAGATTTAACGTGCATATTACCGCTCGTACAAAACGAGAAGCGTCCTTCTTTGGAACATTACCAAAAGACCACTCTCGTACTTGAGCTACTGCTCCATCAACCAATGGTAATGAATTAACTGTTTCCACAGTTCTGCCAGAACGCCTCCTTGGCTTTTCTTGTGCTTCAACTGCCCGTCTTTTTCTGTTATTATTTTTGTTGAGCTGGGGATCTTCAACATAGCTCTTTTTATTTCGTGCAGCACGAGGTGCCAAAGTTTCCTGAAGAATACCAGTCATCACTATCTGATAATGTTTACAGAAAGAAATGACGAAAGCAGGTTATAATAACTGGGCAAACTAGCTAGCCAATCAATACCTGAATCATATCTGCAGGATCTGGCTGTATCAGCCTACTCCAGAATGTTGCATCATCTTCGCCACTGGAAAAGTTTGCAACCTACGCAAAATATGAAGAATAATAAATGTGAATACAGAATAGTTCCTGCTCAGCATCAGTAACTTGGGTATAGCATACACATCACATGCCTTGAAAGCACTAAGAAGCTCATTTCCTTCCTCCCCTTCACCACCCTTTGTCTCGACTTTCTCAGCTCTCTCAAGAATTTCATCAATGTCCAAACTTTCAAGGTTCCTCTTGGTCTCTTCATCAGTCTTGTCTTCTTTGAACAATTCCTCTGCACCGAACCTCAAGATAGCAGAAAGTTCATTCTGCCAAGTGATGCAGCTTACATCAGAATAGTAAAACAGCATAAAAGGGAAATAGAGAGGGAACAAGAAAATACAGCATGTAACTTTTTTTTTTACCTTCTCACAAGATTATCATATCCTGATAGAAGTTAAAAGGAACAAGCAAATGCATTTAACTTCTAAACTGAACAAAATCAATATGATAGGCACTTCAATTTTCTGCATTTGATAAGCCGTACGAAAATTTCTTTAAGCAACATGTTACAACTTGTTTCAACCAGAAGCTACATTCAATGGCCACCCAATACAAAACTCGGTAATGAATCTTGTAAACCACCCAATACAAAACTTCTAGGGTAATTCATGCCGGAAAGTTAGCCTAAAACAAGGAAACAAGATAGTCGAAACCAAAACCTTACTTTGTCAAATATGGAGCCACCCTTTTTGGATTCTTTCTTCTCAAGCCTGCCCTCAGCATTTAGCTTCTGAATAACCAAGTGATCAAGAACCTGAAATAGGAAAAAAAAAAAGGTAAAAAGAACAGTTCAATAATCCTACTAAAGAATACATGAACTAGGCAGTTTGACAACCATCTTTTTCTTTGCGCGTTCCAAAATATCCTCTTCAACACTTTTGCATGTGACGAAGCGGTAGATATTAACAGTCTCCTGTTGGCCAATCCTATGTGCCCTACTCATGGCCTAGCAAGAAACGAGCCATATTAAGAAACATAGGAAAGATAAGTAAATCTTTACAAGTTAAACACACACACTTCCAGGAGGGAGGGATGGAGGGAGGGAGAGCGAGAGAGCGAGAGAGTGGGTGAGTGAGAGTGAGAGGGAAAAACCTGCAGATCATTTTGTGGATTCCAATCTGAATCAAAAATTATCACTGTATCTGCAGTTGCAAGATTAATACCAAGTCCTCCGGCACGTGTGGATAAAAGAAAACAGAAGTCATCACTTCCAGGAGCATTAAAATGTTCCATGGCTTGATGACGAAGATCTGCTCTTGTACTACCATCAAGCCTCTGAAACTGAAATCCACGAAGAGAGAGGTATTCTGCAAGGATGTCCAACATCTTAACCATCTGCAAGGAATCAAGAAGTAAACCACATGAGGCGCAGATGCTTTAAAAAATATTTTGCTTCCCAATATATTGATGTTAGCACAATAAGAAAATAGTTATGTAATGTTTTAACTTGAAGCAAATCACGCCCAAGATTCTCTTAAAAGGAATCTACTCAATCACAAAGAGAACTACAGAAATAGAAAAGAATCAGTACGGTTTTTCCACAATGGCCGAAACGAATTTCGTTACCATGAAGAAACGAAATTAGATTACAATGTTTAAGTTCGCCCAGAGTTACCGAGAAAAATAAGCAAGTTCCTGAGCCTCTGAACATGAAGGGGTCATTCGGCTAGGCAAATACCAAACAAATTCATTGTTTTGGTTTCCAAACGCCTGCCATTTAGAAATAACTAAAGTTCATGCAAGCATTTTTATTTGGTTTCCAATTCTTCTCATTTTGGAACATTTTCCAGCAAGTGTCCCTCTGAATGCCTCTTCGCCATTGTCATAAAATCATCGTATAGTGAAAAAATCTACTTTTTTACTGAAGAAAGTACATTGTTAAAATCAGTTTTATTTCAGTTTTCCAATTTTTTTTGGTACTATATCATGATGTTGATATATTCTGGCAAGCAGCTGCCCCTAACTTAAGTTTCTGGTTCTACCACTAGCAAAGCTCAAGGACTCCCAAAGGTGTATTCAGCAGGTTGACATCCAAGTAACACTCACTTTTTTGCTTTCTCTCTTAGGCACCCGTAGTGCTGGTTTGAACCAAATCAAACCACACTGAAGGGCCATTCAGAATTGATTTGGTTATAGGTTCATACCTCTAGAAGTCTAGAATTGTGCTCGTTTCATGGGGCCGCAGCAGAGAAAAAAAGGAAATCAAATGTTACCACTATCTGAAATTTGAATAACCACATCATGTGGTGATAAACTGGTAGATACAAACCTGTGAGAATATAAGCACACGATGGTTAGTCTCCCGCAGTCTCACCAATAGTTTGTCCAACAAGACAAGTTTCCCACTGCTCATAACAATGCGTTCAACTTTATTCCGATCACCAATGCTATCTCCACCATAACCATGATCGGCACTTTCAAACAAGAATGGATGGTTGCAGCATTTCTTCAATTCAACAACAATGTTAAGAAGTGATACCTGCATATGCCATGATCAAGTCAGTCACATAAAACATGATAGCAAGCATAGTTCTTAAGGCGGTAAGGCGAGGTGCGGCGCTCCACCCCCTTCCAGACGCCTAGGCGAATTAGGCGCGCGGCGAGGCGACGGCATACACATACTACTGTTCACAATCAGAGCCTCAGAGGCACATATAACAATGACACAAATCAATCAATTAACCTCTCTTATGCAGCAAAGTTCAGACATCAGAGAGACAAACAGTCAAGCATATATTAATTATTCACAGCAATTAGGCAACCACATCAGAAGAGCACACCTGTGAGCATTCCAACTATCAAACTGTAACACATAAATAGGAGAAACGAGCAGAGCAGATAAAGCAAAGTAGAGCAGAGTACAGGAAGGAGCAGAGCATGGGAACGAGGCGGAGGAAGAACAGAGGAAGAAGGGGGAGGAAGAGCAGAGGAAGAAGGGGGAGCAAGAGCAGAGCCGCAGAGCAGCAGAGGAAAGAGGAGGGGAGGACGTAACTGCCAATCGCGCAGTCGCAGAGCAGAGTCGTGGTTGGGGACGGGGCCGGACTCGGTCGCGGCAGACGGAGCAGGAGTCGGTCGCGGACAGGGCTGGAGTCGCGGACGGGATGGAGTCGCGCTCGCGCAGGTGGGTCGCGGACGGGCCGGACTCGCGCGGGGGCAGTCACCTGCGCCGTGCTGGCGCTGGATTCCAGGTGCGCCGCCGCCCTCCTCTCTCTTCCTCTCTCCTTCCTTTCCCTCTCCCTGTCTCAACTGACGCGATGGGGATTGGGTTGGCGGGAGGTGTAGGCATGGCTGCTTCTTTTCCCACGCGCGCGCATCGCTCCGCTCTTTTCCCACGCGAGCGCGCGGCGCTGCTCTTTCCCGCGCGCTTTTCCGTCCAGCGGCGTCCGCCTCAACGAAATCGACGACTAGGCGACACCTTCAGCCGCGAGGCGACGCCATATGCGATGAGGGCGCGGCGACCGCGACGCCCCGTTTGGAATCCCGCTCGGACGACTAGGCGACGCCTTAAAAACTATGATAGCAAGACAGTAATTTTTTGGAGAGCAGATTTGGCTATGCCTTAAGAATAATCGTTGCCAAACACACTAATTATTTGGAATTAGTAGATCAGAACATGAAGTTATAAACAATCAATCCTTGCCCACATGGGAAAGCAGATTTGGCTCACAACGGCCAAGTGTAGCCTTGTGGCCTTGCCCGTGCTCCAGTTTGATAGGTAATGCACGGCCAGGTGAGGAACTGCTTGAGCTAGCAATAGCAGGTGAGAAACTGCTTGAGCTAGCAATAGTAGGTGAGAAAGAATAGTAACATTGTTTCAATCAAGATAATCCTGGCAAGCACCACAGCATTTAGCAAGAAAAATGGTCCTGGACTAGCAGCAACGGTATATATTCATGTCTGGAGATAAGGTTCAATTTGCTACATACTGAGACAACCAAATTACATTAAATTCCAAGATAGAACAGAGCGGTAGCTAACAAAAAATAACCAAATGTGCCCACTGAAATAACTAAAGCCACAGAATATAAAAACATAAGAACTTTTTAAAAAGAACAAGATGTAACAAAAACCTGATTCCCACGGACTCCTTTATTTAGATTCTGAAAATTCCGCTCTAAAATCCACTTGTAGTACCTAGTAAAAAACCAAAAAAAATTAGCCTCAATGTAAAATAAGGGCACGTTTGGCAGCTCCAAGGTCCATGCAGGGTTTGGAGCTTGTAGGAAAAATAAAAGGTTTAAGAATGCGGGTTCCATCCAAACTAATAAGAAAACTTATCAAAAAAAAAAGAGGTTCAAGAAAATTAGCATGGAGTACTCACTGTTTCTGAAGGGGTGACATCTCGACACGTAGAATCCTCTCAATTTTAGGAGGTAAAGACTTCTCAACATCTTTTATAACCCGCCGTAGAATATGAGGCCTCAATTCCTTATGCAAATTCGCAAGCTACAAGAAAACCGGCAAAAGAAGTTATGGGCTTCAATCAACAGAAAACCAACATATTATATGCTGATCAGCGAAGATAAAGCTTTTATTTGAAACACTACCTCAGTTTCGTTGAACGAACTCAAATTTTTGTATCTCTCAACAAAACTATCCTTGCTGTTGAATTTGACTGGATCAAGGAAATGAAGTAATGCCCTACAAAAAAAAAACTCAGAAACAAAGGAAAAAAAATGAAGGATTAAAAAAGGTTAACAAAACTGAATCAGCCCAGATGTAGCAACTGCGAACAGATTGCTGTTTTTTTTTTAAATAATATAGCTCCACATAAAGATGACATATCCGCATATAATATAAGTTAACTATTATAATTCCACATAAAAGATGCCGTACCAAAGCTCTTCCACACTGTTCTGCAAAGGTGTTCCAGTGATAAGCAGCTTGTTCTTAGTGCTGAATTCCTGTAGAAGCAATACAAAATTAGTCTAATCATACAACAACAACAACAACAACAACAACATAGCCTTTTGTCCCAAGCAAGTTGGGGTAGGCTAGAGATGAAACCCAAAAGAGACGATAAACAGGGAGACACATAAAGGGACAAAAATGGCACAAGACAGAAAGAGGTCACGGTTCAGGCACGTTGATTGCCAGTCTCCAAGCGCTCCTGTCCATAGCTAAATCCTTAGAGATATTCCACTCCTTAAGGTCTCTCTTAATGGACTCGTCCCAAGTTAGTTTAGGTCGACCTCTACCGCTCTTTACATTATCGGCCCGCTTTAGAACCCCACTACGCACCGGCGCCTCAGGAGGCCTCCGTTGAACATGTCCAAACCATCTCAACCGATGTTGAATCAATTTCTCCTCAATCATAATCCTAGTAAAAGTTACATGATACAGAAGCTAAGAAATTGTTTCATACCAAAAGGGTCGTATACAGTGACGCTTCAGAATTTTTCAACCGGTGGGCTTCATCAACCATAAGATAGTTCCATTTGATCTTGGAAAGAACCGCTTTGTCCTTGAGAATCACCTCGTAGGTAGTTATCAATGTGTGGAATTTTACATGACGCCCACCCTTCTTGTCTGAAAAAAATTCATGCTGCTGGCACATCTGTGGCAAATAGCAAAAAGATACAACCAAGGTGAATAAAACAAAATTAGAAAGTGTATTAGTTAGAATTTTGTGCCTTATGATTCCTCAAGCCAACTAATTCATATTTTTAACTAAAAACAAATATAACACAAGCAAACAGAATGAGAAAGGAGGCAAGAAAAAAAACACAATTCCATACCCTAAAGAAAAGCAAAAAAAAAAGCAAAATGCTACGCACATCAATATATGAGTTTTTGAGCAGAGATCCATGTTACAAAAAGGTTTCATTTCAATGACATGTGATGTTAGCATAACATAGATAGATTATAGTCCTGTTTTGAAGAAAGACAGGAACCTCTGTGGGGGATTTGGAAACTAAGAAATGCTATGTGTTTTCAGAACTTTGTCTGGAAGGAATATGAATATGGCGCTGCTAAAGATTGTTGTCATGGTGCAAAGTTGGAACTGCTTTGCCCTCACGACAAGCTCCAGTTGTTAAACTCCAAAGTTGGAAGAGCTAAAGAGGTTGGCGTCTATGCCAGCCAGGATTTCTGGCTGGACAAGGTATCAAGGACTGAAGATAGCTTCATGTATGAGAACACAGGTGACTGGCGACCCCCAAGGACATGGACTTACTACTTCATTTGAAGAGGCAGTCAAGTCAGGGAAGTGACTCGATCTGGTTTTGTGGTCATCAGTCTTTTGGTTATGGTTGGGGAGGTGAATGGTGACTGTCCTGCACTTGTTGAATGCTGTAAATGTTGACGGTCTTCAGCTTTGCTAAGACTGAGGTTAATCCCTTAAACTCTATAAAAAGAAAGACAGGAAGGTTTGACAGTCCTTTTGGCTATTCAATTTTCCTCGGCTTATCATATTGGTTTCTCTAAACTTATCGGAATCATAAAACATGGCATGGAAGTAATACATCCAGGTCCATCATAGAAAGTGATCTAGGTTAAAGGTCATGATATTGTTGAGTTGTCACAAAAAATATACAACAACAACAACAACAACAACAACAACATAGCCTTTTGTCCCAAGCAAGTTGGGGTAGGCTAGAGATGAAACCCAAAAGAGACGATAAACAGCGAGACACATAAAGGGACAAAAATGGCACAAGACAGAAAGAGGTCACGGTTCAGGCACGTTGATTGCCAGTCTCCAAGCGCTCCTGTCCATAGCTAAATCCTTAGAGATATTCCACTCCTTAAGGTCTCTCTTAACGGACTCGTCCCAAGTTAGTTTAGGTCGACCTCTACCGCTCTTTACACTATCGGCCCGCTTTAGAACCCCACTACGCACCGGCGCCTCAGGAGGCCTCCGTTGAACATGTCCAAACCATCTCAACCGATGTTGAATCAATTTCTCCTCAATTGGTGCCACCCCAACCCTATCCCGCAAAAAATATAAACCAGGTAAATTCCATAAGATATTATTCTATTGTATCAGCCTTTTACATTCCTAATATTTCTTTTTTACGAAGGCTTTTAATTTCTTACACTATGCAATTTACAAGCTGATATCTAAAGTTACTAACCAGTTCAAAATATTCATACAGGAGGAGCAGTCTCTCTTACAGATGATATGAAATACTAGTGCTAACAGCAAATAAATTAATTCTCAGCAGTAACAATAATTGGTATTTTCAGGTAAAGTTTATATTTAGCAAAAATTAATAATATACGATTTTAGTCGATAATTCTTGTTGCCAACATTTTACAATGGCAGCTAGATCACATACAAAAAACAGATGGAGAACTGATTTGATAGTTTTATATACCTCTCTGCTGGCACGGTTGCCAACATAAATGACAACATTCATGTTGGGCAGCCACTTCCGGAATTCCTTTGCCCAGTTCGACAATGTTGACAGTGGCACAACTACAAGAAATGGGCCATTGATTTCTTGAGCATTCTGCAACAGATATGTCAGATATTAATATTAAAAGACAATTTCATTCATCATAATGATGACAAGCAAATACAATGAGAAATAATTACATGAAGGAAGCCAAGCATGGAAACAGATTGGATAGTTTTTCCCAAACCCATTTCATCAGCAAGTATAACATTAGTATCGTTTCTCCACCTGTGTCACCCAATCAATCAGAAAACAAAGTATTTGGATTCTGTTGTGCATATATGTACATTCATATTGATCTTACGTACCCATTGACAAGAAAGTTTAGTCCTTCCAGCTGATAATCACGAAGCTTGCCAGCTTTTAGCCATTCTGGCTGGTCATCAAGCCTCCTCAAACTAGCTGGAAACGTAGAGTTTGATTCAGTTAAACTCAATAGTGATCCACTGGTGCTAGAAAAAGTACATTGGATCCCGTAAAAACCCAAAGAAAAGGGTAAGCCAATGCAAATCCATATTCAAGCTATGACCAAAAGAACATTGTAGATTTCCGAGGGATAAGGATCACTTAATTTGATAACATCACATCATAGTCATGGTAAATAGCATGCTAATTGAAGACTTTATAACAAAGAACAAAGGTGAAAAACTACACAGAAGGAACAAAATAGCATAGAAGAGTTTTAACTAGTATGTCTTATGTATTAACTATTTTCTGGACCAATAGTAAGTAGGAATGTGTTACCTTTGCTTTTCTTTCGTTGGAAATCTACTGTTTTCCCAAGTATAGCTGAGGCAGCTTCACGAGCCTACCATTTAGTGTAAAGCCAGTCATGATACAAAATTACACGCTTAGGTACAATTACAGAAGCTTGTATAGGGTACTGAGTACCTTACCTTATATTCATCAATTGCATCTTGAGCAAAATCTATATCTGTATCTTTTTCCCTGAAACAGCGCACCAAAAACAAGGTCAGTGAGACTAATGCATACTAACTAAACAGTAAAGGCGCATTCCTATTTCCTACAACAAAGATATTAACATCCACCAGATAGAACAAAAAATGTATGAAAGATCATCACACATAGTCATACTCTGAATCAACAGAGGTAGAGATATTGTGTTTATGATCAAAGCTCATCCATGTGCAAAACAATAATCATAACCATAAAACTAGAACTGGATACCATGCCAGAAAATTACCAGGTAGATTCTGCATAAGGAAGTCCTTGCCATTTGACTAAATATTCGGGAACCAGATCATCTCCATCAGCTTTGACCCTATCAGCAAATATCCGTTCAACCTGAAGATTCAATGTTAGACAATATGCAAAGCGATAATGAACGGTGTATATCAACAGTCAACCTGACTATATTGTTTAATAAGATCCAGCTCCATCTCCTTGCGCACATCATGCACCTCAACCTGATATAAATATGTTGGCATAACCAGAGAAACATATCAAATTAATGCCAATATTTTGTCAAGTAAAGAAGCACTAATTAATAGCACTCCATAATCACTAATTAATAGCACGGAATATAAACCTAACATTGACTTAATTTTGAACATCATCAAAATAACTACTATGTAAAAAACAGGAACCTTCCATAACAGGAACAGGCACAAACATTTCCTTTACATTTTGAAGTTTTACCATAGAGTTAGTATTTATACTCTGGATGCTAAGATACAAAAGGTGTCATGCTTCAATTCATGTTAAATTTGAAATGAAAGGTCTACTGGTTTACCTCTTCACGTGATAGTGCCCTCTTGTACCTCTGTTCCTCGGCAACTCTTTTTGTGTAATTTATTACCTTCTTGAATCCACTAACCTGTCATGTAGAGGTTATATGAATGAAAGCGTATTTAGAAAGAACAAAGACAAAGGATTAAGCAAATACACCTAACTAACATACAGATAACACAATCTATATGTAGTCTACATAAGTACTTACATTTTGGAGTTCTGATAATGTCTTCCATTGACAATGCAGGTAAGACTGGCCTTTCCATTTTATATAGAACTCTAATTCATCCCACTGTTGATTGAAATCCGATGTTAGGCTGACAACAGTAGGTTGAGCTGACTGGTGATTCCTTATTGCCTCTTCAGCTACACCCTTGGGTTGATGCCAAAGAACTTTTTCGATTGTTTCTCCATCTTCCTCTTCCGGTTCCTCCTTCATGAGCTAGATTACATTAAAACTTGTTAAGGTGGCCATAATATATATGGATTGATTTTTACGCGATCAGAAGAAAGTAACTTAAATTAATAACGTAATAACGATGACTTAGACAACAAAATAGAGAGGAAAGTTTAGAAGACAGATATCTAGATTCTCTATTGTCAAACAAGCAACTTAAAAGTGAGAATCAGGAACTGAATGACAACATTAAGAATATAATACATATGCAACTCCAGCCTGATAACAAGCCATACATGACAAGAACTAGTTTGCCAGTTATCCATTATGATTCCTCAGTGACAAAATTGCTATTTCACTAATAGTTTGTATTGAGCTCACCTTTTGTTGTTTAGTTGACTTCTCCTCACTGTCATCACTTTCTTCGCTTTCAGCATATGAGATCTTTTTCACCGTCCTCCTCCTTCCAGAAGTTTGAAGCTCATTATGAGAATTGATTGGGGCAACGTCACTGCAGCCCACAGGTTTCTGATGCAACCTGTCAGGTTTTTTCGATCTGTGTTTGAAATCAGAATCGCTGGGAACATCTGAGTCTTTTCCTGAAGAATATTCTTCATCACTGTGAGACACCCCTCGTTTTCGTTGAGCTGGCATGGGCAACTTTCTTCCCTTGGAAGTTTTAGTTGCTACAATCTTAAGTCGTTTAGGTTGCCTCCGATTCTCAACAAAATCATCATCTTCATCATCTGAGAGTTCAAGGTCATCATCGTCGTCGCCATCAGAATTCTCACTATCCATAAACTTATCCTGTGAGTTGAATGTTTCAGAGGGTAGATGATCAAGCAAAAATATCCAATAGCTCAAATACAAAAAAAACGAATAACATTAACTTGATATATTTCCTTGAATGGGCCAATAGAAAACTCGGCAATCCAGAAGAAAACACAATAACATAGCTGTAAAACCATTTTTATATAAAAAAATAGGTCCTTAGTGGACAATTTATAGGCCGAAAAGCGGAGGGGGGGGAGATGCAGAACTGGTCACACGAGAAAGGTCGAGTACATTAGAATGACACCAAAAGGTCCACATAGAACTACTCCAGGACTCGGTTAGAAACAACTGCAGACTGCAGCTGATGCAGTTAAGATGGCCCACAGAAATCATGTTTAGCGTATTTTATCACCTTGTTCAAGAATACCAAAGAGCCAAATCCATCCAAGGTTCTGACCATTCACATGAATTTTGCTTGCATAAGTTTATTCCATACACTATGAATATATTTCCTCTAGATTACCTATCTGATGCTAAGAGATAATTTGAGTTCTTGGGTCTATTACACCAACTGAAGAAACAGTCCATTTTGCGTAAGTTGGAGTTCAACTAAGGCACTATTTTTAATATCACCAGCTCAGATTCATAAATAATATATACGTAAACAACTTCATAACCAGGCAGCAGCATATAGATCTCGAACATAGTTGTAACAAACTTTCACTGCACAAGCTAACACAAATAATAAAAGGAGGATGTAGCTTAATATGTGGAACTGTAGCATGTTACAGTTATATACCATTACATGCAGAGCAATTGAGTAAATAGATGACCTTATCAGTAGCCTTGTCCGTTTCGCTGTCTGGCTCAAAATCCACGTCAGCGGGATCATCTTCTACAAATATAAGAAGAAAAAATGCCAATCAACTTGGATCGTAACACCATGTATACAGACACAAATAAAGCAAAAACACATTTATTTTGTTAAGCACAAGACTCCATATTTCAATATACCATCTGCATAATCGTCATTCTCATCATTATACTCATCGTTGTCGTCGTCATCATCATAAGTATTGTACTTTGACGTCTTCTTCATTTGTCGTAAGCCAGACTTTGCTGCTCCACCAGAAGTGGAACAGCTTGATTGCTTCGTCCCGCCGCGATGCAACGATTCAATCTGCTCCTCTCCGTCCTGCTCGTAATAGTCATCGGAGAGCATTTCCTCAGCAGGCACCTCACCATTTGCTCTGTTCAGTTCATCATCCTCTCCGCTACCATCCATGTCATCATGCGAGCTAGCAGCATCCATTCCCCTACCACTATTCGATGGAACTTCTCCAGCCATCTGTTTGGACCTGGAATCCTTTAGAAAATTTGTGCCCCATGGACCACCAGACGATCTGCCTGCTCTCTGGGCATGCTGCCCTGATGCGTTCTCAGAAGAGTAGAAACCTGACTGGCCAGCCTCATATTGCTCTGCTTCGCTGTGGTAGGCATCCTCTGCTTTCTCATTTAAGTTCCACTGCCTAGAGTTCAGGTCAACATTCCCATCCCGGACTGACTCGTAGATGCCCTCATCATCGGCCTTTTCATTCAAGTTGTACCCTCCTGAATCGGCCTTGCTCCCGGAGTTGCTGAAGAATGCCATCACAAACTATGGCATTACATGGAATACCTCTCACAGGCTCAGTATCACTCCTGCAGTTCATGATACGAAGTCAATTTAGAACGTGGCTAGTGATCAATATATGTCGCGCCATAAAGAGGGCAATCCAACTAGAATCTAATCAATTTCTAATGCTTTTTGTTATGGGTTGATCGTTTGAATGGCAAATGGATTAAAATTTTCAGGTGAGGTACGTGACTCGACCCCAGCTTTAATCAAAATCGAGCAGCAGAAGCAGAGATACACCGGTGAGCAGCCTCGAGCGAAGAATCCAAACTGTATTCCGAAACCCTAAATCCCAAACGATTGACGCGCGGCCGAGCAGATCGGCGCGTGCGGCGGCCAGATCGAGCCGCCGGCGGCGCGGATCGGGCGGGCGGCGCTCGAACCGACGCCACATCACGCGCGCCCATGCCTCGGAACCAACCACTGCCCACAAAAACCCGCGAGGTGGCAAGGGGACGCACCTCGTGCCGCGGCCGACGAGAGGAGCAGGAGGAGGCGGGGGGGTGCGGAGGGCGGGCGACGGGCGCTCAGTCCTCGCGACAGAGACGAATGCTCGGACCGGCACGCGGCGGGGTTTCTGGGTCGCCGCGGGGCGCCTATTGGTGTGCGCGATCGCCGTCGCCGGCGGCCGCGGGGCGGGCGGCGGGAGGGGAGCAAGGGGGAGGGGCGCAACGCCCGTGCGATTTATTCAAAAAGGACCGGGCGAACTTCCGCGATTTTTGCGGTATTTTCCGCGATTTTTCGCCTAGGATTCGGATCGGAGGCGGGGCTGGAGGGGGGATGGACGGCGGCGATCGCCGGAGACGGGCTCCCGGCGGGGCGGCGCGGCGGCGGCGGCGGCGGCGGCGGCGCGCGCAAGAGAGAGGGGGGTGGTTATCTATCGCAAAGAGGGGTAAGGGCGATTAGGAAGGGCAGATAAGTTTTTCCCCTCTCTCTGTATCTCTCTCTCTCTCTCTCCCCGGCTCTCGGCTTCTCGTTGGTGGCAGAGTATTTCGGGGCTCGCTCGTCTCTGGACGCCTCTGAATTCGCTGGTGGGGCCAACCAGTAAGCGACGCGTAGAGGCGGGGTGGGGGTGCAGTGCAGGCCGCCTCGGGGGCGCCGCGTCACCGGTGCTTTCCCCCGATGGCGTGTGGGGTCGGGGTCGGGGTGGCGTCTCAGGGACTGTTAGCATCGTGGGTGCCACGACGTGCATTGGTGTGCCTGGCGGCGTTCGTAATTTCTGGAGGGCTGTGGTCCAAACGGATGGTTCACGGCTCCACGCTTTCCACTCGCCACTCGGAGAGAGCGGGGGCCTATTACCGGGTTTGCCGCGCCGATGTGGCGATGTGGGTAGGAGGGCTTGGGCGCTTGGTCCATCTATATGTTTTTTTTCTCTCCGATGGCAGGTCCATCTTATATTCTCAAAAAAAAAAAAAATCTATGTTGCTCAAGTGCAATGCTACCATTTCTGGTTCCAATGGAACACCGTCGAGTGCTGATGTATATTCAAAAAAAAGTTCGAGAATTTCCATTGCATTAAATTTCAATTTGAGGTCATTCCATGTGATTTCATATATATGATTTACAAAGGCAAAAGAATTGTGTATGGACCATACGATAGACCCCGTGTCAAATGGCTACGGACCTATATATACATATATAGTTAGTTTACTTGGCACACATTGGAAAATTCATGAAAATTTCATTTCATGGGGGCGTGTTTGATCTCATCGCTCAGCACTGTGTCGCTCGGCCAAGCGAGAATCCCAAGCCAGCCTACATGTTTGGTTTGCTTGCTTGCGCATCCTGGAGCTTATGCTGGCAAGATTCGGGTCGTCGGCGTGGGAGAGCCAAAACGGCTCGCCGTCAGAGCGAGCTTCTTGTGTTTCACGCCGAGAGGAGGTGAGGCCAGGGGAGGTGCTGCTACGCCCTAAATAATTTGACATGACGTATTATAAATAAAGAAAAATGTGATAAAAAAATTTATAAGATTAAATAATTTTATGGAGGTGAAATTTATTTACACTATTTCCAAGGCATAAGAGCTTTGGAAACTGGGACAACTATTGACACTGACCTAAGAGCATTTCCAAGAACTTTTCTTAAACTCACTATCTAAATCATCATTTGAAGAGTTATTTGAAAATCGCTCTTTATATCTTCCACCATCCAACATATTTCTTATACCTTGTGCGCACTCTAGAGAGCGAATTCCACTCACCATCTTTGACTAGGGAGAAATCCAGAATAGATGATGACAATATTTAGAGATCCAATTAAAGAATGCGCTGGAATGTTTTTTTACCAAAATTTTTATTCCTATCCATAAGAAAGGACATAGAGAGACCTTAAAATTGTTATAAAGTTGGAATAAAATAGTTATTTTCTAATAGTCCCACCTCTTATGTCCCAGAGACTCTTTGTTGCTTTCCTTCGTGCCTCCGCCCAAGAGTGGATCCAGAATTTTCTTCTATTTGAAGTCACTAAGCTATAATCTTACCAAACATTTATGATCTTTTGTTGACATTATAGTGGTACTTGTACAAAGTTATTGATGTCACATGACATCAATGTTTATATCGTGGATTCGACCTTGCCTCCGCCCATTGCTCCTTCGACGCCATCACCTTCTAGGCTTCTATCGTGCCTCCCGAAGCGCTACCACCTCTCCCTTTGTCTGGCCCCTCATTCCTCCTCTTTGCCCGAGCTCCTCTTCCTCAACCATCTAAAGCTGTGCACACGGAGGCAAGCTGCTAGACATAATCTCATCTCAGGTTTGATGCCTCAAGTTACTGAGACTGATATTATCAGTCTCAATTCTCCAATATGCAGATGATACCCTCTTATTTTGGAGGATGATTTAGAAAAAGCTAATAACTTGAAACGATTGTTAATTTGTTGTTAAAAGTGATCTTCTTGACATTGGTTAATATGCAGATGATACCCTCTTGTTTTGGATGATAATTTAGAAAAAGATAATAACTTGAAATGGTTGTTAATTTGTTATTAAAGGTGATCTTCTTACCATTGGTCTTGATGAGGAAATGGTGAAAAATATGCTAAGATTTTATGTTGCAAGGTTGGAGAGTTCCCTATTAAGTATCTTGGTGTGCCTTTACATTTTATAGAACTTAGAAAGGAGGATTTGCAACCTTTCATTGATAAGATTATTAAAAGAATTGCAGGGTGGAAGGGTAGGTTATTGTCCTATGCATGCCGGCTAATGCTTCTTAAAGCTTGTTTAGTTAGTACTCCAATCTATCTACTTTCTATCGTTAAATTCCCCAAGCAGGCTATTGAGATGATCAATTCTCAAATGACTCATTTCCCTTGGAATAACAATCTTGGTGTGCCTTTACATTTTACAGAACTTAGAAAGGAGGATTTGCAACCTTTCATTGATAAGATTATTAAAAGAATTGCAGGGTGGAAGGGTAGGTTATTGTCCTATGCATGCCGGCTAACGCTTCTTAAAGCTTGTTTAGCTAATACTCCAATCTATCTACACTCTATCGTTAAATTCCCCAAGCAGGCTATTGAGATGATCAATTCTCAAATGACTCGTTTCCCTTGGAATAACAATGAAGATAAGCACAAATATCACTTAGCTAATTGGTAACTGAATGCCCAGAAAAAGGAGTTAGGTGGGTTTGGCATTTTAGATATGAGAAGCCTCCCTTTTAAGCTATTGGGTCTTTAGGTATGATTTTAAGTCATTTGCTATTTGGACAAGAATTGCAGATTATAAATACAAAACTAATAGACCAATGTGTTGCGCTGCCCTGCTGATTTTACTTCTCCTTTTTGAAAAGGAGTGGTTTGGGTTGCATAGACAGATAAAATGGGTGTTCTATGGAAAGTTGGCAATGGCAACAAAAAGTTAGATTTTGGGAGGATCACTGGTTTGGGAATTCTAGCTTACCTATTCAATTCTGACCTCTTCACGTCACTAATGAACAACAGGGTAAACTATAGCACAGGTTTGAGATGGAAGTGAGTTGAAACTTTCTTTTAGAAGATCTGTCTCTGAAAAAACTTATGAACATGTGGTATGAGCTTTTAGCTATAACAGAGGAGGTTACTCTGGACAAGGAAGAATGATCATATAATATAGAGCTTTAGCTTCGGTGGCAAGTATTCAGTGCAATTCCTCTATGCTGTTATTTACCATAGAGGCATTATTCTTATGTTTGTACATCCTATTTGGAAACTTAAGATACCTCTTAGGTTACAAATTTTTATGTGTTTGCTTTCAAAAAACAAACTCCTTACCAAAGACAATCTGGTCAAGAGAAGACTGGCCGTTGATCAGACTTGTCTGTTCTCGGCAGAGCAAGAAACTATTATCCATCTGTTTCTTGATTGTTGTGTGGCGAGTATGATTTGGTCTGTGTTGTTAGAAATCACAAAAGTGATGGGTGCCTGGGATTAAGAATATATAGCTTCAAGATGGATTGCAAATAAAAAATATGCTATTATCAATATAATCGGCTTTGTTTTTTTGGGGTTCTTATGAAAAATTTGAAATAAATCATATTTTCAGGGAGCTTGTTGGACTGGAGAGCGCGAGGTTCTAACTGGGATCACCAAAACCTTGAGGAGGTGGAGGCCAATGTTTAAACTAGAGACCATGTGGACACGTTGGTGAAGTTGCTAGAAGTGCAAGCGAATCAATCATCAATAATATGGTCGTGTTTGGATGCACCAGCTAAATTTTAGCTAGCTAATTTTAGCTGTGGTGCATCCAAACAGCCCACGGCTAAACCTAGCTAAATCTTAGCTAGAGGCAAAATGTACACAATGTTTTTAGCTGTTTCAACCTAACTAAAACTAGCTAAAAGGCATAAATATCCAAACTACTCCAACTAAAGTTTAGCTACAGAATCCAAACACCACCAGCTAAACAATAGAATTAATGAAGGGTAGCTTTTTGTCAAGATTTTCAATTAGCTGGCTAAAATTTAGCCAGCTAACTTTAGCTGGCTAAATTTTAGCTCTAGCAATTAGCTAGCTAAATTTTAGTAAAAGTGGATTCAAACAAACCATGTTGGACAAATTAGAGGACGATGAGCTCATTAGGGTTGGAGTCACTAGATCCTCAATAATCAGCAGCTGCAACTCGGTAGATTAGTGAGAAAGTAGAGGAGCTATATGATTTCGATCTTTATTGAACTCTATTGGTTGTTAGGCCATGTTTATTTTCTGATGGTGTACATTAGAGCTTAGAGCCGTTTGGTTAGTTGGAACCGTTTCAATTCTTTTGAGAATCACTTGGAACATTGCCAAACGGCCGGACAGTAGGTTGTTTATTTGTGGCATGCTGAAAAAAAAACTTTAGGGCCAACTGCTGCTCCTATCAACTTGTTATCAATTCTGACTTAATTATTTTCTTTTTACCCATGCATTTTTCAGTTTAAAGAGCTTCTGATAGATAGCTGACATGCTGCTCCTCTCTTTCCGTAGGTTTGCTACTCCTATAGATCAGTGTTTTTGTGCGAATACTGAATAAAGAAATCTAAACTTTTCAATCAAAATCGTGAATATCTTCACGACACCGCCAGCAACTGTAACGTCTCGCCTCCTCGAGGCCGAGCCCGCTTACATCTGGCCGCTTTCTAGGACATATACTGCCCTCACAGACCAGCACAAGTCTTTTCTACGCACTTTGTCCTCACTCGTGCGCACCCGGAAAGAACTTCCCGGTCGGTCACCCATCGCTCCAGGCCAAGCACGTTTAACTTTGGAGTTCTTTCGAGATGGACTTCCGGAAAAGAAGTTGCAACTTGTTGTTATGAGTATCCTATTAATCCTGTTAAGCCCTGGGCCGGGATGTTACATCCTCACCCCTTAAGAGACCGACGTCCTCGTCGGTCAATCCCAAGCCAGGAACGTCCTCTCTTAGCCACGTCCGTGTGTCCAGTGCCAGCGCATGTGTCATGCTGTGTGACCACTCTGGGTCCACACCATCCATGCGCACCATGCCTGCGCAACTGCGAAACACGCGCCCGTGAAACCGCGAAAGTCGGCTCTGATACCATTCTGTAACGTCTCGCCTCCTCGAGGCCGAGCCCGCTTACATCTGGCCGCTTTCTAGGACATAGACTGCCCTCACAGACCAGCACAAGTCTTTTCTACGCACTTTGTCCTCACTCGTGCGCACCCGGAAAGAACTTCCCGGTCGGTCACCCATCGCTCCAGGCCAAGCACGCTTAACTTTAGAGTTCTTTCGAGATGGGCTTCCGGAAAAGAAGTTGCAACTTGTTGTTATGAGTATCCTATTAATCCTGTTAAGCCCTGTGCCGGGATGTTACAGCAACGGTGGCTGATGGCATGATCAGATCATGTGATGTGTTGAGTGTTATTTATCTTCAATTCTGAGTTGAGATTTTAGATCACGTGATGTATTGAGTCTTGTATTTTATGTTTAATAAAAGCCTCTAAAGATTATGTTTAATCATGAACCACTTTTTTTTTTTTTGCTCTGTGTGCAGTTCAGCTTTGGAGTGCTAGCATCCACCGGAGTTGCATGCTGCATTGGACATGACCACATGAAATACATTCCTAGAAACTTTTCTTTGTTATATAAACTTTAGTTTGGATAGTTACAACTCACGAGGACGTGAGATCGTGTAGGGACGGGCAAGCTCCATCTGGAGAGGAGGTAAAGGAACATAATATGGTTACTCCTGCAATGATATACGTAGGCCTGCTGGAATATTTTTAAGAATTTTGTTCTAGAAGTATAGAGCTGATATGTTGTGTTTATTGCCTTTCTAGGGTTAATCTTAGGTTTTTGGCGTTTGACGTTGTTATTTCCCTCCTTTTAAAAAATTGTCTTTCCCGTATTGTTAGCACGGGCATGCAATGATTTAGGCGGCTTCAAAAGATATAATTGTTGTGATGTTATTTATTTGCAATGTTGCTCTTTAAGAAATATAGTTTTTTATTTTTTTTACCATAGCATTAGCACATACACAGGAAAATCACTATTGTTTGGTTGTTTTTATGGTCTAATTGGTTTGCAACCAAAATTTGTCATGCCAAAGTCAGGTAAAAAATCTTACCATAGATTTGACAAGCCAAATATGAGGAATTGGCAAGTTTTGGCAGGAAATCAAACCATGACCCTGTTCATCCAGCTTATAATCCGTCTTTTTCAGCTTGTTTTTTCAGCCGAAACAGTATTTTTCTCTCACAACAAGTCAGTCAACCATGTTTTTTAGCCGACTTATTAGCATAGCCGAATAGGACCCGTAGCTAAAATTATGACTTGCCAAATCTTAGATAAAATAAATTTTGATAACCAACCAAAGCCCTATGTGCATTCCTGGAATACCACTGAGGCGTTAGCACAGTCACAGTAACATAAACAGCAGACAGATAGCCGACAAATGAATAGAAATTTCGATTTAATAAAGCACCAAAAAACCTGCACCACTAGAAATGGAATTCCACTTCGTTTTCTTGAGAGCCCGGGTCGTGTGGTGCGCCTTCGGGCTATGTGGAGGGTCTGTTGCGAGGCTCGATGGCTCCGCTCGTCCGTCGTCACTCGTCCGCACGGGCACGGCTGCACGGTGGTGGGAGCAGAGCAGCCGAGGAGGCAAGTCTAGCCCGGCGGCCTGGCCGTCCCTCACTCCCTCAATCCCGCCCTCCCTCAGCCTCAATCCCTCTGGATTAGTGGAGTCTGGATTCTGCCACTTCATTTTGGTATTTCTGATTTCTCATGTAGAAATTAATGGGTCGCTACTAGATAGGAGCATAATGAGTAGTTTATACTTTATACCTCTAGGTAGCGCCGTAGCGGCCCTGCTCTTTGAGCAAATTCTGGGTCCGCTACTGGCGGCGGCAAGCTTCGTCAGGTGGGTTTCTCCGGCCCTGGAGGGGAGGCAGGAGGGCCGGCTACAAGGAGCTTCTCGTTATGGCGCTGTCTAAGGACGACTGCCTCGACGGCGCCAAGGTCGCGGAGGTAGGAGTGGGAGGCTACAAGGAGCTTCTCGTCATGGCGCTGCCTAAGGACGACGGCCTCGACGGCGCCAAGGTCGCGGAGGCCATCGGCGTCAGGCTACCGGACTTCGGAGGGGCCGTGAGGGTAAGGAAATCTCCACCTGATTTTATGTCGTCTCCATGTTGAACTAATTGAAACTGGCGTACTGTGCTTTCCCCAATTGGTGGCGTGGTTTAGTTTCAGGTTTTTGATGTGATGATTCGTCACAGAGTTTCAGATTCCTATGTTTTGTCACAACGGCAAGTCTTTTTGCTGCTGAAGTGCTAATATGCGAACTGTGTTTGATCAAGCGACATTTTTTTTTTCCCACCGTTTTGCAAGCAATGACTTGCTGTGAAACCAACCTTTGGGCTATAATAGGATGTGGTATTTTGTGGTCCCCTACAGAAGCACATAATCGAATGTACATTTTTTACCTCAATAACTTGTAATTTACACTATAATGCATAGATGTGGTGTCTTTAATAAATACTGAAATGCCTTTTGTTTATACGATGGATTAGATAACGTGGTTGCTAATTTGTTACACTATTGAAAAACAAAAGAATTAGTAAATGCACTCTGTAACTTGAAGCATCTTACTCTGTAATCTTCGGTACATCGATTGACAACCATACAATGCCAATGCAATTGCAGTTGCAGGTAGGCTTTACCTAGAGAAGTTGCTTCAATTTCAATTGTCATAGATGCCATATGAATTTAAACTTTGAAGCTAGTGATGAATTTTTGACTGATTGTTTGAGGCCTTCCCTTTTATCCAATTCACCACAGACTATTTTGGAGAGCAGAGAGGCCAGAGAATTTGCCAGTGGGGCACTAGCTGGTGCTATGTCAAAGGCTATTCTTGCCCCCCTAGAGACTCTCAGGTAGTCGCTAACTTTTATCTCTACCTTTAACCTCTGCACTTGTCCAGTTTAATTTATTTACACATTACAACTGTAGATGCAAATCCTACGGCTAGTTTGCTGAAAGTTGAAACTTTACGTTTGGTTTTCATTGCTTCTTATTCGAGGTTGCATGCACTTCAGAGATGAGATGTCCCACCAACCAGATAATTACCCATAGCACATTTATCTTTTGCATGATGGTGTGTTCTGAAATATGACATATACTGATGATTCACAAATTACTTAGTTTCTCCAGAGCACTACCTTAGTGATGTGCTACAGATTTTTCTGGTATTGGTCCCCTAATACATCGAATTTGGAAAACTCTCTCTCTCTCTCTCTCTCTCTCTCTCCCTCTCTCTCTCCATGCAGTTTCTCATTATATTACTGCTGCATATAACCAAAACTCTATACTCCCTCCATCCTGAGATTATGGGGTAAAACAAATGACGCATGCGACCTCCCTTAATCGTGGGGAGATATTGTGCTTACCTTACTTTGAGCCTAGTGGTTGGGTTGACAATAGACATTAATGGCAGGTAAGCATGTGATTGGGGGCTTGGGGGTATTAATAAGTGAGGAGGGCGAGTTAATTAACCTACAGTCCTTTATAATTTGGGACAAATTTTGAATGCTTCAGTACCTTATTTTAGGATGAAGGGGGTATCAGTGAAAAGGGAGGAATTTCTTGACGTGTATAAATATATTATTTTGTTTTGTGCGCAGCAGAATATATTATTTAGTCGCAAAAAAGCAGAATATATTATTTTTAAAAATTATGCAAGCTTATTTCAACTGTGCTGTTGAAACATGTAGTTCAACAAATGCTGATGACTGAATAGTTTCATAATTATCTAGTGAGTAAAGCAGAAGGAATGGTCACATATACCATTGTGTACAAATTTCAGGACAAGAATGGTTGTAGGAGTAGGATCTAGGCATATTTTTGGTAGTTTGGTGGAGATCATCGAACAAAGTGGGTGGCGAGGGCTTTGGGCAGGAAATACAATCAATATGCTCCGCGTTATTCCAACCCAAGCAGTTGAACTCGGAACATTTGAATGTGTCAAGAGGAGCATGACAGAAGCACAAGAGAAATGGAAAGAGGACGGATACCCAAAGATACAGCTTGGTAATATGAAAATCGAGCTTCCACTTCACTTCTTATCTCCAGTTGCTATTGGCGGTGCTGCTGCTGGAATAGCTGCCACATTGGCGTGCCATCCTCTCGAAGTTATCAAGGTAATTGCTGAAGTGAGGCCTTATTGACAGCCAGCGTTATTTCTTCATCCGTACATTCAACTGTGAAAGTCATATTACATTGTTACTTAATGTCACATCATTGATGTTCTGACAGGATCGCTTGACTATCAATCGAGAGCTTTATCCAAGCATTAGCCTTGCTTTCAGAAGGATCTACCAGACTGATGGTATAGGTGGTTTCTATGCTGGCCTCTGTCCAACGCTAATTGGCATGATTCCTTACACCACATGCTACTTTTTTATGTATGATACAATCAAGACCTCTTACTGCCGCTTGCATAAGAAGCCATCTTTGAGTCGCCCTGAGCTTCTACTTATCGGGGCTCTTTCAGGTAAATGAATCAGCATCGCACTGCATCTAGTTTCACTCGGTCACCTGTTGCTTACCGCTTCAACATTGTCTTAAAACTGACGACGAGATAGAAAAGGCAGGGCCATTCCGTCTAATGCATCTGAGCAGATAGGACTGACATTTTATTGTTGGATCCACAGGTCTCACGGCAAGCACAATCAGCTTCCCGCTGGAAGTAGCAAGGAAGCGGCTGATGGTTGGCGCCCTGCAGGGGAAGTGCCCGCCTAACATGATTGCTGCTTTGTCAGAGGTGATCCAGGGGGAGGGCTTCCGGGGGCTTTACCGTGGGTGGCGGGCGAGCTGCCTGAAGGTCATGCCACATTCCGGCATCACCTGGGTGTTGTACGAGGCATGGAAGGATATTCTTCTGGCTGACAGGAACAAGCCGCGCGGCTTAGCAAATTGAACAAGCTGTTTTTTGAACAATGGAGGTGTTGCCGCAGATAAGTTTTGCTTTGCTGGGATTTTTTTTTATTATCTATTTTCAGTTTTGGAATCCCGGCTCCGGCGAATGGGTATATAGGGTGCGTCTCTCTTTTTGGCTGAGTGGAAAGCATTTGTTGTAACATCAATTCTGAACAGCTGATTGATTTTTGTTCTGTTATAAGAAAAGGATTTGAGTAGATTGATTGCCGAATGTCTGAGTAGAAAATAAGCCTTGCACACAACCAAACAGCCATATAAAAACAGAAGATGTTGCATTTCCTAGAATGAACAGCTAAACATAAGCAGTGCTTTTTTTTTTGAAACTGGGTAACTCTTCATTACTCGTTTGCTAACAGATCGTTAGCAACAATCACAGATACACTTTTAGGTAGAGAGTTAGTGACTAACTCTTCACCTTCAATCTGTTCGTGTTGGTCTGGGCTCCTGGCCGAGTTCAGACTTGGGCTTCGTTTCATTTCTACAGCCCAAATTTAGTTTTGGCCATTCGGGCGGCCCAACAACTTCTGCCCAGCAACCAACCATTCAAGTTCTGGTCAGTCCTCTCCAGAGTCTTCTTCCTCCTTCGCTCGCTACTGTAGCGACGAAAAAGGAGTTCCTTCGATCTGGCTCATCCTTCCCGGTTCCCTGCGCCTCCGGTGGCCTTCTCGGCCCTGGAGGTGTGGGGAACCGGGCAGTTGAGCAGGAGACTGTAGAGTTGTTCTTCTTGCTTCTTCCACAGCTACAGCTGAGCAGAGGCGACGAAGAGGCGATCTACGTCCGGCATCGATTTCCTTCGTTCCTCTTCCTCTCCGGTGGCTGGTTTGGCGCTGGAAAGGATGATGAATGGGGATTGTGGTGGTCGTTGTACATATACCTATCTAGTATAGGTCGTTCGGATCTAGGCAGCGTTCGTTTGGTGGAGGCGGCGCTGCGACTGTGGAATAAGGGTCTCCAGCTCCTCCTCCACTGCGCTGGTGAGTCTTCTGGTGCCAGTGATGAGCTGTTGAGGTACGAGCACCCTGGATCTGGAGCTTTGGTGCTTGCTCCAGATCTCGTTGGGTTATTTTGTCCCTTCGTTGTCTTCGTCGTTGATGCTCGCTTCTTCGGCGATGGCCTCGGAAGGTATGTTTACCAACTTGAAGTGAAATCGGGTTGGTCTTCAGTTTCCACCTGTTTTGGTGGTTCAGTTTCCCTTCAGGGTGACTTGTCGTCCGGCCGAGTTGGGGTTTCGGTCGTTCTTTGAGGCGTCAGATTCCTCGTTGCCTGGCGATGCGATTCTTCGGCCGGGTCGTTCAGCGTTCATAGTGCATGTCAGATACGATATGCTGCTCAAGACGGCAACAAAAAACTGTGTTTCTTCGCTAGGGAGGAGGTCGGCTTCAAGCTCTATGCTCCGGTCGGCGGCGGTGAGGAAGACCGGGAGGAGGTTACAAGGACTAGATTGTATTTTTCTTTTCTTTCCAGGGTGTCATTGTAACCAATGTGCTGTAATCACCAAAGTTTATGAATGAAATATAAACCCGGTTTCTCAAAAAAAAAACCTATCAAGTTCTTTCTCCTCTGTCCAAAAAAAAAACATTCAAATTCTCAGTCTCGCTCAGCACTCAGAACAAAGTAGAAAAGCATCTCATCAGTCCTCTAAAAAGGCGAGTACAGTGTGCAGAGCATGATGCCGAAAGCACTTACATAATTTACATCTAAATCCGACAAAACTGCAAAACCAATAAGGGAGGGAACAGTATCATGCCCGGCATCAGTGGGTGTTCCTCTTCGACAATTCTGTTCTGTCTAAACATTTTTTGTTTGTTAGGTTCCTGTTGCTGCTTGTCAGTCATCCCATGCTAAAATGCTATCGCTGTAATAACAGTAGTATAAAACTGGACAGACATTCCTCTTCGACAGGGAGACAAGGTCCACCAGAGGGCAAAAACCTTTGACCTTTCAGAGGGTAGAATTTCAGGGTCCATAAGAAACTCCCATCTATCATTACTCATACCAAGTCAGACTCCACAGAATCCTGCCGCCACCACGGAACCCTAGCCTTGTAAGAATGGTGCTCGCCTTCGTGATCCCAAGAGATCTCCGATGCTTGCAGGCCAATCACGGATTTTGGTTCCTTGCCGTGGGAGGCAATCCATGCTTCAATGGCGCCTTTTTTCTCCTCTTCACTGTTGTAACTAAGCCTCTCTCTACCGAATGGGTTTACGCTTGGGTTGGCCATCGCTGCCATTGCTGCAGTCATATATGCAGAATCCCCTATAATTGGAGTGCCTATAGCAGCAAGCTGTGCCCTTATCTGCAACATAATGGATTTCCAAATTAGATCCTATTATGATGTACTATAAGCAAGCAATCACATTCCTGGCAACGATTAAAAAGCAAAACAAAACAACCGCGTATGCATAGCTTCCTTCTTGCTTCTCCAATCTATGTAACTCTGTACTTTACTGTTATTTTGTCTTAATAAATTTGCAGTAGGAGCCACTGGCTCCTCCTGATTCCTCAAAAAAAAAAAACTGTGTATGCATAGCTCATTCAACTAAAAACATAAGTGTTGGCAAAATGAGCAAACAGTGCTTTAAGGTTCTCCAAGTTGGCAGGCTATTAGCTCAGAAACCTTTTTATTATAGAAGGGGAATAATCAAGCCTCTAATGATGTATGTTTGACCGAAATTACATGATACCTGATGAGTTTTCCCTGTCAAGAGATTGATTTTACATTCATAAGCAGCTTCTTGCTGTGGCCACCCACAACCATTTACATTGTGAACTTTCCTGATCGAAGAGCTTGGCCATGGTACCTTCCTACAATCGAGTACCTCCATTTGACAGAGATGCCATCTTTCAATACAGTCTGGTCAGGTAAGAAGAAAACATTAATTAATGTACTAATAAAGGATTTCAATGTAACAACCAAGACCCAATAGACTAAAACAAGAAGGTTATTTAAAACTTCTGATGCAGGCATTCCGGACATGAGTTTATGCAGCATTCATCCTCTAGAGCTTATTAACATCCAAACAGCGGTTAAGAACATAATAACAAGGCAACACGCGGATGGTTGAAGGAGAATGGACGAGTTTAAGATATAAACTGCTCATTCACATTTCACTATCTTCAGTAATGGCCACAACTTAACAAAAGGTGGTCAGTGTGCACATACGTTCATAAAGATAGCACACAGTTTCACCCAAAAATGAATAATATTCCTGACCCAGATATATGCATGCTTGAAGTCAGGACAATGGTGCCAGCATCAAAGCACAAAACACAGATTGGCCGAACTAGTAACCATATAGAAGCAACAAATTTCAGTTCAAAATTACCTTCAGAAACTAATCTAGGAGCGCGATTAACTGGACGCATATAATGGGTAATCATTCCTGTTGACACAGGTGCTGTAGTAAGTGCAAGATAAAGTTTTTTAACCTGTTTCTCCTGTTACAAAGTGCAAAATAAAAGGAGGGATCATTGCCAGTAGGTTCATGGAGCAAAAACACACTGCATTGCAGTCAGGCAGTAACATACCCTTATCAGTCCATGGAAAACTGAACAGAACTCTTTCGTTTTAGATAGTACCACACTGCAAAGTTTTGAAAAAGGATGACATTACTTACCTATTTCCCACATTTGAGTATAATCAAGTAAAGTGATAGACAAACCATCCTTCAGAGCAGTTGTCAATCTGGTGAGTCGTCAGTAATGGCGTTTCCAATCCTAATGCACGTGAAGTAAACACTGCACAGGATTCCTCGATGTTATCAGTTGCTCCGCCCACCTAAAGGTTGAAAATTCACCGGTTGTTACCATTTGAACTCAGAAAGTTCGACCATAAACTAGTGACTCTCTGGGCATTTCTAACTTCACCACCTACAATAACTTAATAAAACAAATCTTATTTCATGAATAGTCCCATGTTGCATTGGTAGTGCATACACATTTTAGTGGATGCGAATTTTATTCTGCGAAGGTAACCTAATGGTGAAACAAAGTCACTATCATATTCATTGGGAATTCAGACAACATCAAGTTAAAGACATGAACAATATGTTCAACAAAGTAGATGTCCAATCTTGCAGACACACATTCCATGCTACGACGTCTTGCAGACACACATTCCATACTCACGAGCACAAACAAATGAGAAAGTGGAAGATAAAGATAAGCATACCGATGTTGCAGCAGGTTTATCAAGAACAACATATTCATCAGCGACTGCTATTACCCTGGATTTCCAGTCAATTTCATAACACCTGTGACAGGATCGAGTAAAGGAACATATTCATAAGCGATCAAGCTGATCCATTCATTCACCAAAGCAGCAAGAATCCACACGGACAAGAGAGAACAGCATCCGCCCTACCTTGGAAACCGTTTGGGATGCACATGAACCCGCACATACGTGCCGGCCTCGAGGCGATGGTTGGGGTCCGTCACCCTGAACGTCTTCTGAGCCTCCCTCACCGTCTTCCCCTTAATGGACGCCCTCCGGCGCAGGATGGAAGGCTCAGTGACTTCCCGAAAGATTTTAAAATGCTCCGGAGACGCGTAGGGAGGCGGCTGCGGCGCGACGAGCGCGTAGTACACAGCACCGAACTTGATGAGGTCTGCAGCATATCTTCACATCCACAATGTTAGGCATGGCTCACTCTAGTCTTACGGCAGCCAATCCATTCCGTGTTCAGGAAAGAGAGCGCAGGAGGGAGAGGTGTGCTTACAGAGGAGGCAGGCCGAGCGACCTGGAGATGAAATCGGCTGCCACCTCGTCCTCGCGAGCCACAAGGTGCTCGATTCTCGGAGGGTCGTCCTGCAAGGGGCACGGTAGAAGCCGGTCGTACACTGGGTACCTGCGTCACGGAGCACACTTCAACATCAGGGCGCAGTGCATCACCAGGGGATATCAGCTGCTGGGATAGTGGAAGGGTTGGGGGAGGAGGAGGAGGAGGAGCTTACGGTGTGGCTGCTGGGGCCTCGACGGCGGCGGCGGTTGACACTGCGGCGAGGTGCGTGGAACGCGGGAGTACGGAGCGGCGGCGTGGGGCCGAGTGGGCGGTGAGGATCGAAGAGGAGGAGGAGAGGCCGCGGGCGCGGGAGAGGATGGGAGCGCGACGGAAGGGGCGGTGCCATAGCTGCGGGAGGAGGGAGGCGACGGAGGCCACTGGCTTCGGCATCCCGGCGGCGGCGGCGGCGGCGGGAGGAGCCGGGGGTTCTGCGTTTTGGGGCTGGGGCGTTTGCGTTGGTCCTGCTCACGAGTTCAGATAGGATATCTGATGAAAGTTTCCCTGGTTCTGCACTTCTGCTCAAAGTCTCATTTTTTAAATTTATAAGATCGAATAAAACCGGCATAATCTTTACTCCTATTAATAGGAGTACGTGCAAGATGCTACGGTGATTGAGTGTGTTGAGGAGAACATGTAATAAATCAGTGTAAACTAGCGCAACTATAAGCAAAAAATCGATGTGTTCAGGAGCTATAAACACACTTTTTTTTAACCCACTAGTTAACATGCACGTGCGACACGCACGTGCCTAGAAAAAATTTGTCGTTTTTATTTATCATTTTCTAGCTTGTTTGCAGTTATCATGTTATCTTAGTATTTTCACGTTTATTTGAAACAAACATTTTTTTTCATTATTTGGAACTATGTTGAAGTGCTAATGGAGCGTTTTCTAGACTGGATGTGTGTGGTAGAGTGAATGTAGCCACTAATTGTAAATTTAGGCAGGGCAGGGGACTACATGTATTTGTAAGTTTTATTTTATTTTGAATATAAATTCATTTATTTTTTGATCCTTCGTTTGTATATATGGGATTTTTTTGCAAAACTATTGTATTTGTATCCAATTTTCTTTTATTCCTCGTTAATTTTATAGTGGTGTGTTGCGACCATATCATTCACTCTCTCAACCAGGGTGCAAGTTAGGCCACTTATGATGCTGCAGTGTATGTTTCAATAGCTAAAAAAGTGATATGTTAGCTAAAAAAGTGATATGTTAGGTCTTCTGGTACGGCTGGGTACTTTCAGGAAAAAAAAAAGGTAGGTCCATGGATCGATCTTATTTTTTGTTTGCATAACGTGTAAACATAGATACACCCAATTTGATCTCAAAAAGAAGTGAATCCAAAACGAACAAAATGACTCCATCATATAGAAGTGAAAGAGAACAATTTTTTTATCGAACTTCTATTTGTTATATAAAAAATATTGACTCGCTCTCTTAGGCACTCAGTTAATCACTCACTCAGTTCATCACTCACTCAGTCACTCGGCCACTTACTCCCTCTGTCCATAAAAAAATGCAATTCTCACATTTCGAGGAGTCAAAGAGTTTAAACTTTAACCAAAATTATATGAAAAAGTAATAACACCCATGAGACAAAAAAATATCATTAGTTTAGTTATAAAATATATTTTCTAACTAGTTTATTTAGAGACATAAATGTTAATACTTTTACTATAAACTTGATCAAACTTGAGTCGGTTTGACTGGTACAGTTCCTATAATTGCATTCTTTCGTGGACGAAGGGAGTATTAGTCACAAAAGCACTAAGTCACTTGACCACCCAGTCGGCAGTTACATCACTGTTCAGTTAACAGAAAGTAGAAATGAGAGACCTGCATGACCTCCATACTAACAATGTACAACCTTGTAGATTGCATTCGCACAGCTCTTATGTTCCATAACAATGAGGAAATTCTCCTGGGACAACATGTATCATAGGAAAAGCGAAACATGTACAGATGGATCAAACACAGGTAATATATATATTGAAACACAGAATTGAAATGCAGCAATGGTACCTAAGGATCAGCATGTGCAACTTTATTTAGCCGAGCAAAATAGGAATTGAGATCTCACATGTAAAATTTCTTCTTGTCAATTAGTTGAAGGATGAGGCAATAATGCAGCACCTGACATTAACAGAACTGCTGAATGGGCTACTGGACCATTCTAGATGTGAATTGAAACATTAGAAAACGATTTTTAAGTTCTGAACTACAAGCATAGAGCTCTGAAAATTGGGACATATGCATGTGACAGAGACAATTAAATGAAGAGAAGCCTGTGTAATATCTGACAACAGTAGAAGCCATTACAGCATTAGATTACCAATCAGAACTCTTTGACCCTGAAGTATAATATTTCCAATCCACCTTTGCTAACTTGTTCATACCTGATGAAATCAAGCACATTAGTCCCTCTCTAAACAAACAATTGAATCAGGCACGAGCGATGTGCATACCTAGTTGATGACATGGCGGTGAAGAATTCACCTCAGTCATCCACCTTGGCTTGCTGTCCCCATGCGTAACAGGACAGGACAAAGGGGCTTTGTACCCAGGACACTTCCTCTTCTTTGTTGCTCTGCTCATTAGATCGTTGCCATATCCATAGTTTTAATTTGTCAAGAGAAAGTAGGCCGTGTATCTCATCAGTAGATTTAGATTGCTTCTCAATTTTGTTAAATAGAACTTAAGATCTTTCCTGTCATTTTTTTAAGGAAAAGCAGTGACATTATCAAATTTGGAAATCCTATAAGTATCGAACAAAAACAGTTCTCATTTAGGAAAAATAACATTTATGGTACACAAGTCACTTCACTAACTTAAAAATCTTATTAAAAGGATAGACAACCTCAATTTCTGACAGAGTTGCATCAATAGTATATAAAAAAAAAACTCGACCCGGTAGGGGAAAGACCGCCCCCACGGCTTTCAAATAAGAAGGAACTCTCAGTTCCCCGAGCCGAGAAAACCCCCGAACCCTGGCCCCGTCCCGACACTAGGAGCGGACACCGCGGGGACCGTTACCTGGGCCGGTGCCGGGCCGGTGACTTCCGTTGCCCGTAGGCCGGGTCATCCGTTGCCCAGACTTCCGTTGCCGCAGGCCGGACGGGCCGCACCACTAGTGCTTTGGCACACGGGACCAGCGAGGGGGTTTTTTTAACCCTCAGACCTGAAATTCGCTCCCACCGGGAGTCGAACTCGGGACCTGAGGGGTGCCGCCGGAGTGCTAGACCAACTGATCTAACATCCTTTGGCTTGCATCAATAGTATAGCAGAGAACATTTACAACCTCTCAATTTATTATTGATTTAACGTAGCATTCCAGTAGCAGTTATGTAAAATCAAATAAATATGGATTCATATAGAAAATTAAACCTCAATTCTTCTTTTCGGTGTGCAAAAAATCCATGATAAATATCATGGGAACTGTATAGTAAAGCTGTATAGTAAAGCTTCTGGCCTTTGTGCCACTTGAACCTCTTGGCATATCAAGCAGGACTTGCAACTAACTTTGCAACCAATCTCGTGAGGCACTACACAACTGGTTTCTTTCTATGAATATGGTGCTTTGGTTCTGAAATGTGAATGCAGTGGACCCGTTCTAATGCATGGTATCTTACATATTACAACTTTGGGAAAAAAATAGAAAATGTTTATATTTTGAAATATTCTATAATTCGGTGGCTTGAATATGTTACCATATCATTATTTATGAGGATATTACCTGTGGAAAAGTTTTGTTTCGTCCTCTGGTTCTTGAATTTCATCATCATTGTCATTGCAGATCATAACCTTCGTTTCCAATTGGATCATAGTAAATTCTTCTCCTACCAACAATTAACTGATCGTCAGCCATTCTTTGGTTATCAAAAAGATAAAAAATGATGCACTAATCATTCTGAGACGTTATATACAATGTTGCATACAAATAACACTGACAGAATTAATCAAGCAAATTAACTAAGGTGGACTTGCACACCCCATCATGCATACAGTCCAATCTGACCATGAATATCAAAAAATAATGATCTTTTGGCTAGTGGATGGTAAGGTGGAGAAGGCACCTACACGGCTACACCGTCGCTGGCAAACCTACAAACTGCACACGCAGAAAAGGAGAAAATCAGATCTGAACTTGTCAGATCGAGACCACCCCAACACCCGAGCCCTAACGAACCGGCAGATCATATCTTGAGGGAAAGAGCAAGGGAGGGCCGCCACACCTTCTTCTGGAGAATCGAGGAGTGGCCCATTGGCGAATGGCGACACATCATCGGCGATGAAGGCAAGGAACCCATCGCGGCATCTTTTCTGGTGGCTCTTCTTGTACATGTCGATCATCTCGCCATCAGCGGCGTTGACCGGAGGCATGGCGGCGTCGTGACCGGACCGGACTCCGGAGCAGGCGTCGGCCTCGCCGCCTCGGCGGGGTAGGGGCGGGGTGGCGGCGGCCACCGGACGGCGCAGTGGTGACCACCAGACGGCACTGCGGCGGCTAGGGACGGCTTCAAGGCGTCATGTTGCGCGGTAGCATCGTGACGGGCCGGAGCGGGGCGGGGATACGGTGACCGGACGCCGCCTCCGCAGAGGTAGAGGGCGGTTTCATGAATGCGATGGCGTGGGGTGGGGGAGAGGGTTGAGATCGCAATGGGAGCGGGCGGGAGCAGGTTGAGATCGCGGTGGGAGGGGACGGTTACAGAATGAGGCTATGGCGTGGAGAAAAAACACCAGGAAGTTGCACGAACTTGCAGGCGTGGGTATAGACGGGTGGGTAGAAAACTCTCAGTGAGAAAGAACACACCTAGATGACTAACGTGTAAGATCTTACACGTAAGATCTCACCATGGCCCCACCGTCAGATTAACAGGAACCGTTAGATTAAGTGAGATCAAGTCATCAACGGTTTAGATATTAGGTGGGTAAGAAGTTTTTGGGTAGATGATATTTTTCAATTCATTCGCTCCTTTATAGTATAGATAGATATACATAGCATAACACCATGTTCGCTTATGCTGAGAAAAACACTATTTCATGGTTAAAAAGTAGCTCAAACGAACAGGGTGTAAGTCTGTTAGCAGTAGAGAAAGAGGGGCAGAGGAATCAGAGTTTAGGCAGGAAGCAGAGCAGGGGCAGGGAGCCAACAGCCTTGTTAGCCTCAACCAAACTTTATGTTACACGTAGATGGGTATGCCTTTGAGGCTGCAGGTTTCGCAACGAGAGCAGACATGCTGAAACTCCCTCCATGTTGGTAAAAGAAGTCGTTTTGGACAAGGTTTGAGTCAAACATTGGGAATATAAATCATGAATAACTTTTAAGTTATTGAGTTTGGAAATGTGAAAACTACATGAATAGATTTGTCTTCAAATATACTTTTATAAAAGTATACATATATCACTTTTAATTAAATATTTTTATAGAAAAATAAAGTCTAAGTTATGCTTTGGAGACCGTGTCGTTGTCTAAAACAACTTCTTTTACCAACATGGAGAGAGTACAACAACACCTTTATTCTTGGTCCCACCATACACAGGCTTTCTCCATCACAACCACAGACTTTCTCCACCACCGCTTCCCACAACGCGAGCCTTGACTGCTGCCTCAAACTTTTGACAGACGAGGCATACGCTGCTTCTGTAGGCAGTTCGGAGAATCTGCGAAACCACCGTTCGATATGATATGGACTAGCGGTGCTGACATGGAAGTGGGGCTGCACGCCAACTAGATGCGTTGGTAGTATCCAGTAATTGTTTACAAGTTTGACTGATGCCCCTCTTGCAAGAAGGTGCTACCCCTTTATACAACCAGACTCACGCACACGCTTGCCAAATGGCATTCAGGCCCAAACACCCGCCTGCTCCTGGACGCGGACCGAGCTGGTCTTCCATGCGAAGGCCCATTCCCTCCCAATTCATCATGTTGCTCTCACGGCACACTTCAGGCAGCAAGCACCGATGGATAGGCAGCAGTCCATCAGACATCCTGACAAAGTCCTGACACAAAATCTAAGATCACAAAAAGTGCATGACGGGTCGAACGACATACGGACGGAGAGATGCACCCCGTAAAGGAAAAGCTAGCAGATTCGGCACTCTTCGTATGTGCGGAAAAACGAAAATTGAGAAGAAGGAAAGGAAAACACCCGGCACGAAATTATCCATCAAAGCGCATATTTTGAATAGCAGACGGTCCACCAAAAGTAATAACCATTTCTTGAAATACAGTTTTCTTCAGCAACGTTTTCATGCATGTGTGGAAAACAACGTTGCCTCGCCGGAGCCGGAGAGCCGGAGTGGCCGGACACCACACGAAGCTGTTACCAGGCAACCAGCTAGCTGCTACTCACCACAGGCAGTGGCGGATCTAGAAAAAATATTTAGGAGGGGCTGGACCAAAAAGAGCTAGGCCAACTTCACTCAATTATATCCCATACAAATCTAAGATATAACAGTTTTAAATATTTTACATGATAACTATGATCTCCATTGACCATTTTGCCATTTACGAGCAAAGGTAAGATTACGAGGTTGGGTCAGACATCTCAAAGCATATGCCCTTCTAACTTGGTCTCTAGTTTCTAGCGGATATTCTTCAATTGGTATGCGATTTTCTGGATCACCAATTACTCCACTCTACGTCGAATTGGTTGATTTATGTTGTCATTAGTGCCTGGAGTTGATGTACTACTTATACCAGAAAAATATGTGTGCAATGTTCCTTTGGACATTTTAAATAATCTACAATTTATTAAATCCTAATCAAAATTTGAACGATTACAAAGTTCAAAAGGCAAATCTAAAGAAAAAGAGTATACCTGCTGGCCTGTGCCTTGCTGTTTGGTCTTGAAGAACTGACGATGACAAACAGTCCACTGATGACAGAGATGCAATACAATGCAGCAATGTTTCAGTGCTGACAGTTTCCATGGCCTATTTGTTGTTCTAATGAAAAACTGACGAGAGTTGCTTAATTACCTCGCTGTCCAGAGCAGAGGCCACCGTGCCCCGTGCCGACGGCTCGATGGCGAGCAGCATGTCCAGGAGCGCCAGGACCGTGGGGGTAAAGTCCTTGAACGTCTCGACGATCTTGCGCCGGTACGGCCGCTGCAGCTTGAAGAGCGTCACGTCCGGTAGTCCTCGGACAGTCGGATGGAGAGCCGCAGAGCTTGAAGATCTTGTGCAGCTGCGCGGGCGCGGCCGCTGCTGCCTGCTGCCTCCGCTCGCCGGGATCCCGGCGCCTCCGTCAGCCGTTGGGTTGGAGACTTGGAGTTAGAGCCAACCCTAGCTGGAGCCGCCGCCGCTCGCCCAGTTGCTCGAGTCGAGTGCGAGTGCGAGTGTGCGACTCCACTGCTCTCGTGAGGCCGTGACCGGTCTTCTTGATGGGCTGTGAACTGGGCCAATGAAACTGAAAGTAAAACATACACATTCCGGCCCAGGAAGCAGACAACTCCATCCACCACTCGTCTTCAACCTCTGTCACCAGCGAGGCAGCGACGGAAACATCTCCGACTCCTCGTTCCCAGTGATTAATGGCTGAAATTTTTATGGAGGGGCTGAGGGGGGGCTCCAATGGCGCGGCCAGGGTAGGGGGGGCTTGAGCCCCGGCAGCCCCCCCGGCAGATCCGCCACTGACCACAGGCAGATTTGGCGCCGCCCTGTCGAGAATCGCTCGAGCGATGAGCGATCTCGTCGCCGCGGGGGTGGACGACGTAGGCGACGGCGTGGTGAAAGGAGATGCCGAGCGCCTGCTGCACCGATCGACAGCACGGCCGGAGAGCTGGGAGCACACCCGGACGTCGAGCTCCGGCACGACCTGGCCGGGGACATCACGGGAGCTACCTTCTACTCCTTCGGTTCCAAATTACTACAAACTTTCTCTGAGAGTCAAATCAAAACATCTTAAATCTCACTAAATTTATATAGTAAAATAATCGGTAATGCTCCACTACGGCGTCATGTGTCCATCCGTCCACACGCTTAAGTTGGTCCTGCGGACCGTCTCACATGGTTTATTAAAGAAAGAAATAGCGATATTTTCACTATTCGTATCCGTCGCATCCGTGGTGGCGTTTCCCATCCTCGCACCATGCCCACCGGATGCTGCTACTCCTGCTCCTGTTCTGCGTACCCGACCCGCTGCTCCCGCTCCGCTGCCCGCCCCGCCCAATGATGCTGACAAGTGCCGTCAATGAAACAAGAAGCGTCATGCCCTGACACGGAAGCCCTTCGGCCTTGCCTTCTGCTACAACTGTGTGAAAGCCCTAGTTTGATTTTGGATAATTGATGAAACCTAGAGACTAATCATTATGCTAAGTGGGTAGACATAAAATGATAAGTCTCATACCAAGTAATGGAGCTAGATGATGGTCATGGTGATGGAGGTGATCAAAAGATGATTAAGTGCTTCACATTTAGAAAAGAAGAAAGAGAAAAACAAAACCCGATGAAAATCAAGGCAAATGTATTGCTAGGGTTTTAATTTTAGTGATCAAGACACCATAGAGGGTGTGATCGCGTTTAGGATCGATAGCCGTACTATAAAGAGAGAAATTCTTTGGCTTAACGGTTTATCGAGTGCCACTAACACACGTGCACACAAAGTTCTACACTTTGTGGTTAGCAAGTTGGAAGCAAAGGTGAAGCGGTCGCGGTCTTAGAAAAAGAATAGGAGGAGTTGGGGAAGGACCGGACGCAGGTCATAGGGTGGACCTGCACGTCTGGTACCTAACCCTAGCCTTCGGGCTGTGACGCAGAGGCGACCGGACGCTAGACCTGACGCAGTCGGCGCATCCGGTCAGCGGTTCTAGAGAGGGTGCAGCGCAGCGTGGCGATCGGAGCAGGAGTCGTCACGCGACCGAACGCGCAATGGCCGCATCAGGTCATGCCTGACGTATGCTGGCGTCAGCACCGAGAGCGCGCAGTGAAGAACGTTGTGCTGACCGGACTCACCGGCGCGTCCGGTCATCCCTGACCTGGCGCGTCCGGTCACCGTTTTGCAGCTCTAGACCTTTACTGGGCTCGACCGGACGCCACGTGTTGGTGAGTCTGGTCACTTTGAGTTGCGAGTCCGGTCATGACTTGAGACTCGAGCGACTGAGAGATGACCATTGGAATCGAACGTGTAGGATTCAAACGGGGACGCGTGGCAGGAATCCGTCGATCGGACGCAGGGGCAACGTCCGGTGGGTGCGTCCGGTCGTGCCTGCGTAGGGCCAACGGCTCTTTGAGCACTTGGGCTCTATTTAAAGGGTTGGCTGGCTTGGGGCTCACACTCTTGGCACTTTGACATACTTGACATCCTTGTGAGCCTAAGCAAACACCTCCCACTCATCTCCATCCTTGATTCATCTTCAAAGTGAGATTGAGAGTGATTCCAAGTGCTTTTGCTTGAGTGATTGCATCTAGTGGCACTTGGGGATTGTTTGAGCCGCGGATTCTCGTTACTCTTAGTGGTTGCCGCCACCTAGACGGTTTGGAGCAGTGGAGGAGTCATGGCAAGAGTTGGTGATTGTTCTTGGCCACCTCCCGATGATTGTGAAGGGTTTTTGTGCCTTCCCTGGCGGAACGCCAGAGGCAACTCTAATACATTGTGTATGTCATTGAGTTACCTCACTTGTGGGTCAGTTCTTGCGGTATCCACGGGTTGGACGAGGTTCGTGCTATAACTCTTAGCCGCCGAACCACAAAGTGTTGGTCGACATAACGGGGACTAGCGTACCGGCAAGTACGTGAACCTCAGGAGAAAAATCTTGTGTTCATCTTGTGTATGATTGGATTTCTCCCGGTGATTGGTCATCATATATTGTGATTGGTTCATCCTCGACGCGGCGGTATAAAGATCACATATCTCTCTTTTACGTTTCCGCAAACTAGTTATAACAAGCTCTTTAGAGTAATTAGTTTTGAGAGCTTGTCTTATCTTTTTTAGTACAGCTTCTCACCTAGTGGAGCTCTTTAGTGTAGCTAGCTTTTGAGAGCTCGTAGTGACATAACTCTTGATTGTCATAGTGATTATTGTGACTAGAATTGTTGGATAGGTGACTTGCATTCCTTGTAGAGCTAGAGAAAAATAATATTTCACCTTTTGTTATACTAACTCTTTTGCTCTATTGAGCTTGTATAATTTTTAAATAGGTTATTTACCCCCCTCTAGCCATATTAGGACTTTTCGCTATGTCACATCAGTACCCCGATGCAGATGATAGAGGAGGTCGCACCGGAATACGATGCATGTTGCAAGTGTACAATTCAAATGTTTTATAGGTATGTTGCAAGTGTTTCATACGGATGTTGCAAAAGTAGATCGAGATGTTGTATATGTTGTAATGGTTGTACACGTATGTTGCAAGTGTCTATCCCCAATGTTTAGCTTCTTTTGCAGATGTATGTTGCAAGTGTGTTTATCTGGAGGTTGTATATGTTATACACATATGTTACAAGTGTTTTATCTGGAAGTTACGTATGTTTGCAATGAATTTTCAAGTATTTTTTTGTAAGTGTTTCATACGCATGTTTCAAGTGTTTCATCTGTCTTCTTTTGTATGTTGCAAGTGTTACATCTGGATGTTTTAAAAGTAGATCGGGATGTTGGACATGTTGCAATGGTGTTTCAAGCGTATGTCCCAAATGTTTGATCTGTTTTTAGACGTATTTTACAAATATTTTATCTTAATGTTGCACAAGTTGTAAGTAGGGTCCACTTACCGCAGCCACCTACTTATAGTTGTTGGGCCTGTGCATGCGTGTAGAACGGAGAGGGCGTGAGCGGCAGGCGTGTGAAACGGAGCGAGCGCATATTGAGATGCGGCCTCGCGTAGGCGCACGTATGCATGGGAAACAAAGCGGCGCGGAGGGATTATGTATATTTTCTTCTGCTACGAAAAATCTGATACTCCTATTGTATTAGCTTTTTATTATATCCTACCAAACTTTCGTCAAATTGATGAGATTTTTGTCAGAAATGATTGGGGGCAAAAGGTTGCTTTCATCCACCAAATCAGTGCTCTTATTTCAGAGAGTCCCATTCCCAGCCTGTTTGCTTGAGCTTTCAGCCGCTTATTTTCAGCTAACCAGCAGTATTTTTCTCTCACAGCAAATTAGCCGACCATACTTTGAGCCGCTCATAATCTGCTGGTCGATTTCGTGTCAACACTCAACACAAGTGACACCTGACTGGTCCCGACTCCCAAATGAAAATCATAGCCTGGCCTAAACCTTCGGTTTCATCTCATTGACACTCAAATAGAGTGTGCTTAACAAATAGCATCAGATGGTTAATCCACAACAGCACCACGCCACAACCACAACGCGGCACAGTCGCCCCACGGATCATCGATCACCTCGTCACGTACGCGACGAGCTCGTCCAGGTCCCGCCTGGACGACCCGCCCTCGGCCACGGCGCCGCGGACGGCCTCCCCGAGCGCCGCCGCCTGCCGCCGGATCTCCGCGCCTTCGTCGGAGTCCATGACCCTGTCGATGGCGTCGCGGATCGCGGCTGCGGGGGTCACGTCGTGGCGCCGCTCCCAGGGGCGCACGAGCACGCCGGCGCGGAGGTACTTGCACACCAGCTCGGCGTCCCAGGGCTGGTCGCTGTGCATGGGCCACGCCAGGATGGGCTTCCCGTGGCTTAGGCTCTCCACGGTGGAGTTCCAGCCGCAGTGGCTCATGAACGCCGCCGTGGCGCCGTGCGCCAGGATCTCCAGCTGCGGCGCCCACCCGGTGACCACCACGCCAGCGCAGGGGGCGTCGGGGCCGAGCTCGGACGCCGCGGCGGCGCGGAGGGTCTCGGCCGCGGCATCCCCGTCCCCGCCGCGCAGGTCCGCGCGGTCGGCGTCGCGCAGCACCCACACGAAGCGCGCCCCGCTGTCCCGCAGCGCGGCGGCTAGCTCGCGCACCTGCTCTAGGCGCAGCGACGACGTCGTGCCGAACGAGACGTACAGCACCGATGACGGCGGCTGCGCGTCCAGCCAGTCCAGGCACTCGTGCCGCGGGTTCCCAGTCCCGCTCCCGCTGCTCGCGCCGGCGCCGGGGAGGGGGAGGAGCACCGGGCTGAGAGGCCCGACGGCGAACAGCCTTTGGCCGTCGGAGGACGGGATCCCCTGGAGCGCGTCGAGGAAGTCGCCCTCGAGCGCGCGGCAGGTGTTGACGACCATCCCAGCGCCGGGCGCGCGCCGGCGCTCCTGCCCCATCCGCCTGGCGAGCGCGACGAACTCCGGGGTGGCGCAGGCGTCGGGCGGGTGGAACACGAGGCCGTGGCGGCGCAGCAGGGCGTGTTCCTGGTCCGCCCACCCGACGTTGTAGGAGGCGGCGAGGCAGTGCACGCCGAGCGCCTCGGCGTTGGGCAAGCGCGCGGCCTCGGCCGCTGCGAACGCCGCCATGCGGTCGTGGAGGACGACGACGCGGCGGTGGGTCGCGACGAGCTCCGCCAGGAGTGCGGCCAGCGGGGCCCCCGCGCCGGCGCAGTAGGCCTCGAAGAGCGGCTGCATGTGCGCCGGGAACGGCGAGGACGGGTCCGGGGCGGGGGACTCGTGCGCGGGCACGTCCAGCGCGCGGAAGCTCACCGCCGCGGGGAGGGTGCCATCCCAGCCGTGCAGGCGCGCGCGGGCCTCCCGGAGGTGCGGCTCCGGCGCGGCGAAGTGGACGGGGAGCCCCCGCGACGCGAGGAGCAGGGATAGGTGTAGCAGCTGGTTCAGGTGGCCCTGCGCAGGGAACGGCACCGTCACGATGGCCACGGCGGCGGATTCCATTTCCATCGCCGGGCTGGGGTGCGGCCTTTGGCTTGGACTGGATGTGATTGTGATGTGAGAGCTGAAAGCCTGAACCTGACCCCGGGAGGAAGGTCGCGGCGCCGGCGAGGGTGCTCCAAACCTTTACGATTTTAAGATTGAGAAAAAAGTTTTGCCATTGCCAGCCCAGCTCCACTGACGTGTGATGAAGAAACTGAAGAGGAAGGAGCTCGGCCGTTTCGTGGCAAGATTCCGCGTCAAATCCACGTTCGGATTCGGGAGCAATCAATTGTTGTTCTTTTTGACAAACAGTGACGACTCTCTACGCACGATGGTTGCTCCTTTCATATGTTGTTGGCCATCAAGCGTGGCGAGTAGATGGAAGATCTCCCAGGCAACAGCTCTTGGCATACACTCTGAAGAATCTTTCGTGTATAACAAAGGTTTCATTCTTTATGGAGAGTCTGGTCGCTTGGTCAGTTGCGACTGTCAGATTAATGCTCAGATGAGTAGATGACGACCTCTTCCCAAATCTGAAGAGATATTTCTGATTTGTTTAGTTAAGATCAATCAACGTGCTATCTGCAACCATGCATTTCGTGTCTGAATCACCAGCTTCAACAAATCAATTTACCTTGCCGTCTGGTGCAGTTAATTTTGATAAATCACTTCCGCACTGAGCCTTCAACATGCAGGTGAGCATTTGTCCACTGTCTCCACTCTCCAATATTGCAGTAACGTTTGCCCTTGCAAGTTATCCAAAAGACAATAACAAAAAGTCCTTGCTAGAAGCATGTTAAAACCAGTCCATTTACTTTCCAATTTCCATTTTCAGACAGATCCATCTTTCCTTCTTTTTTTTTTCTTTTCATTTCAAACTGAGTCAAATCAGTTTTTTTTCCCGAGCGGTTCGGCTGGCTCATGAAAAACGATGATTACATTTGGTTGCCCAACTTGGCTAGAGGTTGCTTACCTTAGTTTTATCGGACTTGCTAGTACCCGGATGTCCGATCTAGAGCTAGCGTCGGACGGTACCCGTGCGCAAGATCGGATTTGCGACCGAGTGCCCTAGTAGCGGACCCGTTCTGCCCCGGACGTCCCCCGCGCCACCAGCCGCTTTTCCACGTGCATTCCATGTGCAACACTCAATCTACTTTTGAAACATACCGATGCAACATTTGCAACATACAAAAGAAGATAAATGAAACACTTGAAACATACGTTTGAAACACTTGTAAAAACACTTGAAATTATTGTAAACATACACAACATCTAGATAAAACACTTGCAACATATTTGTGAAACATATGCAACATCCAGATAACACATAATTACAATATACGTTTGAAAAACAGATGAAATATTGGAAACAAGCGCTTGCAACATACGTGTACAAACCATTGCAACATATGCAACATCTGGTCTACTTTTATAATATCCATCAGAAACATATGCAACGTATCTCTGAAACATCTGAAACACTTGAAACATACACATTCAACGCAACATCTCCTTACTTCTTGGGAGAATGGAGACTCGTCGACGCGGAGCTCGATGCCGCAGAGTGGCGCAAGAGGGGGGGGTGCCAGCGGACGGGCGGATGCAGTGCCTGGGTGAGCAGCCCCAACGCTAGGAAAAGGCGAGCGGTGGGAGGGCAGCGCGGTGGAATGACGAGCGCTCGATAAACTGCAGTGGAGAGGGTGGAAGGTGAGCGATGGCGCTCTGGTGCAGGTGCAGTGCAGAGAGGGGACGCGCGGCCGGCCGGGCGGGTGGAGGGTGTAGTGGAGCGCAGCCGCGGTGGAGCACACCGCGCTGGCGCGGGGAACACGCGGCGAGTGACAATGACGTTTCTGGAGACTGCTAAAGACGACAGCTGAACTGAACTAATAGAGCTGAGACGAACGTGGACATTCTAGTTGGGCCATTCAGACCGTCGTGACCCACGATAACAGAAGCGTCCGACCATCCGGACGTCAGTTTTTATATTTCTCGTGGTGAGTATACTCTATGACCTCTTTTAACTCTCTTGATCTGTGAACAGGGGAATAGGAAAATCATTCACCACTCGCCAGTCACGAGGGACCAGGCAAATAACGATTGTCTCAGTCAGTCTACCATCGTCCAACTCCATCATCATCAAACGGAGAAAGAAAAGGCCGACTTTTTTTTTTCCCTTCAATTTTCACCAAGCTGGGGTTGGGACACGAGTCGCGCCGTAGCCCAGAACCAGAGGGCCGGCTTGCCTTGCCAGAACCACATCCTCTCGTCTCCCCTCCCCTCCCCTCCCCTCGAAAGCAACCTCGCCCGCTTCATTCCCTTCCTCCTGAGCCTGAGCAGCTTCGCGATAAGACTATAAATCCAACGGCTCTCGCGATAAGCCAATCCTCTCCCTTCCCAGGGCCGTAGCGGCGACTGACTGGGGGCGGGCGAGGCATTCCTCCCACTGCGCTTCGCCGGCGACGGCGACGAACAGGTGCGCCGCCCCCCTTTCCTTTCCGTTACTGCCGTACGAGGCTGGGCTGGGCGACGGGCGACGCCGGGCCGGGGCCGTGCGGGGGTGGCGCCGGCGGGCGACGGCAGGACGTTTCCTGTAGGCAGCGTGAGAGGTTTTGTCTGTTGCTTGGTTGGGTAGCCATGTACATTTCGTCGGGAGTCCTATTTGGCTCCAATATCAGACCACGCTCATGTTCAGAATTGCCAGCTTTCATTTGTAGTAAGTGCTGTGTCATCAAACTTTCTAGGGCCTAGGGGTGAGGTGTAGATTGGCTTCAGTTTTCGCTTTGCCTGTATGAACATATAAGCCACTTCTCCCCGAACCTGAGAACAGAACAAGCTCTTCTTATGCTTAAATTTCCATGCACTTTCCAATTTTCACTTGGTAGGATTACTTGCTTTCGTGCAATTGCTGTAGGTGGAATGCCCACCCACAACATGATGGTATTAAGAAGGACCTCCTTGCTTTATTTTCTCTAATTACTTGCCTGATTGCCTCTGCTGCACAGGGTTCTGAAGAGATCAAGATTCTGGATACCTCATTCCCTTGATTCAGAATGACTCCAGTGAGTCATTGCTCCGTTGGCAATATCAGCCTGTTTCACATCGGAAGCTTCAGGACCAGCCGAGAAATCAAAATTAGAAGATTCCAGGGCACAGCGAGGTATTCAAGAGTAGCATCACCGTCGCCCCGGAGACCGCTGCAGCCACAGACAGCGTTCCACCTGATCAGTATCTACAAGAGAAGAAGCTGGTCCTCTGCCCAGAGGCCAAGAACCTTGTCCGCGGCGACCGTGGGGACTGATGTCACGGTGCAGGATCAAAATCCAGAAACTTCAGATGAAAACTCTGAGGCTGCACCTGACGCCGTTGAAGCGAGCGAGCAGGCCGAGGCTAGCACGGAACAAGCTTCTTCTCCTCACAAGTTGGGACGCAACATTCGGAAGAGCGAGATGCCACCACTGAATGAGGAGGATCTAGTTCCTGGCGCGTCTTTTACTGGGAAGGTGATGTCTATCAAGCCATTTGGAGTTTTCGTTGACATTGGGGCATACACAGAAGGCCTTGTTCATATCTCTAGAGTAAGTGATGGGTTTGTAAAAGATATATCTTCCCTCTTCACTGTTGGACAAGAGGTGTCAGTCAGGTTGCTTGAAGCAAATGAGGAAACAAAGCGTATCTCTCTGACAATGAGGGAAGGTGATGACTACGTCAAGCCTAAAAAGGAAACACCTAAGGCTGCAAACGGTGGGCGCAGTGCCACCGCAACTCCAAGGCAAACAAGGGAAAGGCAGGAAGCCAAGGAGACAGTCGAGTCAAAATATGTACCAGGGCAGTCTCTGAATGGCACTGTGAAAAGTACGACGAGAGCAGGGACATTTGTGACATTGCCTGATGGGAGTGAAGGATTCCTTCCCAGAGAAGAGGAAGCATTGGCATTGTTTACCCTTATTGGACAATCTGCAATGGAAATTGGTAAACAGATAAGGGTTAAAGTACTGAATGTAGCACAAGGTCAGGCCACTTTGACGATGAAAGGGGTGGAAGATGATGAAGACGATCTGAAGACGCTAAACATGGAGCTTAAGCGGGACTGGTCCAGAGGGACCAATGCGTTCGAGTTGGCTTTCCGTAGGAACAAGGAGATCTCTGCATTCTTGGATCAGAGGGAAAAGACAAAAGTGCCAGAAGTACAAGCAGCTGCTGAGGAAAGTAGCGAAGACTTGAGCTCTGTGTCAGAAGTAGCAACTGATGTTTCTGCTCCTCTATCTGATGCCTCTTCTCAGGTGGGAATCGAGGATTCTACTTCTGTGGCAACTGCTGCTGAGGACCAAACTGTACAATCTGAAAGCTCACCTGTAATTAGTGTTGAACTGTCCTCCAACGGGGTCCCAGATAGCACTAGTGTGTCTTCAGTTTCAGAAACTGCAGAGAAATCTGCTGAACCTGAAGAATCTTCAGCAGTTGAAGAGGTCCTTGTAACTGCAAGTAGCGAGGTGGAGAAAGAACCAGGTGCTGCTGCTGCGGGAGTCGCACAAACAAGCACCACGACAGGTCTGTAGTAATTTTATCAGTGAGTCAGTGATGGTATCCCCTAAAGGCTTTGACATGCAATATTCTGATAAGCCACGCCTTACCTGCGAAAGCCTCTTGAAGAAGCAACACTGCCTAATTAGAATAGAATAGGGGGTGCTATAATAGATTACAAGAAAACTGTTCAAGCTACTGTTTTTTTCCAGTTACTCATTTTAATTTTTTGCTACATGTGTTTCACACATTGGTACCAATCCTTGAGTTCTGCCCCTGGTAGCCAAAAGGGTTGATCTGGTTGTTATTTTTCATCTCACCTTCTAATGTATTCTGTAGATCAATCATTTCTCCACATTTGCAAATATTTTTTTTCTTTGATTTATGTTTCTTGTGACATGTCAGCTGCATAGTTTTGCTCATACTACTTTTATAAGACAAAAAATGTTACTTGTCTGCTGATGCTTTAAATGGAGACAAGACTGACTTCATGATGGTATATGAAGTCCTATAGCTTGGCCAACCACTGTGTTTCTTGAAATAAGTAATTGCTCGGTTCAAAATTTTATCTGTCAATTTTTGTTAATTGGACAATGTAACCCTGAAACATAATTTTGTAACTTGTCTATTGAATTTGTGCCAATTAAGATGCATCTTGATTTTTCATTTCTTATAATTACTCCATTCTCCTTTGTGGACATGCTGTACCCTGCATTTTCCTTAGCAAAAGTTCACCGCATATTGCAATTTGTTGACAAACCATTGCTGAGACAGCACAAGGAAGATTTTGATCATCTTTTCTGCACTTGAGCAGCCACTATTTCTCCTGCCCTTGTCAAGCAATTGCGTGAGGCAACTGGAGCAGGCATGATGGACTGCAAAAAGGCTCTTGCTGAAACGGCGGGTGACATTGATAAAGCTCAAGAATTCCTACGAAAGAAAGGGTTGGCGGCTGCTGACAAGAGGGCCGGCAGAGCAACAGCCGAGGGAAGAATTGGCTCTTACATACATGACAGCAGAATCGGGGTCCTTATTGAAGTGAATTGTGAGACTGACTTTGTGTCCCGAGGCGACATCTTCAAAGAGTTAGTTGATGATCTTGCCATGCAAGTTGCTGCCTGCCCTCAAGTACAGTACATCTCTATTGATGACGTCCCTGAGGAGTTTGTGAAGAAGGAGACCGAGCTGGAGATGCAGAGGGAAGACCTTTTGTCAAAGCCTGAGCAGATCCGGGCTAAGATCGTTGAAGGGCGTGTAAAGAAGAGGCTCGGAGAATTTGCATTGTTTGAACAGCCATTCATCAAGAATGACAAGGTCACAATAAGTGAGTGGCTGAAGCAAACTATAGCTACAACCGGAGAGAATATGAAGGTCAAGAGATTTGCCCGATACAACCTAGGTGAAGGGTTGGAGAAGAAAAGCCAAGATTTTGCTGCTGAAGTTGCAGCCCAGACAGTAGTGAAGGCGCCGCCATCTGCTCCTCCGAAGGATGACAAGCCTGCTGAAACAACAGAACCCGCTGAGAAGTAATCTCCCTCCTCATGCTTCTTCATTCCTGTGTGCTCATGTTTAGGAGTGTGTGCACAAGATGTGCATCGGTGTGTGTTTAGGTGTTTCTCACTGAAAACTATACTGTTATGCCTCTTAGAGACAACACCGCTTACATTTGACACACATGTTTCCAGGAAGCCGGCTGTTGCAGTTTCAGCTTCATTGGTAAAGCAACTCCGAGACGAAACCGGTGCTGGTATGATGGACTGCAAGAAAGCTCTGGCTGAGTCTGATGGTGACCTTCAGAAGGCTCAGGAGTTCCTCAGGAAGAAGGGCCTCTCATCTGCAGACAAGAAATCATCTCGGCTAGCCGCTGAAGGACTGGTTGGCTCCTACATCCACGACAACCGCATCGGATGCATGATCGAGGTCAACTCCGAGACTGACTTTGTGGCTCGCAACGAGAAGTTCAAGGAGCTTGTGAACGACCTTGCGATGCAAGTGGTGGCATGCCCACAGGTTGACTATGTCTCAGTGGAGGACATCCCAGAGAGCATCATCAGCAAAGAGAAGGAGATTGAGATGCAGAGGGACGACCTGCAGTCCAAACCCGAGAACATCAGGGAGAAGATCGTCGAAGGGCGGATAGCAAAGAGGCTCGGAGTAATGGCCCTCCTGGAGCAGCCCTATATCAAGGATGACAGCAAGACAGTGAAGGATCTTGTGAAGGAGATGATCGCCTCGCTTGGGGAGAACATCAAGGTGCGGAGGTTTGTCCGGTACACCCTGGGTGAGAACTGAGAGGTGTTAGGCGGTGATCTCCGTCAGCGTCACAGTCCTGACATGACAAGTTGGGCACATTTTGGTTCAAGGAGGTGCATAGCTGTTGTTAGTCTGTACTCAGTTCCATCTGTAATTCCGTATCACCTGTTACTGCTGTTCCTGGTTCAAAAGAGTGAACTTTAGTACTTTGTAGATGATAAGAGGGGTCAGTATATCCATCAAAGCATTTACACATTACGGCAATTTGATTTTTGTATCTTTTCCTGTGCTTCGTTTCAAATTTCCTTGCAATCCTTTATTTTACAACAGATGAGGTTCTCTTTGTACCAGATGTCTGGAGTGAGTCAGTGGGCTGTGCCTGTGCATGCATCGGTTATACTGTTTAGCAACTTGCAATGTACTGTAAATGCTGAATTCTGCTTTTCTCAATCATGTTGCCCTTGCTGACCTTTGTTGTGCTCCTCGTTCTGAAATAGGCCTAGTTTTATGTCAGGATATTACGTTTTGTTCAGGCATCGAGCATTTCTGAATATTTCTGGAGAGGGTCGATGCGCCTTCTTCAAAACATTATTGAATTGTTGTTTGTTCTTGGCCAATGTCAAAGTCTTGCTCCTGTGGTTCCATGAAGGCCACGTCATCGTCAGCAGACAGTGACGTGCAGGCAGATTACTTCTTCCCGGCGTGCCACCGAGGAGTCTGAGTATTCTGGAATCATGTTTTTCAATGTTATGGATTCAGTTCAAATTTGTAACGACTGTTTTGGTCAAAATGCAAACCGAGCCTCGTTCAATTTCAGTCAAATTTCTTCGCTTGAAAAGCTAGAACGAGTGTGACTGCATAATTGTGCGATTTTGTACCTACCGCACACACAAAAAAAAAAGGTCAAACTTCTCTTCCAAAGCTGTTCTGCCGTGATGTCTTCGAGGGTGAGACGGGTCTAGCAGTATTCACAAACAATTCATCAGCTCAAATTCAAACTGGTACAAGGATTTGGATGGATTTCTATCCAAAAACACAGCTATCGATCGCCCTGAGCCCCTGATACTGACTGAACCGAAGGCGGTCTTCAGCAAACTGACAAGCAAGAGCAATCATTCGTAGAAGACAGGCACAGGGCGAAGCAAGAGGAGAAGCCGCCGCCATGGACACTGAGACTGAGAGGAAGGCGGCGGCGGTCGAGGAGATGAGGGAGTGGTGCGTCGCTCTCCCCAAGGTGGAGCTCCACGCCCACCTCAACGGCTCCGTCCGCAACTCCACCCTCCTGTCAGTGCTCCGCTCCGCCCCGCCCCGCCCCCACCCATCTCCCCTTTCATCTCATCCCTCTCCTCCCGGTTCTTGATTTTTACCTCTTCGGTAAGGGTAGCTTAGCTAGAGTAGCGCCAATCCATGACTTTTGTATGCTTGGGCAACATCTGTTCCATGACAATTGTGATTTTGTGGCAAAGGTTTGGGAGAGGAACTTGCTAGGAAATTTGCGGCTCGAATCTGACCTTGTTTACCAGCAAACAAATCCTGGTTTGCTTGCAAACTGTAAGATTGTAGGTACTGTTTTTTTTAGGAAGCAGGGCATATACAGTAGCAGTGTGCAGACATGTGGACTCGTTGCATTATATTAGCGTGAGTGCTTATGTAGGTGAGAATCTTTGCCTGTTTTGACAAAAGGAAATTTCTGATGGAGCTTTTTCACAAATCACAGATGACTTGACCTCCTTGAAAATGACCTTATTAGTTATTACTTATATGAGATAATTGAAGAGATCTTTTACAATGGTTAGAAAAGTACCATGGTACCTCTAGATACTTTCACCTTTTTCTATTATCTAAGTAATTAATTGAGAAATATATTATAGTGGGTATTTTAGTAAGGGTGTGCTCTAGGTCTATCATGCGGTTGATTGCATCACGTTCTTCTTGCAATTTTCGGTCCAAGTTGTAACGCTCCTCTACGCCTTCCGGTCCATCTCATCACGCTCGTGCTTAGCACGCTGTTGATGCAACACCCGGGCCATGTTCTCACGGTCCTCTCTATGTATCTTGTCCATCTCAACACGCTGCAGGTGGATCTTACGATCCATATCACCACGTTGCTGCTGCAGGGTCCGATCTTCCTCCGCTCGCTCTTGAGCTATCTTTCCGTCCATGACCTGACGTGCTTGCATTGATTGGTTTACAGTAAAGCCTGTAATATTCACTCATATTCACTTGTTTACTGTAAATCCTAAAAGACTGCAGAAGAAAATGCAAACGTATGACCAATTTTTTTTCCTAAAAATCCTAAACAATGATGTTGATTCGTTTATGTATCAACACAATGCCTACATATCTTGGATTCACTCGTTTACAGGACCGATCAAATTATGTACTCAAAGCAAGGTGAGTAAGGCCCAAAGAGGATCACCGCCTGGAAGAAGAGGATTGGCGACGTGTGCGGAGGGCGGAAGAGCTGGGCGGCGTCGGTGCAAAGCGCAGACGTGCGAGATGGGCAGCCGTAACCTAGTTCTCTCGGCTGCACATCTTTATATCTGCGACATAAGTGGGCCAGGCCATTGGAAATGACCGATTTACCCTTATTCTAAAATAAAATATAAAATATAAAATAGATCTTGCTCTCTATATTTTGGTACTGGCCTCATCTAATTTGGTACTATACTACTATCCTCACCTATTTGGTACCTCCAGGTACTTTCAGTTGGGTACCTCCTATTTTTTCACCATCCGATCTGGCCCAGTGGATGGCTCATGTTTTGTCCAACCATTGTAAAATTTCTCAATTGAAGATAGGTCTCAAACTTGCCTGTCGTTTGGTTCGAGTAATGATATGTACCATATGTTACATGGTTGGCTAGTTCAACTAAGCTACTATATGTTTATTACGGAGATGTTCTGTTTCCCTTTTTTGCTATTTCTTTTACAAAATGTTCAGATCCTTTAGTGAGTGCAATGCTAGTTAACAGGTTAGTCCTTTTTTGTTTGAATATGTAATTCTAGGCTCTAGCTATTTATATTTGGACTAAACAGCTTACATACCATGTAAAACACCTATGCTTATTTTCTGGAGAATATATTGGCAGTATTCCGCTTAGCATATTATAAGTTTTACCAATGCTATCTCCTGCTTGGACAACATATCATTATTATTGGCATAGAAAGTTGACCTTTCTAGTGGTAAATTTGAACAGAGAACTTGCAAAACAGCTAGGTGACAAAGGAGTCATTGTCTTCGAAGATGTTAAGGATGTGATCATGAAGAGTTAGTGTCTGATTCCCTTGAAATTGTCAAAACTATTATATGGATTCTTGTGTGTGTGTGTGTGAGGCTTCTAAAGTGTGTCTTTAAATGTTAAACAGGTGATAGGTCTCTTCCAGAGTGTTTCAAGCTTTTTGATCTGTTTCATATACTTACAACTGACCATGATACAGTAACAAGGATCGCTAAGGAGGTATCTGCCATTATAATTAGAAGGTTGCATTTTTTTAATATACTGTTGTACACTCAATTAGCTTAGTAAATTAACCAGACAAAATTAACAGGTTGTGGAAGATTTTGCTGCAGAGAATGTTGTATATTTGGAAATAAGAACGACACCTAAGGTGCTACTATTTGTTTTTTCTTTTGCGTATTTTGTGCAATTTTCTAAGCAATACAGCAATATTGTGACTGGCTTTTATGTTTTTTCTTTTGCTCACATATCGTCCAGAACAATGAAGCAAAAGGGATGACCAAGAGGTCTTACATGGATGCTGTTATTAAAGGTCTGAAAGAAGTTGAAGCTGTTGATGTCGCGTTATTTGATTCTAGTTTCAGAACAAATGAAACATTAAATTCTAAGCTGTTAGATGGTGACACAAAGAAAAAGAAGATATATGTTAGGCTCCTTCTTAGTATTGATCGCCGTGAGACAACTTCGGCTGCATTGGATACCGTATGTTAATATTTTTCACACTAACCAATATTCTGGACTAATAGGCGGGCACCTATTGAGAATCTGCACAAATAATTTATTTCCCTTGGTCAGGTTAATTTAGCCATGGAAATGAAGGACCAAGGTGTCATAGGCATTGATCTTTCTGGCAATCCAGTTGTGGGGGAATGGTAAAAAGCATTTTTCATCTGGCTTGAACTAGGTGGAAAAAAGCTAAATATCTATGTGCTTATAATCCTCGGCATTTGCAATATTTTATGTAGGGAAACATACTTGCCTGCCCTACAACATGCTAAAAATCTGGGAATCCCCATTACAATTCACTGTGGAGAGGTCTGGGAACACATGCCATCAACTTCGAAACCACTCTTTCCTTATAGATCTTTATTTGGTTGCAGCAACATTTGTAAATCTTGCTCTATACTATTTGACCAACAAAGCAAAGCTTACTGACAATAGGTAGCAAACCGGAAGGAAATCCAAGCAGTGCTGGACTTCTGCCCTCAGAGGCTGGGTCATGTATGCTGTCTGAATGATGTAGAATGGAAGAAGCTCAAGGCTCTTATGATTCCGGTAAACTTATTTTGTACCCATTACATGTCTATGGTCAATTAGGTGTGACTTGTAACTATGCTTAACTCAAAAGACAAAATGCAGGTTGAGATATGTTTAACTTCAAATGTTATGACAGGAGGTGCCCCTTCCATAGAGCTTCATCACTTTGGTTGGTCTCTAAACATACAGAACTCAAAAGTTCATATCAAGAATCATCATCTTCTTAGCACAAAATTTGCCATACTGAATTTGTGCAGCTGACCTCTATAATGCAAAGCACCCTCTGTCCCTGTGTACAGATGATTCTGGCCTGTTCTCAACAAGCCTCTCAAATGAGTATTACCTCGTTGCAACGACTTTCGGTATGTCCTCTACTTGCAAATAAGGATCTTCGTTTCTCATTCAGACCTGACTGGCATGCACTCTTTTGGCAGGTCTCAGCAAATCCGAGCTGTTTCAGCTATCCCAGGATGCAGTGCAGTTTATTTTTGCTGATGATGTGGTGAAGAAGTCTCTGAAGGAGGTGTTCAAGCATGCTGAAAAGAGACTGCTCGTGTGGGATGAATTTGCTGCACCAAGCTAATGTGTGCGCCCGTTATTAGATCAGTATGTATCAACCCAACTGTATGATTTATGGCGCAAAGAAATGTACTGGTTGTTTAACTTCTCGTTTATGTACCCGTTTTCAAGATCTTATTAGAAGAATCATAGTAATGATGATTATTAACGTAAAGTTTCCATACGTTTCTTTGCTGTTTGCTGTATAAAAGGAAACTTGGAGTCCTCGATGGGCCGGCCGACTTGTACATCTCATTTTTCGGTGCAAAGACCGATATGATATGACCCTGGATAAATAGCGATCTACCTGCACAGAATTAGATTTGAACATTTCATGCCTCCTGACGTCTTTGCAGAACCATTGATCGTTTTACTATTTATTTACTCATTTTTACAGAGCTATGCCTATAGTGCCCCCAATTTTTTTTTTCATTATGAGAACTCCGCTGATTTGTTGATATATCCAAGCAGTAAGCTAAGCACAGCACCTTCATGTGTTGGTTACTCACACAAAGCACTATAACTCAGCTGATTAGTTAACAGTTGAACGTGTTCATCAGATAGCACTATCCACAGTAACTCTGCTAGCATGTACACTTTGAATCACCTCCACAAATTGATGTGAAGGATAAGAGCGGACTGCAACGAAAAGGAAATAAAAGATCATATCTGAAGTTCTGGGCTTAATTGTAGGCGCCCACGGAGATCAACCAGACTGCAACTATGATGCAAGCCCGGCATCGCACAGAGCTTAAAAGGAGAAAAAAGAACTAGACAACCTGCGGCGCTCATCGAAATCTTCAAAGAAAAGCCGAATCAGTTGGTCTTCTTTGACGAATCATCCTCAGAGGATGTAGCGTCATTACTGCTGTTATCTTTGTTGCTGTCACTGTTATTTTCAAGGCCAGGAACTACTGCTGTAGACGGTTCCACATTAGATAGCCGAGCTGCGCCTATAACTTGCTCTGGGAGCTCCTCATATGTGTTTGCCTGAAAGTACAAGTAATAGCATGTTAACAGCCAAAAGTGAGGACGTGGACAGGAAAAACCTCCTGGGTCGTTGGTAGTTTTTTTTTAATCCCAGCTAGAGTATACTTAAAAAGAGAGTGAATTGCATTCGCAGTCTTTAGAGAAAACAAAACCGTCAAGGTCACTTAAAAACAGAGTCCATCCATGTAGAGAAGAGACACCAACCTGTATTAGGAAAGCCATATCAACTACTAATGTTGTGACAACACCAAACACCAAGCCCAAAACTCCGTTTGCTACTGCAGAAGAACCAATGTCAGCGTCCACCTGCAAAACACTACACGCTCAGATGCATTGCCTTATTCACAAATGACATTTTTCGCATTTTTCATTCTCGAACATGCAGGAGAAGTGTGTATCATTATATTAATAAGTAGAGAAAAAGGTCCCATTACAAGCCATGCGGACACCAGAGTTAGACAATTTTCACTTCTATATCTGGCACTAACTGTAATAACCAGTCAAATTGTATTAGCCAAAACATATTATCTCAAGATAAATCTTTTTTTACACAAGACAAGGATGAAATCATAAGGGATGTGTTAGAAATATTTCAAGCACAACATTATTGGCCTCACCTCCAAATACCCAGGACTTCGTACATAGCTACAATCCAATGCCTTTCCCAACAAACAAGGGGAGCTGCCAACACTCTGCCGCACTATCCAAGAGCCCTGCAGTTTTATTTTTTTCCTTTTTTAAGTCAAAGTGAAGTGAAGGACACAAAACTGTTGTAACACCGTACATAGATATTGGGTGAAGAAAGACCTTTGGAACGGATGGTATGAGTTTCAGTCTGCTGTTGCGGAAGTCATCATCGCCATCAAAGAAGCGCTGCAGTAATGATCCCTTTTTCAAGGAACTTGTGACGAAATACATGACCATGCTATAGTGAGTTGATCCGGGAATCTACAAGACGGTGAATACACCAAAAAAATCAAACGGATGGATAAAGGTTCAAAACAGTTTTATAGAATAGTGACTTACCTGTAAGTTGACAATAAATGTATGCATCCCTTTCTCAGCAGCAACCTATAATAGAAGTAAAAGAAAGAGGCATGAATAAAAGGTAAAGTTTTTTTTTGCTGGTCCTAGCTTCTTGATAAAAGCAACGCCATCTACTATTATGTTGTAGCTGAATCATGATTATATTGAAATAGTGAAAATTTAAAGTTAAACAAATAATAGCTGCAATATAGGAATAATGGAAGCAATTAGGCTAGTGTTTTGGTTACCTGAGCAACACAATTTTTTTGCCTGCCAACATTATCCATACGCTTGGTGTCCTTATACCAATCAATGGCTGCAAGCTCCATTAGATAACTTGCAGCAGGTATCTGTAACTTGGATATTAGTGTGTTAAGATTCTTTATATTATCCAACATGCTTCACAAGCAATAAAATACAAACAGGAAGATTCAGACCTTTGATTTGTCATTTGGGAAATTCTTGCTACGAACTTTGAAAAGCTTGCTATCAGGTACTGTCCAACAGTTGCGACTTTTCTCATCCGGATCATGATGAAGGATTCCAGAAAAGCAAGATAAATCAATTTTTTCTGGAGGTTCATCTGTCATATTGAAAAAAAGTACTGCTGTTACTGAAAAAGTGAACACCTTCTCTAGAACTTGATGACAAGAGATATTAGAATGCAGGAATATAGAATAGAAAAGGGAAACAAACCCGTTTGTTTAGCTTCATTGTCAGATTTTTTAGGGCTTTCCTGTACATTGGTTTTGATCAGGGTTTAGTATCAAGTGAGGAAACATGCAAAATCTGTAGTAAGTTACGAATTCATGATGTTTTTGTTCATTGTTTGGTGTAGGATATTTGCACCTCTATATCAGCTTCAGGAACCTGATACTCCTCATCGTCATCCGATTCTTCATCAATCGTTCCCATGTTTTTATTTTCTACATGTTCTTGATCTGCTGGTTTAGTATTGGAGTCAATTTCTGTAAGCTTCTCATCCTTTTGTGCTGTATTCACATCAGCCATGCTCTCCATTGCAGGAATCCTTGGAGTTATATGGATATCATCTGTTTGGGAAAAAATATTCACGCAGCCCTGGGAGTAAGTGTAGATTAGAGCCATAAGGACCAGAAATGAATTGGTGAGACAACAAGGCTGAGTGGTCAGTTTAACAAATTTCATTCGTTCTTTCATACTAAATATAAAGCTGTTAATGGTTGTGTCATAAGAAAAACAGTATTTCAGTACCGGCAACACAGTTCAGTATCTGCAGCAAAGAATGATACTGAAAGGAAGTGGAGTAATTCAAGAACCATCCCTTCAGGTCAATCTGCATAAGGTGCTGAACCTGAGTCCGGGGTCTTCCATTGCGACACTTAAGAGGACAAATCTTGAATCCTCCACCTGAATTTTTAGAAATTTTAGGAAAACAAAAGAATATAAGTTGACAATTTTGTTTATACATGGAGTGGCTAGTAAAGGTAGATGCAGGACTTATTATGGGCCCGAGAAAATTACTTTCAATAAAAGCCCTTACAAATCCTCGTTGACGGCTGCAGTTTGGATGTTCTGTAGAACGAAATAATACAACTGCATGTGTAAACACACATTGTCAGAAAGAAGACACTAAAGAGAGTAAAGTGGGCTTGAATGATTATAGCTCAACAATTTACCATAACTTCCATCGTCATTACGTCGCCAATACCTAACATAACACAGATCCCGAGGCCATATCAACCTGCACGTTGTAGATGGAAGTTACATTTAGAATAATCAGAGGCAAAAGATTATGACAGGAACTTGTCAATCTATGAGAATTGTAGTTACCTTGGACACCAATGCAATTGCAACCTATGATATAGTACAGCAGTGTGACCATCAACCTCTTCAACTAAACTACCCTGGTGAAAGCTACAGTCCCACCTAAATAGCAAAGAAAGATCAACAAGGTTGATATTAAAACACTCCCTTCAGTTTCTTTTACAAGGCATTTTTTTCTCTCGGACATGCAGGAGAGCTGTGTGCCTGTGTTGCATCATTATATTAAGAAGGAAAATAAAGGGAAAGACTAGGTCGGCTATGTGCTTGATCTTGGCGAGGAATTGTGCGCCATCTAGGTGAAGTAGTCCGTGAGTAATCACCATGTGTAAACCGGCAGGGGAGGCCGCGCTTATTGTAAACCTCATCCTCCCATTGCGCGCCCGTGCGCGTTGTAAAAACTATTCTTCTTAAATACAAAGATACGCAAATCTTTTGCGTATTTGAGAACAAAAAAAGAGGGAAAGACCACTTACAAATTCACATACACACACACCACACACTTTAAACATAAGTAATTGTGTTTAAATATAAACTAATAACGTCAAACGCGTCACTGAAATTATATACTAATAAAGTACTTGTTGGTCAAAGGCTTGTCACTAAGAAATAGGCCTTACAATTTTGAACGGGGGGCATTTGTATTAGGGAAACCACTAAGTTAAAGGACCAGTTGCTTACTCGTATCTTGTTGCATCCATGCTCATCATCAGCCCAAAAATGGCTTCACATGTGGCTTCCACTACACCAACAGCCCTCATAGCTCGGCTACAGCTTCTTGCCTACATGACATGCAGTAGCATGCTGTCATCAGCTTTAGAGTTTCAGGTTGTACCCAGATTTATTTTGGAGAAGAAAAGGCACTACAATTGGAACATACAAGGTATTCAACTTCCAGAAGTTCTTCATAAATGCGCAACCCTGCCAATGCAAACCGGTAAGTGATCCCAACTTCAAACATCCTCCAAGGAAGGATTAATACATAAGGAAAGAAACACAGACTTGCCATTTTGGCATCGAAGTAGTCGCCAATTCTTCTTAGAATAGAGTTGAGTGGGGTCATTCTGACTGGACATACCAAAATCAGCATCTTTGGTCCAATCATGAATTGCATCGGGGGGACCTAACAACAGAAATGTTATGGTGAATTATGAACACAAATGTGGCAAATCAGTACACAACTTCACAAAGATCAGTTAGCATGACTTCTTACCATTCCCTATAGTTGTCCTGCGAACTAAAGTAGGCCGTTCCTCTTCGTCTTCAGCTCTACATTAATAATAAGTTTCTAGCTAATTCAGTAAAATGCCTTACACAAGATAATCGAAGACATGTAATGCCACTTACGCACTGTCACGGTCTGACAAGGAGAACTGCCCTCCAAGTTCCATGTCAAAATCCATTGTAGCAAATGCCTTATGGGTTTTAGCTGCAGAGTCTGGTTGCTGGAAGAAAAGAAAACGTTCTGCATTATATCATGTAAAATGTGTCCTTGATTTTGCAATGTTCATGCAAAACGAATTAAGATACAGTGCTGTCTAGCATCTGATTCAGCGGCTATTTAGTTTAATTAAGTTGCGAGTTTTCTGAAGACAGTGACCAACTGGTCAAGTACTTTTGACTCAGTGAGCTATGGGATCTAAGAAGCTCATATCACATTCTAGCACTGCGATTTACTGTGAAACATTACTGCCTACTATTTAATTACCAAAGTAATACGCAATCATCAACTTGTTAACCAACCTAAATAATATACGGAAAAGGGCATATGAAATCCAAGCTTTCTCAAGGCATGCTTGTAGCAATTGTGCCATAGCTGTAAAAATGGGGCTGAAACAGAGACTTATTGCACCTGATCAATGAGGAGCTCTATTTTCTTTTTCCAGGCCAATGCATCTTCAATATCATGTGCACCCATCTGTGGATTGAGTACTTGTCACTTGAAACTAGATAAATCAGGGAGGATTGTGGTTCTGTTTAATGGTTGAAGCTACTTCAACTAACCGTTATTTGATGCTCCTTCTCTTTCTGGTTATAAACGCAGAGAACATAAATCATCTGAAAAAGAACCCATGGGAGGGACGAGAATAAGCACAGGAAAATCCAACTGCGATTGCCAAGGAAAGTAGAAAAATCACATGCCATGGAACACTTAGTGAGGTGCATTATATAGTTTTAAAGTGCTCGGTTGTTGTTGCATCCTATACATCCGCACGTACTTAGTGAGGTGCATTATATAGTAGTTGAGATGGTAGTGGGCCCTTTTTCACAATCAGTTTGTCATACAAGAAGATGATCTCAGACACATATATGTTTATGGCGTATTTCATTTTCTTAGGAAGAAGGAAGGGAACAAACTGGCATCTACCAAACCTCTTGTAGCAGGATGCAGTACACATGAAGATTACTGACCACATAACATTCACAAATTCAAGTTAGTAAACAAAACTGGAGGGCAAACTCACTTGCCCATGATGATTTTTGAGCCCCCTATCCTCCACCCTGCAATTCCCATCTATCAGCAGCGACTTGAGGGGCACCTGGATGCACAATGACAATGACAAATTTCACCTAAGTTATCAAACATCAGAAAGGATACTTTGGTGCTAATGCGATTCAGGTGGCAGGTAGGATGAATATATAATATGTTGGGAAATCAAGCATAACTAAGAGAGTAGTTCATAGTACAGTATCAGAAACAGCACGAATGCAGATAACTAAAGGAAAAAATAATTAAAATCGAAAACTTAATGTTGACTAATCGGCGATTTTGATACATAATTAATTGCAACAATGAAAACATAATCATCGTGCTTAATGGATCACCACTTTGTTTTGGGTGATATAACAGCAGGCTCCCATGTTTGCAACAGGGAGCACCCAATGTTCTACCAGATTGTAATCCTAGGCAAAGACAAAGGCAATCCACATTGGGCACCCAAATAAAACCGACCGAACTGTTCAGAGGTTGGAGGTGCTAGCTCCTAGTAAGCACGTATATATGGAAATGGCAATCGAGTCGTACCATGTTGTCCTTGGGCTTCTTCTTGTAGTAGGCGAGCAGCCTGCTCTCGAGCACGAAGTAGCGCGTGTGGAAGAAGGACCTGCCGATCTTCCGGCGGCCGTAGCGCACCATCCATCCCTCGTGGTGCACATTCACGGCCTCCCTGACGGCGGCCACCGCCTTGGAGAGCTCGGTGCCAGCCACCGCCTTGGACAGCTCGCCGTTCCTGGCGGTGGCCGCGACGTCCTTCCAGGAGATGGCGGCCGACTTGGGGAGCTCGCCGCTCTTGGTCGTAGCAGTTAGTGGGCTAAACCATTGTGTTTAGCATGATCAATGATGTCATCCTACTTTATCTAGGATACTAGTCATTCATGGAGCCATATATAAATCCGTATTGATCTTTTTTGGGTGAAAAAAAGCACCATTTTCCATCGCATTAAACCATTTCGTGACCAGGCCGAACAAAAAAAAGTACCAGGCCGGTAGGCCAATTGAGTGAAATGCACCGTGTATTTCTAAACTTTTCTCAAACAACAATCACTGAATGATTTCTGGCTGGCTGATTCTGACTGATGTTGATTTGTTGTGAGAGAAAAACAATGTTGTGATGTGGACATCCGCACGCTCCGTTTCTATCCGCACGCACTATCCGCACAGACTTAGCAATTGTGACGCACTTACTCACCTACCCTATATTAAACCAGGAGAGACCGTCGTCGTCTTAAGACCCCTGCGATTAGACGATGTCCTCACCTTAGGTCTTTCCCACGTGAGCTCGCCTCTTCGACCGACGAGGACGCCGTAGAAGGTTGCTGGCGTGCGGCGAGCGATGGAGATGCACCGCACCCCTGCTCCGTTTGGTGCGTTCCCCGGATCGGGCATCCACCAGGCTGGCCGCACGTGTTGTAGCTGTGCGCTTTGCTGGTCGTGCCTCGTCGTGCCGCGCCACGCCTAGGCTGACATGGATGGCTGCAGCTGCCTCCTCCTCCACCGCAACCCGCGCAGTCAGATCCCGTTGTGCAATGCTTCATCCACCTAGCCGCCTGCCAGGGTTTGCTGAAAGCGCCTGTTGCAATCGTTTGTTTCAAGTGTTTCAAGTGTTTCGGAAGTATGTTACAAGTGTTTCATATGGGTGTTGTAAAAGTAGATCGGGATGTTGCAATGTTGTACACGTATGTTTGCGAGCGTCTGTTCCCATTATTTCATCTGTTTTTTAGACATATGTTGCAAGTGTGTTTATCTGGATGTTGCATATGTTTCACACATATGTTGCAAGTGTTTTATATGGATGTTGCGTATGTTTGTAATGGTTTTCAAATGTTTTCGGATGTTTTTGCAAGTGGTTCAGATACATATTTCAAGTGTTTCATCTATCTTTAGACGTATGTTACAAGTGCTGCATCTGGATGTTTCAAAGTAGATCCGGATGCTGCACATGTTGCAAGGGCGTCGATGGCTCGCGAACAGCAGCCTACCACAGGGTTTCCTTTCTCACGCGGCGCTCCTCGCCCTCTCCTCTACTCTCCCTTCCCTTCTCTTCCCTCCTTCTCAACGTGGCAGTTCGAGTCCGACAAGGGCGATGCCCGCGGAGGTGGCGGCCTGATGAGCAGGCGAAGGTGGTGGCCCCGGGTGGGCCGACGATGACACAATGCCCGCGTGGTGGCCCCGTAACAAGCTGAGGTCCACACCATCCGCTCGCTACGCGAGAAACAGAGCAGCCGCGAGCATCGCGTCCATCCGGATGTCCGGGGACTAGTCCTGCCGTTTCTCAAATTCTAGGTCTCTTTTAACTCTCAAAGCTAAACATTTCTCATATTCTCATCTAGGTCTCTAAACTCTCAAAGTGATTATCTAGGTCCATGATCTGAGAAAAGTTTTAAGGACCTACAGCACATTTTACTCTTTCCAATTCCATCATCCCACTCCTTTAACCAAACATGATATGATATCAGGCAAGAAACAGGCTCTTGGTACAGAAGTATACGGAGTAGAGAGTTCAGGTGTGCAGAAAACTTCCTTGAAGCCAATTGTACATATAGTTACAAAAATTTGGAAACTGTTAGTTAGCACAAGTATAGGAAAGGAATCCAAAACCTACTGAGTGAATACTACTGGAAATTTCCGGTGGTTAGTCTACAAGTATGTCGAGGAAAACAACAGCCATCAGATGCAACTGGATTTTCCAAAGAGCTGGGCGACAACATGGATAGCCTTTCGCAGGTGATCACTTGTACCATCCGGTAAGCATGTATCTTAGCCAGAAGCAGAATATGCAACATAGAGCCTGTCAGACATGAAGACGAGGGGTTATGATCCCCAAATGGAAATGCAAACACAATGCATTCACGTGGTTGTACATCACAATGCAGATATATGAAGTTGTGATTATAGCAGTTGCTTCCGTGAACCGGCTTATTCAAACTCCAAAGCATCCATGATGCAGATGTATATTCCAATTAGATCGTCTATGTTTCGTACTGATATAAGAAAGCTAATTCAATGATGCAATCATGCAACATTATCAAGTAACATAAAACTTTGCATGCTTGATTGTGGTGTACTATATGACAGTGTGCACCATAGCTATTGCCGTGCAACATATCAGACAACCCTGCTGATTTACATTGACACGCACTCTGAAAGGGTTGTTAATGCCAGGTCTGAGTTCAGATTTAACTGATGAATCTTTTACCTAGTTCAACATAAGCATCTAATTAATTTAGTTCTTTCGTCTATTCTGTAGCTGTTAGAAAAGAGCTTATCCCCTGTTCAGAATAAGAATTTTGCAAATGTGAATAATCATGACTTCTTTGCAGCATAACCAAATAATAAAAACAGAGCCAGTTCACAAGATCTTCAGAAGTCAAGAAACAAGTTTGCAACAAAGTACAATAGTAGTCTGCAGCAAGAGTGCATTTCAAACCTACCTGAAAAATAAGGAGCCTTATGCAAAGGGCCTTCTCTGAGCACTTTCCAAATAACCTAAGGAATATGTTAACCAGATTCCCATCTTTTGTACCAGTCAAAAGACCCGTTTCAGGATCAAACCTGTGGATGGAAGCATATTTTAGAAACTCCATAAGAACTCATAGCGCAATAAGTTCTCTTCAGGGTTCTTGGTCAAAGCAACAGAAATTACCTCGGCAACCTATGTCTTGGGCAAGGAACAAAGTGAAAGAGCTGCAGGAAACAAAGACATAATTCTGAAGTTTAAGCATATCAAGTACCTACTCAGCTACAAAACACTCATATCTCTGAGTCCAATTAAAGAAATTAAATGAAAATTATTTCTCCTGACCTGTGGGACTGAACACAAGAAATTTAGAACTTGAGGTAAAAAGAAGAGCAATAACGTCTCGCTGCAAACTCAAAACCGTCATTGATCAGATTCAGTTATTACAAATGATAATAGGTCAAATGAACTGCATGTCAGTATGTAAATCTAGCACACTAATGCTACAGATGTCAGGTGGATGAGCATAAACAGTGTCGATGGCACAAGTTTGGGCTCACAGCGAAGATAGCTTTTCCACCCTGACACATATCCACCCTATGAAGTTGGTGATAAAAAATGGGGAAAATGCAACACAAAAAAAAAAGTAGATGCAGTAAAAGAATGAAAAGCCAGAAAAGAAAAACAGGGGAAATGTTTTATGCACATGCATCCAAACAAGAAAACAATTGACAACATAGATCACGCTGGCTGAGTATTCTTGACTGACAAATAATAAAGTACTAGTGAAATTCGTAGGAAATAATTAAAGATGTTTACCTGAAATGGCCCAAAATTCCTATCACAGCCAAAGCCATTCCAGCAAAATAGGTGTAGGTATCACCAACAAAAACAATTGAAGGGTACCTGATGCATAAATGTCATGATTTTTCTCCAAAGAAAAAAAAAAGAGACAAACAAAACTCCGATTTAAACAGATCTAGTGTGTTTCTCAAGGTCCTTACCAGTTAAAAGCTAGCAAAGCTAATGAAATGGTTAGGAAAGGCAAGACAAGATAAATAGAGAATTCATGAGCTTGCTGAGTTTCAATGTCTGTAGAAGATGCTATGCGCATTACATTATGTATCAAAACCTGGAAAAGGCCACACGCCATCAGGACATGAGTGGTATGCAGAATTCAGGTACAAAAGGAATATATTGTGTTTATACCGCAGCTGATATAACAACTGTCTGCCCAACTTCAAGTCCATTTAGGCCAGCGTGTATATTTATCGAGTTTGTACAAAAGACTGCTAACAAGAGCATGAATAGCTTGTAAAATAAACCTGCATGCCAAAGGAAACAAAAGATCAGTGTATAGAATTGCTTCTGATTATAGAATCAGAAACAGGGTTCAGCAACAGAGGTGAAATTGGAAATAGACTTCACAAGCAAACGCACATAAGTAATCATGAGGAAATTTTTACAAATAGTTCACGAAAACAAGCACTGAAGACAGATTATTATCTAGTATGCCTACCAATCAACATCCACACACCAAGCATAAAGCATTGTCGCTAGTAATGAAGCAAAACATTACGCTATTACAGAATTATCATTCTCAGTCAATGCAAATATCAGATTCTATCAAAATGTGAACAAACAGGTTGTGAGTGTCTTAAAAATACAAGTGACAGAATTGCATGAGATGGTAAGCATATGAATCTGTGATCCTGATGATCTAATAAAGTCAACTTCTAAAGTCCCACAAATCTCCAAAAGACTGCATAATGTAAAACTATCCCACAAAAAATCTTTCTCAGTTTTCCAGAAACATTATAAGTTACTGTCACTGACCTATAAGGAGTGGCACATTTGGACAAAGATCCAAAGTGGAGGGCTTATTTGGACAATGGAAAAAAGCTAAAGATCAAAGACTTACAGGGAACCTAGGCCACAAAGTGAGGAACAAAATAAAAAAGTATCAGCAGGCAAGACTTGATAGACACTATAGTAGATAAAATATGGTGTTGAAGAACATAGACACTGACAGATACATTCTATTTTATTAGCTATAATCAAGAGTGAATGACTAACATGCACTAGCACTAAGGATTTCATAGTGAGGTCTGCTATGCCTGTGGGTTTCTATAATTGTCAGAAGAAGAAGGAAGGTGCTGCAACTGCCAAATAGTAAATATACACTTTTCAACCTGCTTTAAGCAGATACACATACCTAGCTCCAAAACTGTCAGTCCAACATAAGGAGTTAAAGGCTTTGGAATGATAATGGAAGTGCCACCAGCATATGCCATCAGCAATGGGAGTGCTGCAAACGTTGGCAACGCCAGTTTCCTGTTTCAATGCAGGGCATTTCAAAAATCAATTTATCAGCAACATAACAGTGGTAGCACATCACTATTTAAATGAACAGAAAGACAGTCTGACGAGCAACATACACTCTCCATGGAACATCAAGAACATCATCAACAAATCCAAGAAGAATCATAAAGCAGACTGATGTCAACGCTGCATTATATTCAACAAGCCACTGCAACAAGAAGACATCAAAAGCCACTGTGAAATATGTTTCAGGAGATAAGACATAGTTTGTAAATGTCAAAAAAAAAAACTGCTAGTAATGGCATACAATGGAGTCTGGGGCATAGTGAAACTGCTGAAATATAATAGCAATGACCAAGTAGACAATCCCCACAACAAGACCTAGTGCCTCAGGCCTGCAAAAAAAATAATGTTTAGACAAACAAGAGCCTTTAACATGACTATACCTATAGGTCAGACCAGATCCTGCTAAAGATTTTGATTGAATGGTGCATACAGTGGTATTCTTTAAACTTATAACATTGTGTCTCCAGTTGTTAAATATGAATTCCTACACAGTTATCTAAAATACTAATGCTACACCTTCGAGAACTTGTTAAAAGTGTCTCCTACTGAGTTTATCACAAAAGTGTCACATATATGTACTAGCATGCAACATTGTCATTGGGGGGGAAGCATTAACAAGGCATCACGCTCTTCAAGCAAAACTTTTTATATTTTTCTAAACATATCTGTTATACAGAAAACCAAGGACATTTGCCAAGTGATACAAAGAATTTGGTTTGCATACACATGAGGAGATGAGGCTGTGCATGAACTCTAGATGTAGGTATGCGAGCTAAAGGGAAGGCTTTTAGCAACCCATGGCTATGCAGCTGGTTTATTTAAGAGTTTATATAATGTTAAAAAAAGATAGGGGATGTTATTGTGAAACTTGGTCAATATTGTAATTATATTGCCTCTTCGGTACACCAGTGAAGCTAGGCATCCAGTTAAGAGTGTAAACAGAGCTTGGCCTACTTATTTTAGAATTTATTTACTCCACTAAACAAAAGGGGATTGAACTCTCTAAAGCACACAAAATTCATCTAAAGATAACTGAATTCCATAAGCAGATAATAAAAATCAAATTATTAAACTGTAACCATTGAAGTAGGTTGCGAGTCCATAATCAACAACTACCAAGAAGCAGCCTAAGCCACTCTTACACAAAATTCCAACTTCACATATTATCCAAAGAGCGGGCAATCTCTAACTTCCAACTTATGCATCATTTCTTAAATAGCAATCTCTTTTTGAACGACAATTTCATGTAGAGGAACCGAACAAATCCAACTCTCCAGGCTGCAGCTATGCAATTGACTAAAATCGAGCTGAGATCAAGAATATTGACAGCACTGCTGCATCAATAAACCAGCAAAACGTATTGCCCTGAAGAACAAACACTCGAATCTAGATTAAGTCTACTCCTAGAGCAATGGCATCTGCAGCAGGACATGTAAACGTGCTTGCGCACTCACACTTTGATTTGGCCCGTGGGCAAGCCTTTCTTGTTGATGTCGTAGCCGAACATCCGGCGGCGGAGGTGGTAGCGGGCCGCGACAGGGATGAGCTTGAGCGCGACGCAGAAGCCAACGAGGCTCATGGCGCCGCATTTGAGGATGGATCGCTGCAGATCGGCGCCCAGAGGGTAGTGCACGAACGCGAGGTACGAGAAGGGCGCGAGGAAGAGTGCCGCCGCCACAGAGGCCACGCGCAGGTTCGGCGGCCGGAGAACCGGTTCGTCTGGCGCCGCCGCCGCATCTGCCGGTGGCGCCTGCGGAGGCGGGTCCCCGGCAGCGGCCGCCGCGGGCCTGCGGCGGACGGCCATGGGATGGAGGGAGGGACGGACGGGTCGGGGCTTCGCTGACTTGGTGGCTCTCGACGAGCTTGCCGCTCGAGGCCTCCTCGCGGTGCGTGCGGCGGTGGCGGGCTGCTGTCTGGTGGTCGCCGGCGGCGGGCAGTGAGGTCAAGAGCTTTTATACGGGTGGCGGCGTGGTGACGTGGTGCGCCCTCATTGGCTGGAGTCACGTGTTCGGCCGTCGGGCACCGGAGTATACGGAGAGAGGGTCGTGTTGAGAACTCGGGATCTAAGCTCGTGTCTGCTGGGCCAGCTTGTTTGCCGCAGTGAAGTGTCTCTCTGTTAGGTGGGGTCGGCTCTGTAATTTGTGTCTCTGGCACGTTGGCCCCAAGGTGTCAGGGCTCTTAACAGTAGCCTCGTTTAGATTTGGGAGACGTGATTTGAACTTACAAAGAATTTTGTTTTTTTTTTAAAAAAAAAGACTTACAAAGAATGTTTCAAATTTACAGTTTCAAGCATGTAAGAGTTCAGTGTTCATTTAAGCCCTCGTTTAGTTCTCCCAATTTGTAACACCTCTGGTGTTACGAGCCACTTAGCACCTCGCTTAATAATAATAATAATAATAATAAATATATATAAAAATCAAGTTAAGCCTTTTTCGTTGAGTCGGCAACGCTCGAGCTTACGTTTTAACGCATCCTTTTTGAGAAATTTATGGCAAGCAAAAATAATGTAGAGCTTGTGTTGAGGTTTAAATGATGATCTAGAGCAAGGTTAACGTAGAAAAGAATAAATCTATATTAATATCATTGCATAGATAGACGTAGCTTTTGAATCTAATTTAAATTCAAGCTCTTGAAAAATTATGTGTCGTTTTCTGCCGCTGCTTGGTTGCGTGGCTGCCCAACCACCGCTTTGAGTGCGTGCAGTGCCAGGCTTGGCCCGTTGCTTCGCGTCGAGTCGCTGTGGCATGCACCGTTGTCTCCCGCTGCCCAGCGTGCTTTCATTGCGACGTGATCGCGCTGCTGTCGGAGCTGTAGACCTTGACTTTTCCTTGCGTCGCCGTCCTCGCTGCGCGGTGCAGCTGCCGCTCCGCGCTGCTCCCTCGCTTTGTTTTTATCTCGAGGCGCTCCAGCTCGAGCTCGCTCTCTCTCCCTGCTCCCTCCCTCGCGTAGCCACGACCTTGGCCGAACCGAGCTCCGCGCTTTCGACCGCGACCGCACTGCCATGGCCGCTATGGTCGAGCAGAGCTCCGAGCTGCCACTCACCTCCCTCCAATTCTTGCATCCACTAGCTCGAGCGGTCATCCATGGCGGACGTGCCTCGCGAGCACGAAGCTCAGCTTCACGTACGTCTCTTTCAAAAGTTCGTGTTTATTTACCTGCACAGCTATCTTGCGAATTTTATATTTTCATCATATCAACTCAGATTCCATGAATTCTTCTTCCTAAATTCATCTAAAATCAAACTCTATCTTCCATATTAATTTCATGATTTTTAAAGCTCATTTGAAATTATGTGATTAGTTAATTATGTCATTAGCTTCCTGTCTTTTCTTAAATGTATTGAACCTTTAGAAATTCATAGTAAATCATAGAAAATTCGTAAAATAGAAAATCAAGATGTTTTGGAACCCTTGCGTTTATCTCTATGCATTAGATATATAATATTGCATGTTTTAGTAGAAAAATATTGCACTATATTTTTCCTATGATTAATTATAGAGAAATTCATACCGGTAGATGCTACGCTTCAAATGAGATAAAAATTTTATGGCATGTTATTCATGTGATGCTTAATTTAGGATAAAATTTTGAGGTCCAGATCTTGTATAATTACTGAGTTATTAATTTACCTTTGTCACATGCTTTTATCGACATGAAATCTTTGTTAATTGCTAGTAAATAATATGCTTATCTGAAAATTATAAAACTTGTACAACATTTATAATTAGTCAAGATGTACCTTCCATAAAAGTTTCATATACAACGGAGATGTTTGGACTGTCACCTTTTATTCCACGCTTACCAGTAATAATACCTTTATATACAGTAATTAGTGACCCTATATCTCAAATATGTTGTCCGTGTTGCTTGCTTCACATGTAGGTTAAACAAAATGTTATGCATCTCTGATGGTGATAGGTCTATGCTTAGTATGTTGCTTTACCTTACATGAATTTTATTAAATTGCAATGCGGTTGTATTGTTAATTTGTGTTTTCTTAATAATAACCAACTCACGAATAAATCTCTTTTAGAAAGGATGAGAGTCGGAGTGAAAGTGACGATGTGTTGTTTGTCTTTCAATGAGTATATCTATGCTATGCTTGTTCTGCTTAAGCAGGCATTGCATTTTTGCATATCATAATAGGAACGATGATGGTTGATGGGGTCGATGGATCAACCAGATGACTTGGTGTTTAATCAAAGATGGTGTCATGGCGAACAGGTCCCGGAGATGGATACTAACTTTTGGTTATCTTTTACCCAGGCAAGCCCCGGTGCATAACCCCTATTATTCTACACTTTATTTTATGCTTGTGCATTAAGTTTAAAGGATTTGAATGAAACCCACTTGCATATAAATATCTTGATCCCATGAGTCTTACTAGCATGTCAGGATCGTGTAGATTGCTATGCTACAGGAATTCGGTAGAAGTCGAGTGATTTTCTGTCACTCGCGAGAGATAGAAATATCTTATTGTTACTATCATCATGTTGCTATCTCATGGTATATAAATGTATATGGATAATTGGAGACCGGGCGGAATGGGTTGGATGGACTTGAACCTGGTTGGGCTGCAGAGCAGGGCTCTGGTTGCATTTGTTCCGTCTGTGTCAATTAAGGACCGTTCGTTGCATAGACCCTGGTCAAGTCACAGATTTATTGTCCCGAGCATATACTTGCTTATGGGAGCGGGAAAACTTGTTTATCTCCTGTCATGGGTTCCGGCTCTTTCCGGACCAGCTTTTTAGGGTGGTTATATATATTGGGTTGAGGAGGTCTAAGCACCATACTGAGGCCGGGCCTGCAGTGTTGGGGGCTTAGAGTCCGAGCTTGGACGGGGACCTGGACCCCTTGACGGGAGTGAAACGGGTTGGTCTTGTTTGTGCCCGGGGTACAAGCGAGGCGTGTGTTTTCGGGGCACCCAGCTGGGCACATTGATTCGCGAATCGCCGTCGCTTAGACGGTACGGCTTGACTACGCTCTGGCATCATAGTAAGAACTGGAACAAGAAAGTTGTTGGAAGAGAAGATAAAATAGTTCTGATTGCTTAGCACTTGCTTGAAAGTAGAACAGGTGTTTACCTAGAATGGATAGCTAATGAACTAATGACGACTGCTAATAAAAATAAATATAAGGATGCACCGTTAGTAACGCTTCCTGCAATGCAATAAACCAGCAAGCCCGATAAACCTTGCATATCCTTGGAGTCTTTTATTTTCTCCTGTCGGGTAAGTCTTGCTGAGTACAATTGAGTACTCAGGGTTTTTTTTTTCCCTGTTGCAGGTGACAGGTGGATGCTGATGAGCTGACATTTGTGTGCGGAAACCTCCTGGTGGGCTCAGCGAGGATTTCCTTTGCGAATGCGGAGTAGAGTTATTTATTAAAACTCTCACTAAAAGTTTTACAAGGAAAATACTATTAATCTGTTATCATTCCATGCATTTAAACGTTCTTCATGTTAATGTTTAAAATGGTTTCATTTCCGCTGAACTCTGATAATGTTTTAGATTCCGCTGTTATAATTACATAATGAATTACTCTGATGTTGTGCTAAAAGTGATGTAAGAAATGGTTAAGGACTTTATAAGCTTTACTCCCTCATTCACGATCCTGATGTTAAATGTGGATTTTTGAGTTCTCCCGTTGGGTGTGCTCAACGGAACTGCTCAGTTTAGTGCTCTTTCGAAGTACTTAGTATCTAATGGAAGACAAGTACTCCGGAAGGGTGTTAAATTAGGCGGTTCTGCCACAGGTGGTATCAGAGCGTAAATGAGGAAATAAAGCTTTTAAACCCCTTCTAAATTAAAATTTGACAACAAAATCTTTTCAAAAAGTTAGGACGTTTGCATGCGAAGTTATATAAATAGCCCTATTACTATGGTTATGTATCTAGGATAGATGGCACTCTGCTGACTTGGATAGACTTAATCCAGTTTTCTACAGGTACACTAACCTGGGCATAGTTCGATAGCGTCGACTAGCTATAGAGAGGGCGATGTGCCAAAAATCTGTGTGCGGTTGCCCTATATGTCGGCAATAACGTGAGGGCGAATAGGACGTGCATTCATGCATACCCTGTTCGTGCATTTGTGGTGTAGGTCGATCAGTCTGTCCAAGAGTTACTTCAATACTGTGGCTTCATGTATCGCATTCACCGTGTTTCGTGCCTTTCTTGGCTCGCCCCTTTCGTACCCCTCTCTGCGCTCTTGTCGGTCATCTACCCTGCAGTCGTGCTAGTCTTTTATGACCTCGGTCCTTCGCGTTCACCTCTGCATCCGTGCTAGACATCCCCGCGTGGCCTCGGTCATTCGCGTGTCCATCGTCGCGTGAATTCGGCAATCCTCTGTTGTTGTTCTGTGCAAGCTTGACGATAGACTGCGCCAGGATCGCCGACCGTTTTGCCTTTATAAAAGGCCTAGCCAGCCACTCGATACCGCCACTCCGAGTATCCTAGTTACCTAGCTTCCTTGGTGCAAAGCTTCTTGCAAATCCTTCCTTGCACCACCACTAGAGATGGCAGGAGTCTGGGTTAGCAGCTACTGCCTGAACACTGAGGGTTTTCCCAAAGTTCTCCATGCCACCCTGCAAAGGCTCGGAGTCAAGGATCGTCCTGAGTATGAGGGCCGTGAGTACATGAAGCATGGCACTGAGCGGTGTAAGGTCACCGTCTATATTGGGAAGAGTGAGGAGTTCCCTAACCTCGCTGAAGGCTGGAGTGTGACTGCAACCGGGTTTCGCTTTGGCGACACCTACCAAGTTGTGGCCCGCAAAGCCTTGCGGCACCTTTGTCAGATCTATGAGGAGCCCATTGCCCGTACCCCCATGCGGTTCTTTCCACCTTTGGACAAGAATCGGCAGGTATGGAGGGCTCGTTTGGAGGCTTTGTATGGACAGGGGCAGCAGGAAGACAACCCAACCGTGGTTCATATGACCACGTACCTGCTGGCTCTGGATGAGCAGTATGATCGCCAGGCTGCGGAGCTGAGGGAGTGCCTCCACCGAGCCGAGGAAGCCGAGATCTTCTCCCGGATGCTTGAAGTGCAGCTTGCTGAAGCACACGCCAGCGTGGCAAATGCAGAAAGTCGAGAGGCTGCCTTGGCGGAAGCCCATCAGGTGGATAGAGATCGACATGCCCAGGAATTGGAGGACGCCTATCTCGTCACAAGCGCCAAGCGTAGGACGCTGGCCAGGGAAAGTTTGGAACCCTTGATCTTAGAGGGAATCCCTATCCACCCGCCTGAAAGGAGAAGAACCAATGTAGCAGCACCGCCAGCACCGCCACCCTCAGAGGTTTCAGAAGTGGAGCCCTTGCTTCCCCTCACTCAGCCACCACCAGGAGAAGACAGAGATCCACAACCCAGTACAGCAAAAGTACCCCAGAGCAGGAATGAAGACGTTCGGCCCGATGAAGTAGAGTAGTTGCCCTAGAGGAGATGTATCTGTAGTTAGTAGTGTTTCTCCTCGTTGTTCTCTAGTGTTGTAATCCTTTTGTTGTGTGTTGTTTGTTGCGGTTGAGAACGTTTAGCCGGAGGAGGCAAGCATGTGTCGAGAGCAAGTGCCCGTATGTTGTACCATGTAAGGACGTTGGAAACGTGCTTGCTTAATCATCATGTTTGTTACTCATAAATCTCACATTATATTGTTTAGGGTTCTCGAAGTAGCATCAAGAGAAAAGTGGATCAACGATGTGGGTTAGCGGAGTATACTATATCAGTTAATTGTGGATGTCCCAACAGAACACTTGAATCTGTTGTGGGATTTGCATTCCTCGTTCCTTGTTGAGGAAGAGACCCTTGTTGCTTGAACCTTCCTTTGCAATACTCATTTGATTCTATGACCCCACTGCCTTCTTGCGTGTAAATTGGTAACAGTCGCCTGGTTAATGGCTTATGGTGCCGCGACGGAACCGAGGGCCTCCTGTGGATCGCGACCACATGGTTATGCTGCTGGGTGCGCGCTGGTATCGAGGTTATTGATCAAGTGCCTTTACCAAGTTACACTATCGTACTGTCCCTGCTAAAATAATATATTCTTCAAAAAAAAATATATATCCTTGTGTTCCAACGGGAAATCCACAACCTATTGATGAAGTTATCTCTTCTAACTCGTATGCGGCAAGGAAAAGAAGAAAGAGAAAAGCTACAAGAAAATATAGTACTCGGGTATTCTGGAGTAACGGAATGCCTGATTTGACGTCGTCCCTGTGCCTAGTTTGACTGCGATGAGCGCGCTGAGTTTTTGTAGCTACGTATCCGGTGTAGGGCGTCAGTGCTGGGCCCGCTAGCACCCTGCTCCCGCGTGGCCGCGGCGTGGTGCCGCACTCGCCTGGTCCTCTCGTGTAGTGCGCCCCCTCTTTTTTCCCTGCGCCGGTGTCGGCTCTCGAGCCTCGCCCTTGCTCCCGTACCGGACCCCCTCCCTTCTCGTTTTCTTTTGGACGCCGTCGCCCGCACGTCTCCTCGTCGAGTAAACCCCATCCCCTCCTTTCCCTTCTTCCCCCACTCCAACTCGCGCTGGGAGAGCGCCATGGCCGATGCCCTCCCCACCTCATGATCTACTGGTGACTCCCTCCTACCCCGTTCTTTTCTGATGCGCTGCATCACCACCACCCCATCCCACCCAGCTATAAAATGCCGCCTCGAGTGCTCCTCCTTCACCCATCTCCCGATCCGAAGCAGAGAGCTCGCATAGATGATTCCCTCCGTCCGTGCTCTAGTGGGAGAAGCTTGGGAAACAGTTGGGAAGGAAGCGGTTGGAGGCAGAGGTACGAGATCCAGCCGTTGCTCGCTGAGCAAGGGTCGCTAGTCAGGGTGATGGTGTGACTCGAGAAGAAGGGATCTGGTTTCTGTTGGAGAAGTTCAAGTTCACCTAGGGTTCGTAGGTTTAGAGTTCGCGATGATCTTGGTACCAGTCTCCAATTTCTGGCTCTGTTGGGCATACGCCATGTTCTGGATAATCGTTTTCCTTTTGCTTTTCCACTGTCCCCGTCTTCGTCGATTTCTAGAAAGGTTGTGAGTTGTATCAGTTGTTCTTAGCCGTGATGTCTCTAGATCCCCGAGTGTTGTAGTCTTCGAAGCCGTGTAATCTCCTTCTGTAATCTCTGCTAAGAAGTGAAATCGTGTTTTCCTCTTGTCTGATTCTTGTTCCGAATCTCGGGACGAGATTCTTTTTAAGGGGGGTTGATTGTAACACCTCTGGTGTTACGAGCCACTTAGCACCTCGCTTAATAATAATAATAATAATAAATATATATAAAAATCAAGTTAAGCCTTTTTCGTTGAGTCGGCAACGCTCGAGCTTACGTTTTAACGCATCCTTTTTGGGAAATTTATGGCAAGCAAAAATAATGTAGAGCTTGTGTTGAGGTTTAAATGATGATCTAGAGCAAGGTTAACGTAGAAAAGAATAAATCTATATTGATATCATTGCATAGATAGACGTAGCTTTTGAATCTAATTTAAATTCAAGCTCTTGAAAAATTATGTGTCGTTTTCTGCCGCTGCTTGGTTGTGTGGCTGCCCAACCACCGCTTTGAGTGCGTGCAGTGCCAGGCTTGGCCCGTTGCTTCGCGTCGAGTCGCTGTGGCATGCACCGTTGTCTCCCGCTGCCCAGCGTGCTTTCATTGCGACGTGATCGCGCTGCTGTCGGAGCTGTAGACCTTGACTTTTCCTTGCGTCGCCGTCCTCGCTGCGCGGTGCAGCTGCCGCTCCGCGCTGCTCCCTCGCTTTGTTTTTATCTCGAGGCGCTCCAGCTCGAGCTCGCTCTCTCTCCCTGCTCCCTCCCTCGCGTAGCCACGACCTTGGCCGAACCGAGCTCCGCGCTTTCGACCGCGACCGCACTGCCATGGCCGCTATGGTCGAGCAGAGCTCCGAGCTGCCACTCACCTCCCTCCAATTCTTGCATCCACTAGCTCGAGCGGTCATCCATGGCGGACGTGCCTCGCGAGCACGAAGCTCAGCTTCACGTACGTCTCTTTCAAAAGTTCGTGTTTATTTACCTGCACAGCTATCTTGCGAATTTTATATTTCCATCATATCAACTCAGATTCCATGAATTCTTCTTCCTAAATTCATCTAAAATCAAACTCTATCTTCCATATTAATTTCATGATTTTTAAAGCTCATTTGAAATTATGTGATTAGTTAATTATGTCATTAGCTTCCTGTCTTTTCTTAAATGTATTGAACCTTTAGAAATTCATAGTAAATCATAGAAAATTCGTAAAATAGAAAATCAAGATGTTTTGGAACCCTTGCGTTTATCTCTATGCATTAGATATATAATATTGCATGTTTTAGTAGAAAAATATTGCACTATATTTTTCCTATGATTAATTATAGAGAAATTCATACCGGTAGATGCTACGCTTCAAATGAGATGAAAATTTTATGGCATGTTATTCATGTGATGCTTAATTTAGGATAAAAATTTGAGGTCCAGATCTTGTATAATTACTAAGTTATTAATTTACCTTTGTCACATGCTTTTATCGACATGAAATCTTTGTTAATTGCTAGTAAATAATATGCTTATCTGAAAATTATAAAACTTGTACAACATTTATAATTAGTCAAGATGTACCTTCCATAAAAGTTTCATATACAACGGAGATGTTTGGACTGTCACCTTTTATTCCACGCTTACCAGTAATAATACCTTTATATACAGTAATTAGTGACCCTATATCTCAAATATGTTGTCCGTGTTGCTTGCTTCACATGTAGGTTAAACAAAATGTTATGCATCTCTGATGGTGATAGGTCTATGCTTAGTATGTTGCTTTACCTTATATGAATTTTATTAAATTGCAATGCGGTTGTATTGTTAATTTGTGTTTTCTTAATAATAACCAACTCACGAATAAATCTCTTTTAGAAAGGATGAGAGTCGGAGTGAAAGTGACGATGTGTTGTTTGTCTTTCAATGAGTATATCTATGCTATGCTTGTTCTGCTTAAGCAGGCATTGCATTTTTGCATATCATAATAGGAACGATGATGGTTGATGGGGTCGATGGATCAACCAGATGACTTGGTGTTTAATCAAAGATGGTGTCATGGCGAACAGGTCCCGGAGATGGATACTAACTTTTGGTTATCTTTTACCCAGGCAAGCCCCGGTGCATAACCCCTATTATTCTACACTTTATTTTATGCTTGTGCATTAAGTTTAAAGGATTTGAATGAAACCCACTTGCATATAAATATCTTGATCCCATGAGTCTTACTAGCATGTCAGGATCGTGTAGATTGCTATGCTACAGGAATTCGGTAGAAGTCGAGTGATTTTCTGTCACTCGCGAGAGATAGAAATATCTTATTGTTACTATCATCATGTTGCTATCTCATGGTATATAAATGTATATGGATAATTGGAGACCGGACGGAATGGGTTGGATGGACTTGAACCTGGTTGGGCAGCAGAGCAGGGCTCTGGTTGCATTTGTTCCGTCTGTGTCAATTAAGGACCGTTCGTTGCATGGACCCTGGTCAAGTCACAGATTTATTGTCCCGAGCATATACTTGCTTATGGGAGCGGGAAAACTTGTTTATCTCCTGTCATGGGTTCCGGCTCTTTCCGGACCGGCTTTTTAGGGTGGTTATATATATTGGGTTGAGGAGGTCTAAGCACCATACTGAGGCCGGGCCTGCAGTGTTGGGGGCTTAGAGTCCGAGCTTGGACGGGGACCTGGACCCCTTGACGGGAGTGAAACGGGTTGGTCTTGTTTGTGCCCGGGGTACAAGCGAGGCGTGTGTTTTCGGGGCACCCAGCTGGGCACATTGATTCGCGAATCGCCATCGCTTAGACGGTACGGCTTGACTACGCTCTGGCATCATAGTAAGAACTAGAACAAGAAAATTGTTGGAAGAGAAGATAAAATAGTTCTGATTGCTTACCACGTGCTTGAAAGTAGAACAGGTGCTTACCTAGAATGGATAGCTAATGAACTAATGACGACTGCTAATAAAAATAAATATAAGGATGCACCGTTAGTAACGCTTCCTGCAATGCAATAAACCAGCAAGCCCGATAAACCTTGCATATCCTTGGAGTCTTTTATTTTCTCCTGTCGGGTAAGTCTTGCTGAGTACAATTGAGTACTCAGGTTTTTTTTTTCCCTGTTGCAGGTGACAGGTGGATGCTGATGAGCTGACATTTGTGTGCGGAAACCTCCTGGTGGGCTCAGCGAGGATTTCCTTTGCGAATGCGGAGTAGAGTTATTTATTAAAACTCTCACTAAAAGTTTTACAAGGAAAATACTATTAATCTGTTATCATTCCATGCATTTAAACGTTCTTCATGTTAATGTTTAAAATGGTTTCATTTCCGCTGAACTCTGATAATGTTTTAGATTCCGCTGTTATAATTACATAATGAATTACTCTGATGTTGTGCTAAAAGTGATGTAAGAAATGGTTAAGGACTTTATAAGCTTTACTCCCTCATTCACGATCCTGATGTTAAATGTGGATTTTTGAGTTCTCCCGTTGGGTGTGCTCAACGGAACTGCTCAGTTTAGTGCTCTTTCGAAGTACTTAGTATCTAATGGAAGACAAGTACTCCGGAAGGGTGTTAAATTAGGCGGTTCTGCCACACAATTCTCCCCAAATTTCACTATGTAAAAAGAAGATTCCCTGTCACATCAAAATGTCGGCAAATGCATGGAGTACCAAATGTTGATGAAATCAAAAACTAATTGCACAGTTTTGTTGTACTTTGCGAGATGAACATTTTAAGTCTAGTTAGTCAAAATTTGGATAATTTTTACCAAATACAAACGAAATGCTACAGGAATTCTGATACAGTGTTTTTCTTCCCAATTCACCGAACTAAACGAGGCCTAAAACAGTTGCAGCTGCCGGCCAGCACTCGCTACAGTACTGCACTAGTGTATTGTTGAAGCTACGAGTATATTGTAATTATAGGTACAAATATATCTATAAAAATGTAAAAATAATGATTTTGGCTCTAATTTTATACAGGTCTATGCACCTACGAGACAAGTGTTCCTTCTCTAATTTGTTCTAACTTCGAAACTGGCGAACAGACCTATTAATATTACAGTAAATATAGACAACTAAGCATGGAAGAAACTATATCGAAGTCTGTCCAGTTTAGAAAGGTAACAAAAATTAGCAATCTCACTACTCATTAAGGGTCTAGGATCATAAGTAGATTATTATAATCTAAAATATACATGTGATTGTTATAATTTAGATTGTAGACTAATAATCATAGTGTTTGGATTCCTTGTTATTGTGGTGGATTGTTCTTGGTTCAAGTGAATAAATACTCATAACAACTAAAAAGTAGGTCCAAGCTAGATTATATGATTATTGTAACCCGGTGTTTTATTACAATAATCAACCTCATAACTTGAGCTTCTTTTTAATCTATAATTATCATAATTAAAATGGATCCAAACTCTCAGGATGTGTTCGATGCATAAATTAGACCTGACCATTTTTGTTTGGGTCTGGCTGGGCCAAAAAACACAAACATTTCACGAAGCACGTTAGGCTAGCCTTTTTTTTTTTGGCTCAGGCGGACCGCACTACTAGTTTTTAGCATGAAAGTAATTGAAATAAACTCGGCCGGGATCGGAGTGGCCGAGGGCGCGAGTGAAGTTTCGGGAGGCTGCGATAGAACGGATGGTTCGGGTGAATTAATAAATTTCTTTGCCGTGGGCTCTGTGGGGTGGGTTTATATTGGGTAGGGTACACACGCGAGGGTTCGCGAAGAGCAGAGCAGATCGGCATGAACGGAGAGGGCACGTAGCAGATCGGACGGTGGGACGGATGGGATGACATGGAAGCTTGACATGTTAGATTTGGTATACAGAAACAAGGAGAAATGGTAGATGGTAGATACATTGGGCTAGGTAGGGGGCCGAGATTTTTTTTTTTAGTTTGCTTTGTCTAAGCCCTGTCCGCTAAGATATCTGGGCCAGGCCAAAAATACAGTCTATGACGAATGCTTTTTTTTTTTGCTTCAATAGACATGCTTAGTGGTTATTTGGATCTCTAAAATATAAACATGTTTTAGTTACACGAGTTTTAACCAGATTTTTAGGTTTGTGGGCTTTATTTAAAGATGTGTTTGGGTCCTGCTAGCCGAAAAAACAGGATGACGAGAAAAAAGATGTTCACTCGGTTCAAATCATAATTATCTAATACCGGTTTTCAGAAAAATTTTATCAGAAGCTATTTATACTAATATACATTTTTTCAGTTTTGAAGAGATTGGGTTTTCCTTGTGGGAGTTTGTTGGATGATCCAAATAAAAATTTAGGAGCAATCATGGTAAAATAAACTTTACAGAAGTTTATGTTTGTGAAACCGGAGATCCAGACAACCCCTTAAGGAGAGAGAGCGTGATTAGTAATGTTTGGAGAAGAGTCGTAACCTACAACGAGAGCAACATTTTTTTTACAAAAGTGTCCTTGTTCTTCACAATGTGATTGCTACTTTCTCTAAATACCATGGCTTTCAGGATCTATTTGAATTGGGCCTGACAGACAAATACATGTCGAACAATAAATCTTGTTACAGGGTACTCGGCATCTCAGGGACTTATTTGTTTTGTGCCCTTGCGTGGGGAGCCACACCAGGGAGTGCATCCGACCGAACCTTCCAAAATAAAAAAAAAACTTAACCCGTGGGGGGTAAGATAGCCCTCGGACGGTATTACATTAAGACTGACTGCACCGCATCCGCTACGCGCGTCCTAGAGGAGACGGGTAGGGGAAAAACACTCACAGCGCAGAACGCTAAGCGGTCCGCTATCCAAGGGGACGGCCGCTCATCCGCTATTTCTGGCGTCCCTGCAGGACGTCCGCTATGTGAGCGACCATGCATGCAGGGGAGGTGCAGTGGCGGGCCCCACTGCTTCAACCAAAAAAAATGTTATAACTCGCAAATCAAAGAACCAAATTAAATTCGTTTCAATAAATACTTCAAAACAAGATATCCCATGAATATATTTAGATAAAGTGACAAGTGGGCCCTATAGTGGATAGATGATGATATAGAGGATAAATGGATGCGAGAGAATTAAGTACAGAGGAGAGAATCTTGATGACTAGGATGTATAGATGATGAATATAGAGGTTTATGAGTGCGGATAGCCTAAGAAGAAGATCTTCTCACGCATGTTGAGAAAACCCTCGAACTGCTGCCCCGAGTTTAGACCTATGCTTTGGTATGGGACAAACGATGAGTTTTTTTTAACCCAGCCTGAAATTCTCACTTCGCACGAGAAGTCGAACTCAAAACCTGAGGAGTGCTACTTAGATCACCTAACCAAAGGTTAGAGTATTTCTTAGCCGTCCGTTGTTTATTCAAGTAGTGATGTCGCCAGCCCACTACAAAAAGCGATGCAAGCTGTCTAAAGAGAAATAGGGAAGACTTTGGTCGCAGCAACAAAGGTGATTTTCAGAGGGACATACTGGATTAGACTTTGGTCGCAGCTGTCTAAAGAGAAAGAGGAAAGACAAACGAAGGAAGGTTATCATTTACTATAAGTTTTGATGTTGGAAGTCTTCGGAAAGGGTTGGTGGAGACATCTGAAGAGGATTAAAACTTAAGGGTTATGTGTTTTAGCATCAGCTCTTAGAAGAGCTATTCTGCTTAGTTTTAGTTGTTCTGGATTGTGTAACCGGCTTTCGGTTTGGCTTCAGTGCTGTATTTCTGTATCATGTGGCTGTACACATTCACTTGTTGAATTAGCGGCGGAGCCTGATATAAAACCAAGGAGGGGCCAAACACAAAAAGTGTGATTGGATTATGGAGGAGTTGATGCCTAGGCCCTGATGCTAAATAAGTTGATTACTAGCAAAAACATGCCCGTGCGTTGCAACGGGTATGTATCAATTATTATACAGTTATCTGGACAATTTGCGACAAAGATTTATTCAATGATCATGTGCCCTAATCCAATTCATCTTGGATCAAACTCCATGTCATTCCTATATGTTTTGCCATTCGCGCGTGGGGCATGGGCTCTTCATCAGTTGAATTTATATTCACAATATATGTAATAGAGAGTGGAACTTGAGTTCAAAAATCATTAAATCCTAGATGGTTGCAAAGCACGTCGGCACTAAAAACACATTCTTCAAGTCCATTTTTAATTCTCTCCACAATCATGAACACAAGTATTCTATCAACCAAACTAATGTATCCTCTCAGTTTTCCAATGGAAAGCAAAAGCTAATAAGCCGCCGCCGCCCTTGCCCAGGTCTATTCACGTGCCACCACCCCGGATGAAGCAACTTGTCACGGCGGTGGACTCGTCGGCAACGTGGATGACAGAAAGAAGCTGAAATCCAGTTCCCTGTTTTCATACAGACTAGAGAAAACAGACCATCACGTGGGATGAGTGGACAAGTCCACACAGTCAACCACGACGCGATGTAGGCATACGCGTCGCCGGCCCTGCCTGCCCTTTAGGGACCCCACCGCCCACGACATCGGTACGCAGGAGCTGCAGGACGGTGAGGTCGTCGTCCGTGGGCTCCCGGCGCACATCTTGCGACCGTTGACGATGCCGGTGCCAGCGTCCGACGGCTTCTTGTCACACTCGAGCGCGACGCGCAGGTGCTCCGCGCCCATCTCCTGCAAGAACGGCCGCACAAATCAATTTTTCTCTGAGTACCGAGGTTCCTTTGCCAAATCACGGCCCCAAGCCCCCCAACTGCCGGATCGACCAATCTATAGCCGACGCCGCTGAGGGGAACGACGGGAGCACATTAGCAAGGGGAACTTGTGTCCCGGCGGCCAGCGTTCTGGTCCTCGATCAGGCCAGGCCGTCGTCGACGTGTGAGAGGGCGTGGCTGTTGGGCCCGTACCTACTTGACTGGATGTTTGGAGCAGGGGCGGGCGAGGGGCAGGACGGTGGTGTCTGGCGTGCACGAGCACCGCCGGGTGCAGGGTGCCTAGCGAGGCCGAGCTGCGCGAACGGGGCATCTGAGTAGACACCGTCTCCTTCCCGTCTTCCTCTTTGGTGGTCCTGTCGCCATGGCCTCTATATAGGCAGAATCCGACGGATTGAAGGCTGTCGTCGAGACGTAAGCGTTGCGTTGTTGGACAACGAGAGTCCCGGACGGTTACATTACAGATACGACCTGTGCACTGGTGGCAGACAGAAAAGGGTGGTGGAAACAAAGGCCTGTTCGGCTTACTATTTTTTTTTTTTTTGCTTATAAGCCGGCTGTGGCTGATTTGCTGTGAGAGAAAAACACTGTTCCACGGCTGATAAGCCATGCTGATAAGCTCAGCCGAACAGGGGGAAAACACTGTTCCGGAGGCAGCATCCGTCTGGACGGAGTTTCCTGCGCCTGCGCCCGACGCACGCAGCATGGAGGCCTGCGTCCCATCCCACCCGATGCGCCATGCCACACCCCATCTTGCTCCACATCCTGGGCAATCCATCGTGGCATCTCGTCCCCGCCGCTCTCGTGTCCGCGGCCTCCATCTTCGCCACACCAAGGGGCCGCAACAACTGGACCAACGAGGGGCGAGGGCTTAGGCTTTCTCCACACCTACATCCAGATCTACTTTTGCAACACTCAGATGAAATAACTGAAACATACGTCTGAAACATATGAAACATTAGGAACATACACTTGCAACATATATGCAATATCCAGATAAAACACTTGCAACATACATCTGGAAAACAGATGAATATACTTGAAACATGCTCTTGAAACATGCGTGCATAGCCATAGCAAATTAGCAACATATGCAACATCCAGACCTGCTTTCACAACATCCAATGAAACACTTGCAATATAGGTCTGAAAACATCTGAAACATATGCTTGAAACATACGTGTATAGTCATAGCAACATATGCAACATCCAGATAAAACACTTGAAATATACGTTTGAAATAACTGAAACACTTGAAACATAGTCTTGCAACATGTCTAAAAACACCTAAAACACTCGAAAACACGTCGCTGGCAGTCACGATCTACCTGGTAGGGAACTGCGGTGACGCGGACCTTCCCTCGTCAGCGCGAGGTGGATGGGGGTGCAGGCGCAGACCTCCTGGCCTCTCCTACCTCTCCTACTGTGATGGGCAATGTGGATGAGGGTGCAGATGGGAGCGAGCAATGGCGCGCGGGTGGGCAAGGCGCGGGCGACATAGGCGGGGCGCACAGAGTAGGCGTGGGCGATGCGACGCAGGGCGCACGAAGGAGTCAATACGGACGGGACATATGCCCATGGTGTATCATTATCGATTCCAAAGTGGTACGTCTTATCTTTGGTTCGAAATGATTTAGAAGATAGTTTTGTAAAAAAAAATTTAGTTAAAAATCTAGAAAATAATTGACAAGGTTTTTAGAAGCTTAGAGACATTTTATATGGTTTAATAACCTTATTAAGTATTTAGAGATTTTTTTAAGAAAAATAAAAATCTGTCTAGAAACCACAAACAGGATAGAGAGGTAATCTGTATGGTTTAATTTTTTAAAGTTCAGAAGCAAATCAGATTCATGGACTTAAAATGGACCTTTTTTTAAGCACACGCTGCGAGTAGTCCAAAGCGAGTTCGTTCACCAACTGCAATGCAAAGAAAAGCGCGCGGTACAGCCCAAGCCCACGAATTGCCCGCCCGCATCGACAAATACCACCAACCCAAGCAACCCTTCGTCAAATGCCCCCGTGCCGTGCTCCTTCCTTCCTTCCAGTTCCAGCCCCACCTCGCCTCTCCCCTCCCCAAACCCTACACCTCGGCCCCCGGCCTTCGCCGTCCCCGACTCACCCCCGCCGAACCCCGTAGCGCAGCGCCGGCGCCGAACCGGACCCTGCCGTGCGGTCGGCCGCGCGGACGGCCACCCCCCTCGGCGCCGCCGGCCGCCGCCGCCGCCTTTGATGTCTCCCACCTGCGACCTCGGCTTCCTCTGGCCCCGGTCGCAGAAGAGCTCCCAAGAGGTCGTACCCCGAGCGGCCGCTTCCGGCGCCCAGCGATTGGCCTCCCCACCGCAGCCGAGATGAGCGGCGGCGGCGGCGAGAAGGTACTGTCCGTGTGCTTGCATTGGCGTCGTCGTTTGGGCGTAATTGCGTGGTTTCACTGTCGGTACTGGTTGTCCGGCTTCCATGGCGTGGCGCATTAAAGTGAGGCGGGGTGGTTGAAGGTTAGGGGTGCGGGCGAGTTAGATTGGATTGGGGGTTTTGTAGTACCTGGCAGGCACGATGATTCAATGCTGCTGCGCGTGTTTGAATCGTACCCCCGTTACTGGATGCATAAGCAATTAATTCATATGTATCGAACCATGGACTCTATCTGGATGTTCATTTGGATTATGATCATTGATAACTTCTATGCTATTCTGGCTCCCGACGATAGCATGTGTGATGCGCGTGGGAGTATAGCAGTATTCTGCTGTAATTCAAAGCTGAAATTAAAGTATCCTTAAATGCATATAGCCCCTTTCCAAAGGGCTCTCTGTACAATTATTTTGATATGCAGTAGATTTTTTTTGCTGCGTAAGTTACTTGTCAACAATAAAAGCTGCTCTGTTGTGATGCAGATGTTGCTGTTTGGGTCCTTTACGGAGGATGAGACTAAGTTGTTCCAGGGTCAGCCTCTCAAAAGTCCAACTAAAAGCGTCAGCAAAGAATGTGAGCGGACGGAGATCCAGTTTGGCACCCTGAACTTTTCAGTGCTGAATTTAGAGAAGATATCTATTTCAAGTGTTGTTCTTCCTGCAAAATCAGCAAATGGCGAGACCAGTGCCATCGCAAAGGAGAATGCATGCGGTAATGAAAAGAAAGCTGCAGGATCAAGCCTTCCAAATGGCGGACCAGTTCTTGCTAATGGATGCCCCCCTGTTAATGTTCCTGCTAACAATGGTGTATTTGAGAATGTGAAGACAGAGACTGTTGTCCCACCAGTTGTGCCTGTCAAAAGCATCAGCAATCCAACACCACAAATGACGTTGGAGGTGCACAAGGATGGCATCGAACCCACTCAGAGCAGAAAGTTAGACAAGGAAAGGGAAATTACTGGAAATGGTAGCCCAATTGTCGATACACCCATTGTTGCAGCTCCAGCAGAAGAGGCAGTCACTAGCCTAAATAAGAAGGCCTCTCAGAACATGCCCTTGCTTCCACATGGTTTGAGGAACACAGGAAATATCTGCTTTCTGAATGCAACTTTGCAGGCATTGCTTTCATGCTCGCCTTTTGTCCACCTATTGCAGGATTTGAGGAACCGTAGTATACCTAAGGTACTTGTACCTAATCAAATCGGCCTGATGCAATTTTGGCGCTTATTTGATTTCCTTTGTTCTGACCACTTCTTTCATTTTAGGTTGGCTACCCAACTCTGAGTGCATTTGTTGAGTTGATCTCTCAATTTGATGTGGCTGACGAGTCAGTTATCAAGAAAAATGAGAAGGCTATTACTGTTGCTGCAAAACCACTTAATCCTGCCATGTTTGATGCTGTTCTCAGAAACTTTACACCAGATGTGCCTGCTGGAGTAACTGCTCGGCCAAGGTAGTTCTGTTCTTTGCAATATTCAAACAGGCGCTAGGTGGTCTCTAGGCGGTGACCCACCGCCTAGAGCCTAAGCGAGCTTAGGCGAGCCTAGGCATTTTACTAAATTTACATTCAACGTGCATATCAGCCAAGTGTTCATTCAGATTTCAGACTTTTCGGACTAACAACTAACAAATACCAGGCATTCAGTCATAGGCTCCCATGTTCAGCTAATGCAGATAGATGCAGTCATGGGCTCATAACATTCAGGCAATACAGATAGATGCAATCAGCTAAACATGCCACGCTAGCACTTGAAGTCTGTAGAACAGATAGATTCATGCAGTGAGCTATACAAAATAAAATACAAGTAACAGCATTACAGTCTTACAGATCTATAGCAGGCATACCAAGGAGGGAGGAAGCAGTGACTGGAAGTTCAGAGTTCAGAGGTATTCAGAGTTTCAGACCGAGCAACCAAACAATCCAGGGAGGGAGGTAGCAGAGGAGAGAGGAGCAGCAAGTAACAGCTTTACAGTCTTACAGATCTATAGCAGGCATACCAAGGAGGGAGGAAGCAGTGACTGGAAGTTCAGAGTTCAGAGGTATTCAGAGTTTCAGACTGAGCAACCAAACAATCCAGGGAGGGAGGTAGCAGAGGAGAGAGGAGCAGGGGATGGCAGAACTACGTGCTTACCTGCAGGAGCAGGGGAGAGAGGAGCGGGAAGGACAGGGGCCGGCGGGAACAGAAGCAGCAGCTCGGCGCGGAGGGGAGCGGCCGGCGGGAGCAGAGGGGCAGCACGTGCACGGCGCGGAGGGGAGCGGCTGGCGGGACCAGCAGCCTGGCGCGGAGGGAGACCAGCGGATGCGGGCACTTGATGCTCGCCGGCGGCCTTCCTTTCCCCCTATGTGTCGTCTTCTCGAGTATATCTATGCAGCAGCTGTCCGTGGATTCCTTTTCCCGCGCCTGATGTCTGCTGCTCGCACGCTCGCTCGATGTCGCCAATTTTTCGCGCGCGCTCGTTCACTTCTGCGCCGCCTTGCCCGCTTCCTCGCCACTGAAACGTCGTGGAAGCAGTGCCCTTCGCTGCGGAGGCGCTCTGCCCGCCTAGGGGTCTGCCTACCCCTCTAGGCCAGGCGGGACCCCCTTGCCTAGCGTCTAGTCGCGCCTAGGCGACTGCCTAACGTCGCCTTTTTGAACATTGGTTCTTTGGTATGTTTTTCCTTGAGCAAAACTCCTCAAGTTGTGGATTCCGAATCAAATATAGCATTTAGGCCATTAAGGATTCATCTCATTGAGTAGCAAGTAGCCAAGTAGCTAGACCTGGACCATCTCATTGAGTCTAGCAAGTGGCAAGGCATGGACAACTACATATTTACAGGATTTTAGCTGATTCAAATCTTGTGTATCTATGTTGCAAGCTTTGCTTGCAATCATGGTCACATGATCATTTTCAGAGTCTCCCAAATGCCAAATTCACCTCCTAAATGGTCTGTGGGCCTTTCATGGTGACCATAGGCATCAATATCGAGTTTATTCTGACAAAGTTTTTTGTAAATACATTGAGCATGTTGTTATCTTTTTAATTTTGTTTGTTAATGTCCTTTATAAACTGTTGTCTCCCTTGCAATGAAGCTTTTGGTTTAGTTTGTGATGCTATATGCACTTTTGCGCTCTGCAGGCAGGAAGATGCTCAAGAGTTTTTAAGTTTTGCCATGGACAGAATGCATGATGAACTGCTGAAGCTTAATGGCAATGGATCAAATTCAAAGGAGGGTATGGTTGTTTCTTCCGTGGATGATGATGCTTGGGAGACAGTTGGACGAAAGAACAAATCTGCAATAGTTAGAACTCAGAGTTTTGTTCCCTCTGAGCTAAGTGCTATATTTGGAGGGCAGCTACAGAGTGTTGTGAAAGCTGCAGGTAATTTTGTCTTGTCCTGAGGGAGATGACTCAGTTTTTCTGTAAAGAACTGTATATCTATCTAGCTATATCTCTTTGAAAGAACTTGGAAACTTGTGCTTTTTTCAGTTTTTCTTGATTTGTTATGCCCACATCATGTTTCCATGAACATATTCCCTGTTTATCTGGTTGTTGTCATCTTTTGCCTCCTGCTGTGCATGCTGTCATTCCTTTTTTTTCGTCTCTAACCAGCCCAATATCAGGGTCAATAGTTCATGTTTCAAGAGCATTCTACATGTTGTCGATTAATGAAGTGTCTATGTTAGCCGTTTGATATAATGAGAAAGGATCTAGGGCTTTTCTGTGTCCTGTAAGGTAATTCTACGTTGTTGTCATTGCCATTGAAGTTTTATACTGATAATAATGCACGAATGCATCTCAGCACTTACCCAGCTACCCTGCTAAGTTAAAACTCCCCCCATTCAGATGCTTCTATTTTCTCCAATTGAATATGATATCATGATCGCATTAGTTATTCACCATAGGGATAGGCTGAAACTTATGTTTGAGTAGGCCCACTTGTGCTGTTTCATATCCATCTTTTGAGTGTTGTATACTGATGAATACACCTTCCAGGTAACAAGGCATCAGCTACTGTTCAGCCCTTCCTACTGCTCCATCTTGATATATTCCCAGATGCTGTTCAGACACTTAATGATGCACTTCGTCTGTTCTCTACTCCTGAATCTTTGGAAGGATACAGAACAGCTGCTGGAAAGGTATCTACCTTGTCACCTTTGTGTTTAGTATATTTTTAGCATCCAATTTCATCATCACACAATACAAGTGATGTCGTGCAATGCATTTTGCTAGCGAGCTGCTTGAAAAGACAAAACTGCGAAATATGCATCTTCTAGTTTGTTTTACCTTTAGATGTATTTCTAGAATGTTTTTTATGATTTTTTTATTCGTGCCTCTATTTAAGGTGGGTTTATGACATGTTAACATTTTTCTATTTATTAATGGGCTTTTCCTTTGAAATTGCTATAAGTTAAATTTAGCCTGAGCTGTACTTTTATCCATTTTATCTATTTTGGGTGCCATAGTGCAGCACTTCTTTCATTAAACAGACACAGTAACTTATTGCAGTCAGCTACAATTATAATGTAGTATCAAACTTGATCTTGCAGGCTGGTTTGGTGACAGCTAGAAAATCATTCAAGATACACGCGCTTTCAAAGATAATGATACTGCACTTGAAGAGGTTCAGCTATGGAAATCATGGGAGCACTAAAGTCTATAAGCCACTTCACTTTCCAAAAGAACTGGTTCTTAGTCGTGATCTGCTGAGCTCACCATCAACAGAGGTGATAATCTGCCCGACATGCATTTGTAAATATGTTTTTCCTCAACATATTTGTGACATCTTCTATGGGTTTGTAGGTGCAGGCATGCTTTTATGTCTCTATATAGTTGCATCTGTCGTCCTGATTGTTTGACATTTAGTATCAGTATCTTTAAGCATGAATTGAGTTTGTACAGCGATCATGTGGTCTTAACACATTGAAATGACATTACAATTGATTGGTACTACCGAGTCACTTGATCTAACTGTTTGTCTTTGTTGTATACAGGGTAGAAATTATGAGCTTGTTGCAACCATCACTCATCATGGGAGGGATCCTTACAGGGGGCACTACACTGCTCACGCAAAGCATGCCAACGGGCAATGGCTTCGCTTCGATGATGACGCTGTTGTGCCCGTTGGCGAGAACGATGTCTTGCATGACCAAGCATATGTCCTCTTCTACAAACAAGTGTGAAAGCACTACGTAGTTGATTAGTTGCTCTTTCGTATTGCTGCTGCTTAAACAGCCAGATATACCATCTAACTATCGTCCTGTTAATGTAGCCGCCGAGTAACAGCAGAGTATTTATGTGAAGTACCTTGGTGCTGCCTGTGTTTATTATTATATATGCTTGGTCATATAGCGCGAGGGGGATTTGTCTTCAGCCCATTTTGAGGTTCTGTAAAAATTCAACTGCTCATCATTGTAATGACCTGCGAAGTAATCCTGGGATGTTAATCATGGTCATCCCTGTTGCTGACAGCTGCTGAAATGGTGGTGTGATTGGTTGCATGTGGCATGCTGCATGCCATGGTTCTCTGAATTGGTTGTTGAGAAGAAGACATTGCCATCAGCGTGCCATGTGCCCTGTCTTTGGGTGTCGACAATGTCAGCTGGTATATGTGCCTTGCAAGCATGATTAGCATGTTAGGAAAGCTTCAGATAATTTCATTTAGAAGGTGTTGTATCCCTTTCATGGATTCTAACGGCTGTAGGAAAGGTGTGCTGCCGACATGAAGTTTTGTTGTGGCTTGCAAAGTCTTTCATATGATTTATATACACTGTGCCAACAGAAACCTGGCTTCTAAATGCAGTTGGTTGTTGAAACAATATTCCAAGAGAGGACAAGTGTGACGAATGGATTGAAGTGGTTGCCACATATGCAATCTGATGATATCGCAAATGTACAGCAAACTGAGCTAATCTATGCGATATTGTTGCAATCTGTTGTTAAACTACCATCGGTTATACCTGCCGGCAGACAGTGCAACTGGCGGTCATACATAGTAGGTTGCTTTGTGGTACTAGGCAAATTCTGTTTTAGAACCACGGCCGTGTTTAGTTCCGGATTCGGAGCACTCGAGTTGAAAGTTGAAACAGTGCGTAATAAATGCGCACTGTAGCATTTTGTTTGTACTTCCTCCATTTATTTATTTCCATCATTTTAGCCTTCGGCGTAGTGACCAAGGAGCAAAATAAAACCACTCAGTTTGCATTTAATCATCGTGTGCTGAGCGCATGTGACTCTAGGAACAACCAATGAGCAGCAAAGAGACAATAAATGCAGGTGGGTGGTAGCCAATGAGCAGTAAACAGACAATAAATGCGGACAAGTCCCAAGCTAATATGAAGGAGGTTTTTGAATAAAAAGTTTTTGCTTAGATGAAGGAGATAAATGAATGGAGGGAGTATATGGTAAAAATTGTCTAAACTTTGACTAATTAGGCTCAAAATATTCGTCTCGCAAAGTACAACAAAACTGTGTAATTAGTTTTTAATTTCATCTACATTTAATACTCCATGCATACCGGTATTTTGATGTGATGATAATCTTCTTTTTGCATAGTGGAATTTGGTGTAGAAATTGGGAACTAAACGAGGCCAAAGAGTTCATAGACCCTACACTTGTTTGTTGGACGCAGTTAAGTTGATGGCAACGGGGGCACAACGACACAGTATGTCCCAGAATGGTCACAGTTCATGTCGTTGCTTGGAAATTTGATGAGCTAATGTTGTCTTTATAGTTTCACGGCTCAGCCTGTCGGCAACTTTCATGGTGGTTTTAAAATGGTTTCAGGCGTTTGAAATTTTAGAAAATTTCAGACATAATCTTACACCGTCAAAACTCAAGAGACAATTCACATTTTTTTTCCTACTATATAGCCAAACAACATCGACAAAATTGCAAGGTTGATGGGATCCGTTACACCTGTTGGCAGGCAGTGCAACTGGCCGTCCCAAGGTTGCTTGGTGGTATCGCCGAGGAGGCAAAATCTAGTTCATGTTCATCAGTGTTTCCTAGGGCCTCTGTTTCAAGTACCGATTCTTTTCAGTGGACGCAGACCGCTTGACATCCCAAAGAGTCATCTGGAAAGTGGAGAGTAGCTTGGCACATGTAGGATCCTGAAGTCCTGCCATCTGAATCACTCACAACCGATGAGCAACCGTACTTCTCAGCGAAGTAGTACTGATGGAAAAGCAGAGCGAGGCAGAGACGGAAATGAAGCGACCTGAGAAATAGACCGGGCAACGATCGACTCATCAATACAGTGCCTACCGACAATTTCCGCTCCACAGATCAATTCCGAAGCAGTTTCGTGTAGCATTACTTCGTGTCACATTTCTGCAACAATTATTTGCTTGAAGTGTAGCAACCGAGCTTTCAATCCCATTTTCAACAGCTATACACACTGTAGTACTGTACTCTCTTGCACTCTTTGAGGGACTTGATGGTGCTCGTACCACCACCATTTTCCCCAAGAACCAGGAAACCAGTTGCCCCCAATCATCCTTCACCAACCGCTTGTAATCACCATGGATGATGGCATCGCCTAAGGGCAGGGCGAGAAGTAAAGTCACCATCAGCAGAGTTCAGCAGACAGAACACAGTTTCCAACTCCCAAATCAGAGAGCACACTGAAACACAGGCACACACGGAGGAACAACGAACAAGAAGCACCTGGCGCTGCTTGCCATCATATATTCAACTGGAGGAGGAGGAATAGTACACATCACTCCGTCCCTTTTTTTTTGTTTTTTGTTTTCTAACACGGCTGGATGAACAAGAACTGAGCTGAACAAGCTACGAGGAGAGAGCACTGGCCGCCTTGGCCGAATCTCCCCTCTGTTTTTTTAGTCGTATACACAGAAACAGACTAGCCTTGCTTGAGGTTACACTAGGAACAGCAGCCATGGTGGCAGCAGGAGGAGAAGAAGCGCTCTTCTTCTAGCGAGGCTGGTGGATGGCGCGGCGGGCGGCGCCCCTGGCGCCGGCGTGGTACGCCGGCTTGTCCGCGAACCTCTGCTGCTGCTGGGCGCGCGGCGACGGCGGCGGCCCTGGGGGAGCTGAGGCTCAGCGCCCTGAGCACGTCGAGGTCGTACCCGGGCAGCAGCGCCGGCGCCGGCGCCGGCTTGGCGACCTGGTGGAAGAGGTCGTCGGTGTCGAGGAGGTCGATGGAGTCGTCGGGGAGGAGCGCGGCGGCGTCGCAGGCGGCCTCGTGGAGCTGGTGCTGGCGGAACCAGTGTTCCCGGAACCAGGCGGTGGTGTTGACGAGCTCCCACCACTCGGGCGAGAAGTCCTCCACCTGCCGGTACGCCGCCGGGATGAAGAGCGGCGCGTTCGGGTTCAGCGACGACGACGCCATGGCTGCCACGGTGCTCATCCTCCTCTCAGCTCAGGTCGCTCCTTGATCTGCCGCTCCTCTCTCCCTGGAACACAGACAGCAATCAATCAGCTCGAGGTCTTGTCGGCAGTTGGCTCAGATCCGGAACCGGAAGGGGATCGATCCCTCCCGGTTCGTTAGCGCCACGGATCTGAGAGAGCTTCACGCAGCAGCAGGCAGTAGCTTTTCCTCGCTTGGCGTGGCGTTGCTTCGCTTCTGGCCGTGCGGACGGACGAGGGGAAAGGAGGAAATATCCCGTGCGGACCGGCGGAAACCGGGTGATCTGATTTCGGGTGGTTTCTGGCTGCCGAGCCCGTGTGCGTGTGCCGCGGTGGGGAGGAGGCGGTTGTTTATAGCCACAGCCAGTCAGCTGCCAGCTGAGCTGAACGGAGCCGGAAGGTCCGAGGGTGGTGGGTGGGGCCGGCGGGCGACGATGGATTGATTATTGATCGGCTGGGCCTTTTTCTGGATCATCAAAAGCAAAACGCGGTGTGGCCCCGCCGGACGGATTTTCTATGGGCGCCGCGTTGTGTTGTGTAAATTATTGCACGGCGAGGCCGCGGGCAGCCAGAGAGGAAGGTTCCGTCGTTCCCGATAAGGACGAAACCGTGCGTGGCGCGCCAACAGTCTGTCGTTACAAAATAATTGGACCTACCGTCCTTACCCTGAATCGGCAAGGTCATTGGTTCTTTAGCATGATGATCAATACGACGATTTGACTAGCCCTGGTGTTCCCATGTGTCTATGCGAATCCACGCCCGCGCATCCCGGGTGCGCTCATCCACATAGAGCCACCCAGGAGGCCCTCCAAATCCAAGCCATGCATTGCTGCCTGGGGGCGCGTCGGGCCACAGGTCGCTATTGCTTGTAGCACCACTCCTACCCTTGCATCGCTGCCTGTAGCACTAGCGAGGAAGGCAAAAGTGTATCTTGACTTGTAGGTGAGTCCAGCAAATTGGTGTGAGCAGTTAATTTTGGCTTCACCAGATGCTAGACGATTGTTTCATAGGGTTTTCTAGAGATTCACATGAGGAGCTGCGATGTTTTCAGCTGTTTGGTAAGTTAATAGGCAAAATAGCTTTGAGAGCGCTTGCTGAATCTCTACCAAACGATCCCTTACTCTTAATTTTCCTTGGTAACCCTTATAGATGGAGCCAGGCCATTTTAGTACCATCACTTGACAACGAGTCTTTAAAAAATTTAAGGCTAAAGTGCACAAAACCCGAGAGAGAACAAGGTGAAAGGATTAAGATATAAAAAATATTATAGGTACATGATAGAAAACAAGATATATGATTAGATAAAAAATAATTTTGAGAAAAGCTATTCATTGAGAATATGATTTCTAATGTCTATGTTATTTGACAAGTATATAAAAACTATCTGGTTAAGACTATCCTAATAGAATTGGAAATGTTGTACCGAGGGCGTCCAATTGTTCGAAGTACCCATTTGCGGGCAGCAACACCAGCCCAACGGCCCAACAGTCGTATCCTCTCCCACTAATACGCTTCCATTCTCAAGGTTTCCAACACTTGGACGCTTCCGTTCCGCAGCGCCGTGACCTCACTTCGTCGTGCCGCCTCGACGTTCTCCATGACATCCGAATGCCCGCCATTCGCCATCTCCACCCCGCTCGAGTGCGGCCGCTCGCCTTCCTCCATCTCCATCGCGCCTCCAGCCTGCCGGCCTTGTTTGCTTATCTTATAAGCCGTACTTTTTCAGCCAACGAACAATATTTTTCTCTCACAACAAATCAGCGAACAGTACTTTCAGCCAAGCGAACAGGAATGTTTCCCAATTAGTCCAACTTCATATCATTCCATTACTACCAAAGTGATTTGTTATACTTGGTTTGGTAATAGTTAGAGTAGTCTATTGCCAGTTGGGATGCAGCTTCCCCCGGACTGGAAAATTTGTTGTCACGCAACAATTGTTCCATAATGCTAGTTAGCTTTTTCTAAGTCCGCTTGGGTTGTGGACCCAGCTTGAGTTCTTCTTTTAACCCATCAAAGAGGGTTTGCTTTGGTGCTCCTACATTACTGTATGAGCCAAAAAAATGTTTGATTTTGGCTTCCATAGCGGATCTCTTGAGCTCGAGAGCTTCCATCCCTGATCCTGAAGCTGAAGCTTCAGCAGTAGAGTCCTCACCCGGTGAGCACTCGCAGTGGTAAGAAAAGAAGAAGAAAACGTGGCGAGAAAAGTAAAAAAGTAAAAATGCGAGCCGTCCAAATCTGATAACGGGGCGATAAAGCACGAACCAACATACGTGATACGAAAACCAAAATTAGAACGAGGAAGAAAGAAATCCCGGGGTCAAAAACCCATTCCCTGGACGCCCGCCTTCCTCCATCTCCACCGCGCCTCCCGTTCATCGCAGTCTTCTCCAGCGCGCTGATGGTCTTCTCCACCGGAGCGGCGAGCTCTACACTAGTGAACTCTTTTACGCCGACGAGCTTCCATTCCCAAGCAGCGAGAAGATGTTGCATTGAAAGCGTATGTTGCAAACATATGTTTCAGGTGTTTCAGAGGTATGTTGCAAGTGTTTCATATCGGTGTTGCAAAAGTAGATCGGGATGTTGCAAAAGTAGATTGGAATATTGCACATGTTGCAATGGCTATGCACATATGTTTCAAAGTATGTTCCAAATATTTCATCTGTATCAGACATATGTTGCAAGAATATGTTTCAGGTGTTTTATACGTCTGTTGCAAGTGTTTCATCTGGATGTTGTATATGTTTGCAATGGTTTTTAGTTCTTATTCAGGTGTTTTTTGCAAGTGTTTCAGACGCATGTTTCAAGTGTTTCATTTGTCTTCTTTTTGTATATTGCAATTATTGCAGCTGCATGTTTCGAAAGTAGATCGGGTGTTGCACATGGGATGCGCGTGAAAGCGGCTAGCAGCGCAGGCGACATGGGCCTGTTGTTAGGGCGCTCGCTTGCAAGCCCGACGCGCTAGGGTGCTCGCTCACTGAGCTGGTATAGTCCGACGCTAGCACCTGTAGCAGACTAGCAAGTCCTGTAATAGAATTGTGCCTATTAATGACTTGGCTACCAGTGCTATGACCGTACCGTCCGACTGAATATATCTACTCCGGACAGATTCGATCAAATTTTTTTATTTTCCAGCTCGTATGACGGCGTTTTGACGAATCGAGAGTCTTGGTGAGGCCACCACGCCTGGCCGGGCGACGACTTGGCTTGGGCATGGTCAGTCCGCGGCGGAACGTGGGAAGCGCGAGACGACCGGCGATCGAGGGCGAGACTGACTCGTTCGCCGTAGCAGCCGGCAGTGCCCGTTCCGCCCTGTTCTGCAAGTCATGTTTCGGCTTGTTTCAGATTGTTTCAGCTTATTCTCTCTCACAGAACACTATTGAATCAGTCGAAACCGGCCGGCTTTTTCACCAGCCGAACCAGCCCGAAAAAGAAAAACACCCGTCCCATCATCCGCCGGTGCGCGGTCGTCGTCGCAGGCGCCGACCTCTGCTGTGGACTGCGACGACGACCATTTGGTGAGCATTTCCAAACTGATCGGCCATTCTTATAGCTAGGACTCGCGGTCGTCGTTGATGTAGTATAGTTTTTTTTTCTTCTACAAAGGACTCAAATATATTAATTAGTCGTTGTAACACTTAAAAACATACTCCCTCCGTCCCAGAAAAAATGTCGTTTTAGATTTTTCAGACATCGTGTTTGACCGTTCGTCTTATTCAAAAATTTTGTGCAAATTATAAAATAAATAAATCATTATTGAAGTATCTCTAATGATAAAATAAGTCATAACAAAATAAATAATATTTATTAAAAAATTTTGAATAAGATGAACGGTCAAACACGATGTCTGAAAAACCTAAAACGACACTTTTTATGGGTATTTACAAAGAATTAGAACTTCCGATCTCTAGAGACAGACTTGTAGCATCCTCTATTCCTAGCTAGGCTGACACAGCATAGAAGAGTTGATGGCCATCATGGACTGACGTTTCTGCATGGCACGCAGCCATTGGATCGTCAGCAGTTCACGTCGAGAGCACGAGCGGCATGTAGCTTAGCACAAGTGGATAAGCATGGGCGCTTTGGCGGGGGTGTTTGGAACATCATGTACAGTTAGAGTTAGGCATGCATGCATGCTTGTAGCAGACTGATGCCGCAGTGGTGGTCCTTTGTTTCACTGACAGTGCAAGGTCGGATCAGCCACCGCACCAGAAGCCATTGCCAGGTCTTATCTACGGCCGGCCGGCGGCCGGCGCCGGTCCCGCAGGGAAAAGGAGTCGTCGCGATCGCGGGTGCCCTTTTTTCTTGAGTTGTCGTTGTAATCGATCGGTGGAGTGACGCGAATCGACCGATTGACCAATTAGTAGCATAGCATGGAGGAGTAAAGTGCTGCCAGTCTCTCTCGTTTCAAGCCGGCAGGCACGAGCACGAGCTGGTGCAACTTGTAAACAAGGTATGACCACCTGCAGCGCAATTACACGATGCTTCCTCTACTCTCCGTCGACAATGACACCGTACTACTGTCGTCGTTAATTAGCGCATCGTTGAGTGGCAGCGGGATGCATGCATTTAACTGACAGGCGCCGGCCGACCATGTCGAATTGGGGTCTTGGAAACGAGCAGTATAGCGGTGACACAATGACACTGACACCTACGAATGTCGGATGAGCAAACGAGTTATGAGGAAACGAGCAGTATAGCGGCGTGCCGGGCTACCGGCTAAATTTCCTTCGGGCTTCGGCTGGCGGCTGCTATATATGTATTCTTCGGCTGGTGTTTGTGGACTCACACGGGATACAATTTGTCACCGAGAGTGTCATCCTTCGGCTGCTGTCCTTTGGAGTGCAATGCGATTGATCATCAATGATGCTAACTTTAACTGCGACTGTAATTATTTTGGGATTCAGACACCTCCGTCTTATGGTTATTATTATCGCCCGAGAGCAGTCCCACAAGTGCAGGAGAAATTAATCGCGATACTTTTCATAAAGTCGACATCAATATAATCACTGCATGGCTCGCTCAGCGGTTAATGACTTGGCTACTAGTGCTATGACCATACCGTCCGACTGAATATATCTACTTCGGACAGATTCGATCAATTTTTTTTATTTTCCAGCTCGTATGACGGCGTTTTGACGAATCGAGAGTCTTGCGCCTTGTTTAGTTCCTCTAATTCTCTCCCAAATTTCACTATGCAAAAAGAAGATTCTCCGTCACATCAAAATGTCGGCAAATGCATGGAGTACTAAATGTTGATAAAATCAAAAACTAATTGCACAATTTTGTTGTACTTTACGAGACGAATATTTTAAGCCTAGTTAGTCAAAATTTAGATAATTTTTACCAAATACAAACGAAATGCTACATTAATTCTGATACAGTGTTTTTCTCTAAATTCTCTGAACTAAACGAGCCTTGGGAGGCCACCACGCCTGGCCGGGCGACGACTTGGCTTGGGCATGGTCAGTCTGCAGCGGAACGTGGGAAGCGCGATACGACCGGCGATCGAGGGCGAGACTGACTCGTTCGCCGTAGCAGCCGGCAGCGCCCGTTCCCACGGGAAAAAGAAAAACACCCGTCCCATCATCCGCCGGTGCGCGGTCGTCGTCGCAGGCGCCGACCTCTGCTGTGGACTGCGACCCTGCCAGATAGAGCCTCCGTGCCTCTGCCACGTACTGCTCGTACGAGTGCTTGCCAGTTGCTCCGGGCGTTTGGCGAGCATTTCCAAACTGATCGGCCTAGTATAGTTTCTTTTTCTTTTCTAAAAAGGACTCAAATGTATAGTTTTTTTTTCTTAAAAACATATTTACAAAGATTTATAATTTCCGATCTCAAGAAACAGAGTTGTATGTAGCATCCTATTCCTAGCAGCTAAGCTGACCGTAGAGTCAACGAAGTATACGTAACTCATAGAAAAGGTACACACAAGATTACAAAGGCGAATGTTGAGTACTAGAGTTGATGGCCACATGGACTGACGTTTCTGCATGGCACGAAGCCATTGGATGAGCAGTCCACGTCGAGAGCTCGAACGGCATGGGCGCTTTGGCTTCATCACATGCATCAGCCACCGCACAAGCCATGCATTGCCAGGTCTTATCTGTTAGTTTCTTTTAATATCGTCTAGCGGTGGATCTAGCGGGAACTACTCTTTGCATTTGAGATAAAACCAGTAGAATCATAGAACACTTACGGGAGAAAGGGAGAGAGAGGAATAGAGAGAGACAAGAGGATGGGAACGGGGAGGCGTTACCGACCGTCGGCCTGAGAGGAGGAGTCGTCCGTCATGGAGTCGGTGTCGGTGACGAGAAGCGGTGCAGTGGCGCCGCCGGTGGGACATCCCGCCGCTAGCAGTGCCACCCTCGGGATCGGACTAGGGTTAGGACGGTGGGGTGGCGGCAGTGGCAGTCAACCTCATGTCTTGAGCCCGCGGCTCCCACCCCCTCTTATATGGCACCGTGCGACGGGGGCCCACCAACCGCTAATGGGTTGAGCGCCCCTGATCAGGGCGCGAGTCAAGTCCTAAGTGGCCGTTGGACCATCTTGGTGGGAGATCAACCTAACATTCTCCCCCTTGATCTCACCTTGTACTTTAAACTTTAGACTTTATTTCACATTTATTTTTCTTTTACCATTCCATCACATATCACTGCATAGAACGTGTCTCATCGTCACGGTCAGTCGCCGATAGATTTAACAGCTACAATACACATCTCTGATCTGAAACAGATTCTTTAACTTTGGGCCCTTTATTGTCTAGAAATCATAGGCTATACCATAAACCCATATCGACTGTGTGTTCTCTAATATGGCACTGTGCGATGGGGGCCCACCAACCGCTAATGGGTTGAGCGCCCCCGATCAGGGCGCGAGTCAAGTCCCAAGTGGCCGTTGGGCCATCTTGGTGGAAGATCAACCTAACATTCTCCCTCTTGATCTCATCTTGTACTTTAAACTTTAGACTTTATTTCACACTTATTTTTCTTTTACCATTCCATCACAGATCAGTGCATAGAACGATCTCATCGTCATGGTCAGTCGCCGATAGATTTAACAGCTACAATACACATCTCTGATCTGAAACAGATTCTTTAACTTTGGACCATTTATTGTCCGAAAATCATAGGCTATACCATAAACCCATGTCGATTGTGTGTTCTCTGAACACACTGGGTGGTAAGCCTTTGGTAAGCGGATCCGCAAGTACTTTGTTGTTACTTATATATTCAATACCTTTTAGTATGATTCCGTACTTTCTCCTTTACAACATATAACTTTAATGTCAATGTGTTTGGCAGCACACTTGACCCGTTGTTGTCACAGAACCTCCTAATTATGATGGCCCACATGTACCCGTCATCGTCATAATGACCTCTGACAGCCGTACTTATGTTCCTCATAATTTAAAAGGCCTGCTTTCCTCCGAACAGGATCCAATCACAGGAGTATTGCAATATTACAATAGTTTATTCAAAATATTCAACAGAGTAAAGTAGCGGAAGTCTTACAATAACTTAGGGTTAGAAACCAGTTTTCAAACCTCAAACCTTATGTAACATTATTACAAACTATTAGTAGAGAAGTATCGGTAGTAACTTTATTACATCACACAAGCGAGATGCCTTGCCCAAAGGCCACACAGTCTACTCGTCGTCACTTTCTTCAACCACGATGGTCATGCAACAAGGCTCGAAGTAGACTTGTTCATGAACCACACCTGCAACAAGGGGTTCAACAAACCCTGAGTACGAGAGTACTCAACAAGACTTACCCGACTAAGACAAAGACTCCAAGGGCATGCTAGCTTTAGGAAATCAAGGTATGGGAATTCCAGAATCAAATTTTCTTTTGCAGAAAAGCTTACTAAGGTAAGTCCTTATCTTCAATATTTTACTTTTACTTTTGATGGTTTATTAACCAATTCTAGGTGATCCTAATCTAGATCAAAGTAATTATCATCAAAACACTTCTCATTCTTTCTTTCCATTCCAGTTCTTAACTACGCTGTAAGTCAGGTTATCAAGTCTCCATAACCGAGGAGCAACGACGATTTGAACCGATTATACCTAGCTGGGGATCTCTAACATCACGACATATGTAGAACCGAATCTTGCATATATCAACCCTCATTTAGATCTCCCAAAACCAGAACGTGTCCATTGCCACCCGAGAGTACAATACTCCTCGAACCCAGCCTGATTCTAGCCCCGAGGGTACAGGCTACTCCTGCCATCTCTCCACTCCCAGTACGAGGTTAGACGTTCTCGTAATGGAATCACTAACATTTTGGGCTTACCCAAGGCATGAGGCTAGTTGCAAAGTCTCGAAACACAGGTCAGCTTACAACAGACGGTCCTTAACTGATAAGGCGAAAACACTACATTGAGACTCCTTTTCCAATGCATGTTAGCAGTGGCCAAACCACCTGCCCGATCTTTCAAGTTCATTCTTATCTTTCAATATTCATTAAGTATGCCGTCATGGCTATGTAAACATTTCATTTAAAAGCTTAACTTCTAAGAATAGCGAAGCATACTACGTATTTTTCGTAAAATAGGTATCAAGGTTGATATCGCAATAATCAAGGATGATAATGCAGCAATTGGGTTATCACTCAACTCCTAATTACTTAATGCAATAAACCATAGTATAATAATAAAACATTTGTAAAACTCAAGGTAGGGTTTAAATGCACCGGGGCTTGCCTTGCTCTGACACGATGACTGACTCAGACTCGAGGACTCCAACGTCTGGTCTGGAACCCACCGACGATAGCTCTTCTCCGGAAGCTTGCTCGGCAACAGCGACTTCTTCGAAAGCGGGAAGTACACGAGTACATAACATGCTTTAACAAGATGCTCGATGATAAACATGATGCTTGATGATGATATGCCACAAGTTACGACTTGAGTACATCTTCCTTCGCGGTACAGTCTGAAAGCCCAAGTTTGGTTTTGGTAATTAATGACACCAAGTTGCTAATGCCTTGTGTTAAGTGTATTGAGTTAGGCATAAGCAACACATGTGATGAAGGTGTATGTGGCAAGGAGTGGTGGCCACAAGATCACAAAGAGATGGTGCATGGACATGAAATAATGATCATGGTGGAAATGCACATAAAAGGAAGGACATGATGATCAAGTGAAAAGAGAAGGATCTAAGAGCGCAAGGCAAAGGTATAACCATAGGGGTTTTCCTTTTGCCGGTCTAAGATGAGTAGAGAAGTGATTGACCGGGTTTAGGATACATAGCCGACTATCAAGAGGGGCAATCACGGTTAGCTCGTAAATCAAGTGCCACTATATCAATGTCTTGAGCATATGCATTAGGAGCTCTACACAATTTTTGGAGCGTCCGGTCAGTGTGTTTTTCGCTGCGTCGTCTGTAACGGCTAGCTGCATACCCCTTCGCTATAAATAGAGGTTGGCCGGGGTTTGATATAAACTCTTGCACATTTTGAGATATAGAGACATACTTTGAGCTAGAGAACAACCCCTCCACTCATCTCTTTGATTAGTTGCATATCTTGAGTGAGATTGAGTGAGATTCAAGTGCATTGCTTGAGAGTTGCATTCTAGAGGCACTTGATCTTCGAGTTGCTGTGGATTTCTTGTTACTCTTCCGTATTTCCCGACACGGTAGACAGCTTGGAGCAGCGGAGGTGATTGAGCTCGCAATTGGAGATTGTTGGAGCCTTCACCAAGTGTTGTAAGGGGTTCTTGATCCTTCCCCGCGGGAGTTCGTGAATTGGATACTCTAGTGGAGCTCGTGGCTTGGAGGATCCCCATCTTGTGTGCGGTTGTGCGGCGCCCGCCGAGGGCTCGACTCTTGATAGTCGATTAGCTCGCGAACCGACAAGTGGGTGTATTGCCACAACGGGGAGTAGCTTGCTGGGAAGCAAGTGAACCTCGGGATAAATTCTTGTGTCATTCTCTTCCCGAGGATTTCTCTTGTGTGATTGATTGATTGGTACATCTTATCTCTACACAGCGGTATAATCAATCAAAGCTCTTCTCTCGTATTACTTCATTGTTTCTAGCTTGTAGTTGTTGTTGTGTTTAGTGAATAGCCTTGTACTAGACTTGTGTAGGTGGCTTGCTTAATTAGTTAGAGCTAGTGCTTTTGCTTCGCCACCTTTCGTACTAACTCGTGGTTAAGTAATTCTTGTAGAAGTTTTAATTAGGCTATTCACCCCCCCTCTAGCCTATTTGGACCTTTCACAGTCGTAGATAGAAAACCTACTAACTAGAAGTAACAACTCCAGCGATACCAGCTTTTATCACTAAGTAAATTACTAACGAGCTCAAACATGAAATTAAGGTGCCAAAGATCACCAATGATTAGTGACCTAAGGACATCACTCAATCAAAAGGGCACACAACACTTAAAGTTATCAATTTAACATTTATTTAATATTTAACTAATTAGGGCATAATTAACGGTTGATCAAACTTTATCTAAACAAGCTCAAACTTTTTCTATAGATTAAGAATGACCTACAACAGTGTCACAATAAATTTCATAATTTTTAGATTAATAAATAAATTATTAAAATTCATGGAAGTTGCATTTAATCTTTATTGGAACTAATTAAATCTACTGCACAAAGTACTCAATTTCATGATTTAACATTTTTTCTAGATAGTTTACACATTGAGAAGCTCACACAAAAATTTTCAGGAATTTTGGAACTCTACACAATTTTTAGTGAAATAAACAAATAGTATCACTATTCATAATTTTGAAAAAGAAAAAAAATAAAATCAAAAACCGAACTGGGCCAACTCCTTCTCTCCTTCCGGTCCAGCCCAGCCGAGCGGCCTGCTCGCGCACGCCCACGCGCTCGCGCTCGCTCGCACCCGCGCTCGGCCCAGCGATGCGTCCGCGGCCTAGCAACGCGGCCCGCTCCGCGCGCGTGCGCGTGCTCTCTCTCTCGCTCACTGACAAGCCGGCCCCAGCTATCATCCCTCACCTCCTGCTCTCTCGCTCACTCCCGCGCGCTCACTCACCTCCATGTGCTGGTCCGCCGGTGACCGGAGCTTTGGTCGACAAACTGACCCTACCATCACCATCTACACCTTCCCACGACTCCATTTTGCTAGATAGCACCACGGTTCGAGCTCCGGTGATACTTCACCGACGACGGTGACGGCTCGGCAACTACGGTGACCGGCGACTCGATGACACAACGGTGCAAAGCTTAAACTAACTAGCCAGGGAGCATCAGGGGCGTACCACGATCACAGAGGCGTGATCGGTCGAAGCGGAGAGGCACTGGAGGCTGCTGGCCATGGTGGCGGGGCTCAACCGGGATGGCGGCGACCCGAGGTGGAAGACGATGGCTCCCCGGCGATCCTAAACGGTAGCGTCTACACTGAGAGGCGCAACAGGCTCGCAAGGTGATGGTAGAGCGATTGGCGAGATGGAGATGGCTGCGATGGAGCAGGGAGGGCAAATTTAGCCGGCGAAAGGACGACAGTGACGGCGGCGATGGTGAAACCGGACGGCGACAGTGGCGGTGTCGGTCCTTTTATAGCGCTGTGAAGCAAAGGAAGCAGCTGGAGAGCGCGAAGCGGTCCCTGTGGTCGCGGTGGCAGGCTAGAAGGCTGTGGAAGTGGCCTGCGCGACGGCAGCGGCTTCGCCGGCGCCCATGCCGTCCGCTGCCCGGCGGTGATTGGCCGGTCACTGTAGCTGCCCCCTCCCAAATTTGAATTTTCAAACTGTTTTCTCAAATTACTTTCAAATTCATGTGGAAACTTGAAAAACTTCCAATATATGAAATCTTCAGAATTTCAAGCTCTATAAGTTTTGTATTGAACACTTTTTCAAATTCTAAATGGATTTTGAAATTTGAGTTTAAATTCAAAAGGGGACATATTTTTGGGATTTGGTAATTTAGAAATTACTTTGGATTTCATATTGAAACTTCAAAATCTCCAAACACCAAAGTTGTACATCTTGACAAGACCTACAACTTTGCTGTTCAAAACATTTTTAAATTCTGCCTCTATTTTGAAATATTAGTTTGGGGACAAAAATGAGTCAAATCTGAAATTTGTTTATTTTCAAAATTGCTCCACATTTTACACTAAAACTTTGAAAACTCAAAACACCAAAGTTGTAGCCCTTGAAAAGTTCTACAAACTTGGTATTAAACTTTTCCCAAATTTTGCTTAGATTTTGAATTATTTAAAAAGGGGTAAAACAGGATTTTGAAATTTAGGGTTTTCGGAGGATTTTTCAATTGGAATTTGTTGCTACTTTGATTAGTGTTTACTTAGTGATCAAACCATCATCCAAGGGCATCATTTGGACCAACATGATATGGTTGACCAAATGTCACTCTTGGTTGACCAATTTAGCTTTTGAAATTCTTTTACATTTTTCCCCAAATTTGAATTTGAATTCGAATCGGAAAACTCGTGACAAGTTTTGGGACTCCAACTCAAACTCAAACTTGGAGCTTCATTTTAGGTGTTGTACTTGAGCTCATACCCTACATTTGACACTAGTGTGTAACATAGTCACACACCTCAAATTACGTAGGGCACGAACTAAGTATTTGCGGTGGCACTCGAAATTAGGGTTTTCGGGTTCGAAACACACCACAGAGAAGCACATCCAATCTAGATAAGTAAACTTGTTTTAGTTGATGCATAACAAGGTTGACCTAATCATGGATGCTTTGCGATGCATTATGATGACATGGCAGATTAATTAGCACTATAACACCCGGGGTGTTATAACCCTTCCCCCTTAAAGAAATCTCGTCCCGAGATTTAAAGCCTTGAGTTGAGTAATGGAAAAGGAAATGTGTCAAGCAAACACGTCCAAGACTTGTCTACAAAATAGGTAGGGGGTTTTCTACACTACAAAGATTTGAAAAGGATAGGTTACAGTTTAAAGAAGAAATTGCAACCTAGATAGAAGCAAAGAACTCAGGGAAATTCTCCAACAGGTAATCTTCTGATTCCTAGGTGGCTTCCTCTTCTGAATGTTGATTCCATTGTATTCTGTACCATTTAGTTGTTCTACTTCAGGTAACATGATCCTTTTGATCCAAAACTCGAACAAGATGTTCAGAATATGTCAAATCCGGTTTAAGTTCAACTCCATCAATATCAACAACTTGATCATGTACTTGCAGACACTTCTTCATTTGTGACACATGAAATACATTGTCCACGGCTGACAGTTGTTCAGGCAACTTTAACTTATATGCCACCTTTTCACATCTCTCAGTAATTTGAAATGGGCCAACATAACGCGGTGCGAGTTTGCCTTTGACTCCAAATCGGTTAACTCCCTTCATGGGTGATACTTTCAAATAAACATAATCTCCTACTTGGAATACCAAGGGTCTACGCCTTTTATCAGCATAACTCTTTTATTGGGACTGAGCAACTTTCAGATTATTCTGGATCTGTCTAACTTTTTCTTCTGTTTCTTTCACAAGATCAACACCGAAAAACCACCTTTCTCCCGGTTCTGATCAATTCAATGGAGTTCTACACCTGCGGCCATGCAATGCTTCAAACGGTGCTATTTTGATACTCTCTTGATAACTATTATTGTAGGAGAATTCTGCTAAAGGTAACCACTCGTCCCAAGTGTCTGAATAATTAAGTGCACACGACCTTAACATATCTTCTAGAATTTGATTGACCCTTTCAGTCTGACCACTTGTTTGTGGATGATAAGCGGTACTGTACAGAAGTTTTATACCTAGGGACTCTTGTAAGTGTCTCCAAAAATTGTTGACAAACTGCGTACCTCTATCAGATACAATGGTCTTTGGTACCCCATGAAGACTCAAGATTCGTGCAATATATATTTTAGCATAAGTTGTAGCAGTATAGTCCACCCTGACTGGAATAAAATGAGATGACTTTGTCAGTCGGTCCACAATGACCCAAATTGAATCAAAGCCTCTTGAGGTCTTGGGTAACCCAGTAATGTAATCCATACTGATATCTTCCCATTTCCAAGATGGAATGGGCAAGGGTTGTAACATTCCCTGACTTCAAATGTACAACCTTCACTTTACAACAAGTGTCACATCTGGCAACATACTTAGCGATCTCAATTTTCATTTTGGTCCACCAAAATCTCTGTTTCAGATCCTGATACATCTTATTACTCCCTGGATGAATAGAAAACCTTGTACTATGTGCTTCCTCAAGAATGAGCTGACGTAACTCTAGAACCTTTGGAACCACTAGCCGGTTCTTAAACCACAACACATCTGCCTCATCAATACTAAAATCTGTTTGTTGACCGGTTCCAACTTTTTCTTTGATGTGAGCTATATCAGAATTCTTTCTCTGAGCAGATACAATCTGATCTTTGATTGTTGATTCCACTGTGACATTGGTTAACTGACCTTGTTGAACTATTTCAATATTCAACTTTTCCAATTTGTAACACAAACTGTAATCCATTGGCTTCACAGTTATACAATTGCGATGATTCTTTCTACTGAGTGCATCAGCAACAACATTTGCTTTTCCAGGGTGATAATGTACTTCTAAATCACAGTCCTTTATTAATTCAAGCCACCTTCTTTGCCTCATATTCAATTCTGACTGAGTAAAGATATACTTCAAGCTTTTGTGACCTGTATACATATGGCAAGTATTACCCAACAAGTAATGACGCCAGATTTTCAATGCATGAACCACGACTGCTAGTTCAAGATCATGTGTCGGATAATGCTCTTCGTGACGCTTTAACTGTCTCGAGGCATAAGCAATTACTCTGCCTTCCTGCATCAATACACAACCTAGGCCAATACTCGAGGCATCGCAGTAAACATCAAATGACTTTTCTATATCTGGTTGTGCTAAAACTAGGGCAGTTGTCAATGACTTCTTTAGAATTCTAAAAGCTTTCTCACATTCTGGAGACCATATAAACTTAGTTTGATTCTTCAATAACTCCGTGATTGGCTTGGCTACCTTTGAAAAGTTAGGTATGAATCGATGGTAATAACCCGCCATCCCTAGAAAACTTTTGACTTCATGAACTGAGATTGGTGGTTTCCAATTTAGAATATCTTTTACTTTGCCAGAATCTACTGCTACTCCTTCTGCTGACAACACATGTCCTAAGAATTGCACTTCTCTTAACCAAAACTCACACTTACTGAACTTGGCATACAGTTGATGATCTCTCAGATGAGTCAGAACTACTCTGAGATGCTCAGCATGCTCTTCTTCACTTTTGGAGTATACCAGAATATCATCAATAAACACAACCATAAACTTGTCAAGTTTCGGCATGAAAACTGAGTTCATCAGATACATGAAATGTGCCGGTGCATTGATGAGACCAAAAGACATAACTAGGTACTCATACAATCCATATCTGGTGGTGAATGCAGTCTTTAGGATATCTTCAGGTCGAATCTTGATTTGATGGTACCCTGATCGAAGATCGATCTTTGAAAATACCTTTGCCCCCGCAAGCTGATCAAAGAGTAGATCAATGCGAGGCAACGGATATTTGTTCTTAATGGCTACTTCATTCAACGGTCTATAATCAACACACATCCTTAAAGTCTGATCTTTCTTCTTAACAAAAAGAGCCGGACATCCCCACGGTGATGAACTAGGTCTGATAAAACCTTTTTACGTAACTCTTGCAATTGATCCTTAAGTTCTACCAATTCATTAGGTGACATCACTGTTCGCCTACACGGCCGTGTAGGCCGTTTACACGGCGTGTAAACGCTACTCGATGGGTAACCGTGTAGGCCGATTAGCCGTGTAAAGCCGTGCAAAATCGTTTTGACCGTTTAAAAGGCCGTTTAAACGGCCGTGTATACCGACTTTTTGCTAAACGATGAGTGACCGATCGTTCACCGTTTAACGTTTAGGCCAACATTGGGTGGCATTCTGTAAGCTCTCCTGGATATTGGGGTAGTACCCGGTTTTAACTCAATCACAAACTCTACATCTCTGTCCGGTGGCAGACATGGTAGATCATCTGGAAACACATCTGGAAATTCACAGACTACCGGTATATCACAAATCTCCTGTACTGAAGTTGCACATATCCTTTCAACTGTTCTCTTGGGAATAGGAAGTTGGATAAGAAGATGAGATTTATTATCTGGCAAGTTCAACCTTATAGTTCTGTGCAGTGCATCTATAATGGCTCCTCGTTGGTACATCCAATTCATACCCAGGATTACATCTATATCATGTTTCTGTAATATTATCATTGAGGTAGGGAATATATGCCCACCTAACTCTATAGGTACGTCGCATACCATTTCCTTAGTACACAGTCGTCCCCTGGGCGACTGGATAAAGAAATCTTCTTGTGTTCCCATAATTGGAATGTCATGCTTAACAACAAAGGTGCGATTTATGAATGTATACGATGCACCTAAATCAAATAACAGTATTGCTAGATGATTAGCAATAGGGAACATACCCATCATAACAGGTTCTTCCTCTAGAATTGCATTCGCTTGAGTGTAGAATACACGTTCGGTCTTCTTCTTCTCACTCTTACCCTTCTGAACATTCAGATTGTTATTCTTGCTCTGAGGTTATTGCTTTTGCGGTACAGGAGCTCTAGGATAATTGGGATTGTACTGCCTTGGATACGGGCAGTCCTTGGAAAAGTGGCTTGGTTTTCCACAATTGTAGCAGGGGCATTCGGCTGCTGTAAATATTGCGGGGTTGCAGGAGGACGGAAAAACGTCTGTGACTGAGCTTGGTATTGCGATGGATGATAAGTTGGGCGAAAATGGTTCTGATGGTGATAGATAAACTTCTCGCACTTCTTAATGCCACCAGACGGGCTAGACAACACTTGCTTCTTTTTCTTCGACTCTTTGTGTAGGCGGGACTTTTCTTCTGACGCAATAGCCACATTGACTATCTCATGGTACGTGGCATTATAGCAGGTGACCAATGCTTCCTGGATCCTGGTACTCAAACCTCTAATGAAATAACTCTTCTTTTTCGCATCGGTGCTCACATACTCAGCTGCATACTGGGACAGATGATTGAATTTGCCCACATACTGTAGAACTGTCTGGTTCCCTTGCTTCAGCGAGAGAAACTCTTCTAACTTCATGGCCATGACACCATCTGGAATGTAGTGTGCTCTAAAAGCATCATGAAACTCTTGCCAAGTGACATGGTGGCCAGCAGGCCATGTGGCGACCAGATTCGCCCACCACGCCCCTGCGGCACCTCTGAGTTGCTATGCTGCAAACACAGGCTTGTGGTACTCCGTGCACTGTAGAAGTTCAAACTTTTGCTCCATGGTGTGGAGCCAGTCATCCGCCTCTAGCGGCTCATCTGCCTTTGAAAACACTGGTGGACGGGTATCGGTGAAATCCACATAAGTGGTTTCTCCTCCTTTATTACGGCCTCGACGACCCTGGTTTCCATTTTGATTCTGAGCCAACAAGGTAGTGGCATTAACCAGTGCAGCAATAGCTTCTACCAAAGTAGGTGGGAATGGTGGGGGATTTGGAGTATTGTCCCCATCCTGGGAAGTTCTAGTACCGTCCATCTGTTGTACACAAACCATGTTTATTTACATCGCTTTATTGAATTAAAAAGCAGTTAGTACAGTGCTAGTACACACATCAAACTTATCTTATATTATTTTCATTACAAACTTGCTCGCAAGCAAGAAACTACCCACTAAGGTTCTTAGAAAATAGGAAATACTACTATGTTACATAACTATCCATGTCGACACTTCACTCCTCATCATCATCGCTGATCACAATCACTCCATCCTCATTCTCTGGAGCACTTGCACCAGTGACATGACTTGCCTCATCCCCACTTTCCATCATGGGTTCGTTTTCTTCCGAATCATCTTCCTCATTGTCCTCTCCACCAGAAACAACCACGGCACCGACATCATCTTCTACTGCCTGAGGCTGATGATTGGGATTCATCAGATTATGTAGCCTATGGACTTCCTCATACAGAATGGTGTTGTACTGCTCCAGGTGTGTCACATAAAGCTCCAACTCATGAACACGAGCCTAGGCTTCTGTCTCCTTTTCCAGAGACTCATTTTGGAACTGCTTCCAAAAACGCATGTTGCGCTTCAGTCGCTCTACCTCTGCTGTAAGCCTTGCAACCTCTGACTGTGAATCCGGGTTCGGATTGCGGCTACTGCTTGCTCCATCACCTCTATGGCCAACTGATGACGTGGCACTCCTTGCGGACCACTTTTCTTGCGAGGAGTCATCTTCACACATGCCATACTAAAGCAAGATAGAATTAGAACGATAAGAATAGATAGGAGGGATCTGAAGGTTAGCATGAATATGATTGAACCTTACTTAACCCAAACCACTTTAAAAGGGAAGGTAACTTAAGCAGGTTAATTAAACATGATGCATGCATCGTACTTACGATCTAACAGAAAAGATTAAGTAACACATGCAATATTTATAACATAGGGCACTATAACATGATACTTCACTACAAAGCTTTCAAATATGAGCTATGGAAACTATAGAATAGATTAAGATAAGCAAAAGCAATTTGGACCAAAATATCCATATTAAGTTTATTTGACCCAAATCATTTTGAAGTTTTGCAAAGTAATACTACAATAACTCGAGTGATTATGCTCTGGTACCTGCAGTCATAGAACCTCCTAATTATGATGGCTCACATGTACCCGTCATCGTCATAATGACCTATGACAGTCGTACTTATGTTTCTCATAACTTAAAAGGCCTGCTTTCCTCCGAACAGGATCCAATCACAGGAGTATTGCAATATTACAACAGTTTATTCAAAATATTCAACAGAGTAAAGTAGCGGAAGTCTTACAATAACTTAGGGTTACAAACCAGTTTTTAAACCTCAAACCTTATGTAACATTATTACAAACCAGTAGTAGAGAAGTATCAGTAGTAACTTTATTACATCACACAAGCGAGATGCCTTGCCCAAAGGCCACACAGTCTACTCGTCGTCACTTTCTTCAACCACGACGGTCATGCAACAAGGCTCGAAGCAGACTTGTTCATGAACCACACCTGCAACAAGGGGTTCAACAAACCCTGAGTACGAGAGTACTCAACAAGACTTACCCGACTAAGACAAAGACTCCAAGGGCATACTAGCTTTAGGGAATCAAGGTACAGGTATTCCATAATCAAATTTTCTTTTGTAGAAAAGCTTACTAAGTTAGGTCTTTATCTTCAATATTTTACTTTTACCATTGATGTTTTATTAACCAATTCTAGGTGATCCTAATCTAGATCAAAGTAATTATCATCAAAACACTTCTCATTCTTTCTTTCCATTCCAGTTCTTAACTACGCTGTAAGTCAGGTTGTCAAGTCTCCATAACCGAGGAGCAACGACGATTTGAACCGATTATACCTAGCTGGGGATCTCTAACATCACGACATATGTAGAACCGAATCTTGCATATATCAACCCTCATTTAGATCTCCCAAAACTAGAACGTGTCCATCGCCACCCGAGAGTACAGTACTTCTCGAACCCGGCCCGATTTTAGCCCCGAGGGTACACACTACTCCCGCCATCTCTCCACTCCCAGTACGAGGTTAGACGTTCTCGTAATGGAATCACTAACATTTTGGGCTTACCCAAGGCATGAGGCTAGTTGCAAAGTCTCGAAACACAGGTCAGCTTACAACAGACGATCCTTAACTGACAAGGCGGAAACACTACATTGAGACTCCTTTTCCAATGCATGTTAGCAGTGGCCAAACCACCCGCTCGATCTTTCAAGTTCATTCTTATCTTTCAATATTCATTAAGTATGCCGTCATGGCTATGTAAACATTTCATTTAAAAGCTTAACTTCTAAGAATAGCGAAGCATACTACGTATTTTTCGTAAAATAGGTATCAAGGTTGATATCACAATAATCAAGGATGATAATGCAGCAATTGGGTTATCACTCAACTCCTAATTACTTAATGCAATAAACTATAGTATAATAATAAAACATTTGTAAAACTCAAGGTAGGGTTTAAATGCACCGGGGCTTGCCTTGCTCTGACACGATGACTGACTCAGACTCGAGGACTCCAACGTCTGGTCTGGAACCCACCGACGATAGCTCTTCTCCGGAAGCTTGCTCGGCAACAGCGACTTCTTCGAAAGCGGGAAGTACACGAGTACATAACATGCTTTAACAAGATGCTCGATGATAAACATGATGCTTGATGATGATATGCCACAAGTTACGACTTGAGTACAACTTCCTTCGCGGTACAGTCGCACACAGAAAACCTACTAACTAGAAGCGACAACTCCAGCGATACCAACTTTTATCACTAAGTAAATTACTAACGAGCTCAAACATGAAATTAAGGTGCCAAAGATCACCAATGATTACTGACCTAAGGACATCACTCAATCAAAAGGGCACACAACACTTAAAGTTATCAATTTAACATTTATTTAATATTTAACTAATTAGGGCATAATTAATAGTTGATCAAACTTTATCTAAACAAGCTCAAACTTTTTTTATAGATTAAGAATGACCTACAATAGTGTCACAATAAATTTCATAATTTTTGGATTAATAAATAAATTATTAAAATTTATGGAAGTTGCATTTAATCTTTATTGGAACTAATTAAATCTACTGCACAAAGTACTCAATTTCATGATTTAACATTTTTTCTAGATAGTTTACACATTGAGAAGCTCACACAAAAATTTTCAAGAATTTTGGAACTCTACACAATTTTTAGTGAAATAAACAAATAGTATCACTATTCATAATTTCGAAAAAGAAAAAAATAAAATAAAAAACCGAACTGGGCCGACTCCTCTCCTTCCGGTCTAGCCCAGTCGAGCGGCCCGCTCGCGCACGCCCACGCGCTCAAGCTCGCTCGCACCCGCGCCCGGCCCAGCGATGCGTCCGCGGCCCAGCAACACGGCCCGCTCCACGCGCGTGCGCGTGCTCTCTCTCTCGCTCACTGACAAGCCGGCCCCAGCTGTCATCCCTCACCTCCCGCTCTCTCGCTCACTCCCGCGTGCTCACTCACCTCCGCGCGGTGGTCGGCCAGTGATCGGAGCTTCGGTCGACAAACTGACCCTACCATCACCATCTACACCTTCCCACGACTCCATTTTGCTAGATAGCACCACGGTTCGAGCTCCGGTGATACTTCACCGACGACGATGGCGGCTCGGCAACTACGGTGACCGGGGACTCGATGACACAACGGTACAAAGATTAAACTAACTAGCCAGGGAGCATCATGTAACGGATCAACGTAATTATACGAGATTAAGTAAGAAAATCTTCCACCGAGGCGGTTAATTTATCAAACTTAAACCCGTATAACCCGAGATTCCGTGAAATCACGAGGGATTTCAAACCAACCAACATACAACCAAGATCGTACTGATTTAGCAGCCACAGTTCACATGATACGTAGAGTTCACAATAAAAGTGGAGTACATCGGAGTTCGGAATAAAATTTATTACAACACAGTTCAAAATAACATAGCGGAAGCAAGTAGTTTTACACCCACACTTAGTTCAAATACAGTGCCAATAGATAGTCATGGTCCACAAAAGCAGTAGATAAGACGAACAGAGTGACCCTTGCCCAAGGTCCTAGTTGTCGCCTATCGCCGGATACAGACAGTTGGAGCAGTACCCATAGTACATCTGACCATCTGCAACAACAATGGGAACAACGCCCTGAGTACGAGAATGTACTCAGCTAGACTTACCCGTCATAAACTAGAAATAAAGGACACCAAGGATCATGCAAGGCTTTATATATTTGACTGGCTTGACTCATTTGCGAAAAGCATAAGTTGTTACGAAAAACTATACCAGTACTTTTTGCATCACTTTTAGTATAATCTATTCAAGCTAGGTAAGCAGCTATTGCTAGAATAATCACTTGATTCATCATTAGCAATCTAGATTACAATATCAGGTTTAGCATTTCCAACATCATTCACTTAACCATCAGTGTTCCATTAATGTTACTACGATGTCATAGCTCGAGTCAAGTGCTCACTAACCGGGAGTAACGGCGATTCGAATCGAATTCCTATCCAGCTGGAGATTTATTCCTCACACAAACCTTGCTTCCCCCGTCAGGGTCGCGTAGATCACCAATGACACTTTCCAAGAAGCCGCGGGATAACAATCATGGATCGCACTACCCAGGGACCGCCCGACTGCTAGGACGCACCTTGGGCTCACTCTTCGCGTCCCCGTTACACCCACTTCAACACCAGTCTGTCAACCCGAGTTTATCCTGGCTCGAAAAGTGTCACTAGCTTCGTGGTCGAAAGGTATTTTATTCGGCCAGCTAAATATGAGGCATGCGTTCAACATGACAAGAGAGACGAGCAACGATCGGTCCTTAATCGACACAGACGAAATCACTATAGTCCAAAACCCTATAAGACTCCGCACGGTCTTCATTTATCCATCAACACTTGGTTACTTTTTATGATCACAATTATAGCTAACCATAACCCGGTATCCACCTATAACTCGCAGGTGATAGGAAATCACCCGACTTCTACCGGTCTAAGCATGGCTAAGCAATTCACTCGATCCTGACCTAACAGGGTGAAAGATAATCCGGTGGCCAAGGTAATAATGCAACAACGATTTCACTCAATTCCTATAACTTAATGCAACTGTATATATAACTATAGTTCATGTAGTAAGGAACAACTTTTATAAAATAGGAGACTTAAAATGCTCTGGGGCTTGCCTCTTTCGAACGAGCTAGGATGGTGGTCGACGCACTCTGGCAGCTCCTCGCCTGACTCTTCCTCCTCGGGTACCTCCTGTGCCTGGGGCTCCTGCTAATCCGTCCAAACTTGCTCCTCCTGTACTGCCTGCGACTCTTCATGCGATCCTGTATGATGCAAGTGCATAAGTAATCATGCGAATGATGCATCGGATTGTGGTGGAGTGCTTTGATGACATGAGATGCAGATGAGCACATGGAATGAGTAGTTTGAATATAACTATTTCTTCTACAAGGTAGTCAACGTCATCCAAGAACATATACCCTAAAACATGCACCTTATTCTTCTATTAGCTAGCCTATTATTTACACATACAAGTGAACCTAAGCTACCAAAGCTTACCAACCTAACTCATCCATAACATCAGCAAGACATAATGATGCTTCAAAGATACACCAAACATATTTTATTTCTCTTTGTTTCTCATAAAGAATATTTTTTTATTCCCTATTTAACTAGGGTTACACAGCAACACCTATTTCTGTTGTAGATAAAAATCTATAAAAATTACAGTAGATTACTCTTACCCTAACTAACCTACTACTAAATTTTCATGAGAATTGCATATGTAAAACTGCCTGTACAAAATAAACAAGTTATAGCCTAAATATGAGCATGAAATTATTTTGTACTAGAAAAGGTATCAAAGAACAAATTTCATATTTTTCCTATGTTACTAACAGTAAACTAACATACTACAAAAATTATCACATGTATGTTCTATACAAATTTATCCCTCTACTAAAAATAACAAAGATTATCAATTAAAAGCATTTGAACTACACTTCAAAAATTTCTCACAGAACATGCTTCACTAATATTTTTCCTAGAAAGTGCATCACTAATAAAGATTAAAGCAACAAGAATCACATTTTCCCCTTCATTATGTTATTCACTACATAATTTCTAAGATATCAGCATTTATAGCAATTAAATAAATTTGCACAGTAAAGTGTTACAAAAATAATATGAGATATTTTTAAACTGTAGATCTATTCAAGAGAAACATTTCAAACTTTGTTTCATGATTTTTGGAGCTATAAATTATACACAAACATTTTCCAAGTATTTTCTTTTCCCAAAACAAAATAGAAATTCAAAAACGAAATTTGGAAATCGTTTAACGGGCCAGCCCACTTGAAACAACCGGCCCACGGCCGTTTTCAGCCGGAGCGCCGCGCAGGAAAAAGAGTGGCGGCCCGGCTCGGTGGTTCGGCCCAAGGCCGCTGGCCCAGCAGGCAGAGAGGGAGGGCGGAACGCGGGGCACGGCCACGGGTGCCGGCGTCCCGACGTCGCGGGGGCGAAGCGGTGGTCGCCGTCGGCCAACGGCCGTCCTCCGGCTATGAGTTGCAACCCCGAGCACGCATGACTCCCGCGCAAGGATGGCGAGCACGATCGCGAGAAGCAAGGGAAGAAGGAGGGAGCGAGGGCACCGGTGGCGGAGCTCGAGCCCGGCGGTCGGCGACGGTGGCGCGCGCGGGAAAAGGAGAAATTGAGCCTCACCGTCGTCGAACATGGGATACCGAGCCCCGTTCGAAGAAGAGGGGAAGGTGGCGGAGCCGGTGGCGAGACGAATCGAGAGGTGGCGCGGCCGTTGAGCAGGAACGACGGTGTTCGTCTCGGGCGGAGCGGCGGCGGCGCGAGGAGGCGAGAGCGGCGGCTGCTGCTGCTCGCGCGAAGCCGAGCGAGGCGAAAACGGGGGTGTGCGGGCGTGGGAGGAGCGGGCGCGGCTTCAAGGCGCGTGGCGCGGCCGGTGGAGCCCACGGCTCGCCACCCGTACGCCGGAGGCGGCGAGCGGCGGCCACGACCTGAGCGCGGCGTGCGCTGGCGCGGGGCGCGCGCTGGCGCGGGCGGGCGCGTGAGACGGGCCAGGCCGGCTTCGGCTCACGGGCCGAAAGGGAAGCCGCGGGCCACTAAAACGAGAACCTGTTTTTCTTTTATAAATTAAATTTTCAGATTTCTCTATTTGTTTCAAATTTGAATTTGAAGATGAAAAAGAGGTTTTCAGAACTTTTGCCCAAAATAAAAGTTGTTCAAAATTTAATTCTCTACAACTTTCATGTAGGGCACTTTTCAAAATTCTCAATAGATTTTGAATTTAGGATTTAAAGCTAAATTTTTAAGTAAAAATTCATTTTTCTAGAATATTTTTAAAAGCAAAAATTTGAAGGAATTTGAATTCAAGAGTTGCTCCAAAAATCATGTTTATTTATTCTAGATTATCTAAAATTGTAGCTACACAATGTTTCACCACTCTTTAGTACTTAAATGCAGAATTTGGGTTTTGAGTAATTATTTTTCAACTTTAAATTTAAAACGGTCTATATTGCATGCAATGATAACCATGTATGAGATGATTATGACTAATGCTTTGGATGCTAATGCATGCTTAACACCCAGGGGTGTTACAGCCCTCCCCCTTATAAGAATCTCGTCCTGAGATTTTGAGTTACGAACCGTTTATCGTAAAAATCTTTATACGCGGTTTGAAGATATTCTCCCGTTTCTCATGAAGCATCACTGTCATCATGATGGCTCCACTGAATCTTGTAGGTTGTTACCACTTTATTCTTAGTGACTCGGTCCTTTGCATCCAGAACTCGAACTGGTTGTTCACGATATTCCAAGTCCGCCTTGATCTGAATACCCTGCGGTTCTATTCTCTCTTCCGGAACACGCAGACATTTCTTCAACTGGGATACGTGAAAGACAGGAAAGATCGAACTCTTCCCTTCTGGCAATCGCAACTTGTACGCCATGGGACCCTTTTTCTCTATGATCTGGTATGGTCCTATATATCTTGCAGACAGTTTCTGCTTGATTCCAAACCATTTCTTCTTCATGGGGGGTAACCTTCAAATAGACATAGTCACCCACTTGGAACTCCAATGGTCTCCTTCTCTTGTCTGCATAACTCTTCTGATGAGACTGTGCAGCTTGCATGTTTTGTTGGATAATACGGACCTTCTTCTCTGCCTCATTTACAAAATCAATTCTATAAAACCTTCTTTCTCTAGGCTCTACCCAATTTAACGGTGTCCTGCACTTCCTGCCATATAAAGCTTTAAAAGGTGCCATCTTGATACTCTCTTGGTAACTGTTGTTGTAAGCGAATTCTGCCAATGGTAACCAGGATTCCCATGAGCCTCTGGATGACAGTACACAAGCTCTAAGCATATCTTCAAGTACAGCATTAACTCATTCTGTCTGCCCGTCTGTCTGTGGATGGTAAGCCGTACTACGAATAAAACTAGTACCCAAACCTTTATGAAGATGCTCCCAAAAATGAGAGGTAAACTGTGAACCACGATCAGACACGATCGTTTTTGGTATACCATGTAATCGGACAATCTCAGTAATATACTTTTCTGCATATTGAGGTGGTCGGAATGTTGTCTTAACTGGCAGAAAGTGAGCTGTCTTGGTGAGACGATCTACTATTACCCAAATAGAATCATGCCCCTTCTGTGTGGTGGGAAGACCAGTGATGAAATCCATACTTATACCATCCCATTTCCAATCGGGTACAGACAAGAGTTGCAGAAGTCCTGCAGGTCTCATATGAAGAGCTTTAACTCTACAACACATGTCGCAACGAGCAACATATGCTGCAATTTCTTTTTTTCATCTTAGTCCACCAATAATGGGGTCGCAAATCTTGGTACATCTTACTACTTCCGGGGTGAATAGATAGCTTGGAATGATGGGTCTCATTCATTAACTTGTTCTTAAGCTCTCTATCCTTAGGTACCACCAGGCGATCCTTAAACCATAACACTCCTTGGTCATCCAATCGAAAGTGTTTGGTGGGTTCCCTCTTCATCTTCTCTTTGATATGAAAGATTCCCTTATCTGTCTTCTGACCTTCAATGATCTAGTTTTCTAGAGTACAACTGATCTGAATATTATGCAACACAGTAGGATGTAACAATTTGAACCCTTCTTCAAACAACGGTTGCACATCAATAGCATGTGATTTTCTGCTCAGTGCATCTGCTACTACATTAGCCTTCCCGGGATGATAATGCACGTTTAGGTTATAGTCCTTTATCAGCTCTAACCATCTTCTCTGTCGCATGTTCAACTCAGATTGGGTAAAAATGTATTTGAGACTCTTATGATCTGTAAAGAGATTACACACATTACCCAGCAGGTAGTGTCTTCAAATCTTTAGAGCATGCACTACTGCTGCAAGCTCCAAATCATGTGTAGGATAGTTAACTTCATGCTTCCTCAATTGACGTGAGGCATAGGCAATGACCCTTCCATTTTGCATTAGTACACATCCTAACCCATTCTTAGATGCGTCACAGAACACATCAAAAGACTTTTCTATATCCGGTTGGGCCAGAACAGGAGCAGTGGTCAACAACTTTTGCAAGGTGCAGAAAGCTGCCTCGCACTCCTCTGTCCGTACAAACTTATGATCCTTCTGTAAGAGGCTTGTCATTGGTTTTGCAATCTTCGAGAAATCCGGTATGAAGCGATGATAGTAACCGGCTAAACCAAGAAAACTGTGAACTTCATGCACTGAGGTTGATGACTTCCAGTCCATAACCTCTTACACCTTACTAGAGTCTACGGAAATGCCATTTTCAGACAACACGTGGCCGAGAAAAGAAACTGTCTTAAGCCAGAACTCACACTTGCTAAACTTCGCATACAGTTGATGTCCTCTGAGTCTAGTCAAGACAATCCTGAGGTGCTCTGCGTGATCTTCTTCATTCTCTGAATATATTAGAATGTCATCAATGAACACAATCACAAACTTGTCTAACTCGGGCATGAAAACAGAATTCATCAGATACATAAAGTATGCAGAAGCGTTTGTCAATCCGAAGGACATGACAAGAAACTCGTACAAGCCATATCTGGTAGAGAACGCAGTCTTAGGCACATCTTGCGGCCTAATCTTAATCTGGTGATATCCTGATCTCAAATCTATCTTAGAGAACGCTTTGGCTTTAGACAATTGGTCAAATAAGATATCAATCCGAGGAAGATGATACTTGTTTTTAATTGTCACTGCATTCAGTGGTCGATAATCCACACACATGCGTAAGGAGTTATCCTTCTTCTTTTTCACAAATAGAGCGGGGCATCATCATTCAGACGAGAATCAAACCTTTCTTTAGTAAGTCCTGGAGTTGCTTCTTCAATTCGGCTAACTCATTGGGAGGCATCCGATAGGGCCTTCTCGAGATCGGTGCTGTTCCCGGAATTAACTCAATGGCAAACTCAACATCTCGGTCTGGTGGAAGTCTAGGTAACTCATCTAAAAACACATATGGAAACTCACAGACCACTGGAATCTAGGCTAGCAGAGTAGTTTGGACCGCACAAGTCGTGCTAGCTAGGTCTACTTTCCGAGGTAGGACCACCCGAAAAGTGCCTTCTCCACTTGGTTCCTTAAGAGAGATACTTCTTCCTCCAACATCGATTACTACCCCCATCTTATTCATCCAGTTCATACCCATGATCACATCCAAAACTAACCCCGGCATGACTATCAGATTAAGCTTATATTGCCGGTTTGATATGTTTAGGATTACTCCCTGAACTATCTGATTAGTCAACAGATCAGCCCCAGCTGAACTGATTTTATATGCACATTCCAATTCGACTATCCCTTGCTCATGCCTCTTAACAAATGCTTGACTTACAAAGGAATGAGATGATCCGGAATCAAATAAGACTACTGCAGGATGATTGTTGATAGAAAACATACCAGCTGTTACCGGTTCTCCTTTAGGGATGTCATCCACGGTGGTGTGATGCACACGAGCTTGATACTGCGTCTGTTGTTTCTTAGGGTAGGGACAAAACTTCGCAAAGTGTCCAGGTTGGTTACAGTTGAAGCACGGTCCCTTCACTTGAGCCACAGTTCCAGATGAACTGCCTTGTCCTATCTTCGCCTGAGGCAATGCCATCTTGAATGGTTTCTGGTTCCTCTGGGGTTGTTGAGTATTCTGATTCTTCCTTTGTGGTGACCTAAACCTTGCACCTGGGGCAGGCGATCGATAAGCTGGGTGGTTGGCCACTGGGGCTCTGGACTGGGACGAACCCGACTCGAAAGCTCTCTTACGGATCTTGGAAGCAGCATAAACATTGTTGTTCTTCTCTTGCTTCAGACAGTCACTAACGAAATCATTGAAACCAGTCCTCATATTTGTACCCACATGTTTCATCATCTTGGGATTCAGGCCTCTCTTGAAGCTAGCGATCTTCTTGGCCTCAGTATTCACCATATCAGGAGCATAACGGCTCAGGTTATTGAATGCATGTAGATATTGAGTTACAGTCTTCGTACCTTGATTCAGTGCCAGGAATTCCCCAAGCTTCATCTCGGTCAGACCAGGTGGAATGTACGTTCCACGGAAGGCTTCGGTGAACTCCCTCCAAGTGATGTGAGCGTGGGGAGGAAAAGTGGTGCGGTGATGTTTCCACCACATTCGTGCCAGACCTTGAAGCTGATGAGCTGCATACTCAGTCTTCAACACTTTAGTCATTCTCAAGACACGGAACTTGTCTTCCATAGTATTAATCCACTTTTCTGCATCCAAGGGTTCTGCGGCTTCCTTGAAGATCGGTGGACGAGTATCCATGAAGTCCTTGAAACTGCTGTACTGATTTGCTTCGTGCCCACCCGGGTTTATTCCCCGACGGGTGTTGTCTGCGATACTGCGCAACGCAGCTTCCATATTCTGTTGCATGCCCTCCATATTACGTTGGCTTCTAAGAAATTGTGCGAAAAACTGTTCCGCAGTGTAGGGTGGAGGAGGCGGTGGGGGATCACGATCATCACTAGCAGCTGCACTGCCACCAGCCTCAGCGGCACCATACACGGTACGACGAGTGTTCGGCATCTGCATGTTTCAGCAACAGTAATTATTAGGTGATGTTGTAGGAATTGCGACCGAATGAAAAATCATACAGACTAAATTTACTGGAGAAAATAAATTCATTCAATAAAACAGGGGCACAATAAGTCATTCCAATTAACACAACATCACTAATTAGATTACTTAAAGCGCACACATCGCGTCCATTACAACCAAGTTGCCAGCATACATACACTGGACTTTTGACGTTTGGATACCGCCACAAACACATCCGAGCTTTCCAACATTACATCAAAGCCTTAGTCTTTCTACTCATTATTACATGGCCAACGTGCCAACAAAGCAAAAGATCATGTAGATGGAACCTAGTAGCTAGCGCAACAACTACTAGCCTACTCATCGTGGTCGCTGTCTAAGTCCGAGACGTTGGCGTTGTCGCCATTAGCAACGTCGTGGTGCTCCCCAACTGGTGCTTCGGGCTCTTTGGGATCTTTGTCTTCATCCAAATCCATCTCTGCCGCACCGGAAGGAACATAGGGGTTGAGTTGATTGTTCAGCCGATGAACCTCCTCATGCAGATTGTCATTATATTCCTCTGCATATGCCAGCTATTGCTCTAGCTCAAACTATCTAGCCCTCAACACATTCTCTGCGGACCAGGCTTCATTCCTCTGATGGAGCACATGAGTCAACATGCGCTCAGCGTTCCTGTTGGCGGTGGTTAGTCGCCCAACCTGCTCTCTCAGGGCACGTACATCTCCTTTGAAAGCCACAGTCCTCTAGGTAGCCTGATCTCTCTAACGAGTCAACTGAGCCATCTCTGTGTTGAGCCTCTCAATCTCGGCGTCGTGATCTCTCTGAAGCTGATGGCGGTCATCACGAGCCTGACCAAGAGCACTAGACACACGTCTCAGGCTATCTTCCACTCCATCAAAGGCCCTCATCACTGCGAACATGGCACTCATAGTGGGGTTGTCACTGTTCTGTGCTTCTACGGCGCTAATCTCCAGAGATCTTCCTCTTGCCTGTTGCCACGAGTTAGTGGAGGGGTTGCCCCTCGGAAAGACTCCAACTATAGCTGCTGCCAACTCCTAAGGAAAGCGATCCATGATATCCCTCAGGATCCCAAAGGCTGCCCTCTCAGCGGCTTCTTTAGGGGTCCTGCCAGTTGACTCAAAATGCCAACCGGTCCACTCAGAACCATCACCTCGGGGACGAACTACTGCTGCCACAGTCACCAAAAGTCCTTCCCCCAACCGCTCATTCGACCAAAAGTAGCGGGGCTCCATCCCATCAGGATAGCCTACATAGCTGAGTACTCTCCACAAGAGCGTAGGCATCCCAAACTCTCTAAGAAAAGTGTGGCGCTGACGAGTGCGTGGAGCAAGCTAATGACGGGGAGCTCTGCCGGTGGACTTGCGGGCTGTCTGCTTGGTACGTGCCATCTGTAGCAAAATTTTATTACCATGGTGAGAACAGTTTTTTAAGTTGGCATTTTTATCGAAATGAGATAATCAACTTATAAGGGGAGGAACAATGCCATGAATGAAATGCACCACATGATACATGCACGTTCCGTACGTCCTCACAAACTTAGAAAACTAATAACTACTAACAGAATAAACGGTGGCATACAACGATCTCTTGTAACGTAACTAATACGTACTACTCGAAACTGTTGTTATGTACCTGCAGAAAGTCACTTCAGCCCAACCCTCACAATATGAAAATATGCAAGAAAGCAGTAAAGTAAGTTACTCACTCTACACGCATCCCTAGATATGAGTATAACGGTAACAACTACCTGAATCATCGTCCTATTGACGGCATCGTCACCGCATGATGGAAGTCCCCACCATTTAAATACCCTTATACGAACATGCGCATGGCACGTAAGTATTTCGGTATCACATAAGCACTCCCCTAGATCGGCAGTGTATCCGACCATGCTCTCATAACTCTCACTTACCAGGGCGTAGAGGGAATTGATCCATACATTACCACTCAATTGAATGGCACTCATACAATAGCACGCCGTATGAGCGACAAAATTTCAAATATGATGCAAACCCCCAAGTTAGTACTTAATTAAGCCACCTAGAGTCCTTATTGGGCATAAAAGATATGACCACTGGCACACTCTTAAATTTGAAAGCTTAGTTGAAAACATAGTTTTGTTTTTAAATACCCATGTGAACAATAACATGCTAAACCATGCTCCGATGCCAGCTGTAACGGATCAACGTAATTATACGAGATTAAGTAAGAAAATCTTCCACCGAGGCGGTTAATTTATCAAACTTAAACCCGTATAACTCGAGATTCCATGAAATCACGAGGGATTTCAAACCAACCAACATACAACTAAGATCGTACTGATTTAGCAGTCATAGTTCACATGATACGTAGAGTTCACAATAAAAGTGGAGTACATCGGAGTTCGGAATAAAAGTTATTACAACACAGTTTAAAATAACATAGCAGAAGCAAGTAGTTTTACACCCACACTTAGTTCAAATACAGTGCCAGTAGATAGTCATGGTCCACAAAAGCAGTAGATAAGACAAACAGAGTGACCCTTGCCCAAGGTCCTAGTTGTCGTCCATCGCCGGATATAGACAGTTGGAGCAGTACCCATAGTACATCTGACCATCTGCAACAACAATGGGAACAACGCCCTGAGTATGAGAATGTACTCAGCTAGACTTACCCGTCATAAACCAGAAATAAAGGACACCAAGGATCATGCAAGGCTTTATAGATTGGACTGGTTTGACTCATTTGCGAAAAGCATAAGTTGTTATGAAAAACTATACCAGTACTTTTTGCATCACTTTTAGTATAATCTATTCAAGCTAGGTAAGCAACTATTGCTAGAACAATCACTTGATTCATCATTAGCAATCTAGATTACCATATTAAGTTTAGCATTTCCAACATTATTCACTTAACCATCAGTGTTCCATTAATGTTACTACGATGCCATAGCTCGAGTCAAGTGCTCACTAACCGGGAGCGACGGCGATTCGAATCGAATTCCTATCCAGCTGGAGATTTATTCCTCACACAAACCCTGCTTCCCCCGTCTGGGTCACGTAGATCACCAATGACACTTTCCAAGAAGCCGTGGGATAACAATCATGGATCGCACTACCCAGGGACCACCTGACTGCCAGGACACACCTTGGGCTCACTCTTCGCGTCCCTGTTACACCCACTTCAACACCAGTCTGCCAACCCGAGTTTATCCCGGCTCGAAAAGTGTCACTAGCTTCGCGATCGAAAGGTACTTTATTCGGCCAGCTAAATGTAAGGCATGCGTTCAACATGACAAGAGGGACGAGCAACGATCGGTCCTTAATCGACACAGACGGAATCACTATAGTCCAAAACCCTATAAGACTCTGCCCGGTCTTCATTTATCCATCAACACTTGGTTACTTTTTATGATCACAATTACAGCTAACCATAACCCGGTATCCACCTATAACTCGCAGGTGACAGGAAATCACCCGACTTCTACCGGTCTAAGCATGGCTAAGCAATTCACTCGATCCTGACCTAAAAGGGTGAAAGATAATCCGGTGGCCAAGGTAATAATGCAACAACGGTTTCACTCAATTCCTATAACTTAATGCAACTATATATATAACTATAGTTCATGTACTAAGGAACAACTTTTATAAAATAGGAGACTTAAAATGCTCTGGGGCTTGCCTCTTTCGAACGAGCTAGGATGGTGGTCGACGCACTCTGGCAGCTCCTCGCCTGACTCTTCCTCCTCGGGCACCTCCTGTGCCTGGGGCTCCTGCTGATCCGTCCAAACTTGCTCCTCCTGTACTGCTACCTGTGACTCTTTCTGCGATCCTGTATGATGCAAGTGCATAAGTAATCATACGAATGATGCATCGGATTGTGGTGGAGTGCTTTGATGACATGAGATGCAGATGAGCACATGGAATGAGCAGTTTGAATATAACTATTTCTTCTACATGGTAGTCAACGTCATCCAAGAACATATACGCTAAAACATGCACCTTATTCTTCTATTAGCTAGCCTATTATTTACACATACAAGTGAACCTAAGCTACCAAAGCTTACCAACCTAACTCATCCATAACATCAGCAAGGCATAATGATGCTTCAAAGATACACCAAACATATTTTATTTCTCTTAGTTTCTCATAAAGAATAATCTTTTATTCCCTATTTAACTAGGGTTACACAGCAACATCTATTTCTGGTGTAGATAAAAATCTACAAAAATTACAGTAGATTACTCTTACCCTAACTAACCTACTACTAAATTTTTATGAGAATTGCATATGTAAAACTGCCTGTACAAAATAAACAAGTTATAGCCTAAATTTAAGCATAAAATTATTTTGTACTAGAAAAGGTATCAAACAACAGATTTCATATTTTTCCTATGTTACTAACAGTAAACTAACATACTACAAAAATTATCGCATGTATATTCTATAAAAATTTAGCCCTCTACTAAAAATAACATAGATTATCAATTAAAAGTATTTGAACTACACTTCAAAAATTTCTCATAGAACATGCTTCACTAATATTTTTCCTAGAAAGTGCATCACTAATAAAGATTAAAGCAACAAGAATCATATTTTTCCCTTCATTATTTTATTCACTACATAATTTCTAAGATATCAGCATTTATAGCAATTAAATAAATTTGCACAGTAAAGTCTTACAACAATAATATGAGATATTTTTAAACTGTAGATCTATTCAAGAGGAACATTTCAAACTTTGTTTCATGATTTTTGGAGCTATAAATTGTACACAAAGATTTTTCAAGTATTTTCTTTTTCCAAAACAAAATAGAAATTCAAAAATGAAATTTGGAAATCGTTTAACGGGCCAGCCCACTTGAAACCACCGGCCCACGGCCGTTTTCAGCCGGAGCGCCACGCGGGAAAAAGAGAGGTGGCCCGGCTCGGTGGTTCGGCCCAAGGCCGCTGGCCCAGCAGGCAAAGAGGGGGGGCGGAACGCGGGGCACGGCCACGGGTGCCGGCGTCCCGATGTCGCGGGGGCGAAGCGGTGGTCGTCGTCGGCCAACGGCCGTCCTCCGGCTCCGAGTTGCAACGCCGAGCACGCATGACTCCCGCGCAAGGATGGCGAGCACGATCGCGCGAAGCAAGGGAAGAAGGAGGGTGCGAGGGCGCCGGTGGCGGAGCTCGAGCCCGGCGGCCGGCGACGGTGGCGTGCGCGGGAAAAGGAGAAATTGAGCCTCACCGTCGTCGAACAAGGGATACCGAGCCCCGTTCAGAGAAGTGGGGAAGGTGGCAGAGCCGGTGGCGAGACGAATCGGGAGGTGGCGTGGCCGTTGAGCGGGAACGGCGGTGTTCGTCTCGGGCGGAGCGGCGGCGGCGCGAGGAGGCGAGAGCGGCGACTGCTGCTGTTCGCGTGAAGCCGAGCGAGGCGAAAACAGGGGTGTGCAGGCGAGGGAGGAGCGGGCGCGGCTTCAAGGCGCGTGGCGCGGCCGGTGGAGCCCACGTCTCGCCACCCGTACGCCGGAGGCGGCGAGCGGCGGCCACGGCCTGAGCGCGGCGTGCGCTGGCGCGGGGCGCGCACGCTGGCGCGGGCGGGCGCGTGAGACGGGCCAGGCCGGCTTCGGCTCACGGGCCAAAAGGGAAGCCGCGGCCTACTAAAACGAGAACCCATTTTTCTTTTATAAATTAAATTTTCAGATTTCTCTATTTGTTTCAAATTTGAATTTGAAGATGAAAAAGAGGTTTTCAGAACTTTTGCCCAAAATAAAAGTTGTTCAAAATTTAATTCTCTACAACTTTCATGTAGGGCACTTTTCAAAATTCTCAATAGATTTTAAATTTAGGATTTAAAGCTAAATTTTTAAGTAAAAATTCATTTTTCTAGAATATTTTTAAAAGCAAAAATTTGAAGGAATTTGAATTCAAGAGTTGCTCCAAAAATCATGTTTATTTATTCTAGATTATCTAAAATTGTAGCTACACAAAGTTTTACCACTCTTTAGCACTTAAATGCAGAATTTGGGTTTTGAGTAATTGTTTTTCAACTTTAAATTTAAAAGGGTCTATATTGCATGCAATGATAACCATGTATGAGATGATTATGACTAATGCTTTGGATGCTAATGCATGCTTAACACCCAGGGGTGTTACACATCAGGGGCGTACCACGATCACAGAGGCGTGATCGGTCGAAGCGAAGAGGCACTAGAGGCTGCAGGCCACGGTGGCGGGGCTCAACCGGGACGGCGACGACCCGAGGTGGAAGACGACGGCTCCCCGGCGATCCTGAACGGTAGCGTCTACACTGAGAGGCGCAACAGGCTCGCAAGGTGATGGTGGAGCGATTGGCGAGATGGAGATGGCTGCGGTGGAGCTGGGAGGGCAAATTCGGCCGACGAAAGGATGACGGTGGCGGCGGCGATGGTGAAACCGGACGGCGACAGTGGCGGTGTCGGTCCTTTTATAGCGCTGTGAAGCAAAGGAAGCAGCTGGAGAGCGCGAAGCGGTCCCTGTGGTCGCGGTGGCAGGCTGGAAGGCTGTGGAAGCGGCCAGCGCGACGGCAGCGGCTTCGTCGGCGCCCATGTCGTCCGCTGCCCGGCGGTGATTGGCCGGCCACTGTAGCTGCCCCCTCCCAAATTTGAATTTTCAAACTATTTTCTCAAATTACTCTTAAATTCATATGGAAACTTGAAAAACTTCCAATATATGAAATCTTCAGAATTTCAAGCTCTACAAGTTTTGTATTCAACACTTTTTCAAATTCTAACTGGATTTTGAAATTTGAGTTTAAATTCAAAAGGGGACATATTTTTGGGATTTGGTAATTTAGAAATTACTTTAGATTTCATATTGAAACTTCAAAATCTCCAAACACCAAAGTTGTACATCTTGACAAGACCTACAAATTTTCTGTTCAAAACATTTTCAAATTCTGCCTCCATTTTGGAATCTTAGTTTGGGGACAAAAATGAGTCAAATCTGAAATTTGTTTATTTTCAAAATTGCTCCACATTTTACACTAAAACTTTGAAAACTCAAAACACCAAAGTTGTAGCCCTTGAAAAGTTATACAAACTTGGTTTTAAACAGGGTTTTGAAATTTAGGGTTTTCAGAGGAATTTTTAATTGGAATTTGTTGCTACTTTGATTAGTGTTTACTTAGTGATCAAACCATCATCCAAGGGCATCATTTGGACCAACATGACATGGTTGACCAAATGCCACTCTTGGTTGACTAATTTAGCTTTTGAAATTCTTTTACATTTTTCCCCAAATTTGAATTTGAATTCGAATCGGAAAACTCGTGACAAGTTTTGGGACTTCAACTCAAACTCAAACTTGGAGCTTCATTTTAGGTGTTGTACTTGAGCTCATACCCTACATTTGACACTAGTGTGTAACATAGTCACACACCTCAAATTACGCAGGGCACGGACTAAGTATTTGCGGTGGCACTCGAAATTAGGGTTTTTGGGTTCGAAACACACCACGGAGAAGCACATCCAATCTAGATAAGTAAACTTGTTTTAGTTGATGCATAACAAGGTTGACCTAATCATGGATGCTTTGCGATGCATTATGATGACATGGCAGATTAATTAGCACTATAACACCCGGGGTGTTACAGTTGTCCCAGGAGTTAACTACTTAAATGGTTATTGCTGTTGACAACCATTATCTATTCCGGATGCAAGTTCCTTAACCATTTTGCCTGTCCCTCAGCCTCATATCATGTTATATTATAACTTTACATTATTGATGATACTAAAACTGTTTCTTTAGAGCTTTTCCACAATAAAACTCCAACTGCGAGTGTTAGCTACTATGTGGGTTTCACTAAACATCTCACCAAAATTTAACATTTGTACCCACAACTACTTGAGAGTACTTGTTTTTTCTTTCTAAGCATGAGGACGACATTCTTAACTCCATTCCAGTGATCTATATATGGACTAGAATTTTGCCAAAACAACCCGAATACGTGAACTGTATCAGGGTAAGGTCTTATCTTTGTACCCATTAAGCTTCTAACAACTGAAGCATATAGGACGTCCATATATAACAATCTCACATTGCTTTTGGAACACTAAAGTTTTCAAAACTATTACCCTTGACTATGAGAACAAGCATAGATTTATCTGCATAGGTACATTATTTCTTCAGAAACTTTTCTTAGCATGTCTATGCGATAGTCCTAATACCCCTTTTCTTCTATCTCGGTGAATTTCAATTCTTATAACGAGAGACATTTCACCGAGAACTTTCTTATTGAACCTTGAAGACAAGAACTTCTTCTTCTCATGCAGTAGATTGACATCTATAACAGAACCGCCCAATTATACGAGATTAAGTAGGAAAATCATCCAACGGGAGGACAATTTAACAAACTTAAGCCCGTATAACCCGGTAGTCCATGAAATCTCGACGGATTTCAAACCATTTCACATAACAGCCAAGATCGTACTAAGTTTAGCGGCCACCATCATAAGTTACATAAATGTTTGCGGCATAAAATACATCAGAGTTTAAACATAGTTATTACAAACCAGGTTCGAATAAAAGTAGCGGAAGCTGTAGTTCAAATTACGCACACACAACATTTTGAAATAAAGTGCCAGCTTGCGATCATCTCCAGCAAAAGCATCAGACGAGAAGTAGCGAATGACCATTGCCCATGGTCCTAAGCTTCGCCCATCGTAGGATAGAGGCAGTTGATACAGTAGCCATAATACATCTGCCCATCTGCAACAATTGAGAACAAAGCCCTGAGTATGAGAAGGTACTCAGCTAGACTTACCCGACATAAACCAGAAATAAAAGACACCAAGGAATCATGATAGGCTTTCTGGTGGGATAGCTGACTCATTTGCAAGAAAAGCATTTTTAACTTAACAATTCCTTTCCAAAAGCATGCAGTAATTAACTCTTTATTACCCTGTCAACTATGTTTGCACTGGTGCTAGAGTAACATGTAATTAAGCAAGTAAGGATTACCATTGATCATTAACAATAGTTATCATGTCATCTTCCACATAACTATCCAAGTGATTCATCAAGATTACTACGATGAAGTAGCTCAAGTCAAGTGTTCACTATCCAGTGAACGATGGTGATTCGAATCGATTATTAAACAGCTGGTAATTTATTCCTCACACAAACCTCACTCACCCACTAAAGTGAGGTATTGGTCACCGAGTCAACCATTCAGGTAAAGTCGCGAGCTTGCCAGGAACCACATGTACCCGGGGGCCGCCTGACTGCTCTTTGGCCTTATCATCGCGACCCCGTATCCTACCACTACTGCTCCGGTACAGTGCGTTGCGGGCAATCCACTCGGCCCGAATAATCTCCCAGCTTCACGGTCGAAAGTTACATTATTTGGCCAGCTAAATGCGAGGCATGCGTTCAACATGACTCGAGGCCCAACAACGGTCGGTCCTTAATCGACACAGACGAAAAACACTACAGTCCGAAACCCTGCAAGTTTCCGCCCGGTCTCAAATTCATTTCGACACTTAGTTATTTTCGTATGACATACTTTAACATAGATCCAAGTAATCTCCTAGAGCTCGCAGATGACAGGCAATCACCCGACTTCTACCGGTCTAAGCAAACTAAGCAATTATTGACCGCAGACACCAAGGTAACAAGGATCGGGTAAAGCAAGGTGAAACAAGGTGTAATGCAGCAACGTTTGCAAACAACTCCTAAATGTAATGCATCAAATTAAGTAAAGTTAATAATAAATTATTTGCAAACCGGGAGAGAAATGCTCCGGGGCTTGCCTCTCTCAAAAGAGCTCGGACGGTGGTCGGGGCACTCTGGAAGATCTTCACCGACCTCCTCTTCGGCTTCTGGCACTTCCTGCTACTGCACCTCGAGCTGCTCCTCTGGCTCCTCGGGGATGACGACTGGGTTCTCGGTTTGCGATCCTCTATGAGGTAATGCGCGTAAGTGATTATGCAAACGTGCATCGAAGGAGATGAATGCAATGGATATGTTCAAATGCAAGGTAGTCAACATCATCCAAGAAACTATATACTACAAGCACATGTCATCTACTGCATTCTCTTCTACTACTAATATGTTAAGTTAACATATCTTATGAAATGCTTCAAAGATACACCAAAGCTTTACTAATTTCTTAATCACACTTAAAGCAACACTTGCTTAAACCCTAAATAATAATAGGTTTGAATAGCAACATATATTTCTGATGCTCCTAAAAATCTGAGAAAATTACAGTCGCATAATACTACCCTAAACAGAATACCATAAAAATTTCACGGCATTTAGATAAGTAAACTATCCTATACAAAAATGACAAGCTATAGCATAAAAACGAGCATGAAATTACTTTGTACTATGAAAAGTGTCAAACAACAGAATTAATATTTTTCCTAGGTTCTTCATAGTATACTATGACTGTACAAAAATTATCACATGCATGTTTTATACAAGGTTTGCTCCCTAGCAAAAATAATAAAAATCAGCCATTAAAGGTACTTGAACTACACCTCCTAAGTTTGCCACAGCACATGCATGAAACATATTTTTCCTAGGAAGTACATGACACAAGAAGATTAAAAAGATGGGAATCATATTTTTTCTGCATCCTATAGATTTTTCTACACATTTTTCAATTTATCAGCAATATACATGATTAAATAAAATCCTATAGAAAAGTATCTCAAAAATGACATGCAATACTGTTCCCAAGTGGATCTGATGATAAGGAACCTAGCAAAATTTGTTTCAACAAATTTGGAGCAAGTTTGATCATCCAAACATTTTTCAAACCTTTTTTTGATTTCAAATAATAAAGAATAAAAGGGAAATCCAATCGCTTAAACCCTATTGGGCCGGCCCGAAAAGATCCGACGGCCCACGCCACAGCCTAGCTCCCGCCTTCGGCTCGGCGACTGACGCGCGGGACCCGCGTGTCAGCGAGAGGAAACAGGGGACGGAGGGAGGCGACGGCGCGGCAGCCGTGAAATTCACCGATGGCGAGTTCCCCCGGTGAACCCGACGGCACCGGCGTGCTCACCTCGGCTTCCTGCACCCATAGCACCCCTAAAGCTAGACTCTAATGGACCCCCTGGATGCCGGCCATGGCCCATGGCGGCTCGGCCATGGCGCACGGTGGTGCTTCGGCAAACCCCAACGGTTGGTGGCCATACAAGACGCGCACAAACACTGGGTAAACAAGGCGGACCTTCCTATGCTATGACTAGTGGCTACGGTGAAGCGGTCAGGCGAGACCACGTGCGATCACCAGTGGCGACCATGGTGGCCATGCTGCGGTGGTGCACGGTGGCAATGTCGCTCACCTACAGCTTGGCTAGCTCTGTGAGGGCGCTGACGAGGTCTGAGAGGAGATGGCGGAGCTGCGGGTTGAATGGTGGTGGCTGTGGCGCCGCGACGAGCTTGAGTGAGCTCGGCGGAGTTGATGGCATCGGCGGTGCGATGCGGCTGCGAATGGGGAAGGCAAGGAGGGGTGAAAGGGGGCAGAGCGCGTGCGGAGAGCAGCAGGGCGCGCTCCTCTTCAAGCCAGCCAGCGTGCTGCGTGGTCAGGGCGAGCCGAGCGCGTGGCGGACACGCGGCGGCCACCAGCTGACCTCGGTCGGCCATGAACTGACTGACGCCGGAACACTGTAGCTCGATTCAGAGAACAACAGGGCTGACTGACAGCGCCAAAAGATGATGCTCGATCTCCTAATCCGTTGAGTGTTATCGAAAGTAATCAAAACGAAAGTTGTACACCTATATGCCAGCTACAAAACTCATTTAAAGATCACTGTCTAATTCGCAAAGAACAGAGAGTAAAATCATGTCAAAGTCGTGTTCAAGAAACTGAAAACTAGAATTTAAACTTAGAAATTTCTAAGTGTTGAAACCAACCCAAATTCTGGCTTGTGGGACCATTTTGAGCATGTTGTGCACATTTTTATGACTTGGTCAAGAAATACTTTTTGTTCCTCATATTATTTGCTACAACTTTGATTTAGGTTGCTCAGACATGCAAACATTCTAAGTGGCACTTTTTGAACAGTCAAACCAGAACAAATCCTAGGGTCACAACAAGTCAAACCATGATTTGAAATCTTAATCAGGCAAAATGATCAACATGAGCATTGTTCCTAATGACTTTCTAAGCATAGCTAAGATTTTTAATAATGTATTTAGCCATACCACACATTGGTCGTACAATAATTAAGCACTAAAGGTACTAAAACGATGAAAAACAATTGAAATGATACTCTTGTTTCAAAGTCATGTTTCCCTTGTTTCAAGTGATATATGCTCATGAATGGATGGATGACGTGCATGATCAGGAAATGCAAGTGCAATTAGGCAAGACTAACACCAGGGGTGTTACAGCCCTCCCCCCTTATAAAAATCTCGTCCCGAGATTTGGGTTATGAACCATTTGTTATAAAAATCTTCGTATGCTTTTTGTAGGTATTCACCCGTTTCCCAAGATGCATCCCCTTCATCATGATGACTTCATTGTATCTTATACGTTTTCACCACACTGTTTCGAGTAGCCCTTTCTTTGGAATCCAAAACTCGAACTGGCTGCTCACGATACACCAGATCTGACTTAAGTTTTATGCCTCGAGGTTCAATTATTTCCTCTGGGACGCACAAACATTTCTTAAGATGTGATACGTGAAAAACTGGGAATATAGCACCCATTGATTCCGGTAATTCCAATTTGTAAGCCACTGGACCCTTCCTTTCCAAGATTTTGTAGGGTTCTACAAATCTGGCGGCAAGCTTTTTGCGTATTCCAAACCGCTTCTTCTTCATTGGCGTGACTTTTAGATAAACATAGTCACCAACTTCAAATACAAGGGGTCTCCTTCTCTTATCCGCATAACTTTTCTGACGTGACTGAGCTGCTCTCATATTTTGTTGAATGATATGAACTTTCTTTTCGGCTTCTTCACAAAGTCAATACCATAATACCTTCTTTCCCCTGGCTCAATCTAGTTTAAAGGTGTTCTACACTTTCGGCCATACAGAGCCTCAAAAGGTGTCATCTTGATACTTTCTTGATAGCTATTATTATACGCGAATTCTGCTAAAGGTAACCACGACTCCCATGAACCTCTGGAAGACAACACACAAGCTCTTAACATATCTTCTAAAACAACATTAACTCTTTTAGTCTGACCATCTGTTTGAGGATGATAGGCAGTGCTACGAATCAGACTAGTCCCCAAACCTTTGTGCAAATGCTCCCAAAAGTGAGCAGTGAACTGTGACCCTCTGTCAGACACTATAGTCTTTGGTATGCCATGCAATCTCACAATCTCCGCAATATACTTCTCGGCATATTAAGGTGGTCTATAATCCGTCTTGACAGGCAAAAAGTGGACTGTCTTGGTAAGACGATCCACGATTACCCAAATCGAATCATGGCCTTTCTGAGTAGTGGGCAAACCTATGATGAAATCCATACTTATATCATCCCACTTCCAACTAGGTACTGACAAAGGTTGTAACAACCTGGCAGGTTTCATGTGAATAGCTTTCACTCTACAGCATGTGTCACATCTGGCTACATAAGCTGCAATTTCCTTCTTCATCTTTGTCCACCAATAGCGAGGTCTTAGTTCTTGATACATTTTACTGCTGCCAGGATGAATGGACAACTTAGAGAGATGAGCTTCATCCATAATTTTATTCTTAAGCTCTCTATCCTTTGGAACAACAAGACGGTTGTCGAACCACAACACGTCCTGCTCGTCCACTTTGAAGTGTTTGGAGGGTTCTTCTTTAATTTTCTTTTTGATGTGGAATATTCCTTTGTCTGCTTTCTGACCTTCTATTATCTTACTCTCCAAGGTGCAACTGATCTGAATACTATGTAACACGGTAGGGTGCATTAGATTAAAACCATCTTCGAGTAAGGGTTGCATATTCAGACAATGCGACTTTCGACTCAAAGCATCGGCTACCACATTGGCTTTCCCAGGGTGATACTGTACATTCAAGTTGTAATCTTTGATTAGTTCTAACCATCTTCGCTGTCTCATGTTCAATTCTGGTTGGGTGAAAATGTACTTGAGACTCTTATGATCGGTGAAAATATTGCACACATTACCAAGTAAATAGTGCCTCCAAATCTTTAAGGCATGCACCACGGTGGTAAGCTCAAGATCATGTGTCGGATAATTGATTTCATGTTTTCTCAACTGGCGGGAGGCATAAGCAATGACTCTTCCTTCTTGCATTAGAACGCAGCCTAATCCTGTTTTTGATGCGTCACAGAACACATCAAAAGGTTTCTCGATGTCTGGCTGTGCAAGAACTGGAGCAGTGGTCAACAGTTTCCGCAGGGTGTGGAAAGCTGTCTCACACTCCTCTGTCCACACAAACTTGTGATCTTTCTGTAACAAACTTGTCATTGACTTGGCAATCTTCGAGAAGTCTCGGATAAAGCGGCGATAGTAACCAGCTAACCCTAGGAAACTCCTGACTTCTGACACTGTGGTTGGAATTTTCTAATCCATAACCTCTTGTACTTTGCTCGGATCTACCGAAACTCCATTCTCAGATAGAACATGACCAAGAAAAGGTACTTTCTTCAACCAAAATTCACATTTGCTGAACTTAGCATACAACTTATGATCTCTCAGTCTGGTCAAGACAATTCTCAGATGCTCTTCATGATCTTTCTCATTCTCAGAGTATACTAGAATGTCATCAATGAAGACAACTACAAACTTGTCTAACTCTGGCATGAAAACCATATTCATCAGATACATGAAATATGTAGGAGCATTTGTTAAGCCAAAAGACATAACAAGATACTCATACAACCCGTATCTGGTAGAAAAGGCGGATTTTGGGACATCTTGCGGCCTAATCTTTATCTGATGATACCCTGATCTTAGGTCTATCTTGGAGAACACTCTAGCTTTAGCCAACTGATCAAACAAAACGTCGATATGAGGCAAAGGATATTTATTCTTGATAGTTACAGCATTAAGAGGTCGATAATCCACACACATTCTCAGAGTACCCTCTTTCTTTTTCTTCACGAACAAGGCAGGACATCCCCATTCAGACTTACTCGGTCGGATAAACCCCTTCTTTAACAATTCTTCTAGTTGCTTCTTTATCTCGGCTAACTCATCCGGAGGCATCCGATAGGGTCTCCTCGAAATAGGAGTTGTCTCGAGGATCAACTCGATTCCAAACTCAACATCTCTATCTGGAGGAAGGCCAGGTAACTCGTCTGGAAACACATCCGGGAACTCACACACTACCGGGATCTGGTGGATAGGAACAACTTCCATGGCATAGGTCACACTCACAAGGTCTGTTCTTCTAGGCAATGGTACCAGGAAAGTACCCTCTGCTTGGGGATCCTTAAGGGTAAGCAACCGACTGCTTGTATCTATGACTGCCCCCAGTTCTTCATCTAGTTTATTCCTATTATTACATCCAAAACTAGTCCAGGCATAACTACCAGGTTCACTCGAAACTTCCAACTACCTAACTCAAGGGTTGCCCCTCTAACTATCTTATTGGTTAACACATCAGCCCCTGCTGAACTTATGCGATAACCATAACTCAATTCTGTGCATAGTTGTTCATGCTTCCATGCAAATGCTTGACTCATAAAAGAATGCGAGGATCCAGAATCAAATAGAACAACTATTGGGTGATGGTTAACAAGAAACTTACCGGCAGTTACAGGCTCTCCCTCAGGAATCTCATCAACGGTGGTATGGTGTACACGGGCAGTGTAAGTCTGTTGCTTCTTTTTAGGCGGATAAGGGCAGAAGTTTGAAAAGTGGCCTGGCTGACCACAATTGTAGCAGGGCCCCTTCACTGTACCAGCAGATCCTATAGCTCCCTTGGATTTGCTCTGTTATGCAGCTGCGGTGATCTTTGCTGGCGGCACGGCCATCTTATACGGCTTTTGTGGTCCCTTGTAGTTCTGGGTTTTATGCTGTGGCGGCCTGAACCTTGCACCAGATGCGGACGGACGATAAGAAAGACGATTTGCAGTGACAACTCTGGACTGGGATGGTCCTGACTCAAACACCCTCTTGCGATTCTTGGATGCAGTGTAGGCGTTGTTGTTCTTTTCTTGTTTCAAACAATCACTGACAAAGTCATTGAACCTGGCACGGGTATTGGTACCCACATGCTTCATCATCTTCGGACTTAACCCTCTCTTGAAACTAGCAATTCTCTTTGCATCTGTGTCGACCATGTCTGGAGCATAGCGGCACAAGTTGTTAAAGGCATGCAGATACTGGGTCACAGTCTTGGTACCCTAATTTAAGGCCAAGAACTCTCCGAGCTTCATCTCAACCAACCCTGGGGGAATATAAACTCCTCTAAAGGCTTCAGTAAATTCTCTCCAAGTAATCTAGGCATTGGGAGGAAAGGTGGTGCGGTGATGCTTCCACCACATCCCTGCCGGTCCCTGTAGCTGATGTGCAGCATATTCTGTTTTCATAACTTCTGTTAGCCTCAACACACGGAACTTATCTTCCATAGTGTTGATCCATTCTTCAGCGTCGAGTGGCTCTGCTGCTTTCTTAAAAATAGGTGGCCTGGTGTCTATGAAATCTTTGAAGCTGCTGTATTGGTTCACCCCATGGCCACCACCTTGATTATTTCCTCTCTGAACATTTTCAGCGATGGTACGCAGAAAATCTTCCATATTCCTCTGTGATTGCTTGGCGTTGCGCTGGCTTCCAAGGAACTGTGCGAAGAATACCTCTGCAGTGAGCGGTGGAGGGGGCAATTGTGGCTCTGGCTGTGGCTCCTGGTGGTTGACGTTGTTTGCACCACTCCCACCAGCCCCTACACCGTTGCCACCAGTCTCAGCGGCCTCATACGTGGCACGGCGAGTGTTTGTCATCTGCATATTTCAGCAACAAGTAATAATTGAGCGAAGTTGTAGTAATTGTATTCGAATGAACAATCATGTCATACTGAATTTATTGGAGAGAACAAGTCATACAATAAAACAGAGGAACAATAATTACATTCCAATTAAAACAACATCACTAATCAAATTACTTCGAATGCAACATCGCGTTCCATATAACCATGTTGCCAGCATACATACACTGGACTTTTATGCGTTTGAGCATCGCATACACAACCAAGATCCAAAAGGTCGCCAGTCTCAAGATCAAACAGGATACAACACGATACATGGAAACCAAAAGAAGGCCATCGCGACAGGGCCTATCACTAACGCAAGGCAACTAGCCTACTCCTCGGGGCCATCGTCGAGGTCGGAGGCGTCACCATCGCTACCATCAGTAGCGGCGTCGTCGTCGACGTCCATCTGGGCGGCGTCCGGAGGAGCATACGGGCCCATCCCGTTGTAGAGGGCATGAAACTCTTCATGTAAGTTGGCATTATACCCTTCTAGCTCCTCGACCCTCTGCCTTAGAAGGTCCCTCTCATTTCAGGCTTCATTCCTTTCCTGCACTAGCTGTCCCATCATGCGGTCTGCATTTCTGTTGGCCTGAGTCAACGTCTGCAACCGCTGCATAGCACTCTCACCTCTCTCGAGAGCCCGGTCTCGCTGCAAGCTCATGTCAGCCAATTGCTCCTGCAAGCTAGCTATAGCACGTGCTTGCTTCTTCTGCTTCCTTGCTTCAAGCCGGTCATCGCCACGCAGACCAGTCAAGGTCCAATAGGTACTCTCAAGACCCTGGTATGCTCTGATGGCTGCATACATGGCACTTATTGTGTGGTTGTCGCTAGCCCGTCCTTCACTTGGGCCTCTAACCAGGGCACTCCCTTGCGGTTGCACCCAAATGGCAACACGAGGATCATCTCTCAGGAAAGTATCGGTCAAAGCTGCTGCCAACTCATTAGAAAACCTGCTCATTATGTCTCGGATGACGCGAAAGGCTGCACCCTCTGCACCCTCAACTGGAGTGCGTCCTTCAAACTCCAAATGCCAACCATCCCATTCTGGCGCATCAGCAAGAGCAGGGACGGTGATTTTCACTACCGCAAGTCCATCCTCAGCTAACTGGCTCTCACTCCAGGAGTACACCGGCTCTTGACCCTCTGGGTACCCCACATCATGGAGCACTTCCAAAGCAAGGTGGGCATGCCAAACTCGCTTAGAAAAGTGTCCGTGCTACGGCGCTCCCACGGGGCCATCTGGTGACGGGGTGCTCTTCTGTCAGTGGACTTACGGGCAGTCTGCTTTGTGTGGGCCATCTGTAGCACAAGTTTTAAATTACCCGGTGAGAACATATTTTAAATTGATGTCACTTTTATCAAACTGGGATAATCCTTTTATAAGGGGAAGAATGCATGTTATGAATGAAATGCACAGGCAATATGATGCATGCGCGAGTCTTACGTTCTCACAAACTTAGAAGATAAAGGCATCTAACGATGAATTCGGTGGCATACAAACAATCTCTCATATACGTAACTAATTCGATCTACATGAAAAACGCTGTTATGTACCTACAGAAAATTCATTTCAGCCCATTCCCCATGAATGCATGAAAGTAGTAAATCTACCTACACGCTCTACACGAATCCCCAGATGCGTGTACAATGGTAGTATCTACCCAAATACATCGTCCTATTGACGGCATTGCCTCAACGGACGGAACACCCATACATGCGATACTTTCATAAAAACATGTGTAAAACATGTAATTATTCTAGTATCATATAAGCACTCTCCCTAGATCGGCGGTGTATCCGATCATGCTCTCACAGCTCACACTTACCAAAGCGTAGAGGTAACTGATCCATACATTACCACTCAATTAAGTGGCACTCATATAATAGCACGCCGTATGAGCAACGAAAGAGAAATATGGTGCAAGAACCCTAAGTTAGTACTTAAATAGCCACCTAGAGTCCTTAACTGGGCATACAGGATATGACCACTGACACACCTTTAGTTTTAAAATCACACTTTTTAAACATAATTTTGTTTTAAATACACTTATGAACAGTAATTACGCTAAACCATGCTCCGATGCCAGCTGTAACAGAACCGTCCAATTATACGAGATTAAGTAGGAAAATCATCCAACGGGAGGACAATTTAACAAACTTAAGCCCGTATAACCCGGTAGTCCGTGAAATCTCGACGGATTTCAAACCATTTCACATAACAGCCATGATCGTACTAAGTTTAGCGGTCACCATCATAAGTTACATAAATGTTCACGACATAAAATACATCGGAGTTTAAACATAGTTATTACAAACCAGATTCAAATAAAAGTAGCGGAAGCTGTAGTTCAAATTACGCACACAGACAATATTTTGAAATAAAGTGCCAGCTTGCGATCATCTCCAGCAAAAGCATCAGACGCAAAGTAGCGAATGACCATTGCCCATGGTCCTAAGGTTCGCCCATCGCAGGATAGAGGCAGTTGATACAGTAGCCGTAATACATCTGCCCATCTGCAACAATTGGGAACAAAGCCCTGAGTACGAGAAGGTACTCAGCTAGACTTACCCGACATAAACCAGAAATAAAAGACACCAAGGAATCATGATAGGCTTTCTGGTGGGATAGCTGACTCATTTGCAAGAAAAGCATTTTTAACTTAACAATTCCTTTCCAAAAGCATGCAGTAATTAACTCTTTATTACCCTGTCAACTATGTTTGCACTGGTGCTAGAGTAACATGTAATTAAGCAAGTAAGGATTACCATTGATCATTAACAATAGTTATCATGTCATCTTCCACATAACTATCCAAGTGATTCATCAAGATTACTACGATGAAGTAGCTCAAGTCAAGTGTTCACTATCCAGTGAACGATGGCGATTCGAATCGATTATTAACCAGCTGGTAATTTATTCCTCACACAAACCTCACTCACCCGCTAAAGTGAGGTATTGGTCACTGAGTCAACCATTCAGGTAAAGTCGCGAGCTTGCCAGGAACCACATGTACCCGGGGGCCACCCGACTGCTCTTTGGCCTTATCATCACGCCCCCGTATCCTGCCACTACTGCTCCGGTACAGTGCGTTGCGGGCAATCCACTCGGCCCGAATAATCTCCCAGCTTCACGGTCGAAAGGTGCATTATTCGGCCAGCTAAATGCGAGGCATGCGTTCAACATGACTCGAGGCCCAACAACGGTCGGTCCTTAATCGACACAGACGGAAAACACTACAGTCCGAAACCCTGCAAGTTTCTGCCCGATCTCAAATTCATTTCGACACTTAGTTATTTTCGTATGACATACTTTCACATAGATCCAAGTAATCTCCTAGAGCTCGCGGATGACAGGCAATCACCCGACTTCTACCGGTCTAAGCAAACTAAGCAATTATTGACCGCGGACACCAAGGTAACAAGGATCGGGTAAAGCAAGGTGAAACAAGGTGTAATGCAGCAACGTTTGCAAACAACTCCTAAACGTAATGCATCAAATTAAGTAAAGTTAATAATAAATTATTTGCAAACCGGGAGAGAAATGCTCCGGGGCTTGCCTCTCTCAAAAGAGCTCGGACGGTGGTCGGGGCACTCTGGAAGATCTTCACCGACCTCCTCTTCGGCTTCTGGCACTTCCTGCTGCTGCACCTCGAGCTGCTCCTCTGGCTCCTCGGGGATGACGACTAGGTTCTCGGTTTGCGATCCTCTATGAGGCAATGCGCGTAAGTGATTATGCAAACGTGCATCGAAGGAGATGAATGCAATGGATATGTTGAAATGCAAGGTAGTCAACATCATCCAAGAAACTATATACTACAAGCACATGTCATCTACTGCATTCTCTTCTACTACTAATATGTTAAGTTAACATATCTTATGAAATGCTTCAAAGATACACCAAAGCTTTACTAATTTCTTAATCACACTTAAAGCAACACTTGCTTAAACCCTAAATAATAATAGGTTTGAATAGCAACATATATTTTTGATGCTCCTAAAAATCTGAGAAAATTACAGTAGCATAATACTACCCTAAACAGACTACCATAAAAATTTCATAGCATTTGGATAAGTAAACTATCCTATATAAAAATGACAAGCTATAGCATAAAAACGAGCATAAAATTACTTTGTACTATGAAAAGTGTGAAACAACAGAATTAATATTTTTTCTAGGTTCTTCATAGTATACTATGACTGTACAAAAATTATCACATGCATGTTTTATACAAGGTTTGCTCCCTAGCAAAAATAACAAAAATCAGCCATTAAAGGTACTTGAACTACACCTCCTAAGTTTTCCACAGCACATGCATGAAACATATTTTTCCTAGGAAGTACATGACACAAGAAGATTAACAAACTTGGGAATCATATTTTTTTTCTACAGCCTATAGATTTTTCTATACATTTTTCAATTTATCAGTAATATACATGATTAAATAAAATCCTATAGAAAAGTATCTCAAAATGACATGCAATACTGTTCCCAAGTGGATCTGATGATAAGGAACCTAGCAAAATTTGTTTCAACAAATTTGGAGCAAGTTTGATCATCCAAACATATTTCAAACCTTTTTTTGATTTCAAATAATAAAGAATAAAAGGGAAATCCAATCGCTTAAACCCTACTGGGCTGGCCCGAAAAGATCCGACGGCCCACGCCACAACGCAGCCCAAGCCTGGCTCCCGCCTTCGGCTCGGCGACTGACGCGCGGGACCCGCGTGTCAGCGAGAGTAAACATGGGACGGAGGGAGGCGACGGCGCGGCAGCCGCGAAATTCGCCGACGGCGAGTTCCCCCGGTGAACCCGACGGCACCGACGTGCTCACCTCGGCTTCCCGCACCCATAGCACCCCTAAAGCTAGACTCTAATGGACCCCCTAGATGCCGGCCATGGCCCACGGCGGCTCGGCCATGGCGCACGGTGGTGCTTCGGCAAACCCCAACGGTTGGTGGCCATACAAGACGCGCGCAAGCACTAGGTAAACAAGGCGGACCTTCCTATGCTACGGCTAGTGGCTACAGTGAAGCGGTCAGGCGAGACCACGTGCGATCACCGGTGGCGACCATGGTGGCCATGCTGCGGTGGTGCACGGTGGCAATGTCGCTCACCTACAGCTTGGCTGGCTCCATGAGGGCGCTGACGAGGTCCGAGAGGCGATGGCGGAGCTGCGGGTTGAATGGTGGTGGCTGTGGCGTCGCGACAAGTTCGAGCGAGCTCGGCGGAGCTGATGGCGTCGGCGGTGCGATGTGGCTGCGAATGGGGAAGGCAAGGAGGGGTGAAAGGGGGTAGAGCGCGTGCGGAGAGCAGCAGGGCGCGCTCCTCTTCAAGCCAGCCAGCGCGCTACGTGGTCAGGGCAAGCCGAGCACGTGGCGGACACGCGGCGGCCACCAGCTGACCTCGGTCGGCCATGAACTGACTGACGCCGAAACACTGTAGCTCGATTCAGAGAACAACAGGGCTGACTGACAGCGCCAAAAGATGATGCTCGATCTCCTAATCCGTTGAGTGTTAGCGAAAGTAATCAAAACGAAAGTTGTACACCTACATGCTAGCTACAAAACTCATTTAAAGATCATTGTCTAATTCGCAAAGAACAGAGAGTAAAATCATGTCAAAGTCGTGTTCAAGAAACTGAAAACTGGAATTTAAACTTAGAAATTTCTAAGTGTTGAAACCAACCCAAATTCTGGCTTGTGGGACCATTTTGAGCATGTTGTGCACATTTTTATGACTTGGTCAAAAAATACTTTTTGTTCCTCATATTATTTGCTACAACTTTGATTTAGGTTGCTCAGACATGCAAATATTCTAAGTGGCACTTTTTAAACAGTCAAACCAGAACAAATCCTAGGGTCACAACAAGTCAAACCATGATTTGAAATCTTAATCAGGCAAAATGATCAACATGAGCATTGTTCCTAATGACTTTCTAAGCATAGCTAAGATGTTTAATAATGTATTTAGCCATACCACACATTGGTCGTACAATAATTAAGCACTAAAGGTACTGAAACGATGAAAAACAATTGAAATGATACTCTTGTTTCAAAGTCATGTTTCCCTTGTTTCAAGTGATATATGCTCATGAATGGATGGATGACGTGCATGATCAGGAAATGCAAGTGCAATTAGGCAAGACTAACACCAGGGGTGTTACAACATCACTACTAACAAAAAAGATGTCATCCACATATACAGGATTAGGAAATAAATTTCCCATTCTATAACTTTGTACAAACGTAATTGTCCTCTCATTCTCTTTAACCCAAAATTTCTAATTGGCTCTTCAACTTTAAATGCCACTGGCTAGAGATTTGCTCTAGTCCATAAGAGATTTCTACATGTGGCATCCCTTACGTTCTTTTCTTTCCATGACAAAACCTCTGTGTTGTGCCATGTAATCATTTTCATACAAATCCCATTGGGAAAGTGCTATCTTTACTTTCATCTGATGTAACTCATATCATGATGTGCCACTAGCACTCATTATAATCTATTCATTCGCTTCGCGCAAAATCTTTTGATTCAAGTCGCGCTCTACATCTTTACATATTTCCTTTGGAGTCATATTTTGTCTTGTAGACCCATCACAGTCTACTGTTTTGGCTCCTTAGGAATTTATTCTAGATCCCAAAATACTATTGGTATTATCGATTTTATTTCAACTTCCTTCGCTTCTTGCCACTTGGACGAGTGAACGCCTCTCATGGCTTCTTCAAATTAGGTGGGATTTCCCTCCATTTGAATTTCCCTAACATAGACTTTATAGTCATCAGAAATATCTGATTTTCTTATTCTTTGAGACTTTTTGGGGCCTCAGTTACTAGCATTTATTGACCTTTATTGCCAAAAGACAATTGATTCTGCAAGGTCCTGTATAATAAAATCCTTGTTTACATTATTCATCCTCCTTGCGGAGTTAGGTCTCTTTGTACCATGCTCCCCAGATTGTCCTATCTTCAAACTTTCTCATTTTAGGTTTAATCTGCTAAAACTCATATGGCGCGTTTAGCATCGCCTTAATAACTCTGAACGCGTCCAGTATGAATATTGGCTGACTATTTTATCTTTCTATTAGAACGGTAAAAGGTCTATGAATTTATCTATTTCTTTACTTTAGGGGTATCGTTGGGTATCGTTATTATGACCGTCTTACTCCCCCGACGATCACATTCCTCTTTTATAGATCACTCTTGCCTTCAATGCATAGTATGCATCACATTATCTGAATTATGGAGAAATATCTTCATTAATTGTCTTTCGTGATTAATCTCATATTTCTCCCCTCGAAATGTGGTATGAACTTTTCTACCACAATTTTGAAAATTATTCAGAACTCTTGTGAATGAGGAAACTTTGATTACTTACTTCATCCACATGATTACATCATACAAATGAATTTATTTCTTGATTTATATGGGAGTACTTTGTCCTCATTTCACTTCAAGAACTCAACAGAGTTTTTTATCATTAATAATACTTTCTGCAAGTCATGCTTGCATGTCATTCTACTCATGAGGTTCGTTTGCAACTTTCTTTTGTTCTCAAACTCATACTAGGATAGCATAAGAGCTACCCTAAACTTTTCTCCCAGCGCTAGATACACTAAAAACACATGAGTCATCACAACATTCTCCTGTCATGCAGGATAAGTACTATGCCAAACTTCTCTCGTCATGTAGGATTGATTAACATAAGTACTATTCTAACTTTACCCCGCCTTGTGGATACTATCATAAACTTTTTTCCCGTCATACGAGATAATTCCCTTGAAAGGACATAAATGCCAGGATTGGCTCATATTCAGTCATCAAATTTAGAAATAGATCCGAATACTCTTTAACACACATGCTTAATCCGACGTTGGTCAAATTAAACATGTATATCACTTATTACATTTCATATCATAATGATTAAGTCTAAAAATTATATTACTTATTACAACTCTTATCATGATGATAAAACTAAAATTAAATTCTTCTTTATAAAAGATACATATAAGGTATTTTTTAAACTAAACTCTTATTGTTCTATTTTCTTTCTTAGATCAATATCCTAGAATTCTTTTCTGTTGAAGTCATTCTTTAAAGAGACCGCAGTCCCTTACACAATGGTCTTCTTTCTGCAAAAATTGCACTTTTCATGTTCTGAGTCACAAGTACCCATATCACTTTCTTTTCTTGGTCTGGTTAAAGACATGCACATTAAACTTTTAAAACTTTATGTTCTATTCTATATCACCGTTAGGCAGAAATAGAATAAAACAACATTCTTCTACATTAATTCCACATCACCATTGGGCAGAAATAGAATTAACATATGAAAACTCAATTATCTTATAACCCTCTTCAAAATTAAATTCTTCCAATTTAATTTTGAAGATCATCATCATCATTGCAGCGGAAACATGAAAATATATTTCATTCTGCTCGCTCTAGAGCATCTCTGGTTTCTTATCTATTCTCTAAAAATTGGTCACTTTGATGCAAAATTCATCAGAGATTTAAACTTTAAACATAAAACTCATAGAATTATAATATTGTTATCATCAACGTTGGTCAGAAAATAACAATATCATAATTTTCTTTAAACTTAAACTCATAAATAAACTTATAATATTATTATCATCAACGTTGGTCAGAAAATAACAATATTATAATTTATCTTAACTATAAACCGACTATTCCTCCAATTTTTTTGTTGTTTCCAATTTTAACTGGAGGATAAACTATTCATCATTTACTAAATAACCATAACTGCTCTTCAAATTAAATTCTTCCGTTGGTTTAAATTTAATGAGAAGACAATAAACTTATTTACTTTGCAGCAGAAAACGTAAATAAACAATAATTATCTACTTTTTAGAAGCATTATGTATAGTTCCATTCTCTAAACAATATACACGTAGGTGCAAAATTGAATAGAGATAAAAATTTAGACAAATTTTATCAAATTAATGCTTCTAGAAAAGGAAATGACAATTTAAACCAATTCCTATTAATTTGGCCCGAGGCCCAGCTCGTGTGCGCGCTCGCGCTTCGGTCCACAGCCCAGTGAGCTCACCCGCGCTCCTTTAGTTGGCAACGTCAGCGCGGCCCAGCAAGGAACAAGTGTCCCACGGCCCATCTTGCATTGCATTTTGCACTGCTCACGCGATCCAGCGGCAATAGCCGGCCCATGGCCTGCTCTGCCCAGTGCGCGCGCTCGCTCCCCATGCCTAGTCTGCAACCTGGGCCTGGGCCGGGAAAGCTGGGCCCCGCCTGGGCCACGAGCTGGCCCGGTCGACGCTGGCCGTCGATCTTGATTGAACGGCTGAGCACCGATCTCGGGAGGGCAAAACCCCCTGGCTAGCGGTGCCCCCAAAACCCTAACTTCACTTTGTTCTTCTATCTCCCTCTGCCTTCCTTTAGCCGAACACAGCGATGGCCGCCATGGAGGCCGTCCGTGTCGGTAAGGAGCAGCCGTCGCCGGAGCAAGTCCGGCCGCTTTTCCTCGTCACCTTTCTCTTTTACCTCCCCTTCTTCTCCTTCTGACTGCTACGTACGAAGACAAGTAGCGGCGGCGGCCACCCGTGGTGGCTCGAAGGAGGTGTGCATGGCGCCACCGTGGAGCTCTTCACCGGCGCGCGCGCTCACCCGTGGCTGAGCGCGCCGCCGTCGATTGGCCCCGCGACGGTGCCCTTTTGTCTGTCTCGCGCACGGTGGCGCGGCCAAGCGCCGGCAAGCCGACGGTGGGGAATCTCTAGCCGCGAGATGGTGGGATTGCGTCCCGCACGGCGGCGGTGGTGACGGTACCTAGGTAGATCTGCCTCTCTTCCATCTTTCTTCATCTATTAGGGTTAGGGTTTAGGGATTCTTTTCTGAATCAAATTCGGTCTTTCTTTGCTTTCTTCTTTTCTTTGCCCCGAGATCTAGATCCACACCTAGGTAACCTCGCTCCGGAACCATTGTTAGTTTCTTTTAATATCGTCTAGCAGTGGATCTAGTGGGAACTGCTCTTTGCATTTGAGATAAAAGCCAGTAGAATCATAGAACACTTACTGGAGAAAGGGAGAGAGAGGAATAGAGAGAGTGACAGAGAGGATGGGAACGGGGAGGCGTTACCGACCGTCGACCTGAGAGGAGTCGTCCGTCATGGAGTCGGTGTCGGTGGCGAGAAGCGGTGCAGTGGCGCCGCCGGTAGGACATCCCGCCGCTGGCAGTGCCACCCTCGGGATCATACTAGGGTTAGGACGGTGAGGTGGTGGACTGGTGGCAGTGGCAGTCAACCTCATGTTGCCCGCGGCTCCCACCCCCTCTTATATGGCACTGTGCGACGGGGGCCCACCAACCGCTAATGAGTTGAGCGCCCCCGATCAGGGCGCGAGTCAAGGTTTAAGTGGTCGTTGGGCCATCTTGGTGGAAGATCAACCTAACATTATCTACGGCCGGCCGGTCCCGCAGGGAAAATGACTAAAGGAGTCGTCGCGATCAGTGGCGGATCCAGAAACCGATCGCGAGGGGGGCTAACTGCTGCTAGCTTTCGGATCAAACACAGAGTAAAACAGAGGAAATTTAAGGCAGCCAGGCAAGTACTTAGAATTAGCATGGCTGACCTTCTACGTGCTAACTGCCGCCCTGCCGGCTTGCCGCGCCGTCGCTGGAGACCTGGCCGGCTGGCCGTGCGTCCGCGCTAATTGTCGCTCGATCGAGACCTGGTCACCTGGCCGGCCGCTGCTTGCAGGATTCGACCGCTGGAGATCAGGCAAGCCAGCCATGGGCGTGCGGGAGGCAAGCAGGCAGCGGACCTGGCCGGGGAGGGGCGGAGGGCGGCTGCCGAGTGGCGGCGACTGCGATCGAGCTGACCGAGCGCCGAGCGGGGAGAGCCGGAGGGGTGAGGCGAGCGTCGGGCTTCCAGAATCGGGCATCGGCTAGGGTTGGTAAGGGCCTTCGAGCTGGCTTCGAGTTGGGCTGTGACCTGTGTGGCTTGTGGATCGACGGGGCTGCTGGGCCAGGTCTGAAGACCTGCTCCTGCTAGTTTCGGCCCGCGGGGGGGGCTGCAGCCCCCCCAGCCCCCCCCGTGAATCCGCCCCTGGTCGCGATCGCGGGTGCCCTTTTTTTCCCTTGAGCCGTCGTTGTACACGTCGATCGGTGGAGTGACGCGAATCGACCGATTGACCAATTAATAACATGCATGGAGGAGTAAAGCGCTGCCAGTCTCTCTCGTTCCAAGTAGGCACGAGCACGAGCACGAGCTGGTGCAACTTGTAAACAAGGTATAACCACCTGCAATGCAATGCAATTACACGATGCTTCCTCTACTCTCTCCGTCGACAGTGACACCGTACTACTGTCGTCGTTAGCGTATCGTTGAGTGGCAGCGGATGCATGCATTTGACTGACAGGCGCCGGCCGACCAGGTCGAATTGGGGTCTTGGCAAATTAAGCCGGCGGTGACACACTGATACTGACACCTACGGATGCCGGATGAGCAAACGAGTTAATTTCCTCCGTGCTGGGGGTAGCAGTATAGCGGCGTGCCGGGCTACCGGCTGGCAACTTGTTATTAATTTCCTTCGGCCTTCGGCTGGCGGCTGCTATATACGCCCTCCTCGGGACTCTTGCACGGCGCGCGTGCGTTGGGATGGGTTCTGGCGCACGCCCACCCCCAATAACTAGCGACGCGTGCGCAGAACCTATGAAGCCCACGCATTATCACGTAAACTGATCTGTAGGTTGGAAAACAGTTTTGTTTCCCCCTTCTCGTACATGTTGAATTGGTCCATTTGCCATTTTATATTTCTCCTGTCTAGATTCATGGCCCGGTATTTAAATTCTACGAGCCTTTTATTTCTCTTTTAGGATAACGGGTACGTGGGAGATGAAACAGACGGATGATGGTTTCACATCTATATGGATGCAAAACCGTACCCAGACGAGCTCGGCGGGGAAACCGTACCCAGACGAGCGCGTGGACGCCCGCGGAGGTGGTGGCCCAGGTGGGCTAACAGTGGCGCGATGCCAGCTTGGTGGCCCCGCAGCAAGCTATTGGTAGGGTGGAGTCGCATAGCATGGTATAGTCGTCCTCAGCATGAACTTTTTTATAATGGGCAGAAAAGTACTATAGGTACTTCTAGATATTTTCATTTTTTTTAAATTTTCTAGCTAATTAATAAGAAAGATTATTTATAAATGTAATGTTATTATAGAGGGTATATTGGTAATTGAGCCTTTACCCCTTCTCATACTTGGTGGCACACATGTTTTTTTTTTCGTTTTGCACCTCCGTGACGATGCCAAGAGCAAGGTGATCCTGTGAGCACGGCCGCTAGGGAGTCCCCAACAGCTAATGCTAATGCTAATGCTAATGGTTGGGTAGGGTGTGGCTGACAACCAGATGAACTCGGTGTTCATCCTGTCGGCATTGACGCTCTCCCTCGTGTAGTCGTCGTCAGGGTCACCTGTTCTAACAGCTTGTTCATCGAGAGCGTTAGTGGCTCTGAGTTCAGCATCCCCGCCTCCTAGGACGTGTGCTGCCTATCTTGCAACTTCGGCCTGTTTTTTTCCCACCAGGCAGCTGTGCATGTTGCTGCCAAATAATATAATTCCAGTGGCTTTGTAGCACTCGGCGAAGGTGATGCGGTGGCTGGACAAGTGGGCCTTCTGGGTCGGCTACATCCTGGAGAAGGTCCTAGGCCCCATCTTCTTGGGCCACATCGAGTTGTGGTCTATTGACCCGTGCGCAAACCCGACGTTCAACTCCTTACCCTCGAAAAAAAAAAACCCCACCTACTTCCAGGAGTTGAAGGACATGGACCGGTGTGTGCACAACATCCTGACGATCGTGCGAAGATCCAGTCGGCATAACCGACTGCCGAGCTCCCAGCATTGGGGACAAGAAAGGAAGAGTGAGTGACAGATTTAGGTTGAGATAGAGATGGGATTGGAAATCCCGTATCTCTTTACCATGAATCCTGAGGTCCAACCAGCGTGGCCACGTCGTCCGCTTTTCTCGGCCATCCGATCGAGCGTGCAGATGGCCTAGATCGGACGATCACTGGTCTTTTTGCAAAAGAGTCCTCGAACTCTGGAAAATTAAAACCCGCAGTCCAGCCACCTCTCTCAGCTTTTCTTTCAAAAAACACCCTCGACCTTTTTCGAAATCGACCCGCAATACAGGCCTTTCAATGGGCTGGCCTGCCACCCGCTCCGTGGACCTTAGTGGGCCGAATTCGGCCCAACCCTGGTTTCACTTATATATATTAATCTTTTTCTTTTACAAATAAATTTGCTGAAGCTTCGAAATTGCGTAGTAAATCGCAGAAAAATCGTAAAATAGAAAATCAAATCATTTCAGAATCCTCATGAATAGATCTATGCAATGGATCCAAAATAGAACATATTTTAGCATAAAGTTATTACTGTACTTTTTTTCCTATGTTTTTAATGCGAAAATATGAAATTCAAATAAATAAAAAAAGAAAATCAAATTGTTCAAAACTCATCATAATTCGGGGTAGAATTCTATCCATCTCATAATTACATTAACTCTCCGGCTACTTATGTTCCTCCCTCCTTATTAAATACTTTTACCCCTTCTCCCTCCACCAAAACAAAAGAAAGTTCCATTTCAATAACAAAAGCAAAATATCACTTAAATAATACCTTTAAAATAACGAAGTATCAACAACACTTAAAAAATACCAATGGCCATGCGCGGCAAAGCCGCGCAGATTTCTAGTTTGTTCTTATTGGACATACTAAAATTATTATTTGAGAAAAAATTAAAAGAAAAATACGGAATGAGACCATATATGTTAATTTTGCAGTGGCGTCACCTATTTTGTTACCATCCTCATGTTTTTGGTATTTCTAAGTACTTTTACATGGGTACCTTTTATTTTTAATCCATGCAATCTCTCTCTCTCTCTCTGAATGATCCATATTTTTTCTGAGCACTGTAAAAATTTCTTCTTGATTTCCCCTCCAAAAGTGAAAATGGAAAGAGGCTAAACTATATGACCTTCACGATTGAGTAAAATCAGGATTTAAGACTAAAGCTAGAGATTAATGAAGATTTAAGACTAATGAACATATATTTAATGAAGAAATCAGGATTATAGGGGGGCTGGAGCCCACCCAGCCCCCCCCCTTTGGATCCGCCCCTGGTTGCCATAGGCGGACTCAGCACCCGGCGACCCCGGCCAGACGCCCGGGCTCCTCGACGAATACACAATGGAACGCAAAGAAGTTGTTATGTTATCTGAAGGACTGAAATATATATTTTTTCTATAGCAAATACTCTCATACTACAATTTGCCCGGGCTCTAAAGTTTTCTTGGGTCCGCTATTGCTGGTTGCGGTGTAGCAACCACACTTGCAGTTACTATTCATACTCTGCAGAAGACTAGCAGCCGCAGTTGTAGCAACCGGTGGAGTAGCGCAGCCGAACACACACTTAAAGAAAATAAAAAGAGGTGGATCATGGTGCCGAGCAGTCGGCCAGCCACAAACCTCTAGCGCTCCTCATGATTCTGATGCTGTCATTCAAAACCATGTACCAGCTTTTAGGCTACGCCTCTTGAAACCTCTGCTCCTTGGTGTGCAGCCGCAGCGACTGAGCGAACGACAGTTTTGGCACAAGCGCCTCACACGAACATTGTGCTATGTCGCTGATCTATGCAACGATTTAGTGGTTGCTGGCATGGAGTAATAAGTAGCTAGCAAAGTAACAAATAGTGTCGGAGCCGGAGCCAGAGCCGGGCCAAACGGCCCCTTTGCTTTGTAGTTGTACCAGACTGATGCCGCACTAGTAATGTGCTTCAGCTAGCTAGCTCTCCTTCGTTTCACCGACGTACAGTGCATGGAAAAGGAGCCGTCGTGATCGCGGGTGCCCTTTTTCTTGAGTTGTCGTTGTAGTCGATCGGTGGAGTATGGAGTGACGTGAATCGTTACAGGGCACGGGCACGAGCTGGTGCAACTTGTAACCACCTGCAATGCACTGCAACTACTCGATGCTTCTTCCACTACTCTCTGTCGACGTTGACACCGTACTACTGTCGTTAGCGCATCCAGGCGCAGCGGATGCATTCGACTGAAGCCCGCTGACCACGTCGAATTGAAGTCGGTGACGGTGACACCTACGGATGAACAGACGGGTTATGGCTTGGGGTAGTAGTATAGTGGCGTGCCGGCTAACTAGCTTCCTTCCGCTGGTGGACTTATATTTATCCTATTTTACAAAATAAAATTAATGTATATTTCACTTATTATTATCTCCGAGAAAGTAATAGATCATTCTAACCATCTGACCAAGACACATAGTTATTCGAGAGTACCATAACAAATCCCTATTATAGATTCAATCAAATATGAAAAGTTTTGACTTAAGAAAACTCTTGAAATGTATCCAAGAAAAAAGACAACTCTTGAAATTGATTTATTTGGAGAAAGCACAATTTTTAGGTAGGATGGGCAATGGTTTCCATTGCTTAACACTCAACTCTTTTTCTAGATATATAATGGATAAACTTCGGCTTCAACTCTCTACTAAGAAGATGTGTCAATCCACGCTTATTACATCACACACCCATGATTTAAACTTATTATAGGATCATAACTGAAGTTGAGGGCGGTGAATGCAAGACCATCCACTCAACGCAAAAAGAACTATATTGCTCTTGATTCGAGTAGCGTATGTGTGTCAAGAATTCGTTCCTTGCCTTGACCCAAGTGCTATAATAGAGTCTGAAATCATAGTCATTGTGTCCTCTTGAAAAGAACATGAAACATTTTTTGGTGACTTCTATCAAACTGTGGCAGAACCGCCTAATTTAACACCCTTCCGGAGTACTTGTCTTCCATTAGGTACTAAGTACTTCGAAAGAGCGCTAAACTGAGCAGTTCCGTTGAGCACACCCAACGGGAGAACTCAAAAATCCACATTTAACATCAGGATCGTGAATGAGGGAGTAAAGCTTATAAAGTCCTTAACCATTTCTTACATCACTTTTAGCACAACATCAGAGTAATTCATTATGTAATTATAACAGCGAAATCTAAAACATTATCAGAGTTCAGTGGAAATGAAACCATTTTAAACATTAACATGAAGAACGTTTAAATGCATGAAATGATAACAGATTAATAGTATTTTCCTTGTAAAACTTTTAGTGAGAGTTTTAATAAATAACTCTACTCCGCATTCGCAAAGGAAATCCTCGCTGAGCCCACCAGGAGGTTTCCGCACACAAATGTCAGCTCATCAGCATCCACCTGTCACCTGCAACAGGGGGAAATAAAACCCTGAGTACTCAATTGTACTTAGCAAGACTTACCCGACAGGAGAAAATAAAAGACTCCAAGGATATGCAAGGTTTATCGGGCTTGCTGGTTTATTGCATTGCAGGAAGCGTTACTAACGGTGCATCCTTATATTTATTTTTATTAGCAGTCGTCATTAGTTCATTAGCTATCCATTCTAGGTAAGCACATGTTCTACTTTCAAGCAAGTGGTAAGCAATCCGAACCATTTTATCTTCTCTTCCAATAACTTTCTTGTTCCAGTTCTTACTATGATGCCAGAGCGTAGTCAAGCCGTACCGTCTAAGCGACGGCGATTCGCGAATCAATGTGCCCAGCTGGGTGCCCCAAAAACACACGCCTCGCTTGTACCCCGGGCACAAACAAGACCAACCCGTTTCACTCCCGTCAAGGGGTCCAGGTCCCCGTCCAAGCTCGGACTCTAAGCCCCCAACACTGCAGGCCCGGCCTCAGTCTGGTGCTTAGACCTCCTCAACCCAATATATATAACCACCCTAAAAAGCCGGTCCGGAAAGAGCCGGAACCCATGACAGGAGAGAAACAAGTTTTCCCGCTCCCATAAGCAAGTATATGCTCGGGACAATAAATCTGTGACTTGACCAGGGTCCATGCAACGAACGGTCCTTAATTGACACAGGCGGAACAAATGCAACCAGAGCCCTGCTCTGCTGCCCAACCAGGTTCAAGTCCATCCAACCCATTCCGCCCGGTCTCCAATTATCCATATACATTTATATACCATGAGATAGCAACATGATGATAGTAACAAAAAGATATTCCTATCTCTCGCGAGTGACAGAAAATCACTCGACTTCTACCGAATTCCTGTAGCATAGCAATCTACATGATCCTGACATGCTAGTAAGACTCATGGGATCAAGATATTTATATGCAAGTGGGTTTCATTCAAATCCTTTAAACTTAATGCACAAGCATAAAATAAAGTGTAGAATAATAGGGGTTATGCACCGGGGCTTGCCTGGGTAAAAGATAACCAAAAGTTAGTATTCCATCTCCGGGACCTGTTCGCCATGGCACCATCTTTGATTAAACACCAAGTCATCTGGTTGATCCATCGACCCCATCAACCATCATCGTTCCTATTATGATATGCAAAAATGCAATGCCTGCTTAAGCAGAACAAGCATAGCATAGATATACTCATTGAAAGACAAACAACACATCGTCACTTTCACTCCGACTCTCATCCTTTCTAAAAGAGATTTATTCGTGAGTTGGTTATTATTAAGAAAACACAAATTAACAATACAACCGCATTGCAATTTAATAAAATTCATGTAAGGTAAAGCAACATACTAAGCATAGACCTATCACCATCAGAGATGCATAACATTTTGTTTAACCTACATGTGAAGCAAGCAACACGGACAACATATTAGAGATATAGGGTCACTAATTACTGTATATAAAGGTATTATTACTGGTAAGCGTGGAATAAAAGGTGACAGTCCAAACATCTCCGTTGTACATGAAACTTTTATGGAAGGTACATCTTGACTAATTATAAATGCTGTACAAGTTTTATACTTTTCAGATAAGCATATTATTTACTAGCAATTAACAAAGATTTCATATCGATAAAAGCATGTGACAAAGGTAAATTAATAACTCAGTAATTATACAAGATCTGGACCTCAAATTTTTATCCTAAATTAAGAATCACATGAATAACATGCCATAAAATTTTCATATCATTTGAAGCATAGCATCTACCGGTATGAATTTCTCTATAATTAATCATAGGAAAAATATAGTGCAATATTTTCTACTAAAACATGCAATATTATATATCTAATGCATAGAGATAAACGCAAGGGTTCCAAAACATCTTGATTTTCTATTTTACGAATTTTCTATGATTTACTATGAATTTCTAAAGGTTTAATACATTTAAGAAAAGACAGGAAGCTAATGACATAATTAACTAATCACATAATTTCAAATGAGCTTTAAAAATCATGAAATTAATATGGAAGATAGAGTTTGATTTTAGATGAATTTAGGAAGAAGAATTCATGGAATCTGAGTTGATATGATGGAAATATAAAATTCGCAAGATAGCTGTGCAGGTAAATAAACACGAACTTTTGAAAGAGACGTACGTGAAGCTGAGCTTCGTGCTCGCGAGGCACGTCCGCCATGGATGACCGCTCGAGCTAGTGGATGCAAGAATTGGAGGGAGGTGAGTGGCAGCTCGGAGCTCTGCTCGACCATAGCGGCCATGGCAACGCGGTCGCGGTCGAAAGCGCGGAGCTTGGTTCGGCCAAGGTCGTGGCTACGCGAGGGAGGGAGCAGGGAGAGAGAGCGAGCTCGAGCTGGAGCGCCTCGAGATAAAAACAAAGCGAGGGAGCAGCACGGAGCGGCAGCTGCACCGCGCAGCGAGGACGGCGACGCAAGGAAAAGTCAAGGTCTACAGCTCCGACAGCAGCGCGATCACGTCGCAATGAAAGCACGCTGGGCAGCGGGAGACAACGGTGCATGCCACAGCGACTCGACGCGAAGCAACGGGCCAAGCCTGGCACTGCACACACTCAAAGCGGTGGTTGGGCAGCCACGCAACCAAGCAGCGGCAGAAAACGACACATAATTTTTCAAGAGCTTGAATTTAAATTAGATTCAAAAGCTACGTCTATCTATGCAATGATATTAATATAGATTTATTCTTTTCTACGTTAACCTTGCTCTAGATCATCATTTAAACCTCAACACAAGCTCTACATTATTTTTGCTTGCCATAAATTTCCCAAAAAGGATGCGTTAAAACGTAAGCTCGAGCGTTGTCGACTCAACGAAAAAGGCTTAACTTGATTTTTATATATATTTATTATTATTATTATTATTATTAAGCGAGGTGCTAAGCGGCTCGTAACACCAGAGGTGTTACAATCAACTCCCCTTAAAAAGAATCTCGTCCCGAGATTCGGAACAAGAATCAGACAAGGGGAAAACACGATTTTTCTTCTTAGCAGAGATTACAAAAGGAGATTACACGGCTTCGAAGACTACAACACTCAGGGATCTAGAGACATCACGGCTAAGAACAACTGATACAACTCACAACCTTTCTAGAAATCGACGAAGACGGGGACAGTGGAAAAGCAAAAGGAAAACGATTATCCAGAACATGGCGTATGCCCAACAGAGCCAGAAATTGGAGACTGGTACCAAGATCATCGCGAACTCTAACCTACGAACCCTAGGTGAACTTGAACTTCTCCAACAGAAACCAGATCCCTTCTTCTCGAGTCACACCATCACCCTGACTAGCGACCCTTGCTCAGCGAGCAACGGCTGGATCTCGTACCTCTGCCTCCAACCGCTTCCTTCCCAACTGTTTCCCAAGCTTCTCCCACCAGAGCACGGATGGAGGGAATCAACTATGCGAGCTCTCTGCTTCGGATCGGGAGATGGGTGAAGGAGGAGCACTCGAGGCGGCATTTATAGCTGGGTGGGATGGGGTGGTGGTGATGCAGCGCATCAGAAAAGAACGGGGTAGGAGGGAGTCACCAGTAGATCATGAGGTGGGGAGGGCATCGGCCATGGCGCTCTCCCAGCGCGAGTTGGAGTGGGGGAAGAAGGGAAAGGAGGGGATGGGGTTCGCTCGATGAGGAGGCGTGCGGGCGACGGCGTCCAAAAGAAAACGAGAAGGGAGGGGGGGGTCCGGTACGGGAGCAAGGGCGAGGCTCGAGAGCCGACACCGGCGTAGGGAAAAAGAGGAGGGGCGCACTACACGAGAGGACCAGGCGAGTGCGGCACCACGCCGCGGCCACGCGGGAGCAGGGTGCTAGCGGGCCCAGCACTGACGCCCTACACCGGATACGTAGCTACGAAAACTCAGCGCGCTCATCGCAGTCAAACTAGGCACAGGGACGACGTCAAATCAGGCATTCCGTTACTCCAGAATACCCGAGTACTATATTTTCTTGTAGCTTTTCTCTTTCTTCTTTTCCTTGCCACATACGAGTTAGAAGAGATAACTTCATCAATAGGTTGTGGATTTCCCGTTGGAACACAAGGATATTTTTTTTTTGAAGAATATATTATTTTAGCAGGGACAGTACGATAGTGTAACTTGGTAAAGGCACTTGATCAATAACCTCGATACCAGCGCGCACCCAGCAGCACAACCATGTGGTCGCGATCCACAGGAGGCCCTCGGTTCCGTCGCGGCACCATAAGCCATTAACCAGGCGACTGTTACCAATTTACACGCAAGAAGGCAGTGGGGTCATAGAATCAAATGAGTATTGCAAAGGAAGGTTCAAGCAACAAGGGTCTCTTCCTCAACAAGGAACGAGGAATGCAAATCCCACAACGGATTCAAGTGTTCCGTTGGGACATCCACAATTAACTGATATAGTATACTCCGCTAACCCATATCGTTGATCCACTTTTCTCTTGATGCTACTTCGAGAACCCTAAACAATATAATGTGAGATTTATGAGTAACAAACATGATGATTAAGCAAGCACGTTTCCAACGTCCTTACATGGTACAACATACGGGCACTTGCTCTCGACACATGCTTGTCTCCTCCGGCTAAACGTTCTCAACCGCAACAAACAACACACAACAAAAGGATTGCAACACTAGAGAACAACGAGGAGAAACACTACTAACTACAGATACATCTCCTCTAGGGCAACTACTCTACTTCATCGGGCCGAACGTCTTCATTCCTGCTTTGGTGGTACTTTTGCTGTACTGGGTTGCGGATCTCTGTCTTCTCCTGGTGGTGGCTGAGTGAGGGGAAGCAAGGGCTCCACTTCTGAAACCTCTGAGGGTGGCGGTGCTGGCGGTGCTGCTACATTGGTTCTTCTCCTTTCAGGCGGGTGGATAGGGATTCCCTCCAAGATCAAGGGTTCCAAACTTTCCCTGGCCAGCGTCCTACGCTTGGCGCTTGTGACGAGATAGGCGTCCTCCAACTCCTGGGCATGTCGATCTCTATCCACCTGATGGGCTTCCGCCAAGGCAGCCTCTCGACTTTCTGCCTTTGCCACGCTGGCGTGTGCTTCAGCAAGCTGCACTTCAAGCATCCGGGAGAAGATCTCGGCTTCCTCGGCTCGGTGGAGGCACTCCCTCAGCTCCGCAGCCTGGCGATCATACTGCTCATCCAGAGCCAGCAGGTACGTGGTCATATGAACCACGGTTGGGTTGTCTTCCTGTTGCCCCTGTCCATACAAAGCCTCCAAACGAGCCCTCCATACATGCCGATTCTTGTCCAAAGGTGGAAAGAACCGCATAGGGGTACGGGCAATGGGCTCCTCATAGATCTGACAAAGGTGCCGCAAGGCTTTGCGGGCCACAACTTGGTAGGTGTCGACAAAGCGAAACCCAGTTGCAGTCACACTCCATGCTTCAGTGACGTCGGGAAACTCCTCACTCTTGCCAATGTAGACGGTGACTTTGCATCGCTCAGTGCCATGCTTCATGTACTCACGGCCCTCATACTCAGGACGATCCTTGACTCCGAGCCTTTGCAGGGTGGCATGGAGAACTTTGGGAAAACCCTCAGTGTTCAGGCAGTAGCTGCTAACCCAGACTCCTGCCATCTCTAGTGGTGGTGCAAGGAAGGATTTGCAAGAAGCTTTGCACCAAGGAAGCTAGGTAACTAGGATACTCGGAGTGGCGGTATCGAGTGGCTGGCTCGGCCTTTAATAAAGGCAAAACGGTCAGCGATCCTGGCGCAGTCTACCGTCAAGCTTGCACAGAACAACAACAGAGGATTGCCGAATTCACGCGACGATGGACACGCGAATGACCGAGGCCACGCGGGGATGTCTAGCACGGATGCAGAGGTGAACGCGAAGGACCGAGGTCATAAAAGACTAGCACGACTGCAGGGTAGATGACCGACAAGAGCGCAGAGAGGGTACGAAAGGGGCGAGCCAAGAAAGGCGCGAAACACGGTGAACGCGATACATGAAGCCACAGTATTGAAGTAACTCTTAGACAGACTGATCGACCTACACCACAAATGCACGAACAGGGTATGCATGAATGCACGTCCTATTCGCCCTCACATTATTGCCGACATATAGGGCAACCGCACATAGATTTTTGGCACATCGCTCTCTCTATAGCTAGTCGACGCTATCGAACTATGCCCGGGTTAGTGTACCTGTAGAAAACTAGATTAAGTCTATCCAAGTCAGCAGAGTGCCATCTATCCTAGATACATAACCATAGTAATAGGGCTATTTATATAACTTCGCATACAAACGTCCTAACTTTTTGAAAAGATTTTGTTGTCAAATTTTAATTTAGAAGGGGTTTAAAAGCTTTATTTCCTCATTTACGCTCTGATACCACCTGTGGCAGAACCGCCTAATTTAACACCCTTCCGGAGTACTTGTCTTCCATTAGGTACTAAGTACTTCGAAAGAGCGCTAAACTGAGCAGTTCCGTTGAGCACACCCAACGGGAGAACTCAAAAATCCACATTTAACATCAGGATCGTGAATGAGGGAGTAAAGCTTATAAAGTCCTTAACCATTTCTTACATCACTTTTAGCACAACATCAGAGTAATTCATTATGTAATTATAACAGCGAAATCTAAAACATTATCAGAGTTCAGCGGAAATGAAACCATTTTAAACATTAACATGAAGAACGTTTAAATGCATGAAATGATAACAGATTAATAGTATTTTCCTTGTAAAACTTTTAGTGAGAGTTTTAATAAATAACTCTACTCCGCATTCGCAAAGGAAATCCTCGCTGAGCCCACCAGGAGGTTTCCGCACACAAATGTCAGCTCATCAGCATCCACCTGTCACCTGCAACAGGGGGAAATAAAACCCTGAGTACTCAATTGTACTCAGCAAGACTTACCCGACAGGAGAAAATAAAAGACTCCAAGGATATGCAAGGTTTATCGGGCTTGCTGGTTTATTGCATTGCAGGAAGCGTTACTAACGGTGCATCCTTATATTTATTTTTATTAGCAGTCGTCATTAGTTCATTAGCTATCCATTCTAGGTAAGCACCTGTTCTACTTTCAAGCAAGTGGTAAGCAATCCGAACCATTTTATCTTCTCTTCCAATAACTTTCTTGTTCCAGTTCTTACTATGATGCCAGAGCGTAGTCAAGCCGTACCGTCTAAGCGACGGCGATTCGCGAATCAATGTGCCCAGCTGGGTGCCCCAAAAACACACGCCTCGCTTGTACCCCGGGCACAAACAAGACCAACCCGTTTCACTCCCGTCAAGGGGTCCAGGTCCCCGTCCAAGCTCGGACTCTAAGCCCCCAACACTGCAGGCCCGGCCTCAGTCTGGTGCTTAGACCTCCTCAACCCAATATATATAACCACCCTAAAAAGCCGGTCCGGAAAGAGCCGGAACCCATGACAGGAGAGAAACAAGTTTTCCCGCTCCCATAAGCAAGTATATGCTCGGGACAATAAATTTGTGACTTGACCAGGGTCCATGCAACGAACGGTCCTTAATTGACACAGGCGGAACAAATGCAACCAGAGCCCTGCTCTGCTGCCCAACCAGGTTCAAGTCCATCCAACCCATTCCGCCCGGTCTCCAATTATCCATATACATTTATATACCATGAGATAGCAACATGATGATAGTAACAAAAAGATATTCCTATCTCTCGCGAGTGACAGAAAATCACTCGACTTCTACCGAATTCCTGTAGCATAGCAATCTACATGATCCTGACATGCTAGTAAGACTCATGGGATCAAGATATTTATATGCAAGTGGGTTTCATTCAAATCCTTTAAACTTAATGCACAAGCATAAAATAAAGTGTAGAATAATAGGGGTTATGCACCGGGGCTTGCCTGGGTAAAAGATAACCAAAAGTTAGTATTCCATCTCCAGGACCTGTTCGCCATGGCACCATCTTTGATTAAACACCAAGTCATCTGGTTGATCCATCGACCCCATCAACCATCATCGTTCCTATTATGATATGCAAAAATGCAATGCCTGCTTAAGCAGAACAAGCATAGCATAGATATACTCATTGAAAGACAAACAACACATCGTCACTTTCACTCCGACTCTCATCCTTTCTAAAAGAGATTTATTCGTGAGTTGGTTATTATTAAGAAAACACAAATTAACAATACAACCGCATTGCAATTTAATAAAATTCATGTAAGGTAAAGCAACATACTAAGCATAGACCTATCACCATCAGAGATGCATAACATTTTGTTTAACCTACATGTGAAGCAAACAACACGGACAACATATTAGAGATATAGGGTCACTAATTACTGTATATAAAGGTATTATTACTGATAAGCGTGGAATAAAAGGTGACAGTCCAAACATCTCCGTTGTACATGAAACTTTTATGGAAGGTACATCTTGACTAATTATAAATGTTGTACAAGTTTTATACTTTTTAGATAAGCATATTATTTACTAGCAATTAACAAAGATTTCATATCGATAAAAGCATGTGACAAAGGTAAATTAATAACTCAGTAATTATACAAGATCTGGACCTCAAATTTTTATCCTAAATTAAGAATCACATGAATAACATGCCATAAAATTTTCATATCATTTGAAGCATAGCATCTACCGGTATGAATTTCTCTATAATTAATCATAGGAAAAATATATTGCAATATTTTCTACTAAAACATGCAATATTATATATCTAATGCATAGAGATAAACGCAAGGGTTCCAAAACATCTTGATTTTCTATTTTACGAATTTTCTATGATTTACTATGAATTTCTAAAGGTTCAATACATTTAAGAAAAGACAGGAAGCTAATGACATAATTAACTAATCACATAATTTCAAATGAGCTTTAAAAATCATGAAATTAATATGGAAGATAGAGTTTGATTTTAGATGAATTTAGGAAGAAGAATTCATGGAATCTGAGTTGATATGATGGAAATATAAAATTCGCAAGATAGCTGTGCAGGTAAATAAACACGAACTTTTGAAAGAGACGTACGTGAAGCTGAGCTTCGTGCTCGCGAGGCACGTCCGCCATGGATGACCGCTCGAGCTAGTGGATGCAAGAATTGGAGGGAGGTGAGTGGCAGCTCGGAGCTCTGCTCGACCATAGCGGCCATGGCAGCGCGGTCGCGGTCGAAAGCGCGGAGCTCGGTTCGGCCAAGGTCGTGGCTACGCGAGGGAGGGAGCAGGGAGAGAGAGCGAGCTCGAGCTGGAGCGCCTCGAGATAAAAACAAAGCGAGGGAGCAGCACGGAGCGGCAGCTGCACCGCGCAGCGAGGACGGCGACGCAAGGAAAAGTCAAGGTCTACAGCTCCGACAGCAGCGCGATCACGTCGCAATGAAAGCACGCTGGGCAGCGGGAGACAACGGTGCATGCCACAGCGACTCGACGCGAAGCAACGGGCCAAGCCTGGCACTGCACACACTCAAAGCGGTGGTTGGGCAGCCACGCAACCAAGCAGCGGCAGAAAACGACACATAATTTTTCAAGAGCTTGAATTTAAATTAGATTCAAAAGCTACGTCTATCTATGCAATGATATTAATATAGATTTATTCTTTTCTACGTTAACCTTGCTCTAGATCATCATTTAAACCTCAACACAAGCTCTACATTATTTTTGCTTGCCATAAATTTCCCAAAAAGGATGCGTTAAAACGTAAGCTCGAGCGTTGTCGACTCAACGAAAAAGACTTAACTTGATTTTTATATATATTTATTATTATTATTATTATTATTATTAAGCGAGGTGCTAAGCGGCTCGTAACACCAGAGGTGTTACACAAACACCACATCATTACTTGTGATTTATATTTCCTAGCAAAAGGCGGCACCCAATCAATAAAAATAATTATGTTTGCGATCCCAACTACGATCAATTATTGAATAGATGGTTGGTATTCCTTGGTGGTTTTAATGTCATACATAATAAACATAGCAGATCAAAGGACTTGGGCATAATGACAATAAAAAACAAATGTTGGATAGTTTTAGATTTACTATACAAAACAGCAAGTCTTACCACCATTTCAATTCTAAGACTTATATATCCATCACCAAGCTGTTATGATCAATTGTCCAAACAATTATTTTTCAGTAAGTAGTGATATATTTCTTAAGCTTAGTGTCATCGTGAATCAAACCTTCCTCTTGGTCCTGCCTAAAGATCTTAGTTTTATGTTCCCCATTTGCTATCAACTTGAAAGTACTTTTTTTTGGCGTTCCAATCTAATAAATTATTTACTTTAGCACGTTCATACCATTTTAGTTCTTTCTCTCTTCAAATGTTCCGCTAATCTTCCATTCAAGACATTCTTAAGGTTCAATTCGCTTTGATCTCCTTGTTCATAAAATCCTGCGGCGACTACGTACTCGAGTGTTGTGGTCATTGCACTGACCTACACAAGGATTTTTCAGCTTCGTGCGTGCTTACTTTTACCAAGAGAACCACACTAGGAACCATATGACCTACACAATGCTCATCTCTTCGTTGATAAGCAACCTTGCGAGAACGATTGCTATCGACCCACATTCCTGTTGCATCTCAATCCTAACAGGAAGCATGACTAGTCGACACCACTCATTCTTTCTTGACTGTCTCTGCTTCGATCTCTCACTCTCATCTTTGGTAGATAGATATTTTTTTTTTTGAAAAAGGAATAGTTCCGGACTCGTCTGGGTAGATGAAGAATGGTGCACACACGGCTTTTGCAATTTTCAGCAGTTGATCGGCTAACTAGATGAACTCAGAATGAGAAGAGCGCGTTATTGGCACTTAGTAGATGCATTAAAATAGTCGAGCTTGCTACACGCCACTTGCAATGGCCAATGGACAGAAGTGCGATTATCAACGCTTCTGTGCGTGCAAAATTAACTGGATGATCATGGAGGCAAACACATCTTAATAAGCTTGGATTTCCCTAGTGTCGATAAGCCAGATATGGAGCCCTTTCATTCAATCACCGTAGAGACGAGGTGATCCTGTCAGCAGGGCTGCGGCGGAGCCCCAACTACTAATGCTAATGGCCAGGCAGGGTGTGGCTGACAACTAGATGAAATCAGTGTTCATCCTGTCGGCCGTGACGCTCTCAATCGTGCATGTCGTCGACAGGATCACCTCGTCCGACAGCTTCATCGAGGGCATAAGTAGTTTGGCATCCCCGTCTCCTAGGACGTGTGCCACCTATCTCTCGAGTTCGGCCTTTTTTTCCCCACCAGGCAGCTTGGCATGTTGTTGTCGAAGCAGAGAACCCCAGAGGCTCTGCAGCGCGCGATAGAGGTGCTGCGGTGGTTAGACAGGCGGGCGCGGGCATTTCGGGGCGGCTTCATCCTAGCTAGCTAGGCTCCGTCTCCATCGACCCGCGCGTGAACCCGAATGTGACGTTCAACTATTTCCAGGAATCGAAGGATGACCTGGACCGGTGTGTGCACAACATCCTGACGATCGAGCGGGTGATCCAGTCGGTGCCGAGCTCCCAGCAGTGTGGTGCTAGGGGTCAGTAATGGTTGGGCCCTACATATGGACCATGGCTTGGGCCTAAGTCGATCCCCTTAGCTGCTGCCCTTGTTCTCTTTTGTAGGTGACGCCCACGCCCAGCGGTCCAGCAGGCTTGTTGCTCGACTTAGGCCCAAGCCATGGTCCATATGTAGGGCCCAACCATTACTGACCCCTAACATTCCCCCCTTCTTAAGCTTCGGCTTGCCCCCAAGCCGATAGAGAAGAATGGAACCTCCGGGATCCCAAGGAAAGTGTTGCAACTGTTTGTTTGTCGTAACACAAACCATGATCAGTGCATAGACCTCTCAGAATGTAGATATTGTCAGTGGAAGCACCAGCCACCAGATGGTATCTTGAACTGAAAGAGGGCCATGATGTTGGCTGCAACTTAGCTCCTTCACGCACGATCTCCATTTCAACAAGATCGCTTGAAAGAACTACAGGAGGTGGCCATGGCTTCATATCAGCGTGTCTCAGGTCAACAACTTTTTGCTCATGCAGCAACAACCCTTTAGCCGTCCATCTGACTGGTTGAAGCAATCCACAAGTGCAACAGAGACTAATAGAGTGGTGGAGCACAGGAAGTTCAGATTGAACAAGACCTGACAGATGCAGGAAATCACCCCTTACTATCCCTGTGAGTAGCTTAGAGACAACCAGCAGCTCATATTCAAACAATGGTGTACTCAGCACATCACTAGCTCCATTTGGTATTACACAACATGGAGTAACTAATGGATTGGGGAATCCCAACTTGCAAGCACCATATGTTGGTAGGTCCGAGCAACCAATATACACTGACATCACCATAGTGCATTCTAGTTTCTGGTGTTCTGTAGTGCCAGTATGAGCACACATAAGACTTCCTAGAGCTGACGGTGACCATAGTATTCTTTGAATAATATTCCCATTATCAACTAGTAGAAGCAATGCATGCTGTAATGAAGCACAGTTGGAACTGTAACGTCGCTCGAGCTTGAACAGGGAGTCTGCATCAAATGACAACTCAGGAGGCTTTGGCAATAAAGCGACTGTTGCAAATCCAAACCTCTGTCCTGTCACTGAAACCACAGAACCACTGAACAGTGCGTGAATTTGTGCTTTCCTCTCAATGTTTCCATTGTCATGTAGCCTTACTAATCCACATGAAGAGCGCTGGGAACTATCTTCTGCAAATACAAGAACTCCATCTGAACAATTAGGACCAGATAGCAAAAGAGGACACAACTTCAGTGTAATTCCATGAACAACATCCGGCAGTTCTGTTATCTCTAGCAGTAGATATGGACAGGCATTGGCCTTCGTAGCAATTCTGTTGGGCGTGCTGTAATAATAGATATCCTTGGACTTGTTCAGTTGCATTGCTTTTGGATTGATTACACAGCTGAGAAATAAAAGCTTCACTTGTTGACCCATTGGTGCCCCAAACCAGAGCTTAACCCAAAGACACCACAAAGCTATATCATGGAATTCACACTCTCCAACAGATAACAACCAAGGATGGATGGTTACGCATAAGTCACCATATAAGCAACATTGTATTGAGCCTGTACCATCCCAAGTAGCAAAGAAATCAACCTCAGTGATGCATAGCTGATCCCTAACCCATAGGATCACTAAACTCAACTCAGTCATTTGCTGAAATTCTGTATGTACCTCACGCACAGTGGCATTGCAATCCAACAACAAAACACCCAGCACTGGAGTAGAGGCAAACATGGTAATATACCTGCTGAATAGCCCACAGAGCAGCTCAGACGGGCTTGCAGGAGCCATCGTTGCAACCCACACCGACATAACCAGCTCAGACGTGCCATCCATGACAAGCTTGAGGCCGTTGCACGGTGGCCGTGGTTCCCTGTCAGAAACATGAGCATGGAGCACCACGGCAGACATCAAAGCAGCATACTGAGAGGAGAGCACCAGTGCTTGCTCGCTTGCTGTCGTAGTTCATTGACGATGCAACATTTCATCGAACATCCTTGCTGCATGAACGGATTGAGCACCTGACATCCTCAAAGCAGCAGCCAGGACCAGCGAGGAGGCTTCTCGTGGTGGGATAGGGATCGGTGAAGTCGTTGCCGCGTCCCGTGGTGGTGGTGGTGGTGGTAGGAGAGTTGGCGCTGTGGCATGGCGACGAGCTTGCCGAGGAGGTAGGGGGTGCTGAGGTGCGGAAGTTGCCTCTTGGTCTGGAGGAGCTCCAAGGTGGTGCGGCCGCCGAGGTCGACGGATGCGACGACGACGAGGTCGGAGTCCTGCGGCAAGGGCGCGCAGTAGCCACCGTGCTAGGCGCACGCGTCGGGATGGGCGCCGAGGACGCGTAAGGTGTCGACCTGCTCCGACACCTCCATGGTGCCGAGCTCGGTGACGAATGCGGAGCCGACGCGGCCAGCGGCGATGACGGCCGTGATGACTAGCAAGAGCTCGCGCGCGCGTGCGAAGGCGAGGACGCCGCCGACAAAGAGGTGGAGGCCGAGGTGGGCGAACTCGAGCACGAACTGGATGGTGAAGGCCATGCCCACGAAGGCAGTGGTGAGGAGCACGCCGTGGTCGGCGAAGCCGAGGCGGACGAGGAGGGGCACGCCACGGTCGGCGAAGCGGCGATGGAGGCGCAGGATGAGCGTGGAGAGCTTGACGAAGAGGTGGCGCGCGTCGGAGAGTCGTCGGAGGCAGGTTCGAGGAGGATGACGACATGAGGAACTTGTGCCCGACGGAGAGAATCTACGACTCGTTCATCCCGAGCAACTCGAGCTGCTCGGACGCGAAGCGGAGTGACTCGGAGGCGGGCGGGCGAAGGATCTGATCGGCGTTGAACTGCGCGACGTCAGCCTTGAGCACCTTGTTGCCGGTGGATGGGGGTACCTTCTCGTCCACCTCTAGCTCCTTATCGGAGGCGGAGATGTACTCGGGCTCGCCGGTGTCGAGGACGTGCAGCGCGGCGACGGTCCAGGTGGGGTCGAACTCGAGGGAGATGTCGGCGCCGTCCGCAGCGGCGGTGGCAGCTGGCTCCTCCAGGATGTGGGCAGGCTGCTCGAACAGCCCACCCCAGTTGTCGGCGACGATGGATCGCGCCTCACAGTGCTGCTCGTCGGAGTCGTCGCCTCCATCGAAGAGCCCGCCCCAGTTGTCGGCGACTACGTCAGCTCCGACAGGAGCGGAGTGGGTCGGAACGGGGACGCCCCGAGAGGTCTCCCGCATGGCGTCCTCCTTGGCACACATCGCGTCGAACTTGTCGAAGAGCCTGTGGAGTTTGCGGAGTTCGTCGAGGATGAGCTGGGTAGAAGGAGAAATCTCGGAAGGGGGATTCATGTTGGTAGGGTTCCGAGAATCGACGGCTCTGGTAGCACTTGTTAGCAACCTGTTCACAGATAACTCGATTGAGTAGCAGGATACAGGACTTCAGTGGAAGGGAGGTCGGAATAGAGGAGAAAGGGGAACCAGGTACAGAGAGAAGGAGGCTTGAGAAGGAAGAAGAACAGTACTACAGGGAAAGGGTATTGTTTCTGATAATTGTTCGATCCCCTTCGCTGCTGCCCTTGTTCTCTTTTGTAGGTGACGCTCACGCCCAGCGGTCCAGCAGGCTTGTTGCTCGACTTAGGCCCAAGCCATGGTCCATATGTAGGGTCCAACCATTACTGACCCCTAACATATGTGGGTATGGGTGACGAGTTTGAGTTGAGATACATATATCCAAAAACGCAAAAAAGAACCATTTTTCGTCTTTCATTGCTTAACGCTCAGCTCCTTGTTGCGCTACACCAGAATATTCGACTGCACCAGCGCCTCGACCGATGCAAGCAGCAGATGTGATCCTTGCGCTGACCTATGCAACAATTTTCCAGCTTGGTGCATGTTTAGACCACCCGCAGTGGGTACTCTAAAACGATACTCTAAAGTTTTAGAGTATGAATATAGAGTAAAAACTGCTGCACTGGGTACTCTAAAACGATACTCTATCCTTTCTCTTACTCTATATTTAGAGTATTACAGTGCTTACTCTATATTCTATAGTGGCGGGCCCCACTAGCTAAACAAAGGGAAAAATACTATAACTCACAAACCAAAAATCCAAATTAAATTTCGATTGCACCATTAAATTCGTCTCAATAAATCTTTCAAAACTAGATTACACATGGATATATTTAGATAAAGTGACAAGTGGACCCCACAGTGGATAGAGTTGATAGAGGATGATATAGAGGATGTATGGGTGCGGAAGAATTGAGTATAGAGGAGAGAATCTTGCTGACTAGGACGTATAGAGGATGAATATAGATGTCTATGAGTGCGGATAGTCTTACTTGCTCACTTTCAACAAAAGCGGCAACGCGATAAGGAATGACCTCGGCCCAGGTTCCTAATTCATCTCACTCCTAGCTAGGAACACGACTTGTCGATTGACGGCACTCAATATTTTTCTTCATTTTCTTTGCTTCGCTTCGATCTCACATTTCTGTTTTATTAGACGAATGTATGATATGATTATGATACGCACAAAGTTTTTGCAAATTTCAGATTTCAGATGTTGTTCATGTCACAAGAAGAACCTAGCCACCACAAGAAAATATTAACGGTGGGTCGTCTTGTCCAATCCTAGGGAGTGGGATGCAGCAGGAATCTTGGGCATGTTTGGTTCTTGCACCTCACCTGGCCGAGCGATAAAACCGATGGGAACACATATTTAATTAATTTGATTGACGGATGAGGTTGCTTTAGGGCTTAATCCGACTAACGCTTGACTTGCTTCATTAGGAGAGGGATTCTGGCTCGTCTAGGCCATCAAGGCAAACGCTTGCTTGCACTAGCGAGACAATGCAAAATTAGTTGAGGAGAACTAACATGCCTTTTATGTTCTCCCCCCTAACTAGCATGCATGTGCTCAGCAGAGCGGGGCTGCTGGGACTGTCTGAGAGGTACAGAGCTTCCTAACGTGGACAGACACGACGGTTGAGCCATCCATCCGTCTATTATTGCAATTCGATCTCAAGATGGGGGTGGATCGTCCATGGAACATCCGCTCCGCTGATCCATACAGCAGGTGGTGGAGCACCGATTAATCCATTATACCAGAGTTGATTTGCTTCTTCGCCCCAATGGATGTCATGGATCGATCCACGTCTCGTTGCTTGTGTGCTGACAAGGTATAGTACGTGTATTGTTGGATGTGGCAAATATGGCCCATTACTCCATTAGCAGCCCAGATAGAAACTCTCTCGTCTCTCGTCGCGCTGTCGTGCATCCGTTGGGAGCCGTCGCGGACAAGAAACAGAAGCAAGCAAGGGCAAGCGGTGGCGGCCAGGTAGGGCGCTAGGGCCTCGGCAACGCGCCCGCATAGCTGCGCGACCTGCGCCCGGCGGCGGCGGGCGGCGGCGACCGGCAACAGCCAGCAGCACGACCTTCCCCTCGGCCTCCTCCGGTGGACCGGCCATCCCAGTCCCAGCTGGCAACGCAAGGCTGAAGCAAAGTGAGCATACAGACACAGCACAGACCTCAGCTGTCGTCATTGCCGCCACTGGACGAAGGGAGACGGGGTGGATCGACCCGCTCGATCCTTCGGTTCTGGGACTCGCTATCCACCGACCCTAGGCTGCTATTTGGATCGCTCGAGGGGGCCGTTTGGATCATTTTTACGGTTCGGTTCGTCGAACCGCTGGGTCAACCCGAACCACCCCCATTTGGAGGCGGATCGTGGCCGGAGTTGTTCGCGGTCACGGCGAAGGACACGTACAGCCTCCGCGCGGCCATGGTCGTCCTTGGGCCGAAGGATCACTGTGCCAGAAAACCTTATCAGTGACGCGTCCAGACAGTCATTAGTGACGCGGAAAAAACGCGTCACTATTCTTGCGTCTGTGATAAGGGCAAATCAGTGACGCGTAAAAACGCGTCACTGATAACCCTCTACCAGTGACGCGTGTATCCAAGACGCGTCACTGATAATCCTCTATCAGTGACGCTTCTAGCCAACACGCGTCACTGATAATCCTCTATCAATGACGTTTCTAGCCAATACGCGTCACCGATAATCATTAAGCAGCGACGTGTCCGGCCAACACGCGTCACTGATAACTATTTCAGAAAAACAAAAAAAATGATGATCCTATATACATCTACAATGATCCTATATATATATACACACACACATACACATCAGACGTGTTCCAATATTCAATAATCAATTCCTTACAAACTTTTTAGATACAAGGAATACAACACATCAGAAATTCAGTGGCTTTCTCAACCTATTGATCCATACAAGAGCATGATCTGCAGCTTCTTCAAATATATAATAAACAGCAGGGAGCAACTATTGATAACCCTCAAAAAAATTTGCAACACATTCAATCTGCTTTTCATATCTTCTTTGCTATCTAACAGAATATATATAACTAGCAGGAACCCGCGGCAAATGCCGCGGGCGCTAGGTACAAAATAACTGGTAGCTTGGTAGGATGGACAGATTCGTTCATTATTATTGTCTAAAAGGAGCATCAGAACAACAATCACATAAATATATATTCTGTAATCGAAATTAATAATTAATGGTCAAAGTATTACAAAATAGAAATCATCAAGAAGTCGAAATTGTCTATGAACAGATTATGTATATTAGGTACAACCTAAGCCCTATTCTTTCTGTCTGAAGTAGGTGAAACATCAGGATTCACAGCACATTATGATAATATGCAACATGGGCGCCACCATTCTTTGGTTGTAGGAAAAAGATCTGCCAAAAAAAGGGAAAGCTATGACAGTGTTGAACAGCTATAGTGAGTTAACTGAGTGACTATGAGACTTGTGCCATTGCATAGAGGTTTAGATGGCTGCAGACCTCATATTGCATAGAAGCAAGAAGAACTAAACAGGAAGTTTGTGTGAACTGTAAAGCAACAATGTATCATCTATATACCTTATTAGATGGTCCCTTCCAATGAGAATAGAGGTTTCATGGACTTATGGTGCTAGCAACTGTAAAAGCGTGCTGTGACACTATTTAGGTAGGCAAGCTAAGTTGTGTTTCTTTGTCTCAATTAGCAGAACCATTTAAGTATGATATGTAGAGGAGGTGGTGCATATCAGTGTTCATTGTCAGGTGCTTTCATCGTCAAATTTGAGATAGAAGCCTTCATACTACACAATAAAAGTAGAGGTAATAATCTGATCAGGTGGCAAAAATAATTTAGTCGTAGAATATGAATAATGCTCCATATTTCAACATTAAACTGTTTCTCTTCTATATTAGCAAGGCATGAAACTATTTCTGTAGTCACTGAGTTTGAATAGTTTAAATCTGGTACATGCCCCTACATATGAAATTGAGACAATTAGAATGTACTGTAAATATTTGTGTTGTTGTGATTCTGAAATTTGAACATTGAAGCGAAGCAACAGAGGTGCACTATTTAAGTTGTAAAATGAAATACCTGGTGATCTGTCAGGCAAACATGACTACATAACACATTGGTAAGTTACAGGGGCAACCTAAACCTTATCTCTTAAACTGAACATGTATGAATCGCAGGCAAATTACCACTTACCTTTAATTCATGCAGTTAGGATAAAGCAACCCAGTAGCTGGTATCCATCAAATCTAATATAATAGTTCAATTAATAACCTGGAGTTATTTGAACGACTTTACTGAGAAAACATACAAACATCACTACATAACAGATTGATAAGTTACAGGGGCAACCTAAACCTTATCTCTGAACCTGAAGATGTATTACAACCTGCTGGTCAGAAAATTTCAGAAGTAAATAAAGAAGTGTAAACATGACAATAAATACGCAGCTTTTTGGGAGGTTGTCACATTTTCAGGTGCTTAAATATCCAACAGGTAGCTTGAGTTCATCCTGGTGTGTCAACCTGCACACAAATATGCTATTGTAAGGAGAAAACATACGAACATGTGGAACTTAGCTGCAACAAACGAAGGATGAAGGCTATGGAAGGAAACCTGGGTGACCCCGTCATCCATCAGCTTCAGGGAAAGAAGGCGCACATATAATCAGATTAACAGTCAGGTACTCAACGCAAGCAGGAAGTAGATAAAGAGCAGAGAAGGGAGAGTCGGCAAAACCTGGAGATGCTGGCTATAGAGGCTTCGCACGCACAGGAATCCGGGTGGCGCCGCTAGGGTTTGGCCACGCTTGGGCACCGGTGGTGGTGCGACATAGAGCTGGGTCGGGCGAGCCAGGAAGAGGGAGGGACGAGTCACATGGCACTAGGAGATGCGGAGCCCGCCGCGAATCCGAGGCGGCGAGGGCGAAGTGGCGGCGCCGGTGGCTTCATGGCTAGGAGCAGCGCCGTCGCGACCTCGGGGGAGGGGGCATGCGGCCGTCGGCAGTACGGCGTCGCCGAGAGGAACGCCGGAGGCAGTGCCGGCGTGGGGTGGGGGTGGGAGCGGCAGAGGTGCGGCGCTGCTAGAGGGGGGTGGGGGAGGCGGTTGCGGCCACCGCCGGGGCCTGGCCACGCCGGCGCGCCGGAGGCCGGCCACCACGGGGGGCCGAGCGGTGGGGTCGCAAATCTGGAGAGAGGGAGAGGGAGACGGAGACGGAGAGAGAGGCGCCGCTGGCTGGCCGGTGTGCCGCCGCCTCGCCCTATCCGCCTGGATGCGCCGCCGCGCCGAGGTCCACCGCTGAGGTGCGCTCGCGCCACCGCCGTGTCAGTTTCGGGAGGGATCGGGAGGAAGGGAGGGGAAGAGAAGTGACGAGGGGAGAGAGAGGGGAGGGGGAGGGGAATGGGAGATATTTTTATCGGTGTACTGTAGATGAGGGGGGAGTGACGCGTATTGTTCGGAGAGAGAGGGGAGGAGAGGAGGAGATATTTATCGGCCTGGTTCCTAGGGAGAGAGAGAGGAGGAGAGGAGGATATATGTCTTTATATCAGTGACGCGTCTAGACAACACGCGTCACTTTTCTTACCAGTGACGCGTTTTGTTGAGAAGAGTCACTGATATGTTTTTCTATCAGTGACGCGTCGTAAGAACACGCGTCACTTTTCTTATTAGTGACACGTCTTGTTGAGAGGAGTCACTAATACGACCACATATCAGTGACGTGCCTGGATAATACGCGTCACAGATGTTATTAGTGACGCGTTTTCTTACAAAGAGTCACTGATATCTTGTAATTAGTGACGCGTCTGGTTCCTGGGGCATGGGTAACAACTAATCAGTGACGTGTCTGGTTCACCCACGTCACTAATATAGTAATTAGTGACGCGTTTCGTTTCTGAGTCACTAATCGAGACGTCACTGATAAGCTTTTCTGGCATAGTGGATGGTGCTGGGCCTTCGGCTTGGCGAAGATGGCTGGTACAGAGGGTTTGGCACCTTCCAGCTCACGTTGTGGATGATAGATAGTCCTGAAGCAGCAGTGCTATTTAGTTGTGCAGATGACTGTCACGTCGGATGATGCGGCGTGCTTGCGTTCTAGCCGGAGGCCATGCCGAGGACGACGGTCGTCTGATGTTGCTGGCGGCTCGGCATGTCCAAGGCCCTTCCTTGGCATTGCTCCTGGACAGGAGAGAGAACGTAGATGGTTCCTGCATTTGCACAATCAAAGAAAAGCTTGCGTTCTTGCCGGTTAGCTACCACAAAGAAACAAAGTTCTCGAACCTTGGCTGCTTTCTAAGTTTTTGCTGACCTTTTTTTCTTTTTTTTAGCAAAAAGGACCGAAGGCTTTAGGAGCTTTGCTGCTCTTTTGTTTTTCCCTTTTACCTAGAGAGGCCGAAGGACTTGAACATTCATTAATTTTTTTCAAAAAGCGAAAATAGTCGATGGCCATAGTAGCCTCTGCGAATTTTTTACTCTCTCTCTTTTTAATACAAAAGCGGGCGAAGGCTTTGGCTAGGAAAGTTATATTTTTTTTGAAAAAAGTTGATACGCTGAAGGCTTGGTTCACCTTCGATAATTTTTCTCTCTCTTTTTTTTAAGGATTCTAATGATGCCGAAGGCCACCACCAGAAAATATAGCTTCACAAGGGGCCAGAAAATTGAACTCCGAAGGCTTCCTTTGAAAGTCACAAAAATTTTCAAAGACTACTCTCGTCTATATTAAACTATTGTAGCTCAATAAGTAGCCATTGGCACCTTCGCTGGTTGTTAAGCACAAATAGCAAAAGCAAAAATAGCGCATGCAAGTTTGACACGTAAGAGAACGGAGGCTAACACTGACGACCTCATGTGTGTTTCTTGCATATTGATCTTATATATTGAGATGAAGAAGGGAAGAAGCACTTATCTTTTTCTTGATGAAAAGTGTTTGGCAACTCTTGAAGGACTCCGAAGGTTGCATAGGAGCGATGACTCTGAAGGTCCGTCGACGAAGGCCCTGCCAGAGAAGGCTGGCAATGAAGGCCTGGCCGGAGAAGGTTGCGACAAAGGTCTGACCAGAGAAGGCTAGCGACAAAGGCCAAAGGCCGGAGAAGGTTGACGACGAAGGCCGGATGCCAGAGAAGAAGGCCGGGCGGAGAAGGCCAACGACGAAGGTCATCGACGAAGGTCGACGAGGGCCAAAGAAGGCCGGTGATGAAGGTCGTCGATGAGGGCTAGAGAAGGACGGAGAAGGTCGGTGACAAAGGTCTGCCATCGAAGGTTGGGCTAGAGAAGGCCGGCGACGAAGGTCCCCCGTCGAAGGTCCGCCGACGAAGGTCGACGACGAAGGCCGGGCCAGAGAAGGCCAACGACAAAGGTCCGCTGACGAAGGTCAGCGACAAAGGCCAGGCCGGAGAAGGCTGGCGACGAAGGTCTGCCGATGAGATCGGGCCAGAGAAGGCTGGCGACGAAGGCCGGGCTGGAGAAGGCCGGCGACGAAGGTTCGCCGAGAAGGTCAGCGACAAAGGCCGGGCCGGAGAAGGTTGGTGACGAAGGTCCGTCGACGAGATCGGGCCAGAGAAGTGAAAGGTCCTTGTTTGGTTTTGGTAATTGAGTGACAACCTTAGGTGGACTAATTGTGTTTATGTGAGATACACAGGAAATTAGTCCACATGTGATGATGTCATGAAGGAGCTTAATGCACATGATACATGACATGGAGTCATGTGACCAAGGTGGAGAAGATTAAGATGAGGCTTGGCTTGATGGACCGGTTGCTAGGGTGAAGGGCAAGTTGTGTGATGGCTTGGCGCCGAAGGACCGAGGCAACGGTGAAGAGCAAGTGAGGTCAAGATCGATGAACCAATACGGTCACGTGATGATATGAAGTGGATCATATCATTTGGTGATTGGTTGGTGCATGTGTTGCATCAACGTCAGAGGAGTTGGAGTGGAATGCGCAAGGCAAAGGTATAACCTAGGGCATTTCCATTTCACTGGTCATAGGTGTGTGAGAAGTTGATGACCAGGTTTAGAATAGATGGCCGTACTATCAAGAGGGGCAAAGTTGTTTGCATATCGTTCATCTAGTGCCACTCGTGTGATCTAACTATGCATCGTTGCTAGGATCGAGTGGCGTGGCAAGTTGAGTGGTTAACTCCTTCGGTAAAATGATTGTGAAAATGCTAACACACATACACAAGGTGGTGATCACTTGTTGGTGTTGGCACATTTGCGAAGGCGGTGGAGTTTGAGCGGTAGAGAGGGTTTGGGGTCCTCTCTCCCTCCCGTCGAGCGTGCGAGGCGGGATTCGGCGCTTTTTGGAGGAGTGAAACGCCTATTTTCTACTGCACCGAAAGTTGGAAAAGAAACGGAGGTGAACGGCGGTCACTGTGTTGACCGGACGCTGCACCGGACGCGGTCTCGGTTTGACCGGACGCGTCCGGTCAGTTCAATTCGGTGCTGCTAGGGTTTCTGACCGGACGCTGGTCTGGCCTGACCAGCGCGTCCGGTCAGTTCACCTGAGCGCAGAAGTAGAGCGCGCGACCAACGCGTCCGGTCCCTCAAGGAACCGACGCGTCCGGTCAGGCATCCAGAGGAGCAGAGCGCAGCGGAGTGATGATCGGACGCGGGGCACGTCCGGTCATGTACAATCGTACGCGTCCGGTCTGAAAGGTCCTTGTTTGGTTTTGGTAATTGAGTGACAACTTAGGTGGACTAATATGTGGTTATGTGAGATACACAGGAGATTAGTCCACATATGATGGTGTCATGAAGGAGCTCATTGCATATGAGACATGACATGGAGTCATGTGACCAAGGTGGAGAAGATCAAGATGAGGCTTGGCTTGATGGACCGGTTGCTAGGGTGAAGGGCAAGTTGTGTGATGGCTTGGCGCCGAAGGACCGAGGCAACGGTGAAGAGCAAGTGAGGTCAAGATCGATGAACCAATACGGTCACGTGATGATATGAAGTGGATCATATCATTTGGTGGTTGGTTGGTGTATGTGTTGCATCAACGTCGGAGGAGATGGAGTGGAATGCGCAAGGCAAAGGTATAACCTAGGGCATTTCCATTTCACCGGTCATAGGTGTGTAGAGAAGTTGATGACCGGGTTTAGGATAGATGGCCGTACTATTAAGAGGGGCAAACTTGTTTGCATATCGGTCATCTAGTGCCACTTGAGCGATCTAACTTTGCATACGTGTTAGGATCGAGTGGCGAGGCAAGTTGAGTGCCTAATTCCTTCGAAGAAAATGTTTGTGAAAATGCTAACACACGTGCACAAGGTGGTGATCACTTGTTGGTGTTGGCACATTTGCGAAGGCGGTGGAGTTTGAGCGGTAGAGAGGGTTTGGGTTCCTCTCTCCCTCCCGCCGAGCTTGCGAGGCGGGATTCGGCGCTTTTTGGAGAAGTGAAACGCCTATTTTCTACTACGCCGAAAGTCGGAAAAGAAACGGAGGCGAACGCGGTCACAGAGGTGACCGGACGCAGCACCGGACGCTGCACCGGACGCTGCACCGGACGCGGTCACGGTGGACCGGCGCGTCCGGTCAGTGCAGCGCGGGCGTCAGGCGCGCGAGCTAGGGTTTGGCACCGGCGCGTCCGGTGACCCAGGGGACCGGCGCGTCCGGTCTTGCGCCCTGAGGGAAACGAGAACGTCGGACGCGGTGCGCGTCCGGTGTCACATCATCGGACGCGTCCGGTGGTCTCGGGTGCTTACTGGACTCGCACCGGACGCGGTTACTGTGGCGTCCGGTGGTGGCGAGGAGCGCGTCCGGTGGTTGCTTCGCGGGCGCGGGTGCTGTGCGCACCGGCGCGTCCGGTGGTTCGCATCAGCGCGTCCGGTGTGTCGTTTGACCGTTGGCGCGCAGTGACCGTTGGAGGTTCTAACGGACGAATTTGAAATTCGGAGGACACGCGGATGTCGGAGGGGCACCGGACGCGGTTGAGCGCGTCCGGTGAGTTACCACCGGCGCGTCCGGTGCTCCCGCGGAAAAACGGACAAGTGTGTAACGGCTCTATTTGACCGTGGGGTTATAAATAGACCTTGTGGCCGGCTGTGGCCGGTAGCTGAGCACACTTTGGCCTTGGTGGCTTATGTGGTAGTGCTCGGGAGCCCTCTAACTCACTCATGCTTGATAGTGTTCATCGGATCGAGTGAGAGAGCGATTCTAGTGCGTTGCTTTGAGAGATTGCATCGTGTGGCACTAGGTGATCGTGTTGCAAGCCGGTGGTGCTTGTTACTCTTGGAGGTTGCCACCTCCTAGACGGCTTGGTGGCTTGTGGCTCCGTCGAAGCTCGCAAGAAGATTGTGCGAGGCTCCGGAGAAGCTTTGTGAGGGGGATTGTGCTCACCCCGCGGGGATCGCGAAGAGCAACTCTAGTTGAGCGTGTCATTGAGCTACCACACTTTATGGTAGGTTCTTGCGGTGCCTTTTGAGAGGCTCGGTGTGTGACCGATTAGCCGCCGAACCACGAAGTGTTGGTCGACACAACGGGGACGTAGCTTGGTGGCGACCAAGTGAACCTCGGGAGAAAATCACCGTGTCAACATTGTCTACTCTTCTCGGTGGTTTGCCTTCGTGCAACACAAGCTTGTATTTACTTTCATATATATACTTGTGCTTGTGTAGTTGCTCTCTTAACTAGTTTGCTTGTGTAGCTTGCTAGTTGTCTTCTTGCTTGTGTAGCTAGAAGCTTCCCTTTGCGTGACTAATTTGGTTTGTGTAACCTTGTTAGTCACATTGCTTAGTTTGTGTAGCTAAGTAGTTTGCGCTCTCTAATTTGGCATTAGTTGCCTTGTTATTGAGCATTGCTAGTGAGCTTAGGAGCTTTGTGCTTTTGCTTCACTAGTTGTGTAGGAGCTCCCTCTTGCTTGCAAAGTACTAGTGCATAGGTTTGTGTGACCTTGCTCTAGAATTGATTAAGTGAGCTCTTGGTAAGCTTAGCACCTTAGTTGCTTAATTAGGATCTTTGCAAGGTGCTAGAGAACTTAGATAGAGGGGTGTAGTCTTGGCTAGACCGATAAGTTTAATTCCGCATTTGTTTTGGTTAGCCTACGCGTTTAAGTTTTAGAAAGGACTATTCACCCCCCCCTCTAGTCCGCCATCTCGACCCTTCAAGTGGTATCGGAGCCGGGTCTCTCATTTGCGGTCTTCACCGACCCGAGAGGATGGCGACTTATACGCGAAATGATTGTGTGGAACACATTTTTGATGGCACTCACTATGCACGGTGGAAAAATCACATGCTTGATCATTTTCGTGCTCTTGGCCCTAAGTTTTGGTGGATCATAGTTGTTGGCTTTTCTCATGACTTGGATGGGTGTGGTAACCGTACCCAAGCTCAAAAGGATTGCCGAACACTTGATGCACAAGCTAAGTTTTATCTAATCAAAGCTTTAAATAATGAGATTCTTAACAAGGTGAGGGGTCTCTCAAGTGCACATAGCTTGTGGATGGCGCTCAAGCATCACTATGGTGACTCCTCAATTTGGGATGATGGAAAATTCAAGAAGGATGATCACATAGTGATGGAGGTACATGAGGATGTTGAGCATGACCACAACAAGGTGGTTGTGGAGGATTGCTCCACCTCACGGTCAAGTGATGACAAAGATAATCATATCACAAAATCGCTTGACAAGAAGAATGCTAATGCCACAAGTGATGCAAGCATTGATTCTACCTCATGCACACTTGATGGTGAAGATGATGGCTATGAGAGTGATGCTTCAACAAGCTCTTCAACATCATCACATGGTAACACTAAGATACATGTTGGTGGTTTTGTTGTGGATTGTGATGATCCAAATTTAGAGCTTTTATATAAACTCACAAGAGCCTTGAAAAGAGAAATGGAAAAAGTAAGTAAATTGGAAAATGATAACTCTTTTCTAAAAACCACATGTGAACAACAAAAGCATCTACTTTATGTTACTACTTGTTCACATGAGGAGCTAAAATTGGCTCATGAGGAACTTAGTGTTGCTCATGATAACTTGGTACAAGAACATGCTTTACTCACTAAGAAGCTTTCTAATGAAGAAACCAAATCTAGTGAGAGCTCATCATTTGGGTCAAATGATCAATCACATATTACTAACCCTTGTGATGTAGGCAAGAAGCATGTATCCACCTCTTGTGATGATTTATTAGATATGCCATGTTCTTCACAATTAGATGCTTGTTCTACTTCTATGTCTTGTGAGACTAACCTTTTGAAGGAGAACAATGAGCTCAAAAGTGAAGTGAAGAATTTGAGCAACAAGTTGGAGAGGTGCTACAACTCTAAAATCGCCATTGAGCATATCATGACCAATCAAAGAAGATATGGTGATAAGAGTGGTATTGGCTACAACAAGAGCAAGGGCAAGATTAAGAAGAAGCAAGATGCAAAGAAGCTATCCCAACTCATGTGCTACCAATGCCATGAAGTGGGACATATTGACAAGTGTTGCCCTACCAACAAGTCTCAAGTTGAGCCAAAAGCAAAGCCCCAAGATCAAGTCAAAATCAATCACGAAGATGTTAGTGACTTGATGATAAAGAAGAAGAAAACAAGAAGGGGTGGAAGAGCAAGACATCCAATGCAAATTCAAGATGTCAAGATGATGAGCAAGAATCAAGATGAGAAGAAAATACATGCTCACATCAAGTGCTTCAAATGTGGAGATAAGGGACACTTCGCCTCGGGGTGTCCTACCAAGCTTGAGAAGAAGGCTCAAGCAACTCGTGAGAGGCAAAGCAATGAGAAGCAACATATGAGCAAGGAAGAAAAGGCTCAATCTAAGAGAAGTTGCTACTCATGCCGGAAAAGGGGACACATGGCACATTCATGTCCCCTAGGTAAGAATTCTAAGCCTAGTTCAATTGATGATACTAATATGCTTAGAAAGGATGGCAATGGTACCTCATTGGTTAAAATTGCAAAACATCCCGCTACTCATACTAAGGCTATGCCTAAGTATGTTGCTCCTAACTTGAGAGGACCCAAACTTGTTTGGGTACCATCAAAGAGTGGATGATTGTTTGTAGGTACCATCGGCATTGGAGGCTTGATTCATTTGGATTCATATTGGTCATCATATGTTGAATCAAGTTTTAAAGCTTAGTGCATATTCTATCCCAATGCCAAGTCAAAATAAGTGGAGTCCAAGTGCTACAACATACAAGTGCAACATTCAAGATTGTGGTGATTTATTGGATATATTTGATGGCTTGCAATTTATTTGAGTAAAAGCTTGCTATTGGATGATCATGAGCTAACCAAGGTATATCTCTTGTTGATTATTTCATTTGGGTGCATATGAGTTGATTGAATTGGATATATATGCAATGTTGCTTGCTATGAGATGATTGAATGGATATATGTCTTGTGAAAGTGTTCAAACAAGTTAGTTTCAAGTTTGATTCATATTTGATGAAGAATAGCTCATGTATTGAAATCTGTCCTACATTAAAAATCTGAGCTAGCAGTGATCTTAGCCATGTTTGAGTGATCAAATCTATTTGGATTGGCTTGAAATTTGGTATACATGCTCTACACTTATGAAAGAAGATGCTGTAAAAATTTCATGAGAAGTGGATAAGAGATGCTTCGGTTTTTGAGTGCATCTTGTCAGCTATAGTGCAGCAGTTTTCAGCATGTAGCAGTGGTGGAAGATTTGAAATCTAGTAGCAATCTAGAAGTCAAAAGAAGTTCAAATTTTTACAGTTGATATATAACTTAGTGAATCACATCTCCACCAAATTTCATGGCATTTGGATCTGTACATTGGGAGATATGAATTATTCTTTGAAGAGTACAGAATCTGCCAGAAAAGTGACAATCATTGGATTAATCTAGAGTCACTTTGATTGAAAGGTCCTCAAGTTGGAAACATGTTTATAAGTGGTTGAGGAACCTAAGTTTGGTTTTGGATTGATCTAGAAGCATGAAGAGCAATGAGTACAAGAACATTTGATTGTGGAATGTACTTGGTGTACTTATTTGGTACTCAATTTGAAGATCAAGATCAAACTTAAGATGAAGATGAGGCTCAAGTTCTAGTAATGATTGGAGATCATTTGGTAGAAAGAAAAGGACTTAAAGAATAATTCAAGGTTACTCATCAAGTTAAGTCCATGGATCAATCAAACTATATCATTTCAAGTGAGTATCAAGAGTGGTTCTTTGGAGAAAGGTCACTTCTCCCTAGTGAGGGGCTTGCCGCCGTGTGTAGGTAAAACCAAGTTTGGGACTTGGAAGGCTAACATGGAAGTGGTGATCCGAGGAACTTGTGATGCTTAGTTGAAGCAATCAAAAGGGTTGATCAAGAAAAGCAAGCAACACCCAAAAGAGAGCTAGTCTTGTATTTCAAGTGATATTCTAAGTAGTTCTCTCATACAAGCAAAGATGATATTATGAAGCAAGCCAACCACAACAAGAAAGTGCACTTGATCATAAGTGGTTTACATTTTCATATGGGTGAAGAATAGATTTATCTATGATGATTGGTCTTCACCAAGCTTATAAATTGGACTTCATATTGCTATTGGAGTAATGAATTGGAATCTATGTGACTATCCTCTACTCCAACATAGCAAAGGTATCATTGTAATGAGCATGATCATTTCATTCCTTACTAGTATGCGGTTAGTGCATATAGTACATGCTTATTAGGATCATGCATGACAAATAAAATTTTAGATTCATAGCCTACCACTATTGCTTGATTGTCTAAATGTTCTAGTGGTATGTATATGAGTTTGTTCATGAGCTAGTAAACCCAAGTACTTGATCTAGTTTGGATTGCTAACAAGTGACAAGTACAACATTGGCAAGATAACCCTTAGCATGAGGAGTGAAGAAGCTTGTCATTGGATCAAACCGGACTTGGAATCTTAGGCAAATCAACATAGTTCAAGTCATACAAGAAGCTCATGACAATGATAAGAGTACAAGCACAAGACAATAATGAAAATAGATATCTAGTTTGTTTCAAGTGGTATCTAGACTCAAATTGATCTTCCAAGTGGTATTCACTAGTGGTGTCTAGATCATCAACTTACAAGTGATATCTTACAAATGGTACTCATGAAGATAGTGAATGTTCAAGAAATGAATATTATTATCAAATCCTTCAAAGTGGATCCATACGAGAAAATTCTTTCAAAAGGTATCACATTCCTACTCATGGTATCTTCACGTGGTATCATTCATGCAAGACAATGGTTTCACAAGTGATCCTCAACTTTAAGTGATCAAATCAAGAAATGCTACCCTCATCTCCAAGTAGTATCTCAAGTGAATGACACATGCTATGACATAGGGGGAGAAGCCCCACCAATTGGTATCAAGGTCAAAGATCCTATGTGGAATCTCAAGAGCAACCATAAAGTTTGTCATTCCAACATATGTGGTAATGTCCATCAAAAATGCAATATTCAAGTCTCAACCATCTACCCCAATATAAGCCTTTGTATCAATTGAGAAGAACACCTTTTATGGAAATTGATGACAAAGGGGGAGAAGTTGGACAAAGATATGAAAACTTTTGAGCTTTGGGGAGAGATTGGAAAGATTGGACATAAACATGGACAAAGAGGGAGTAACATTGAAGAATGTAAGGGGATCAAACATTCTTGGACAAAGAAAGCACACAAGTAGGGGGAGCAAGCTCATGAACTTTGATTGATTACATTTTATATGTGCATATTCATGTGCTTGCTTGCATTGCATAAAGTTCTTAAATTCAATATGCATGCTTGTGTGGTGTATGCTAGTTATAGAATTTGATTGATGCTTTGATAACTAGCATGCATAGGATGTTAGCTAGACTTATGTTTATCATGCAAAAACTAGAACCTTGCTTATAATGTTGATCTCACGGGGTTTCTAGTGTTTTTTTGATGTCTAGCTACTCATGATGCTAAGGATGATGGCAAACTTGTGATTTTCAAATGGTATCAAGCTACTAATTGGTAGCGAGCTACAAAGGTTTATTCTATACACCTTAGCATCACTTAGTAGTGCTAACCCTCCCACAAATTTCATATTCAAGCATATGTGTGAGCTTGAAACCAAACCATTTGAGCACATATGTAGGGGGAGTTATCACTACCAAGTCGGATTTTATGATGCTTATCCAAATCCTAACACAGAGCTTAAACGCTGGATAAGTGGCATAAAATCCAAAAGAACTTAATTTCCATATCTTTGTAGAGTTGTCATCAATTACCAAAAAGGGGGAGATTGAAAGGTCCTTGTTTGGTTTTGGTAATTGAGTGACAACTTAGGTGGACTAATATGTGGTTATGTGAGATACACAGGAGATTAGTCCACATATGATGGTGTCATGAAGGAGCTCATTGCATATGAGACATGACATGGAGTCATGTGACCAAGGTGGAGAAGATCAAGATGAGGCTTGGCTTGATGGACCGGTTGCTAGGGTGAAGGGCAAGTTGTGTGATGGCTTGGCGCCGAAGGACCGAGGCAACGGTGAAGAGCAAGTGAGGTCAAGATCGATGAACCAATACGGTCACGTGATGATATGAAGTGGATCATATCATTTGGTGGTTGGTTGGTGTATGTGTTGCATCAACGTCGGAGGAGATGGAGTGGAATGCGCAAGGCAAAGGTATAACCTAGGGCATTTCCATTTCACCGGTCATAGGTGTGTAGAGAAGTTGATGACCGGGTTTAGGATAGATGGCCGTACTATTAAGAGGGGCAAACTTGTTTGCATATCGGTCATCTAGTGCCACTTGAGCGATCTAACTTTGCATACGTGTTAGGATCGAGTGGCGAGGCAAGTTGAGTGCCTAATTCCTTCGAAGAAAATGTTTGTGAAAATGCTAACACACGTGCACAAGGTGGTGATCACTTGTTGGTGTTGGCACATTTGCGAAGGCGGTGGAGTTTGAGCGGTAGAGAGGGTTTGGGTTCCTCTCTCCCTCCCGCCGAGCTTGCGAGGCGGGATTCGGCGCTTTTTGGAGAAGTGAAACGCCTATTTTCTACTACGCCGAAAGTCGGAAAAGAAACGGAGGCGAACGCGGTCACAGAGGTGACCGGACGCAGCACCGGACGCTGCACCGGACGCTGCACCGGACGCGGTCACGGTGGACCGGCGCGTCCGGTCAGTGCAGCGCGGGCGTCAGGCGCGCGAGCTAGGGTTTGGCACCGGCGCGTCCGGTGACCCAGGGGACCGGCGCGTCCGGTCTTGCGCCCTGAGGGAAACGAGAACGTCGGACGCGGTGCGCGTCCGGTGTCACATCATCGGACGCGTCCGGTGGTCTCGGGTGCTTACTGGACTCGCACCGGACGCGGTTACTGTGGCGTCCGGTGGTGGCGAGGAGCGCGTCCGGTGGTTGCTTCGCGGGCGCGGGTGCTGTGCGCACCGGCGCGTCCGGTGGTTCGCATCAGCGCGTCCGGTGTGTCGTTTGACCGTTGGCGCGCAGTGACCGTTGGAGGTTCTAACGGACGAATTTGAAATTCGGAGGACACGCGGATGTCGGAGGGGCACCGGACGCGGTTGAGCGCGTCCGGTGAGTTACCACCGGCGCGTCCGGTGCTCCCGCGGAAAAACGGACAAGTGTGTAACGGCTCTATTTGACCGTGGGGTTATAAATAGACCTTGTGGCCGGCTGTGGCCGGTAGCTGAGCACACTTTGGCCTTGGTGGCTTATGTGGTAGTGCTCGGGAGCCCTCTAACTCACTCATGCTTGATAGTGTTCATCGGATCGAGTGAGAGAGCGATTCTAGTGCGTTGCTTTGAGAGATTGCATCGTGTGGCACTAGGTGATCGTGTTGCAAGCCGGTGGTGCTTGTTACTCTTGGAGGTTGCCACCTCCTAGACGGCTTGGTGGCTTGTGGCTCCGTCGAAGCTCGCAAGAAGATTGTGCGAGGCTCCGGAGAAGCTTTGTGAGGGGGATTGTGCTCACCCCGCGGGGATCGCGAAGAGCAACTCTAGTTGAGCGTGTCATTGAGCTACCACACTTTATGGTAGGTTCTTGCGGTGCCTTTTGAGAGGCTCGGTGTGTGACCGATTAGCCGCCGAACCACGAAGTGTTGGTCGACACAACGGGGACGTAGCTTGGTGGCGACCAAGTGAACCTCGGGAGAAAATCACCGTGTCAACATTGTCTACTCTTCTCGGTGGTTTGCCTTCGTGCAACACAAGCTTGTATTTACTTTCATATATATACTTGTGCTTGTGTAGTTGCTCTCTTAACTAGTTTGCTTGTGTAGCTTGCTAGTTGTCTTCTTGCTTGTGTAGCTAGAAGCTTCCCTTTGCGTGACTAATTTGGTTTGTGTAACCTTGTTAGTCACATTGCTTAGTTTGTGTAGCTAAGTAGTTTGCGCTCTCTAATTTGGCATTAGTTGCCTTGTTATTGAGCATTGCTAGTGAGCTTAGGAGCTTTGTGCTTTTGCTTCACTAGTTGTGTAGGAGCTCCCTCTTGCTTGCAAAGTACTAGTGCATAGGTTTGTGTGACCTTGCTCTAGAATTGATTAAGTGAGCTCTTGGTAAGCTTAGCACCTTAGTTGCTTAATTAGGATCTTTGCAAGGTGCTAGAGAACTTAGATAGAGGGGTGTAGTCTTGGCTAGACCGATAAGTTTAATTCCGCATTTGTTTTGGTTAGCCTACGCGTTTAAGTTTTAGAAAGGACTATTCACCCCCCCCTCTAGTCCGCCATCTCGACCCTTCACGGTCGTCGAAGGAGCTTACTAGACTCCGATCGGACGCTGGCACTATCGCGTCCGGTCATTGCGTAGAGCGCGTCCGGTCGTTGCTTCGCGGGCGCGCGGTACTGTGCGACCGGCGCGTCCGGTCGGTTGAAGCAGCGCGTCCGGTCTTTGAAGGGTACAGAATCTGCCAGAAAAGTAACAATTATTGGATTGATCTAGAGTCACTTTAAGTGAAAGGTCCTCAAGTTGGAAACATATTTATAAGTGTTTGAGGCACCTAAGTTTGGTTTTGAATTGATCTAGAAGCATGACAAGAAATGAGTACAACGGCATTGATTGTGGAATGTACTTAGTGTATAAATTTGGTACTCAAATTTGAAAATTAAGATCAAACTCAAGATGAAGATGAGGTTCAAGTTCTAGTAATAATTGGAGATCATTTGGTAGAAAGAAAAGGACTTAAAGAATGATTCAAGGTTACTCATCAAGTTAAGTCCATAGATCAATCAATCAAAGGCAATTCAAGTAAGTGTCAAGGATGGTTCTTTGGAGAGAGGTCACTTCTCCCTGCTGAGGGGGCTTGCCGCCCATGGGTGGGTAAACCGAGCACCGGCTTGGAAGGCTAACATGGAAGTGATAAATTCAAGGGACATTTGAGATGTTTAATTGAAGCAATCAATAGGGTTGATCAAGAAAAGCAAGCAACACCCAAAAGAGAGCTAGTCATAGTTATAAAATTGGTATCATAAGTACTTCTCTCATGCAAGCATTGATCAAAGAGAAAAAGCAAGCCAACCACAACAAGAGATAATGCACTTGATTATTAGTGATTCTCATTTCATATGGGTGAAGAATGGATTTTTCTATAATGATTGGTCTTCACCAAGCTTATAAATTGGACTTCATATTGCTATTGGAGTAATAAATTGGAATCTATGTGACTATCCTCTACTCTAACATAACAAAGGTATCATTGCAATGTGCATGATCATTTCATCCCTTACTAGTATGCGATTAGTGCATATAGTACATGCTTATTAGGATCATGCATAACAAATGAAATGTTTAAATTCATAGCCTACCACTATTGCTTGAATTGTTTAAATGATCTAGTGGTATGTGTATGAATTTGTTCATGATCTAGTGAACCCAAGTACTTGATCTAGTTTGGATTGCTAACAAGTGACAAGTACAACATTGACAAGATAACCTTAGTATGAGGAGTGAAGAAGCTTGTCATTGGATCAAATCGAACTTAGAATCTTAGGCAAATCAACTTAGTTCAAGTCATACTAGAAGCTTATGACAATGATATGGGTACAAGCACAAGACAACAATGGAAATAGATATCTAGGGTGTTTCAAATTCAAATGGTATCTAGACTCAAAATATTTCTTCAATTGGTATTTACAAGTGGTGTCTAGATCATGATCTACAAGTGATATCCTACAAGTGGTACTTATAAAGATAGCAAATGTTCAAGAAAAGATCATATTGATAAATCCTACAAGTGGTTCCATGATAGAGGATTCTTCAAATTGGTATCACACACTTATTTGTGGTATTTCTACACATGATATCATTTATACAAGACGGTGGTTCCACAAGTGATCCTCAACTTTAAGTGATCATCAAATGAAGAAAGTTCCCTCACACACAAAGAGCTCAAGATTATCAAGTGAATGACCCATGCTATGACATAGGGGGAGGAGCCCCACCTAATGGTATCAAGGTCATAGATCCTAAGTAGTATCTTAAGAGCAACATACAAGTAATGTCATTCCAACATGTGTCGTGATGTCCATCAACAACGTAATATTCAAGTCTCAACCATCTACCCTAATGCAAGCCTTTGCATCAATGAGAAGTACACCCTTTATGGAAATTGATGACAAAGGGGGAGAAGTTAGAACAAAGATATGTCAATACACCAAGAGAGAGAGGTTTGGGAAGAGATTGAACAAAGATATCATGAGAATATGAGTTTAGACATGGAGATGGACAAAGAGGGGGCAACATTGAAGAAATGAGAAGGATCAAAATTCTTGGACAAAAGAAGCACACAAGTAGGGGGAGCAAGCTCATGAACATTGTTTGGTTGCATTTGATATGTTCATATTCATGTGCTTGCTTGCATTGCATAAGTTTTATATTTAATATGCATGCTTGTGTGTTGTATGCTAGTTATAGAACTTGAATGATGATATGATAACTAGCATGCATAGGATGATAGCTAGACTTGTGTTTATCATGAAAAACTAGAACCTTACTTATAATGTTGATCTCATGGGGTTTCTAGTATTTTTGATGTCTAGTTACTCATGATGCTAAGGATGATGACAAACTTGTGATTCTCAAATGATATCGAGCTATCAAATGGTATCGAACTACAAAGGTTTATTCTATACACCTTAGCATCACTTAGTAGTGCTAACCCTCCCACAAATTTCATATTTATGCATATGTGCAAGCTTGAAACCAAACCATTTAAGCACATATGTAGGGAGAGTTATCACTACCAAGTCGGATTTTATGGTGCTTATCCAAATCCTAACATAGAGCTTAAATGTTGGATAAGTGGCATAAAGTCCAAAATAACTTAATTTCCATATCTTTGTAGAGTTGTCATCAATTACCAAAAAGGGGGAGATTAAAAGGTCCTTGTTTGGTTTTGGTAATTGAGTGACAACCTTAGGTGTACTAATTGTGTTTATGTGAGATACACAGGAAATTAGTCCACATGTGATGATGTCATGAAGGAGCTTAATGCACATGAGACATGACATGGAGTCATGTGACCAAGGTGGAGAAGATCAAGATGAGGCTTGGCTTGATGGACCGGTTGCTAGGGTGAAGGGCAAGTTGTGTGATGGCTTGGCACCGAAGGACCGAGGCAACGGTGAAGAGCAAGTGAGGTCAAGATCGATGAACCAATACGATCACGTGATGATATGAAGTGGATCATATCATTTGGTGATTGGTTGGTGCATGTGTTGCATCAACGTCGGAGAAGTTGGAGTGGAATGCGCAAGGCAAAGGTATAACCTAGGGCATTTCCATTTCACTGGTCATAGGTGTGTAGAGAAGTTGATGACCGGGTTTAGGATAGATGGCCGTACTATCAAGAGGGGCAAACTTGTTTGCATATCGGTCATCTAGTGCCACTCGTGTGATCTAACTATGCATTGTTGCTAGGATCGAGTGGCGTGGCAAGTTGAGTGGTTAACTCCTTCGGTAAAATGATTGTGAAAATGCTAACACACGTACACAAGGTGGTGATCACTTGTTGGTGTTGGCACATTTGCGAAGGCGGTGGAGTTTGAGCGGTAGAGAGGGTTTGGGGTCATCTCTCCCTCCTACCGAGCATGCGAGGCGGGATTCAGTGCTTTTTGGAGGAGTGAAACGCCTATTTTCTACTGCACCGAAAGTTGGAAAAGAAACGGAGGCGAACGGCGGTCACTGTGTTGACCAGACGCTGCACCGGACGCGGTCTTGGTTTGACCGGACGCGTCCGGTCAGTTCAATTCGGTGCTGCTAGGGTTTCTGACCGGACGCTGGTCTGGCCTAACCAGCGCGTCCGGTCAGTTCACCTGAGCGCAGAAGTAGAGCGCGCGACCAGCGCGTCCGGTCCCTCAAGGAACCGGCGCGTCCGGTCAGGCATCCAGAGGAGCAGAGCGCAGCGGAGTGATGATCGGACGCGGGGCGCGTCCGGTCATGTACGATCATACGCGTCCGGTCGTCGAAGGAGCTTACTAGACTCCGACCGGACGCTGGCACTGTCGCGTCCGATCATTGCGTAAAGCGCGTCCGGTCGTTGCTTCGCGGGCGCGCGGTACTGTGCGATCAGCGCGTCCGGTCGGTTGAAGCAGCGCGTCCGGTCATTGTGTTTGATCGTTGGCGCGCAGTGACCGTTGAAGGATCTAACGGTCGCGTTTGAATTCGAGGGACACGTGGACGGCACAGGGTGACCGGACGCGGTTGAGCGCGTCCGGTCAGTTTTGACCGCCGCGTCCGGTCATCCCGAGTTTTGCCCAGTGAAGGGGTAACGACTCTATTTGACCGTAGGGTTATAAATAGACGTTGTGGCCGGCCATGGCCGGTAGCTGAGCACACTTTTGGCCTTGGTGGCTTATGTGGTAGTGCTTGGAAGCCCTCTAACTCACTCATGCTTGATAGTGTTCATCGGATCGAGTGAGAGAGTGATTCTAGTGTGTTGCATCGAGAGGATTGCATCGAGTGACACTAGGTGATCATGTTGCAAGCCGGTGGTGCTTGTTACTCTTGGAGGTTGCCACCTCCTAGACGGCTTGGTGGCTTGCGACTCCGTTAAAGCACGTGTGGAGATTGTGCGTGGCTCCGGAGGAGAATTTGTGAGGGGGATTGTGCTCACCCCGCGGGGATCGCGAAGAGCAACTCTAGTAAAGCTCATGGCTTGGAGGATCCCCATCTTGAGAGTGGATGTGCGGCACCCGCTGAGGGTTTGACTCTTGATAGTCAATTAGCTCGTGATCCATCAAGTGGGTGTATCGCCACAACGGGGACTAACTTGGTGGCAACCAAGTGAACCTCGGTGAAAAACCGTCGTGTCAACATTGTGTATATCTTCTCGGTGGTTTGCTTTCGATTCACAAGCTTGTATTTACTTTCATATACTTGTGCTTGTGTAGTTGCTCTTGTAACTAGTTTGCTTGTGTAGTTAGCTAGTTACCTTCTTGCTTGTGTAGCATAGAAGTAGCTCCCGTTGCGTGGCTAATTTGGTTTGTGTAACCTTGTTAGTTATATTGCTTAGTTTGTGTAGCTAAGTAATTTGCGCTCTCTAGTTTGGCATTAGTTGCCTTGCTATTGAGCATTGCTAGTAAGCATAGGTGGCTTCGTGTTTTTGCTTACTAGAATTGTGTAGGAGCTCCCCGTCTTTGCTAAAGTACTAGTGCATAGGTTTGTGTGACCTTGCTCTAGAATTGTTTAGGAGAGCTCTTGCTAAGGAAAGCACCTTAGTTACATAATTAGGATCTTTGTGAGGTGCTTGTGAACATAGATAGAGGGGTGTAGTCTTCGCTAGACCGATAGTTTTAATTCCGCATTTGTTTCGGTTTGCTGACGCGATTATTTTTAGAAAGGACTATTCACCCCCCCTCTAGTCCGCCATCTCGACCCTTCAAGAAGGCTGGCGACAAAGGCCAGGCCAGAGAAGGCCGGCGACGAAGGTCGGTGACAAAGGCCGGGCCGGAGAAGGCCGGTGACGAAGGTCTACCACGAAGGTCAGCGACGAAGGCCGGGCCAGAGAAGGCCTCGATGAAGGCCCAGCCAGAGAAGGCCAAGCGGAGAGAAGGTTTGCTGACAAAGGCTCCAACTTCTAGCTCTCCAAAAAAATTGTGCCAAGCACGGTGGGCGCCAATGTTGGGAAAGCGATTCCCGAATAGATGTTGGAGAGGAGTGGAGAGTGGAAGCTAGGGTTTGTGAACTAGGGTTGGAAGGGTGAGCTCGCCTTGCCCTTTTGCTCTTGGCTTTATATATGGACAAAGGCAATTTACAAACGACCCTCGGTGGAGGTGGAATCGACAAGTCACTACACTAGCCCCTATTGGGCCTCTTCTAGGGGGAGTTAGCCCATAAGAGTATGGGCTCCCCCAACAGTATTGTTGCGTCTTGAGATCCTAATTGCCATGGTTCCACATCATCATAAAAAGCGATTGTGAGGAATCGACATCATAATAAATGAAGAATCATTGATTGGAATTTCCCATTTTTTTTAGTTCTACTCCCAAAACAAAAGAGAAAGGAGACTGTCTTGACGTCGGCATTGGTTTTCCAATGAAAACAACAACATTCGAACACGAACTTAAATGAAAAAACAAAATGCTACTCCCGTCGTTCCATTTTATCTGGCGCAAGTTAGAATGACAATGTCTCCTAAATTACACTTTGACTATTTGTTTGTTTTATATTATATTATTTATGCTTAGAAACTTGTAACCATTGGATAGTACAATTCCTTACAAATCTAATCATATAAAATTTATATTATAATAGCTAAAAATTATTAGCCTAATTATAGTCGAAGTTTTTAAAGTTTGAATCTTGATATGTATGTGCGCCAGATAAAATGGAAAGGAGGTAGTAGTTGCTATTCCACGTTTTTCTCGTCGACTTTGGCCAATGAGATTACTATACATGTTTTCAGAGAAACTTGAAAAGTGAAATAGATTCAGCACCATCATTAGACGTTGAACAGCTACTCCTTTTTTTTGTGACTTAACTACTTTTTTTCTTTTCTCATCAATCGTTCCGCCTCAAACTAAAGTATTCTGGTTCCATTGCTAAGGGCAACCACAATGTTGCCATAAGGGTAGTCTATAAGATTAAAATATTTTATACCGGATACCTAAAACATTGTGGACTTTTTTTTGACAATAGTGTAGCCTGTTGCTAAAGCTATCTATAGTGTTATGGACTGTCCATAAAGAATAAAAAATCATTTTCTCTGTTCTCCCTCGGTTCTGCCCAGTAGCTCCGTCGACCCCGGCAGTTGGTAGTGGCGCCCAACGGCTTCGTCCGAGTCTCCGCTGTTAAGTAATTAGGCAATTTTCAGATTAAAACCAGAATATAAATCATGTAAAACAAATGAACTAGATCAAACATGTATAGCATACTAACATAACAGATTAACATATTGGATAGTATAAACGACAAGATTAGATCACGAGGATTATATCTGCCGACTGTAGCTATAGTTGTTGGTGATGTAGATGGTGGTGATGATGAAACGAGGTCGACGTCGAAGTTGTTGATGTAGAAGTCGTCGTCGAAGTCGTCAATGAGAGGTGAAGGGAGAGCTCGATGCAGTTGACGACGAATACGCCAGGACGTAGCGCCGTCTAACTTGGATGGAAGACGACCCGTTGTGAAAGTTGGGAGCAGTCGCACGAATAGCGCTTACCAAAAATCTTATTCGCTTTCTCCCGGTGCAGGATCGCAAAGATGAGGATTCTAGAGACCTGCTCGTCTGGTCGCTAGTGCACGCAAGCGATCGGACTGGAGTAGCTACGGCAGCAGCGTAATAACGAGAATAGACAAAAACTCTAGCTCAATTAGATACGTTTTGACGTGGCCGGTAGGTTGCTTATATAGTCCTATCCAACAGACCTCATGTCACGATCACGATCTGAGTCGTCTTAGGACTCTTAATCTGTAACCGTTTAAAACTCTACAACTTGAAGGCCAAGAAACCAAGAACTAAAAGTGCAAAAGGAGACCGCGCTCCCGCAAGGCGAGGAGCCAGATTTCGACGGACCAATCACGCAGGTGCCGCGCGCCCGTGCCCTTTCGCCGGGCCCGACAAGGCCAGCGAGCGCGCACGGGCTCCTCTTTCTCCTCCTCACACTAGACTTGAGGAAGTGGAGAGGACTTCCATATTCTTAAGTATGACTACCTCCACTTCAACGAGCAAGGTGGTACTACATAGTTTCCACATCCCCTTTTCACATGAATGAGCCTTTAAGATTTATTAAGAATTTCACGATTGGTTATTGGGTAGACCCATGTAAATTCCAACATCCGCTAGGCCATCGCCCCGGCCCTTAGGCGTCTGCGCGTCGTTGGCGTCCGCGAGCACCCCAGCGAGGCCGCCGCAGCCATCTGTGCGCCCTGCCATCGTCTACACGCCAAGCATGAGGAAAAAGAAGCTAGAATCTGATTCGTGAAGACGAGGCCGATTTAAGATGGGGGAAGTTTGATCTGGACGGAGAAGGAACCAACGGCGGCAGCAGGAACAAGCGTCAACCGGAGAAGCGGTCACTGCCACCGCCGGTTGCGCTCTCGACCCAGAGCGCCCGTGCCCGGCGCGCGCACTGGTGGCTAAGGAACGAGAGCGGAGGCATCTGGGGAAGAAGTACCCGGCGGAGGAACGCCTTGGCCTTCTCGTACAGGTCAGCTTCGTCGGTTCCCGTCGGTCGGCTGGGAAAGAAGTACCGTCGGCGGAGGAATGAGAGCGGAGGCCAGGGAAGAGGTAGCGTGGATTGTTGGGCCTCTAGATTTTTTTTAATGTGATGGTGGGTCCTATATTTTGGTCCATATAGACTACTACGGTCACCCTGTTCGCTTGTCCTCATTCAACAGTGTTTTTCTCTTACAACAAATCAGTATCAGTTAGAACTAGCCATCCAGAAACCATGCAGCTAACAATCCAGCGAACAGAGTGACGGTGACAAGTCATAGTTATAGCCCACTGATATAAAAACTGGCCCTACGTACCACTGTATGGGGCGGCTTTGAACACCTCGTGTGCGCCTGCTCTGGACGGGTGTGTTTTGTTTGTTTCCTGTATCTTTACAGCTACAGGTACAACGTGGAGGCCCTTCCAAGGAGGCCCATGGCAGAGATGGCCGTGAGCAGCCTGCTCTTGAAGACTGAATTACTAGGTTTCTCTTTTTCTAAATCAAAATTTGGTCACCGCACAGATCCTATTGCAATCTAAACAAGCGTTTCTCAAAAACAAAACAAAACAAAACGTAAAACTAAACATGCCAGCTCAAGCTAGTAAATGAGCCAAACCTGAGCCGAGCCAGAGTTCCAGCTCGTTAAGATAACTAAGATAATCTAGCCAAGCCAAAGCTTGCTCAGACCAAATCGACCAAACCTGAGCCAAGCCAGAGTTCCAGCTCGTTAAGATAAGAAGCTAAGCCAGCTCATTATCGTTATCCTAACAAGTCACACCAAGCAAGCTGGCTCTATATCAACCCCTGCCAGCGGCCAGCTACCAACCGCGATTCAGCATCTTCTACCAACAGAACTCTTCCAGCCACAAGTGGAATTACAGAATTTTGGAAGCGACAACTAAACAAGACCCGCTCTTTACCAAAAGAACACGCGCAATGCCGCGAAGAATTGATCATAATCTAACAGATTGATATACATCTACCCAGTATTGGTGGATTGTTAGCTTCTATAACGTCACTGAAGCAGGATGTAACCAGGGGAGCAAAACAGCATTGTCCAAACCGATTCCATGCTAGAGTTAACTCTGTAACTAGAAGGCTAATGCAAACCTATACAAAATCTAATTAACTCTGTCAAGACGAGTTCCCTTGCAGCATTTACAGATAACGGTTGCAACTAACTGTTAGGAGCAAGTTGAAAGAATGAATCATCAGGTTGGCTTGTCGATCTGGTGCAATATCTAAGTCCACAATGGGGAAAGGGATATGCCTCCTCATGCTTAGCGGCGGTTGTGTCTGCTATCTCCCTGTTTACATGGAGAATAAACTAGATGAGTGCCAACTGAAAAGACTTTGATAAACTGTGCTTTTGCAAATTTGATGACTTGGTAATTTGGGCTGTGTTTAGTTCCTCATGGAATGCAAAATGCAAAATGTTAACTACTTTGGAATGATGAAATGTAAAATGCCAAAATTTTCATGAGTGTGTTTAGTTCCATCCAAAATGCCAAATTTTTCATGGTGTGGGTGAGAGCTTTTTGGCTTTTTGGCTTTTTTTTTTTTGCCTCTTGAGGCCAAAATCCAAAATGGAGAATGGATACCTTTTTGTCAAAAATTTTGCATGGTGTTTAGTTCCATTTTGCAAAATGATGGGCCAAAACCCAAAAATTTTGGGGTGAAATGGGGAACTAAACACACCCTTGGTATATGTTATTACTAGATCAATAAAGACATTGCGATAAGACAGTCTGTGCAGTGAATATTTGACATGACTGCAGGGCAGCCAAATACCAGCCAGTTGTACTCACCTTGAATATCATATATTACAGCAGGCCAGCCAAATACCAGCCACTTGTACTTAGAGATATTCAAATCAATGCATAATCTTGGGGAACATGACTCCATATTCTGACAGGAAATGAGGCCCTAACTATTCCCTATGTCAGCCCTATTGAGTCTTGAGAATAACATAGCTTAGCCTCAAGAGTTAATTATTCTATCGCTTGGCCAGTCAGATCAGAATATTTCCCAAAGGAAATCCAAAAATAGCTTTTTCACTTATTGTAGATTACTGCAATGAGACAATTTAAGTTGACAGTCAACAGAATTTTCAACCAGAGCAACACCAAGAAATGACCAGTGGAGCTAATGGCACTCATGCTGAGGCCGGAAGGTTTCTTCTCACTGTCGAAGGTACATTATAAAGTCACCACCACCTGAAGGTCAATCTCATGCCCAGTAGGAACAGACTTCCCAGAATCATCCTTGGATTGCAAACCAAGAGATTCATTTACTGAATCAGTTTCTGGTGTAATGACCAGTGCCTCTTTGCCAGATATCCTAATGTTGTTGAAGTGTTCTGCTAGAAAGTCACCTGGATCTTTTGGACTTTCATTATTGTCCAGCTCTTTAGAACTATTTTTATTACCACTCTCTTTTAGACAGTTATGATTATCCAGCTCTTCCAAAACGTTATGATTGACAAGCTTCAGGCTACTAAAACCATCGAGTTCCATAAGACATTGTATTTCTTTAGGAGAAAACTTGCTATTTGTAGTACAGTCAAGCTCCTCTTGACTGTTATGGCTGTCGAGTGCTTTCCAATTGTTGTTTCCATCTAGTTCATTCAGACAATTATTATTCTTAATCTCTTTGTCAGTCCTACAGTTGTGAAGATCTTTCAGATTGGTGTCACTGTCGAGATCTTTTGGACAATAATGATCACCAGGTTCTTTCTCGCATCCAGGATCATCAAGCTCCTTCAACTCATTATGGGTGTTTTTCAAACTTTTATCATCCTCCGGATCTTTCTCAGTGCTATGAGCATCAAACTGTTTCCAATTGTTGTCTCCATCTAGTTCATTCAGACAATTATCATTCTTAATCTCTTTGTCAGTCCTGCAGTTGTCAAGATCTTTCAGATTGATGTGACTGTTGAGATCTTTTGGACAATAATGATCACCAGGTTCTTTCTCGGAGCCAGGATCATCAAGCTCCTTCAGCTCATTATGGATGTCTACCTTTTTCAAACTTTTATCATCCTCCGGATCTTTCTCAGTGCTATGAGCATCAAGCTCTTTCAAACTGCCATGACCATTCAACTCCTCTAGACAGTCATTGTAACTGAATTCTATCTCAGTAATATGACCATTGAGCCTTCGCTCGATGTCATGATCATGAAGCTCTTGCAGACTACCCAGAGCACCAAGATCTTTTGGACAATTGGGATCCTCATCCTCCACAAACTTGTTAACACTGTGATCTACAAACTTGATGCCATGATCCTTATCTGACTGACCTTTGAGAATTGTTACAGTCTCTGCATATGGGCAGACAGGTAGACTTCTCAGGCGGCATCTATGGCACTTGAAACCAATGAGATTGTTCACGTTCTCAATAGTAACAGAATATATAACCCCATGAAACCAGTCTGAAAGAAAAAAGCAAATGTAATAAGGATTATAGGATGCAAAATATGAAAGCTACCCATGACATAAAGAGCAACAATGTAAAATCATAAACATCAGACATGTAAAACTGAAACAATGATAGTTGTCGACTAGTGCTCCTATGCTCTCCATGAAGTGAAACCACAAATTTTGAAAACATATTTTCAACTATCTAGTACTACTATGCAAACAATGCACTTTTGCAATTCATTCAAATTAGTGTGTAGGATGACGTAAGGAAGGATGCTCCTTTGCATAGACAAACACAAAACAGAAGTTACTTGAAGTAGCTCTGAAGAGAAAGAAATTACCACATTGCTCTTTTATTTTTGTCGTTTTATCCCTTCAAAAGTGTTTTCTATTGTCTAACATTATAGGATTTTGAGGAGACATAGCAACTTGCATCCACTCCATTTAAAGCTTGCTATATTTTCCAATGATCAATTAGCTGCTGATTAGTCACCATGGGTGATTTCTGAAAGAAAATCGCTCAACGAAACAAATCCATCCTTTACACAACATAGGTGAAGGATGAGGAGATCAAGGACAGATGGAGAGAGTACTTCGACAAGCTGTTTAATGGGGAGAATGAGGGTCCTGCCCTTGAGTTGGACGACTCATTTGACGATACCAACAGACGCTTTGTGAGGAGAATTCAGGAGGCAGAGATCGGAGAGGCTTTGAAGAGGATGAAGGGAGGTAAAGCGATGGGCCCTGATGGTATCCCCATTGAGGTGTGGAGATACCTAGGCGCCAGAGCGATAGTATGGTTAACTAAGCTTTTTAACCTTATTTTTCGGTCAAACAAGATGCCTGAAGAATGGAGGAGAAGTATATTAGTACTTATCTTCAAGAACAAGGGAGATGTTCAAAGTTGTACTAACTACCGTGGGATTAAGTTGATGAGTCATACGATGAAGCTTTGGGAGAGGGTTATCGAGCATCGCCTAAGGAGAGTGACACATGTGACCCAAAATCAGTTTGGGTTCATGCCTGGTAGGTCGACCATGGAGGCGATTTTCCTATTACGACAATTGATGGAGAGATATAGGGAGCAGAAGAAGGACTTGCACATGGTCTTTATTGACCTCGAGAAGGCATATGACAAAGTACCGAGAAATGTCATGTGGTGGGCCTTGGAAAAGCACAAAGTCCCAACTAAGTACGTTACCCTCATCAAGGATATGTACAGGGATGTGGTGACGTTTGTCCGAACATGTGATGGCGACACCAGTGACTTTCCAATTAGAATAGGACTGCATCAGGGGTCAGCTTTGAGCCCTTATTTATTTGCTTTGGTGATGGATGAGGTCACAAGGGACATACAAGGTGATATCCCTTGGTGTATGCTCTTTGCTGATGATGTGGTGCTAGTTGACGACAGTAGGGCGGGAGTTAATAGGAAGTTAGAACTATGGAGGCACACGTTAGAGTCGAAAGGGTTCAGACTTAGTAGGACTAAGACCGAGTATATGAGGTGCGATTTCAGCGCGACTAGGCACGAGGAGGGAGACGTTAGCCTCGATGGGCAAGTGGTGGCCAAGAAGGATACTTTTCGGTATTTAGGGTCGATGCTACAAAAGGATGGAGACATTGATGAAGATGTTAGGCATAGAATTTCAGCCGGCTGGTTGAAATGGCGTCAAGCTTCTGGCGTTCTCTGTGACAAAAGGGTGCCTCAGAAGCTGAAAGGTAAGTTCTATAGGACGGCGATTCGTCCGGCGATGTTATATGGTGCTGAGTGTTGGCCTACAAAAAGGCGACATGTCCAGCAATTGAGTGTAGCGGAGATGCGTATGTTGCGTTGGTGTTGTGGGCACACAAGGAGGGATAGAGTACGGAACGACGATATTCGGGATAGGGTTGGGGTGGCACCAATTGAGGAGAAATTGATTCAACATCGGTTGAGATGGTTTGGACATGTCCAACGGAGGCCTCCTAAGGCGCCGGTGCGTAGTGGAGTTCTAAAGCGGGCCGATAATGTAAAGAGCGGTAGAGGTCGACCTAAATTAACTTGGGACGAGTCCGTTAAGAGAGATCTTAAGGAGTGGAATATCCCCAAGGATTTAGCTATGGACAGGAGCGCTTGGAGATTAGCAATCAACGTGCCTGAACCGTGACATCTTTTGTCTTGTGCCCTTTATGTCCCTTTATGTGTCTCCCTGTTTCTCGTCTCTTTTGGGTTTCATCTCTAGCCTACCCCAACTTGCTTGGGACAAAAGGCTATGTTGTTGTTGTTGTTGTATGGCACTTGAACCAATACGTGCATATTTAGGCATTCAGTTTGGTTGGAAAATTTTACCCTTGTAACAGCTGCCCAAAGTAATTGGGGGTGCCAGCTGAAATATGATTTCTTCCGTTCTCAGGATATGTGCAAGCACACAAACCATCTCATTGGTGCCATTGTCACCATAACTTTTGTTTTTTTTTTTCTAAGACTGATGATTTTCTTTTCAAACTATGGAACACTACATACCAACATTTGAAACTTGTAGCATGGGGTGCTCTGGATACTTCATGACAGCAGCCCAAACGAACGGCGGGTGCTAGCTGAAAATATTTTCTTTCTGTTCTCAGGAAATGTGCAAGCATACAAGCCATCTAGTTGGTGCCCATGTTACTGCAGATTTTTTTTCATCTAAAAAAAGACTGCCATACTCTGGACTACAGGTGATTAACACTGGCACAGTTACACATCTAGATTAATCACAAGGGAAAAATTAGAAAATGATGCACTCAGAAAGACAGTGTCAAATTAGAATGTAAAATTGGTCAAAATTGGCAAGCTGCAAGGAGACAGAAATATGTGGACTTTCCATAAGACCCATGCCAAGGCTAAAAAAACAGACAGGGGGGTAAGAGCTAGTAATTCCAAAGAGGACGGAACACATAAATTTGTATGTCCTCCCAAAAAGAAGACTATAATAAGATTGTTTTAGCTCACACAATTGTTAACTAAACATGTAGTTGCTATAAGATCAAAGATATGACATGCAAGTAAAACATGTTTACCTTCACATTTTTCGCAGGCAATATAAATATCCTCTTCACAATAGCATTTCTCACACAAGCAGCATACTGGGCTGACTTCAGAAATTTCAGCATCTTCTGCTGGAAAAACTACTCTTTCTTTCCTAAAACTTATTGCCCGTTCATCATGTGGATTTTGTGTCCATCGGAGGCCATTCAACCAGTATGAATACTGCAAAGCAGTCCTCTTCCTCTTGCGAGAGCTAGCTGCATTCTCGGATACATTTGTGTTACCTTTCATGTATTTATCATACAATCGTTTTGATATACGTTTCACTGGTTCATTTTTGGAAACATTTGATGGTTCACTTTCAAGAATTTTTGATGATTCATTCTTTGACAGATCTGGTGGGTTCTTCCTGGGCCGGCCACGCTTACCCTTTTTGCCAATTTTCTTTTTGTATTTCAGAACTATCTGATTCCTCCTGGTCTCAATCTTGTGTGATTGCTTCTTTTGTTTCTTCTGCTTATTTTGTTTCTTCTGCTTCTTTTTGGGAGATGGCTTCTTTGGTGCAGCCTTTTTCTGAGACCCCACCTTTAAGACCTTCTCATCTAAGCACTTATTGCAAACATAAACAGCATTTCTAGCACCTCTAGGGACCGTGAAATGTTTTCTATGGAAAATAGCTGCATCGAATAAGAATATAAGATAAAGATAAGTGGCAAACACTGTGCAATAACTCCCAATATAATTTTAAGCATCAATAACCAAAGTAATAGGAAAAAAACTCAATAGCTGATGATTCTCTAGAGTAAGGTTAACAGTCAATAACAACTTTTTTTATTCAACAACAATCATAGGATACCACAGAAGAGAGTGCATATCAAAAATAAAATCTTGAGGCCAATAGTTGTGCATATGCAAAACAAAACAAAAAAGGTTGACTATTTGCAACAGCACATACCTGCACAATACTGGCAGTTAACAGCTTCACTGTTGAAAAGAGAAAGAATCAGAACTGGTAAAAAGATTTTTCCATGTAACAGAAACCAAATTGTATATATATTGCCAAACTGAGAACATAATTGCAAAAACTTATTGGACAAATCAATAGCTGCAAGAATGAAAATGCCAATACATGGTTTCTATGTACATCCTAACAAGTTTTCGAGAGTATTTGCTCATTTGAACGACTTCTAGAGAAATAGCACCAATAGTTTGATTGGTAATTGTGCACCTAGATTATTTAGAAAACAAATACTAATATCTAACTCAGCATAGTGCAGTCATGTAAGAAGTTCATTCACGCATGGCTGATAACATTGCTATAAAAAAATAAGTATAACGATTGTATCTGAAAGCCGAACTGAAAACGTCCAGAGATGATCAGTTTATGAGGCAAAGCATAGAAGAGTTAATGTCACTGTGCTAAGGCCCTAATCTGCATATACTATTTCTTTAACATGTATGCATTCTGACAGTGAGAATTAAACCTTACCATAAGCACATCACTCATATGCATCAAAGTGAGAAGCAACAGATATCAGCACAACAAAATACCACAAAAATAAAACTAAGACCTATAAAATTCACAGCTTGGATGAAATGTAGTGTCCACAAGTATGTTTGAACTGAAATAAACCTTTGCCTATAGCTACAAATAATTGATACGAGTATTGTGTGGTTCAGAAAATAAGTTAAAGGAACTATTAAAACGGATAAGTAAAAAACTAATAGTCTGTGACATACCTTTCAATCACTTCTTTGTGGCAATGACCACAAAACATGGTGGATCTTTTTTCTGCTTTTTCAAAGAGGTAATCAAAGCCTGTCTTTCTTGGCATTTCGGGTTTCGGGACACACATTTTCTTAGTCTTCTTAGGGAGTTCATCGGTTTCTTTCTTTTTCAGTAAACGAGCAAATGTTTTAGCTTCATAAGCCTTCAACAGATTCAGAGGGACATGGCCTTCACTTAACCAGTACCTGTTCCTCTCGCTGGAGGGTTCCTCAAGTTTTGTTCCATGTTTAGAAATAACAGGAGGAATGTTCTCCCTCTTTCCAAAATCAAGCAGATATTCAACAATTGTTCCTTCAATGCGTTTCCTGCGAATTATAACTTTCTTAAAAAGCCTAGCTATTTTCTGTGTTTCTTTGGTCATGAGGCTAGAGGGGAGAGTGCTCAGTATCTCAGTCCACTTGATATTCCATTCAAGTTCTTTAATCTGAAGTGCACAAAGGAGAACAATTCAGTGACCAAATTTTACCTATTGCTTTCCAAAGCAAGGAGAAGATATCACCTGCAAAATGAGCTGGGCTGCACTTTCTGCCATTTCCACAGCAGCTCGCCAGGCTATGTATTTGAACCTACGCGCAAATTGTGAACCATCGGTGTATAAAATCGTGGGAATTTTCCTACGTCCAGCTGAAGAGTAACAGGTCAAAAAGGTTAGGTGCAAATACAATGCTAGGAAAACCATATCTAGAAATGGACAGAAGATTGCTCATAAACCTTGCCGAGCAGCTTTGTTGACCAATGACTGAGGCAACCTCTTCCAATGAAACACTTGACGAGATAATTTTCCACCCCTCCACCAATAAACACCAACATCACGAGAGTCAACTTTAAGTTCACCATTCGGAGACAGCTTTCTCCCTGGCTTTCTAGCACTTCCATGACTTAGAGATTTATTAGACGAGCGGACCAAAATATGAGCTGCCGAACCAACAACTTCAACAGGGTCTGCCGGTCTCTGCCATTCTGCAGTAATGGCAACACGTCGCAGACTGGACTCTAACTGTAGAGTATAAGCCAAAAAAACCATGTATCATTATATGGCACACATAATTAAGAAAAATATGATGAAGCATATGAAAAGTTATACCGTTAAAAGAGGCTGCTTAAGTGATGACACATCTGAAGCCTTGAGGACCGCCTTGCGCCAACAAATGCTATATTGTGGATTTTGCCAAGGGCCACTCAGCAAACCATTCAACCTTTCTTCAATTGACAAAATGTTATGCATAGCAAGGATGATATGGCTATCCATATTATTTTCTGCTCTGAGATCAAGAGTATGTGGCTTAGGGCCTTCCATGTACTTAACATCAGTTACTCTGAAAATGCAATCGACACCGCCACTAATTTGGCAGGAATTGCACCATCCACATTTTTCTTTAAGCAGTTCAGCAGAAAGCTTTTGATCAGTTAGTGCAAAAATGTTAGCATACTTTTTACATATTGTTCTTAGATGGAACGAGAGTACATCCTGAACAGGTTTCTTCCCGTCCTTGTTTTCACACAGCTTGAGTTTTAGCTCTTCAGCAGCGTTAGCTGCTATTTGACCGAAACTGTAATAGTTTATGTACCTAGCAGGATCAGAATGGAGCTGCCAATCTCTGGGTTGTTCCTTAGGTGGTGAATCTTTCTGATTCTCTGCAAGCGAACCATTAGCATGTGAATAAACAATATCTTTTTGGGAATTGCAGTTATCATTCTTATCACTAGAGGATCTATTTTGAGGTATTTGATTCGAATCACCTTCAGCAGCATTTCCACTTCGAGAAATAAGTGAAGATCTTAGTTTAATGCTATGCTGTGACAAATCTTGATCCAAATCATCAGAATTTGAGGTGCAAGCTTTTCCAGAATCCAAGTGTTTACAGGAGTTTCCTTGTTCTACCTTAAACTGATCATGCTCACTAGGTTGCTTCAATAGTGATAAATGTTTTGAGTCTGTCTCAGCATCAGATGTACTACATTCCCTGCTACTCTGGTAACGACTGTTAAGATTGGATGACTTGATTGCAGTACCACAAAACGAAGAAATTGTGTTAACCATTGAGCTGTACGAAGGATGACATGCATTCAAAACTGTAACAAGGGGATGAAGATCGATCTGATCATAATAATAACATGGAGAGTTCCCATCACATGAGTCAACCCTGCAAGTTCAGAAGGTGATTTGTTTATTAATGCAGCAAGGAGTAATCATTCGATACATACAGGATAACAGGAAAGATCCGAAAGTAAACAAATCATGTCTCACTTCTGCAATATAAATAGTACACTTCTCTGCATACCCTTAAATTAATGAGCCTACAGTATCATAACAACTGGCTTACTAAATCAGTATCGCAGGAATTTCATTGTTTCATTCCAGAGAATCTTAATACAGTATAGCTTTACTTCTACCCAAAAAAAGGTGTTTTTGTCTATAGCACAGAAACTATATTTTTACTGTGGTCTCATAGAACATCAAGGTATGACCAAACCTTTGGGTTTATCAGTAAGCCCAACTTTGCCTCAAACCTCCAAGCGAGAAAAAATAATAAATATGTATGCTCTACCTAGCAAGTCAAAAGTGGACCAATTGCTAATTCTACAATGTATGCCTAGGCTCACATGTCACAAGCAGCTAGTATAGACAGAATCATATCACTGTTCCAGCTTACATGTTCTATGGAGAGGAGCCACCCAGAACTAACAAGACAAACAGAGCATCCTATGTGAAGCTCATAGACAAGAGAAAAATGCAACAGCTTACATCATTCTACCTAGATCCTAGGTGGCTTGATAATCTGAATGGTAGTACACCAGAGTAACATAATCTCTACACTTAGATTTTCAAAAAATACAGGAGGGCATATAGCAGAGGGGCATTCAAAAAAGCACACCAGAGCCCCAAAAGATCGTTCAGAAAGATATACATGTAAGCGGTCCAAGGCGACTTACACCAAAAGATAGCCGCAAGTGAAAAAGTATAGTCGGCCGTGTGGATCGGTTCCTAGAATCTCTGCTCCTCTCATAGGATTTGCAATATTTCTAGATCCATCATTCTTCTGTATTAAGCACTCAGGACAATACCAATCACCTTCAGGCAAAAGATCCTCCACCACCCCCACGCATTTCGAATGAAATGCAGCTGGACAGCCGTCACAGCATAACAAATTGCCATCCATGCCACAAAGGTAACATTCATCACTGTTTCCATCATCCATTTCAGCAGATCCTTCTGGAAATTGAGAAGAATCCACTGCAACCTTAACAGAAGAACCCCTCTTTTTTCTTCTTACACCAGTGCCTCTAAAGCCCTCATCGTTTCCATCTGACTCCGACAACCTTGACCGTATAGCCCCAATCTCCAGAACATCATCAGAGAGTGATCGCAGCAGCTCAAGTTTTACCCCTGCAGGCTGCCTATAGTACTCTGTACTCAGCAGACTTAAATCTGTAAGCTTCATACCATACCTCAATTCTGTGCCCCTGGTTAGCAAGTATTCAGCAAGATAGATTGGCCAAGTTGCTAGGTCTAACAGCTCCCAGTTAAGATTCCTACAAAGACAATAGTGGGTAACTAAAAAACATGTTTTTTCAGTCACGTAAAGGTCTCTAAGCTTAATATACAGCAAAGGACATGTAAGTTACCTAATGCAGTGTACTGCAGACGGGTCTCCTTCATTGGCGAAGTCTTCCAGGTGGCTCTTGAGAGCCCGCAGCAGAGCGAAATGCACCCAGTCAATCAATGGGTTGACATAGGTGCACCGCAGCGCAGCGACAAATGTCTCCAGTGAAAACGGGCTGAGGAACAACTGCTTGCTGAATGACCTTAAGCAGGAGTAGACTTGAAAGACATCGAGAACAGGGAGGACGCCCAAATCCAGACCCTGCGAGGAGGGTGGTAGCTCCTCCGGCTTGGGCGGCAGTTCCTTCACCGCGGCCGCCTCCAAATCCCTGGACACAGAGCGGTACCGTCCACTCCCGTTCGCGCGAGGCCGCTTCCTCCCAGACTGCTGGGGCGTCGAAGCCGCAGCCACAGCCGCCGCAGCAGCCTCCTCCTCGGCCTCCGCCACGGCCGCAGCCGCCTCCATCTCGGCCGCGCGTTCGGCCGCCTTCGCCTGGCGCGCGCTCCGCCGCAGCGGCCTGGATGACTCGGGCCCAGGACTGACCCTCCGCTTCTTCTCCGCCGCGGCTTGCCCGCCGCTCGCCTCGGCGGGGGTCGCGGGCTCCGTGTCCTCACCCCCGGCGGCGGGGACGGCCAGCACGACACCGTCGGGGGTCGGGGTCGGGGTCGGGGATGAGTCGTCCTCGCCGCCGTCGCCATCTCCGCGGCGGCGCTTCTTGGGGCGCCTCCCGGCGGCGTCCCGCGGCGGGGTGTATTGCAGCTGCTGCAGCGCGCTCGGCATCGCGGGACCTACGAGAATCTGGGCCATCTCGTCGGCGTCGACCTCCTCGGAGTCTCCGTCCTCGTAGAGCACGCGGAAGTATCCCGCGTCGGGGTCGTACGACTCCACGACGCCCGCGAAGGTGCCGTACCCCGGGAACGCCTTCCGCACGGCCCGCCCCACCAGCGCCTCCATCCCCTCCGCGCGCGCAACCCCCCTCACCTACCTAGGGTTTGGGGGGAGCGCGGGGAGGCCAGCGCCGCGGCGGATCGAGCGCGAGGGCCTGGGTCCCGGCGGGATCGGCGGCGGCGCGCGGTTGGGGATTGCGATGGGCCGCGGATTTGGGGGCAGCGGGGTGAGAGGAAGAAGGGGAAGGTGCGGGAGGAAGAGCACGACTCTCGTGTTGCCTTATATCTATCTATCGTTCGCATTCCTCGCGGTGGGGCGTTGAGAGTTGCTACTACTAGTCCTTTCGGTTAGTCCTCTGTACTGCTCCCCTCCACTTCTCTGCAGGAGGGGAGGAGAATAGGATGGAGCCGCGATTTGGGAGGGAAAACGCGAGTGACATGGGAAGTGCCTTGCTTTAATTTCAAAAATGGGGAAAAAAATGTGGATGGAACAGCAGCCCACAGGGAAAACGGCAAGGCAGAATTTTGCCATTCTCGTGCTAAGGGGCTGTTTAGTTGGCAAAATTTTTGGTGAAACATTACTGTAGCAGTTTCGTTGTTATTTGGTAAATATTGTCCGATCATGGTCTAATTAGGCTTAAAAGATTTGTCTCGTCCATTTCATCTAAATTGTGTAATTAGTTTTATTTTTTATCTATATTTAATGCTTCATGCATGTGTTTAAAGATTCGATGTGACGGAGAATCTGAAAATTTTGGCAAAATTTTTGGCATCTAAACGGTGCCTAAGTGACCAAAAGCGTACCACAGGTGCTCGCTTTTGTTGCCTACAATGCTACAACGGTGGCTACTACCGTCTACCTAGCTTTGCTAATACTTACTCTCAAAATTAAGTCGTGAGTAAATCCGGTTATATTCCTAGACGATGGAGTTATTGATCCCTCGAAAACGGTCATGTTCCTGACAAACTTTTTCTCCTTGTGTGCAAATAGAAATGGCTACATCGGTGGCTACTGCCTAGCTTTACTGACACTTGCTCTCAAAAGTTAAGTCTATATATATATATATATATATATATATATATATATATATATATATATATATATATATATATATATATATATATATATATATATATATATATATATATATATATATATATATATATATATATATATATATATATGTTCGTAGGTTCACGAGTAAATCCGGTTATATTTCTAGTCAATGGAGTTGTTCATCCCTCGGAAACAACTCTCATTTTCTCACAAACCTATTCTCCGTGTGTGCGAATAGAAATGCTAGATATTTGCCTTTTTTTAATCGGTCGTGTAAAATTTGTACGCACTATATTTGGCACATGACCTGCGGTTATGGCTGCACTCACGTCTTCAGAGAGGACGTAGTCGTCTTGTCTGGTAAACGACATCGTCTTCCTAGAAAAAGAGGGTTGAGATGAGATTTCAGGTTCTGCACTTTCCAACAATGGGTGGCATCCACGTAGAGATCACCCTACTCCACGACAACTAGATGAGGGCTCTTAGAGATGAATTTCAATGGGATTGGTGACGTCGGTGGCCAAATACAAAGTTGAAGCCTCGAGTAGGGGCGACAAACTATCGGTGAATAAGACTTGTGAAACCCTGGTTTCGGTTATGTAGCTATTAGTGACACTTTACGTTACAGTGAAATGTGTGATGTGATAACGGCTACGACAGTTATGGGTAGAGAGACAAGAACACATGGATGTGCGTCAAAGGAGTTATAATCTACACCCCACAACAAGGGAGTTATGGGTACTTAAGAGACTTGTTAGGGTTAGGAATCAAATCCATCCACTATGATCTATTGTCTAAAAATAGAAAGATTTTAGGGCAGAAGAAATCTCCATATTCCTCTAGGCACAACTTAACTGGATTTCCAACTGTTTCAAGGTACAGTTAGGAGAAATTGCAATAAATATTTACTCCTTTTTAGCTTACCTCTTTGTTTTGCCCTTTGTCATTGCTCCCAACAATTCAAAGTGCGAACAAGGAGAAATTATAGATAGTATTAGATCAACGTTTGATGTTGATGAGTGGTGCATTTACATGGCGAGTGGTAGAAGGGTTGGTGGCAGGGATCATGGTCTCCTAAATTTTTGGTCAAATTTTATGAAATTCGAAGTTTGCGACTATGACAGATAAAAGAAACGTACTGAAATCCTAAACCCTGGCTTGCATCGTCTCCTTTCAACTAGAGACTCTTGAGCACATTTCGTTGTTAAACTATTTCATGACTTCCTACTCATTTTGTGGATATACATAATCATATAAAAGTACTTATTACCAAGATTCGAAATACTCAAGAGTTCGCATAGCATGGAAAGCTCTATTAAAATATCGTTGAAAACTTAGAATAGATAACGTTGTACCAAAATCTAAACCTGAGTGGCGGTGGTAGTGATCACAACATGGATTAACAAGTTGATATAAACATGACGATGTACATGTAGACGTCTCGATAAACACATTTTGCTCTTGATATAATGCTCCCCTCAGTGTCTAAGGGAGAGGAGGATGACCTCAAGCACATCTACCCGACCGGCTAACAATACAGCATCATCCTTTTTTTTATGCATGCATGAGAGAGAAGCACATCCTTAGGTGGTTTAGATTTGTGGGGCTACGGTTTAAGTAGAAAAAACAAGGAAACCAAAGACCCTGACAAGAGGATCAATATCATTAGGTGTCATGAACTTGGAAGATTTCATATAAGGGGGTTTATGGACGGGCCACATCAATACCGGGATCTTAGATCCAGATATTAGCGGTTAGGGTTAGGTCAGGGAGTGGATTAACATAGACAATATGCAATGGTAGATTTAGAAATTTATTTTCATTCGTGCTGCCTATCGCTTGGAAATAGTTGTGTCTTTGTGGCTGGGTTTAGGGGTGTCTGGATCCGGGGACTAAAGTTTAGTAGATGTCACACCGGGTATTTGGATACTAATTAGAAAGACCAAACATGAGCCTAATTAGGCTTAATAGATTCGTCTCATAAATTAGTCTCAATCTGTGCAATTAGTTATGTAATTAGTCTACGTTTAATACTCCATGCATGTGTCCAAACATTCGATATGATAGGGACTAATTTTTACTAGATGATGGTGCCCTTAATCGAGCAATTTGGTGCCTGTTAAGCCAATACGGGTGTGTTTAGTTCTCTTCTCCACCAAACCTGGCTAGCAAAAACAAACCAGGCCAGCCCAAACTTGGCTCCACTAGTGCTAGGTGCTTGTGTTTGGTTTGCCTGTACTAATGAAGCCTGGCTTCGTGTAGATCATGTTTGGTTCCCTGAATAGCTTGGATACAATCACCGTATCTGAACATGGGTAAGCTCACACCTATTGGAGCAATTCATCGAACAGGTGTAGGGCAGCCACCTCCCCGTCGCCATGCCTACACCGTCGAATAGGGAGCTCGAGCCGCACCGCATCGACTGCATCCGGAGATCAGTCTTCGACAAACGGTGACGAACGGGGCCGCATCTGTCGCATTCGGAGGTCAGTTGGAGTCGGAGGTGACCAGTGCGCACACCCGAAGGTTAGCCGGAGTGCACGCACAAAGGTGTCCGGCGAGCACAGAGGGGAGGAGGATGGCGCGCGGAGGAGGATGCCGATCGACTCTAGAGGTGGAGGCGACCTCACCGGCGTGGATGGCGGATCTGGAGGAGGAGGAGGAGACCTCGCCCAAGGTAGAGATGGTGAAGGAGCACGACTGTAACATCCCAGATGTTAAAAAGCAGTTAAAACTTGATTAAGTACTGATCATGCATACATCAAGGCATAAGATGCATTTCATGTTGCATAAGCAATGTTTCATATATCAGGTCTCTATTGCATAGTGATGTTTCATGTGTTGCTTGGTAGTGTTTCATATGTTGCAATAGAATGTTTCATGTTTTATATACGTGTTTTACATGTTTCAATAGTGATGTGATATGTTATTTTTATTAGTATGCTTAATACATTAATAATGCCATGTTTCTTATCACATGAAATAATGTTTTATTAGGGTTAAATAATTAATCATGTTTAGTTAAAAAGAATAATCAATTGAATTCAAAACCCTCAATTTCAAAACCCTGTTTTACCCCTTTTGAATTAATTCAAAATCTAAGCAAAATTTGGGAAAAAGTTTAAAACCAAGTTTGTAGAACTTTTCAAGGGCTACAACTTTGGTGTTTTGAGTTTTCAAAGTTTTAGTGTAAAATGTGGTGCAATTTTGAAAATAAACAAATTTCAGATTTAACTTATTTTTGTCCCCAAACTAAGATTTCAAAATGGAGGTAGAATTTGAAAAAGTTTTGACCAGCAAAGTTGTAGGTCTGGTCAAGATATACAACTTTGATGTTTGGAGATTTTGAAGTTTCAATATAAAATCAAAAGTAATTTCTAAATTACCAAATCTGAAAAATGTGTCCCCTTTTGAATTTAAACTCAAATTTCAAAATCCAGTGAGAATTTGAAACAGTGTTCAATACAAAACTTGTAGAGCTTGAAATTCTGAAGATTTCATACATTGGAAGTTTTTCAAGTTATTACATAAATTTGAAAGTAATTTGAAAAACTAGTTTAAATTTTAGAGTTTGGGGGGGGGCTACAGTGTCGCGCCAATCACCGACGGCCACCGGCCGGCATGGGCGCCGGCGAGACGCCGGACGGCTTCGGCCAGCTTCCAGGCGCGCCTAGAATCGCCAGCGCGACGATGTAGCAGTGCCGCTCTGTAGTCGCGACCGCCTGCTATAAATACCGAACGTTCACCGTGACCTTGTTCGTTTTCGCCATCACCGCCGCCGCTAGCTTCGCCGCTCGCCGCTGCCGCCACCAGGCCATCTCCGGCCACGCCAGTCGCACCAACAGCATCGCCGCATCCTCACGCACCTCGTGAACCACCTAAGCCAGCTTGACTTCGCCTGGATCGCCGCAGCCACCGCTTCCCGTGCTCAACTCCGGCGACCAAGCCGCTTCACGTGGCCAGCACTCTCCGCCGCCTCCCAGCGCCTCCTTGTGGCTTCGCTGCGACCGCTGTAAGCTCCTGATGCTCCCCGTGCTCTCGCTTTAGTCGCTACCGCGTTGCATCGCCGGGACGCCGGTCACCGTCGCGATCGGTCCGCCATGGCCGTCGAGAAGGGCTCCCCGGAGCTATAGCATAGCCGCTAGAGGTTAAAACGGGTTCGTGGTGAGTCATAGGTGTTGTAGGGTCGCTTGGATGGGTGACCGAAGCAACGCTCGCCGGCCGGCCACCGCGCGGGCATGGCCGGGTCGCGGGAGAGAGCGAGGGAGGAGGAGGAAGGCGATGACAAGTGGGTCCGCGGTGTCAGCGAGAGAGAGAGGGAGAGCGAGCGCACGTGAGGCAGGCCGCCTGCTGGGCCGCGCGGTTGGGCCGAGCGCGCGTGCGGGCCGACCAGCTGGGCCGGACCGCGGGAGAAAAAGAAAATCGGCCCGAGTTCGGTTTTTGTTTTTCTTTTTCAAAATTTTTGAATAGTGATACTATTTGTTTATTTCATTAAAAATTGTGTAGAGTTCCAAAATTTCTAAATTTTTTTGTGTAAGCTTCGCAATGTGCAAACTATCTAGGAAAAATGTGAAACCCTAAATTTGTTTACTTTGTGCAGTAGATTTAATTAGTTCCAATAAAGATTAAATGCAACTTCCATGAATTTTAATAATTAATTTATTAATCCAAAAATGATGAAATTTATTGTGACACTGTTTTAAGTCATTCTTAATATATATAAAAAGATTGAGCTTGTTTAGGTAAAGTTTGATCAACTATTAATTATGCCCTAATTAATTAAATAGTAATTAAATGTTAAATCAATAACTTTAAGTGTTGTGTGCTCTTTTGGGATTGAGTGATGACCTTGGGTCATTAACATGTAATGATCCTTGGCACTTTAATTAATTGCTTAAGTTATGATTGACTTGTTAACTAGGATTTGTTAATGATAGTTAGTGTCATTAACTTAGGTCTTTAGTAGTTAATAACTTATTTATGTTACTATTTAGTGGTCTTGTGGTAAGATTACTTATTATTAGATGCAACCTCTTGGGTAAAAATAAAGTTATGGTTAGTTAACCTTTAAATTAACCTTGTTAGCTTACAATTGTACCGCGAAGGAAAGTTGTACTCAAGTAGATAACTGATGTTTATCCTTTCTAAATGTCTCTTGTATGCTATGCCTTATTCATCATCATGCGTCATGCATCATGGCATGCATTTCATCATATTAAGCGTCGCATCATTTTTTATTACGTGTAGTGCATACGAGAGTGTTTTGGATCATGTCGATCAAGCTTCGGAGAAGGTAATACACTCGAGGTGTTGGTGTCAAGCTTGACTTCTACGAGAACTAACCACCGCTGCAACAAAGGCAAGCCCCGGTGCATTTAAACCCTACCTTGAATTTTACAAATGTTTTATTATTTATAATATGGTTTACTGCATTAAGTAATTAGGAGTTGAGTGATAACCCAATTGCTGCATTATCATCCTTGATTATTGTGATATCAACCTTGATACCTGTTTTACGGAAAATGCGTAGTATGCTTCGCTATGCTTAGAAGTTAAGCTTTTAAATGCAATGTTTATATAGCCATGACGGCATATTGAATGAATATTGAAATATGATAATGAACTTGAAAGATCGGGCGGGTGGTTTGGCCACTGCTAACATGCATTGGGAAAGGAGTCTCAATGTAGTGTTTCTGTCTTGTCAATTAAGGTTCGTTCGTTGTAAGCCTGTTGTGTTCGAGACTTTGCAACTAGCCTCATGCCTTGGGTAAGCCCAAAATGTTGGTGATTCCATTACGAGAATGTCTAACCTCGCACTGGGAGTGGAGAGATGGCGAGAGTAGCGTGTACCCTCGGGGCTAGAATTTGGTCGAGTTCGAGAGGTACTGTACTCTCGGGTGGCGATGGACACGTTCTGGTTTTGGGAGATCTAAATGAGGGTTGATATATGCAAGATTTGGTTCTACATATGTCGTGAGGTTAGGGATCCCCAGCTGGGTATAATCGGTTCGAATCGTCGTTGCTCCTCGGTTATGGAGACTTGATCACCTGACTTACATCGTAGTTAAGAACTGGAATTGAAAGAAAGAATGAGAAAGGTTTTGATGTTACTTTGATCTAGATTAGGATCACCTAGAATTGGTTAATGACCCATCAATGGTAAAAGTAAAATATTGAAGGTAAGGACTTACTTTAGTAAGCTTTTCTGCAAAAGAAAATTTAATTCTGTAATACCCGTACCTTGATTCCCTAAAGCTAGCATGCCCTTGGAGTCTTTGTCTTAGTCGGGTAAGTCTTGTTGACTACTCTCGTACTCAGGGTTTGTTAACCCCTGTTGCAGGTGCTAACTGGTGCTGCTAATTAGGTCATATCAGTGGGCTTGACATGATTTGATTGTCCTCTCCTGACTTAGGTGTTCTACCTAAGTTGTCTTCTATAGTTCTACTCGACTTCCGCAATACAAGTTAAGTTTGTAAAAAGTTAACTTAATCATGATTTGTAAATTTATTGTTATTATTCTTCCGCACTCTGATGTAACGTTTTATACAAATGTTGTAATGTTGTAGTTACTCCTTTATTGATCCTGGTATGGGTTGTTAAATGTAGTTTAATCGGGGTCCTGTGAGGGCACCCGACAAATCTTCTTAGGTTATTTGGTGTGCATGTATCGCTGTCAGAGGTCTTAGGGACAATGACAGGTGCATGTGGGCCATATAATTTAGGAGGTTCTGCTACAGGTGGTATCAGAGCTCATACAATGGATCAACTACAACATTACATTTGAAAACTTCAAAATGAATTTACAATATAAAAGTTTTTGAAGATAACAAGCTAAAAATGGACTTCTATCTATTTTCTTGCTTGTTGGGAGACTTCATGAAGAATTTCTGATGACTCAAGTAAAAAGGCTTCAAGAAGTTCGTCAACTCGACTTTGGAAGGTCAAGAGAAGAGTCAACTTCATCGATAAAGCTCTACTGAAGTACGTGTTGAAAATCCGTTTTGTGCAATGAAGATAGTGTATAAGTAAAGTCCTACAATCTACTAACATGATAAAGATGAAGTACTCCTGACGTTGAGAAGACGTATAGGACGAGCATATCTCATATCATGCATAAAATGAGAATAAAATAATGATTAAAATTTCCCTCCTTATGTTCGAGGAGCAGTTATTATTCGTTATAACTATTCTATTGATGAATCTCGTCCTGTACCAGGTTCTATTAGTCATTTGATGATCCCTGCTCCACAAGTTCCTAATCTTTGGGGAACTTCTGGATACACTTTATTTACCATGTCGACTCCATGTAAAACCTGGGACTACTCCTTGCATTGACTTCTCAATGTATGCATGTGTCACGTCTTGATTTCTTCCATCCTGACACATGCTATTACTTTGATATTGATCACTTACATGTGTTTGACGAGAGTTACTTTAGTTGTGCTTTATAGTGGTGCCTCGACCCGTGACTATGGTGCTGTGTTAAACCTGTATACTCTGTGATTCATGACCACACGAGTTCCACCAGAATACGCACTAGTACCGTAGTCGGTGCTCCTGAACCATTATAGCTTATAATTAATGTGTTTTCACTCGTTGAACATTCATCGGAGAATTCTAACCTCTCCAGATCCTTTGTTATTATAACCAATCTCTGATCTTGGTTATAATACTGACATTGTCAAATGAGTTACTGCAGTTGTGCCCTATGCTGGTATCATGATCAGTGACAATGGAACGGCGTTGTATCCTGGAGTTTCTTGTGACTTGCTACCATAAGGAAATACCGGACACTTGTTGTTATCAGGGTCTATGATCATGATTCCTTATAGTCCACAATTAGGGTGTTTTCATTCTCTAGACGCTCCTTAGGGATTCAAAGTTGTCTTTTTGAGTCCCTAGACGCCTTGTGATTATGACCGACTTCTGATCTCGGTTATATTCTGTGACAGAACCTCCTAATTATGATGGCCCACAAGCACACGTCATTGTCATAATGACCTCTGACAGTCGTACTTATGTTCACCATAACTTAAAAGGCCTGCTTTCCTCCGAACAGGATCCAATCATAGGAGTATTGCAATATTACAACAGTTTATTCAAAATATTCAACAGAGTAAAGTAGCGGAAGTCTTACAATAACTTAGGTTACAAACCAGTTTTCAAACTTAAAACCTTATGTAACATTATTACAAACCAGTAGTAGAGAAGTATCGGTAGTAACTTTATTACAACACACAAGCGAGATGCCTTGCCCAAAGGCCACACAATCTACTCGTCGTCACTGTCTTCAACCACGACGGTCATGCAACAAGGCTCGAAGCAGACTTGTTCATGAACCGCACCTGCAACAAGGGGTTAACAAACCCTGAGTACGAGAGTACTCAACAAGACTTACCCGACTAAGACAAAGACTCCAAGGGCATGCTAGCTTTAGGGAATCAAGGTACGGGTAATCAAGAATCAAATTTTCTTTTTGCAGAAAAGCTTATTAAAGTAAGTCCTTATCTTCAACATTTTACTTTTACCATTGATGGTTCATTAACCAATTCTAGGTGATCCTAATCTAGATCAAAGTAATTATCATCAAAACCTTTCTCATTCTTTCTTTCAATTCCAGTTCTTAACTACGATGCAAGTCAGGTGATCAAGTCTCCATAACCGAGGAGCAACGACGATTCGAACCGATTATACCCAGCTGGGGATCCCTAACATCACGACATATGTAGAACCGAATCTGCATATATCAACCCTCATTTAGATCTCCCAAAACCAGAACGTGTCCATCGCCACCCGAGAGTACAGTACTCCTCGAACCCGACCAAATTCTAGCCCCGAGGGTACACGCTACTCTCGACATCTCTCCACTCCCAGTGCGAGGTTAGACGTTCTCGTAATGGAATCACCAACATTTTGGGCTTACCCAAGGCATGATGCTAGTTGCAAAGTCTCGAACACAACAGGCTTACAACGAACGGACCTTAACTGACAAGGCGGAAACAATACACTGAGACTCCTTTCCCAATGCATGTTAGCAGTGGCCAAACCACCCGCCCGATCTTTCAAGTTCATTCTCATATTTCAATATTCCTTCGATATGCCTTCATGGCTATGTAAACATTTCTTTTAAAAGCTTAACTTCTAAGCATAGCGAAGCATACTACGCATTTTCAGTAAAAACAGGTATCAAGGTTGATATTCCAATAATCAAGGATGATAATGCAGCAATTAGGTTATCACTCAACTCCTAATTACTTAATGCAGTAAACCATAATATAAATAATAAAACATTTGTAAAATTCAAGGTAGGGTTTAAATGCACCGGGGCTTGCCTTGTTCGCACACGACGACTGACTCGGACTCGAGGACTCCACTGTCTGGTCCGAAACCCACCGACGATCGCTCTTCTCCGGAAGCTTGATCGACGACTTCGGCTTCTTCGAAAGCGGAGACTACACGAATACATAACATGCTTTAACATGATGTTCGATGATAAACATGATGCTTGATGATAACATGCTACGAGTTACGACTGGAGTACAACTTACTTCTACGGTACAGTCGCAAACAGAAAACCTACTAACTAGAAGCGGCGATTCCAGCGATACCAACTTTTAACCTAACAAGTTACTAACGAGCTCAATCATGAAATTAAGGTGCCAAAGATCACAAAAGGGTAGTGATCTAAGGACATCACTCAATCAAAAGGCACACAACACTTAAAGTTCTCAAATTAACATTTATTTTCTATTTAACTAATTAGGGCATAATTAGGAGTTGATCAAATTTTACCTAATCAAGCTCAAACTTTTTCTATGGGTTAAGAATGACTTATAACAGTGCTATAATAAATTTCATAATTTTTGGATTAATAAAATAATTATTAAAATTCCAGAAAGTTGCATTTAATCTTTAATGAAACTAATTAATTCTACTGCTCAAAGTATTCAAATTCATGATTTAACATTTTTCCTAGATAGTTTATACATTGAAAAGCTTACACAAAAATTTTCATGAATTTTGGAACTCTACACAATTTTTAATAAAATAAACAAATAGCAACACTATTCATTTATTTGAAAAAAAAACAAAAACGAAAAACCGAACCGGGCCGATCTCCTCTTTCCTCCGGTCCGGCCCAGCCGAGCGGCCCGCTCGCGCGCACCCGCGCTCGCGCTCGCGACCGGCCCAGCCGCGCGGCCCAGCAGCGGCCTGCCCCGCGCGCTGGCTCTCTCTCACTCGCTGACACTGCGTCCCCACCTGTCATCTTCCTCCTCCCGCTCGCCCGCTCGCTCCCGCGTGCCCGCGCGCTCGCCCGCGGTGACCGGCCGATGACCGAAGCCTCGGTCGACCAACCGAGCGATCCGACAGCCTCTACGCGACCTAGCGAACCCGTTTTGCTAACTTGCAGCTCGTCTCGAGCTCCGGCGACAGCTCACCGACGACGGTGGCGGCTCGACAACCACGGTGACCGGCGACTCGGTGGTACAACACGGTAGCGATTAAATTAGTGCGAGGAAAACGATCAGGAGCTCACAGCGGTGACGATGGCGGTCTCGGGGAGGACAGAGAGAAGCCGGAGTGGCCTGGCCACGGGAAGGCGACGATGGCGGTCTCCGACCGGAGTTGGGCACGGGAGCGGCGGCTGTGGTGATCTAGGCGGAGTTAAGCTCGCTCGGGTGGTTCACGAGGTGCGCGAGGATGAGGCAGAGCTAATGGTGCGGTTGGCGTGGCTGGAGGTGGCTCGACGGCGGCAGCGACGAGCGGCGGAGCTGCGGTGGCGGCGGTGGCGAAAACAGGGAAAATGAAAATCGCCCCTGTGAGCTCGACGTATATATAGGGAACGGTGGTGGTGACTGTGCTGGAAGACGCGCGACGTCGCGCTGGCGATCGAGGACTCGCCTGGAAGCCGGCCGAAGCCGCCCGGCGTCTCGCCGGCGCCCATGCCGCGCGCTGCCGGTGCGTGATTCGCCGGTGCACTGTAGCTGTTCCCCCCCAACTTTTGAAATTCCAAACTGTTTTCTCAAATTACTCTCAAAATCATGTAACAACTTGAAAAACTTCCAATCTATGAAATCTTCAGAATTTCAAGCTCTACAAGTTTTGTATTTTAAATCGAAATTTGTTACTACTTTGATTGGTGATTACTTAGTGATCAAAACCTCACCCAAGGGCATCATTTGGACCAACATGACATGGTTGACCAAATGCCACTCTTGGTTGACCAATTAGCTTTTAAAAAAATTCTTTTACATTTCTCCCCAGATTTGAATTTAAATTTGAATCGGAAAACTTGTGACAAGTTTTGGGACTCCAATTCAAACTCAAATTTGGAGCTTCATTTTAAATGTTGTACTTGAGCTCATACCCTACACTTGACACTAGTGGGCAACACAGTCGCACACCTCAAATTACGCAGGGCATGGACTAAGTATTTGCGGTGGCATTCGAAATTAGGGTTTTCGGGTTCGGAGCACACCACTGAGAAACACATTCAACCTAAATAAGTAAACTCGTTTTAGTTGATGCATAACAAGTTTAACCTAACAGGGATGCTTTGCAATGCATTATGATGACATGGCAGATTAATTAGCACTATAACACCCGGGGTGTTACAGCCCTTCCCCCTTAAAGAAATCTCGTCCCGAGATTTAAAGCCTTGAGTTAAGTAATGGAAAAGGAAACGTGTCAAGCAAACACGTCCAAGACTTGTCTACAAAACGGGTAGGGGTTTTCTGCATTATAAAGATTTTAAAAGGATAGGTTACAGTTTAAAGAAGAAATTGCAACCTAGATAGAAGCAAAGAACTCCGGGAAATTCTCCAACAGATAACCTTCCGATTCCCAGGTGGCTTCCTCTTCTGAATGTTGATTCCACTGTACTCTGTACCATTTTGTTGTTCTACTACGGGTAACACGATCTTTTTGATCCAAAACTCGGACAGGATATTCAGAATATGTCAAATCCGGTTCAAGTTCAACTCCCTCAACATCAACCACTTGATCATGTACTTGTAGACACTTCTTCATTTGTGATACATGAAATACATTGTGCACTGCTGACAGTTGTTCAGGCAACTTTAATCTATATGCCACCTTCCCACATTGTTGAATGATTTGAAAAGGACCAATATAACGTGGTGCGAGTTTGCCTCTGACTCCAAATCTGCTAACTCCTTTCATGGGTGATACTTTTAGATAAACATAATCCCCTACTCGGAATACCAAAGGTCTACGCCTTTTATCAGCATAACTCTTTTGTCTGGACTGAGCAACTTTTAAATTATTCTGGATCTGTCGAACTTTTTCTTCTGTTTGTTTCACAAGATCAACACCGAAAAACCATCTTTCTCCCGGTTCTGACCAATTCAATGGAGTTCTGCACCTGCGGCCATACAATGCCTCAAACGGTGCCATTTTGATACTCTCTTGATAACTATTATTGTAAGAGAATTCTGCTAACGGTAACCACTCATCCCAAGTGTCTGAATAATTAAGTGCACATGACCTTAACATATCTTCTAGAATTTGATTGACCCTTTCAGTCTGACCACTTGTCTGTGGATGATAAGCGGTACTGTGCAAAAGTTCTGTACCTAGGGACTCATGTAGGTGTCTCCAAAATTTGTTAACAAACTGCGTACCTCTATCTGATACAATGGTCTTTGGTACCCCATGAAGGCTCAGGATTCGTGCAATATAAATTCTTGCATAAGTTATAGCAGAATAGTCCACCTTAACTGGAATAAAATGAGATGACTTTGTCAGTCGGTCCACAATGACCCAAATTGAATCAAAGCCTCTTGAGGTCTTAGGTAACCCAGTAATGAAATCCATACTGATATCTTCCCACTTCCAGGATGGAATGGGCAAGGGTTGTAACATTCCTGCCGACTTCAGGTGTACTGCCTTCACCTTACAACAAGTATCACATCTGACAACATATTTGGCGATCTCAATTTTCATTTTGGTCCACCAAAATCTCTTTTTCAAATCTTGATACATCTTATTACTTCCTGGATGAATAGAAAACCCTGTACTATGTGCTTCATCAAGAATGAGCCGACGTAACTCTGGAACCTTTGGGACCACTAGCCGGTTCTTAAACCACAATACATCTGCATCATCAATACTGAAATCTGTCGGTTGACCAGTTCTAACTTTTTCTTTGATGTGAGTTATTCCGGAATTCTTTCTCTGAGCAGACACAATCTGATCTTTGATTGTTGATTCCACTGTGACATTAGTCAACTGACCTTGTGGAACTATTTCAATATTCAACATTTCCAATTCGTAACACAAACTGTAATCCATTGGCTTCACAGTCGTACAATGGCAATGATTCTTTCTACTGAGTGCATCAGCAACTACATTCGCTTTTCCAGGGTGATAGTGTACTTCTAAATCATAATCCTTTATCAACTCAAGCCACCTTCTTTGTCTCATATTCAATTCTGACTGAGTAAAGATATACTTTAAACTCTTGTGATCTGTATACATGTGGCAAGTATTACCCAACAAGTAATGACGCCATATTTTTAATGCATGAACCACAGCTGCTAGTTCAAGATCATGTGTCGGATAATGTTCTTCATGGCGCTTCAACTGTCTTGAGGCATAAGCAATGACTCTGCCTTCCTGCATCAATACGCAACCAAGGCCAATACCTGAGGCATCACAGTAAACATCAAATGGCTTTTCTATATCTGGTTGTGCCAAAACTGGAGCAGTTGTCAATGACCTCTTTAAAATTCTAAAAGCTTTTTCACATTCTGGAGACCATATGAACTTAGTTTGATTCTTCAACAACTCTGTGATTGGCTTGGCTACCTTTGAAAAGTCAGGTATGAATCGACGGTAATAACCCGCCATTCCCAGAAAACTTCGGACTTCATGAACTGAGATTGGTGGCTTCCAATTCAGAATATCTTTCACCTTGCCAGGATCTACTGCTACTCCTTCGGCTGACAACACATGTCCTAAGAATTGCACTTCTTTTAACCAAAACTCACATTTACTGAACTTGGCATACAGTTGATGATCTCTCAGACGAGTCAGAACAATTCTGAGATGCTCAACATGCTCTTCTTCACTTTTGGAGTATACCAGAATATCATCAATAAAGACAACCACAAACTTGTCGAGTTCTGGCATGAAAACTGAATTCATCAGATACATGAAATGTGCCGGTGCATTAGTGAGACCAAAAGACATAACTAGGTACTCATACAGTCCATATCTGGTGGTGAATGCAGTCTTTGGAATATCTTCAGGTCGAATCTTGATTTGATGGTATCCTGATCGAAGATCAATCTTTGAAAATACCTTTGCCCCCGCAAGCTGATCAAAGAGCAGATCAATGCGAGGCAACGGATATTTATTCTTAATGGTTACTTCATTCAGCGGTCGATAGTCAACACACATCCTTAAAGTCTGATCTTTCTTCTTGACAAAAAGAGCTGGACATCCCCATGGTGAGGAACTGGGTCTGATAAAACCTTTGTCACGTAACTCTTGCAATTGATCCTTAAGTTCTGCTAATTCATTGGGTGGCATTCTGTAAGCTCTCCGGGATATTGGGGCAGTACCCGGTTTTAACTCAATCACAAACTCTACATCTCTGTCTGGTGGCAGACCTGGTAGATCATCTGGAAACACGTCTGGAAATTCACAGACTACCGGTATATCACAAATCTCATGTACTGAAGTTGCACATATACTTTCAACTGTTCTCTTCGGGATAGGAAGTTGGATAAGAAGATGAGATTTATTATCTGGCAGGTTCAACCTTATAGTTCTGTGCAGTGCATCTATAAGGGCTCCTCTTTGGTACATCCAATTCATACCCAGGATTACATCTATATCCTGTTTCTATAATATTATCATTGAGGTAGGGAATATATGCCCACCTAACTCTATAGGTACGTCACGTACCATCTCCTTAGTACACAGTCGTCCCCCGGGCGACTGGATAAAGAAATCTTCTTGTGTTCCCATAATTGGAATGTCATACTTAACAACAAAGGTGCGATTTATGAATGTATGCGATGCACCTGAATCAAATAACAGTACTGCTGGATGATTAGCAACAGGGAACATACCCATCATAACAGGTTCTCCCTCTGGGATTGCACTTGCTTGAGTGTAGAATACACGTCCGGTCTTCTTCTTCTCACCCTTACCCTTCTGAACATTCAGATTATTGTTCTTACTCTGAGGTTGTTGCTGTTGTGGTACGGGAGCTCTGGGATAATTAGGATTGTACTGCCTTGGATACGGGCAATCCTTAGAAAAGTGGCCTGGCTTTCCACAGTTGTAGCAGGGAAAGTTATGGGTTACTGGAGTCTGGTTCCGAATACCAGGGGCATTCGGCTGCTGTGGATATTGCGGAATTGCGGCAGGACGGAAAAACGTCTGCGGCTGAACTTGGTATTGCGGTGGACGATAAGTTGGGCGGAAATGGTTCTGAGGGTGATAAACAAACTTCTGGCGTTTCTTAATGCCGCCAGACGGACTTGAAAACACTGGCTTCTTTTTCTTCGACTCCTTGTGCAGTCGGGACTTCTCTTCTGACGCAATAGCCACATTGACTATCTCATGGTAAGTAGCATTATAGCAGGTGACTAATGCTTCCTGGATTCTGGTACTCAAACCTCTCATGAAACAACTCTTCTTCTTTGCATCGGTATTCACATATTCAGCTGCATACTGGGACAGATGATTAAATTTGCCCACATATTGTAGAACTGTCTGGTTTCCTTGCTTCAGTGAGAGAAACTCCTCTAGCTTCATGGCCATGACACCATCTGGGATATAATGTGCTCTAAAGGCTTCACGAAACTCCTGCCAAGTGACACGGTGGCCAGCAGGCTGTGCGGCGACTAGATTCGCCCACCACGCCCCTGCGGCACCTCTGAGTTGTTGTGCTGCAAACACAGGCTTTTGGTGCTCTGTGCACTGTAAAAGTTCAAACTTCTGCTCCATGGTACGGAGCCAGTCATCCGCCTCTAGCGGCTCATCTGCCTTTGAAAACACTGGTGGACGGGTATCGGTGAAATCCACATAAGTGGTTTCCCCTCCATTGTTACGGCCTCGACGACCCTGATTCCCATTCTGATTCTGATTCTGAGCCAACAGGGTAGTGGCATTAACCAGTGCGGCAATAGCTTCTGCCAAGGTAGGTGGAAACGGTGGGGGATTCGGATTATGGTCCCCTTCCTGGGAAGTTCCAGTACCATCCATCTGTTGTACACAAACCATGTTTATTTACATTGCTTTATTGAATTAAAAAGCAGTTAGGACAGAACTTGTATACACATACAAACTCATCTTACATTATTTCATTACAAACTGGCTTGCAAGCAAGAAACCACCCACTAAGGTTCTTAGAAAGCAGGAAAGACTACTATATTACACAACCATCCATGTCGGCCCTTCACTCCTCATCATCATCGCTGATCACGATCACTTCCTCCTCATTCTCTGGAGCACTTGCACCAGTGACATGACTTGCATCATCCCCACTTTCCATCATGGGTTCATCTTCTTCCGGATCTTCTTCATTGTCCTCTCCATCAGGAACAACCACGGCACCAACATCATCTTCTACTGCCTGGGGCTGATGATTGGGATTCATCAGATCATTTAGCCTATGAACTTCCTCATGCAGGACTGTGTTGTACTGCTCCAGGTGTGTCACATAAAGCTCCAACTCACGAACACGAGCCCTGGCTTCTGTCTCCTTTTCCAAAGACTCCTTCTGGAACTGTTTCCAAAAACACATGTTGTGCTTCAGTCGCTCCACTTCTGATGTAAGCCTTGCAACCTCTGATTCCGAATCCAGGTTCGGATTACGGCTACTGCTTGCTCCATCAACTCTGGCTGCCAACTGATAACGCGGCACTCCTTGCGGACCCGTTTTCTTGCGAGGAGTCGTCTTCACACGTGCCATCCTAAAACAAGACAGAATTAGGACGATGAGAACAGATAGGGGGATCTGAAGGTTAGCATGAATAGGATTGAACCTTACTTAACCCAAACCACTTTAAAAGGGAAGGTAACTTAAGCAGGTTAATTAAACATGATGCATGCATCGTACTTACGATCTAACAGAAAGATTTAAGTAACACAAGCAATCTTTATAACATAGGGCACTATACATGATACTTCACTACGAAGCTTTCAAATATGAGCTAAGGAAACTATAGAATGGATTAAGAGAAGCAAAAGCAGTTTGGACCCAAAATATCAGTATTAAATTTGTTGACCCAAATCATTTTGAAGTTTTACAAGGTAATACTACAATAACCCGAGTGATTATGCTCTGGTACCAGCTGTGACAGAACCTCCTAATTATGATGGCCCACAAGCACACGTCATTGTCATAATGACCTCTGACAGTCGTACTTATGTTCACCATAACTTAAAAGGCCTGCTTTCCTCCGAACAGGATCCAATCACAGGAGTATTGCAATATTACAACAGTTTATTCAAAATATTCAACAGAGTAAAGTAGCGGAAGTCTTACAATAACTTAGGTTACAAACCAGTTTTCAAACTTAAAACCTTATGTAACATTATTACAAACCAGTAGTAGAGAAGTATCGGTAGTAACTTTATTACAACACACAAGCGAGATGCCTTGCCCAAAGGCCACACAATCTACTCGTCGTCACTGTCTTCAACCACGACGGTCATGCAACAAGGCTCGAAGCAGACTTGTTCATGAACCGCACCTGCAACAAGGGGTTAACAAACCCTGAGTACGAGAGTACTCAACAAGACTTACCCGACTAAGACAAAGACTCCAAGGGCATGCTAGCTTTAGGGAATCAAGGTACGGGTAATCAAGAATCAAATTTTCTTTTTGCAGAAAAGCTTATTAAAGTAAGTCCTTATCTTCAACATTTTACTTTTACCATTGATGGTTCATTAACCAATTCTAGGTGATCCTAATCTAGATCAAAGTAATTATCATCAAAACCTTTCTCATTCTTTCTTTCAATTCTAGTTCTTAACTACGATGCAAGTCAGGTGATCAAGTCTCCATAACCGAGGAGCAACGACGATTCGAACCGATTATACCCAGCTGGGGATCCCTAACATCACGACATATGTAGAACCGAATCTGCATATATCAACCCTCATTTAGATCTCCCAAAACCAGAACGTGTCCATCGCCACCCGAGAGTACAGTACTCCTCGAACCCGACCAAATTCTAGCCCCGAGGGTACACGCTACTCTCGCCATCTCTCCACTCCCAGTGCGAGGTTAGACGTTCTCGTAATGGAATCACCAACATTTTGGGCTTACCCAAGGCATGATGCTAGTTGCAAAGTCTCGAACACAACAGGCTTACAACGAACGGACCTTAACTGACAAGGCGGAAACAATACACTGAGACTCCTTTCCCAATGCATGTTAGCAGTGGCCAAACCACCCGCCCGATCTTTCAAGTTCATTCTCATATTTCAATATTCCTTCGATATGCCTTCATGGCTATGTAAACATTTCTTTTAAAAGCTTAACTTCTAAGCATAGCGAAGCATACTACGCATTTTCAGTAAAAACAGGTATCAAGGTTGATATTCCAATAATCAAGGATGATAATGCAGCAATTAGGTTATCACTCAACTCCTAATTACTTAATGCAGTAAACCATAATATAAATAATAAAACATTTGTAAAATTCAAGGTAGGGTTTAAATGCACCGGGGCTTGCCTTGTTCGCACACGACGACTGACTCGGACTCGAGGACTCCACTGTCTGGTCCGAAACCCACCGACGATCGCTCTTCTCCGGAAGCTTGATCGACGACTTCGGCTTCTTCGAAAGCGGAGACTACACGAATACATAACATGCTTTAACATGATGTTCGATGATAAACATGATGCTTGATGATAACATGCTACGAGTTACGACTGGAGTACAACTTACTTCTACGGTACAGTCGCAAACAGAAAACCTACTAACTAGAAGCGGCGATTCCAGCGATACCAGCTTTTAACCTAACAAGTTACTAACAAGCTCAATCATGAAATTAAGGTGCCAAAGATCACAAAAGGGTAGTGATCTAAGGACATCACTCAATCAAAAGGCACACAACACTTAAAGTTCTCAAATTAACATTTATTTTCTATTTAACTAATTAGGGCATAATTAGGAGTTGATCAAATTTTACCTAATCAAGCTCAAACTTTTTCTATGGGTTAAGAATGACTTATAACAGTGCTATAATAAATTTCATAATTTTTGGATTAATAAAATAATTATTAAAATTCCAGAAAGTTGCATTTAATCTTTAATGAAACTAATTAATTCTACTGCTCAAAGTATTCAAATTCATGATTTAACATTTTTCCTAGATAGTTTATACATTGAAAAGCTTACACAAAAATTTTCATGAATTTTGGAACTCTACACAATTTTTAATAAAATAAACAAATAGCAACACTATTCATTTATTTGAAAAAAAAAACAAAAACGAAAAACCGAACCGGGCCGATCTCCTCTTTCCTCCGGTCCGGCCCAGCCGAGCGGCCCGCTCGCGCGCGCCCGCGCTCGCGCTCGCGACCGGCCCAGCCGCGCGGCCCAGCAGCGGCCTGCCCCGCGCGCTGGCTCTCTCTCACTCGCTGACACTGCGTCCCCACCTGTCATCTTCCTCCTCCCGCTCGCCCGCTCGCTCCCGCGTGCCCGCGCGCTCGCCCGCGGTGACCGGCCGATGACCGAAGCCTCGGTCGACCAACCGAGCGATCCGACAGCCTCTACGCGACCTAGCGAACCCGTTTTGCTAACTTACAGCTCGTCTCGAGCTCCGGCGACAGCTCACCGACGACGGTGGCGGCTCGACAACCACGGTGACCGGCGACTCGGTGGTACAACACGGTAGCGATTAAATTAGTGCGAGGAAAACGATCAGGAGCTCACAGCGGTGACGATGGCGGTCTCGGGGAGGACAGAGAGAAGCCGGAGTGGCCTGGCCACGGGAAGGCGACGATGGCGGTCTCCGACCGGAGTTGGGCACGGGAGCGGCGGCTGTGGTGATCTAGGCGGAGTTAAGCTCGCTCGGGTGGTTCACGAGGTGCGCGAGGATGAGGCGGAGCTAATGGTGCGGTTGGCGTGGCTGGAGGTGGCTCGACGGCGGCAGCGACGAGCGGCGGAGCTGCGGTGGCGGCGGTGGCGAAAACAGGGAAAATGAAAATCGCCCCTGTGAGCTCGACGTATATATAGGGAACGGTGGTGGTGACTGTGCTGGAAGACGCGCGACGTCACGCTGGCGATCGAGGACTCGCCTGGAAGCCGGCCGAAGCCGCCCGGCGTCTCGCCGGCGCCCATGCCGCGCGCTGCCGGTGCGTGATTCGCCGGTGCACTGTAGCTGTTCCCCCCCAACTTTTGAAATTCCAAACTGTTTTCTCAAATTACTCTCAAAATCATGTAACAACTTGAAAAACTTCCAATCTATGAAATCTTCAGAATTTCAAGCTCTACAAGTTTTGTATTGAACACTTTTTCAAATTCTCACTGGATTTTGAAATTTGAATTTAAACTCAAAAGGGGACACATTTTTCAGATTTGGTAATTTAGAAATTACTTTTGATTTTGTATTGAAACTTCAAAATCTCCAAACATCAAAGTTGTATATCTTGACCAGACCTACAACTTTGCTGTTCAAAACTTTTTAAAATTCTGCCTCCATTTTGCAATCTTAGTTTGGGGACAAAAATGAATTAAATCTGAAATTTGTTTGTTTTCAAAATTGCTCCACATTTTACACTAAAACTTTGAAAACTCAAAACACAAAAGTTGTAGCCCTTGAAAAGTTCTACAAACTTGGTTTTGAACTTTTTTCCAAATTTTGCTTAGATTTTGAATTATTTCAAAAGGGGTAAAACAGGGTTTTGAAATTTAGGGTTTTCGGAGGAATTTTAAATCGAAATTTGTTACTACTTTGATTGGTGATTACTTAGTGATCAAAACCTCACCCAAGGGCATCATTTGGACCAACATGACATGGTTGACCAAATGCCACTCTTGGTTGACCAATTAGCTTTTAAAAAAATTCTTTTACATTTCTCCCCAGATTTGAATTTAAATTTGAATCGGAAAACTCGTGACAAGTTTTGGGACTCCAATTCAAACTCAAATTTGGAGCTTCATTTTAAATGTTGTACTTGAGCTCATACCCTACACTTGACACTAGTGGGCAACACAGTCGCACACCTCAAATTACGCAGGGCATGGACTAAGTATTTGCGGTGGCATTCGAAATTAGGGTTTTCGGGTTCGGAGCACACCACTGAGAAACACATTCAACCTAAATAAGTAAACTCGTTTTAGTTGATGCATAACAAGTTTAACCTAACAGGGATGCTTTGCAATGCATTATGATGACATGGCAGATTAATTAGCACTATAACACCCGGGGTGTTACATATTCTTAATATTGTGAGATGAGGGTTATCGCTGTTGTGTCCTATAGTGGTGCCGCGTTCCGTGACCACGGTGCCGCGTCGGAACCTAGAGTCTCTTGTGTGCCTGGGTCACACGGGTTTCTGCTGGGTGCGCGCAGGTATCGAGGTCTGTGGTCGTGATCCATTATAGTCTCATGACTAATATGGCCTCACTATTTGTAATATGTCTTGGGAATTCATGCCCCTACTTCTTTTGAATTATCTTACTCCTTGATGTTGGAACCATTATCAAATCGCGGGTGTAATCTTGATTTCTTCTGTGAATATTTTTGTTTCAACAGAAGACCCTACTTTCTTGAAAGTTGCTCCAATTGTACACTATAGTGGTACCATGATCAGTAACAATGGTATAGCAAGTATCGTGGAAATCCCTATGGCTGATCATTGTATGGGAATACGGGGTATTTGCTATAGCAAGGTCTATGACCATGATTCATTATAGTCCGCAATTGACGTACTTACGACTCTCTTGGACTTTCTTTTTGAAATAATCCATGTCTTCGAGATTTCTCTAAATACCTTGTTAATTACAACCATCATTATGAAATCGGTTGTAATTCTCGAACTAATCCTTGTTACTTTGTGAACTTTCTCAAGGTTAATGTGTTTGACACATTTCCTTTTCCATTACTTAACCCCACGGGTTATGTCGTTCCTGAAATCTCGGGACGAGATTTCTTTAAGGGGGATAGTGTAACATCCCAGATGTTAAAAAGCAGTTAAAACTTGATTAAGTACTGATCATGCATACATCAAGGCATAAGATGCATTTCATGTTGCATAAGCAATGTTTCATATATCAGGTCTCTGTTGCATAGTGATGTTTCATGTGTTGCTTGGTAGTGTTTCATATGTTGCAATAGAATGTTTCATGTTTTATATACGTGTTTTACATGTTTCAATAGTGATGTGATATGTTATTTTTATTAGTATGCTTAATACATTAATAATGCCATGTTTCTTATCACATGAAATAATGTTTTATTAGGGTTAAATAATTAATCATGTTTAGTTAAAAAGAATAATCAATTGAATTCAAAACCCTCAATTTCAAAACCCTGTTTTACCCCTTTTGAAATAATTCAAAATCTAAGCAAAATTTGGGAAAAAGTTTAAAACCAAGTTTGTAGAACTTTTCAAGGGCTACAACTTTGGTGTTTTGAGTTTTCAAAGTTTTAGTGTAAAATGTGGTGCAATTTTGAAAATAAACAAATTTCAGATTTAACTTATTTTTGTCCCCAAACTAAGATTTCAAAATGGAGGCAGAATTTGAAAAAGTTTTGAACAGAAAAGTTGTAGGTCTGGTCAAGATATGCAACTTTTATGTTTGGAGATTTTGAAGTTTCAATATAAAATCAAAAGTAATTTCTAAATTACCAAATCTAAAAAATATGTCTCCTTTTGAATTTAAACTCAAATTTCAAAATCCAGTGAGAATTTGAAACAGTGTTCAATACAAAACTTGTAGAGCTTGAAATTCTGAAGATTTCATACATTGGAAGTTTTTCAAGTTATTACACGAATTTGAAAGTAATTTGAAAAACCAGTTTAAATTTCAGAGTTTGGGGGGGCTACAGTGTCGCGCCAATCACCGACGGCCACCGGCCGGCATGGGCGCCGGCAAGACGCCGGACGGCTTCGGCCAGCTTCCAGGCGTGCCCAGAATCGCCAGCGCGACGATGTAGCAGTGCCGCTTTGTAGTCGCGACCGCCTGCTATAAATACCGAACGTTCACCGTGACCTTGTTCGTTTTCGCCATCACCGCCGCCGCTAGCTTCGCCGCTCGCCGCTGCCGCCACCAGGCCATCTCCGGCCACGCCAGTCGCACCAACAGCATCGCCGCATCCTCATGCACCTCGTGAACCACCCAAGCCAGCTTGACTTCGCCTGGATCGCCGCAGCCACCGCTTCCCGTGCTCAACTCCGGCGACCAAGCCGCTTCACGTGGCCAGCACTCTCCGCCGCCTCCCAGCGCCTCCTTGTGGCTTCGCTGCGACCGCTGTAAGCTCCTGATGCTCCCCGTGCTCTCGCTTTAGTCGCTACCCCCGCGTTGCATCGCCGGGACGCCGGTCACCGTCGCGGTCGGTCCGCCATGGCCGTCGGGAAGGGCTCCCCGGAGCTATAGCATAGCCGCTAGAGGTTAAAACGGGTTCGTGGTGAGTCATAGGTGTTGTAGGGTCGCTTGGATGGGTGACCGAAGCAACGCTCGCCGGTCGGCCACCGCGCGGGCATGGCCGGGTCGCGGGAGAGAGTGAGGGAGGAGGAGGAAGGCGATGACAAGTGGGTCCGCGGTGTCAGCGAGAGAGAGAGGGAGAGCGGGCGCGCGTGAGACAGGCCGCCTGCTGGGCCGCGCGGCTGGGCCGAGCGCGCGTGCGGGCGCGGGCGCGCGCGAGCGGGCTGACCAGCTGGGCCGGACCGCGGGAGAAAAAGAAAATTGGCCCGAGTTTGGTTTTTGTTTTTCTTTTTCAAAAATTTTGAATAGTGATACTATTTGTTTATTTCATTAAAAATTGTGTAGAGTTCCAAAATTTCTAAAAATTTTTGTGTAAGCTTCTCAATGTGCAAACTATCTAGGAAAAATGTGAAACCCTAAATTTGATTACTTTGTGCAGTAGATTTAATTAGTTCCAATAAAGATTAAATGCAACTTCCATGAATTTTAATAATTAATTTATTAATCCAAAAATGATGAAATTTATTGTGACACTGTTTTAAGTCATTCTTAATATATAGAAAAAGTTTGAGCTTATTTAGGTAAAGTTTGATCAACTATTAATTATGCCCTAATTAATTAAATAGTAATTAAATGTTAAATCAATAACTTTAAGTGTTGTGTGCTCTTTTGGGATTGAGTGATGACCTTGGGTCATTAACATGTAATGACCCTTAGCACTTTAATTAATTGCTTAAGTTATGATTGACTTGTTAACTAGGATTTGTTAATGATAGTTAGTGTCATTAACTTAGGTCTTTAGTAGTTAATAACTTATTTATGTTACTATTTAGTGGTCTTGTGGTAAGATTACTTATTATTAGATGCAACCTCTTGGGTAAAAACAAAGTTATGGTTAGTTAACCTTTAAATTAACCTTGTTAGCTTACAATTGTACCGCGAAGGAAAGTTGTACTCAAGTAGATAACTGATGTTTATCCTTTCTAAATGTCTCTTGTATGCTATGCCTTATTCATCATCATGTGTCATGCATCATGGCACGCATTTCATCATATTAAGCGTCGCATCATTTTTTATTACGTGTAGTGCATACGAGAGTGTTTTGGATCATGTCGATCAAGCTTCGGAGAAGGTAATACACTCGAGGTGTTGGTGTCAAACTTGACTTCTACGAGAACTAACCACCGCTGCAACAAAGGCAAGCCCCGGTGCATTTAAACCCTACCTTGAATTTTACAAATGTTTTATTATTTATAATATGGTTTACTGCATTAAGTAATTAGGAGTTGAGTGATAACCCAATTGCTGCATTATCATCCTTGATTATTGTGATATCAACATTGATACCTGTTTTACGGAAAATGCGTAGTATGCTTCGCTATGCTTAGAAGTTAAGCTTTTAAATGCAATGTTTATATAGCCATAACGACATATTGAATGAATATTGAAATATGAGAATGAACTTGAAAGATCGGGCGGGTGGTTTGGCCACTGCTAACATGCATTGGGAAAGGAGTCTCAATGTAGTGTTTCCGCCTTGTCAGTTAAGGTCCGTTCGTTGTAAGCCTGTTGTGTTCGAGACTTTGCAACTAGCCTCATGCCTTGGGTAAGCCCAAAATGTTGGTGATTCCATTACGAGAACGTCTAACCTCGCACTGGGAGTGGAGAGATGACGAGAGTAGCGTGTACCCTCGGGGCTAGAATTTGGTCGGGTTCGAGGGGTATTGTACTCTCGGGTGGCGATGGACACGTTCTGGTTTTAGGAGATCTAAATGAGTGTTGATATATGCAAGATTCGGTTCTACATATGTCGTGAGGTTAGGGATCCCCAGCTGGGTATAATCGGTTCGAATCGTCGTTGCTCCTCGGTTATGGAGACTTGATCACCTGACTTGCATCGTAGTTAAGAACTGGAATTGAAAGAAAGAATGAGAAAGGTTTTGATGATAATTACTTTGATCTAGATTAGGATCACCTAGAATTGGTTAATGACCCATCAATGGTAAAAGTAAAATATTGAAGGTAAAGACTTACTTTAGTAAGCTTTTCTGCAAAAGAAAATTTGATTCTGGAATACCCGTACCTTGATTCCCTAAAGCTAGCATGCCCTTGGAGTCTTTGTCTTAGTCGGGTAAGTCTTGTTGAGTACTCTCGTACTCAGGGTTTGTTAACCCCAGTTGCAGGTGCTAACTGGTGCTGCTAATTAGGTCATGTCAGTGGGCTTGACATGATTTGATTGTCCTCTCCTGACTTAGGTGTTCTACCTAAGTTGTCTTCTATAGTTCTACTCGACTTCCGCAATACAAGTTAAGTTTGTAAAAAGTTAACTTAATCATGATTTGTAAATTTATTGTTATTATTTTTCCGCACTCTGATGTAAATGTAACGTTTTGTACAAATGTTGTAATGTTGTAGTTACTCCTTTGTTGATCCTGGTATGGGTTGTTAAATGTAGTTTAATCGGGGTCCTGTGAGGGCACCCGACATATCTTCTTAGGTTATTTGGTGTGCATGTATCGCTGTCAAAGGTCTTAGGGACAATGACAGGTGCATGTGGGCCATATAATTTAGGAGGTTCTGCTACAGGACGAGGTGGAGGGTGGAGTCCTCGGTGGCGTCCGATGTTGCTCCTCCTCCACCACCGCGCCATCGAGCTCCTTCACCACATCGGACGCGGGGTTGCTGGCGCGCGGGCGGGGGTCGCCGCCGCCGAGCTAACGCGAGGTCGCCAGAGCTCCATGCGCACGGGGTCGTCATGGCCGGGCGTGGGGAGCCGTGGTGCCGAGCCGAGCAACGCAGAGGCGCCGGGGCATGGCCACGCGGGGCTGCTGGGGGCGTCGATGCTTCGTCGCGACATCGAAGAAGAACCAGAAGGTGAGCTGGACTCCTCATGTGGGCCATCGTCGCTTGTGCAAACCTGGCTTGCTAGAAACGGTGGGATCGAGCGTTTCCAGCAAGCCAGGCCAACCCCCTCTTTTGCATTAGCTGGGCCAGGCTCAGGGCTCTACGCAGGCAATCAAACACCAGAAAACTGCACTATGAAAGCCTGGCTAAGGCCCTTAGCCAGCCAACCAAACACACCCTATATGATCCGGTACTGAACATTCTGCATTAGGTTAGTTTCTGGCTTCGTCGCAAAAAAAAAGGGGATAGTTTCTGGCTTTCTGCTACGGCCGATGGGTCCTATTGGTCGATGTACAGAGTAGTTCAGTAGCCGTTGCAAATTCGAAAGCAGTAGGCCAGTAGCGTGCTAGCGCCACATGACGATGCCGTTCAGTCATTTGCCGCCATCTCTGGAGTTTCCCCGCCAGGGGTGAGCTCCCTTCAAAGTTTGCGAACTTTGCCTTGTGCCGGTAGGCGATAGCCTGACATGCTCTCATTTTGGAAGCTCCTATGAAGAATTTTTGAAAAAGGACAGATCACTCAAGCGCGTAGAGCAATTACCAAACATATCACCTTGTATGGAGAAAAGAGAATAGTGACTCGATGGTTCATATATGATGTACCCCTCCGTCTTAAAATAAATATACTTCTAGGATTCAATAAATACATTTCTAGGGTTCTGGTAGAAGATCAATGCTACTCGTACTTGAAAGTTATATATTACCCATATCAAAAGTTATTGCATGTGTAATGATTACACTTTGATAGCAGAGAAAGTAAAAAAAAACCCTACTATAATTAGATGAACTATACCTATAAAAGCATTTGTTTTGAAACGAATTTTAAATGTTAGAGATACACTTATTTTGAAACAGAGGGAGTATTGGTGTACGCTATAGGCTAAAAGTGGTATTGGCACACGGACCATTTTAATTAGGATTTCACCGATCAAACACCCGGCCGTCCAAGCTTCAGACCTTCAAATTGATCCGAGTTGGATAGCACCGGCGTCTTACTAAGGCGTGTCTAGCACCCGAACATACGGACACTGGGCCCCCGTCCGGACACCCACTCCTACTAACCTGTTGCGCATACTGCTGCATGTGCTACAACTGCTACGCGTGCTGTTGCCGCCCGTGCCTGCTATTGTTGCGCCCCTCCCTACACAGTACACACTACCGCTGATGCGCGCCTCTCTACTGCTGTTTTGCATGCGCCTGCTGCTGCCACAGTGCTACGCATGCTGTTACACGTGTGCGCGCTGGCCTGGTGCTGCTATGCATGTTGCTGCACGCCCACGCCTGCTACTGTGCATGCATGTGGGGGCCGCTGTGCCTCGCTTCGTTTCTCACGCGCATGCGGAGACCACCTTGCTTCCCGTGCCTGCTAATAAAAACAACGTACATCCGAAAACAGGTGAAACATTTAGAACATATGCGTACAACATATATGTATAGTCACTGCAACATATGCAACATTTAGACAAAACACTTGCAACATATGTCTGAAATAGGTGAAACATTTGGAACATACACTTACAACATATGTGTGAAAACAATGCAACGTCTCGATAGAATATTTACAACTTACAATATGAAAACACTTCCTGTAGTAGAAGACTGAAACAGATGAAACATTTTAGAACACATTGTTGAAACATGTGCGAAAACATATGCAACACCCAGATCAAAAACACTTGCAACATACGTCTGGACATAGATGAAACAGTTTGAACAAATGGTTGCAACCTACCTCTAAAACACTTGCAACATATACAACATGTGCAACATCCCTCGATCTACTTTTGCAACATGCATATGAAATGATTGCAACATGCATCTGAAACGTCCGAAACAATTGAAACATACATTTGTAACATAGGGGGGAGAGGCCTGGGCTGGTCGATTTCGGCCGAGGGGGTAGGAGCCGGCGGTGAGCAGCTACGTGCGAGCACCACCCATCACTAGCACCAGCACTAGCGACGCGCGTGAGCACCACCACCACCACCAGTGCTAATGGCATCGGGCTTAGCTCGGCGGCGACAATGGGGGATGAGGGCAAGGAACGCCATGACCGCCGAGGTGGGGGGAGCTCGATTGCCGAAGTGAGAGAGGGCGCCGCGTCAGTGTGGGGGAGAGTCGCTGACTCCCCTGCAACATCGCCGCGCTACCACCATAGATCTCACTCTGCTCCATAGATCTTGCCGAGGTGGGGGAGAGGGCCACTTGATCTGCAGGCGTTGGGCGCCCTAGTGGGTGAGGACGCCGAGGTGGGGAGGAGTCGCCGAGGTGGGGGAGGGCGCACACTGGGGTGGGTGAGGGCGCCGATGCTGGCCAGGGAAGCAGCCATGGCCGCACGGCCGCACGTCGGGATGAGGTAGGACGCGAGCACGGGAGGGATAAGGATAGGGAGAAGAAAAATGGATAAGATCTTTTTGGGTGCTGGAGTGAGCAGAGTAAGACGTCGGTCCGTCTGCACGTCTTAATTGTATCATTGTCGATCTTACTACCTCCTACCAAAGCTGACTACCACAAGCTGCATTATTTGACCTGATTATATCGTGTTATGGTCCCACGAACCAATTGGCGCCATCTATCGTAGAAATAACCCGCAACTGAAGAACCTGACAGAGATTGCCCTGAGAGGCCGGCCTAACCTGACAACTGAAACAACATGATGCGATTGCAATAATCACTTTCTGCATTTGACAACTGCTCCATCCATACATCCATGAACAAGAATCATATATCAAAATATGCATCAGATGAAGGCCTATATCTTTTTTTGCCATAACCATGATACCCCACTGACATATATAGCGTCAAATTACCCTAAACCACCATAAAGACCCAAATCACATCACGCAAGATGATAGAACAAGTTCTACTTACATTCAGTGTATAGCTCCCTATATAAATTAGCCTCCTCGGCACCCAGTTGCTTCGAAACTCTTAAAAAAAAGCACAACAGCACCAGAGGCCCAGGGCTCAGCACTAGTAGAAGTAGCAAATACATACACAAAACAATTGGCAGACGGGCTCGACTCACTTTACATGGAAGTCGTAGACGTCAAACACAGATTCTGGGATGACGGTGGGCAACTTGTCTATGTACATGAAGAGTCGCCTCAGGTTCTCTCTTCGGACTGTCGCCACGTCGACGATGTCCTTGTTATCTGTGTATACCCACAGGTCAGCGGAGTTTACCCTCTTGAGGCTGTCCCGGCAGAACGGACAGGACTGGGATCTTGACCTCCTGCAGCAACAACATTACCCACTTAGAACAATGAGATTATATGGGGTCATCGAAGAAAGAAGAAAATCAGTGGAAGAATCTGAAAGATATCTAGTGATGGTCAGATTGACAGTCTGATACTAACAAACTGCATGCTAGTTCTGCATCGACATGTTAATAACACACACAATGGATGACCATTGTCCTTATTTGGCTTGATGTAACATCACAGGACTGTTTGGTTAGCAACCATATTTGCCATGCCTAACTTTAGCCCTCAAAAAAAAATCAATAGAAGAATCAGAAAGATATCTTTTGTAGGCTAAGATAGTGATGGCAAAGGCTGACATCAACAAACTACATGCTAATTCTGCACTCAAATGTTAATAGCACACAGAGAGAATGACCATTGCCCTTACTTGGATTGATGTATAATATCAATTCCAAATACAAAAAAAAGAACAGTTTCAGCAGACAGCAGGCATAGAAATGAATACTAGTTCTTGAAGAATCCATGAACAGAATTAGTATCCAATTATTGTTATATGGAAATGAACTGGTAGACAAGTCCCTAGTCCCAGGTAATCTAGTATTCACATTTTCACCAAAAATCACATGAATTAATTAGGTTTTGTACTGTTTCAGAACAATGGATAAGCCTACATCCATAGTTCCAAACAAAAAGACGATGACATGGTATGTTCTAACTTGCAAGCAAACAAGCCCAGTGGAGATCTCAAGGCAAGCGCTCCAGAGTAACCGACACATAGGAACACCATTAGAACATATAGACTACTCGTAAGAATTTAGGCCTTAACTCAGTTGCTAGTATCCTTAAATTCAGGCATAACCGAGTGTTCAAGAGAAGTCCACAATACATGGATCTTGGTCTCCTTCAGACTCACCACAAGCTGTTAACCTGTTGTTACAACCAGCTCCTTATATTGACACTTTATTATTGAAGTTACATTACATGTTCAGGCTAGATTCTGGTCTCGTGGTAAAATGTGTACAGAAAAAGAACTTAAAAAAGAGTAGAGACTGAAGTGATGAACAGTACAGCTTCAAGTTCTGCCCCAAAACTTCTACTCCATATGACATCGAAGAGCAAGAATGGCAGCTGATAGTAGTTAGCTGTAGAAGAGATTTTTTAGCAAGCTTTTCCCACTACAGTTTGTTGCCAAACTAATCTCATGTGAAGATCTACCAATACCTTATGCAACACAGCAGCAAAAGAATGAAGGTCGCAACAGCTAATGAAGCAAAATGGCAGTTATGGACTTACGGTCATGATTTAGGGTCAATGGTTCATAAGGGTAAATTGATCCTGTATGTAATGTGGAGGTCAGGGCAAGCAAAAAAATGACCAGCTCATTACTAACAAATCCATAAATTTATGAAAATCCAGCTTATATAAATGTATCCAAACATTATTGTATCAAGCTAGAAATTATTTCACACACTGAAGGCACAGTATTTCATCTCGAGCACGCAGGAGCGCATAATTGTCAGAACAACATAATAATTAAAATATCCCAAAATCTCTAGAAACAGGAGGCAAATTTGTACCAGTCGCGGTAGCATTTAATGCACATAGCGTGGCTACAAGTTGGAAGAACAACTTTGCTGTTTATCTCCATGCATATGCCACATTCCTCCTCTATATTATCATCAATCTCTGATATCACAGTTTTCTGATCCTCATCTCGTCTTCTGTACCTCTCTAGACATATTGCTTTCTGTTTTTTATCCTCCACTTCATTGATTCCTTCATGTAATTGCATCAAGGAGGGAAATATGACAGCTGCCAAAAACAACTGAGAGCTAATGAACAAGAGAGTAAGGATAATAAATGTGCAAAGAAAATATCATTCAAAAGGTTCCCAAAGGTATGCACTATACCATAGAATTCCCTGATGCTTGCTTTTCTTTCATGAGTGCACATTGTGGTTGTCCCATCAGCGTAAACCTGTGCATTTAATATGGTTGTGACGTTAACTGAAGTGCTGAGCCACCATTAGTAATTAGAGAAGGGGAGAAACTTGGTTCTAAAACAGAAGTGTTGGTCAACCTTATAAATTAGAATCCTCAACAGCCCAAGTGCACCAGCAAGGTTGCAGTCTGTCCACTGCACAAGAAAAAGGAAAAAGTGGGCAGCAGGGCAGTATGCCATCCTCATCTGAAGGCAGGCGCCATCGTATTCCCTCCGAAATTCAGAAGCACTGCATTTTTACAAACTAGCAATGAATTCTTGGTAATGTACTGAAGCCAGAGGGGGTGGGTGGGGGGGACCTAAATGATGACTTGCCAGGCCAACTAGGCCGTGAAATAAACCATGAACAGTAGGTAAATTCAACGTTACAGCCTTGTTAGCCAAATGATATTAGCTCTCATGGTGCCTTGTATGTTTGCAGACATAAGATTCCATCACAATAACCAAAGGACAATAAAATCAATGATGGCACTAATTGAGAGGCAACAGATGCCACAGAGACGGAAGCGCGTGACACTGGCGAAGAGGAAATTCTCCCAGTGCTGTAACTAAAATATATTTCTTCCAGGCCAAAAGAAGACGAATTTGACACAGCAACAAGAGGAATTCCGAGATGGCAACTCAAAAAGGCTCCCACATTGCAGAGCTTCACCAACAAAAGGAGATTTGGCCAAAAAAGTAACAGATTTGATGACAGGTGGTAGTGTGAGAAGCTACTGGCAGCAAGCTTTAGTCAAATTACAGAAACTAATTATACCCCGAACACAACAAAACTACAAAAAGTGAAGTGGTAGCTAGCATAAAAGTTGAAGAACCAAACCGAGGGCGACTCTCATTCATTCTATATAGGTATCACAATCAACAACGCATCATATCTAATCTAGATATTTTGGTTGGGACCAAGGATCCAAAAGGTGACTACTAGCCGTGTCCCATGATCTAATTTCTAACCCATTATTAGATTCCAGACCTGAAATAACCCAAGCAACTCTGTCCTAAAACAAATCAACAGAGCAATTCCGCGTCTAGGTACTAGCACCCAGTGTCCGAGCTCAAAATACCTGGAATAGGCACCGGTCAAAGGACAGTCACAGACGATCTCTGTCCTCTCAGCTGAGCAAGTGAGCGAACAGTGAAACAGGACGCGAGAAGAAAGGCGAGCTTCACTACTACTCACATCGAGTTGGCGTGCTGGATGTCGGCCTCGAGCACCTTGAGCGAGTCCCTGAACGACCTTCCCATGAACACCACCTCCGGGAGCGCTCCGCCTCCACCTCCAGCACCGCGACCATCCAAGCCCCGACCGGCCTCCTCCCCTGCTCTCGCCGCGCAAAACCTCACCCAAACCCAAACCCTAGCGGCCTAGGCGACCGCGTTCCGCTCCTCCCGATCCGCGCCGGCCCAATCCACTCCACGCCGCGGGGCCGGGGGTCTTCGGGTCGCGCTCCGGTAAACGGCACGGGCGGGCGGCTCGAGTGGGGGTGGCTAGCGGTGCGGCCATTTAAAGCACTGGGCCCCTCTCGCTTTCGTCCCGGGGTGCCTTGCGTGCACGGGAGGGTGGAGGGGCACAGTGACGCCGCCAGAGACATTGACGCGTGGGGGCGGGCGAGGTGGACCCACCTGCCGGTGAAGGTGCGTAAGGTGCCACGTACGTTTCTGGAAGGTGTGATCGCTGGCTGGGCATGTCCGTTTTACTCATGTTCGGCTGACCTTATCGCCACGGCTTATCAGCCCTAGAACAGTGTTTTTCTCTCACGGCAAATCAGTCACACTAAACTTATAAGGTAAAAAAAAAAACAGCCTATCGAACATAGCCTTTGTTTCGTCCCCAACCGGTTTCAAAGTCCGCTGTACGGGGCCTTGTAAGATAGTGAGATAATCATGCGTTGGGACGGCACCGATGAATAGACCTGCTGCTAGTATTATATATCATATACATACATTTTCGCTGCTTGTTTGGTACTTTCTGGACGCAGCCTCCATGTGTAATTCTGTGATTCAGATAGACTTGTTTAAGACCACTGTCATGCCAGATGTTATGTACTCCTGTAGTAGCAAATACCTGTTGATTGCTCAACACCTGACTAACATGAATACATGATGTCATGATCCGAGACGATTACTATTTCCTAGTGGAGTTTGTGCATCTGTGCATGAAAAATAATAAAAGGAAGTAATGTGAAACACAAGTAAAGTGGCAAGGATTTGCCCCCAGCTATCTTAGCATGAAGCATGATGAATGAAATCACGAGGGCTGCATGCTTCTACCCAGTGAAACACATCTTTCTTTCCTTCCTTTACGCCAAGTGTCCAACTGTCCATCCACTCAGCTCCATTGTCAGCTGAGGCAGATTACCAACCACACACTACATGCTCCTAGGTATAAAGTGGGGAAAATGTTTTACATATGGACTGCCATTTCAGATAACAGTATATGCTCAATGTTCAACGCTGGACACCTGCCCTTCAAGATGTGGTCAGGTGAAAACAGACAATCGTGTGCATATCATCGTTTCAATCGACAGTTTGACACAGTGTCAACCAAGATCTATATCAAGATCACAACAATAGCTTAAGCTAAATTCAGGAATAACGTGGAGGATCAACAAGACAGGGGACACTTCAACATGAGGCTTTAAATCGGCCTCGTCAGGCACCTTCTATCTTGATTCTGCCTCTTTTATTGCACGGATAAGATGGGTCATGCGGTACTGGAGCTTCTCGTTCTCCACGATTAGCTTCTTGTTCTACAAGGTTCATGAGGCAAGGTGTGGTTATGTAGATATGAGAAACCAACAGTTGTATGATTGTGACGGTTTCAAAAAAAAAGTGGTCGATTACCTTCTCTTTTTCAGTCAAGCATTCTGCAGTAGCCGCATCCAGCTTTGACTGAAGATCCTTCACGGCAGAGGAAGTTGCCTCAGATCCACGACTCAGACCATCTAGCAAATTAATTATGTAAAGAAGGAATTAGGCACTTCCCTGATCTCTAATGAACAGGGACACGCTTGGAACAGCAAAACATATGAAATTACCTTTGTTGTACAGCAAGGCCTCCAGCTTTGCTATGCGTATCTGTGGGATGAAAGGAAGCAACCATAAAATTAGGAACGATAGCATTGAGACAAACCACCTGTACATATTAAGCATTCGTGTAACCACTCTGACCAAGCAAGATAATATTGCCACAGGCTTCCATGTGGCTGGTCAATACATCACATCACGAATCACGATAACTTCTGATAAAGGATAATAAGAGATAGCAACCCACAAAGTACAGCTTAGGCCAGTAGTTATCCACAGACCATAGCCGGCGTGGTCACTGGGTAGGTGATATGGCAATTTAAGAGGAAATGGTCCATGGTAGCCCCTCCTAGCCTGGTAGGTAATACTGCAGTAGAAGAACATGCTAGGTAGGTATACTAAGTTAGGCACTTGTGCTGGCAGTATGGGTGGAAAATCTTCAAAGCGGTAGTACATAGGTAAGGACCAAGATGTTTTTAAGGACAAAGGAGGGAGCTCCGCTAGGGAAGGAAAAAAAAACAAATAAGAACATAGAAATCTGTAGCCAGGGCAGTTGAAACAATGTTACATACATGACAGTAGTAGAAACGGCCTTAAGAATTCGAAGCATTATGTCCTCTCAATATTTTGAGGCCACGTCAACAGCGGTCATAGGTTTATGTTGGAACACCCTGTGATTTCTTTTTTTTTTTTGAAAAGAAAGAGCTTATATTAAGATAATGGATCATGTTTACAATCATGTTCTAAAGCTGCCGACGCACAGGCCGGAACACCTTCAGAAAGAAAACCAGAAGAAAACTCTTTCCTACCAAACTGTCCCAATTCATGGGCCACACCATTAGCACTTCTGTGACATTTAGATACTTGGAACTGCCGGAAGAGCCTCAGGATTCTCTTTGTTTCTTCTATGTGTAGCAGTTCCTAGACCGGTTTAAATTACTGTCTGTGAGAGCTTGGACAACATATAGGCAATCTGATTCCAGAACAATAGGCCCCAAGGAGGATAGATGGCCTTTGCGTATTCCGGACAGCACCGCTAAGCATTCCGCCTCTTCGGCCGATCCACAGAAGCTGTCACAGGACCAACCTGAGAAGACGACATCACCTTGGTGGTTCCTAGCGACAAAACCTGTCCCTGCTTGTCTTTTGATGTGATCATAGCTACCGTCCACATTTAGTTTTATCCATCCAGGGGGCGGTGGTAACCAAGGGTACTTCTTTTCACAAACAAGATTATCTCCAAAGGAAGTTTGTGGTATTTCAGAGGAACAAGGTGATTTGCCTTTAGCTGAAGGAGAAATTTCATTAGTAGCACCTAGGTTTAGGGAAACCAAATAATTTTCTAGAAAAGCCACCGATACAAAGACTTTGGAATCACCTTTCCCAAACACGATGTCGTTTCTGTGGTGCCAAATCCTCCAGAAAAGAAGCATCAATTTTATTCTGAGATCTTCGGTGACACTATTTAGCAAAACAATCAGCCAATCTGGACCTGTGTAGTTGAAAAGAGACTAGCCCGGGAGATGCCAAGACTGACGGAGAGCATATCGTAGCGCAGTTGCTTTGGTGCAGCGGAACATGGCGTGATACCCATTTTCAGGTTCTAGTCCGCAGATTGAGCAGGTAGCGTCAGAAATTAGATGATGTATCAGTCTGCTGGTTTGGACTCCTAGGGCATCTCGGGCCAATTTCCATACAAAGATTTTTATTTTTTGTGGTACCGGGGTTTTCCATATCGCATTGAAAATTTTCCTATCAGCAGATAAACTTGTACCACATGACTCTGGGGATTTGGACTCCACAGCTAATTTGTAAGCACTTCTAACTGAGAAGACGCCATTTTTTTCAAAGTGCCAAGCAAGGGTATCTTCCCCCTCTGACTCAGGGATTCTGATGCCAAGGATTTCTTCCGTTTCGTGGAGAAGGAAGGTCTGCCTTACGAGGGATTCATTCCAGCCCCTAGGATTTTGAAGCATCAGGTCAGCCACTCTTCGAACTCTAGAATTCTCGCTTTCCAAGCAACCCAAATCATGCAGATAGCACGGAAGTTACCAAAATTTTTAAGCTTATAAAACAGTTGGTTTCCTCTACAGCTAGAAGCCTGGTATCACATTATCTTGTAAATTCGAGCAGAATAAGGGCTAACGCTTTGTAAAAATGTTCCTTTTTTTTTAAGAACACTTGTAAAATTGTTATTTGCTTGCCCTGGCATTACACAAGATGCATCGGCTACTAGGACCTAGGCGTACTTACAATTCTATGCAATTGGCCAGGACCTCAGGAATGAAAGTGGGGGGGTATGAAGCATTTGTTTCATTTGGGTTCACAAATCTGAAATCTAGTGTATGGTCTTATGGATTAGATTCTGACTACAGATAGCACAGAAAGATCATCGAAAAAAACCGCATCATAATTCCTCACCAATCTGTTTTATCTGCCCCAGCATACACCACGAATTAGAAAGAAAGAAAAAGTGGCATCCATCCCACGACACCAGTCAACGCTCAACAGTGACCGGCTGCTTGGAAACCAAACTCACCAATTCCTAAGAACAGGGGACGAACTAGATGATTGCTGCCGATTATCTAAAGAAGGATCGCCGGGAATCACAGGTGGTCAGGAGCTCGGGAGAAAAACGAATCGGGCGAACCTCAGCCTCGGAGGCTCTTTCCTGGAAGGGCTTGAGGGCCTCGTCCAGCGCCGCCGTCGAGGGGCCGCCGTCCGCCGCCATGCTCGCCGTCGGTCGCTTGAACCCTCGGGATTCGGAGAAGTCTTGGAGTTGGTCAAGGGATTTCAGTGGGCGTCTGCCTGTCTGGGTCCGGAGTGTGGAGGACGATAAGAACTCAGGGGCCTAATTCTGCTACTGCTACTGCTAGTAGGGATGCGCGATGGGGTCATTGACCCAGCGATGCGCCCCTGCGTTTGATCTTTGACACGTGGCGGGGAAACAAATCGACGCTCTCATTCCTGCGCTCGCAGACGCCTGGCTGGATGGCTCCGCTCTCTCGTCCGCGGCTCGAACTCGTAGTTGGCTCGCTCCGAGCGCAGAACAGAACCATGCCGAGCGTCTGGCCGATACGAGCGGAGTCCACGACGCGGGGCGGTTGCCTGACCGATACGAACAGATCGAGTTAGGGCACGAAAGTTCTTTGTGGCAAGGGCGGCGCGCGCGTCCAGCTTCCTGCGAGGGTGAAGCCATGGACGGCGTCAGCACGAGCTCCTCCGCAACGGGGGCAAGGCCATGGACGACGTCGATGAAGGAACCTGGACGCTTTGCTATCTGCTGCCAGCTTGCGAGAGCTCTGGTGGCGAGCCGTTGAATGAGTCAACTAGGAGCAGCGCCCAGGCACTCGGCGTGGTTCTGTGCTGTGCTCAGAGCGAGCCGCTGGACGAGCCAACTACGAGTACGAGCCGCGGACAAGATAGCAGAGCCAGCCAGCCAGCCAGGCGTCCGCGAGAGCATTGATTTATTTTCCCGCCACGCGGCAGAGATCGAGCGCAGGGGCGCATTGCCGGGTCAATGAGAGCCCATCGCGCATCCATTTTTTTCCCTGCTAGTAGCCCCCACCATCCGATGCCAAGATGCGGGGCTCGTTTGGCTGGGCGGTTAACCCGAGCTCCACGAAATTAATTTTGAGCTGTTTGTTTGTCTGAAAATAGCTCGAAGTCAGGTCCAGCTAAGTTACTTTGCAGGTCCTAGCCTCGCTCTAGAGAAATGAGATGGAGATCCGTTTTTCGCTGGCCAGGCTTGGCTAAGCCCTCGTGTGCATTCTCGTCACCGCCCTGCACTCCTCCGCTCATCTTCTTTCGCCGCTGCGCTTGCGAATCCAAGGCCGCTGGACTTCACGCTCTGCTCCTCCCTTCGTCTTCAACACCGTTTGTGTCCTCCTCGCTTCTCCAATCTCTAATTGCCGGATGCCTGCTTTTCCTACGGCAGCGGAAAAAAAACTTAGCCAGACTTCAGCAATCATTCCAACCATACACGTGGTTGTTGGCTTGTGCCAACCTAGCTAAGTCTAGCCTGATTCAAAAAGCTAACCCGGCTTGGACTTGAACATAAACCAAACACACTATTAAAAACATTGATTATAGTTAGGATCTAGCACACATTGTATAATCTTATAATTTTGCTCTCAAGTTCTAACCTGCCAAGTGCCAACCATCCAAATGTGCGGTAGGGTTCTCCGTTTTTTTAAGTTATCATGGAACTAAAGAAAAAACAAAGATACCTATAAAAATAATATGCTCACTCTGCAGCTCTAAATTATAATTCAATTCAATTAGTTTTATTATAAGTTAGGCTTCTCCCAGTTTGACAAAGCCAAAATAAACTATAGCTTAGAGACAATTTAATGAAACTAAGCTAAAATGAACTAGTTTATACAATTCAGGAAGGCGGCACAAAACACAAAGAACCACTCAATCCTGAAAACTTTGAACCATAAAATTCCTACATGGAAAAACTACTAGTGCTGAACAGGAGATGTCGAGGAAGATATAGGAAACTATATAGGTGGATAAGGAGTAGAAAACCACAATGATCGCGGAGAACATAAGCGACTTTTTATAGTCGATAGGCTATGTCAGTTGCAAATAGCATGTTGTAGGCCCAATTTTGTAGTAAGGTTATCCGATCTATATGCATTGACTATTTGAGAGTCAACGTGGTTCGTGTGTCTACAACTCAAAACAATGGTTTAGTGTTGTCTACAGTGCCTTTGCTAAGCTAGTCTCTTCAAATCTTCAATTTGTCCTAAAATGGTAATTTAGCGGATTTAATTTTGTCAACCATCGATTATGGTGATTTCATTGTTTGTAGTTGTACGCTTATATGAAACATGTCATAATTTATTCTTTGATAAAAAAATATTGGGGTTAAAATTTATCTATAGATGAAACTATTTGGAGTTGACAGTTTTATCACAAATGAGACTGAACTAGAACCGTAAAACCTAAACATAATTAGAAAAACATTAAGTGCAAATTGCTTTTCTAGTGGTATCACGAAAACTTTTAAAAAACTATACCTAGGAGTTTTCAAAACATTGAAAGAAAGCACATCCATAGTGCATCGCAAATTTGAAATTCAAAATCAATATCGACAAATTCATATAAAAATAATAAATTTTAGATGCACATGTACCAGTAGAAGATAAAATTTATGGGAGTTAGTTAGCATACATGCACTTGAAAATTGTTATTTTCTTATGAATTTTCATAACAAGAGTTTGAATCTAAAATTCATAGAAATAGAGTTTTTTACGATTCGATGTGTGCATATTTTCCCAACGTAAATTGCTCTCGTGAAGTCGTTGGCTCATTCATCTTTCCTCTTTTAGCCCCGTTCGCTTATGGAGCAAATTTTCTCTCCTCTCACTCTCGGGGCCTGTTTAGTTGCACCCCAAAATGCCAAATTTTTCAAGATTTTATGTCACATCGAATCTTTAGACGCATGCATGAAGTATTAAATATAGATAAAAAATAAAACTAATTACACAGTTTAGACGAAATGGATGAGACAAATCTTTTAAACCTAATTAGACTATGATTGAACAATATTTGCCAAATAACAACGAAAACGCTACAATAACGTTTTATAAAAAAATTTTGGCATCCAAACGATGCCTCGGAGGAGCTGCCGGAGGCGAGAAAACTAGCTTCTTCCACTACCTGTGTGTAGGTGAGAGAGAGGGAAGGAAGACATAGGAAATCTGCTCTCATGAACAGTATCGCTACAGTAAAAACGCAATTTGAAAAAAAAATCTCTCTTAAAACCCTAGCCCTCGGTGGGTCCACACCCAGCCCACCTCCTCCTCTGCCGCCGCCCGCCTGCCCGCCCGCCCGCCCGCCGGCGAAGCGCGCGGCGAAGAGATGGCGCTGTACCTGCTCTTCGAGTCGGCGTCGGGGTACGCTCTCTTCCACGCGTACGGCATCGATGAGATTGGGCAGAGCGTGGACGCCGTCCGGGCGTCCGTGCTGGACCTGCAGCGCTTCGGCAAGGCCGTCAAACTCACCGGCTTCTCCCCCTTCTCCTCCGCCGTCGACGCGCTCAACCAGTGCAACGCCATCTCCGAAGGTACCATGCTCTCTTTGCCCCCGCCCTCTCCCCAGTCCCACGGCGCCCAACCCGAAGGAATTATGACTTGTGAGGTGGTGGGCGGGCTGTGCAGGGATCATGACCGACGAGCTGAGGAACTTCCTAGAGCTCAACCTGCCCAAGGTGAAGGAGGGAAAGAAGGCCAAATACAGTCTCGGTGTCACGGAGCCCAAGGTCGGGTCCCACATCACTGAGGCCACGGGGATCCCCTGCCAGAGCAATGAGTTTGTCCAGGAGCTGCTCCGAGGAGTGCGGCTGCACTTCGATCAGTTTATCGACCAACTCAAGGTGATGAATTTCACTTCCAAACTCAACTCTTCTTTATCTGACATCAATTTTGTTACTGGTCCAATTGTGGAATATGGAGTGTTGTAAATGCAAAAATCTAACGCTGAGGCATAGGTGACTTGTTGCACATCACATTAGCTGTTGAATACTTGATAACTTTTATTTTCTGGTTAATTTTGATTGTGGAGCCAAAATCTATGGTTTTCGATGACTTTGGCCCTGAGAGGTACACACTACAGAGCCCATGAGCGCCTCATCAGTCCTAACTATTTGTTGCTTATGCAACAAAATTGCAGGAATCTGACCTGGAGAAGGCTCAGCTAGGCCTGGGGCATAGTTATAGCAGGGCCAAGGTCAAGTTCAATGTGAACCGTGTGGATAATATGGTGATTCAAGCTATCTTTCTGTTGGACACACTCGATAAGGATATCAATTCCTTCTCCATGAGAGTGAGGTTAGCCTAACATTTTCCATTTAGTCAAGCTATTTACCGTCCAGCGCTTCTTCTTAGATGATGTGATGATTTGCTCACCTTGACTCCATTTTTTAAACCTTGACTTGGTGCCCTCATAAGTTATGGATAACTCTAACAGGGTGTTTGGTATGTGGAATGAAGTAGTCCATCATCATCTCATTCTTTAGTTTTTTGTTTGGTTTGTGGAATAGAATGAGTTGATCCATCAACACCTCATTCCTCACAAGCTAATAATCAGTACTAGTATGAGGAATGGGGTTATTCCACTAAATTTGAGGAACGGACTCAAGATGCATCACCCCATCTAGGATAGGTTGATTCCCCAAACCAGACACTCCATAAATGTATTTGAATGCCCATGCTCCTTTTGTTTTGTTTGCGTATGCTGCCATGACATTCTGATGTGCAGTCATGTGATTCGGGAATTATGAAACACACTGCCATTTTTCTTCACCTCAGTCTATAGAAGTGTCACGGGAAAGAGTATCTAATATCTGCTGTGCTTTAGAGAAAAAGAATTTTATTAATGATGTGCTTTAGAGAAAGGGAGTTTATTCTAAATGTATTTTGTCATAACTTGTTCTTAAATTCTCAATTCTGTCACACTGAATACACTTTAGTGATCTTACAAAATGTTGTCGATGCATGTGTGAAAGATCATGTAAACTCATCATGTCGGCATATATACTCGCTGTTATGTTTGTAATTAACATCACGACAAATCTTGCTTCATTGATCATTCTTGATGATACAACTATCTTTTGAATATTCTGTGTGATGGTGATGTTGGTTTGGCTGTATTAACATATTACCTAACCATAATGCAGGGAGTGGTATTCGTGGCATTTTCCAGAGCTAGTCAAAATTATAAATGACAATTACCTCTATGCTAAGATTGCCAAGTTTGTGGTAAACAAATCCGATTTAGCAGAAAAAGACATTCCAGCTTTAGCAGATCTAACTGGAGATGAGGACAAGGCGAAAGAAATTGTTGAAGCGGCAAAGGCATCTATGGGTAACAACACATCTACAAGACTACAACTAATTATGCAATAGTTGAAGTACTGGTATCTTTATGTTAAGTTGTTAACTTCTTTTTTACTGTTGTATTTTTCAGGCCAAGATCTTTCACCAGTTGATTTGATCAATGTCCAACAGTTTGCCCAAAGGGTCATGAATCTATCTGAATACCGTAAAAAGCTGTATGAGTATCTTGTAACAAAGATGAACGATATTGCACCCAACCTGACGTCTTTGATTGGTGAAGTTGTTGGAGCTCGACTAATCTCTCATGCTGGCAGTCTTTCCAATCTTGCCAAGTGCGCTGCCTCCACTCTTCAAATACTTGGCGCTGAAAAGGCACTTTTCAGGTACTTAACAAGCTGTTTATGCATTGTTAGCCTCTTATTGATATCAAAACTATGCTTTGAAGTCCTAATAGTTTGTTACTTGAATCTTGACTACTGACTGTTGTTGTAAGTATTAAAACTTCTCCCTTTATGCCTCTGAATTCTTTTTGCTTGTCCCTCTCTATTTAATTGCAGAGCTCTGAAAACTCGTGGAAATACACCAAAGTATGGCCTCATATTCCACTCATCATTCATTGGTCGTGCATCAGCTAAGAATAAGGGTCGAATGGCTCGATACCTGGCAAACAAGTGTTCCATTGCTTCACGTATTGATTGCTATTCAGGTCAGTTGCACAACTTGTTTGCAAACTTTACATATGCTCATACCCTGTTGTGAGACTCCTGACCGTTACTGTTTGGTTTCCAGAGTTGAATACATCCATTTTTGGACAGAAGCTGCGTGAACAAGTTGAGGAGAGACTAGACTTCTATGACAAGGGTGTCGCACCTCGGAAGAACCTTGATGTGATGAAAGCTGCCATTGAGGGTATTAATGCGGTTTCGGAGGATGTTGATGGTAAGGATATACACCCTCTCTCCTTGGTTCCACAAACACTCAAATTGAATTCATGTTTCTAATAACCATATCAAAGTAATTTACACTTATTGCAAATTTTATTTTGCAGGTAATGAGAAGAATGATGTGTCTGCTAAGAGAGGCAAGAAAAAGAAGTCTAAAGCTCAGTCTGACGGTGAAGCAATGGATATTGATAAGCTTGCTGCTGGAGAAGATGAACCTCAAACTGAGAAAAAGAAAAAGAAAAAGAAGAAGCACAGGCGTGAGGAGCCACAGGATGAAGAGATGGCCACTGAGCCACTCATTGATGATGTCAAACAAGACGAGACTCCAAAGAAGAAGAAGAAAAAGAAGAACCGTGAGGCATCTGAGGATGTTGAGCCTAAGACAGCCACTGAAGGGAAGAAGAAGAAGAAAAAGAAAAAGTCCAAAACTGAGGACAGTGATGAGTAGTTATTTAGAATCTCAAATTTAAGTGTGAATCTTATTTATATACGTCAATTGAGCCAATTGGGCCTCAAGTAAGCTTTTCACGTGTGGTAAATGCTGTCACATGTTATTAACCCCTTGCTGAGTTTACAGTGTAATGAGGCAATGGTTCATGAATTTAACGGTATACCTGTTGCAATTACATTCAGATATAACCCTGACAACGCATAGTGAGTATAGCTGTTGCAGGCCTTCAGTATTTATCTTTGGAAATTCAGGATGTCAATTGACTTGAGAAAAACTTAAGTATCTCGGATAGAGGAACAACGAAGCATTGAAGAGAAGCTTATCACACTTTTGAATGGCTGAAGATGTGTGCTCGGTATTAGATTTAACATTGGAGTTCACAACATTGAAAATTTGAAATTATGCTACTGGATGTACGTCACATGGCTCAGCTCCAGGTTAGTGAATATCCAAGAGCGTTATATGCTACTATTTGCTTGGAAATACAGTGCCAAAACTTTTAACAATGCTACCAATAGATCACTAGTACTGTTCTAAAGATACTGCATAACTTGGTTTACTCGTCATGTCATCTGAGAGGTCTTTCAGAACCTGTTCGACCTCATGAACCACCCCAAGCTTCCTGAACCACGCAGCAAGCAACTGAGAGGGCTCTTGGCCAATTGAAACACCGTTTTCTTCAAGCTCTGTCAAAAACTCCAGTGCTGTTTCTAACATGTTCACCTTCTCATAAGCACCCAATACCAAGGCAATGCATTTGTCACAAGGTTTGACTCCTGCACTTCTCATATTACGGATGACACAAACAGCTTCATCGATTCGATTCGAGAGGCAGTAAGCATTCACCAGAAGTGCACACAACTTCGTGTCAGGCACTATCCCTGCAAACTGTATGGCATCGAAAATCCGCTGTGCGCCATCTGAATCGCCTCTGTATGAATAGGCTCTCAGCAATGCCTTGTAAACTTCTTTTCCTGCGAACATCTGCTGGTCCTCCATTTCTTTGATCAAATCTTCTGCTTCCTGCAACATGTCAGTCCTGATATAAGCCATGATCATCGAGCCGTATGCGCGTTTATCCAGTGGAAGACCGAGCAACACGATTTCTCCGAATATTTCCTTTGCACGGGTCAGATCTCCAGCCTTACTGTACATGTTCATCAGTGCAGTCAGCATGACTTGATCACAAGGGAAACCTCTGCCTTTCATGGCGGCAAATGCATCTTCAGCTTTCTGCAGTAGCTTCTGCTTGCCATAGATGTGGATCAACTTGGTGTAGTCGCGAACATTTGCTTCGAAAGAATTTTCCAGCAATGCATGCTCCAGTACCTACCAAACATACCGGACCTTCGTTAAATTACTTGACTCATCAACTGGTCATGCTAAATTACTAGACTCATAAGCCTATTGCTAACAGAGTAACTGTCATCACCTTAGCAAATTACAGTTATTGAGGGGATTGTGGGCAAAAGAAGTGGCAATGGTGACCATTTCAAGCTTTCAACCAAGCACAGCAGCAAGTTGAGAACATTTGGTCGAAACACAACACCAAATGATCTAATTCGAACCAACTACTTTATAAGAAACATGGAAAATAGTTATTTCATATTTTGTTTTTTACAAGAACTTCAGCAAGCACCACTAGCAATCATAAGAGCACACGATGAATCGATGATTCAGAACTTCAGAGTTTCTAACAGACGACAAGTAGAGAAATGCTCTCTGACACTGACCTCAGCAAGCAGCGGGCTCTCCATGGCCTTGAGTTCCTTGAGAACCAGCAACCAATCCGCCCTCTTGGGCTTCATCGCCTTCACCCAGTACGCGAGCAGCGCGCCAAGGCTCTCGTCGCCGGGGCACAGGCACACCACGCGCGCCACCAGGGCCTTGCAGCGGTTGGGCAGCTTCGGAGACAGGCCCCGGACCGCCCGCCGCTGCGACTCGGTCAGGTCGGACCCGAACGCGTCCCACCTAAACCTTGGCCTGGCCTCGCTCGCCGCCGTCTGCTCTGCCTCAGCCTCCGCGGCCAGAGCCGACGACTCCCCGCCATGGCCACCGGACACGCAAGCGCATTGGCAAGCGGGCTTTCGGGGCTTCGTGGTTGTGATGGCGCTGGTGAGCTTGGCTCCCGCCGAGCGCAGGGCCGGGATGGCGAGGTAGGCCATGGGAGTGGCCGAGCAAGGCGGGCGGGACGGCGCCGGAGAGGATGAGGAGGCGCTATCCAAAGAGTCGATAGATCTGAGCCGTCCGCTGATCGAATATGCCGACCCGACGGCCCGTACGATCCCCGTGATGGCTAGGGAATATCCTCACCGTAGATGCCTAATCACACGGGCGCTCGGTGTCCGGCTCGTGCACGACTTCGGACAGGTGGGTCCCACACGCGCCAGCGCCGCCGGATATAAATAAGCGGCGGTCGCGGCTCGGCCTGCTCCTCTCCGTCTCTAGGGTTTTGAGATTTTAGCCGCCGCCGCAGCTCGTCTCACTTCCCTGAGAAGTCGCAGCCGACGACGTACTCCTCGCCGATCGATCCGATGGCCGTCTTCTGCGACCTCCACACCACCGATGGGCTCAAGTCCCTCGAGGCTCACCTCGCCGGCAAGACTTACGTGTCCGGGTGAGCCCTGTTACACTTCTAGCTGATAAGATCTGTTGATTCGCATCGATTTGCGCTTAATTACTCTCGATTCTCGATTATTAGCGCTGTTATGATGATCAGCCTGTTCGCTGGTTCGTTTAAGAGATCTTGTTGTTTTCGCTTCAAATTTAGCAAATTTCTCTTGAGATATCCACTTAGAGTGCTTGTGCTGCTGCCTGTGCAGTGATGCGATTTCTAAGGATGACATTAAGGTCTTTGCGGCGGTGCCGTCGAAGCCTGGCGCTGAGTTTCCTAATGCTGCCCGCTGGTACGAGACCATCTCTGCGGCTGTAGCGTCAAGGTTCGATTTATTTCACTGATTGCAAATTTGTAATTGTAGTAGACTGATGTCTTTCACTGGTTGCAGATTCAGGTTTAATTCATTTCACTGATTGCAAATTGCAAATTTGTAAGTGTCGTAGATTGATGTCTTTCACTGGTTGCAGATTCCCTGGTAAGGCTGTTGGTGTAAATCTGCCTGCGGGATCAGCTCCTGCAGCAGCTGCTCCTGCGGCTGAGGTTTGTTCTCCCCATCCTAAGCCATACTGCTCCACTTTGTTTGTTTGTTTATACCAATCTGTCTTACTGGTCAAGCAGTGGGGCAGTGCTGTTCTGTTCGATTTAGCATGGTACAGTTTTTCAGTGATTGGTTAAGAAGAAATTCCAGTTGATCTATGTTTCTGATTTTTAGGTTGTATTAAATATCAATCTCTTCATCGTTGTGTGATTGATTGCATGCAAGGATGCTTTATACCAATGCCTGTTTTTTTTTTTATCGTCACTGTCTTCTGCTGGTGTGTAATCTCCTAGCCGAAACAAAAATCTTGAAATAGTAGCGGAGTTTGAGGATGCTTTATATCAATACATTTTTAGGCGTCACTGTCTTCTGATGTAATGTCAACTAACTGAAGCTAAAATCTGGAAACCCTAATGGAGTTTGTCATATTCTTGAATCTCATTGCTTTAACATTTTTTATGTTGTCGAGTTATCCTTGTTGTAGTAAGCTTTTAATTCTCTACAGGCTGAGGATGATGATGATGACCTTGATCTTTTCGGCGATGAAACCGAGGAGGACAAGAAGGCTGCTGATGAGCGCGCCGCTGCCAAGGCCTCATCCAAAAAGAAAGAAAGTATGCATAATTTTCAGTTAGGAGTGTTAACCTATATTGTTCCTTTTAAGCATTTGGAATTGTTGCAGAAGTTTGACGTTTAGGTCTTGTTAGTGTTTCTTATAATCACTTGGAATTCTTGCAGAAGTGTGACTTTTAGGTCTTGTTACTTATTTATGGCTTTACATATATTTACAGGTGGTAAATCCTCTGTCCTTATGGATGTCAAACCATGGGACGATGAAACTGATATGAAGAAGCTGGAGGAGGCTGTTCGCAGTGTCCAGATGGAGGGTCTCACTTGGGGAGCGTGTAAGTTACTTGTTTCTGTCCGCTCTACCGATTTGCCTGTATTAACCATTTGACATAAACTTGGAATACAACAAAGCTTGTGTCTGTATTAACCATTTGACATGAACTTGTGATACAGCAAAGCTTGTGCCTGTTGGATACGGCATCAAGAAGATGACTATTATGTTGACGATTGTCGACGATCTTGTGTCCGTCGACAGCCTAATTGAGGATCACCTTACGGAAGAGCCGATCAATGAGTACGTTCAGAGTTGCGACATTGTTGCTTTCAACAAGATCTAGAGTTCAAATGCTGAGATTGGGCAACGGCTGGCAGCGCTTAAAGTTTGTTCTGGGATGTGAGAGTTTATCCCTTCTAGTTACCTTGTTATAGAAATGCTGGTTGGAGTTTATTGTTGAGTGCCGCCAGATTTTTGAATATCTGTTTATCTTGAAATAGCGGAACTGCTGGGCGATGTTATGTGTCTAAAGTTATGAGTTTACAATGGTTCTGCGTCTAAAGTTAATGAGTTCTCTTTGCAATGCTTAATTTTGATCGAGTCTTCTAATCTATACCAGCTGTGCTAAATGATTCGGGGTTTTAATCTAAAATGTGTTTTTAATCCATCCTCGATATTATATCACTCGTATCCATATTGTATCTGTTTTTTAATCCATCAGTATTGGCTTTACTCGTATCCATATTATTATATCTGAATCCACTCCACATGGAGGACGATTCTCTGTTTCTTTATCCAAAATGATGGTTTAATCATAAATCTGGGCTGTACTCGTATCCATGTTATATCTGAATCCACTTTACATATGGAAGACGATTCTCAGGTATATGTTGAAGGCGATGGTATATGGAAAGCTATTGCTAGTGTTAAGGGCCTCTTTGGGGAGGGCTCTCGTCGGCTCCGGCTCTTCCACTGTAGCAGCACTGTAGCGTGAAGGAGCCGGAGCCGGGGAGCCTTAAAAAAACGAGCTTCTCCGGCTCCGGTGGTGTCAGTGAGAGGAGAAAGGAGGAGAGAGAAAACTGGCTCCGTGCTAGAGTGCTGCTACAGTGACCGACGAAGAGGAGCCGGAGCCAGTTGAAGTCGTGCCAAAGAGGCTCTAAGACGTCTCGAAGGCCGGACTTCTCGCTCCACTTCCTGCATCTTGTCTAAAAAAACAAAATCAACTCCTTCGTGCCTCTCTTTGCTCCCGCCCTTATCTCTTTCATGCTTCTCATTTCCTGTCGTAGCGCACCAACACCTGGCGTCCTCCCCTACCGGGAGTCCTCAACGGCCGCAGATCCGGCGACCCTCTCTCCTACTTGGCGAGATCCATGGAGCAGGAGCGAGATTCACTCGCCTTCAACGAGATCCATGGAGGTGACGCGGTGGTGTTGCAGGGAAGTGGACGACTCTCCACCTTGGCGCGGCGCCCTCCCCACCCTCGCGCGACGTCGTCTCTCACCCGAGCGATCGAGCTCCCCCGACCCCGGTGGCCATGGCGCTCCTCGTCTCCCATCCCCCACCGTCGCCGCCGAGCCAAGCCCAGTACTGGCGGCGGTGGTGGTCGTGCGCTACCGACTCCGACTCGGACGGCTAGAATCGACCGACCCAGACTTCCTCTCCCCTATGTTAGAAATGTATGATTTCGGTGTTTTAGTCGTTTTAAAGGTAGGTTGCAGTTGTTTTTTATGGACGTTGCAAAGGTAGATCGGGGGATGTTACACATGTTGCATATGTTGCGCGTGTTTCAGAAGCATGTTACAAGTCTTTGTTCAAAATGTTTCATCTGTTTCAAGATGTATGTTGCAAATTTTTTTATCTGGATATTGCATATGTTTTCACACATATATTACAACAGTACGTTCCAAATGTTTCAACCATTTTCAGTCTTATGCTACAGTAAGTGTTTTTCATGTTGCAATTGTTTTATCTGGATGTTGCATATGTTTCACACACATGTTACAAGCGTATGTCTCAAATGTTATATCTGTTTCAAATGTATGTTGCATTTGAGTGTTTCATATTGCAAGTGCAGACCACCAACGTTGTTGTCGATGAGGGCAAGCAGGGCCAAGCGCAGCCACTGACGTGTGCAGGAGGCGTAGGCTGCCGCCGCCGGTGTGGGGAGGAGGCACAGGCTGTGTGGTGCTGTTATGGAAGAGGCTGGGGCGAGTCTTCCGGGCGGCCTGAAAGAGACGAGCATCGTGCTGGTGTGAAAGTGGCGGGAGCGAGTCATCCGAGGAGCGTGAGCAGCGGATCTGAAGCGGACAGTTCGGATTTGAGCGTGGAAACGGAGCTGGCGCGGGCGGGCGAATCCGAGCAGACGGGGCGAAGCAGCCACGGACATTCGGACGTCGGGGCGCTAGTGCTGTAGTATATGGAAGATGATTCTCTGTTGGAATACGATGGTATATGCACCACAATGGTTAGCAATTTAGCATGGTCTAAAAATAGACTTACAATGCACCATTTAACAAGTTTGAAAACGTGCGATGCACCATTTAACAAAATTAGGGACTGAGAATTACAATATTGCCTATATCACAAAAGTAAATAGATTGCCGCAGTCCATTCGAGGATAATATATGAATGGTATTTCGAGTGTCGTCAGTGTCTACAAGGATGCAAGTAAAGATGGCAACGGGGAATTCCCCGTCGGAGGATAAGCCACCATCCCCGTCCTCGTGAACAACCACGGGGAGTCTTCCTTCACCATCCCCGATCCTCGGCGGGGATTTCGTCCCCGCGGGGATCCCCGTCCCCGCATAAAAACAACATACACAGGCATAAATCTTGTAAGGTTGACAGATTCACACATATATAAATCTAGCAGCAAGATTCATAGATTCATAAAAGATCACGGATTCATAAATCATGTGATACTCATTAGTCTAATCAATCTAGCAACACAGTTCACCAGCAAGACACACTGTGTCTAGGCGTCCAGGTCATGCTCCAGCCACATAGTCACATACATTGATACATACCAACAACTAAAGATCTACCAGCAACATAGATGTCTAGGACTCTAGGAGTCCAGGTGTCCAGCACATAAGCATACACACAGGCGCATACACATGACAACATATGTGTCCAGGTGTCCAGCACAAAAGATAAGCACAGGCTGCACAACAGGTCAACAGCACAAATGAGATTATAGTAGTCCAGCTCTAGTTGGCCGTCATGAAGTTCAGCCTTGCCAAAAGAACAGCTCTAGCTCCAAACTCACAGGAGTGCAAGTCCCTGCATATAGCAAGCAACAATAGTCAATGGATAAATAAGTCCTCAATTTTGTGGCAACAAAGATAGCTACAATGCATTGTCAATTAACAATTTTCAAATAATACCTCCATTCCATCTTGTATCTCCTGAAGACAAGTCCAAAAGGTGGCTTTTTCTTCATTGTCACCTACAAATAAACAATTGTAAGACATAAATTAGCATTTATGATAATAGAAAGATGCAGTGATGATGATTTATAACTAGAACAACTTATAAACCTTTGTATTTGTTTCGAAGCCAATCTTGTGAACACATTAAGGCCTCCAATATCTCTGGAGTGAGCCGGCTGCGATGCTCACTAAGGACCCTTCCACTTGTACTAAAGGCAGATTCAGATGCAACTGTAGTAACTGGAATAGCATAAATATCTCTTGCAATCTTCCTCAGTGTAGGATAACGTGTCCCAGCCACCTTCCACCAATCAAGAATCTTGAAATTTTCAGAGTTGATGGGGACCAACTCATCATCCAAGTACCTATCTAGCTCAAATTTGAATCTGACTGTTGTTGGCCTCCTACTAGCAACTCGTGCACTAATTGTAGATAGAACACATGAATTTACAAGTGAAGGAGCTGTTGATTCTATGTTATCTTCATCCTCTTCCACTTCATAATCCTTCATCAATTCATACAGGGAGTTTTTCACCTCACTAACTTTCTCTAGACACTCTAAATGTGACTCACCAGTAAGGGTCTCAAGAAACCCAACCAAGAAATCAGTCTTAAACCGAGGATCAAGAATAGTGGCCAAGCCCATAGGTCCTTGAATCTCCTTCCAATACTTATCAAATTTAAATGATAGCAACAAGGTCTACATACACATAACAGCATGATGTAAATATAAATGACAGCACCAATAATCAAATTTAAATGATAGTAGCAAGGTACCTCATGATTATGTTTCGAAGTGTCCATGAATCATCAATGAAATGTGCTGTGATTGCCATGTACCCCCTCCTTTGGTTGTTAGATGTCCACATATCTGTAGTAATAGCCACCCTTGACTTAGATCCAGCCATGTATTCTATGGCCTTCTTCCTTTCTTCCTTATATGCATCCATTATGTCCTTCCTAAAACCATGTGAATGTTAGTCGGCTGAAATATTACCATGTAAACCCACAAAAATAGATATAAAAATTACCTAATAGTATTGCGTGTCACCATCTTGAATAATGGCTGAAGTGCACTCACAAATCTTTGAAAACCAGTATGATCAACCATAGACAAGGGATACTCATGTAGTATAATCATGGCAGCAAGCTCTCTCCTAGCAACTTCGGGATCAAATGTGTAATTTCCCACGGATACTTTCCCTCCCTCCTCAGAACTGAACCTCAAAGCAGACTGTGCAAGACTTTTGTTCTGTCCCATCAACTTGATCTTCTTCAATGTGCATATTTTTAAATGGTCATGGAGATGGGTTGTTCCGTTCCTGCTATTTACCCCTAGCTGCTTGTGGCAGTGAAGGCATTGAGCCTTCACAACACCTCGGACCTTGACTTTCTTGAAATCATTCCAAACAGCTGAAATCAATTTCCTTTTTGTGCCAAAGTCAGTATCTTCAGCTTCAGGATCATCATCATCAATTTGTATTGGCTCAGAATCATTGACAGACTCAGGTTGAGCCTGTGATTCTTGAGGGCTGCTACTCCCAGTACCAGGATTTGAATTTGGGGTGAACCTAAAATACAATTGGCATATCAATAGTCAGTACTTATATAAATCAGTTTTTTTAAAAGGAACACATATGAATCAATATTATATAAAATATGTAAACAATATTTGTTAATATATTGCTTGCATACTTAAATCAATACATAAATAAATGCGTACATATTTAAATCAGTAGATGTATAAATCACTTAAATTTACATGCGTAGCCACAAACACATATTTTTTTTCTTGCTGAACTGTATGAAACAGAGTTACAAAGAGCAACTTGTAATATAAATAAAAATAGCACATGCTCACAATTAGAAAAATAAACTCTAGCCTACCCCAACTTGCTTGGGACAAAATGCTATGTTGTTGTTGTTGTTGTATGCTCACAATTAGAAAAATACAAGAAAGTCAATCATTCATAAATCACGAGAAACAATTTACACATGCTAAACAGTTAGAAATTATGAAATAAAAGGCATAAAATGGGTAGCATGCATGAAATCGAACCCTAGTGATTTCAACACTTGGAGACCGCTGCCGGAGGACGAAGCTTCTGGAGTAGGCGGAGCAGGCGCAGCTCCTTCAACCGCAAGACGACTTTTAGTCTTGGTGAACGTCCTTTTCGGCCGTAGCTTTGGGGCCTGACAGACTGCCTTTCGGTTTGCGGCACCAGATGCCGGCATAAGCGCAATGCTCAGCATGATAGCGGATGCAATAGCGGGTGCGGCTGCAGTAGCAGGCGCAACGCCGCGCTCATGGCGTTTGGTGGCCGGTCCAAGACCGAGGCGGCGTCCCTTTGAGGCTCGCCGGACGTGGGTTAGTCGATATTCGAAAACACAGCCACGAACAAATGTAAACACTGAACTAAACTAGCAATACTGCAGCTACGAATGACATGTATCACGTATTAATAGAACTAGCTATGCATGTATCACGTATTCACGTATGAACAAAACTAGCAATACATATATCACGGAACCAGATCTAGCATTAGCAATACATGTATGAACTAAACTACGAATTTACATTGTTCTGAGATTTGATTTCTGAGTTTCTGACCTTGCTTCTCCATCGGAGCTCAAGGGAGATTCAGATCCAGGTGTATCCATGTCCCTGCGAGCTGCGGCGGTGAGGATCCAACGAGGCTGACCTGCGACTGCTGCACGTGGACGTACAGAATCTCCGAGGCCGGCGGGAGATGGATGACCTGGAGACCTGGACGGAGGCCGGCGGGAGACGGACGACCTGGAGACCTGGACGGAGTGAAGATCCACCGAGCTGCTGGTGGCCGCCTCGCGCTCGTCGCTGAGCGCGGCGCGGTCGCGACTCCTAGGAAAAGGAGGGAGAGAGCCAGGCAGCAGCGAGAGAAGGGACTGGAATACTGGATCTGGAATTTTTGGATGGATAGGGGTGGACGGCGGTGGAGTCTGACGATGAGAATTAGGGTTAGCGCGTATATATACTTCGGGGCTAATGGACCTTTTTTTACATGGGCCTTGCGCCCCTGGCTTGGCTGGCTACTGCGATTTGCTGGTGCTCTGCTTCATGGGGCGAGGATGCGGGGATCGGGGTCGGGGACCAGGGTACCATCCCCGTCCCCGCCATCCCCGATGGGGACAATAATTCTACCAATTCCATCTCCATGGAGGATCAATTCTACACCATTCTCATCCCCTAATGGAAGGATTCCCCGCGGGAAATCGGGGATCGGGTCCCCGTTGCCATCTTTAGATGCAAGTATGTAACCACCTTGGTAATGACTAACGATACATACTACCTCGCTCTGAAGTCTCAAGTAGAAGATGCAGGCAACCTGCGCAGGCCTATCCTCCCGTCGCATGACTTGCCAACAGTTTCTTGCTATCTTGTATAAGAACAGGCGATCTCCATCCTCATCAAATCTGTAGAAAAGCTGAGAACTGCACGGAGCCTACACCCTGTTCGATTCAGCGGAATCAGCAGTCATTCAGCGGTGTTTTTCTCTCACAGCAAACCAGCGAACAGTACTTTCAGCCACAATAAACCAGCGAAACGAATAGGCTGCTAGATGGCAGAAGCCGATGGTTGGCTTGCTGCCCGCCAGCGTTCGAATCATGGGTTCGATGTTGTTGTCTCACCGGGGTTTTTGTCCAGCACTACTTAGGCTATGTCCTGGCTTTTCAACGGCCTCATACATGAATGCACCACAAGGGTTAACATGACATGTCCATCACTGTAACAGAATCGCCCAATTATACGAGATTAAGTAGGAAAATCATCCAACGAGAGGACAATTTAACAAACTTAAGCCCGTATAACCCGGTAGTCCGTGAAATCCCGATAGATTTCAAACCATTTCACATAACAGCCAAGATCGTACTAAGTTTAGCGGTTGCCGTCATAAGTTACATAAAAGTTCGCGGCACAAAATACATCAGAGTTTAAACATAGTTATTACAAACCAGGTTCGAATAAAAGTAGCGGAAGCAGTAGTTCAAATCACGCACACACACACACAGCGTTTTAAAATAAAGTGCCAGCTTATGATCATCTCCAGCAAAAGCATCAGACGAGAAGTAGCGAATAACCATTGCCCATGGTCCTAAGCTTCGCTCATCGTAGGATAGAGGCAGTTGATACAGTAGCCGTAATACATCTGCCCATCTGCAACAAGTGGGAACAAAGCCCTGAGTACGAGAAGGTACTCAGCTAGACTTACCCGACAGAACCAAAATAAAATGACACCAAGGATCATGATAGACTTTCTGGTGGGGTAGCTGACTCATTTGCAAGAAAAACATTTTTAACTTAACAGTTCTTTTACAAAGGCATGCGGTATTTTAATCTTTATTACCCTACCAACTATGATTGCACTTGTGCTAGAGTAACAATGTAATTAAGCAAGTAAGGATTACCAATGATTATTAACAATAGTTACCATGTCGTCTTCCACATAACTATCCAAGTGTTTCATCAATATTACTACGATGAAGTAGCTCAAGTCAAGTGTTCACTATCCAGTGAACGATGACGATTCGAATCGATTATTAACCAGCTGGTAATTTATTCCTCACACAAACCTCACTCACCCGCTAAAGTGAGGTATTGGTCACCGAGTCAACTATTCAAGTAAAGTCGCAAGCTTGTCAGAAACCACCTGTACCCGGGGGCCGCCCGACTGCTCTTTGGCCTTATCATCGCGCCCCCGTATCCTGCCACTACTGCTCCGGTACAGTGCGTTGCGGGCAATCCACTCGGCCCGAATAATCTCCCAGCTTCACGGTCGAAAGGTACATTATTCGGCCAGCTAAATGTGAGGCATGCGTTTCAACATGACTCGAGGCCCAACAACGGTCGGTCCTTAATCGACACAGACGGAAAACACTACAGTCCGAAACCCTGCAAGTTTCTGTCTGGTCTCAGATTCATTTCGACACTTAGTTATTCTCATATGACATACTTTCACATAGATCCAAGTAATCTTCTAGAGCTCGTGGATGACAGGCAATCACCCGACTTCTACCGGTCTAAGCAAACTAAGCAATTATTGACCGCGGACACCAAGGTAACAAGGATCGGGTAAAGCAAGGTGAACAAGGTGTAATGCAGCAACATTTGCAAACAACTCCTAAACGTAATGCATCAAATTAAGTAAAGTCAATAATAAATTATTTGCAAACGGGGAGAGAAATGCTCCGAGGCTTGCCTCGCTCAAAGGAGCTCGGACGGTGGTTGGGGCACTCTGGAAGATCTTCACCGACCTTCTCTTCGGCTTCGGTCGACTCCTGTTCTTGAACCTCAGACTGCTCTTCCGGGTCCTCGGGAACTGCTACCGGGTTCGCTTCCTGCGATCCTGTATGATGCAGAAGTATAAGTGCTCATGCCTAGGTGCATTGTAGGGATGACATGAGGTGATGATGATGAATGAATGAGATGTAAATGAGCATGTTACTTTATTTGGATTACGTGGAACTTACGACTCTTCTACAAGGTAGCCTATGTCATCCAAGAACATGTACTCAAAAACTACCACCACTATTCTCTACCATGCAAGGGCACCTTGACACTCAAGATGCTTCAAAGATACACCAAAGCATAGTTTTGCATTAAAGGTTGAATGTAAACCCTAGTTAGCACTATGCTTGAACAACAACACATATTTTGGTAGCACAAAGAAATCTTACAAAATTACAGTGAGTTACTAACATCAATTCTAGCATGCCACAAAGTTTTCACTGCATTTGAATTACTAGAACTGTCTATACAAAAATAACAAGCTAAGGCCTAAAAATGAGTATGAAAATACTTTGCATTATGAAAAGTATCAAACAACAGATTTAGAAATTTTTCTACTTTCTACACAATAAATAATCACTGTAGAAAAATTATTACTTGCATGATTTATTTACATTTATTTAATTAACAAAAATAGCAAATACTAGTGATAGAAAGCATTTGAACTACACCTACACATTTTTCTACAGAACAGACATGATATATAATTTTCCTAGCAAGTACATGGCACAAAAAGATTAACAAACTTGGAATCACATTTTTCTGATTTTTCTATAATTTATTATCAATTTTTCAAGAAAACACCAATTCCAAGGATTAAATAAAACACTACAGAAAAGTAATGAAATATTGACATGCAATATTTTTATATTGTAGATCTGGTTCCAGTGAGTCCCTAGAAATTTATTTCAGAATTTTTGGAGCTGAAATGACTATAAAAACATTTTCCAAAGTATTTTTCACCATGAATAATAAAAGAAAACAGAAAATGATTTTTCAATATTGGTACTGGGCCGGCCTGTGAAGGCTAACCGGCCCGTGGCCGTTTTCGGCCTGGTTCGCGCGCGCGGGAAAAAAAGCGAGCAGGCCCGCTCGGAGGCGCGGCTCATAGGACGATGGCCCAGTGAAGACCGACGGGGGAAGAACATGGCGGCCTCGCCGGCGTTCGGAGCCGCGACGGCGTGGCGGTGGCCGACGGCCAACGGCCATCTCCGGCCACGTCCCGACCAGCGAGAGCACGCACAGTGTTCGCGAGGAGATAGCGAACCTGAGAGGGAGGCTCGGGGGAATGGAGAGGGAGCGAGCGAGACGGTGGGCGGAGCGCGAGCTCGGCGGTCCCGTCGTGGTGGCGCAGCGGGGGCGGAGAAATAGAGCCCTACCGGAGCGAGCAAGGGGATGGTGGCGCCCGTTCGGAGGAGAGGAGAAGGTGGCGGAGCTTCGTGCACGAGCAATCGAACGGTGGTGGTTCACCGGCGTCGGAACACGGCGGCGGATGCGAGGGCGTGCGGTGACGAGCGGCGCTCCCGCTCGGTTTCTCCGGAGGAAGGGAAAAGGGAGCTAGCGAGGGGCGAGTGAGATGGAGACCAGGTGCTCGTGACGATTTGAGGCGGAGCGCACGCGGGGTCCACGGACGGCCACGCGGGGGCGTCGCCGGCATGCGGCCGCCACGCGGTGGGCGCGTTCTGCCGCGGCGCCAGCGAGCCGCGCGCGCGGGAGCGGGAGCGGGAGGGGGCAGAGAGAGGCCGGCCTGGGCCGGGCCGAGGCGGAGAGCGGGCGCGGGCGCGCGCGTGCGGAGGCGGGCCGCTTCCGGCTGTGGGCCGAAACCGAGGTGGCGGCCTGCTAGGTTAGGTTTTGATTTTTCAAATTTTTATTTTCAAACAAATTTCAAATATAGTTTTCAAACCTCATTTTGAGCAAGAAAATGACCTTTTTTAGAAATAGCCCAAAAATAAAAGTTGCTTAGAATTTAATTCTCTACAACTTTGATTAAGGGGCCAACTAAAAATTCTCAACAGATTTTGAATTGGAGAATAAAAGCTAAGTAGGGAGTATTTTTGAATATTTTCAAATAACATTTTTGAAACCAGTTTTGGACAAAACTTTGAGTAATTTAGTTGCTCCAAAAATTTCACCTATACTTCTAAGTGATATAACATTTGTAGTTGCACAATTTTGATGAAAGGTAATTAGCACATGAACATATTACATTACGAATACTATTTTCCAGCTTTTATTTCACTCAAGTTATAATCTTACCATATATGATTATGGATGATATGACATGTCATGCTTATGATTGCAATGCAAATGCTTGCGTAACACCGTGGTGTTACAATCACATGCGAAACCTACGTGACTTCGGATACCTCTCAGCCATGTGCAGCCTCTTCATATAGGTATAGATCTAACTTGCGCACTGTGTGTGCATGTGTGTGGTGGTGTAATTTACTGCGTGAGCCTCATACGTGGATGCGCCACAAGGGTTAGGGCGACGTGTCCATCACGTGCGAAGCCTACATGACTTCGGATACCTCTCAGCCACGTACAGTCTTTTCATATAGGTATAGATCTAACTTGCGCACTAAGTGTGCGTGCGTGTGCGTGTTGACGTGAGTTACCACGTGAGTTCAAATACTACAGCTTGTACTTGGAGCGTTGAGGCATAAAATAAATCTGCAGAAAAGCTGGACAGTGATTCAGTGAGCAGTGTTGCATTACACTCTCTTTTTTCTTTTTGAGTAGTGTCTGATTTCATTTGGGGCCCAATCAGTCAACCACCTCTCTCAGCCCACGGAAGGAAATCCCGACCCGTCCTCTGGGGACCAGGGACCATGCGTCCCAACCAGTTGTTCCCGTCATCCTCCTCTAGCCCACCCGAACTCCTGTCGAAAGCCCCCCCCATCGCCGCCACTCCACGCCCGACCCGCCGTTCCCACGGCGCCGCGCTGCAACGAGCCGCCGCCGTCCAGCTCCCTTCTGCCGCCTCCTCGCCTAGGGAGACCACCGTTAGGAGCGCACGCACCGGCGCCTCCCTTCCCTACCGCCTGCCGCCCTGAGCCAGTTAGCCATGGCAGAGCCCACCGAGAGAGACCAGTTCACGGATGAGGAGGAAGATGACTTCCTGGAGGACGGCGTGCAGGGCCTTGGAAGCGAGGACGGGGAAGAAGGAGGGGAAGGAGCGCAGAGCAAGTGGAAGCGGCTGGGAAATAGCCTGGGCGGGATCGGCAAGCGCGGGGTGTGCTACCTCAGCCGCGTCCCGCCGCACATGAACCCGTCGCACATTCGCCAGATGCTCTCCAAGTACGGCGAGTTGCTCAGGATTTACCTCGTGCCTGAAGGTAACCAGCCTCCTGGATTCGATGCTCGTGCTCTTTTCTGTTTGGGTGAGGATAGCCAGCTGCAGAGTGTAGGTAAAATCCTGTTGCGTGGAAGCTTTCATCGGCTGATGTAGTTGGATTTGCTCACGCTGTGGAGGGATATTTTTCAGTCCACTGCGGCAAAGCATGTCTGCTTGATTGACCGAAATGACGCTCAATTTCTCATTGTTGCTTGTGCCGCTTCCATTTGTGAAAATGTAGTTCTAGATAGAGGAAAAAAATATCAACTTCAATGCCTCATTGCATGATGTTAATTATGATTTCCATTCTAATTGAAGTGCAAGTTGCCACAACAGTACACTGATTTTCCTTTTTTTTCATTCTTTCTTTGATATGTTAGAACTTAGATGTCTGATTGAAGGTAAAAATCACTTGAGCTTCTCTTTATTGGTTATGTAACATAGCTTATTATTTTTCTCAATATATGACATTAAGAACTTAAAAATATAACCATATTAGTTTTTCAATGTTTGCCGATTAACAGTCTCTTATATATTCATATATTTCGTGCCCACCTTCAGGTCAAGGTCATCGCAAGCATACTACTGTTAAAGCGAAGGCTTACTCTGAAGGGTATGTTTGGACAGGACACACGAAAAAACGACAGATGCACTGCTTTGGAGAACTTTGCATTCCTCGTCTGAAATGTTACTCTAGAAGTAAAGCATGTGCAAATATCCATACCGGCACTAGCTTTAGTGCATTTGTGAATAGTTTTACTGAAGCCTCCAAACATTTTCTAATGTTATCTTCAATATTTGTACGTATTCATTCTACTACCAAAATCTTTTAGGTGGATTGAATTTGCAAAGAAGAGTGTTGCCAAGAGAGTGGCTAATCTGCTTAATGGTGAACAAATAGGTGTGTTGTCGTTGCCATTTTAATCTTCTTTGCTATTACTGGTTGGTAGTTGTATGTATTATTATGTATGACCCCCTGCTATCTGCCGCCCCATTTTTTACTCTTGTTGTTGACCATCTGCATGTTTAAAGGTGTATTAGATGTATAGTTCTTTGACGGAGACCATACTATATGTGCTTTAGAGCTTGTCTTTTACTTGGCAACCACTGGACAATAATCTCTGCTGATGTTGTACGTTATTAGGTGGAAAGAAGAGATCTCCATTTTATTATGACATTTGGAACATTAAATACCTCAGGAAGTTCAAATGGGATGATCTTGTTGGTGAAATGGGTATGTGAAAACTCCAAAATAGAAAACTTATTTAAACTTCTGGTGAAAGTTCTTGATGATTAGAATTGGTTTCTAAGTTTTATAATCCTTTGAATATAATGCAGCTGAGAAAACTCATATCAGAGAGCAGAAATTAACCTTGGAGATAGCAGCAGCAAAGAAACAACGTGATCACTACCTGTCCAACGTTGAAAAGTCTCGCGCATTGAAACACATTCAAGAGCGCAGGAAAAAGGTTCGCCGTATTTTGCATAGATATCAAAATTTTCATGTGTTGCTGTTTATCTGTTGGCACTAGTCTGTATACTTGTTTGTGGCCCTTAATCCATACTCATATTAGAGGATTTTCTCATTGATTCTTTTTTTGTTTAATCCATAAATGAACAATCGCAAATGTAAAGTATCTGACCTCATTGTTCTATGGATTATGGTCGAACTGATTGTTATATGTTTGTCCTGTTATTATTGCTCTTTAGGACTGAGTTTAGTAATGAAATCTTATAAATTTGTTGTGGTCGAATCATGTTTCCCTATCCTAGTCTCCTAGTAGAGGATGTAATTGCCAAGGATACTGTCACAGTTGTCTAATACAATCTCTTGTGACTTGCCATCAAATTTTATAAACTTGTTATCCTTGACTGAAACAGAAGCAGAAGACAGAAGGGGCAGAAGCCAGTAATGTCCCAGAAACAAAAACTGCTCGTCCAATTCCTCAAAAGAAACCAGTTGGTGAGACGGATGCTAAAACTAAATCTACGCTTTCAAAAGACATTTTAGCTGGGGTAAGTTTCAGCTCTCATGGAAATGTGTCTCAAAATTCTTGTGTCCACACCAGTTATTAACAAACTTCATGGTATTGCAGGTATTTGGGGGTTCATCATGACCACCTCCTATTTCCCAGTGTGAGTTGGTGCATGCCGAACTGAATGGAGTAGTGCAAGATCATAGAGCCCATATTCGACTTCCAATTTTTGTAGATGAAGTCACATTTTTTTCTTGGGGGTAATTCCCAGTGTGAGTTGGTGCATGCCGAACTGAATGGAGTAGTGCAAGATCATAGAGCCCATATTCGACTTCCAATTTTTGTAGATGAAGTCACATTTTTTTTCTTAGGGGTAAGTACGAACTTTCAGAAACATTTTGTTCTGCTGATATGCCCTGGAAGGTTTTCTGGGACCTGGAGATTGAATGTGAAAGGATTGTTGATTGCCAGCGACGGTTGACCAGAAATCTTTGTAAAACTGAAACACATGCTCTCTTGTAGTTGAAACAAATATCATGAGCGACTGTCATTGGCATTACCTCCTGCCTGGGATTTCAGTGCCTCAGCTTGCAGCTATGCTGTGGGCGCTAGATGATGACGGAAGACACACGAGGGAACACGAGCGGGTGGGATGAATAGATGGTGGGTGATGTGTTCTTGCCGGAGGAATGGAACATGATGCTGTGGTTATTAGATTTAGATCCAAACTAGTGAAAGATAAGGTTGTGCAAGCTGACAACCATGGCCATCCACTGGCATCAGTAGCTTCATAAGTTATTATGAACTTTTTTTTTTTTGCCAAATACTTTTTTGAAAACAACTTCATGGGTGAATGTTCTTTTATGCTCTCACAAGGAAATGGAGGGATGTGAAGCTAAAAAAAGTAGCTTTTCACATTTCTCTCCCTCCCTTTCCTCTCTCAGCCATGCATGAAACTGTTTGGCACAAACAGTTTTTCTAAAACAACTTAGCTTCATCGAGAAAGCGGTTCCTGAAGTTGTTTTCCAAAAAAAAAACAACTTTAATAGTGAACGTGAGCTATGCCAGACGATGTCTTAGTTTTTGAACGTTCCAATATATACCTGAGAGGTAGGCTCGAACTAATAATAATTATAATAGGAAAAGGAAATGAATTACATTAAGCTACTTTATGGTTTTTTTGAGAAATTAAGCTACTTTATTTATGTGGGAGTCGATGGTATGCATTCTCGTCTTCCGTCGTCGTCGTCCACGAACCATGGTGTTCTCGGCCCCCAGCATTAGTTAGGCCGGCCTGAACGGAAACGCGGCCCAAATTTTTTTTTAAAAAAAACTAATCAGCTAGGCCCAGCTAGTTACGTCGCGGCGGCGCAAAAAGTTGCTATATTGGCACGCAAAACCAGGATCGTATTGGCACGCAAAACCCATCCACGTACTCAACCCATGGCGGGGGGCGGCGGCGACGACGACGGCCATGTTCATCTGGCTTATAATCCGTCTTATTTAGCTTGTTTTTTCAGCCGGAATAGTATTTTTCTCTCAAAAAATCAGCCAACAGAGCCGGCTTATAATTTCAGCCGAACGGAGCCGACGTCGTTGTCACCGTCTCGCCGCATGCACAGCAGCCAAGTGGCGGAGGGCGGCGGGGACACCGCCACAAAGCGGCGTGGCTCCCGCTCGACATCATCATCGCCGAGATCGCGGCGCGGCCACCCTCGTGCCGCCGCATCGCCAAGGACGCAAACCTCCGCGGCCGCCTCCGCCTCCGCCTCCGCGACACCGGCCACCTGGCGGGGATCACGACCGACGAGGGCGGCAGAGTGAAGACCAACGTGTACCTGGTGGACACCACCACCGCGTGCCCATGGATTCGCGCGGCGGCCTCAAAAGCTGCTCGTGTGCAACCCGGCCACTGGTCGCCGCCTGGTCCTCCCGCCGGAACCGGAGCCGTTCCCGAATGGTGGCTGCAGTCGCGAACGTACAGTACGTCCTGCTCGTCGGTCGTTCTTTCCAAGTGCTCAAGGTGAAGCTACTGTTGTCTCAATACAACTCTTCTTACTGTCGCCTGTTGGTCCAGACCTTCTCTCGTGGTCCCCGCGCACGGAGATCCCGACTCCTAACATACACGGGAGCTCCTGGTCGTCCTGACCGACGTCGGGAGCTACGTGCTCATGCTCCACGTGAGAGAGGCGCGGGTGAGCGAGACGGCTCTCCCGGCTACCTTCCCCCGTTTCGGCGTCCCCGGGAGACGTAGCTACCTCTTGGCGACGGATTCGGCTGGCGGGAGCCCGGTCGTGCTCATCGCCGACGCCGAGAATATGAACATACGACGTGGAAGGCGTGGCCGCATGTGGTGATACAGAGGGAGGCCATCCTGGGGTTCAACGACGAGATCGGGAGGGAAGAAGGGACGACGAGGACGAGGTGTCTTGAGCTATTGTGGTTTGGTGAGAGGAGCGGCGCTGTTTGCTCTGGCTGGATCTCCACTCCAAGAAGATCGTCAGGTGGGATCGTCTCGTCGGATGTCATACGCACAAGTGTATTGTCATGTCCCTACGAGATGGATCTTTCGTCTTGGGCGCCAACCTTCAGCTGTGCTGTTACCATTTGATTAAAAAAGCTAGTATTTCTAGTTTTAGTTCATTTGCTTCTTCTTTTTTCAATTCGGATATCTCTTTTGCATGGCAGCAGGTGTATCTGTATGTATATATATGTGTATTATTAATCGACATTTGGAAAAAAAATATTTTGCTTTCAAGATTCTGGCACAGAGAGACGCTGGATTTTGCAGTAATCGCCATCCCTGGCCAATTTTCCTTGCCCTTGTTTAGTTCCCAAATCCATACCCCAAAATTCACTATGCAAAAAGAAGATTCCCATCACATCAAAATGTCGGCAAATGCATGGAGTACTAAATGTAGATGAAATCAAAAACTAATTGCACAGTTTTGTTGTACATTACGAGACGAACATTTTGAGTCTAATTAATCAATATTTGGACAATTTTTTACACTACAAAACAAAAGCTGCTACAGTGTTCCGACAGGAACACTGTAGCAGCAGCTCCCGATTCCGGCATCCGGAATCCGGATCTAAACACGGGCCTTGTCTTGGTTATTCCACCATTACTTCGCTATCGACGAACTTATTTGATTGCACGTTTCCTTTGTAATGTCAAAACATCCCACTGCAAACACTGGGATAGCTTGGGCTATGGCTTTTATCATGATTTCCTTCCCAGCTCTTGATAACAGCTTCTCTTTCCAACCCTGAATTTGTTGCCAGATCCTCTCCTTCAGGTAAGAAAATACATTTGTACGCACTCTTCCAACAAAGACTGGTAGCCCTAAATATTTCTCGCTCATCGTTTTAGTCGATCCTACTTAGCATTTTACTTACATATGGAAGAGGGAATTTTGCTTACATATAGAAGAGGGGAAAAAAGAAAAGACAAGAGTTGTATCTGGTTTCCACCTAAGGCTTGAATTGATTTCTATGTCACTCATGATGTCCACTCGCATACATCCCCTCTCCATCATCACTCTCTCTCACACACACACTTCGTTGTATTTTGCATACATGCAAGATATCAAATTTCCGTGTGTTGATGTTTATCTGTTTGTACTAGTCTTACTTGTTTGTGGCCCTTACTCCATATTCATATTAGAGGATTTTCTCATTGATTCTTTTTTGTTTAATCCACAAAGGAACAATCGCCAATGTAAAGTATCTGATGACCTCATTGTTCTATTGATTATGGCCGAACTGGTTATATGTTTTTGTCCTGTTATATGCTCTTTATGACTCAGTTAGTAGTAATGAAATCCTATAAACTTGCTATGGTCGAATCATGTTTCTGAGATGTAATCGCCATGGACTATACTATCGCAGTTGTTTAATACAACCTCTTGTGACTTGCCTTCAGATTTTATAAACGTGTTATCCTTGACTGAAACAGAAGCAGAAGACACAGAAGGACTAGAAGCCGGTAATGCCCCAGAAACAAAAACTGCTCGTCCAATTCCCCAAACGATACTCCTAGCGCCCTGACGTCCGGACGGGACGTCGCTTTCGAACGCGGCTCCGACACCTGCGCCGCTCCAACGTCGCGCCCTAGCACCCGCGCCCCACACAGGGAACTCATGTGGGTTGCCCAATGGCTGCGCCCTAGCAACAGCAATAGCCACCGGCCACGCCGTGCAACAACCTGATCTACTTTTGCAACATCTAGATGAAAAATTTGCAACATACGTCTAAAACAGATGAAACATTTGGAACATACAGTTAAAACACTATTGCAACATGTGCAACATCCCGATCTACTTTCAAAACACCAGATACAACACTTGCAACATATAAAAGAAGATAGATGAAACACTTGAGACATGCGTTTGAAACACTTGTAACATACGTGTACAAAAAAAAAACGGATGAAACACAGTTCCGCCGCCAACCATCCTGGCTTCCACGCCTGTTGCAAGTTCCCCTATAGTGTGCCCGCCTCGGTCGAGGACTTCATTGCCGGCCTCAGGCTGCCGCTCGAACCGCCACTCATCTAGTCGCCGCCGCTCCTCTGTGTCTCGCGCGTTCCAGTGGAGAACCTCGTCCCGCGTTGCAGACCGCAACCCTAACCCGGAGAACCAGGCCAAGCGCGTCATGCTGAACAAGTGGCAACCCTCATCTAGTGCTCCACAGCCGTCGCCAGTGACACCCGCCGCCTCCATCGCCACTCGTTTCCACAAGATGTTCCAGGAGCCGCTGTCTTCATGCAACCATGCCGTAATGCGGGAACTCTTCCCCATGCATGGTGCTCGCAGGAGGTGGGCGGCGACGAAGGCGTCTTGAGCATGGGTTCTCTCAACGTCGCAAGCTCTTAGGTCGCACGTTCAGTTTCTTAGTTAGTTACAACAACGTGTATTCCACCGCCCAGCGGTGCCTTGTGTTCGTGTTCAATCCTTTCGCTCATGGCACCTCGCCGTGATGTGATGTTGGGCGTGTAAACCTTCTAACCTCTTCTTAATGAAACAAGTGCTACGCACGTTCTAAAAAAACATATGAAACATTGAGGATAGACGCTTGCAACATTAACCATTGCAATATATGCAACATCGTGATATACTTTTGCAACATCCGCATGAAATAATTGAAACATACATCTGAAACAACTGAAACACTTGAAATATGGGATCACAACATGTCTGAAAAGCATCCAGAAACACTTAAAACACAGCACCACCACGCGGCCATGATCTACCTAGTGGGCAATTGCAGTAGCACAAGCTCGCTTGATGGTGTGCGCCCGCACGCTCGCCATGCCCGCTGTCGGCCGAGGGAGAGGAGACACTGCCGGATCTAGGGAGGGTGACGCCGTCCGGGGCAAGAGAGGGTCAGTGGCTTGCTTGGATCTCGCCGAGGTGGGGAGAGGGCCATCGGATCCGCGGGTGTTGGACACTCCCGGTGGGTGAGGACACCGGGGTGGGGGGGCACCGCTGTGGTGGGGGAGGAGGCCGGCGCACAGACGAGGTGAGATGGCCGGGGGTGCGAGGGGACGCCGCGTTGGCCGCAGTGGGCGGATTATGCGGTGGATGCGGCCGCTGTGGACGGACGACTCCGTGGAAGTAGTGGTTGCGACCAAACGAGAAAGTAGGGAAATGCTACGCTACTTGGGGGAGTTGCCTGGGACGGTCCCAGGCCCATTAAGCGAAGCGTCCTTCTGCTGGACGCCCTAACCCTATCATTACCGTTCCTCAAAAGAAACCAGTCGGGGAGACTGATGCCAAAACTAAATGTACTCTTTCAAATGACATTTTAGCTGGGGTAAGTTTCAACTCTCATGGAAATGTGTCTCAAAATTCTTGTGGTCCACCGTTATTACTTCCTCCGTCCCCAAATAAATTAATTTCTAGAATCCATGCCAAGTTTGACTAACTTTATAGAAAAAAATAACAACATATATGAAATAAAAGAAACACCTTATGGAAATATATTCAATGGTAAATCTAATGATACTAATTTGATACCATAAATCTTATCGTTTTTTTCTAGAAATTCGATCAAAGTTTAAAAAGTTTAACTTAAGACAACTCTAGGAATCTGGGACAGAGCGAGTATTAACAAACCTCATGGTATTGCAGGTATTCGGGGGTTCATCATGACCACCTCCTATCTCTCAGTGTGGGTTGGTGCACGCCGAACTGAATGGAGTAGTGCAAGATCATAGAGTTCATATTCTACTTCCAATTTTTGTAGCTGAAGTTGTGTTTTTTTTTTTCTTGGGGTAAGTAGGAACTTACAGAAACATTTTGTTCTGCTGATAGGCACTTGAAGGTTTTCTGGGACCTGGCGATTGAATGTGAAAGGACTGTTGATTGCCAGCGCCGGTTGACCAGAAATCTTTGTAAAACTGAAACACATGCTCTCTTGTAGTTGAAACAAATATCATGCGCCACTGTCATTGGCACTATCTCCTGCCTGGGATTTCAGTGCCTCAGCCTGCAGCTATGCTGTGGGCGCTAGATGATGACAGATGACACTCGAGGGAACACGAGCGGGTGGGATGAATAGATGGTGGTGATGTGTTCTTGCCGGAGGAATGGGACATGATGATGTGGTCATTAGATTTAGATCCAAACTGGTGAAACATAAGGTTGTGCAAGCTGACAACCATGGTCACCCAGTGGAGGCAAAAAAAACGCAGCAACTGTTTCTCAACGTCATCTTGTGTGATCCCATCGACCCATAGTTTTGGAACGTTCCAATATATATACTAGATGGCACCCCGCACTTCGCTGCGGGCAGGCTGAATTATAGGTACAGTCTGCATCTTAAAACTTTGTTGGAGACCAAAACTGCATTTCTTTTTTTTCTAGAGAACACAACTGCACTCGAAGCAAAGCTTTTATCGTTTGTGAAGACTAAAGCATCCTGCAATTATTTAATGTCCTATCTATTATTAAACAGGGGTATCAACCATTTCCACGTAATCAACAGTGTCAACTACCAGTGCATTTTGCTTCCAGTTTAGACAATGGATGCTTTGCTAGAAAGACAAAAATCGATGTTGTATGTTAACGAAACTAAATTGCAGCTAGAACAAAGCTTGAAATCTGATCTTAACTACTGCAACATAAGCAGTGTGTTGTTAATGGCCACACAAACCGATCCCTGTGAAGAACTGCTGATACATCTAGGCAAGGATAGGAAACAGAAGGTGATGTTTTGCCTCTTGTTGATGGCTGAAAATCAATCAGAAAGATAATTAAGAAAAATCAGGGAGTCCGGTAATTGAGAAACCCACAGGATAGATTATATCTTATTTACATCATAACTGAGACCCAATATGACTAACTTTGCTATGACGACAATAAACATGTACTTATATATAAAACAACGATTAAAGTGCAAAAAAATTAGAGATACCCATTAGTGGATCATGCATAGCATTAAATAAATGGCTTCTTTAGTCCCTCTCTGTTAAAGGAGTATCATGGTTCAAAATCAAAATATGGTGTCATGGTATTTTAGTACAGATTTCACAAAAATACACTGATTGGAAGAAGAAACAGATCAAATGCTAGAACCTTGTTTTCCCCAATATATGTAAATAATTTTTGCTTGCAGGAACTGATTCTTTTTTCACATGACATGCTGGTAGGAATTTTTTTCCTGCTTCAAATGCATTGAAAGCTGTACTGGCATGGATGTAAGTCAGTAACAATATCAAGGAGATGGAAGTGCATAGTATGTCTCAATAAAAAAACATGCATGAAGGTGACATTATATAACTTTTTTGTTAGCAGCTAGTAGCCAATGGGGGTACCTACAGCTCAGCAGAAGGATAACCTCACCACAGAAATGTTGCTGATCACAAGATGACAATAGTAGAGGGGGACAGGGACTCACCTGCAATACACAAATGGCAATGATCTGGATGATGGAAGGGATAAATCAGCATGATACTGTGACATAGTGTTTGTACTCTTATCCAGCATGTGCATCTTCAAGTCATATCCTCATTGGCGAAACTTTAATGCACAGATGATATGACAAAGAAGCAAAGTACGGGGAGAGGCTTTCCAAGAAGCAAATTCTGATGAGGCGTACATGTGTGCATGAATAGAAATAAAAAGATTTTTGGTCCATTTTTGAAAGATATGAAAGGTTGTCTAGGATGAGGCAACAAATAAGCCTCATAACGGCCTTCGGATGGTGATACCAAATTTTTGCCAATAAAAATGTTGGACCCAAAAGTATGATATAGAGGACTATATCTTAGCCATATGGTTTCCATGAGCCAAAAGATAATGTATTATTTTCTCTGATTTTAGTAATGTTTGTGAAGAAAAAGAATGCACACATGCTGCTGCATAGAACCCAATTAGCATTGTGGATCATTTACCTAAAGCTCCAAAGCCAAATAGTCTGACGATCCTAACATTTCTACAGATTAGGCAACATTAATAACATGGAGCAGCACAAAAGAAATAGGACTTGTGTTTGCATACCCTGAACCTTGAAAAGGATGAGTAGGAACAGGAATTGGTGGATGTATCTAGGCCGTAGAGCAGGTCAAAATCATGACCTTCGAACGGATCCGTGCAAAGAAACTCTGCACATGTAGTTTTCATCAGAAGGAACACAGGAACTGCTATACGCGCCTAGGTTCCAGCACAGGTTAAAATCATGGCAGTTAAGTGAAAGTAAATCGAAGCTGAGAGCGTAAAGCAAATACCTTATGGCTTATGCATATCTGGATCTCTCCACAACCAAGGAGGCACCTGACCGAGGAGATGGCCACTGAATTTGTGTGGGCGCCGCCGTACGCACAGGGCCTGGAGAGCACGCGTGTTTGTGTGGCCTCGCAGGGTTCCTGGGGTGATGCCTTGATTTTTTTTATTTTGATAAGGACGCATCCTGCGTAAGAGAACGACAAGATGAGGGGATCCGAGGACTTACTGAGCACTGACGAGCGGAGATCAAGGGCGCACCTGATTGATGCCTGTGTGGTTTGAGTGGAACTTGGGAGAGGGACAGTCTTCTCCATGGGGACCTTCATGGCGGCGGCGACGGCGAGGTTAGGGAAGCCGGTGTCGAGGACGAAGGAGGGATGGAGGCGGACGACAGCGCGAGGGATCGGATCGAGCACGGGGCGGCACAGAGGGCGCACCATGGAGGTAGACGACGGCGCGAGGGCGCGCGACGGGGCTCTTCTGCTTCTGAAACCAAGTGCAGGCATGACGCAGTAGTACAAAGCGAATGATAATATTGACGAGAGGGTTCTACCTGGATTAGCTGACATGTATGACCCCTTAGTTTTTTTAACCTAGCGTCCCACAACATTATATGGAGAGGCTGGGGTCACTCTTTAACCAAAGAAAACTAGCTAGAATGTTAAGGGATGTTTGGTTGCTGGCCATAACTCGCCACGCCAAACATTAGGTTTGCCACAACAAATTTGGTACGCGTTTGGTTGATTACTGACCCTGGTTCACCACAGCCACGGCAGCCACTCGCCACACACTTCTCCGCCAAAAGTGTGGCGGGCTATTTCCGCGTCAGGCCACCACGGCGCGAGCTGCATGCTACCATCGATTTCTTTAATGGATTGACCGGCTGCATGCTGCATGAACCAACTACCTCGAAGGAGCTACATGCTGCACTACTGGCTAGTTGTGCAATCACGGAGATAAGGCTGCATGCATGCGCAGGATAGGGCAGAGAGAATAGAAAAAATTAAAATAAGTTAAACAAATTAAGAAAAGAAAAAAATAAGGGTATTCTAGACCACTAATTATCTATATTAGTCTTAAATTTCATATTTATTCTTACTCCATTAGAAACATCATACATAATGTGGCAACTTTATCATTTTTTTGTGGCAGCCACACAATTTTGCCACAGCTTAGTAACAAACCAAACACTTCGATTTTACCACAGAGCGTGGCAAGCTACAGTATGGCAAATACTTATCACATCTGAACTGGACGTAGGACAGTCACCAGAACCCGTATAAATCCTAAGCCGTCGAGTGCTAAGCCATCCGAACAATGAGCATAAATGATCAAATTGACTAGATGATGCTACAAACCGTCGACACCTGGCATGGCCATTGTCACTTGTCAGTTGTGCGAAGGGTGTTAAACGAAGTGAGAAAGAGAACGATGCTGTAGACGAAATGGGCATGGGCAGGCCTCACGAGTGACTAGGAAAGTAAAGTCCACTCGAGCAGCCTACGGTCTTATTTGGATGCATGTGCAGGGGCGGACCTACAGGGTATGCCCGGTATGCCGTGGCATACCCTGCAGTCCAGTCATTACTACGTATATGTATACATATAAAAAAGGAACATACATGATACATGTTCAATCGATGCCTTACAACCGCTATTACGTTAAGTTCAGTCGCGGACTCAACGTCCGCCTGTGCGGCGTCTGCCAAGGCTGAGCGCATGAGCCGCTGACGGGCAATTGACTGGATGGCGAGGTGGCGGCCTGACGCACTGAGCGGCTGAGGCTGAAGCACGTGACGCGTGAGCGTGGCCGTGGTGTGAGGACTGGCCAGCCGAGGCGCCGCATGCGAGGCTGTCAGACGGGTTTGCTGCAGGGTTTAAGATTTAATCTTCTTATTGTTCTATAAGTAACTTGTGCACTTAATTATTTATAAGCAATTTGTTTGTGTATCAGGGAGACTAGCGAGATGACTAGATTAGGGATCGGTTCGTCCAATATTAGTACAATAGTATTAGATATTTATATCTTGCGAGGATATTTTCTGTAATAGTTTTAGTAAAAAAACAAAGTTAATAAATAAGATGAGTGATAGTCTTTTGAATGATTATCTAGTCTCATTATATATTTTTTTAAAGTAGATGGAGATAATATAGTCGAGACATTCGGGCCCTATAGAAAGCAGCTACTAAAAAACTTAGACATTCTAGCTTAATTGTTGAATTTAAGACTTATTTTCACGTTATTTAGTGCCTTTATACCGAATTCTGTTGTAAATTTCCATAATTGTTTATCAAATGGTTTTAACAGATTGTATAAGAAAATTTTCTGTGGCATACCCTGTGATAAAATGCTAGGTCCGCCACTGTGCATGTGTATTCACCTCAAACCACGTGTGTTGAAGTGAAATAAAATAGAATTTAGTTTAATTTCATTCCAATTCACTTCAATGAAATGAATACATACGCATATAAATAAGGCCTAAGGTGCAAACAAAATACAGCTCCTCTCTTTTCTTCTTTTCCCTCTCCCACGTAAGCAAATAAATGAGTTGATTAAAACTAGAAATACTAGCCAAAATATTATTTTCTCTCAACAAAACCGAGACATCTGAATTGAAAGCGTAACAGCCGCTCAAACTGATGATAAATGAATCAAAAGGTACCAGCTCTACTGAATGTAGGCACCCAAGACGAAGAATCCACCTCGTAGGGACAATACATTTTTGCGTCTGACATCCGACGATCTGAGGAGAAGCACCTGACGATCTTCTTGGAGTGAAGATCCAACCAGAGCAAACAACAGCTAGGAGTCCGGAGGAGCACGGCGCCGCTCCTCTCACCAAACCACACTAGCTCAGGAAAACACGTCATCCTCGCCCCCGTCGTCCCTTCTTCCCCGAAGATGTTGGCCATCTCGTCGTCGAACCGCAGCATGGCCTCCCTCTCTATCAGCACCTGCGGCCGCGCCTTCCACAACAACTTGGTCACTGCTCCCACGCGCGTATGTTCTCGGCGTCGGCGACGAGCACGACCGGGCTCCCGTCAGCCGAATCCGTCGCCAGGAGGTAGCTACACCTCCCGGGGGCCTCGCGACGGGGGAAGCTCGCCGGGAGAGCCGTTTCGCTCACCCGCGCCGCTGTCACGTGGAGCATGAGCACGTAGCTCCCGACGTCGGTCGGGCACAGCCAGTGCACGACGTCGCCGACGACCAGGACCTTTTTGCAGCGATACCCAGCAGATGAACGGCGACCACGCGCCGTGCAACGACGAGAAGGTCTGGACCATCAGCCGACGGTTGCTGTTCGACAACACTAGCTTCGCCTTGAGCACTTGGAATGGACGGCCGACGGCGGCGCCGGCGCCGGCGCCGGCACCTACCTCGCCGTCGTATCCGTCGCCGACGAGCAGGACGTACTGTTCCGGATTGTAGCCAACATTCGGAAACGGGGCTCCGGTTCCGGCGGGAGGGCCAGGCGGCGACCGGTGGCCGGGTTGCAGCACACGAGCAGCTGATGCTGGTCATGCCGTTGCCACGGGGGACCAGTAGTCGCCGTGGCGCGGATGAGGACGAGGCCGCCGCGCGAGTCCACGGGCAACGGGTCCGTTGACGTCTCGGCTTCAGCGGCGGCTGAGGCGAAGGTGGCCTCGACGAGACGGGTGGTGTCCGCCGCGGTGGTATCCACCAGGTACACGGTGGTCTTCCCCCTGCCGCCCTCATTGGTCGTGATCCCCGCCAGGTGGCCTCGCAGGAGGGGGAGGAGGAACCGGCCGGTGTCGCGGAGTCGGAGCCGGGCGTGCAGGTTTGGGTCCTTGGCGATGCGGCGGCGCGCGCCCCTGCACGTGGCCGCGCACCGCACGAGGGTGGCCGCGTCGGAGCGCGCCGCGATCTCCGCGATGACGTCGAGCGGGAGGCACGCCGCTGCCTTGTGTCTCCGCCGCCCTCCTCCTCTTGGCTGCTGCGCACGCGGCGAGCCCGGGACGACGACGTCGCCGCCGCCGCCCGCCATGGATTGATCGCGCGGATGGGTTTTCAGTTTTGCACGCCAATAGGATCCTGGTTTTGCGTGCCAATATAACAACCTTTTGCGCCACCGCGACGTGCAAGTAGTTTGTTTTATTTGGGCCGCGACGTGTATATTTGCGTGCCAATATAACAATCCTGAGGGCCGAGAACACCATGCTGGTCATGGACCACGACGAGGGCAGACGAGAATGCAGGCCACCAACTGTCTCCGGGATGACATTGTGGTCTTGTTTGGATGCGTATCTATCTCAGTTTATATGTATTGGAGTTTAAATTCCAGCTCAATCCACTCCAACACACTGACTGAGATAATGAGCATCCAAACAAGTCCTGAGAGTAGACATAGACATCAACTCTAATGTTAGTATGATGAAGGACTTTGGTGGGTTAATAAGTATAATAACCCTAATAACTTGAGGGAGCTAAACATGTGTCTACTAGGATCCTAGATCAAGATACCATCTTGATGGTAACAAGCTTTGGAAGACACTTATTTGTCACAAGTATAACGCTGATAAGACTAACCTCTTTTATAATAATTCTATGCTCCATAGACATAGATATGTGCATAATGCATGTTGTTTGACCTTTTTGACTCAATACCTAATTGTCGCATGTGGAATGGAGATCATAAGGATTTTGTCACTTGTGTACTGTTCGACGATCAACGACCAGATTCCATCGAGAAAATTTATGACATGGCCTTGTAGCATTGTTGTCGCTCCTCATGTATGTTGTCTATTATTGTTCCTTCTTATTTTCGTGTATGTTATTGTTGTTTACGCTCTTTTCTCGCCTTACTAGCTTTGTATCTCTGGGTTCATAACCTAACCTAAGTAAAGACTAAAAAAATGAGAAAAAAAAGTAATCACCTCTTTTAGATGCTGCCATCTAGTATTTGGCACAGACCAATGGTTCCACCACCCAGGTTCGAGACGACTACGAAATGGATCAACGAATTATCCCTAGCTAGGGATGCAAGGTGGGTGTTGTCCACGAACCCACGAGCAGGTTTAATTTTTGCAGGTTTGCAAGTAAAACCTATAAAAATTTAGCCTATTTGTGGGTTGACATCCCATCCCCAGCGCTAAAAGAAGATTCTGAAGCAACAATGGATGTTTGGCATGGCTAAGACATCGTGAGTGAGTACATATAGAATTGGATATACTTCTCGACGTGTCTTCCACCATGATAAGATCTCAAATTTATCAGAACCAACTTTAGGGACTCTTAGTGGTGGTTCTACTATGTATTTGTCCAAGTAAAGCTTTTGAACATGACACACATACCAAGTAAGCAAATAAATGTGTGGATTAAATAAAATTAGAATAAACACTAGCCAAAATGTTTTCTTTTAGAGTTTGAGGGGCAAAACAGCTCCGGCCTTTTACTATTAAGTAAGAGACAACTCATCTGCCACATCAGTAAAAATGCTTAGCTGGCCTAGTATTTAATGCTATGAGAACTAGGTCCACGGAGCACACAAATCAAGATCTGGGCCTAACTCAACCTAAAAGACTAGCCTGATAGGTGAGGACTGCCACACCTTATATGTTGTGCTCCCCCACCTTCGATTACCGATGTGGGACTAACCCCAACAATCTCCCCCGTAGTCACACATCGGTCCCAACTCTTCAACTCACACAAACTATGTGGCCAAGACGTTGTCATGACGAGGCCCCTCCTTTAGCGGGCTCCTGCGTCTATGTGTGACCCTGCCGAGATTTATTGCGGGTTTGGCTTTTTCTGACCATGGGCTCCGATACCAATTGTTGGAACCGAGACTAGGCTCGGCTTCCGGTCTGGCCCAGCTCGCTGTACGCGCGAGCCGGCGCCTCCACCCAAGTCCACGGAGCACACAAATCAAGATCTGGGCCTAACTCAACCCAAAAGACTAGCCTGATAGGTGAGGACTGCCACGCCTTATATGTTGTGCTCCCCCACCTTCGATTACCGATGTGGGACTAACCCCAACATCCCCTTCGTCCACCATGTCCTCCTCTCCTCCTTCTCGATCAGCTTGGCCAGGCCATCGTCCTTGAACCCCAGGATCGTCTAGTTCTCTATCACCACCTGCGGCTTCCACATCTTGGTATGCTTCGACTGCTCCCAGGCGGATATACTGTCGGCGTCGGCGACGAGCACAACGGGGTTCCCGCCCGCCGTAGCCGTCACCAAGAGGTACTGGTGTCCCTCGTACGAATGGTTGTTCTTGCCGTCGCGGGGGAAGCTCACCGGGAGAGACGTCATGTTCACCTGCGCCGCTCCCACGTGGAGCACCAGCATGTAGCTCCTGCTATCGGTCAGGCACAACCAGTGAACGACGTCGCCGACGACAAGCGGCCGCGACGACTGTTTGCCACTACTCCCGTGTAGGTTAGGAATCGGGATCTCCGTGAGCGGGGACCATGCGCCGTTAGGCCCGTCTTAGGGTAGGGGCAGCCAGACGCCCGGGGGGCATGTCATTGGGGCCCATGAGTATATGTATCTATAGTATATGTATTTTAGTATTTGGCTCATAGTTTACTCGTTTAGGTCCACTCTAGTGTGCGCGACGTTCGATAACTAGTCCACGGCTCCATACATGCCTGTCTGCAAACCTTCATATTCACTCGTCGTTTGTATTAGTGACTTTTCATGACGGCATGAGTGTCATGTGTTGTGGCAGTTTTCGTCCGTATATTCTCAGCGACTTATAATATAGTTATTTCACCATTGTTTAGTTTTTTTTGCTGTAATATGGCTATTTTTTGAACTAAGTATATGTTGCAAGTGAATTCTTATTACTACTATATAATTCAACCGTCATGTTAAAATATTAGGTTGCTAGGTCCTTACTGTCTTGCTTGTCAAGGACCTTATAAATTGTTGAGACGGCCCTGTGCGCCGTGCTCCGACGAGAAGGTGTGCACCAGCAGGCGACGGTACTGAGACAGCACTAGCTTCGCCTTGAGCACTTGGAAAGGCCAGCCGACGGCGGCGTCAGCACCGGCACCAGCACCCTCGCCGTCGCTGCCTTAGACGAGCAGCACATACTGTACGCCCGTACTCTGGACGGCATCCGGGAACGCCGGATCCGGAGGGAGGGCCTGGCAGCGACGGGTAGCCAGGTTGCCCACGAGCAGCTGTCGCTCATGCCTGTTATTCTCGTTAGAAAAATATAATCAAATGGATCAGACGGGGTTTCAACTTTACATTTCGTGATGTACATGTTCCTATTACATGAACTACTGGAGAGAGAACATAGAGAGACGGAGATAGGAGAGGGGTGCGGTAAAGTATACAGACCATCAGTAGAAACGGGAGGCGCAGTAGAGTTGGAGCTCAAGCCGGTCGCCGTCACGAACGTTGATGACGGCTGTGCACGGGCAGCGACGTTCGGTGAAGAAGGGCGGAGCAGTGGAGAGTAGCGTGACACAGTGCAGTGGCGACATCGGCGTGGAGGAGCTTCCCGTTACTACTGCGCCCCTCACTTAGATCGGGTGTTAGGGTTAGGAACTGTAGGTGGGGAAGTGGCGGCGGCGAACTTCATCGTTTGTGCCCCGGCACCCTGAAAGTCCCTAGTTTGGTTTTGGCTAATTGATGAAACCTAGGACTAACCTTTGTATCTAAGTGGATGATTTAGATAAAGGTGGTCATTGAATATGAGACATGACATTGACTCATATGACCAAGATGGTGAAGACCAAGATGAGGCTTGGCTCGATGGACCGGTTGTGAAGGTGAAGGGCAAGTCGAGGCTTCGAAGCGAGGGACCATGCGATGGTGAAGCTTGAGCGAGACTTGGCGCCGACGGACCAATGCAACGGTGAAGAGCAAGTGAAGTCAAGGTCGATGGATCGAGACGGTCATGTGATGATATGAATTGGATCATATCATTTGGAGAAACAAAATGGGCTCAAGGCAAAGGTATAACCATAGGGCCATTTTGTTTTACACTCAAGACACCATAGAGGGTGTGAGTGGTTTAGGATCGATAGCCGAACTATTAAGAGGGGAAGTCTTATCGGTTATTCGATGCACCGGTGCCACTAGGTGAATTCATGAAGTGCATTGCATGTAGGGTCTAGTGAGCTAACTGGAAATCCTTTGAAAATGATTGAGAAAAAGCTAACACACAAGCACATGGAGATGTACACTTGATGGTGTTGGCACATTTGCAAAGGTGGCGTTGGTCGCGCTGTGGTTTGCGGGTAGAGAGGGGTTTGGGTTCCTCTCTCCCTCCCGCCGAGCGTGCGAGCACGGGATTCAGGCGATTTCGGGGAAATGAAATGCCTATTTTCCACTACGCCGGAAGTCGGAAAAGAAACGGAGGCGAACGGGGTCACAGAGGTGACCGGACGCTGCACCGGACGCGGTCACGGTGTGACCGGACGCGTCCGGTCAGTACAGCGCGGTTTCGGGCGCGCGGGCTAGGGTTTGCAACCGGCGCGTCCGGTCACTCGCGGGACCGGCGCGTCCGGTCAGTCGACCAGAGGGAACTGCGGTTCACGAGGATGATCGGACGCGAGGCGCGTCCGGTCACACATGATCGGACGCGTCCGATCGTTTAAGGAGCTTATTGGACTCCGACCGGACGCTGGCACTGTCGCGTCCGGTCGTTGTGAGGAGCGCGTCCGGTCGTTGCGAGCTGTGCGACCGGCGCGTCCGGTCGTTGGTTTGACCGTTGAGGGTCAGTGACCGTTGGAGGATCGGACGCGGTTGAGCGCGTCCGGTCGTTTTGAGAGGCGCGTCCGGTCATGGGGTTTGACCGTTGGCGCAGTGACCGTTGGAGGATCGGACGCGGTTGAGCGCGTCCGGTCAGTTATGACCGGCGCGTCCGGTCATCCCGACAGAACCCAGTGAAGGGGTATAACGGCTCTATTTGGATGGGATGCTTATAAATACTCGTTGGCCGGCCCTTGGGGAGGTAACTAGTGATTTCTAACATTCTTGTACATCCTTTGAGCTAGAGCATCTCCTCCCACTCATCTCTCTTGAGTGATTGCAAATCATAAGTGAGATTGAGTGATCCCAAAGTGCATTGCATAGCTTGAGGGCATCTAGTGGCACTTGTGGGTGGTATAGCCGGTGGATTTCTTGTTACTCTTGGAGAGTACCGCTCCTAGCCGGCTTGGAGATTGTTGGAGGCGTTGGCAAGAGAAGGTGATTGTTCTTGGCCACCTCCGGTTGTTTGTAAGAGGTTCTTGTGCTTTCCTCGGCGGGACGCCAAAAGCAACTCTATTACATTGCGCGTGTCATTGAGTTACCTCACTTGAGAGTGGTGTCTTGCGGTGCCTTGCGGGGCGTGCCTTGAGGGGCAAGTGACTTGAGGGTCGCACCGAGGAACCATCTAAGTGTTGGTCGACACAACCGGTGACGTAGCTTGTCGGTGCACAAGTGAACACCGGGTGAACAAAAATATTGTGTCTCTTGTCTCCCGGTGATTGGTCTCCATATTGTGTTGTTGTCAATATTGATTGATTGTATATCATCTTGGTGATTGGCAACATCTTCACTCCACCGTTGGTATAAGATACACAATCCTATCTCTTGCATTTACTTTTACTAGATTATCTTGTGTAGCTCTAGTGGTAGCCTTTGCTAGTGTTGTTAGCTTGCTCACTAGTGTAAGTTTAGTGACATAGCCCTTGTATGAACTAGAAATCATAATCTACTAGTCTTGTGGATAGGAGGCTTGCATCACAACCGTAGGCCAAGCAAAACTCGCTTTGCGCCGTTTATTATTCTAACAAGTTTGCTTAGTGGCTTGTGTAGAAATTTTTATAGGCTATTCACCCCCCCTCTAGCCATCTAGGACCTTACACACCCCACCTCTCCTTTTTATAGCGCAGTGTGACAGGGCCCTCCAACCATAGTTGAGTTGGGCGCCCCCGATCAGGGCGCGGGATCAAGCCCAATAGGCCGTTGGGCCTATTAGTGGGGAGATCAAAACTAACAATTCTTAGTCATCGTCGTCGTGGAGCGAACGAGGACGAGGCCGCCGCGAGATTCCATTAGCAGGAACTTCCTCTTCCTCAGCGTCTCGTCGGCCTCAGCGAAGGTGGCCTTGACGAGGCGGGTGGCGTCCGCCGCGGTGGTGGTATCCAGCATGAACACGTCGGTCATCTCCTTGAAGTCGCTGGTGTAGCCCCTGATCCCCGTCATGTGGCCGAGCAGGAGAGGGGGGACGAACCGCTCAGTGTCGCGGAGGCGGAGGCGTCCGAGGAGGCTGGGGTCCTCCACGATGCCGCGGCACACGTCCCTACATGTGGCTGCGCACCGCACGAGGGTGGCCGGGTCAGAGCGCGCCGCGATCTCCGCGATGATGATGTCGAGCGGGAGCTGCGCCGCTGCCTATGCCTAGTGTCTTCACCCTGCCGTCCTCCTCTTCTTGGCTGCTGGCTGCTCTGCACGCTGCGAGACAGGGACGACGTCGCCACCGCCGCCCGCCTGCCATGGATTGGGTATTAGTAGGGATGAAAATGTTACGAATATTTTTCCGACTGTATTCGAGACTGAATCCGTTTAGAGGGGTTCATATCTATCCGTATCCGAGTCCGAATATTCAATATCTGATACCGTATCCATATCCGAATACCCAAATCGCATATTTATAATGTCGATATCCAATCGTATCATATCCGGCATGATTAACACTATCCGTATTCGTATCCGAATCCGAATAAAAATATAAAAACAAATATAATATCAATAATATTGGTCCGTATCGTTTCCTTTTTCATCCCTAGGTATTAGGATCCACGCGTGTCATCAATATGATCCTGGTTTTGCGTCGTGGCCTGCATTTTATGATGATGCGATGGCGCGACGCGCAAGTTGGGCCTGGCTGATTAGTTTGGGCCGCGTTTCCGTTCAGGCCGGGCCGAGCTTCTAATGGATTCAAGTTGCCAGATCTCTGAAGGTAGTATACTTGTTTTATTGTGCATATTTTTCTTTATATATGGTAGGTCTTGTATGTCTTGGTACGTAATTAATACTGTGGAGATGTGACTATATGAGTTCATGCATTGATCTTGATGGTAGGTCCAATGAAATGGTGGTAAGAATCATGAAGAAATTACATTGTTACATACACATCAACCCACCAAATCCTTGTAAAGCCAAGTAAATAAATATGTTAAATGGTTGTTTCTCTTTTTACTGCTGATTTTCTTTCTTCACTCTATAGTTAATGATATCGACACACCTAGCGCACGGATGTCCGGCGCGAGCGCGTGTTCGGACACCCCTCAGGGCCGTTTGATTAACTTCCTAGGAACCGTCTGATCCCAACCAAAGCAACGTAACGATTCGATATGAGCGCACAAATCTGGATAAGCGTCGCCCACGACCGTCTCGGCATCCCTTTCCCCCACAGCTCGCACACGGCCCATTTCCCCGCCGCGTCACCATCCGCGTCGCGCCCCCTGTCCCCCACGGCGCCCCGTTCCCCACGGCGCCCTTGTCCCCGTTCCCCACCACGCCCCCTATCCCAAGAGAACGAAACACTTTCAAGTGCAACATCACAAAAATATGTAACTATGTAGTGCAACATCGGGATATAAATACTACAACATTGCAAAACTATGTAGTGCAACATAAAAAATGTACTGCAACATAGGAAATTATGTAATGCAACATTGAAAAAATTATACTGCAACATCTGAAACAGTAATACTGCAACGTCGCAAAATCAACCATGAAACATGGAAATGGAAACATCTCAAAAAATCACCTTTTAGTGTTGCAACATTTGGGAAATGTAATTTCAACAATTAAGATCCCATATCGCAACAATCCCAACATTAGAACTCTCTTTCTGCGACACATGAAATCACCTGTTGCAATATACGAAAAATCATCTGTTGCAACATCAAAAATCCTCCTTGCAACACGGAGAAACAGAAAAAAGCGTACAAAACAACAAGGGGATGGGTTTGAGGTGCAGGCTGCTTCAGCCCTTCCCCCATCACCTTCGAGCTCGCCGGAGGGAGAAAAAAATAGGACAACAGAGGTCGCCGGAACCCTAGCCACCACCGCGTCCCTCAAATCCAGAAGAGGTGGGAGGCTCAGATCCAGAGGAGGATGTAACACTCCGGTGTTACGCAAGCATTTGCATTGCAATCATAAGCATGACATTTCATATCATTCATAATCATATGTGGTAAGTTTATCACTTGAGTGAAATAAAAGCTTGAAAAAGTGTATTCGTAATGTAATATGTTAATGTGCTAATTACCTTTCATCAAATTTGTGCAACCATAAATTTTATATCACTTAGAATTATAGGTCAATTTTTTAGAGCAACTAAATCACTCAAAGTTTTGTCAAAAAAACTGGTTTCAAAAATGTTATCTGAAAATATTCAAAAATACTCTCTAATTAGCTTTTATTCTCCAATTCAAAATCTGTTGAAAATTTTTAGTTGGCCCCTTAATCAAAGTTGTAGAGAATTAAATTTTAAGCAACTTTTATTTTTGGGTCATTTCTAGAAAAGGTCTTTTTCTTGTTCAAAATAGGATTTGAAAACTGTATTTGAAATTGGTTTGAATTTAGAAATTTGAAAAATCAAAAACTAACCTAGTAGGTCGCCGCCTCAGTTTCAGCCCGCAGCCGGAAGCGGCCCGCCTCCGCACGCGCGCGCCCGCGCCTGCTCCCCGCCTCGGCCCGGCCCAAGCCGGCCTCTCTTCCCCTCCCGCTCCCACGCGCGCGCGGCTCGCTGGCGCCGCGGCAGAACACGCTCGCCGCGTGGCGGCCGCATGCCGGCGACGCCACCCCGCGTGGCCGCGCGTGGCCCAGCGCATTTCACCTCAAAGCACAGCACGCGCTCGACCTCCATCATTTCGCCCGCTCGCTCGCTCCCTTTCTCTTTCCTCCGGAGAACCCGAGCGGGAGCGCCGCTCACCACCGCCATCCTCCGCCTCCGCCGCCGTGTTCCGGCGACGCTAGTCCACCGCAGCTCGATTGCTCGTGCACGGAGCTCCGCCACCCTCTTGCCTCCTCCGAACGAGCCTCGTTGTCCTCTTGCTCACTCCGGTAGGGCATTATTTTGACTTCTTCGCCGCGCCACCGTGACGGAGCCGCCGCGCTCGCGCTCCGGTCACCGGCACGTCCAACCACCCCCTTGTCTCTCAACCCCGCTCACGAGTTCACCGTTTTTCCACGGCTGTTTTGCGCCCCTTGCCTCACTCGTTCGAGCACTGGAGCGGCAGTTGGCCGTCGGCCACCGCCGCGCCGTCGCGGCTCCGAACACCGACGAGAACGCCCTGTTCTTTCCCCCGTCGGCTTCACTGGGCCATCGCCCTATGGGCCGCGCCTCCGAGCGGGCCTGCTCGCTCTTTCCCCCGCGCGCGCGAACCAGGCCGAAAACGGCCACGGGCCGGTTGACTTCCACGGGACGGCCCAGTTTCAATAATGAAAATCGTTTTCTGTTTTCTTTTATTATTCATGATGAAAAATATTGTCGAAAATGTTTTTGTATTCATTTGAGCCCCAAAAATTGTGAAATAAATTTCTATAGACTCATTGGAATCAGATCTATAATATAAAAATATTGCATGTCAATATTTCATTACTTTTCTGTAGTGTTTTATTTAATCCTTGAAATTGGTGTTTTCTTGAAAAATGTGTAGAAAAATCTATAGCCTTTAGAAAAATATGATTCCCAAGTTTGTTAATCTTCTTGTGTCATGTACTTTCTAGGAAAAATATGTTTCATGCATGTGCTGTGGAAAACTTTGGAGGTGTAGTTCAAGTACCTTTAATGGCTGATTTTTGTTATTTTTGCTAGAGAGCAAACTTTGTATAAAACATACATGTGATAATTTTTGTACAGTCATAGTATACTATGAAGAATCTAGGAAAAATATTAATTCTGTTGTTTGACACTTTTCATAGTACAAAGTAATTTCATGCTCATTTTTATGCTATAGCTTGTCATTTTTGTATAGGATAGTTTACTTATCCAAATGCCATGAAATTTTTATGGTAGTCGGTTTAGGGTAGTATTATGCTACTGTAATTTTCTCAGATTTTTAGGAGCATCAAAAATATATGTTGCTATTCAAACCTATTATTATTTAGGATTTAAGCAAGTGTTGCTTTAAGTGTGATTAAGAAATTAGTAAAGCTTTGGTGTATCTTTGAAGCATCTTAAGTGTCAGTGTGCCTTTGCATGGTAGAGATTAGTGGTGGTAGTTTTCGAGTACATGTTCTTGGATGACGTAGACTACCTGTAGAAGAGTCGTAAGTTCCACATAATCCAAATAAAGTAACATGTTCATTACATCTCATGCATTCGTCATCATCATCTCATGTCATCCCTGCAATGCACCTAGGCATGAGCACTTATACTTCTGCATCATACAGGATCGCAGGAAGTGATCCCAGTAGCGGTTCCCGAGGACCCGGAAGAGTAGTACGAAGTGCAAGAGCAGGAGGTGACCGAAGCCGAAGAGGAGGTCAGTGAAGATCTCCCTGAGTGCCCCGACCACCGTCCAAGCTCTTTTGAGAGAGGCAAGTCCCGGAGCATTTCTCTCCCGGTTTGCAAATAATTTATTATTAATTTTACTTAATTTGATGCATTACGTTCAGGAGTTATTTGCAACCATTACTGCATTATACCTTGCTTACCTTTGTTATACTATATCCTTGTTACCCGTGTATCCGCAGTCGAGTCAATGCTTAGCTGGCTTAGACCAGTAGAAGTCAGGTGATTTCCTGTCACCTGCGAGCTATAGGTGGTTACCTGGATCTCCTTGGATGACTATGAAGTCATGGTATAACTAAGTGTGAAATGAATTTGAGACCGGGCGGAAACTTGCAGGGTTTCGGACTGTATTGTTTTCCATCAGTGTCGATTAAGGACCGATCGTTGTTGGGCCTCGAGTCATGTTGAACGCATGCCTCATATTTAGCTGGCCGAATAATGTACCTTTTGCCCGCGAAGCTGGGAGATTATTCGGGCCGAGTGGATTGCCCGCAACGCACTGTACCGGAGCAGTAGTGGCAGGATACGGGGGCGCGATGATAAGGCCAAAGAGCAGTCGGGCGGCCCCCGGGTACATGTGGTTCCTAGCAAGCTCGCGACTTTACCTGAATGGTTGACTCGGTGACCAATACCTCACTTTAGCGGGTGAGTGAGGTTTGTGTGAGGAATAAATTACCGGCTGGTTAATAATCGATTCGAATCGCCATCGTTCACTGGATAGTGAACACTTGACTTGAGCTACTTCATCGTAGTAATATTGATGAATCACTTGGATAGTTATGTGGAAGATGACATGATAACTATTGTTAATGATCAATGGTAATCCTTACTTGCTTAATTACATGTTACTCTAGCACCAGTGCAAACATAGTTGACAGGGTAATAAAGAGTTAATTACTGCATACTTTAGAAAAGAATTATTAAGTTAAAAAATGTTTTTCTTGCAAATGAGTCAGCTATCCCACCAGAAAGCCTATCATGATCCTTGGTGTCATTTTATTTTGGTTCTGTCGGGTAAGTCTAGCTGAGTACCTTCTCGTACTCAGGGCTTTGTTCCCACTTGTTGCAGATGGGCAGATGTATTACGGCTACTGTATCAACTGCCTCTATCCTGCGATGGGCGAAGCTTAGGACCATGGGCAATGGTCATTCGCTACTTCTTGTCTGATGCTTTTGCTGGAGATGATCACAAGCTGGCACTTTATTTCAAAATGCTGTGTGTGTGTGCGTAATTTGAACTACCGCTTCTGCTACTTTTATTCAAACCTGGTTTGTAATAACTATGTTTAAACTCCGATGTATTTTATGTCGTGAACTTTTATGTAACTTATGATGGTGACCGCTAAACTTAGTACGATCTTGGTTGTTATGTGAAATGGTTTGAAATCCGTCGAGATTTCACGGACTACCGGGTTATACGGGCTTAAGTTTGTTAAATTGTCCTCCCGTTGGATGATTTTTCTACTTAATCTCGTATAATTGGGCGGTTCTGTTACAGCTGGCATCAGAGCATGGTTTAGCGTGATTACTGTTCATAAGTGTATTTAAAACAAAATTTTATTTAAAAAGTGTGATTTTAAAACTAAAGGTGTGCTAGTGGTCATATCCTGTATGCCCAGTTAAGGACTATAGGTGGCTATTTAAGTACTAACTTGGGGTTCTTGCACCATATTTCTCTTTTCGTTGCTCATACGACGTGCTATTGTATGAGTGCCACTTAATTGAGTGGTAATGTATGGATCAGTTACCTCTACGCTTCGGTAAGTGTGAGCTGTGAGAGCATGATCGGATACACCGCCGATCTAGGGAGATTGCTTATATGATACTAGAATAATTACATGTTTTACACATGTTTTTATGAAAGTATCGCATGTATGGGTGTTCCGTCCGTTGAGGCGATGCCGTCAATAGGACGATGTGTTTCGGTAGTTACTACCATTGTACACGCATATGGGGATTCGTATAGAGCGTGTTGGTAGATTTACTGCTTTCATGCATTCATGGGGAATGGGCTGAAATGAATTTTCTGCAGGTACATAACAGCGTTTATCGTGTAGATCGAATTAGTTACGTATATGAGAGATCGTTTGTATGCCACCGAATTCATCGTTAGATGTCTTTATTTTCTAAGTTTGTGAGAACGTAAGACTCGCGCATGCATCATATTGCCTGTGCATTTCATTCATAACATGCATCTCTCCCCTTATAAAAGGATTATCCCAGTTTGATAAAAGTGACATCAACTTAAAATATATTCTCATTGGGTAATTTCAAACTTGTGCTACAGATGGCTCGCACGAAGCAGACTGCCCGTAAGTCCACTGGCGGAAGAGCACCCCATCGCCAGATGGCCCCACGGGAGCGCCGCAGCACGGACACTTTCTAAGTGAGTTTGACATGCCCACCTTGCTTTGGAGAGTGCTCCATGATGTGGGGTACCCGGAGGGTCAAGAGCCGGTGTACTCTTGGAGTGAGAGCTAGCTAGTTGAGGATGGACTTGCGGTAGTGGAGATCACCGTCCCTGCTCTTGGTGATGCGCCAGAATGGGATGGTTGGCATTTGGAGTTTGAAGGACGCACTCCAGTTGAGGGTGCAGAGGGTGCAGCCTTTCGCGTCATCCGAGACATAATGAACAGGTTTCCTAATGAGTTGGCAGCAGCTTTGGCCAGTACTTTCCCGAGAGATGATCCTTGTGATGCCATTTGGGTGCAACTGCAAGGGAGTGCCCTGGTTAGAGGCCCAAGTGAAGGACGGGCTAGCGACAACTACGCCATGAGTGCCATGTATGCAGCCATCAGAGCATACCAGGGTCTTGAGAGTACCTATTGGACCTTGACTGGTCTGCGTGGTGATGACCGGCTTGAAGCAAGGAAGCAGAAGAAGAAGCAAGCACATGCTATAGCTAGCTTGCAAGAGCAGTTGGCCGACATGAGCTTGCAGCGAGACCGGGCTCTCGAGAGAGGTGAGAGTGCTATGCAGCGGGTGCAGACGTTGACTCAGGCCAACAGAAATACAGACCGCATGTTGGGACAACTAGTGCAGGAAAGGAATGAAGCCTGGAACGAGAGGGCCCTTCTGAGGCAGAGGGTCGAGGAGCTAGAAGGGTATAATGCCAACTTGCATGAAGAGTTTCATGCCCTCTACAACGGGATGGGCCTGTATGCTCCTCCGGACACCGCCCAGATGGATGTCGACGACGACGCCGCTAGTGATGGTAGCGATGGTGACGCCTCCGACCTCGACGACGGCCCCGAGGAGTAGGCTAGTTGCCTTGTGTTAGTGATAGGCTCTGTCACGATGGCCTTCTTTAGGTTTCTATGTATCGTGTTGTATCCTGTTCGATCTTGAGACTGGCGATCTTTTGGATCTTGGTTGTGTATGCGATGCTCGAACGCATAAAAGTCCAGTGTATGTATGCTTGCAACGTGGTTGTATGGAACACGATGTTGCATTCGAAGTAATTTGATTAGTGATGTTGTTTTAATTGGAATGTGATTATTGTGCCTCTGTTTTATTGCATGACTTGTTCTCTCCAATAAATTCAGTATGACATGATTGTTCATTCGAATACAATTACTTCCACTTCGCTCAATTATTACTTGTTGCTGAAATATGCAGATGGCAAACACTCGTCGTGCCACGTATGAGGCCGCTGAAACTGGTGGCAACGGTGCAGGGGCTGGTGGGGGTGGTGCAAACAACGTCAACCACCAGGAGCCACAGCCAGAGCCACAATTGCCCCCTCCTCCACTGCTCACTGCAGAGGTATTCTTTGCACAGTTCCTTGGGAGCCAGCTGTAAGGTCCTAGATGGCTAGAGGGGGGTAAATAGCCTATAAAAATTTCTACGAGAAACACTAAGCAAACTAGTTAGAACAACAAACGGCGCAAAGCGAGTTTAGCTTAGCCTACGGTTGTGATGCAAGCCTCCTATCCACAAGTCTAGTAGATTATGATCTCTAGTTCACACAAGGGCTATGTCACTAAACTTACACTAGTGAGCAAGCTAACAACACTAGCAAAGGCTACCACTAGAGCTTACACAAGATAATCTAGTAAAAGTAAATGCAAGAGATAGGATTGTGAATCTTATACCGACGGTGGAGTGAAGATGTTGCCAATCACCAAGATGATATACAATCAATCAATATTGATAACAACACAATATGAAGACCAATCATCGGGAGACAATAGACATAATATTTTTGTTCACCCGGTGTTCACTTGTGCACCGACAAGCTACGTCACCGGTTGTGTCGACCAACACTTAGATGGTTCCTCGGTGTGACCCTCAAGTCACTTGCCCCTCAAGGCACGCCCCGCAAGGCACCGCAAGACACCACTCTCAAGTGAGGTAACTCAATGACACGCGCAATGTAATAGAGTTGCTTTTGGCGTCTCGCCGAGGAAAGCACAAGAACCTCTTACAAACAACCGGAGGTGGCCAAGAACAATCACCTTCTCTTGCCAACGCCTCCAACAATCTCCAAGCCGGCTAGGAGCGGTACTCTCCAAGAGTAACAAGAAATCCACCGGCTAAACCACCCATAAGTGCCACTATATGCCCTCAAGCTATGCAATGCACTTTGGGATCACTCAATCTCACTTTTGATTTGCAATCAAGCAAGAGAGATGAGTGGGAGGAGTAGCTCTAGCTCAAAAGATGCACAAGAGTGTTAGAAAATGCCAAGAGACCTCCCTAAGGGCCGGCCAACGAGTATTTATAAGCACCCCAAACAAATAGAGCCGTTGCCACTCCACTGACCGTTTTTTCGGGACGACCGGACGCGCCGGTCGAAACTGACCGGACGCGCTCAACCGCGTCCGGTCGCCCTGCGACGTCCACATGTCCCTCAAATTTCGAATGCGACCGTTAGATCCTCCAACGGTCACTGTGCGCCAACGGTCAAACGCTATGACCGGACACGCTGCTCAACCGACCGGACGCGCCGGTCGCACAGCACCGCGCGCGCGAAGCAACGACCGAACGCGCTCCTCGCAACGACCGGACGCGATAGTGCCAGCGTCCGGTCGGAGTCCAGTAAGCTCCCTTGACGACCGGATGCGTCCGATCGCGTGTGACCGGACACGCCCCGCGTCCGATCGTCCTTGCGAACCGCAGTTCCTTCTGGGCACTTGACCGGACGCGCCGGTCCCGCGAGTGACCGGACGCGCCGGTTGCAAACCCTAGCCCGCGCGCCCGATACCGCGCTGTACTGACCGGACGCGTCCGGTCACACCGTGACCGCGTCCGGTGCAGCGTCCGGTCACCTCAGTGACCCCGTTCGCCTCCGTTTCATTTCCGACTTTCGGCGTAGTGGAAAATAGGCATTTCATTTCCCCGAAATCGCCTGAATCCCGCGCTCACACGCTCGGCAGGAGGGAGAGAGGAACCCAAACCCCTCTCTACCCGCAAACCACAGCGCGACCAACGCCACCTTTGCAAATGTGCCAACACCATCAAGTGTACATCTCCATGTGCTTGTGTGTTAGCTTTTTCTCAATCATTTTCAAAGGTTTTCCAATTAGCTCACTAGGCCCTACATGTAATGCACTTCATGAATTCACCTAGTGGCACCAGTGCATCGAATAACCGATAAGACTTCCCCTCTTAATAGTCCGGCTATCGATCCTAAACCACTCACACCCTCTATGGTGTCTTGAGTGTAAAACAAAATGGCCCTATGGTTATACCTTTGCCTTGAGCCTATTTTGTTTCTCCAAAAGATATGATTCACTTCATATCATCACACGACTGTCTCGATCCATCGACCTTGTCTTCACTTGCTCTTCACCGTTGCATCGGTCCGTCGGCGCCAAGTCTTGCTCAAGCTTCACCATCGCATGGTCCTTCGCTTCGAAGCCTCGACTTGCCCTTCACCTTCACAACCGGTCCATCAAGCCAAGCATCACCTCGGTCTTCATCATCTTGGTCACATGAGTCAATGTCATGTCTCATATTTCAATGACCACCTTTATCTAAATTATCCACTTAGATACAAAGGTTAGTCCTAGGTTTCATCAATTAGCCAAAACCAAACTAGGGACTTTCACCAGCGCAACGCCGAGCAGTCACAGAGGAACATGGAAGATTTTCTGCGTACCATCGCTGAAAATGTTCAGAGAGGAAATAATCAAGGTGGTGGCCATGGGGTGAACCAGTACAACAATTTTAAGGATTTCATGGATACTAGGCCACCTATTTTTAAGGAAGCAGTAGAGCCACTCGACGCTGAAGAATGGATCAATACTATGGAAGATAAGTTCCGTGTGTTGAGGCTGACAGAAGTTCTGAAAACAGAATATGCTGCACATCAGCTACAGGGACCGGCAGGGATGTGGTGGAAGCATCACCGCACCACCTTCCCTCCTAATGCCCAGATTACTTGGAGAGAATTCACTGAAGCGTTTAAGGGAGTTTATATTCCCCCAGGGTTGGTTGAGATGAAGCTCGGAGAGTTCTTAGCCTTAAATCAGGGTACCAAGACTGTGACACAGTATCTGCATGCCTTTAACAGCTTATGTCGTTATGCTCCAGACATGGTCGACACAGATGCAAAGAGAATTGCTAGTTTCAAGAGAGGGTTAAGTCCGAAGATGATGAAGCATGTGGGCACCAATACCCGCGCCAGATTCAATGACTTTGTCAGTGATTGTTTGAAATAAGAAAAGAACAACAACTCCTACACTGCATCCAAGAATCGCAAGAGGGTGTTTGAGCCAGGACCATCCCAGTCTAGAGTTGTCACTGCAAATCGTATTTCTTATCGTCCGTCCACACCTGGTGCAAGGTTCAGGCCGCCACAGCATAAAACCCAGAACTACAAGGGACCACAGAAGCCGTACAAGATGACCGTGCCGCCAGCAAAGATCACCGCAGCCGCAGAACAGAGCAACTCCAAGGGAGCTATAGGATCTGCTGGTACAGTGAAGGGGCCCTGCTACAATTGTGGTCAGCCAGGCCACTTTTCAAAGTTCTGCCCTTATCTGCCTAAAAAGAAGCAACAGACTTACACTGCCCGTGTACACCATACCACCGTTGATGAGATTCCCGAGGGAGAGCCTATAACTGCCGGTAAGTTTCTTGTTAACCATCACCCTGCAGTTGTTCTATTTGATTCTGGATCCTCGCATTCTTTTATGAGTCAAGCATTTGCACGGAAGCATGAACAACTATACACAGAATTAAGTTATGGTTATCGCATAAGTTCAGCAGGGGCTGATGTGCTAACCAATAAGATGGTTAGAGGGGCAACCCTTGAGTTAGGTAGTCAGAAGTTTCGAGTGAACCTGGTAGTTATGCCTGGACTAGTTTTGGATGTAATAATAGGAATGAACTGGATGAAGAACTGGGGGCAGTCATAGATACAAGCAGTCGGTTGCTTACCCTTAAGGATCCCCAGGCAGAGGGTACTTTTCTGGTACCATTGCCTAGAAGAACAGACCTTGTGAGTGTGACCTGTGCCATGGAAGTTGTTCCTATCCACCAGATCCCGGTAGTGTGTGAGTTCCCGAATGTGTTTCCAGACGAGTTACCTGGTCTTCCTCCAGATAGAGATGTTGAGTTTGGAATTGAGTTGATCCCCGGGACAGCTCCTATTTTGAGGAGACCCTATCGGATGCCTCTGGATGAGTTAGCTGAGCTGAAGAAGCAACTGGAAGAACTGTTAAAGAAGGGGTTTATCCAACCAAGTAAGTCTGAATGGGGATGTCTTGCCTTATTCGTGAAGAAAAAGAAAGAGGGTACTCTGAGAATGTGTGTGGATTATCGACCTCTTAATGTCGTAACTATCAAGAATAAATATCCTTTGCCTCATATCGACGTTTTGTTTGATCAGTTGGCTAAAGCTAGAGTGTTCTCCAAGATAGACCTAAGATCAGGGTATCATCAGATAAAGATCAGGCCACAAGATGTCCCGAAAACCGCCTTTTCTACCAGATACGGGTTGTACGAGTATCTTGTTATGTCTTTTGGCTTAACAAATGCTCCTGCATATTTTATGTATCTGATGAATACGGTTTTCATGCCAGAGTTAGACAAGTTTGTAGTTGTCTTCATTGATGACATTCTAGTATACTCTGAGAAAGAGAAAGATCATGAAGAGCATCTGAGAATTGTCTTGACCAGACTGAGAGATCATAAGTTGTATGCTAAGTTCAGTAAATGTGAATTTTGGTTGAAGAAAGTTCCTTTCCTTGGTCATATTCTATCTGAGAATGGAGTTTCGGTAGATCTGAGCAAAGTACAAGAGGTTATGGATTGGAAAACTCCAACCACAGTGTCAGAAGTCAGGAGTTTCCTAGGGTTAGCTGGTTACTATCACCGCTTTATCCCAGACTTCTCGAAGATTGCCAAGCCGATAATAAGTCTGTTACAGAAAGATCACAAGTTTGTGTGGACAGAGGAGTGTGAGACAGCTTTTCACACCTTGCGGAAACTATTGACCACTGCTCCAGTTCTTGCACAGCCAGACATCGAGAAACCTTTTGATGTGTTCTATGACGCATCAAAAACAGGATTAGGCTGTGTTCTGATGCAAGAAGGAAGAGTCATTGCTTATGCCTCCCGTCAGTTGAGAAAACATGAAATCAATTATCCGACACATGATCTTGAGCTTGCCGCCGTAGTGCATGCCTTAAAGATTTGGAGACACTATTTACTTGGTAATGTGTGCAATATTTTCACCGATCATAAGAGTCTCAAGTATATTTTCACCCAACCAGAATTGAACATGAGACAGCGAAGATGGTTAGAACTAATTAAAGATTACAACTTGAATGTACAGTATCATCCTGGGAAAGCTAATGTGGTAGCTGATGCTTTGAGTAGAAAGTCACATTGTCTGAATATGCAACCCTTACTCAAAGATGGTTTTAATCTAATGCACCCTGCCGTGTTACATAGTATTCAGATCAGTTGCACCTTGGAGAGTAAGATAATAGAAGGTCAGAAAGCAGACAAAGGGATATTCCACATCAAAAAGAAAATTAAAGAAGAACCCTCAAAACACTTCAGAGTGGATGAGCAGGACGTGTTGTGGTTCGACAACCGTCTTGTTGTTCCAAAGGATAGAGAGCTTAAGAATAAAATTATGGATGAAGCTCATCTCTCTAAGTTGTCCATTCATCCTGGCAGTAGTAAAATGTATCAAGAACTAAGACCTCGCTATTGGTGGACAAAGATGAAGAAGGAAATTGCAGCTTATGTAGCCAGATGTGACACATGCTGTAGAGTGAAAGCTATTCACATGAAACCTGCCAGGTTGTTACAACCTTTGTCAGTACCTAGTTGGAAGTGGGATGATATAAGTATGGATTTCATCATAGGTTTGCCCACTACTCAGAAAGGTCATGATTCGATTTGGGTAATCGTGGATCGTCTTACCAAGACAGGCCACTTTTTGCCTGTCAAGATGGATTATAGACCACCTCAATATGCCGAGAAGTATATTGCGGAGATTGTGAGATTGCATGGCATACCAAAGACTATAGTGTCTGACAGAGGGTCACAGTTCACTGCTCACTTTTGGGAGTATTTGCACAAAGGTTTGGGAACTAGTCTGATTCGTAGCACTGCCTATCATCCTCAAACAGATGGTCAGACTGAAAGAGTTAATGCTATTTTAGAAGATATGTTAAGAGCTTGTGTGTTGTCTTCCAGAGGTTCATGGGAGTCGTGGTTACCTTTAGCAGAATTCGCGTATAATAATAGTTATCAAGAAAGTATCAAGATGGCACCTTTTGAGGCTCTGTATGGACGAAAGTGTAGAACACCTTTAAACTGGCTTGAGCCAGGGGAAAGAAGGTATTATGGTATTGACTTCATGGAAGAAGCCGAAAAGAAAGTTCATATCATTCAACAAAATATGAGAGCAGCTCAGTCACGTCAGAAAAAGTTATGTGGATAAGAGAAGGAGACCACTTGTGTTCGAAGTTGGTGACTATGTTTATCTAAAAGTCACGCCAATGAAGAAGAGGCGGTTTGGAATACGCAGAAAGCTTGCCGCCAGATTTATAGGACCCTACAAACTCTTGGAAAGGAAGGGTCCAGTGGCTTACAAATTGGAATTACCAGAATCAATGGGTGCTATATTCTCAGTTTTTCACGTATCACATCTCAAGAAATGTTTACGCGTTCCAGAGGAAATAATTAAACCTCGAGGCATAAAACTTAAGTCAGATCTGGTGTATCGTGAGCAGCCAGTTCGAGTTTTGGATTCCAAAGAAAGGGCTACTCGAAACAGTGTGGTGAAAACGTATAAGATACAATGGAGTCATCATGATGAAGAGGATACATCTTGGGAAACGGGTGAATACCTACAAAAAGTATACAAAGATTTTTATAATAAATGGTTCGTAACCCAAATCTCGGGACGAGATTTTTATAAGGGGTGAGGGCTATAACACTCCGGTGTTACGCAAGCATTTGTATTGCAATCATAAGCATGACATTTCATATCATTCATAATCACATATGGTAAGTTTATCACTTGAGTGAAATAAAAGCTTGAAAAAGTGTATTTGTAATGTAATATGTTAATGTGCTAATTACCTTTCATCAAATTTGTGCAACCATAAATTTTATATCACTTAGAATTATAGGTCAAATTTTTGGAGCAACTAAATCACTCAAAGTTTTATCAAAAAAACTGGTTTCAAAAATGTTATCTGAAAATATTCAAAAATACTCTCTAATTAGCTTTTATTCTCCAATTCAAAATCTGTTGAGAATTTTTAGTTGGCCCCTTAATCAAAGTTGTAGAGAATTAAATTCTAAGTAACTTTTATTTTTGGGTCATTTCCAGAAAATGTCTTTTTCTTGTTTAAAATAGGGTTTGAAAACTGTATTTGAAATTGGTTTGAATTTAGAAATTTGAAAAATCAAAAACTAACCTAGCAGGCCGCCGCCTCGGTTTCAGCCCGCAGCCGGAAGCCGCCCGCCTCCGCACGCGCGCGCCCGCGCCTGCTCCCCGCCTCGGCTCGGCCCAAGCCGGCCTCTCTTCCCCCTCCCGCTCCCACGCATGCGCGGCTCGCTGGCGCCGCGGCAGAACACGCTCGCCGCGTGGCGGCCGCATGCCGGCGACGCCACCCCGCGTGGCCGCGCGTGGCCCAGCGCATTTCACCTCAAAGCACAGCGCGCGCTCGGCCTCCATCATTTCGCCTGCTCGCTCGCTCCCTTTCTCCTTCCTCCGGAGAACCCGAGCGGGAGCGCCGCTCACCACCGCCATCCTCTGCCTCTGCCGCCGTGTTCCGGCAACGCTAGTCCACCGCAGCTCGATTGCTCGTGCACGGAGCTCCGCCACCCTCTTGCCTCCTCCGAACGAGCCTCGTTGTCCTCTTGCTCACTCCGGTAGGGCATCATTTTGACTTCTTCGCCGCGCCACCGTGACGGAGCCGCCGCGCTCGCGCTCCGGTCACCGGCACCTCCAACCACCCCCTTGTCTCTCAACCCCGCTCACGAGTTCACCGTTTTTCCATGGCCGTTTTACGCCCCTTGTCTCGCTCGTTCGAGCACTGGAGCGGCAGTTGGCCGTCGGCCACCGTCGCGCCGTCGCGGCTCCGAACACCGACGAGAACGCCCTGTTCTTTCCCCCCGTCGGCTTCACTGGGCCACCGCCCTGTGGGCCGCGCCTCCGAGCGGGCCTGCTCGCTCTTTCCCCCCGCGCGCGAACCAGGCCGAAAACGGCCACGGGCCGGTTGACTTCCACGGGACGGCCCAGTTTCAATAATGAAAATCGTTTTCTGTTTTCTTTTATTATTCATGATGAAAAATATTGTGGAAAATGTTTTTGTATTCATTTGAGCTCCGAAAATTGTGAAATAAATTTCTATGGACTCATTGGAACCAGATCTACAATATAAAAATATTGCATGTCAATATTTCATTACTTTTCTGTAGTGTTTTATTTAATCCTTGAAATTGGTGTTTTCTTGAAAAATATGTAGAAAAATCTATAGTCTTCAGAAAAATATGATTCCCAAATTTGTTAATCTTCTTGAGTCATGTACTTCCTAGGAAAAATATGTTTCATGCATGTGCTGTGGAAAACTTTGGAGGTGTAGTTCAAGTACCTTTAATGGCTAATTTTTGTTATTTTTGCTAGAGAGCAAACTTTGTATAAAACATGCATGTGATAATTTTTGTACAGTCCTAGTATACTATGAAGAACCTAGAAAAAATATTAATTCTGTTGTTTGACACTTTTCATAGTACAAAGTAATTTCATGCTCATTTTTATGCTATAGCTTGTCATTTTTGTATAGGATAGTTTACTTATCCAAATGCCATGAAATTTTTATGGTAGTCGGTTTAGGGTAGTATTATGCTACTGTAATTTTCTCAGATTTTTAGGAGCATCAAAAATATATGTTGCTAATCAAACCTATTATTATTTAGGATTTAAGCAAGTGTTGCTTTAAGTGTGATTAAGAAATTAGTAAAGCTTTGGTGTATCTTTGAAGCATCTTAAGTGTCAGTGTGCCTTTGCATGGTAGAGATTAGTGGTGGTAGTTTTCGAGTACATGTTCTTGGATGACGTAGACTACCTGTAGAAGAGTCGTAAGTTCCACATAATCCAAATAAAGTAACATGTTCATTACATCTCATGCATTCGTCATCATCATCTCATGTCATCCCTGCAATGCACCTAGGCATGAGCACTTATACTTCTACATCATACAGGATCGCAGGAAGTGATCCCGGTAGCGGTTCCCGAGGACCCGGAAGAGCAGTACGAAGTGCAAGAGCAGGAGGTGACCGAAGCCGAAGAGGAGGTCGGTGAAGATCTCCCAGAGTGCCCCGACCACCGTCCGAGCTCTTTTGAGAGAGGCAAGCCCCGGAGCATTTCTCTCCCGGTTTGCAAATAATTTATTATTAACTTTACTTAATTTGATGCATTACGTTCAGGAGTTGTTTGCAACCGTTGCTGCATTATACCTTGCTTACCTTTGTTATACTATATCCTTGTTACCCGGGTATCCGCAGTCGAGTCAATGCTTAGCTGGCTTAGACCGGTAGAAGTCAGGTGATTTCCTGTCACCTGCGAGCTATAGGTGGTTACCTGGATCTGCTTGGATGACTATGAAGTTATGGTATAACTAAGTGTGAAATGAATTTGAGACTGGGCGGAAACTTGCAGGGTTTCGGACTGTAGTGTTTTCCGTCTGTGTCGATTAAGGACCGACCGTTGTTGGGCCTCGAGTCATGTTGAACGCATGCCTCACATTTAGCTGGCCGAATAATGTACCTTTCGACCGCGAAGCTGGGAGATTATTCGGGCCGAGTGGATTGCCCGCAACGCACTGTACCGGAGCAGTAGTGGCAGGATACGGGGGCGCGATGATAAGGCCAAAGAGCAGTCGGGCGGCCCCCGGGTACATGTGGTTCCTGGCAAGCTCGCGACTTTACCTGAATGGTTGACTCGGTGACCAATACCTCACTTTAGCGGGTGAGTGAGGTTTGTGTGAGGAATAAATTACCAGCTGGTTAATAATCGATTCGAATCGTCATCGTTCACTAGATAGTGAACACTTGACTTGAGCTACTTCATCGTAGTAATATTGATGAATCACTTGGATAGTTATGTGGAAGATGACATGATAACTATTGTTAATGATCAATGGTAATCCTTACTTGCTTAATTACATGTTACTCTAGCACCAGTGCAAACATAGTTGACAGGGTAATAAAGAGTTAATTACTGCATACTTTAGAAAAGAATTATTAAGTTAAAAATGCTTTTCTTGCAAATGAGTCAGCTATCCTACCAGAAAGCCTATCATGATCCTTGGTGTCATTTTATTTTGGTTATGTCGGGTAAGTCTAGCTGAGTACCTTCTCGTACTCAGGGCTTTGTTCCCACTTGTTGCAGATGGGCAGATGTATTACGGCTACTGTATCAACTGCCTCTATCCTGCGATGGGCGAAGCTTAGGACCATGGGCAATGGTCATTCGCTACTTCTCGTCTGATGCTTTTGCTGGAGATGATCACAAGCTGGCACTTTATTTCAAAATGTTGTGTGTGTGCGTAATTTGAACTACCGCTTCCGCTACTTTTATTCAAACCTGGTTTGTAATAACTATATTTAAACTCCGATGTATTTTATGCCGCGAACTTTTATGTAACTTATGATGGTGACCGCTAAACTTAGTACGATCTTGACTGTTTTGTGAAATGGTTTGAAATCTGTCGAGATTTCACGGACTACCGGGTTATACGGGCTTAAGTTTGTTAAATTGTCCTCCCGTTGGATGATTTTCCTACTTAATCTCGTATAATTGGGTGGTTCTGTTACAGAGGAGGAGGGCTCAAATTCAGAGGAGGAACGACCTACCTCGTCGGTGCCGCCGCCGTCGTCGTCGTCTCCGATGGGGGAGCAGGAGCTGGGTCGCTGGGAAGCGCGGGTCGCGCGGGAGGTTGCGGAGGGGAGGAGGGAGAGAGGGAGCCGCGTGCGGCAGCGAGTTAGGCATGGGCACGACATTCGTCTTGGGGCGCTAGCAAGCCCCAAACACGGCGCGGCGCAGGCGGCAACGATTGGGCAGGCGGAGCAGGGCGGTCCCGGGATGGGAGTGCGGGGCGCGGGGGAGCAGGGCGGTCGCGGAATGGGAGTGGGGGTCACGGGCCACGTCCTCGTAGAATCATTATCGTAATGACATATACAGAGACTAATGAATACATTATACAACTCGTGTTTGACGGTATTTCCTGCTAATCTCATCAAAACAATTCAATTCCAGCATCGATGCTCGATGAAACTGCAAGCACGTACTGCACTTGATTGCTTTTGGGTTCTGACTATGCTTTTGCTACATGTCAACAAAAACAAAAATCTCACGGACCGTCTTACTGCAAGTTGTAACTGTTATATGTCCTTTCGCTTGCACTGATTGTCAGTGTAGTCCTTGTAGTTGCATTATATCCTTGATTATCTCTGAAAGGATCACAAGCAATGCACCTCCCGTAACAACCGAGAGAGTAAATTTCCCTCCTGGGACTATAGGAGGCACTGGAGCTTCCAACTCATCCGAATATCTCTCTGACCAAGACATAGCCGCAGGAAAAACTCCAAAGAGTACTAGCACTGAAAAGAATATATGCAAGGTATCAGTTCATTCTACTGAAGTATGAAATGTAATATATATGCAGTTATTAGTCAGATGAATGTCCTGTACTTCTTTCTATTTATAACATCTTACTGGAATAGATTATAGATAGCCACAAGGAGTGCTTTTCATTTGGGTCAACATAATAGTTTGATTTTAAAATTTTGTCATATCTTTTTTCTTAACCCTGATTGACCTTTGTGTTTTGAACCTAAGCCAAGAGCTTTGAACTCCCAATTACTAATCATAAAAAGCATATCATGGTAAAACCTTGATCTACTTCAGGTGAAAATTCATATCAATGTGGTGTTTATTCGAAGATATCAAATCGGAAGGAAAAAAAAAGAGTGATGTACTTGTACTGTTGCTATTGTCCCATTCTGCCACATGTTTGTGAGGAACAAACTGTGAAATAACAAAGATTAAGATACAGCAAAAGGATCCTTGCCTCCATAAGTTCCTGCGAAGTCCAATGCCTTGAAAAATATCTCTGGATCAAGCAGTGACAGAATAAGTGGAGGAACCAGAGTCAATATGTATGGTAGTGGTTTGTTCTGGCCACTTGGTAGTTTAAGCACTGCAAAGTTTACAGAACAGACGAGAAAGAAGAGGGTAAGCACTAGTCCAGAATCATATGCCTTGTATCTCTCCCACAAAAAAATTGGAGTGTTTCCCCCTCAGGCTTAGCTGAGAAATATGATTGCTATGGAGTAAAGATACTTACAGTCTGCTAGGAAGTCTGAGAGTCCTAGAATAAATCCAATGTATGATGTGCCTATAGCAAGAAATGAGAATGCCTCAACAATAGGCTGCAAACCAGAAGGCATGTTGAAATTAGTTTTTGTTTTCCAGAGAACTGTATCTGTAATCTGTATGAACAACTTGAAAAATACTTACCCCCACTACCCCATTACTTGATCTAAGTAGTTCTAAGGGATCAGAAACAGTGCTGCTCCCTGCAAGGTCTGGAAGTGTCCCCAGGATTACTCCATCCCATACTAGGAACAGAGCCAGGGGTATGGCAGTGCCTGCCACGATAGCTGTTCTGCAAAACACATAAATGATATGCTTATACTTTTAAAATTTACCAATACGTGATCATTTGTTACAGTAGTCAATTTAGCAGAGATTCGGAATGTTTATTTAGTTGGAAAAACTGTAGCATTGTTGTATAAATAGCTCTGTTGTTGCATGGCCAACAATATTGGTAACACCTTTAACTGGCACAAATCACAACTTCTGTACTTAATTAGGTGTTATCATTTATGAACAAAGTTATCCTCAAATTCTCAGAAATCTTACCGTACTTTTGACAGGTCTCCCTCCAAATTTGTACAGAGAACAGGAACCACATTCTGTTAGGGCAAATACTCAGTCTAGTGTCAAGAAGATAATTTTATTCAAATTATATGGATGATAGTAAGGACTACCTGGTATACAAATGAAAGAGCAATTATTGGTATACTCTGTGGAGCGGCAGCAAAATTCGCTTCAAGAAGAGAACTCCACTGTAGGTTTCCACTTGCCACAACCTGTGTAAACCACATATTGTAAGTTGCTATCTACACCAAAGGAGTTTCCAAGTTGTCTGATGATCTAAACTTGTGACAAGGACATCCTTTATGTCCAAATAGAAGCATATAAAAAGGACAATCACATCACATTAAAAAAAATGATCATGTTTCGTGTCAAAAGAAGCTATCTGCATATAAGTATTGAGCTTATGCAATGTTTTACTCATGCCATTCGTTGTACCTGTGTGTACTTTAACTACAATGATTCTCTCTCTCTCTCTCTCTCTCTCTCTCTGACATACACACACACACTCTCTCTCTCCATGAAATAATAATATATTTTGGGAAATGCCTTCTGTTGTTTTATCACTTTGCCATTTAACCACCAGACATGTTCTTCTAATGAGATATTTTTGAAATAATTATAACAAGTTTCTTGAATGTAAAATCCATTAGGCAACTTTGGTGCATATCTGACAGCATTAGCACTTACAACAAGAGAAGTGAAGGACGCTAGGATGCCGGCTACCAGAAATCCATTTACTGCACCAATCAGTCGCTGGCTGTGGTCGTCAATAGAGCTTGTTTTAGTTCTTATATAATATAATCTCTTGGGGAAGTAGTAATTAATAAACAGTTATAACATAATCAAGTAAGAATTTAACTAACCCATCCCTAAGATCAGAATTACTTGTACAGTCACTTTTTAATGCTAGGAAGACACTCAACATCCATAAAATAAGGATTCCTAGCAGCACGGCATGTAATCAGTAGGTGGCACAGCTTAAATCTTGGATATACCTTGTGATGAACCTTCAAGTCTAATCAAAAGGCTATAAATCTAAAAAAAAAAGAGCCATTTGCTCATATGTTTACAATTCTTGATGTTCAGGATGTCTGATATATTAGTAATTGACAATTACCTTCCAAAGTAACAAATCCCTCCGAAAGCCAGAGAAAACAGAGTAGCACTCTCCCATCTGTAACCATAGCAGACCGTCATTGGCTTAAAAGAATGCATGATTGAATCATTGAATGCTAACTCAAGTGCACTTTGATGACTAGTGACACTTTGGGGCTTCTTAGGATTCTACAACCCATAGGTAAAGTTAAAGTTATTCTATCTTCTGTAGTTGTTTTGTGGATGTAACAAACTTCATTTATCCTTAATGCAATGACACACATTTCTCTAAAGTAAAAAGAAAATAAAAGATAAGTCTTACAATGGAATACCCAATGAGTTTGTTATGATATCTGAAGAGCGTGCCACGTATGCGACAAGAAGTGCATAATGTATAAATAAATAGGATAAGCTGTAGCACAAGGAAAGCAAAGTCAGAAATTGTTCATATGAGATATGAATGTTAATTGAGTAGAAAATAGGAATTCTGACTCTGAGTGGTCAGCTCAGTTTGTGTTATGATCTCAAAGTTCCTTCTTTTACAATTGCAATTTTGTCAGCTTTTCTGGTATTCTATGCACAAATAAACTTCTACCATATATAATTTCATCATACCAAGCTGTTCTTACTCCAAACGTCCCTAGAGTGCGCATAGCCATTGAGACCTGAAATATATGTTTCTTGAGATCACTACTTTGAGATCATGCAAAATAAAAGATGTACAGGGAAATTTTAGCTAAATCTTACTACTGCATACTCATTTTGACTGCCCCTAAAAAGCAATTTTGCTTAAGGAAATCATCACAGGAGGATATGTTATCTACCAGGGAGACACCTCCGGATCCTAGCTCACACATCGTATTGACGTTTACTTCAGCAACTAACAGCCCTGTCACAACCTGGAAATGTGATGCCAATCATAACCTGTCTTACTGTAAACTGTTCAATGAAACAGGCACTGGGGTCAATTATCAAACCGTCCTGTATCAAGGTGACACAAGAAACAAATATTCAAGATGGTTTCAGTTATAACGAAGATAATTTTTCCACTGATGCAGAAATTCTTTTAGAGTTCTACTACCACTGATGCCGAAGCAGAATGCAAAAGTTATTTACCTTCCGTAGGCTTCTCTGACTGTGTGTCACCTTTAACAAGCCGGGTTTGATAACTCACCCAGTCAATGACATTCTATTACCATGTATAACCAGCAGAGAATGCATATAACTGCCGAGGCCAAGAACCCAGCTTCTTGTGTGACTGCAGGGATTGCAAGGATACCTGCCCCAACCTATTTGCAGAGGAAAAAAGAAGAATAAGTTGAGTGTTATGAGAGATGCTATAGTCAGAGGGTGAATGTGTCTAAAAGTTATTTAAGCTCAAATGTGCTCTCCATTTCACATGAAATTTGGTTCGCATGTGTTAGTCTGTGAGGCAATGTGGTATGTCAGCGGTTTCGCCGATCAGGTATCCTGTGATTTCTCAATGTAGTTCTTTTTCATTCAGGTCACAGTTCACCTGCAATTCCTAATTCAGGATTTGAGCTCTTATTACAGTTACAGCAGGAGGAAGAATAATAAAGGGAGAAACAGTTCAGTACAGTACCGTTGTGCCGGCCACGAGGAAGATGGCACTGGTGACGCTCCCTGAAACCAAAAGGGACACAAAAATCATCCTACAATGCACGGTACGTACAAATCAAAGGGAGAAAAAGAAGTGCCCGTGCATCACCAGGCTCGTGCTTCATGGTGGCCTGGTTGAGGTTGGAGAAGAGGCGCTCTATCTGCTGCGGCGAGTCCGGCTCCGGCGGCTGCGGCGGCGGGGGCTGACGGTCGCCGGCGTACTGGGAGCAGAGGCATCGCTGCAGCTGCCTCCTCGTCCTCGTCCGCGTCCGCCTGAGCACCGGCGGTGTTGGTGCGGAGACCGGAGCCGGCGTGATGCGTACCGACGGTCTCAGTAGAGGGTAGCTGCAGTGAAGAGAGGTCAACAACGATGCCATTGGTATTGCCGTTGTCGAGGTTGGTCTTCTCTCTCTCTCCGCTGCGCTGCGTTATCTTCACGCTACTGGGCACTGGGCGCTGGCCGCTTGTGTGTGGCTCAGGTACACCGCACACTGAGGAAAGTGCTGCTGGCTGGCGCTTTCTCCGCTTCACTTCGGCGGCCCTGCCGTGTGCACGGAAGCAGAACTAACTGTCCACACTTTTCGTGGCATTTTATCCGGGCAAACCGTTTTGCTGCTTTGGCCCTGTTTAGTTTCCTAAAAATTTTGCAAAATTTTTCAGATTTCCCGTCACATCGAATCTTTGAACACATGCATTAAGCATTAAATATAGATAAGAAATAAAACTAATTACACAGTTTAGACGAAATGGACGGGACGAATCTTTTAAACCTAATTAGACTATGATTGGACACTAATTGCCAAATAACAACGAAATTTGCTACAATGTCATTTTACAAAAAATTTTAGATCTAAACCAGCCCTTTGTAACGGTCTTGAAATCGAAACATGTATGGAACGAACGGGTCGCCTACAATTCTTGATGGGTACATCCGTGCCTGCACTTCACCCCGTGCTAGCCTGACGAGGAGTCTGGGCCCAACCTGATCCCACGCGGCATTTGCGCCCCCCGGCCAACCTCACGTGGCTTCTTCGCCCGGTCCGACCCCTCGCGCATCCTCTAGAAGCTGCAATAGGCGGGTGACATTGCAACATATGGAAACACCCGATCTACTTTTGAAACATCTTGAAAAAAATATCTGAAAACACTTGAAAACCATTGCAAACATACGTAATATCCAGATAAAACACTTACAACATATGTGTAAAACATATGCAACATCTAGATAACACACACTTGCAACATACGTCTGAAAACACAAATGAAACATTGGGAATAGACACTTGCAACGTACGAATACAACCATTGCAACATATGCAACATCTCCAATCTACTTTTGCAACATTCGTATAAAACACTTGCAACATACATCTAAAACACTTGAAACATACACTTGCAACATGTGCTTTTAGTGCAACATCTTCTTGCTTCTTAGGAGAATGGAGGCTCATCGGCATGCCGGAGGCAGCAGCCCGGCGGCGCTTGTAGGCGGCCGGGCCAACGGTGGTGGCTATGCAACGTGGCAGAGAGACAGCGGCTGCGCGACTGGGGGAGGGTAACCACGCGCTACGCCGTCCTATAGCAGCATCTCAGTGGCGCGGAGCTCGCCGCTCCGGTGAAGGCCGCGACAGATCTGATGGAGAAGGTCGTAGCAGGTCGCTGCAGTGGAGAAGGCTCGTCGGAGGAACGATGAAGAGAAAGGCGAGCGGGAGCGTAGTGGAGAGGGAGGCCCAGTGGAGAGAAGGCAGGTAGGAGGCACGATGGAGATGGCGGGCGAGAAGCGTGGTAGAGCGCGGTCGCAGGCTCGTGGCGCTGCGTGAGTTTTTTTTTCTTTTTTTTAGAAAACTACGATGGCCAGATGTGAGTGGATAGGTACACATAGAAAGCCTTCTGGACCTCCCGCCCTGCCAGCGTGGCCGTCCGGAGCGGACAGACGCCCTAATACAAATATAAAAATTACAACTTTTGCATATAAAGCCGAATGAAGATGAACTTTATGTCAGAATTTCAGAACTTAATAAGATCTACAACTTATAGTTGACTGGTTTTGATTTGAAATTATTTAGAGTTCCATTTAAATTGTTAGATTTTAAAATTTTAAAACTAAAATTTTCGAACTAAGTATGTTGACATGGTAGTCCAATCCATCGTCCATGGTGATTTCGGTCCCCAGGAATAGGATTAGGCTGGCCTAAAGGGAACTGCGGCCCAAATTAAACAAACTAATCAGCTAGGCCCGGGCAGGCCCAACTTGCGCGTCGCGTCATCGCTTTGTTATTACGTACCCCTGTATATTTGCGCGCAAAACCAGGATCGTATTGGCACGCAGGCAAAACCCATCCACTCAAACCCATGGCGGGCGGCGGCGACGACGATGTCGTCGTCCCCGTCTCGCCGGTCGCCGCGTGCACAGCAGCCAAGCGGAGGAGGGCGGCGGGGACACCGCCAGAAAGCGGCGTGGCTCCCGCTCGACATCATCATCGCGGAGATCGCGGCGCCCTGCTCCTTCGTATTCCTGGCTGCCGTTTGTTGTGGCTGGATATCCACACCAAGGAGATCCTCAGGTGCTTCTCCTTGGATCGGTTGTTATACGCAAAAGTGTATTGTCTCTACGAGATGGATCTTTCGTCTTGGGTGCCAACTTCAATAGTGCTGTTATATCTTTTGATTAATTCGTCACTTTGCCCGTGTTTCAGTTAAAATGTTTCAACTGCTTGAATTGGCAGGTGTGTTGATTTGCATTGGCAAAAAAAAGAAGAAGAAGCTAGTATTCCATTTCTATAGTTTTAATTATTTGCTATTTTACATTGGACTCGGCTTGCCCAAGTGAGGGTGCAAGGATCCATCCAACTAGTACATCAGTAGTTAATGTCTTTCCTGATATTTGTAATGAGGTGGTGATTTCGGATCTTCTGGTGTTAATCTCTAACCCATTTGCCTTATGTGGTTTCTTCAATGGGCTATGGGTTTTGTGTCCATAGTGTCTTTATCTGATCAGAGCTGATGGCGACGTTCTTTAGAATAACGGTCCTCTTTCTCTCCACCTCAAGTCTTAGTTTGGATACAAATATATCCATCTCAATCCATGTTTGTTGGAGTGTTTTGTGTGAAATTTAAATTCCACACCAAACCACTCCAACTCATATGGATTAAGATGAATACTTGGGCATCCAAACAAAGCCTCAATGGTGGTACATCTAGCTCTGGTGAAGAGCTTGTGAGGTTTGGGATTGTGTATCAATGGATGCTAGCATTGGGATAGATCTAATTATTTAGCAATTATATGGGTCCGTTCTTGGGGATCGACGACTATTGTAGTTTTTAAAAGCCATTGCACGATTATATGGGTGCGAAATATTGATTGGCTTTCTGTTTGACCTCGTTTGCACCTGTGCCATGATCCATGGTGATGTTATCTATGTTGATGTGATAAAACATAAATGGACCATGATTGGAATGGATGTGGTGATGAAGAATTCCTCGATTCTAATTTTATTCTTTTCTATCGTGGTCTTACATGTAATGTTTTTTTCTGCTACTGCCTCCATACCAAAGAGAATTCAATTGAACATTTCAAATGTTGTCCTCAAAAGAATGCAAATATAACTTAGATATGGGATCCTCAACTCTAGAAATGGTATCATAAAAAGAGGTGTCATGTGGATGCATGATGGCAGTAAAGCGTAGTCTTATAGTCTAATCTAATCTTCAACATGGAAAGAATTCACACAACCACAGCGCTCTAGCTACCGTGTGATACTGTTTGGTTACTATTGACAACACCTTTTAGACTGTTTAGCGCCCTGTTAGGTTACTGTTGGCAATACTGTTTATAACTATTTAGGAACTTGTTTGGAAATGGACAGGCGATGGGAACTACTCGGCATCTTCGGCATACGGGTCGTTCTTCATTGGAAGGTCGCTGCTCGTTGGGGCTGAGCATCTATGGCGCGCCCACGCTCCGCCCAAGGTGAAGTTCTTTTTCTGCGTTGGCCTCCATGGTCGCCTATGGACTGTTAGAGACGGAAGCGCCATGGCCTACATCATGATGCGTCGTGCTCACTGTGCGCTCAGGATGACGAAACGACGGATCACCTTTTTGTGCTCGTGCGTGTTCGCGCGGGAAGTTTGGCACCGGCTCCTTCATGCCATCGGCTGGCAGTCCATGACGCCAGACCCGAACACCAGGCTCGCCGACTGGTGGCAACTTGCGCGGAAGAGGTTGCCTAGTGAGCTTAGGTGGTCCTTTGATTCCGCGGTCCTTCTCCCTACCTAGAACTTGTGGAAGGAACGTAACCGCCGGACCTTAGACGGAGTATACAAGACGCCTTTGCAGTTGTTTCACCTCATTGTGGAGGAGGCTGACGCCTGGATCACCGCCGGCTTTACCAGCCTCGCGACGCTGGTCACCGCTCGTGCCAGTTAGCACGGCGTGCGCTCACCCTTGCCACTCACTCTTGCTGCTCCCCGTCGCACCATCGCTCCTTAGTTAGTACAACCGTTTAAGCTCCACTGCTGGCTGGTGACTTTTGTTAGTGTTTACCCACATGACTTGGTGGCAGCTCGCCATCTAGTTTTGTTGGACGTGTACTACTTTTCTAACTTCTCTTAATGAAACACGTGCCAAACACATTCCCAAAAAAAGGAATAATGTTCATTCTGCTCTTTGTGCTGTTTACTTCATGTTCACCATTCACGCGATAAAAAATGGGCGTGGCCGAGCGCGCCTCCCGTCCTAGTAGTGTTTGTTGATACAATGATTTGCCTTGGTCTAACATGTGTAGGGGGCTAGGGGCACATACCCGAGCCCCCTACTGATGTGAGTTCATTGTTGCAATGCCGTCCTCAACTCCTCATCGATAAATGACGATATGCTAGAGCTATATTTGCAGTAATTCTTGGAATAGAGCATCCGTCTACCTCAGACGCTTTCGCTTGTGGGCCACGACGCCAGCCCAAATGATGCCCTCTTATTTGCTCATCACCACAATTTCTAATAAAAAAATCACCGCGCATAGCGCACGCTCCATCCACCAGCTCGCGGTAGTCGACCGGGGCGGAGGTCGCCCACGCTCATCCCGTGCTCGCCGCGTGCACTCGTCCCATGCTCACCGTGGCCGCCCGCGCTCGTGCTCATGCGGCCGCCCGCACTCATCTCGGCTAGGGCGGAGGTGGCCCAACTCACCGCAGACGGGGTGGAGCTCGCCTGCGTGCAGCTCAAGCAAAGGCAACCCGAGCGGAGTCCACCTCCGCACATCTCGTGCTCCGCCTGCCAAGCTCACCATCGTGATGTCTAGGATGGAACTCACCAACGCGTAGCTCGCGCTCCACCCGAAAGTGTGGAGACCTGCCACGGCCTTCTCCACTGAAGCGGCGATCTCTACACCGGTGAACTCCACACGCCGACGAGCCCCCATTCTTCCGAGCAGCAAGGAGATATTGCGTTGAAACTGCATGTTGCAGGTATTTCAGAGGTATGTTGCAAGTGTTTTATATGGATGTTGCAAAAGTAGATCGGAATGTTGCACATGTTGCAATGGTTGTACACGTATGTTGCAAGCGTCTGTTCCAAATGTTTTGCCTGTTGTTTTTCAAATTATATTGCAAGTGTGTTTATTTGGATGTTGCATATGTTTCACACATATCTTACAAGTATTCTATCCGGATGTTGGATATGTTTTGCAATGGCCTTTTTAAGTGTTTTCATGTGTTTTTGCAAATGTTTCAGATGCACGTTTCAAGTGTTTCCTCTGTCTTCATATGCATATTGCAAATATTTCATCTCGATATTTCAAAAGTAGATCGGGTGTTGTTGCAAGAGACCCACCTGCCTGCCTGCTGCAGCTGCTGGGGCACCACCGATCGGGAGTAGACGTTCGAGCATGGGAAGCGGAGGGGGTGCGAGCGGTCCCCGCATGGGGTTGAGCGGCATGGTCGATGTTCGGGTGGCACGGCCCCGCGTGGGCGCATGAAATGACATGCAAGCGCGGGTGTCCAGATGCGTGCATACGTCCGGGCGCTAGCACTGCCGGTTCACCATGGGGCCTGATGGCAGCAAGGCCATTAAATGCTGGAAGACTGGTCCTGAGATGTTCTGTGTCGCAACTGTGCCTGCACTGACACCGCTTGCCTACGGTTCTATAAGGGCATTGCCCAGTGTACACAATGGGAGAGCAAGGAGATGAAGACTTGTACGGAGCCACTCGGACCGAGATAGGTGTGCAGATGCGACTATAGCCGGGGAACCCAGCACTTGTGAGTCGAGCATAAACCTGCTGTGGAGCCGAGTGCCAACATCCCATGCACGCGCTCTAGTTTTTTATTATCTGGATCCACATGTGTGTGTCATATGAGCAGGGTATGCACTAGACGCCGGATTGAGCCATGGTCAATGGATTTTTTTTCTTTGCACCTCGCATTTGACAGGTGAAGTTCAGACCACTAGTCCTACATCTCTGCCGACCATTCACCTTGCTCAGATTAACTCAACAAAGTTTGTTTTTTGCCCACCTGATTAGGTAGCTAAGTGCCTATACAAGTTGGAAATCGCTTTGGTGTTACACTACCACCACCACCGAGATCAATCTGTATGTCACCTTTCCAGAACAGTAGATTAATCTAATCTCTCACACTAGCTGTAGTAGAGTATAGGACTTGGTGAGAGGTTGAACTAATATGCATGTGCGCACAATAGATGGGATCAAAGGCTCTCTCTATTGTTCTTACATACGCTCGTTTGATAAGTATTTTGGCTTAGCTATATGTAGACTCTGACGTGGATTGCTCCTTAGCTAGTCCCCCACGCTAGTGAGGACAGTCCATATGTAGCCACATATCCATAACATAACCATAGGTATGTTTCGAAGGCACGAGAGAGATTAATTTTTTCTTTCTAACTACTACTCCTAAATTTATACAGCAGTCCTATGTGTCGAGTGCATGTATATGGACACGTGTCATGAATCTAAGTTAGGTGCCCATGAGTACCGTCCCCAACGACACCATGAACTAGACTTGATCATTTCTCGTGTCGGGCCGGCTTCAGATCAAGTTGCACAAAACCCAAAAAAATGGTTGGCTCGAGTCTGACCATGGGCGTGGCCCGACAAAAAACACACAAATTTAGGTCTCAAGCCAAGGTTTGTCAACAAAGTCAATGCAACGGTCAAACAACGTGACATTGCAAACCGATCATCAGAGAGAAAAAAAATCAAAAAATGCTTTTGTAGTGAACCACCATGATACATCAATCAACACACATGCATGTCATCATGGAAACACGGATTCACATCTAACCAAACTACCAGAATCCATGCATATCCTCCCACTTTGACGAGGACAAGGTGTTCGTGTAGGTCCCTAGCATTGGCAGCTGCTAGGGGCTACAATCTTTGTTTATCCCAATTGAAGGAGTGAATCCTAGATTCGTTGCCCTAGTCACCGGCTTCGACGAATGTCTTTCGCTGCTTGTTCGGCGGCACCCTTGCCGCCTCACTCACCGCTCTTCAATCTGCCATCACCACAGCCACCTAAGGTTGAAAACGGAACGGAACTATCCCGAACCGAACCGCATCATTTTCTACATTTGACCCGATCGTTTTCGTATTTTTTGAACAAATTCAAATTCAGTTCAAAATTCGGAGTACTAAATCCGGACTCGGAACGGAATCGGTTTAGGCTTTGTTTGATCGATTTCTACATTTCTATATTTTATTCGGAATGAATCGTATTCTAAATTCGGTCGAAACCGAATTTGGTCCAGTATTCCCTGCAGGTCAGAGAGCCCACTCTACAGCTCAGCCCAACAACAAGTTGAGAACACTAAGTTTCCGGTGTCCACTCCCGTGATCCCGTCCATCCATATCCCTCCCTGGCGGCGCCCTTTCCACGCGAACGCGACCCCGCGCCTCCGACTCCGCGACCGCGAGCGGCGAGAGGAAAGGAGACTCGAAAGACCCCGACGCCACGCCTCCACCTGACCCTGCCAGCCGTGCGCGTCCCCACTCCCTAGTCCTCACTCCCCCACCCCGCCAGCGCCGCCAGCCGCCACCCAGCCTCGACTCTCAAGCAGCGCCGCCACCGCGCCCATCCATGGCGCCCCCTGGAGATGGTGGTTCCGTTCCTGGAACAAAGGGTGAGGGGGGCAAGACCAAGGCGAAGAGCGTGTGCCGCCTTCTAGCGCCGTCAGCAGCACCGACAACAATGGCATCTGCAGCTGCAGCAACAGGTAATTCATGCGGCCTCAGTATTTGATGAGCACCCCATTCATGCAGCCTCAGTATTTGAGATCGTTTTGCTTGATTATTTGGTTATTTTGGATATTATATTTTTACTGATTTAGCAATGTTTCACTTGGCTCTTGTAGGATCACGGAATAAAAGGCCTTCATCTCAAAGTGTTGCATCTAGTGGAACTTGTAAAAGTCCAGCTACAGCAGTATCAGTGATAGGTTCTTCTATTCCAAATTGCTATGGGGGCAATGGCGCTGCCGCTCCAGCAACAACATCTCCACCTACTGAAGTGCCAATTAATGTCGACGATGATGACCTAATGGATGATGCGGAGGATGAAGAGCAAGCTCGCCTTTCTGGTAAGAGGTATAAGAAATGCACATCGTGGGTTTGGCAGTATTTCACCAAGAAATTGGAATATATAGAGGTGGAAGGAAAGCAAATTGAGGAGATATGGGGATATTGCAATTTCTCTAGGTGTAATCAGAGGTACTGAGGGCGTCTGTGGAACGACTGCATTCAAGAACCATTTGAAGTCAAAGCACAATCTTGTGAAGGGACAACAACAACTTAAATTTGGTAAGAACCCCGGTTCTGAAAATGCTCATGTTCAGCCTTTCAAATATGACCAAGAAGTTAGCTTGAAGAAATTGAATTTGGCAATAACCATGCATGAATATCCTTTCAACATAGTTGAGCATGAGTATCTTGTTGATTTCATAAAATCTCTCCGTCCTAGCTTTCCCATAAAATTCTGTGTCAGTGTTAGGAAAGAAATAATGGACAGATATCTTGAAGAAAAAGAAACTTTGTATGCACACTTGAAAACTATGAAGTGTCGCTTTAGTGCAACAATGGATATGTGGACCTCATGCCAGAATAAAGGATACATGTGTATTACTATTCATTGGATAGATGATAATTGACATATGCAAAAGAGAATTATAGGTTTCTTCAATGTAAAAGGTAGGCATACTGGTGCAGAGTTGTCTGAGACATTCACTGAAGTTATGGTTAAATGGTACATTGAAAATAGACTGTTTGCTTTGACTTTGGAAAATGCTAGTTCAAATGAAGTGGCCGTCAAAGATATCATTTCAGATCTGAAAGAGAATGTGGCAAGCCTACGAAATGCCAGTTCAATTGAAACGGTCTCTCACAAGCCTATGAAGAACTCGTTAGAATTTTGGGGTAAGTCACTCAGCTCTCGGCTGGAACACCGTAAGGTGGGTTTTCTTCAATTCCAAAATCTTCCTTTGGCTTAGATACAACAGGTACTTAGACTAGGAACACCCCCCAGATAGGTGTGAATGTCTCATGAGTTTCTTCTATGATTAGGGAGGTGAAAGGGTGGAAACAAGGGGTTCTCGAGAAGCCTCGCGTGTCCTTCAGCCTTCCGAGTAGTCTTCACTAAATTGGACATTTCTCCTTAATGGAAAGTCCAAAGGATTAGCCATTTGTTGGAGGTGAAAGTAGACTTGATTATCTTTCTGTCCATATGTATCTTGAATGGTGAATCTTCATCAATAGGTGTGTGTTTCTCTTGGAACGTTAGTCTTCTGTCGACATGTAGTGTGTTGTTTCAGCTTCCATGTACCGACCATTTTGTCCTTGGTGTGACTGATCTCCTTTGGTCTAGCAGCACCCCCTTTTTGTGTAAACCTTGGTAAAACATATTTAGAACATTTAGGTAGTATAAAATTCTTATTTTTAATAAATTCATATTCGGTAAGAAAAGAGTTCATCTCTTGCTGTAGTTTCTTTGCATGACTTCGCGTCATCGGTCCATTATACACTTGTGCGGGCATATCGAATGGTTGGCTCGACATAACTGGTCTTGCACTTGTTTCTTGATGTATAACTGGAGTTGGTCTTGGTGTAACCAGTGGCATAATAATCGATGGTGTAAGCGATGCAGGTGGCGTAACCAATGCACTCGGCTTACATATGGCTCAGATGTCCTCATTAGCTCGCCTAAAAACCAAAATCTCTAACAGTCGCTAGAGAGGAGGGAGATGAGGCATGCCCACCTAGAGTCTGTCTAGTCCAATGTCACGTCGGCTGGGTCGGCTTGTGTTCGAGCGTTGCTTCCAATAGCGACACACACGTGATAAATTGTGACCCCAAACAATTGCCTAGTTTTAGTGACCTCCATGGACACCTCGTCCTCGTTAAAGTGGAAGGATATGCATGGGCTCTGATAGCCTGATAAGATGCGGACTTGCTAGCGCCCAGACGTCTGATCCGGGGCGCTAGCATCGGACGGTGCTCCCACGCTCGCACCGGACACACCCAACTCCCTCGCCCCGTACCCATCCTGATCTAGAGGCCACGCGGGCCCCCGCATGCACGGGACCACCCAGTGGCGGATCCAGCGATCAAAACCTGTGGGGCCAACAAAACATACGTAACATCCAGATAAAACACGTGCAACATATGTATGAAACATTCAGATAAACATACTTACAACATGCGTCTAAAAACAGATAAAATATTAGGAACAGACGCTTCCAACGTACGTGTACAAGGAAGATGGAGAGAAAGAGAACCATTAATGCAGAGAACAAGCCCGTTAACTCTGACCAGATAAAGACACTGAACACAGAATCCATAGCCAATCGCATAGCCCTTCGAACAAGGCCCCTGTTTAGATCCTAAATTTTTCTCCAAATTTTACTATGCAAAAAGAAGATTCCCCATCACATCAAAATACCATCACATCAAAATACCGGTACATGCATGGAGTATTAAATGTAGATAAAATCAAAAACTAATTGCACAGTTTAGTTGTACTTTGCGAGACGAATCTTTTAAGCCTAATTAGTCAATATTTGGACAAAAATTCACAAATACAAACGAAATACTTCCACTGTGCAGATTTTGGAGGGCCCAAATTGGGCCAACTAAACACGGCCCAAACCACATAAGGCAGATGTATCAGCGATTAACACCAGAAGATCCGACACCCATCACCTCATTACAAAAATGAGCAAAGATGGATGGATCCTCGCACCCTCACTCGAGCCGTTGGGCGAGCAGGGTCCAATGGCATGCACGGGACCATGCGCCGTGCTCCGACGAGAAGGTGTGCACCAGCAGGCAACGGTAAGAACGGTATTGTGACAGCACTAGCTTCGACTTGAGCACTTGGAAAGGCCGGCCGACGGCGGCGTCGGCACCGGCACCCTCGCCGTCGCTGCCACCGACGAGCAGAACATACTGTACGCCGCACGTACTCCAGCTCCAGTCCGTACTCCAGTCGGCATACGGGAACGCCGGTTCCGGCGGGAGGGCCAAGCAGCGACGGGCAGCCAGGTTGCACACGAGCAGCTGTCGCTGATAATGCGTGTTGTTCTGAGTCGTCGTCGGCGTGGCGCGAACGAGGACGAGGCCGCCGCGCGAGTCCATTGACACGACGCTCCTCAGCGTCTGGTGGGCCTCAGCGAAGGTGGCCTTGACGAGACGGGTGGCGTCCGCCGCGGTGGTGGTATCCACCATGTACACGTCGGTCTTCTCCCCGCCGGTGTACGTCGTGATCCCCGCCAGATGGCCGCGCAGGAGAGGGAGGACGAACCGCTCCGTGTCGCGGATTCGGAGGCGGCCGCGGAGGCTGGGGTCCTCGGTGATGCAGCGGCGCGCGTCCCTGCACGTGGCCGCGCACCGCACGAAGGTGGCGGGGTCGGAGCGCGCCGCGATCTCCGCGATGATGATGTCCAGCGGGAGCCACGCCGCTTTCTGGCGGTGTCCTCGCCGCCCTCCTCTGCTTGGCTGTTGGGTACGCGGCGAGACGGGGACGACGTCGCCGCCGCCGCCCGCCATGGAAGATGAGGAAGGTCTGGGATTTGCGTGCCAATTAATATGATCGTGGTTTGGGCTCGCCGCTCGCAAGTTGGGCCTGACTGATAATTTGGGCCGCTTCTCCGTTCAGGCCGGCCTAATAATAATCGTGAGGACCCAGAACATCAGGGACGGCTAATTTGCTGTGTCACTCGAAACGAGCTCAATCAGATTTTCATTTATGCAGATTCGTCAGGTACAAAGCTCCAAGCCGGGATGATGTATGGCCTCTAGAGTCCAGAGCTTACGTTCCACGTTCTAGAGGCGTCCACTTTTCGGGAACTGAGACATTTATGTTCCCACGTTAAAAAAATAACACCCCAAATTCCTATTCTCGTTCCACGTTCTCATTCCTCATGAGAAGATGACTGCTAAGGTCCAGAGCAGAAGGCGCACAACGGTATTTGATTTTATTATTAACACCTGGAGAGTTGCACCGGCTAGCAGTTGTGAAAGGTCCTGTTGAAGAAGCTATGTTAATCAGGGTCTAAAAGACAATGCAACCGAGGTTTGCCTTTCTTTTGTATGCTCCACCATATTGTGTGCGAGTGTGTATTTGCTACTAGTAACATTTCTAGGATAGAATATTTGTCCGATAATGAGATGATCACTAGCTCTCAAACAATTTTTCCAATAATATTAACCTTTAGCACAGTTTATAATATGAATAGTCCCACATGTCAATCTTATATAATTTTAAGGCCATGTTCGCTTGTCTTATAAGCCGTACTTTTTCAGCCAACGAACAATGTTTTTCTCTCATAACAAATCAGCGAACATCACTTTCAGCCATGACTTTTCAAGAAGTGTTTTGAAGTGAACAGGGCCATTTCTTCTGGGCATAAATGTTTTTTTTTTGCGCTCCATGTAAATGAGGTTTCAGCCATCTCTAGTGGCCATGCAAAAGCTGACCTTTCATATTACAAATGGATTAGAGTATACTCTTTATGTCCCAAAAAAAGAATGTCATTATCTCTTTCCAGGAAGTTAATATATGTCTCAACTTTGATCAGTCATTATACAAAAGATACTGGTATTATTAGAGCATCTCCGAGAGTCTTTCAAACGAACATGATAACATGAAATTAGGATTCTGACATGGACACAAAGTCTTAATGACAACACTAGAACTGAAAGAAAAGAACGCTAGCTTAGGTAGAACTGAAGCAATCAAAATGGACTAGTAAATGTATGGAACTAAAACGGTGTGAAATGAGTTCAGACGACGACCGGAGAACCACTGCACTATTTTCTTGGATCGGAGGTCCAGCAGGAAGAAACCGTATTGAACACCAGCGTTGACGCGCAGGAAGCCACTCCTCTCGGCGAACCAGTGCAGCCGGACAAGGAAAGTCCCCGACCAGGCAATGCTCCTGAACCGCAGGAACGCCTCGTACTCCAGCACCACCTCTGGCCGCGGCTTCCACTTGGCCGTCGGCTTCGTCGCATTCTGCACCCAGGCGGAGATCTTCTCTCTGTCGGCGACGAGCACCATCAAGCTCCCACTGGCCGTTGCCGTTGCAAGAAGGTAATCTATCGACATCCTGTAATCGTTATTCGGACGAGGAAAGCTCGCCGGGAGCGTCGTCACGGTCACCTGTGCCGGCGTCGTCCTGATGTTGAGCCTGAGGACGTAGCTGGCGGCGTCGGTGAGGCACAGCCAGTGCACCACGCCGCCGACCACCAGCGGCATCCCCCCTCCTTTTCGTAGCAACGTGCTGCCATGGAAGTGAGGGGCGCGGAGCTTGGCGTACGTGCCCCACGTGCCACTCTCCGATGAGAAGGTCTGGGTCTCCAGGTAACGGTGGTGCTCGGACATCACGAGGTTCGCCTTGAGCACCTGGAACGGCCGGATGATGCCGCTGGCGTCGCCGCCGACCTCACCATCGCCGTCGCCGAGCAAGACGTACGGTTGCCAACGCTTTTCTGTAGCCGTAGCAGCCCACGGATGTAGCCTCTTCGCATCTCCCGTGAACGTCGGCTCGGAAGGGAGCGTCTGGCTGCGGCCGGTGGCCGGGTCGCAGACGCGGAGCTCGTCGCACCGGCGGGGAAGGTCAGACGTGCGGACAAGGAAAAGGCCGTCGCGCCACGCCAGGGGCTTGTGCCACATGATGGGCTTGCCTCCGTCAGGGTGAGGAGGGAAGCCCTCGGCGGCGGAGAGCAGCCTTGACCTCGCTCCGGTGCCGGGCGCAGCGGTGGCGTCCACCAGGTGCACCTCGACCCCGGTGAGGCAGCGGCTGCGGTTGTACCTGTCGAGCACCACCAAGTGATCGCGCAGGAGGGAGGGGACGAAACGGCCGTCGGCGCCGTGCCGGAGCCTGAGGCGGCGGTGGAAGGACCGGTCGTCCGCGACGCGGCGGCGCGCGTCGCGGCATGTGGCGGCGCACCGGACGAGCGTCGCCGGGTCGGAGCGCGCCGCGATCTCCAGCACCATGTCTAGCGGGAGAAAGGGCTTCTGGTGCTGCTCCCGCCGCTCAACTCCCGGCCTGGCGACGTCGCCGCCGCTGCCGCCCTCCATGGTTCCTTTGATTTGATCCAACCGGGAATGAACGAGGTGGCGGCGGCCGTGGGTTCCCCCTAGTTTATTTACATATCCCGGACTCTCGGTGGATGGCACGACGCGCATGGGCTAGTTGGGCCATGCTAGTGGGCCAAAGTGGACTCGTATTGGGATTTTAGACCCATGATCAAAATTTGCCCCAGGCTTGGGATGAATTTTTTAGGACAGCCAGAGCTTACCCTCAAAAAAAAAAAAAAAAAGGAACGGCCAGAGCTGGTCTATTGCGTACATGTGCTCATGTTTGGTTTGTCGACTGTAGCGATGAAGCTACAACAAGTTAGATGCTAAACGCTAGACGGTTAGTCACCTTCGTTTAGTGTTTAGATGATGTATTTAGACGATTGATTAAATGGTTTACGCTATAGCAGTAAATATACATATAAAATTATAAAAAATATTTTAATTTAAAACTATAACATATAATAATTAGACAATTTAGCAAAGACAATCTCTATCTTAGGAAGAAGGAAGTGTTTGTCCGTCTGCTAAGCAATTTTGTCAACATCTTGTCCGTCGACCCTGCCCGACCTAAAAAATCTGAGCGCCCCACTCGTCCCTCCTCTCACGCACGATTCCCACATTGCACGGAAGAAAATTATATGCATATTGTATGCACCCAGCCTCGGTGCATATAGGTATCAATCTGCTGCCACGGTGCAGTGCGTGCCGCTCCCAAGTGGTGGAGCTACTTGTCGAGGGCTATGTCTGATCACGGATGTCAGGAATGCTGGATCAATGAGTACAAGTAGATGATCCGCTTTGGCCGGCATTGGTAAGAGACGTCAAGTCGTCGAGGAAGGAGTGTTTGTCCCGTGTCATCGTTGTCATGCCACATCCCTTGACACAGTAGCTCTAACTTCGCGTTGTAAGACCAACCCCCACATATTAAGCGGGCATCGAGAAGTGAAGAGAAAACCACCAAAGGTGACATCCATCAAAGCCAAGACGAATTCCAACAACGACACCTAAAGGAATGTCGATCGCGACGCTGAAAGCGAAGCCGTCGCTTGTCCAAAAAATGGAGAGGGTTTCCACCCTTGGAAGACAATGCTATAGGGGAACATGACGCCCCCAATAGGGAAAGCGGCACCCAGTGGCATCACCGTCACCAAGGCTTTCGCCCAAGTTTTCCCCCTAGCACAATCGTCAGGACATGATGCAAATCACCCCCTGTCCGCCACCAATGTCTTTGTCGTCATCCTGCCGCCCTGGCTAGGACCGGACAAAATACATGATACCCAATACCTGAAATGCCCAATCACAAATTCAGATATCAATTCTAAATACCCGAATTTAGTTTGGGGAGTTCGGGTAGTATTCCCGGTACCCGAATTACCCCGGTTTGCAAAGGAGAGTCCAGCAAGTTAACAGCCCAGTGCACCTGCTAATTGGACATATCCCCACTCAGCACCATCTCTAACCCCTGAAAACCTAGCATTCAACCTCTTCCGCTGCTGCTACCTCCTAACTGAAGCGAGAAAACATCTCGTGCCCACATGGCCTTCCCCGCCACTAGCTGTCACGTCACGTGTGCCCTCGCGGCCACCCCTAAACTATAACTAAGTTATACAAGATTCAATGACTATGAAATTTTTTACTACAGTTCAAGTTACAATAATTAGTCCACCATAAAAATGTCACCACAATTGGACCATAGAAACTACTATGAATTAATTATAGAAAAACATAAATCTAAAGCTACAACAAAATACTTATAATAAAGCATATCATATTATATATTCACTGTGTAGATCTACTCACGTGGAGTCCAACAAAATTAGATTTTATATTTTATGATTTTTCTGTGATTTACTATGATTTTTTAAAGATTCAGACAAAATAAATAAAAAAGAAAAAGACAAAACCACCCTTGAAAACCGCTGATAACCGGTCAAGGAGGTAAAACGAACGATAAGCTCAGGGAGGTAGAAATCCGGTTTTAGAGTTTAGAGAGGAAAACATATTTTCGCAAAAAGTTGAGAGAGTTAATGTGGACTTTTTCCACTTGCTCTTCTACTATCCCTTTGCAAAAGACTGTTGGGGCATTGTGAATTTCCACTTTGCTAATCACCTCACAACTCCACAAATCTTTCAAGCTTGGAAAACCTTCCTTAAGGTTGACTTTTTCCTCGACATTTTCATTCTCTTAGGTTATTTGGATGATGAGAAATGATGTCATCTTCAGAAACAAAAACCCTTGTGACAGAATGCAAAAGATAGAATCACTCCTCTCTTAGATTCATGGATCAGCTTGTAATTTTTATGCTTTTCTTTCTCTCCTTCTCTGTACCTGATTCCCTTCCCTGCCTCTACTTGCTTTCTTCTTTCTAACTTTGTTTGTGTTTACTCCCTTGTACTAGGTGTTATATGTTTTAATAAATTTGCAGTAGGAGCCCCTGGCTCCTCTTGATTGATTTTAAAAAGAGAGAGAGATGGGTATACCATATATGGACAGGAAACTAAAAAGGTATGACGTGACATAACTTTTTTTTCTAGTGAACGAAAAATAGGTGGCATAACAAAAATACTAGGCTCGAATCAATCAAATAGTCCCTGCCCGCCGCGAGAAACGTAACGCAAAGGGCAGGTGACGGCGCGGGGCCGCGGGCGCACGGGTAGTTGCGGCGGCGTGCTTGGCCTGATATGCTGCCTGATGGCCGGCCGACGTGCATGCGGTGCGGCCGTGTCATTCCGCGACGACGGCAAGGGAAGGGACGCTACACGTACGGCAACATGCCACGTTGGCAGCCAAAAGGCTAGCAGCTGGGGGTGTTTAATGAGTGGGTGAAAAAATTTTGGTGTCACGTAGAATATTTTATAAGATATCAGAAGAGATTTTGAGATACTAATAAAAAACTAATTACATGACTCGCCTAAAAACCGCGAGATAAATTTATTAAGCCTAGTTAAACCGTCATTATATGTTTCATGGGATGTTGGAATGGGTTTGCAAAGTCCAGAGAAGATCCATGCGGCCGTGCCATGAGAGCTAGCAGTGATTGATTGGCCGCGTATTTTGAGATGCATGTTTGTTTGTTTGCATAATACTCTGGCCTAACTTTGCTCATGCAAAAGAAAAAACCTCCTCCCAAAATACGCGCATTTTGAATGTTTCCACTCGGATAATAGTATTGTTAGTGCACGTTTAGTATAATTAATTAATTGATACTAATGTATTTTAGATAATATTAAAGGATCATATAATAATTATTTATCTTATGCAATATATTCTCGTGTGAGCATTTAAATTTCATCTTAATTTCTTAACTCTTTTTTATGATAGGAACTTCATTTTAACTCGACTAAGCTAGCTAGATGCCAGCAAGCAAACATGACTTTGTTGCACACACTTAACCTATCGGGGTAGCTCCAAGATATGAGTCAGACTGGGTCAATATGCAAACCAATCACTTCGACCCGTTTGGATTCCAAAGATTTTAAGAATCTAGATAAAAAAAAATCTTAGAATCCCATCAAAATAGACTAGATTCTAAGAGATTTTAACATATATCCAATATAACGCATTAATTTTATTTTTATCTAAATTCTTAAAATCTCTTTAAAACCAAACAGGACCTTCGTGTGCTGGTACAAAGAAATCACCGGATGATCCCGATGAGGGGCGAAACTCGACAGGGAGGCTAAACGGTGCTGATGACACTGCACGTTCTCAGATCTCGGGAACTTTTTATAAAGAGTTGGATGTGGACGCACTTGTCATTGTGCGGCTGCAAGAACTGTCATTCTTCACTAGGCCTAATTAACCAAGGGTGTGTTTAGTTTCTCATTTCATCTAAAAAATTTTGAGTTTTGGCTCATCATTTTGCAAAATGGAACTAAGGCGGTGTTTAGTTTCCCATGGAATGCAAAATGCAAAATGCCAACTACTTTGGAATGATGAAATGCAAAATGCCAAAATTTTTATGGGTGTGTTTAGTTCCATCCAAAATACCAAATTTTTCATGGGGTAGGTGAGGGCTTTTTGGCTTTTTTTTTTGTCTCTTGAGGCCAAAATCTAAAATGGAGAATGTATATTTTTTTGCCAAAAATTTTGCATGGTGTTTAGTTCCATTCTGTAAAATGATAGGCCAAAACCCAAAAATTTTTAGGTGAAATGAGGAACTAAACATACCCTAAGGTTGTGTTTAGTTCCCATGAAATGCAAAATGCCAACTACTTTGGAATGATAAAATGCAAAATGCCAAAATTTTCATGGGTGTGTTTAGTTCCATTCAAAATGCCAAATTTTTCATAGGGTGGGTGAGGGCTTTTTGGCCTCTTGAGGCCAAAATTCAAAATGGAGAATGGATACTTTTTTGCCAAAAAATTTACATGGTATTTAGTTCCATTTACCATGCAAAATTTTGTGACAAAAAAGGTATCAATTCTCCATTTTGGATTTTGGCCTCAAGAGGCCAAAAAAAAGCCAAAAAGCCAAAAAGGCCTCACCCACCTTATGAAAAATTTAGCATTTTGGATGAAACTAAACACACCTATAAAAATTTTAGCATTTTACATTTCATCATTCCAAAGTAGTTGACATTTTGCATTTTGTATTTCATGGGCCAAAATTTTTTTGGGTTTTGGCCCATTATTTTGCAGAATGAAACTAAACACCATGCAAAAATTTTGGCAAAAAGGTATCCATTCTCCATTTTGGGTTTTGGCCTCAAGAGGCAAAAAATAAAGCCAAAAAACCCTCACCCACCCCATGAAAAATTTGACATTTTGGATGGAACTAAACACACCCATAAAAATTTTAGCACTTTGTATTTTATCGTACTAAAGTAGTTGACATTTTATATTTCATGGGGAACTAAACACTAGTCTTCCTTTCCAGAATCTGCATGCCTCCATCTCTTATCTTTGCCGTTTATGGCAAAAACTACGCACTCTGCAAATCTCACTCTGCTGCAAATCCAGGCAGGGTTCCTGCTCTGCTCGCACTTTAATTAATAAATACACTAGCAGTGCAGGTGCAGCACGAGCTTCAGCTCAGCCAGTGATGAGCGAGTGTCAGATCCAGATTTGCTTTCCCAGATCTTCCGGATGCCATCCTTCGCCGTCGCTCTCCCTGAATAAGCGAGCTTCTCAAACGCGACAAAACTGAACAGATCGAGAGATATTCAGCAAAGGGGACCCCCAAGGGGGAGGGAGGAAAAAAAAATCTCTCCTTTCATGGCGAGATCTGCAAGTTGCAGACGTCAGGCGGCAGCATGGCGCGGTAGAGTTCCGGAGAGGCTGACGGACGGGCAGTGCTCGCGTCGTCCTCACCTCACGTGTAGCGCGCGGTGTGTCACCGCCACCGCCGTTCGTAGCCACACAACTGGACGACCCGAGCAGATTGCTTTGCTATTCTTCGCCGTCTCAAAATTAGGAGCCGGATCCACGAAGGGAGGAGAGGGAAGGAGGGGGAGGGAAAAGGCCCCTTTTTTATGCTGTCACTGCGGATGCAGGTGACGCTTTCCCAGGCTCTCCCACCGTCGTAGACGTCGCCTTCGCCCTCCACACGCACGCACACCCATCCATCTGCTCCCCTCGCGTCGCCTTCTATCCCTGAGGGAGAGCCGGAGAGCCTTTGCAGCACTCGCTCTGTTTTCTTTGTCTCCGCCCTCGCTGATTCCCTGCCTGTTTGTCGCCATTGCCGCTGGTCGTGCCGTGTCAAGGTACGTACCCTCTGCGCCCTTCTCTGTTAACTGAACTGATTGGTTTCTTCTTCTTCTCGCTGTGCTTGATCTGTTCCCACGGGCTCCACTGAGCTGCTGCTGGTTACTCGTTCTGGATGCGTGGGTCTTCTTGGCCAGGTCAATACTAGCACGGGAAGGCTTAGTGGCATAGGAATGTGGGCAAACTCCTGGTTCCACGAATCTGGGCCAACTTTTTTCGATGGAATCCGATTCCTGAATCTTGCACGGCTAGTTTAAATTACTGGAGAAATGGGAAAAATAAAATAAAAGGGACAGAATAGAAGAAGGTATATATGTACGGGATCTTGTACAGCCATTCATTTCATGGAATCTTGATTGATCTATTAGGGGCGAGAAGCGCTATGGGATTCATTCTTCAGTCATGCCAATCTTACATCTTTGATCTTTCGCACGCGTACACCAACACATTCAGCTTCCTGATTTCTCTCTTCTTCCCTGCTTGAAGGACATGGCGAACTCGGGATCAACGTCGGGAAAGAAATCTCTGAATTCGGTGACTTTGCTGTTCAAATTGCCGTATTACACGCAATGGGGGCAGAGTCTTCTGATTGCTGGGTCGGAACCAGCACTCGGGTCGTGGAATGTCAAGCAAGGAGTGTCTCTGAGTCCAGTCCATCTGGACAGTGAGCTAATCTGGTGTGGGAGCGTGTCTGTTGTTGCTGGCTTCACCTGTGAGTACAAATACTATGTGGTGGATGACAACAAGAATGTTTTGAGATGGGAGGCTGGGGAGAAAAGGAAACTAGTCCTGCCGGAGGGCGTTAAGGAAGGAGACGTAATTGAAATCCGTGACTGGTGGCAGGTACTGATCATTTTTATCACTAGTGTATGTTTATGTTCTCTACAGTAAGCAGGGAAGTAGCAGCAATATATGACCTTACATTTTTAGCTGAACGGGTTGTATCTATCGTCCTTTTTCTTTGGATAAGATGTGGATTGTGGTATCTATCGTTGGTGTCTTTGCTATATTAGAACACTGGTTATGGGGCATTGCTGTTTGTCAGGTTCACATCAAACAAGTTTCTTTGTTCTGTAATATGTTTACTAATGGTCTTATTTGCATTCAGGATGCTTCTGAAGCTCTATTCTTTAGAAGTGCATTCAAGAATGTCATTTTCAATGCTACTGAAGGTGTTAAAAAAGAATCGCAGTCGGCATCGCTCAACAAAAGTTTGGATCCTGAAGGTATCATTTATATTAAAACCAATTGAGTGAGCAGGGCCAGTGTGTTAAATCTGCAAATATCTGAGATTTTGTGATGAATGTATTGCTGAAAAGAATTGATATAGTATCATACCTTCACATGTTAAATATATCAAATGAAGTTCTTCCTACTCTAGATGTCTAGAGCCCTCTATCTCTCTCAGATGATTTATTTTGTGTGCTTTTATGTATTTTATAAGCAAGTTCCCAGATAAGATTATCCTTGGGGGTTGGGGCTTCTGATTTTTTTTCTTTTGAAAACATGCAGGTTACATGTATTTATAATAAAATGTAAAAGGGAAATAAGAAAAAAAGAATGAATTTCTATTTTTGGAGCACCACATGAAGTTATCAGTTTTTTTGTCTTATATAATACTTTCCCTGAGCAGATATCGTTGTCCAGTTTGTAATTAGCTGTCCTCGGCTCGTATCTGGCTCTACTGTAAGTACACTTTAAAGATGTCTTTGTCTTTTTTATAAACTATCCTTAATTGTGTTAATCAATAACTTATTTAATTAATTCATACCTGCTTGCTGATGTCCCTCACGTCCACTGATAACGAACTTTAGGTCATCGTCACTGGAAGTAACCCTCAATTAGGAAGATGGCAAACTCAAGATGGTCTCAAGCTGAGCTATGTTGGAGATTCCTTGTGGAAAGCAAGCTGTGCTTTACGGAAGTCTGAGTTCCCTGTAAAATATCCTTTTGCAAATGATTGTTCCCTTAATCTTTTATTGGATGTACCATACCGATGAATATTGTTGCCAGTATTCCTCAGTGCACCATCCTCACGTCCTTAGATTTTTTCTGAGAATGATTGCCCTTGACATCTTTTCCACATATAAATACTGTCAAATCAGTCAAGCAGGAAACTCTTCATTAGAGCTTGGTCAAAACAGGGAGGTTAATGTTGATTTATTGTCACCCAAGCAATCCAGATATATTGTGTTATCTGATGGTGCTCTCAGGGTAATGTATCCAATAGTGTTATCTGCAAAGATGCATGGGTTTATTGCAAGAGAACTTTCTAGGAACTTCTCGACCATTTTAACTAGAAACCATTTACCATGCTATGATGCATTATAAGCAATTAATAGTATTCAGTATACATGAACATGTGCTTGACATAACAGAACCATGGAACTCCATACTTCGGCTAACAAATCAGAGAATCAGTATGCATCATACACAGCCAACATTGTGTACTAACACTTCATCTGCATTTACCAGGATGCACCATGGAGGGGTGCAGGTGTTGCTGTACCCATATTTTCAATCAGATCAGATGAGGACCTTGGCGTTGGAGAATTCCTAGATCTTAAACTTCTTGTTGATTGGGCGGTCAATTCGGGCTTCCATCTTGTTCAGCTCCTTCCAATCAACGATACTTCAGTTCATGGGATGTGGTGGGATTCTTATCCATACAGGTATGACTAATATTCAATACCAAAGGTTTCCAGCTCATAATGGTGTTTTTTCTTGAAATCAGTAACGACATTATCTAAACAGTAGCAATGCCCCTCATGTGTGAATTACAGCTCCCTCTCTGTGTTTGCGTTGCACCCCTTGTACCTGAGAGTACAAGCACTTTCAGATGCAATTCCTGTGGATGTTAAGGTATACCTTTGTTATGCTTTCATATTCATTCATTGTATGTCTTGGCTGTGTTATTTTTATTTCACTAAATGTTTGAATGAGTTGTTCCTCACCTCATTTGGTACTCAATTTAAAATTTATTACAGGAAGAAATTCAACAGGCGAAGAAGCAATTGGATAAAAAGGTTATTGCATTTGCATATTGTTGTTGATTCTTGCAGCTATTTGACTAAATCTCTAATATTTGGTTATTTCCCTAACTTGAAAATGATCTGTAAATTAGGACGTCGACTACGAGGCAGCATTGTCCACAAAATTGTCGATTGCTAGAAAAATATTCAATTTAGAAAAGGACAAAGTGCTAAACTCCAGTTCTTTCAAGCAGTTCTTATCTGAAAACGAGGTACATTCACCGCCGTTTCGTTTATCGTGTGTAATCATGGTACTTGATTTCCTATTCCAAACTGTATGTGATAAGCTTTCACACTGTATTCTAATAGGAATGGTTGAAACCATATGCGGCATTTTGCTTTTTGCGGGACTTTTTTGAGACATCTGACCACAGCCAATGGGGTCGGTTTTCTCAGTTTTCCAAGGAGAAGGTATTGAAAATATTATTCTGCATTTGGTACTTGAATCTTTTCAGTCGCTATAGCTTTCTAAGAACATATGTTGTTCTATTTTTTATGAGAGCACATGTGTAATATGAGCACTAAGATGGTTTCCTTCTGTAATGTGTTTCAGCTTGACAAACTTATTTCTGAAGGTACTTTACACCATGACGTTATACGTTTTCATTACTATGTTCAATACCATCTATATATACAAGTAAGTATTGCCATTCTGAACTGCTCATAGTATTACTCTCATGTATATATTTTTTTGACATTATTTTTATTCGCTTTTTTAGTTATCAGAGGCAGCAACATATGCAAGAAAGAAAAAGGTTATCCTGAAAGGTGATTTACCTATTGGTGTTGATAGGAATAGTGTCGATACTTGGGTATACCCGACCTTGTTTCGCATGAATACCGCTACTGGAGCACCCCCTGATTATTTTGACAAGAATGGACAAAATTGGGGTTTTCCTACATATAACTGGGAGGAGATGTCAAAGGATAATTATGGGTGGTGGCGAGGTCGTCTGACACAGGTTATTTAACATAACAGTCGTTCTATGTCTGACTGGTCATCTTTTCCTTTTATTATTCATATCCTACTAGCATGTTGCAGATGGCAAAGTACTTCACAGCATACAGGATAGACCACATCTTGGGTTTCTTTAGGATATGGGAGCTTCCAGATCATGCTGCAACAGGTTTAGTTGGGAAATTTAGACCTTCCATTCCTCTTAGTCAGGTTAGTTTCTGTATCTGTTGAGCAAACTAAAATGGGCCAGAGAAATCATTCAGAGTAGTTTATCTAACTTGTTCTTGACTTCCAGGAAGAGCTTCTAAGTGAAGGTCTATGGGATTTTAATCGAATGAGCCAACCATACATTCGTCAGGAAATTCTAGAGGTTGCTGTGTTTATAATGATGTTCATGTTTTAGAATTTTTTTTCAGTGAAATTTTAGGCCACAATTGTTAATTCTTTTTTTTTCTCAGGAGAAGTTTGGATCCTTCTGGATAGTCATTGCAGCCAATTTTCTAAATGAGTATCAGAAGCAGTGTTATGAGGTAATGCAATGAGTCATATTCTTCATAAAACATATCAGCTACTCGAGTAAATTGCAAATCACAATATAACTGTCTCTATTTTGTATTGTCAGTTGTGTGTACTTTTAGTGCGATCTCATTTCTAAAATATTACTAGTTACTTTGATCTCACATGTTTTTCTTCTTTACTTCACTTGTATAGTTTAAAGAAGATTGCAACACAGAGAAAAAGATTATTGCAAAGATTAAAACAAGTGCTGAAAAGTCACTGTGGCTAGAGAAAGAAGACAGCATCCGTCGTGGCCTTTTTGATTTACTACAGGTAATTTGGGTCTTCCGTTGTGATTTAATTTCATTGTTGCTGACACACTTTATTCTCTGCGTTAAGACTTCTCCTAAGATATCCAGCTCCTTTCTGACTTGGTTTAAGTACTGTTGTTGTGCAGAATATTGTCCTTATCAGAGATCCAGAGGACTCCACAAAATTTTATCCCCGTTTCAACCTGGAAGATACGTCAAGTTTTAGGGACCTAGATGAACACAGGTGATGTTAATGGTTCTAAACTATAGTTCTTCTATTCTCCATTTCAAATTTGAGGGGATTTGATCTACCCACTTGTGATTAAATTTGGTTCAGTCTACTAAATGTTAATGACATAATGTAACAGTGTACGGGCATTTGCCTATCTTACTTTGTTATCTATCTACATCTCTTTGGGTACCCTTCTACCCAGAAAATGAAATTAGTGTATTGGTATTTTGCACTAGACAGCTTGTTCTCAAGAAAACAAAATTAGGGTACACCACCTTTTAGGCTTTGCAATGTGTTTCTAATGAATCTGTGTTCATGAAATTTCATCCTCTCATCGGACATCATTTTACAGCAAAAATGTCCTCAGAAGATTGTACTATGACTATTATTTTGCTCGCCAAGAAAATCTCTGGCGTCAAAATGCTCTGAGGACTTTGCCTGTCCTGTTGAACTCGTCAGATATGTTGGCATGTGGAGAGGACCTTGGCCTTATCCCAGCTTGTGTTCACCCTGTATGACCCCTTCTCTAGAACTGCAAAGTTGTTAACTAAGCCACTGGTTTTTACTTGACGTTAATAATAATAATGAAAACTTCTATACAGGTTATGCAAGAACTAGGGTTGATTGGATTGCGTATCCAAAGAATGCCTAGTGAACCAAACTTGGAATTTGGTATTCCTTCTCAGTATAGCTATATGACGGTGTGTTCCCATCCATTATTCAGTATTACACTCAGATAAATTGGAAATATAATGAAAAGAGTGCTATGTTGATTTGATGATGATCAATTTTTGATGTTTCAGGTTTGTGCTCCCTCATGTCATGATTGCTCTACATTACGTGCTTGGTGGGAAGAAGATGAAGGAAGAAGAAGTCGTTTCTACAAGACTGTAGTTGGCAGTGATGAAGAGCCCCCATCTCGTTGCACCCCGGAAGTAGTGCACTTCATTGTTCAGCAGCATTTTGACGCTCCATCAATGTGGGCAATCTTTCCACTTCAGGTGTGAAACTTGAACTTACACCATAGATCAAGGATTTCTTGTCTGAAATAAGCTGATGAGTCTACTTCGGGTTTGGCATTTATCAGGACCTTCTTGCACTGAAAGACAAGTACACCACAAGACCAGCACCAGAGGAAACAATCAATGACCCCACTAACCCAAAGCACTATTGGAGATTCCGTAAGTCAATTCATCATTCCCCACCTCTTTATGAAATACTCCCTCCGTCCATAAGTCTCCATCGTATTAGCCTTCGGCGCAATGACCAAGGAGCAGTAAACAACGCCGATTTGCATTTAAGGCAAGGAGTAGCCAAGGAGTCGCAGCTAATGAGCAACCAAGGAGCAATAAATACAGACAAGGAGCAGCCAATGAGCACCAAATGCGCAGCACTTACAAGAAGCCAAACCTGTGGTCCCAGACTAATACGAAGGAGACTTTTGGAAAAAAAATTGCTTAGATGAAGGAGATTAATGGACGGAGGGAGTAAGGCATTTCAATAAGAAAAATTATTTTAAGGTTACTCTTGAAATGTTGCCTTCTTTTTAGGAAAAGCCTCCCATTCAATTTATTGACATGAGATGATAGCCATGTTTTAATTGTTGTATGGTCTGGTAGTCATGATGATAGATGAGTTGCATGATGTAGCCGCTGCCTGAAACTTAAACAGTTCAGCATGATGATAGATGAGCTACTATCTACTCAACCATTTGATCTAGGCTCATCAAGAGAGGTGGCACACTAGCTGAATTTAATATTTGGAGCATGATGCAATGCTAGCCTGTCAAATTTGAATGATTGAATAAACAATACCAAACTTTTAGGATACCATCATTTTCATATGGGCCATTGGCATAGCTTTCTATGCTAAAGTGGTATCTCTCAAGCTCCACATGTGATTTGCACTCCTGTTGTGAATTTAATCCGTAGAAGGCAATTCTTTTCCTTGGATCTAACTTCTCCCCAACATTTTCAGGTGTCCATGTGACGTTGGAGTCTCTGTTGGATGACAAGGACATCCAAGCAACCATCAAGGACCTTGTCACAAGTAGCGGGAGGTCCTTCCCTGGAAAGAAGGCAGAAGGTGCCGACGAAAGCAGAGAGAAGCTATCTAAGGTGCAGTTGAATGGTAAAGCTTAGGAAAGGATTGCAAGAACAGCTGAAAGCAACCACGACTAGAAGTAAATAGAATAAGGCGGCAGATTGCATTACCATGTCGATTTGGGTGATGTTGTTTCTGCTAGGAAATTCTTACCCCTGTGAAGTTCTTACAACTCTGGAAATAATAAGTATCATCTATCAAGTCAGCAAGTGAAATAATTCATCCAATTTTGGTTTTCATTCAAAAATTTTCTTTGACGACCCAGTTATTTCTTGTTGGTGTATTTCTGCTTCAGCAAGCCATTGAAATGGCATCTTCTGCAGTTTGTGTTGTCCTAATCAACCAAAATCGGTGCGTCTGTGGTGCGTCGCATATGAATATATGCTACTAGTTCTTTTAGTTGTTTAATTTATCTGTCTATGGGAATAGATTCTGTTCCAGATTTGTGTTACACTATAACTTGTAGTGGGGACAGTTCCATTTATTTTGGTGCTACTACTAAGCAAAAGAAAAGGTCATGGCTATGCGTGGTTCTCCTCCAGCTGCTTTCCCTCATAGCCTCAACTTTTTTGGAGCTTGTTTATTTATGCCAAATGCCAATTCACAAGAACATTAGGTTTTCCTTGCTATTGATGTGATGGCCCAAAGTGTTGGTTACACCAAATGCCAATTCATAAACACATCCTTAGCAGCAACCACCTTTAATTGATGCTGTGGTCCTGTGGGTGTGAAGGTTTCTTCCTAGATTTCCAACTGATTGTGCACTGCCATCTGAAAGGACAGCTTGGGCACTCTTTCTTGCTTCTGCAATTAGCATGCCCCTTTGTACTAATAGCATTGAAAAGGGTAAGCAACTGAACAAATGGACTTTACCAGCTTCCCTGGCTCTGTGGCTCACAGTCACAGGTCAATCTTCTCTAGAATCTATCTAGAGTCTAAAGAGTTTTTTTCTTTCCGGTAAGAAGTCTAAAAGATCTTTTTTTTTCCTTTTGACGACTGGAATGAAGTCTAAAGTCTTTATTTTTCTTTCGGCCACAAGTCTAAAGCAGAGATATTTGAAGCTGAATGGGAATTGAAGGGGCAGAATGGACGTGCCATTCGCAATCAGTACTAATCTGTATCTTGCAATCTCCATGAAGTCTCGTGGTGGTACAAGTACAATGCAGCACATGTGTATGCTGTCCTCGTGAAAAGCTCCGAAAGGGCCTGGGCAGCTGATTATCTCGCTGAAATTGCACAGATGCAACTGAAAATTTTCTTTATAATAAACCACACCTCTCGTGTGTTCTTTGCCTCCTTTAACGACGTCGCTTTACAACACCAAACCCACTCTTTAATATAATCACTTAATAATCAGTGGTTACAATTGTTGAATTTCTGTGGATCGACTAGGGTAGATCTAGGCGAAGGAACACTTGGATCCGTGAAGCACATGCACATTTAGACCTAGAACACCACACCGAGAGGGAGATAGGGTAGAGAGGGGCTGGTGATGAACCTGAGCCTCCGGATGAAGTCGCGGTTGTGCTGGCCATCGCTGGTTCGGTGATGGAGGCAGCACACGGGCAGCGACGGGTGGAGTAGAGGTTGCACGGACGTCGATGCAGTGCGGTCGGGCGTAGCAGTGACGACGGCGAGGATCAGCGGAGCTTCCCGTCGCTGGCTGCGCGCCCTCTTAGATCGGTCTAGGGTTTTGTCGGTGGGGTTTGCGGCTCACGACGAATCTCGTACCTTGAGCCGTCGGCCCCCACCTCTTTATATAGCGCAGTGCGACGGGGGCCCACCAACCATGTAGGGTTGGACGCCCCCAATCAGGGCGCGTGACCAAGGCCCAATAAGCCGTTGGGCTTATTGGTTAGGAGATCAATCTAACATTCTCCCCCTTGATCTCACTATTACTTTTATCTTTAAACTTTAAACTTCAATCCTTTTATCCTTACTCATTTCTTCACAGATGATGCATAGAGCATGTCTCATCGTCACGGTCAATCGCCGATAGATTTAACAGCTACAATGCACGTCTCTGATCTGAAATAGTTACTTTAACTTTTGGGCCCTTTATAGTCCAGGAATCATAGGCTTTCCCTTAAACCCATGCCGGCTACATGTTCTCTGAACACGTTGGGTGGTAAGCCTTTTGTAAGCAGATCCGCGAGCATCTTTTCAGTACTTATATGCTCAACTTATCATTTGATCCCGGACTTTATCCTTCACAACATAATACTTTATGTCAATGTGTTTGGCAGCACCACTTGACCTATTGTTGTGAGCATACTGTACTGTTGGATTATTATCGCAGTATAACTTCAGTGGTCTATTGATGTCGTCAACCACCTTCAAACCGGGTATGAACTTCTTTAGCCAGTTCACCTGCCCCGTTGCCTCATAACATGCTACAAACTCGGCATACATTGTGGACGATGTAGTGACGGTTTGCTTTGAGCTTTTCCATGAAATAGCTCCCCCTGTGAGAGTAAACACATATCCAGACGTGAATTTTCTATTATCTCCCGCATAATCAGAATCTGAATATCCCACTATATGGAGTGAATCAGATCTTCTATACGTCATCATGAGGCCTTTCGTTCCTTGCAAATAACGCAAGACTTTCTTTACCAATTTCCAGTGTTCTATTCTAGGATTGCTCTGAAATCTGCCAAGTAACCCGATAACAAATGCCAAGTCAGGGCGCGTACACACTTGAGCATATTGCAAGCTTCCGACAGCTGAAGCATATGGAACCACTTTCATTTGATCGATCTCATATTGGTTCCTGGGGCATTGAAAATCCCCATATCTGTCGCCCTTGACTATAGGAGCAGGTAAGGGACTACATTTGTGCATACTGAATTTCTTTAAGACTTTTTCTATGTATGCCTTTTATGACAGTCCTAATACCCCTTTACTTCTATCTCGGTGAATCTCGATCCCTAGAACGAATGAAGCTTCACCAAGATCTTTCATATTAAACTTTAAGGATAAAAACTTCTTTGTCTCCAGTAGTAGACTGATATCACTACTAGCAAGTAAGATATCATCCACATATAGGACAAGAAAGATAAACTTCTCATTCTTAAACTTTGCGTAGGCACAATTGTTCTCAACATTATCTTTGAACCCAAAATTCTTTATTGTCTGATCAAACTTCAAGTACCACTGTCTTGAAGCTTGTTTTAATCCATAAATAGATTTCTTTAGGCGGCATCCCAAACGTTCTTTTCTTTCCATGACAAAACCTTTCGGTTGTGCCATGTAAACATTTTCCTCTAAGTCTTCATTGAGAAATGCCGTCTTTACATCCATCTGATGTAATTCCAAATCGTAATGTGCCACCAATGCCATTATGATTATGAAGGAATCCTTACATGAGACTGGAGAAAAGGTCTTATTGTAATCAATCCCTTCTCTTTGTGTAAAGCCTTTTGCCACAAGTCGGGCTTTATATCTCTCTCTCTCTATATATTCCCTTGAGAGTCAAGTTTTGTTTTGTAGACCCATTTACAGCCTACCGTTTTGGCTCCTTTAGGAATTATCTCTAAATCCCAAACTTTATTTGCATTCATTGATCTCATCTCATCTTCCATGGCCTTAAGCCATTTTGATGAATGATCACTTTTCATGGCTTCTTCAAATGAGGTGGGATCATCCTCCATTTGAAATTCTTCAGTGTTGTACACTTCATAATCAGCAGGAATAGTTGATTTTCTAACTCTTTGAGACCTTCTAGGGGCCTTCTCAATTGGCACATTTTCTGTTTGAGGCTGTTGTTGCTCCCCCTCATGTGTGGCAATAGTTTCTATAGGATCCTGAGGCACATGTTCCTCATCATCATTCATTGTTGCCACAGGTGGGATAACAACAGGTGCTGGCACCACAGTGTCTTGTCCTGTTGGTGCAGCAACAGCAGGTAGTGAGAAAAATGGCTCATGAGCGATCGGAGTGGGTGCATACACCCGCTTCTCTTCAAGGTCAATTTCTCGAGCTACCATGCTCCCCCTAATCATTTCATCCTCTAGGAAGACGTCGTGTCTCGTTTCCACAAACTTTGTATGTCTGTTAGGACAGTAGAAACGCCTTTTGACTTTTCTGGGTAGCCAATGAAATGGCAACTCACTGTTTTGGGATCTAGCTTTCCAATGTTTGGGTTAAAAACTTTAGCCTCAGCAGGGCTCCCCCACACACGCAAGTGGTTAAGTGAGGGTACTCTTCCTGTCCACAACTCATACGGTGTTTTGGGCACCGACTTACTTGGTACTCTATTGAGAATATGAATGGCGGTTTTTAACGCCTCCATCCACAGACTCATGGGTAAAGTGGAGTAACTTATCATACTACGCACCATATCCATCAGGGTACGGTTACGCCTTTCAGCTACTCCATTCTGCTGAGGTTCGCCTGGTGTTGAATACTGGGTGACTATACCATTCTCCTGTAAGAACCTTGCAAAAAGGTCCAGGAACTTGTGAAAGTCCCTAGTTTGGTTTTGGCTAATTGATGAAACCTAGGACTAACCTTTGTATCTAAGTGGATGATTTAGATAAAGGTGGTCATTGCATATGAGACATGACATTGACTCATGTGACCAAGATGATGAAGACCAAGATGAGGCTTGGCTCGATGGACCGGTTGTGAAGGTGAAGGGCAAGTCGAGGCTTCGAAGCGAAGGACCATGCGATGGTGAAGCTTGAGCAAGACTTAGCGTCGACGGACCGATGCAACGGTGAAGAGCAAGTGAAGTCAAGGTCGATGGATCGAGACGGTCATGTGATGATATGAAGTGGATCATATCATTTGGAGAAACAAAATGGGCTCAAGGCAAAGGTATAACCATAGGGCCATTTTGTTTTACACTCAAGACACCATAGAGGGTGTGAGTGGTTTAGGATCGATAGCCGAACTATTAAGAGGGGAAGTCTTATCGGTTATTCGATGCACGGGTGCCACTAGGTGAATTCATGAAGTGCATTGCATGTAGGGTCTAGTGAGCTAACTGGAAATCCTTTGAAAATGATTGAGAAAAAGCTAACACACAAGCACATGGAGATGTACACTTGATGGTGTTGGCACATTTGCAAAGGTGGCGTTGGTCGCGCTGTGGTTTGCGGGTAGAGAGGGGTTTGGGTTCCTCTCTCCCTCCCGCCGAGCGTGCGAGCGCGGGATTCAGGCGATTTCGGGGAAATGAAATGCCTATTTTCCACTACGCCGGAAGTTGAAAAAGAAACGGAAGCGAACGGAGGTCACAGAGGTGACCGGACGCTGCACCGGACGCGGTCTCAGTATGACCGGACGCGTCCGGTCAGTACAGCGTGGTTTCGGGTGCACGGGCTAGGGTTTGCAACCGGCGCGTCCGGTCACTCGCGGGACCGGCGCGTCCGGTCAGGTGCCCAGAAGGAACTGCGGTTCGCAAGGATGATCGGACGCGGGGCGCGTCCGGTCACACACGATCGGACGCGTCCGGTCATCAAAGGAGCTTACTGGACTCCGACCGGACGCTGGCACTGACGCGTCCGGTCGTTCTCTGGAGCGCGTCCGGTCGTTGTTTCGCGGCGCGGGTGCTGTACGGATCGGCGCGTCCGGTCGTTTCAAGGAGCGCGTCCGGTTATTGCTTCGCGCGCGCGGTGCTGAGCGCCCGGCGCGTCTGGTCTGTTGAGAGGCGCGTCCGGTCATGGGATTTGACCGTTGGCGCAGTGACCGTTGGAGGACCGGACGCGGTTGAGCGCGTCCGGTCAGTTTTGACCGGCGCGTCCGGTCGTCGCGAAAAAACGGTCAGTGGAGTTGCAACGGCTCTTTTTGTTTGTGATGCTTATAAATACTTGTTGGCCAGCCCTTGGGGAGGTCTCTCGGGATTTCTAACATTCTTGTGCATCCTTTGAGCTAAAGCAACTCCTCCCACTCATCTCTCTTGCTTGATTGCAAATCAAAAGTGAGATTGAGTGATCCCAAAGTGCATTGCATAGCTTGAGGGCATCTAGTGGCACTTGTGGGTGGTTTAGCCGGTGGATTTCTTGTTACTCTTGGAGAGTACCGCTCCTAGCCGGCTTGGAGATTGTTGGAGGCGTTGGCAAGAGAAGGTGATTGTTCTTGGCCACCTCCGGTTGTTTGTAAGAGGTTCTTGTGCTTTCCTCGGCGGGACGCCAAAAGCAACTCTATTGGATTGCGCGTGTCATTGAGTTACCTCACTTGAGAGTCTTGCGGTGCCTTGCGGGGTGTGCCTTGAGGGGCAAGTGACTTGAGGGTCACACCGAGGAACCATCTAAGTGTTGGTCGACACAACCGGTGACGTAGCTTGTCGGTGCACAAGTGAACACCGGGTGAACAAAAATACTGTGTCTCTTGTCTCCCGGTGTTTGGTCTTCATATTGTGTTGTTGTCAATATTAATTGATTGTATATCATCTTAGTGATTGGCAACACCTTCACTCCACCGTCGGTATAAGATTCACAATCCTTTCTCTCGCATTTACTTTTACTAGATTATCTTGTGTAGCTCTAGTGGTAACCTTTGCTAGTAGTTGTTAGCTTGCTCACTAGTGTAAGTTAGTGACCTAGCACTTGTGTGAACTAGAGATCATAATCTACTAGACTTGTGGATAGAGAGGCTTGCATCACAACCATAGGCTAAGCAAAACTCGCTTTACGCCGTTTGTTATTCTAACAAGTTTGCTTAGTGGTGCTTGTAGAATTTTTTATAGGCTATTCACCCCCCTCTAGCCATCTAGGACCTTACAACTTGTCCATATGGGGTATGCCGACCGTAGTACTCTCCTCCACGGTCAGACCTGACTATCTTAATCTTTAAATCATGCTGATTTTCTACTTCTGCTTTAAATATTTTGAATTTATTCAATGTTTCTGTTCTTTCTTTAATTGGATAAATGTAGCCAAACCGAGAGTAATTGTCTGTGAATGTTATGAATGAATCATAACCATCCACACTTTTCATAGGAAAAGGACCACATATGTCTATGTGAATAATCTGTAGAATTCCTACGCTTCGTTTGACATCTTTCTTAATTTTCTTTACATACTTTCCTTTTATGCAATCTCTACATTGTTCTAACTCTGAGAGCTCTAATGGAGGAAGAATATCATTCTTAACTAGTCTTTCTATTCTCCCCCTCAAAATATGGCCTAAACGACAGTGCCATAATTTCGACAACGCATCGTGAGCTCTCTTTCGTTTTATGTTTCCATTGTTCGATGAGGATACATTTTCATTCACATCACATATGGAATTCACATTTTCACGAAGTGATAACAAATAAAGTTCGTCTTGTCGGAAGGCAAGACCAACATATTTATTATTAAACAATATCCGACATTTGCCATTTCCAAAATGGCAATCATAACCATCATGGTCCAACTTTGATACACTAATCAGGTTTCTTTGCAAAGAAGGTACATAAAGAACATCTCTTAGAAAAATTATGAAGCCATCTGGAAGCTCTAGAGGAAGATCTCCAACGGCCTCAACATCTGCTTGTACTCCATTTGTGACTTTAATGAAACTTTCGCTTCTTTGCAAAGTTCTCATCGAACGGAATCCCTGTAATGAATTAGCAACATGAATAGTTGCACCTGAATCAATCCACCAAGTAGATTTTTAAAACTTTACATACAAAGATTCATTTACGAACGTAATAATGTTCTCACCTTTATTCTTCATAATCATCTTTAAGAAATCAGGACAATTCTTTTTATAATGTCCCGTCTTCTTGTAGTGGAGACACTGGTCTTTAGCCACTGGGAATTGCTGGTTCTGAGACTGTTGCATGGGACCTTTTCCAGATGATTTGGAGGAAGAGCTATTATTATAGTTCTTTTTCTTATCTTTTAGGTAGTTGACAGAACCACCTTGTGAAACTTTTATTCTTTCCTCCTCCTGCACACACATGGCTATGAGCTTTTCTAAATCCCATTTTTCAGGCTGTATGTTGTAATTAACAACAAATGTGTCAAATTCTTTGGGCAAAGAAGTAAAAATCAAATGAATAAGAAACTCATCCTTGAGTGCCAAATCCATTGGTTTGAGCTTAGATGCTAGATTGCTCATTCTCAGTATGTGCTCTTTAATGCCACTGCCGCCACCAGAGTACCTTTCTATAACCAGCTGCTTGATCAGCTGGGTTGCATATGTCTTTGAAGAGCCAGTGAACTGACTCTTTATTCTATCTAGGTACTCTGTGACCGTGTCACAGTCTGGAATTGAGCCCACAATAGCAGGCTCAATGGTGTTCTTTATCACTGCCAAACACTTCTTGTTGGCAGTGACCCATTTCCTATGCTCAAGGTCATAGGACATCTTTACGGGAGCAAAATCCCGCTCTCTGTTCTGCCATGCAGCATCAGTCTCATCTGTCTCCCTCACCGGTGCCACAGGTTCTTTGGGACACGGTGTGGTGACAACCCAGTCCACCTCAGCGAGGATAAAAGCCAGGTCTATTTTTTTCTTCCACTCATTATAGTTATCACCTTTTAGAGTGGGGATCTCTTTGATACAACTCATTAAGTTCTATCCTCCTGAAAACACAATTCAAATAGTGTGAGAACAGAAATAAGAACAATAATTGCATGCCTTAGTTTAACGTTGATCAAAATTAAAACATACAATTATTTTATACATTAAATCTACATCACCGTTGGGCAGAAATAGAAATAATGCATAATCATTTAAAATTATAATATTGCTATTAACAACGTTGGTCAGAAAATAACAATATCATAATCAACTCATTTTTAATCTCTTGGCTCTTAAAATCAAATTCTCCCGTTGGTTCGAATTTAATTAAAAGTCCATAATTACTTTAAATACGCAGCGGAAACATTAACATTCAATAATTATTTTCCTATTTTCCAGAAGCAACTTTACTATTTACTGAACAAAATTATCGTTGGATAAATTTTTGTACAGAAAAATATCACAAAAAAATCAATTCAAATTGATCAAATTGTTTTCTGGAAAATAAGAAAAATAAAAACTGTGACTTTACTATTTATTTGGCCATTTCGGCCCGATCCAGCAATCAGTTTGCGTGGCCCAGCGAAAACGGCCCATGGCCTGTTCATGCGCGCGCGTGCCAGCGAACTCGGCCCAGCCGCGCGCGCCAGCTCTCCCGGCCCAGCCGCTTGCGGCCCAGCCGCGCGCTCCAGCGCTCCCCCGCGCCCAGGCCGCAACCTGGGCCTGGGCCGGGAATTCGGCCTCGCGCCCTTTCCTGCCTGGGCTGCGGCGCTGGCCCAATTGATCTCAGCCGCTCGCGCTGATCGGACGGTTGGTCTTCAATGTCGCTGGATCAAAACCAGCGAACGCCGTCGCTCCCTGAACCCTAGCCCATTTCTCTGCTTGCTTTCTCCTCTCCTCTCCCACGGCGACGCTAGCGCGGCCACCTCGTCACCGGAGAAGAAGGGAGGACGACACCGGTGCCAAGCCCCTCGCTGGTGCATGCGCTCGCCCATGGCAGAGCGTGCCGCCGTCGAGCGGCTTTGGACCGCTGCCCTGAGCCACGGCCGAGCCAGGCCTCTGTCCGCGCGCCAACCATGGCGGCGGTGATCACCGCCCGCACGGTGGTAGCTTTCCGCGCGACGGCGGTGTCGGGAGGACCGGGTAGGTTCCCCTCTTCATCCTTTTCCTTCCCCAAAACCTGATCTAGGGTTAGGGTTTCATTTCTAGGGTTAGGGTTCTTTCTGATCCGATCCGAGATCGGGATCCTTTTCATCCTTTTCCGGTTTCTTTGATTCGGATTTTGCACGATTTCCCGATTAGGGTTAGGGTTGGGGATGACACTATTTTTCTTTTTCCCCAAATCGCCTTCGGGTTCTTCTTTAACCTCATTAGGTTTAGGGTTCATCCGAACCATATCTTTTCTCAGATCCGACGGATCGAGTTTAGGGTTCAACCGAACGTCGGCCGACCCTTTTCTGCTTAGATCCGCACCGGATCTAATCAACTTTCTTCTCGGGTAACTTTTAATTTCTTTTCCCCGATCCAGATCTACCGCTAGAAAAAGCTCCGATACCATTGTTGAATTTCTGTGGATCGACTAGGGTAGATCTAGGCGGAGGAACACTTGGATCTGTGAAGCACATGCACATTTAGACCTAGAACACTACACCGAGAGGGAGATAGGGTAGAGAGGGGCTGGTGATGAACCTGAGCCTCCGGATGAAGTCGCGGTTGTGCTGGCCATCGCTGGTTCGGTGATGGAGGCAACACACGGGCAGCGACGGGTGGAGTAGAGGTTGCACGGACGTCGATGCAGTGCGGTCGGGCGTAGCAGTGACGACGGCGAGGATCAGCGGAGCTTCCCGTCGCTGGCTGCGCGCCCTCTTAGATCGGTCTAGGGTTTTGTCGGTGGGGTTTGCGGCTCACGATGAACCTCGTACCTTGAGCCGCCGGCCCCCACCTCTTTATATAGCGCAGTGCGACGGGGGCCCACCAACCATGTAGGGTTGGGCGCCCCCGATCAGGACGCGTGACCAAGGCCCAATAAGCCGTTGGACTTATTGGTTAGGAGATCAATCTAACAACAATTCCACCTCCATCTTTTTTTGTTGTACTGTTTTTGGAGCAAACAGAGTCATCTGACACTGACAATCACCAAAAAAAAAAAGAGAAGACACTGACAGCACCGACCTTGGAGTCTTGGACTGCAGTAACTGAATGCATAAGTAACTGAAAACGAAAATCATCTGGCCGAAAAAAAAGGCACTGCTTGTTTGCTCTTGCTGTCTTGCAGGCCCCTGTCTTACTCGGTGCCAAATAAAATTCGGTGGCAACACCACCACTGAATTTGGAATTTGGTGTTGGACGAGAAGGAAAGCGAGTTCCTCTTGTCTGCCACCGACTCCTCTCTACAGGCAGTTGATGTTGGCATCCACTGCTTTTTCTCAAAAAGAAGGCGTGATTAACCTTTTTTCTGCCATTCAATCATTCACTAAGATCGAGCATGATCACGTTCTAGATTCTGGAATAATGAATGAATGTCGCAATTCTCATGGTTTAGGTTGAAGGTTGAATTAAGAGCAAAGTAAGCATCCTACCACACCAACTAAACCATCAGTTTCTTCAGAAATCATATCATAATCATGTATGCTGCTGGTCAACGTTACAGGAGCCCAAGAATTTCTAAAATATTCGCTGTACAAAGAAGACCAAGGGGGTAAAAAAAAACATACTACATCCGTGTGTGCCGGGCTGCCGGCACGGCGATTTTGGCCTTTGCCGTCGTCGTGTATCTTGTGTTTTTTTTTTTGAAAGTAGTGTATCTTGTGTTGTGAGCATGGGATTTCGATGAACTCGGATGCATGTCAAGGGGGTGGGTGGGTGGGTTCATGGGTACCCGGAGGCGAGGCAGTCCTCCCAGAACTTGCGGTCCTCTTCCTGCCGCTCCGCGGCGCGCTTCGGGTCCTCGGCGGCCTCCGGCGTCCGTGGGAGAGGAAGCGTCGTGATCGCGCCGCCGCGGGCCCCGGCCACCGCCATCTGCTCCCACCAGGCGCCGCTGCCCCTCCCGACCTTGTTCCTCCCCTCCTCCGCGTCGTCGCAGGCAGCTTCGTCTTGTTCTTGGTAGCTGCTGTACTCGTTTCCCTCCACGCAGCTGCTGCACCCGTCGTCGTCCATCTCCGCCTCGTCGTCTTCGTGGCAGCACGCGCTGCTGCCGCAAGAAGAGAAGGAGGAGGTCGCCGCCGCGCCCAAGCCGTGCGGGCGCGGGTGCGGGCACGACTCCGCGACGCTCTCGGTGTCGCTGTCCTCCATGTCGTCGTCGGCCACGGCGTCGACGCGGGGCCTCGGGAGCAGCGCCAGCGGCGGCGGGGGGTGCACGGCGGAAGCCATGGCGTGGGACGGGCGCGGGGCGCGCACGCGGACTGCGGAGCGGTGGCCGTGGCGAGAGCGACATGGGCAGACACCGTCAGTATTTATAGCTGACCACGCGCCGAATTCGCCAAGCGGACGACGACTGCAAAACCTTTTTTTTTTGAATGGGAAAAAAGAACGACTGCAGAATCCTACTGGCGCAGATACGTATTAACTAGCAGGAGCTTTATCAAAGCGCTCAAATCTCCTCTTATCTTCTCCGTCTACACCTAAAAAGACTCTAACATCATCATATACGGTGATATCGAGCCCTCACAGTGGAGCCTCCCCGGAGACCGAATGTCTCGTCTCTCTCCTCTCGACACGGGCGACCCGGGCGACTCGTGCGTCGCAGGCGCGTTCCATGGCGTGGGTGGGGAGGCTGCCACGGGTACGAGCCCTACGTCCGCTAGCGGGTCTGCGTCTCGTGGCCATGCTACAGGGTGCGGCTCACGCGCACAGGGGGCCGTCTCGGCGCTGAGCTCCGCGGACGCGGTCCATGTCTCGACTCCTCTGCAGTCGCTGACCTCTGGGCCACGGCGGATTCCAGGAGACGAGGGGGAGCGCCAGCCTCCTCTTGAGGTCACGGTACCCCTCTCCTCTTCCTCCCCTCTCCCCTCTTCTCACTTTCCCATCTCGGCTGGCGATATCGGGAACCCTAGCGATTCCTTCCGAATCGCGGAGGAGAGGCGTAAGGAAGTCAGGAAGCGTCTTCCACACGAGGTATGTGATCATCCCGACGCCGATTTGAGCGCTCGCCTTGTTCATATGTGGAATCACAGCATCGAGGTTGGGGTTTGCCGGGAGGTTTTTGTTCAGAGTTCGGGTGATTTGTTTTCTGGATTACCGGAGTTAGCTCCCCTTTGCGGAGCTAGATCGGTAAATCCGCGGTGGTCTACTTTGGGTGGTGATACCCGGTCGTTTTCGCAGGTTCTTCAGGCTCCTTTGCAGCCTGGGAAGACCATGGATCGACGTCCGTATCCTCCGAATCGTTTCAACCAGGGGTTCGAGGGGAATCGTGGGACTAGTTTTCGCCCGGGTTGGCAGGGAGGTAACCGGGGCTGGGTTCCGCGTGGAAGAGACAGAGGTGGTGGTAGATTTCAAGGTGGAGGTCGTGGTTATGGGGATAGAGACAACAGAAATCAGTATCGTCCTGTAGAACCAGTTACTCAGGAAGAACAAGAGGAATCTATCCCAAATCAAAAGGTGAGATCCACTGATGTTGAGACCTCGGTGAACAATAATTCACAGTCTGCGGCGAATGACTCTCAGAAGGTTCAGGAGGGGGATGGCGGGGCACGTGAAGCTCTGGGTGATTTGCTTGACAAACCTCAATGCTGCCCCAGATGTGGTAGGGTGGGACATATTGCTTCTGCTTGTCTTAACCCTGTGATGTGCTCAAGGTGTCACAAGGAAGGACATGTGGCGAGAGTTTGCACAACTAAGATGCCCTGGGAGTTCATATCTCCTTTTTGTGGCCTTTCTGCTTATGGGCAAGGTTTCCATTTCATTGAGAGTACCAGTAATGAGGAGGGGATTAAGGACATGTCTACTACTGCTTTAGTGACTGTCACTTCTGGACAGGCCACTGCTAGACAAATTGAGAATGAATTCAAACTGAAGGCTGGACCAAATTCCTCCTGGAGATGGTTTGCTAAAAGAGTTGGAGAGGGCAAATATCAGATGAGGTTTCCTAATGTACAGACTATTGAGGATTTAGCTCACTTCACTGAAATGAGAATGAGATCTGCACCGGAGGTGGTGATTAAGATCGAGAAATGGAATCCTATTACTGGGTCCAAGGGGCCCCTGGATGTTGCTTGGTTTAGAATATCCAACATTCCTTTTGAGAAAAGGTCCTATTCTAATGTGTGTATGGTGGCCTCAAAGGTGGGACTGCCCTTAGAGGTTGATAGAGACAGCTTGAACAAAAATGATTTTGTGAGGGTCAAAATTGGTTGTAGGGATGTAACCAAAGTACCTGCTTCTGTGGATGGGGTACTGGATTTTCACTTTTATGACTACTTTTTCCAGAGAGAAGTACCACAGGATGGGTTCACTGACTCATCTGGTACTAAATGGATAAGAAATGAAAGAGATCAGCCGAAGGATGATTTCCCATCACCTAAGAAACAGAAGATGGAACAGAGTAAGCAGGTTGGCAAGTTCTTTGAGGCTGGTCCAAGCAAGAATTATGGTACTGACAAAGGTAAACAGGCCACTGGGAATGATTCTGGGACTGGGAATCAGCAGCATGATGTTCCTGAGGAAGACAGTGAAGATGAAAGCCTTCTTATGGGTGATCTGGTTGTTCCTGGTTCTGAACAATTAAGGTTTGGAAATTTCGAAATTACTGAGCTGAAGAAAGTGGTTATCAATGAATATGGATCTAACTTCATGAAATATAAACAAGATCCCTTGGTGTCCATTGAAGCTAAGAAAGCTATTTTTGACAGTAAGAGAGATGATATCTTTCAGATTGATGATGTTATTGGAAAATCTCAACTTAACATGGAAAAGTCTATTGTTGTGGAGGATAAGGAAGAGGAAGTTATAGAGAGAGCCGTTTCAATGAGTCCTATCAAAGATAGTCAAGGGGGGCCTGAAGTTGACATGTCTAGTCAAGAAGAAAGGCAGCAAAATGTGAATCAGGACATTGATTGGGATTTAATCCAGAAGGAAGATGAACATGAGGTGGTGGTGAATATGATAGCAGGGGATACTGACCATGGAAAAAACAGTATCAAGGACAGCGCTCAAGAAGACAGTGCCAATCAGGATATACTTGTTAAAGAGACTAGCCAGCTGGAAGAGATGGTCGAGACAGCTCAAATTGATAAGGTGCAGGGACCTGTTGAGAAGCTCAATACCTGGGAAAATCAAGCCATCAAGTTACAAGCGGTGATGGAACAGGAACAAGATGTGGACAAGGAAAGGTGGCCCACATGGCAGGATGTGAGGCAGAGCAAGAGGATCAGAGCCAATGACTCTTTTCAGCAGAAGATGGGAGATCAAGCTGCTAGCAAAAATTTGCAAGTTATGGAAGATGAAGGTACTTTAATCATTCACCAGAACTCCTTTGCAGTTCTTTCTAACTCACATATTATTGATTTGGCTACCAAAATGGGGGTTCAATCTGAATCCATGTCTTTTGAGAAAATTGATTTGCTTAAAGATCTTGAGAATGCAAGAATGAAATTGGTTGAGCACTCAAGTGCTCCTGAGAATCAGGTGATTAACTTGGAAGAGAGTAATCTTCCCTTAGAGGATCAAAATACTCTTGATTGGGGATCTGATGAGTCTGAAGAGGAACCTCTTGTTCTGATTGCTAGTGTGAGAAAGAGTAGATCCTCTAAAAAAGGCAAAAAGAAAGTTAGAGCTTCTAAGAAGCATCCTGCTGATGTTTCTGTGGGCACTAAAGGAGATAAATCTAAGGTTAGCCCTAGGTTTAATCTCAGAGATAGAAATACTATTAAAAAAATATTTCCATGATAGGTATAATTTGGAATTGCAGGGGTGTGGCTAAGAAAGGTCTTAGCTCCTATATCAAGGAGTTAATCTGGGATCATAAAGCTGATTTCGTTGGTATTCAGGAAACAATGAAGAAATCCTATTCTGATAAATTTTTTCGAAAAATTGATAACAATAAGGAGTTTAGCTGGTTCTGGTCACCCTCTAATGGGAAATCTGGTGGGATGTTGAGCGGTGTCAGAAAGGATAAGTTTGATGTGGAGAATTTTGATAGCGGGGATTTTATGATTATTGCTAATGTTTTTGATAAGAGTCTTAAGAAAAATTGGTCCCTGGTAAATGTGTATGGACCTGCGCAGGATGAATTCAAAGATAGCTTCCTTGCTGAGCTGTCTGAGTTTTGTTTTAAGGCCAAATACCCCATTCTGATTGGTGGTGATTTCAACATTATGAGATTTAGCTCGGATAAGAACAAAAAGTTCCATGATAACAATTTCTCTTCGGTTTTCAATTTGATCATTAATTCCTATGATCTTAGAGAATTGCCTCTTTCTGGTGGCAAGTATACTTGGAGCAATAACAGGAAAAATCCAACTCTTGAGAAGCTTGACAGAGTGTTAATTTCAAGTTCTTGGGAAAATGAATTTCCTTTATGTAATCTCAGGAAAATTCCTAGATACATGTCTGATCACAATCCTTTGATTGTGAGGACAGATCTCTCCCAACCAATTGGCTCTAGGCCGTTTTGTTTTGAAAATTCATGGCTGAATCATTCTGATTTTAAAACTAAAGTGAAGGAAATTTGGAATAAAAAAGTCAATGCTAAATCTGCCATTGATACATGGTGCATTAAGATGGATAGAATTAAAAGATTTTTGAAAGGTTGGGGACAAAGCCTTAAAGGTCATACCAGGAAATATAAAAATATTCTCAATAAGGAGTTGGAGATTATTGAGAATTTAGAAGAAGAAAGTTCTTTGGATGAGGTGAGTTTGGATAGAAAGACTTTTATTCAATCTGAACTGTTAAGATTGATGGAGGAGGAGGAGAGTTATTGGCATAAGAGGTCCAATAGCACGTGGCTTTTGAAAGGTGATTGTAATACTTCATTTTTTCACAGGGTTGCTAATGGGAAGAAAAGGAAAAATACCATCTTCTCCTTAAAGCACAATGATCAAATGATTGAAGGGGATGATGCCCTTGTGAAACATGCTACTCAGTTCTTTAAAGAACTTTTTGGTCCTGCTGCACCTTCTAGTTTCCATATGGAACCAGGGTGTCGGGATCCTTCTGAAAAAGTTAATACTCTTGATAATGAGGATCTTGAAAAACCTTTTTCTGAACTGGAAATCAAAGAGTCTGTATTCTCTATGGAGAAAAATACAGCTCCTGGGCCTGATCACTTTCCTGTTGAATTCTATCAACATTGCTGGGAGATTGTTAAAAAAGATTTGGTTGTGCTCTTTGATGATTTCTACCACATGAGGTTAGACATTAGTAGATTCAATTATGGAATTATAACTCTTTTACCAAAAGTTAAAGAGGCCAATTCTATTAAGCAATACAGACCTATTTGTCTGTTAAATGTGGTGTATAAGATTTTTACTAAAGCCTTAATGTTGAGACTGGACAAAGTCATGGGAAAAATTATTAACAGGAGTCAATCTGGGTTCCTAAAAGACAGAAACATTATGGATGGCATTTTAGCACTACATGAAATTTTGCATGACACTAGAATAAAAAAGAAAGATGGTGTGGTTCTGAAACTTGATTTTGAAAAAGCATATGATAAGCTTAATTGGGAGTTCTTGGATGAATGTCTCAAACAAAAAGGTTTTGGTGATAAATGGTGTGGTTGGATCAAACTTGTGATGAGCTCGGGTACTGTTAGTGTCAAGTTGAACAACTACACGGGTAGCTACTTTAAATCTGGCAGGGGGGTCAGACAGGGTGATCCTTTGTCCCCTTTCCTGTTTAATATAGCTGCTGATACTTTGGCCAAAATGATTTCCCTAGCCCAAAGAAACAAACTATTCAAAGGCCTGGTACCAGAGTATATTGAAAATGGTGTTGCTGTATTACAATATGCGGATGACACAATTTTGTGCATCCAGGATGATATAATCCAGGCTGCTAATCTCAAGCTGTTGCTATACTTATATGAAGATATGTCTGGCCTTAAAATCAATTTTTCCAAGAGCGAGGTTATAATGGTAAGCCAAGATGAAGCAAAAAGTCTTGAGTTCTCAAATATGTTCAATTGTACAACTGGAAAGTGGCCTATTAAATATTTAGGGATACCAGTGGCTGGATCTAGACTTCATGTTGCTGACTGGTTACCTATCTGTGAAAAAGTAATGAAAAGGCTTGATGGTTGGAAAGGTAGCTCCTTGAGTTTGGGGGGAAGATTAGTGCTGATTAATTCATGCTTAAGTAACCTGCCAGTTTATGCTATGTCTATGTTCTGGTTGCATGTGTCAGTCATCGATAAGATGGACACTGCAAGGAAAAGGTTTTTCTGGCAGGGTGGTAACATGAAGAAAAAGTATCATTTGATCAAATGGAACAAGATCACAAAGCCTAAAAATAGGGGTGGGTTGGGAATTAAAGACTTGAGGAGAATGAACATCAGCTTATTATGTAAATGGTGGTGGAAAGCTGAAAATGGAGAGGGAATTTGGCATGATATAATCAGGAAGAAATATATGAAAAAAGGGATGGTTGGTCTTTTAGCTAAAAGCCCCAAGAATTCCCCTATGTGGAATGATTTATTAAAGGTGAGACATGTGTATTTGAAAGGGAGATCAATGAAAGTAGGAAATGGCAAAAATACCAGTTTTTGGCATGATAGATGGTGTGGTCTTGTCTCCTTAGCAGACAAGTTCCCTGATCTTTATAAGCTTTGTGTTGATCAAGATTGTTCGGTTGAATACATGAAAATGAAAAAGTGGAGATTGTCTTTCAGGAGATGGCTGCATGAAGACCTTCAGTGTCAATATAGGAGACTGCATGACATTGTATTTCGGTATGATATTAACTCTGTTAAAGATCATGCGTTTTGGGATTGGGATAAATCTGGTGTGTTCTCTGTAAAGTCAACTTACAAATATCTGAGTAGGCATGATTATGGTCCTAATTACAAGATGATTTGGAAAGCGAAGCTGCCTTTAAAAATAAAGATCTTCATGTGGTTGGTGTCTCAAAACGGCATCCTGACTAAAGATAATCTGATAAAGCGTAAATGGAAAGGAAATAAGTCTTGTGCTTTTTGTAAGGAGAATGAGAATAGTCGACACTTGTTTTTTGAGTGTCCTACAGCCAAATATGTTTGGAGCTTGCTGGCGTATGCTCTAGGATCTGTGTGTAGGCCAAACAGTATGGCACAATATTGGTACTGGATTTATAATATCCTTCCCCAGACTCCTAATCTTTACGCAGTCGGGCTGGCTGCTGTTATCTGGGCCATCTGGCGTATAAGAAATGCTGTTTGCTTTGATAACAAAAGGATGAAATCTCCTACTGAGATTGTTTGTTTGATCTGCTCCTTCCTAACGTATTGGGCAGGTTTACTCAATGAAGGTTTGAAGGAACAAGTGATCCAGGGTGCCGAGGTGATCAAGTCGACGGCTCTTTACTTCCACAAGCAAGACCTGCAGACGCACACGCAGGAGGGGCATCAACTGGTGCCGTTTGCTGGATAGAAGTCCCAGGCGGCGATCAGTGCTGCGCATCTGTTGAAATTGTGACAAAAAGGCGTTAGTAATGTTGAAGGCTCTGGACTTCCACAAGTTGGACTTGCCGTCTAGCTCTTTTGAGGAGTTGTATCTAGTTGCTTTTGCTGGTTAAGCTAGAGTTGTTGTTTGTCGCAGCTTTGTGATACTGTGGGTGCAGTGCCCGGGTTTGGAACCCCAGTTACTCTCACAGGGCCTTTTTGTTCTGTTTGTTTGTGGCCTTGTTCGCGGTTTCAGTGGTGGTTTGTATCCATGCTTATGTTCCCTTGGTGATCATTTGCATGGATTAGGTCCGGCAGTGGTGGTTGTGTGTTACTGTCCTCAAACTGTTACTATCTGTAATTTCGTTGCCTTGGTAATGAAATTCGGTTTTACCGTTGTGGAAAAAAAAAAATATACGGTGATATCAATCTTGATCTCTGCTTTCACATCCGTGTCCACACGAATCATCCTCCACTTAGAGCTCACATGTACACGTTTCCGATACGAAGACTGAATTCACATGTCTATGTCCGTGTCCGATATAAATGAGGTTCAGTTAAAAAATCATACCAGACGCAATGCACGTGTGGATATATATAGTATATTATGATTTGCCAGGTTCCATATGAATTTATATCTAATTGAACTTCTCATAAATTAATTAAACGACAAGAGTTATAGGTATTAGTTGTAATAACACAACTGTTTACTCACTTACTCACAATTTAAATTAGTTATGAGCAATTGATTAGGTTTCTTATGGGTACAACTTGCGTGCCCATCAAGGTAAATTCGCCACGTGTGCTTGCAATTATTTAAAAGTTATATTCCAAGAAGCAAAAGACGCTATTCAGTCGGTGGTATGGAACTTTTTTTTTTTGCAACGAGACACAAGTGAATTGTGGTGAACTCATAATTCAATTTTACAGAAATAGGTTGTGTTTATTGTGCGTTTAGAGGGATATAACGCGTCTGTACTACTGTGTGTTAGAAAAAAGGATAATTGCATTGCCAGTATTCAAGTATTCAACTGCTCACTTTGCCTAAATTAATACGCCAAATAATTGAATAAACGCCTGTATAGCTGGAGTAGGTATGTAGCATCGATTAGCAGAAGTTTCAGAGAGAGAACTACTATCACAGCAAAAACACTCACCTAACTGATCGCCAAAAGAGAGAGAGAAAGAAAGAAACACTCACCTAACCTCGAAATTTTCATGTGAGTTGAGGATCGGTCGTATGCAGACCACGACAAACGATCGCTGAAACATGGAGGCGATGTGATGTTTAGAATGATTCTATTCTACGTGTTCTAGAAACGGTAGTTTGACTAGCCTATAGGTCGATTTTGTTGCAAAAGGTCACGCGGTATGTTGGGAGAAAGTGGCGTGAATCGTCCCACACTCCAAAGCATGAATCGTGTGGAAGTGATAGCTCTGTATCTCTACAGAATTCATGCCCGCGCACGTGTTTTAGCTTTACTCCCTCGTGTCACATAAGAAAACTCACCGTTTTATATTTCCTTAAAAAAATCTCGCGCTTTATTAGGAACAAGGTTTAGTCAAACTTTGTAAACTATAGACAGGGTTCAAAATTTCAGCGAAATTTCGGCCAATTTTGCAAAATTCGGTAATTTCGCTGGTGGCCGAAAGAAAACTCCGAAATTTTGTGATACTCTAAAACATGTGATGTATAACTCTAGACTTGTATTTTTCTATTGATTATATTGTATATTCTTCTATTCAATAGATATGTAGTCATAAATCATACTATTATTTATTTAGATCTAAACTTTTTTAGAAACAACATACTTCATGTCCTAATCTCTAAAAAAATGTCGGCGAAATTTCGGTTGAATTTCACAAAATTCGGTAATTTTGGTGGTGACCTATTTTTTTGGGATAACAAAATTAAAATCCTTGACTATAGATAAAAAACTGACCGTTTATATTTCCTTAATTAAAAAAAACCTCGCGCTTTATTAGGACAAGGTTTAGTCAAACTTTGTAAACTATATATAGATAAAAAAACTGACCGCTTATATTTCCTTAATTAAAAAAACCTCGCGCTTTATTAGGATAAGTTTTAGTCAAACTTTGTAAACTATAGATAGACATCAATAAAAATTAAAATCATTTAGCTTCAAAGCATGTGCAAGCTATATGTATAGACTTGTACTTCAAAATATTTGTGACTCCCTAAGGTAGGTCTAACCGTCCATGTACAACTCTTCTAACCCCAACTCTTCTAACCTCCTAGGGCGTTGCTAAGCCGTGTTATATTAAACTCTTTCTCTACCTTAATACAAAGACGCTCAAACCTTTTACGTGATAAAAAAAGTGTTTGTTAAATATTTTAGATTCAAAAGGATTTTTTTTCAAAAACATTGGTCAAAGATATACAACCGTGCAAAAAACAAATTTGTCAAATCTATCCATTACTCTAAGGCTCTATTTAGATGCCGAAATTTTTGCAAAATGCTACCGTAGCACTTTTCGTTGTTATTTGACGATTAATATCCAATCATGGACTAATTAGGTTTAAAAGATTTGTCTCATAAATTACGGCTAAACTGTGTAATTAGTTTTATATTTTATCTATATTTAATGCTTCATGCATGTGTCAAAAATTTGATGTGATGAAAAATCTTTAAAAATTTTACAAAATTTTCTGAAACTACACAAGGCCCAATTTGTGTACCTCAAAAAGTCTTCCCTTGAGCCACGGCGCCGGCTACTGCAGCGTGCTACACTGTCCACGTAACACTGTTCACAATACTTCGGGTTTTTTCTAGCATACTGGATGCCATGTCGTTTTCCCTCTGGTTTTTTTTTCCCGTGCTTTTTCCCCTGCGCGGGGTTTCCTGCTAGTGTTTCTGATAAAGGTACGTAGTAATTTTTATTTCCTTAAGAGAAGTAGGACGACAAAAATCAATTATAAGGGTTCATATTTGAGGCAAGTAGTACAGAGAAATTTTTATTTTGTATTTTATAAAATGTTTTAAAACAAGAAACACATATATCGTATATGAAACTTAAGGCACCTGAAGTAGTGAACCTAATTGTTTTTTGTTTTGTTTTGTTTTGTTTTGTTTTGTTTTGTGTGTCTTAACCAAAATTCATTCAAAGAGAGGAGCGTGAAGCAGGGTTTGGCGTAGTGGCAAAGGTAAAGCAAAAATAGAAAAAGGGCCGGAAGGCTAGAGTGCATTTGCCTTGTGTGCGCATAGTTTTTGTTGAACAAGGAGTGTGTATAATATGATGAAATTTTGATCATGAGCACGGATAATTTGACGATAACATACAGCTTTGCCCCTGGTTCGGTGCACATACGCAAAAATGATTGATGTGATATGATTTCCAATCCAAACATAAAGTTGGTTGATATGATTTCCAATCCAAACATAAAATTGGTTGGGGCTGGTTTGGATGCAAAATTTTTTGCAAAAACAGCACTGTAGCTTTTTCGTTGTTATTTGGCAAATATTATCCAATCATAGTCTAATTAGGCTTAAAAGATTCGTCTCGTCCATTTCGTCTAAACTGTGTAATTAGTTTTATTTTTTTTATCTATATTTAATGCTTCATGCATGCGTCCAAAGATTCGATGTGACGGGGAATCTACTGTTCTTTTGCAAAATTTTCTGGATCTAAACTGAGCCCTCTTGGCTTCTTTAATTATCATCTGCCTCTTGTGTAATTAATGTTTATTATTAATTTCTTGTGAAAGAAAGAAAGAAAGAAATTAAAAAACTGGTTTGTTTGACGTGGGTTTTGGAATTAATATGTAGATAGATGTAAAGGCAAGCATCCAGATTGCAAAAAGAAAACAAAGAAAAAAAAGATTTTGTCAAAAGCAGAGAAGAGAAGAAAAGAAAAGCTAAGCACCGGCGGCACTAGGGCCGGGCCAGACCTGCTCGCTGACCAGCAGCTAGCCGTGCGTGTCGTCTGCGCCGGCTTTGATCTAGAAGCGCTGACCCAATGCAGGAGAGGCCGCCGCCTTCTAGAAGGTAGAAGGTAGCCTTTTAAATTTTGTGATGGATCAGCTGGCTAGTGGCTGCATGCACGCACCGCGTCTGTCTGTCTGGATGTCCCTTTCGACGACTCCTTAAGTTATGCGTACTGTATTTTCTTCCATGACCAGCGTGTGAAGGGCTTTTGATGGTGATGGTGATGGTGGATGGATATGGGTCGCCACACTCCCTTTCCTCGTAGTACTGCGTGCGTACGTACAGGTACAGGCCGGGGACGCCACGCCACCGCCGCCGTTTCTTGGTCGCCGGCCGGCCGGCCGGCCGGCGATTTTTCCAATGTCCTCCTCTTCAAGACGTAACGTACGTACTCTGGCTACTGCGGCACACGGTACTAGCTAACCTAGCTCGGCATAGGACCTAATTAGGCACCCAACAACATAGACACATAGTACGTAATTGCATTAGAAAGCACCCAACAAGAGATTATGTTCAAATATAGAGAGAGATATATATAAATGCACAAAAAATGGACACAATTTTAATGTTTAATATATTAATACAATATAGTCGCAAAGAAATTCGGCTGAATCGGTTCTTCCGATCAACGCCACCCACAAGGATGAATCAAATCACTGATCACCACCGAATAAGCCATGAAATTTCGGTTAACTAACCGTTTCTTGATTAAATCAGTTTCGGCGATATTTTATCCGCCCCAACCTCCCAGCTATACCTTCTTAATTAAGGCCTTGTTCGTCTGGCTGGCTCCCAGCCAGCCAACAGTGCTTTTCTCTCACACCAGTTCAGCACCAGCCACCAGCCACCAGCCAGCCAGCAGTATTTTTCTCTCACAATAAATCAGCCTCAACCACCCACCAGCCAGCCGAACGAGGCCTAAGGTTTGAGCACATTACCACAGTACCCTACCCATCTAGCATTCACACAGCAGCCTGCTGAGCAGACGCTGTGCCATGCTAATGCTACTGACCGCGGCAAAAAACCAATTGCACTCAAGGAGTAGTAGGGTGGTATAACAAGATCCAGGAAAACTTTTACAACTACTTTTATATATTATAATCGCTGCATCAACGTATCAGGGCATTTCGTCTAGTGGTATGATTCGAGGTCCCGAGTTCGATTCTCGGAATGCCCCCTTTTTCGTATTATATTATTTTGGTCTGCTTTTTTTAACACTTGTAATTTTTTTTTGGTAACTCTGATACGAACTGTTCGAACCAGTAAACCGGCCTGCTCCAGCTAGCAGGCAAGTCTAACTGTGCGTCTTGAGCAAACATCAGCTGGACGCCGAACACAGAAAAGCCAACCGGATGGAATGATCCTTCCCCTTTTTTTGGTATTATATTATTTTGGTCTGCTTTTTTTAACACTTGTAATTTTTTTTTGGTAACTCTGATACGAACTGTTCGAACCAGTAAACCGGCCTGCTCCAGCTAGCAGGCAAGTCTAACTGTGCGTCTTGAGCAAACATCAGCTGGACGCCGAACACAGAAAAGCCAACCGGATGGAATGATCCTTCCCCTTTTTTTGGTATTATATTATTTTGGTCTGCTTTTTTTAACACTTGTAATTTTTTTTTGGTAACTCTGATTAGAACTGTTCGAACCAGTAAACCGGCCTGCTCCAGCTAGCAGGCAAGTTTAACTGTGCGTCTTGAGCAAACATCAGCTGGACGCCGAACACAGAAAAGCCAACCGGATGGAATGATCCTTCCCCTTTTTTTGGTATTATATTATTTTGGTCTGCTTTTTTTAACACTTGTAATTTTTTTTTGGTAACTCTGATACGAACTGTTCGAACCAGTAAACCGGCCTGCTCCAGCTAGCAGGCAAGTCTAACTGTGCGTCTTGAGCAAACATCAGCTGGACGCCGAACACAGAAAAGCCAACCGGATGGAATGATCCTTCCCCTTTTTTTGGTATTATATTATTTTGGTCTGCTTTTTTTAACACTTGTAATTTTTTTTTTGGTAACTCTGATACGAACTGTTCGAACCAGTAAACCGGCCTGCTCCAGCTAGCAGGCAAGTCTAACTGTGCGTCTTGAGCAAACATTAGCTGGACGCCGAACACAGAAAAGCCAACCGGATGGAATGATCCTTCCCCTTTTTTTGGTATTATATTATTTTGGTCTGCTTTTTTTAACACTTTTAATTTTTTTTGGTAACTCTGATACGAACTGTTCGAACCAGTAAACCGCCCTGCTCCAGCTAGCAGGCTGTGACAGAACCTCCTAATTACGATGGCCCACAAGTACACTTCATTGTCATAATGACCTCTGATAGTCGTACTTATGTTCACCATAACTTAAAAGGCCTGCTTTCCTCCGAACATGATCCAATCACAGGAGTATTGCAATATTACAACAGTTTATTCAAAATATTCAACAGAGTAAAGTAGCGGAAGTCTTACAATAACTTAGGTTACAAACCAGTTTTCAAACTTAAAACCTTATGTAACATTATTACAAACCAGTAGTAGAGAAGTATCGGTAGTAACTTTATTACAACACACAAGCGAGATGCCTTGCCCAAAGGCCACACAATCTACTCGTCGTCACTGTCTTCAACCACGACGGTCATGCAACAAGGCTCGAAGCAGACTTGTTCATGAACCGCACCTGCAACAAGGGGTTAACAAACCCTGAGTACAAGAGTACTCAACAAGACTTACCCGACTAAGACAAAGACTCCAAGGGCATGCTAGCTTTAGGGAATCAAGGTACGGGTAATCAAGAATCAAATTTTTCTTTTGCAGAAAAGCTCACTAAGGTAAGTCCTTATCTTCAATATTTTACTTTTACCATTGATGGTTCATTAACCAATTCTAGGTGATCCTAATCTAGATAAAAGTAATTATCATCAAAACCTTTCTCATTCTTTCTTTCAATTCCAGTTCTTAACTACGATGCAAGTCAGGTGATCAAGTCTCCATAACCGAGGAGCAACGACGATTCGAACCGATTATACCCAGCTGGGGATCCCTAACATCACGACATATGTAGAACCGAATCTGCATATATCAACCCTCATTTAGATCTCCCAAAACCAGAACGTGTCCATCGCCACCCGAGAGTACAGTACTCCTCGAACCCGACCAAATTCTAGCCCCGAGGGTACACGCTACTCTCGCCATCTCTCCACTCCCAGTGCGAGGTTAGACGTTCTCGTAATGGAATCACCAACATTTTGGGCTTACCCAAGGCATGATGCTAGTTGCAAAGTCTCGAACACAACAGGCTTACAACGAACGGGCCTTAACTGACAAGGCGGAAACAATACATCGAGACTCCTTTCCCAATGCATGTTAGCAGTGGCCAAACCACCCGCCCGATCTTTCAAATTTATTCTTATATTTCAATATTCATTCGATATGCCGTCATGGCTATGTAAACATTTCTTTTAAAAGCTTAACTTCTAAGCATAGCGAAGCATACTACGCATTTTCAGTAAAAACAGGTATCAAGGTTGATATTCCAATAATCAAGGATGGTAATGCAGCAATTAGGTTATCACTCAACTCCTAATTACTTAATGCAATAAACCATAATATAAATAATAAAACATTTGTAAAATTCAAGGTAGGGTTTAAATGCACCGGGGCTTGCCTTGTTCGCACACGACGACTGACTCGGACTCGAGGACTCCACTGTCTGGTCCGAAACCCACCGACGATCGCTCTTCTCCGGAAGCTTGATCGACGACTTCGGCTTCTTCGAAAGCGGAGACTACACGAATACATAACATGCTTTAACATGATGTTCGATGATAAACATGATGCTTGATGATAACATGCTACGAGTTACGACTGGAGTACAACTTACTTCTACGGTACAGTCGCAAACAGAAAACCTACTGACTAGAAGCGGCGATTCCAGCGATACCAGCTTTTAACCTAACAAGTTACTAACGAGCTCAATCATGAAATTAAGGTGCCAAAGATCACAAAAGGGTAGTGATCTAAGGACATCACTCAATTAAAAGGCACACAACACTTAAAGTTCTCAAATTAACATTTATTTTCTATTTAACTAATTAGGGCATAATTAGGAGTTGATCAAATTTTACCTAATCAAGCTCAAACTTTTTCTATGGGTTAAGAATGAATTACAACAGTGTTATAATAAATTTCATAATTTTTGGATAAATAAATTAATTATTAAAATTACTGGAAGTTGCATTTAATCTTTAATGAAACTAATTAATTCTACTGCTCAAAGTATTCAAATTCATGATTTAACATTTTTCCTAGATAGTTTATACATTGAAAAGCTTACACAAAAATTTTCATGAATTTTGGAACTCTACACAATCTTTAATGAAATAAACAAATAATAACACTATTCATTTATTTGAAAAAAAACAAAAACGAAAAACCGAACCGGGCCGATCTCCTCTTCACTCCGGTCCGGCCCAGCCGAGCGGCCCGCTCGCGCGCGCCCGCGCTCGCGCTCGCGACCGGCCCAGCCGCGCGGCCCAGCAGCGGCCTGCCCCGCGCGCTGGCTCTCTCTCACTCGCTGACACTGCGTCCCCACCTGTCATCTTCCTCCTCCCGCTCGCCCGCTCGCTCCCGCGTGCCCGCGCGCTCGCCCGCGGTGACCGGCCGATGACCGAAGCCTCGGTCGACCAACCGAGCGATCCGACAGCCTCTACGCGACCTAGCGAACCCGTTTTGCTAACTTGCAGCTCGTCTCGAGCTCCGGCGACAGCTCACCGACGACGGTGGCGGCTCGACAACCACGGTGACCGGCGACTCGGTGGTACAACACGGTAGCGATTAAATTAGTGCGAGGAAAACGATCAGGAGCTCACAGCGGTGACGATGGCGGTCTCGGGGAGGACAGAGAGAAGCCGGAGTGGCCTGGCCACGGGAAGGCGACGATGGCGGTCTCCGACCGGAGTTGGGCACGGGAGCGGCGGCTGTGGTGATCTAGGCGGAGTTAAGCTCGCTCGGGTGGTTCACGAGGTGCGCGAGGATGAGGCGGAGCTAATGGTGCGGTTGGCGTGGCTGGAGGTGGCTCGACGGCGGCAGCGACGAGCGGCGGAGCTGCGGTGGCGGCGGTGGCGAAAACAGGGAAAATGAAAATCGCCCCTGTGAGCTCGACGTATATATAGGGAACGGTGGTGGTGACTGTGCTGGAAGACGCGCGACGTCGCGCTGGCGATCGAGGACTCGCCTGGAAGCCGGCCGAAGCCGCCCGGCGTCTCGCCGGCGCCCATACCGTGCGGTGGTCGGCGGTGATTGGCCGTTCACTGTAGCTTCACCCCCCCCAAACTTTGAATTTTCAAATTGTTTTCTCAAATTACTCTCAAAATCATGTAACAACTTGAAAAACTTCCAATCTATGAAATCTTCAGAATTTCAAGCTCTACAAGTTTTGTATTGAACATTTTTTCAAATTATAACTGGATTTTGAAATTTGAATTTAAACTCAAAAGGGGACACATTTTTCAGATTTGGTAATTTAGAAATTACTTTTGATTTTGTATTGAAACTTCAAAATCTCCAAACATCAAAGTTGTACATCTTGACCAGACCTACAACTTTGCTGTTCAAAACTTTTTCAAATTCTGCCTCCATTTTGAAATCTTAGTTTGGGGACAAAAATGAATTAAATCTGAAGTTTGTTTGTTTTCAAAATTGCTCCACATTTTACACTAAAACTTTGAAAACTCAAAACACCAAAGTTGTAGCCCTTGAAAAGTTCTACAAACTTGGTTTTGAACTTTTTTCCAAATTTTGCTTAGATTTTGAATTATTTCAAAAGGGGTAAAACAGGGTTTTGAAATTTAGGGTTTTCGGAGGAATTTTAAATCAAAATTTGTTACTACTTTGATTGGTGATTACTTAGTGATCAAAACCTCACCCAAGGGCATAATTTGGACCAACACGACATGGTTGACCAAATGCCACTCTTGGTTGACCAATTAGCTTTTGAAATTCTTTTACATTACTTCCTAGATTTGAATTTAAATTTGAATCAGAAAACTCGTGACAAGTTTTGGGACTCCAATTCAAACTCAAATTTGAAGCTTCATTTTAGATGTTGCACTTGAGCTCATACCCTACACTTGACACTAGTGTGCAACACAGTCGCACACCTCAAATTACGCAGGGCATGGACTAAGTATTTGCGGTGGCATTCAAAATTAGGGTTTTCGGGTTCGGAGCACACCACTGAGAAACACATTCAACCTAGATAAGTAAACTCGTTTTAGTTGATGCATAACAAGTTTAACCTAACAGGGATGCTTTGCAATGCATTATGATGACATGGCAGATTAATTAACACTATAACACCCGGGGTGTTACAGCCCTTCCCCCTTAAAGAAATCTCATCCCGAGATTTAAAGCCTTGAGTTAAGTAATAGAAAAGGAAACGTGTCAAGCAAACACGTCCAAGACTTGTGTACAAAACAGGTAGGGGTTTTCTGCATTACAACGATTTTAAAAGGATAGGTTACAGTTTAAAGAGGAAATTGCAACCTAGATAGAAGCAAAGAACTCCGGGAAATTCTCCAACAGGTAATCCTCCGATTCCCAGGTGGCTTCCTCTTCTGAATGTTGATTCCACTGTACTCTGTACCATTTTGTTGTTCTACTACGGGTAACACGATCTTTTTGATCCAAAACTCGGACAGGATATTCAGAATATGTCAAATCCGGTTCAAGTTCAACTCCCTCAACATCAACCACTTGATCATGTACTTGTAGACACTTCTTCATTTGTGATACATGAAATACATTGTGCACTGCTGACAGTTGTTCAGGCAACTTTAACTTATATGCCACCTTTCCACATTGTTGAATGATTTGAAAAGGACCAATATAACGTGGTGCGAGTTTGCCTCTGACTCCAAATCTGCTAACTCCTTTCATGGGTGATACTTTTAGATAAACATAATCCCCTACTCGGAATACCAAAGGTCTACGCCTTTTATCAGCATAACTCTTTTGTCTGGACTGAGCAACTTTTAAATTATTCTGGATCTGTCGAACTTTTTCTTCTGTTTGTTTCACAAGATCAACACTGAAAAACCATCTTTCTCCCGGTTCTGACCAATTCAATGGAGTTCTGCACCTGCGGCCATACAATGCCTCAAACGGTGCCATTTTGATACTCTCTTGATAACTATTATTGTAAGAGAATTCTGCTAACGGTAACCACTCATCCCAGGTGTCTGAATAATTAAGTGCACATGACCTTAACATATCTTCTAGAATTTGATTGACCCTTTCAGTCTGACCACTTGTCTGTGGATGATAAGCGGTACTGTGCAAAAGTTCTGTACCTAGGGACTCATGTAGGTGTCTCCAAAATTTGTTAACAAACTGCGTACCTCTATCTGATACAATGGTCTTTGGTACCCCATGAAGGCTCAGGATTCGTGCAATATAAATTCTTGCATAAGTTATAGCAGAATAGTCCACCTTAACTGGAATAAAATGAGATGACTTTGTCAGTCGGTCCACAATGACCCAAATTGAATCAAAGCCTCTTGAGGTCTTAGGTAACCCAGTAATGAAATCCATACTGATATCTTCCCACTTCCAGGATGGAATGGGCAAGGGTTGTAACATTCCTGCCGATTTCAGGTGTACTGCCTTCACCTTACAACAAGTATCACATCTAGCAACATACTTAGCAATCTCAATTTTCATTTTGGTCCACCAGAATCTCTGTTTCAAATCTTGATACATCTTATTACTTCCTGGATGAATAGAAAACCTTGTACTATGTGCTTCATCAAGAATGAGCCGACGTAACTCTGGAACCTTTGGGACCACTAGCCGGTTCTTAAACCACAATACATCTGCATCATCAATACTGAAATCTGTCGGTTGACCAGTTCTAACTTTTTCTTTGATGTGAGTTATTCCGGAATTTGTTCTCTGAGCAGATACAATCTGATCTTTGAGTGTTGATTCTACTGTGACACTAGCCAGCTGACCTTGTTGAATTATTTCAATATTCAACTTTTCCAATTCGTAACACAAACTGTAATCCATTGGCTGCACAGTCGTACAATGGCAATGATTCTTTCTACTGAGTGCATCAGCAACTACATTCGCTTTTCCAGGGTGATAGTGTACTTCTAAATCATAGTCCTTTATTAACTCAAGCCACCTTCTTTGTCTCATATTCAATTCTGACTGAGTAAAGATATACTTTAAACTCTTGTGATCTGTATACATGTGGCAAGTATTACCCAACAAGTAATGACGCCATATTTTTAATGCATGAACCACAGCTGCTAGTTCAAGATCATGTGTCGGATAATGTTCTTCATGGCGCTTCAACTGTCTTGAGGCATAAGCAATGACTCTGCCTTCCTGCATCAATACGCAACCAAGGCCAATACCTGAGGCATCACAGTAAACATCAAATGGCTTTTCTATATCTGGTTGTGCCAAAACTGGAGCAGTTGTCAATGACCTCTTTAAAATTCTAAAAGCTTTTTCACATTCTGGAGACCATATGAACTTAGTTTGATTCTTCAACAACTCTGTGATTGGCTTGGCTACCTTTGAAAAGTCAGGTATGAATCGACGGTAATAACCCGCCATTCCCAGAAAACTTCGGACTTCATGAACTGAGATTGGTGGTTTCCAATTCAGAATATCTTCTACTTTGCCAGGATCTACTGCTACTCCTTTGGCTGACAACACATGTCCTAAGAATTGCACTTCTTTTAACCAAAACTCACATTTACTGAACTTGGCATACAGTTGATGATCTCTCAGACGAGTCAGAACAATTCTGAGATGCTCAACATGCTCTTCTTCACTTTTGGAGTATACCAGAATATCATCAATAAAGACAACCACAAACTTGTCGAGTTCTGGCATGAAAACTGAATTCATCAGATACATGAAATGTGCCGGTGCATTAGTGAGACCAAAAGACATAACTAGGTACTCATACAGTCCATATCTGGTGGTGAATGCAGTCTTTGGAATATCTTCAGGTCGAATCTTGATTTGATGGTATCCTGATCGAAGATCAATCTTTGAAAATACCTTTGCCCCCGCAAGCTGATCAAAGAGCAGATCAATGCGAGGCAACGGATATTTATTCTTAATGGTTACTTCATTCAGCGGTCGATAGTCAACACACATCCTTAAAGTCTGATCTTTCTTCTTGACAAAAAGAGCTGGACATCCCCATGGTGAGGAACTGGGTCTGATAAAACCTTTGTCCCGTAACTCTTGCAATTGATCCTTAAGTTCTGCTAATTCATTGGGTGGCATTCTGTAAGCTCTCCGGGATATTGGGGCAGTACCCGGTTTTAACTCAATCACAAACTCTACATCTCTGTCTGGTGGCAGACCTGGTAGATCATCTGGAAACACGTCTGGAAATTCACAGACTACCGGTATATCACAAATCTCATGTACTGAAGTTGCACATATACTTTCAACTGTTCTCTTCGGGATAGGAAGTTGGATAAGAAGATGAGATTTATTATCTGGCAGGTTCAACCTTATAGTTCTGTGCAGTGCATCTATAAGGGCTCCTCTTTGGTACATCCAATTCATACCCAGGATTACATCTATATCCTGTTTCTGTAATATTATCATTGAGGTAGGGAATATATGCCCACCTAACTCTATAGGTACGTCACGTACCATCTCCTTAGTACACAGTCGTCCCCCGGGCGACTGGATAAAGAAATCATCTTGTGTTCCCATAATTGGAATGTCATACTTAACAACAAAGGTGCGATTTATGAATGTATGCGATGCACCTGAATCAAATAACAGTACTGCTGGATGATTAGCAACAGGGAACATACCCATCATAACAGGTTCTCCCTCTGGGATTGCACTTGCTTGAGTGTAGAATACACGTCCGGTCTTCCTCTTCTCACCCTTACTCTTCTGAACATTCAGATTATTGTTCTTACTCTGAGGTTGTTGCTGTTGTGGTACGGGAGCTCTGGGATAATTAGGATTGTACTGCCTTGGATACGGGCAATCCTTGGAAAAGTGGCCTGGCTTTCCACGGTTGTAGCAGGGAAAGTTATGGGTTACTGGAGTCTGGTTTCGAATACCAGGGGCATTCGGCTGCTGTGGATATTGCGGGGTTGCGGCAGGACGGAAAAACGTCTGCGGCTGAACTTGGTACTGCGGTGGACGATAAGTTGGGCGGAAATGGTTCTGAGGGTGATAAACAAACTTCTGGCGTTTCTTAATGCCGCCAGACGGACTTGAAAACACTGGCTTCTTTTTCTTCGACTCCTTGTGCAGTCGGGACTTCTCTTCTGACGCAATAGCCACATTGACTATCTCATGGTAAGTAGCATTATAGCAGGTGACTAATGCTTCCTGGATTCTGGTACTCAAACCTCTCATGAAACAACTCTTCTTCTTTGCATCGGTATTCACATATTCAGCTGCATACTGGGACAGATGATTAAATTTGCCCACATATTGTAGAACTGTCTGGTTTCCTTGCTTCAGTGAGAGAAACTCCTCTAACTTCATGGCCATGACACCATCTGGGATATAATGTGCTCTAAAGGCTTCACGAAACTCCTGCCAAGTGACACGGTGGCCAGCAGGCTGTGCGGCGACTAGATTCGCCCACCACGCCCCTGCGACACCTCTGAGTTGTTGTGCTGCAAACACAGGCTTCTGGTGCTCCGTGCACTGTAACAGTTCAAACTTCTGCTCCATGGTACGGAGCCAGTCATCCGCCTCTAGCGGCTCATCTGCCTTTGAGAACACTGGTGGACGGGTATCGGTGAAATCCACATAAGTGGTTTCCCCTCCATTGTTACGGCCTCGACGACCCTGATTCCCATTCTGATTCTGAGCCAATAGGGTAGTGGCATTAACCAGTGCGGCAATAGCTTCTGCCAAGGTAGGTGGAAACGGTGGGGGATTCGGATTATGGTCCCCTTCCTGGGAAGTTCCAGTACCGTCCATCTGTTGTACACAAACCATGTTTATTTACATTGCTTTATTGAATTAAAAAGCAGTTAGGACAGAACTTGTATACAAACACAAACTTATCTTACATTATTTCATTACAAACTTGCTCACAAGCAAGAAACCACCCACTAAGGTTCTTAGAAAGCAGGAAAGACTACTATATTACACAACCATCCATGTCGGCCCTTCACTCATCATCATCGCTGATCACGATCACTTCCTCCTCATTCTCTGGAGCACTTGCACCAGTGACATGACTTGCATCATCCCCACTTTCCATCATGGGTTCATCTTCTTCCGGATCTTCTTCATTGTCCTCTCCATCAGGAACAACCACGGCACCAACATCATCTTCTACTGCCTGGGGCTGATGATTGGGATTCATCAGATCATTTAGCCTATGAACTTCCTCATGCAGAACTGTGTTGTACTGCTCCAGGTGTGTCACATAAAGCTCCAACTCACGAACACGAGCCCTGGCTTCTGTCTCCTTTTCCAGCGACTCATTCTGGAACTGTTTCCAAAAACGCATGTTGCGCTTCAGTCGCTCTACTTCTGATGTAAGCCTTGCAACCTCTGATTCCGAATCCGGGTTCGGATTACGGCTACTGCTTGCTCCATCAACTCTGGCGGCCAACTGATGACGCGGCACTCCTTGCGGACCCGTTTTCTTGCGAGGAGTCGTCTTCACACGTGCCATCCTAAAACAAGACAGAATTAGGACGATGAGAACAGATAGGGGGATCTGAAGGTTAGCATGAATAGGATTGAACCTTACTTAACCCAAACCACTTTAAAAGGGAAGGTAACTTAAGCAGGTTAATTAAACATGATGCATGCATCGTACTTACGATCTAACAGAAAGATTTAAGTAACACATGCAATCTTTATAACATAGGGCACTATACATGATACTTCACTACGAAGCTTTCAAATATGAGCTAAGGAAACTATAGAATGGATTAAGAGAAGCAAAAGCAGTTTGGACCCAAAATATCAATATTAAATTTGTTGACCCAAATCATTTTGAAGTTTTACAAGGTAATACTACAATAACCCGAGTGATTATGCTCTGGTACCAGCTGTGACAGAACCTCCTAATTACGATGGCCCACAAGTACACTTCATTGTCATAATGACCTCTGACAGTCGTACTTATGTTCACCATAACTTAAAAGGCCTGCTTTTCTCCGAACAGGATCCAATCACAGGAGTATTGCAATATTACAACAGTTTATTCAAAATATTCAACAGAGTAAAGTAGCGGAAGTCTTACAATAACTTAGGTTACAAACCAGTTTTCAAACTTAAAACCTTATGTAACATTATTACAAACCAGTAGTAGAGAAGTATCGGTAGTAACTTTATTACAACACACAAGCGAGATGCCTTGCCCAAAGGCCACACAATCTACTCGTCGTCACTGTCTTCAACCACGACAGTCATGCAACAAGGCTCGAAGCAGACTTGTTCATGAACCGCACCTGCAACAAGGGGTTAACAAACCCTGAGTACAAGAGTACTCAACAAGACTTACCCGACTAAGACAAAGACTCCAAGGGCATGCTAGCTTTAGGGAATCAAGGTACGGGTAATCAAGAATCAAATTTTTCTTTTGCAGAAAAGCTCACTAAGGTAAGTCCTTATCTTCAATATTTTACTTTTACCATTGATGGTTCATTAACCAATTCTAGGTGATCCTAATCTAGATAAAAGTAATTATCATCAAAACCTTTCTCATTCTTTCTTTCAATTCCAGTTCTTAACTACGATGCAAGTCAGGTGATCAAGTCTCCATAACCGAGGAGCAACGACGATTCGAATCGATTATACCCAGCTAGGGATCCCTAACATCACGACATATGTAGAACCGAATCTACATATATCAACCCTCATTTAGATCTCCCAAAACCAGAACATGTCCATCGCCACCCGAGAGTACAGTACTCCTCGAACCCGACCAAATTCTAGCCCCGAGGGTACACGCTACTCTCGCCATCTCTCCACTCCCAGTGCGAGGTTAGACGTTCTCGTAATGGAATCACCAACATTTTGGGCTTACCCAAGGCATGATGCTAGTTGCAAAGTCTCGAACACAACAGGCTTACAACGAACGGGCCTTAACTGACAAGGCGGAAACAATACATCGAGACTCCTTTCCCAATGCATGTTAGCAGTGGCCAAACCACCCGCCCGATCTTTCAAATTTATTCTTATATTTCAATATTCATTCGATATGCCGTCATGGCTATGTAAACATTTCTTTTAAAAGCTTAACTTCTAAGCATAGCGAAGCATACTACGCATTTTCAGTAAAAACAGGTATCAAGGTTGATATTCCAATAATCAAGGATGGTAATGCAGCAATTAGGTTATCACTCAACTCCTAATTACTTAATGCAATAAACCATAATATAAATAATAAAACATTTGTAAAATTCAAGGTAGGGTTTAAATGCACCGGGGCTTGCCTTGTTCGCACACGACGACTGACTCGGACTCGAGGACTCCACTGTCTGGTCCGAAACCCACCGACGATCGCTCTTCTCCGGAAGCTTGATCGACGACTTCGGCTTCTTCGAAAGCGGAGACTACACGAATACATAACATGCTTTAACATGATGTTCGATGATAAACATGATGCTTGATGATAACATGCTACGAGTTACGACTGGAGTACAACTTACTTCTACGGTACAGTCGCAAACAGAAAACCTACTGACTAGAAGCGGCGATTCCAGCGATACCAGCTTTTAACCTAACAAGTTACTAACGAGCTCAATCATGAAATTAAGGTGCCAAAGATCACAAAAGGGTAGTGATCTAAGGACATCACTCAATTAAAAGGCACACAACACTTAAAGTTCTCAAATTAACATTTATTTTCTATTTAACTAATTAGGGCATAATTAGGAGTTGATCAAATTTTACCTAATCAAGCTCAAACTTTTTCTATGGGTTAAGAATGAATTACAACAGTGTTATAATAAATTTCATAATTTTTGGATAAATAAATTAATTATTAAAATTACTGGAAGTTGCATTTAATCTTTAATGAAACTAATTAATTCTACTGCTCAAAGTATTCAAATTCATGATTTAACATTTTTCCTAGATAGTTTATACATTGAAAAGCTTACACAAAAATTTTCATGAATTTTGGAACTCTACACAATCTTTAATGAAATAAACAAATAATAACACTATTCATTTATTTGAAAAAAAACAAAAACGAAAAACCGAACCGGGCCGATCTCCTCTTCACTCCGGTCCGGCCCAGCCGAGCGGCCCGCTCGCGCGCGCCCGCGCTCGCGCTCGCGACCGGCCCAGCCGCGCGGCCCAGCAGCGGCCTGCCCCGCGCGCTGGCTCTCTCTCACTCGCTGACACTGCGTCCCCACCTGTCATCTTCCTCCTCCCGCTCGCCCGCTCGCTCCCGCGTGCCCGCGCGCTCGCCCGCGGTGACCGGCCGATGACCGAAGCCTCGGTCGACCAACCGAGCGATCCGACAGCCTCTACGCGACCTAGCGAACCCGTTTTGCTAACTTGCAGCTCGTCTCGAGCTCCGGCGACAGCTCACCGACGACGGTGGCGGCTCGACAACCACGGTGACCGGCGACTCGGTGGTACAACACGGTAGCGATTAAATTAGTGCGAGGAAAACGATCAGGAGCTCACAGCGGTGACGATGGCGGTCTCGGGGAGGACAGAGAGAAGCCGGAGTGGCCTGGCCACGGGAAGGCGACGATGGCGGTCTCCGACCGGAGTTGGGCACGGGAGCGGCGGCTGTGGTGATCTAGGCGGAGTTAAGCTCGCTCGGGTGGTTCACGAGGTGCGCGAGGATGAGGCGGAGCTAATGGTGCGGTTGGCGTGGCTGGAGGTGGCTCGACGGCGGCAGCGACGAGCGGCGGAGCTGCGGTGGCGGCGGTGGCGAAAACAGGGAAAATGAAAATCGTCCCTGTGAGCTCGACGTATATATAGGGAACGGTGGTGGTGACTGTGCTGGAAGACGCGCGACGTCGCGCTGGCGATCGAGGACTCGCCTGGAAGCCGGCCGAAGCCGCCCGGCGTCTCGCCGGCGCCCATACCGTGCGGTGGTCGGCGGTGATTGGCCGTTCACTGTAGCTTCACCCCCCCAAACTTTGAATTTTCAAATTGTTTTCTCAAATTACTCTCAAAATCATGTAACAACTTGAAAAACTTCCAATCTATGAAATCTTCAGAATTTCAAGCTCTACAAGTTTTGTATTGAACATTTTTTCAAATTATAACTGGATTTTGAAATTTGAATTTAAACTCAAAAGGGGACACATTTTTCAGATTTGGTAATTTAGAAATTACTTTTGATTTTGTATTGAAACTTCAAAATCTCCAAACATCAAAGTTGTACATCTTGACCAGACCTACAACTTTGCTGTTCAAAACTTTTTCAAATTCTGCCTCCATTTTGAAATCTTAGTTTGGGGACAAAAATGAATTAAATCTGAAGTTTGTTTGTTTTCAAAATTGCTCCACATTTTACACTAAAACTTTGAAAACTCAAAACACCAAAGTTGTAGCCCTTGAAAAGTTCTACAAACTTGGTTTTGAACTTTTTTCCAAATTTTGCTTAGATTTTGAATTATTTCAAAAGGGGTAAAATAGGGTTTTGAAATTTAGGGTTTTCGGAGGAATTTTAAATCGAAATTTGTTACTACTTTGATTGGTGATTACTTAGTGATCAAAACCTCACCCAAGGGCATAATTTGGACCAACACGACATGGTTGACCAAATGCCACTCTTGGTTGACCAATTAGCTTTTGAAATTCTTTTACATTACTTCCTAGATTTGAATTTAAATTTGAATCAGAAAACTCGTGACAAGTTTTGGGACTCCAATTCAAACTCAAATTTGAAGCTTCATTTTAGATGTTGCACTTGAGCTCATACCCTACACTTGACACTAGTGTGCAACACAGTCGCACACCTCAAATTACGCAGGGCATGGACTAAGTATTTGCGGTGGCATTCGAAATTAGGGTTTTCGGGTTCGGAGCACACCACTGAGAAACACATTCAACCTAGATAAGTAAACTCGTTTTAGTTGATGCATAACAAGTTTAACCTAACAGGGATGCTTTGCAATGCATTATGATGACATGGCAGATTAATTAACACTATAACACCCGGGGTGTTACACAGGCAAGTCTAACTGTGCGTCTTGAGCAAACATCAGCTGGACGCCGAACACAGAAAAGCCAACCGGATGGAATGATCCTTCCCCTTTTTTTGGTATTATATTATTTTGGTCTGCTTTTTTTAACACTTGTAATTTTTTTTTTGGTAACTCTGATATGAACTGTTCGAACCAGTAAACCGGCCTGCTCCAGCTAGCAGGCAAGTCTAACTGTGCGTCTTGAGCAAACATCAGCTGGACGCCGAACACAGAAAAGCCAACCGGATGGAATGATCCTTCTTGGAAATCTATATGTGATGAAGTATAAATATGGTCATTATAAAACTTTTTTTTCCTTTCTTCTGACAGACAAATAATAACATGTAACTCAAACTCATCATGCAGCGTTGTGCACCAGTGCAAGCTCTATACACCGACTGTTACAAAAGAAAGATGCAAGTGTGTGGAAAACACAAAAATGGCATGAAACACTGTTTTTATGAATAAACTAGCAAACGTGTCCGTACATTGCAACGGGAGACGTAACTTGCTGTGTATGATTTGTAGGTTGAAAATTTATCCAACAAACGTGTGGCGCTCTAACTCTTATATATGATCGAGCATCGGATTTTGAATAGTATTTAAGATTGCATCATATATTTAAATTTGTCTTTGCATTCATCTCTATACTTTGCCTGTGTTTAGCCTTTCGGTTCTTTTTTGTTACATGTTTTCTTTTCCTGTTTTTATTTTGTTGTGTTCAGTCTAAGTTCTTGTCCGTTTCGACTTCTAAGAAATTTGTTCAATAAAAACTTCATCATGTGTATGATTCGTCTGGAATCAGACCCCATACTATTGCTAGATGTGCACTGTTCTAACTCGTATATACATTGGAGACTTGGATATTTATCCAATAATTACATCAGGTGTTCCAATTTATTTTTGATTCATACTCTACATATTGTATCATCTATTTCGATTCATTTTGGAATCAAACTTCACACCATGTATGGCACGGTGCTCTAACTCGTATAGAAAATATTTCTCTATTTTATATAGGGAAGGATCAACGGTTCAAACATCCATGACGGTTGAATTTAGTCATTTTGTTTTCATATTTATAGGAGAAACAAAAAATAGCAATCGCTTAGATGAACGGGTAGCGTGTGAACGCTCCGTAAAATGCTCTCACGGATCGGACGACACACACTTGCAAGGATGAAAAAAAAAGAGAACATGTTATGACAAAAGAGAAAAAAAGTAAAGTGGATAAAAAAGATGACATAACCATAGTACTTTTTTCCTTTTCTATTTTTCTGATTATATTGTTCGGCTTTCCACTATAAAAAACGGCCGGGCTCTGATCTATTATGGAAGTTCCCAATATTTTCTGGGGGAAAGAAAGTTTCCAGCATTAAAAAAAGAAATTGGTCCCTATAATTTACCATATATATCCTGTCAAAGGAAAATAAATGCACAGCATTGTCGTCAGATCTGAGGAATCTATTTAAATTAGGATTCCTACTCTAACTTGTACGTAAATAAAGAAAACGGTGCAAAATAAGGAACATAACTCTTATCCTTTTCTATTTATTATTAAGAGTTCTATTTAGAGTATTCAGGATCTAAGGAATCTATTTAGGTTAGGATTCATATTCCATATTGGTCTAGACGCGAGCTATTCTAACTCATATGAGTACGGGTTATATATATAAGTCCGGACAAAAGAAACTCTTAATTGTTCGGTAGTTAGAGGAAGACGGAATAAAAAAATAGATAGACGAAAAAAAAGAGTCTAAAATTTTGCCTCTTTATTATTAGGTATAAATATAAATGTAAATATAGATTATGAAGACATCTTTTGAAAAAAAAATCGGTCAAGATAGTTTGTCCTTGAGGGTGATACTAGCTAAAATTTTGTATGAATATAAACGTAAGTGTTTCTTGTTATTTTGTTAATGAACAGGGCCGAGCCAAGGGCGCGAGCGGTGCATAGGACAGGGCCCATCATTTTTACAGGCCCCAAATGCTAATGGATGTATCAGCTACTAGCCTACTACCAACCATCACTACTACAGTCTATAGTTTGTGTTGACGCAAAGACAGGGTTATCAGATGCATGCAAACTGCTAGTGACTGCTACCACCTAGCCTAGCTTGAGGATCATGGATTAATTCAAGCTAGGTCTAAGTGGTAGTAGTCACCAGTAGGGGATCACTGGATCAATTCAAGCCCACAGCGTTAGAGGTCGTTTGGGAGAGCCTAGCTTCAGCTCCTCCAGAGATAATCACTCCCACCAGCCAAATGTTTAAAATGTCAACTGATTCAGGTGGGCATCAGCAGAGAATCATTTCTCCATTTAACTACGAGCTGGGAATCAGCAGATAATCACTCCCACCAGCCAAATGTTTAAAATGTCAACTGATTCTGGAGGAGATCAGCAGAGAATCAATTCACATCGGCTCCCGACCTAACTACTCATAGAAATCCAATGGAATCCGACCTTGCTCCCTCATAGAAATCCAATGGAATCCCTCCATCGGAAAATCAAGGAGCAGAGCTGAAGAATCAAGAGCGGAGCTCTCACAAACAGGGCCTTAACTTTCCTAACGTATTAGCACCGAACACTTTCAGATATGGCATATGAGTCTATTCGAAAAAATGGCATATGAGTCTGGAATACAGAGCAAGACCCACACACGTCTACAGCCAGTGAATGCTACTAGGTAATTTTAATGTTTTCCTTCAATTTTGAATTATTCTACTATCCGTCGTAATAACATTATAGGAACTATTTCCTCAAAAAAAACATTATAGGAACTAATGTTGTATTCAAACAATCATTATATGACCATAATTATCCTTCATGTATAATAATTATCTGTACTGTTCCAGGAGATCAATACATGTGCAAGATATTTATGTACAATAATTATTATAATCCCATTTATCAAGAAATAAGGCCTCGTTCTATAGTTTGGTACAGGCCCCCCAAAATTTCCGGCTCAGCCCTGTTAATGAATCTAACCAATGAAAGATGATTGAACACAAGCCTGAGAGCACTAAAAGTTGGAGTACAAGTACACAAGTTCAATCCTAATTGTATGATACGGGGTAACAGTAACACACTGTTTATCTAGAATTCATTTGTAAAAATAAAAAGCAAGAAGAGTTTAAAAGTTCAAACGTAATCTTCGCCAAAGTAAAAAGTACAAACGTAATTTTGCCGTCCAACGAGAAGTTAACCCCATGCACAAAAAGCATGCGAATTTTTTTGGAAATAATATTATTTTAATAAATAATTGTATAACTAGATGTTGTTTTTATAAAATTACAACCTGTCGGCTGTCCAGCTGCCGACAGGACACCTATCGGTTACTGAGCGACCGACAAGCTACGTGTCTCCTGAACTTCCTACCTTGCATGCAAACGGGAATCTAGTTGCGTACGCGTGTGTTCATTTTCTTATTTACTTCACAAAATTTTATGGTGATCCATATGTTAGCTAAAAAATATACGTAAATTACATAAAATACTATGTATCATTAGGAATATGTGATTGATTTTTTTTTTTACATTTTTTCACGATTACTAAGTCATCAGAAAAAAAACATGCAAGTTAGCATCTCTTAGGGCAGTCCCAATGGTAAATTTATTACAGTTTCTATATTCATTAATTAGGTTGACAACTCAGTTTTTTTGCTGATGTGGCATAGGAATTAATGAAGAGAGATGGAGCAAAATGTAGAAACGATTTCTACATGAAGGAATCACGTCTACGCTAGAAACGAGGCTGATGGAAACCACCGAATCGCCACTGTGAAGAAACGAGTTGTTTCTAGGCTCATTAATGGCGATCCGCTGCGTTGTTGTAGAGATGTGGCAGCATGTGTTGTAGAGATCAGTTGCCACAATTGATCCATCTCATTTTAATGAGTCATTTAATTTATCCTTTGAATGAATATTGCTATAGAAACTATGGATTGAGAAGAGTAGTTTCTATACACATTAATTACTCTTGAAATGTATAACTAGAAATCATCCATTGGGACTGCCCTTATGTGCGTTCACTCTGCAAGTTTTGTTCTTTTCGGTTGCAGGAGATTGTCTGGTGTCTGTACTCCCTCCCATGGCGTGTGCGCGCGTGTCCGCCACGCAGAGAAGGTGAAAGCAAGGTCACGTCACATGACTAAGCATGTGCCCTTTATCTTCCTTCTTAATTAACTCGTTATAGTTTCCATGCATTTTAATTTGCATATATCATTGTACGTTTCTTTTATCCAATTGTCAAGCATTGAGAGGTTGCAAATACTTGTAATGGTACAAAAAAAAATCTGTCAAACAAAAAATTTGATAAAACATAAATACTCTCTCCATCCGAAAAAGAATGTAAATCTTTGTTATGAAATATCAACATTTATATTTTCAAATATATTTCTTATGTATATTCCATGCTTTGCCTAATGATATTTATTATACATCACAAATAGTAGTACTCTTTAATATATATTTAATCAAACTTGATATTGTTTGAATCATCGGGACTGTAATACGAGTCGCCTACGACATTTGGCTCGACTAAACGCTAGTTTCTGAAAATTTAGTTTGTGACATGCTCTTTTTAAAATTTTAGGTTTTAAGCTAAAATAAAAAATCCAAACATTTCTCATTGCAAAACGATCCCATCAAAACAATATTTAGTTAAATTTAATATCTTTCAATATTAAATTAGATTTACTATCTTTTTGAGAATTACGCAGTACAACACACGCACACTCACTCCTATGAATATACGCACGTAAACTCTACCCTAGAGCATCTTTGAAAGTTGAGCCAGCAAATCCTCAATATTGACGAAGTCATTACAGATGCCTTGTTGTCGACGGAAACGTCGCCTGCCACTGAAAGCACAAAGCAATTAAATCCTGAAATATTCGCTCCCGCAAGGAGTCATAATCATTTGCATATTTACATTTGCATATTTACATATGAATGTTAAACTTTATATCAATAGTCATAATCATTTGCAAGATTTTAAATCTTCCACTATAGTCATATTCAAATTTTATTGATACAAGTTCTTACAAAATGAAACACGGTGTCCAGTTCCATCACTGCTCAACTGTCGCCTCCTTGCTGGATTCCAACGGATGGCATCTATGCCAAAATCACATGCAACAGACACACTAGTATAATAGTAAATGCAAAGGTAAAAACTAGCTTTGTCAGAAGCTGAGGCTTATCGACCACATGACAACCAATTGGTCGGGCCTGGGCTAGTCGGCCCTTGGGATGCCGATATGGCTATCGGCATAAATTTGTTTGACGTGGCCATTCTTCGACTTAGGTGGCATGAGTAATCGGCATTCAGGACGCCGACATGCTCATATCGGCCAACCAATAGCCGATAAGTGTCTAGTCGGCTTTCCAAGTGCGGATATGCACCTATTCTTGCAAATTTTCTATAACATCATCTAGATTTGCAATTACTTATTAGAATAATATTATTTAAAAAAATTCAAAAGATTGCAAGCCCGAAGGACCTATTTGTAAGGAGGCAACAACACAGCCAAGGACTAGAATAGAAGGGAAACTCTGCAAGTCCGAAGGACCTGATTGTAATGGTTGTAACACATCTCAGGTATGAGGACTTATCTGTAAGCAGGCAGGGACTAGCGCGCAAAAATTCAAAAAGCTAAGTCTAAAACTGGAAGAAGTGCATAATAAAAGCCTGAAGGACCCGTTTGTAACGCTTCCAAGGACCAGGAGGATCTATCTGTAAGCAGGCAGGGGCCTGTTTGTAACGCATCCAAGCGGCAAGAGGACCTATCTGTAAGCAGAGAGGGATCGGCGTGCAAAATCTTTAAAAAAATTTAGATCATTTCTCGATTTATGCATGTCATCCTTGCACAAGGTCATGTTAATCTTCTCTGTATCCTTCCACTTTTATCGGGTGGTGCGCTCGCACCTATAAGCTGGTTTCAGCGTTGCTGCGCTTCCTTTTTTTTGAGAAACCGGGCATATATTCATAGATAATTCTGATAGTTTACAACCCAACGCTTACAACACCCTCGAAAGAAAGGAAGATTACATTTAGATCGTTGCAAGCTTCTCCCGGTCATCCTCGTCGCCGGCAGCCGGAACAGTCGCGTTGAAGCCGACCACCCTCCCGACGAAGGATCTTCAGAGATTTTAGACGGCACCAAGAGTAGCATATCAGCAGCACCAACATGCTTTGTACCCGTTGAACGAACAGGCCTAAACAGATGGCCAGAAGCCATCACATCGTTGGATAACTGGGGGCCTGACGCCACAACCATCGACAGCCCCGAGACGCCGGCCAACAGATCACCCCGGAAGGGAAGCAAACCACCAGAAACAGTGGGAGCAAAACGGCCGCCGGAGGCGAAAAGGAGGCGGCGGAATCGACGCCGGAGACGGAGTCGCCCTTCGGTCGCCCTTTTTTTTTTTTGTTGTGGAAGGAAGAGAGACGAAGGGTCGAGAAGTGGTCCTGTGCCGTTGCTGCGCTTCCCAGGAGGTGCTAAACAACATCGCTCCCTCCTGCTCCGTGGGCTGCGTTGTTTCTACCGGCCCGCTGAATACATGGGCCTCTTTCTTGTACCGCCTTGCCTTGTCTGTGTTTGTTTTTTTTTCTATTTCTTTTCTTTTTTTAATAAATGTATATATAAATAGTTGATCAATCAATATGCATGGCATGGCATTTGCTAAAATAAAATCCACATATAGAAACATGAAACGTACATGCAGATGGTGTACGTGCATTGCACGTAGGATCGGAAGAACTGAACTGCCCGTTGTCGTTGTCGCTGTACGTACGTGAACAAGGGAGTTTCTGACTGGCCGGGCGGGCGTTGTATATATGGTCTGGGCTGTCGAGCGAGTAAGCAAGCTTGTACGAGGACGTACGTACAACAAGCATAATAATGCACGATGTACTGGGCCCCCGGGGCGTTGGACACACACACGCACTTGCATCGTGCGCTCGATCGTATCGTATCGAATATTCGAATGTGCATGCATGATCAATCAATCAAGGCGACCGTTCCAACTGAATAATACGGAGTACAATGCAATGCCGGCGTCCGGAGTCCGGACGGTGTCGGTGCCCGGCACGGGCGGCCTGTCCATTGCTTTGCATCATCCTTTGCTCGCCCGGGCGGTTAGGTGGTAGTGAATCACGCACCCCGGCCTGCTGTTCACGCAGACGTGCACACAGGGACAGTGCGAAACCACGTGCGTCGTGGCATCTTCTAATATACAATCGGCTTTCCTAGCTGCCCGGTCGCCGCTCCCGTTCGCAAACCAGCCTGCCCTATCATGTAAAATCGAATAGTGCTCTTCTCCTCGTTCCTCACCGCGTCCTGTCCCCCCACCACATCCCAGTCCCAAAGAGCACAAAACACTTAAGTGCAACATCGTAAATCATGTAAGCTATGTAGTGCAACATCGGAATATAAATACTGCGACATCGCAAAACTATGTGCTGCAACATCACAAATTATGTACTGTAACATCGAAAAATATATGCTGCAACATCGAAAAATATGTGTTGCAACATCTCAAACAATAGTACTGCAACATTGCAAAATCAATCATGAAACGTAAGAATGGAAATATCTCAAATCACCTTTTAGTGTCGCAACATTTGAAAAATGTAATTTCAATGATTAAAATTGCTTGCCACAACAAGTAGAAAAAAGTTTAAACTCACAAGTTGCGACATTAAGGGGGAAAAATACAATTCCAACATTAGAACTCCCTTTCTGCAACACATGAATCACCTATTTGCAACATTCGAAAACCATCTGTTGCAACATCCCAAAAATCCCTTGCAATACGGAGAAAACAGCAAGGTGTACAAACAACAAGGGGCTGGGTTTGAGGAGTAGGTTGCTCCAGCCCCTGGCCCATCACATTCGAGCTCGCTAGAGAGAGGAGGAAATAGAACCCCGGAACTCGACGGAACCCTAGCCACCGCCGCGTCCCTCAGATCCGGAGGATGAGGAGGAGAGCTCAGATCGAAAGGACGACCGACCTACCTCGTCGAATCCACCGTCGTTGTCCTCGTCTCCGGTGGGGAGCGGGAGCCAGGTCGCTGGGACGCGGGGTAGCAATGGAGGTTGTGGAGGGGGAGGGAGGGAGTGCGAACAGGCGGGGGCGGCAGCGAGCTAGGCGCGGGCACGGCGTCCATCCCGGGGCACTAGCAGGCCCAGAGCACGGCGCGGACGGAGCGGTAGTGAGTTGGGCGCGGGCGCAGCGTCCATCTCGAGGGCGCTAGCAGGCCCAGAGCGTGGCGCGGACGGGGCGGTAGTGAGTTGGGCGCGGGCGCGGCGTAGAATAGGAGAGGCGCGAGTGCTGCGAGAGTGAGTGGTCAAGGAAAGGATAAGGCGGCATGCGGCACAGGTGGGTTAGGTTCGGGCGGGTCAGGTCTGTCCGTCCGTCTGAACACCCGCTGTCTATTATTATCATCTAATAATTGCCTTATTTGCCTGATGTGCACGCCGATAGTAATATATAAGGGCGTTCCAAATGGATGTCAAAGTTGTAAGCTTAAAGTTACCCAACCAGAAACAGGCCTTGCAATGATCTTTTACGTTCTTGTATTGGACTAGACAAGTTCTTCTTTATGATACAACTTCAGTTTTCCGAGAGCACTTAATTAACATGCCTTGAATTCCGAGATGTAGAATTTTCAGAGCTAGAGTTGTAGCCTTGAGAGCAAACGTACTCACCCTCTCTTTTCTGTCGAATGTGTCGCAGCATGCAGGGAAAGAGCCATATTGGAGACGGCGCCGCTTCTCCACGGCCGCAGACTTGAGCTTCAGTCATATTTCGCTCTCGCTACGACTATTATACTGTGTTGTTTGGTTCTGCAGTTGGGACAGGAACGTTAACGTAAAACAAGATTTGTTTGGTTGGCTTCTTAAATGCCGACGGGACCTGAGGAATCAGAATAGATAGCGCTCGGTGGTGACCGGTAATGAACTGGTATCCATTCGCGGTGTGATTGACTGCAGTTCGGTCCAATTAACGAAACGCCAAGCAAAGGCCCTGTTTGGATCCCTTCGGTTTGTAAGCAAAGGCCCTGTGTCTCTTCGGCGTTTGATAGTTTCTTATGACCCCCAAGGGAGCAGCAGCAGCAGCAGCACCTGGCTCGCCCACGACAAGGCCCAAGAGACACAGGAAGCCCAACACTCGAGTCGTCGGCCCAGCCTGGATGAACAAGTGATCCCCAAGTATAAGTAGCAAGAGAGACGGGGGAATGAGCATGAACAGAGAATTGTAATCCCAATTTTCATTACCAAGCACTCAGTTGTTATTAATATGCCATAGTTCGTCGCAATTCCTATTCTTCTTCATGTATCGTTGTTCTTCTAGCACCGATCGGTGCTAACAATTGGTATCCTGGCCTTCCCCACTCCTCCTATTCCCCCCCCCCCCCCGCCGCCGCCGCCAACTCCGCATACCCACTACACCCGCCTCAATCGAGCGCGCGGCGCCATGGATCCTGCCATGAAGCAGCTCCTCGATACCCTCAACGCGCGCTTCGACGACTTCGACCGTCGGCTGGACGACCGCGATCGAGTCTTCGCCGACCGCACCGGTGTGGTGGATTCGCGCTTCGTCACGCTGGAGAACGCCATCTCCACGCAGACGACCGGCCTCAAGCGCCTGCCAGACTCGTCCTCTGCGAGTGTGGAGAAGCGCCTCGCCGACCTGGAGGGCACCAACTCCACGCGCCTCAGCGACTACAGCCAACGCCTCTCGTCGCTGGAGGACAACCAGGTGTCGGCGGTCAAGCTGGAGGCAGATCCGCGCATCGCCGCCATCGAGAAGGTCACCGCTGATCTCGCTTCCTGGCGCCCAGGCGTCGACGGTGTACTGGACGACATCCGCAAGGACGTCACCAGGCTCGTGCACTCACTTGACCGGCAGGTGTTCGACGAAATGTCTCACCGTCCGGCATCGTTCGCTGTACCAACGACGGCAACTGCGTCTGCTTCCTTGGCAGCCGGTTCCGCCGTCCATTCGCCCCACGGGCACCGCGTCGATCAGATTACAAGGGATGCTGGGTCCGAAGTCGTTCAGACTTGGACTCACCTCCCGTCCAATGGTACGTTTCCTTCCCCTTCCTCTGTTCTTCATTTTTCTGAACCTCGGCCACCGCCACTCTATGTTCCCCCTCGCTCAATTCCTGATCCTACACCACCCATCTTCACTCCACCTCGCTCAATTCCTGAACCTACCCATCATCCACCTCATCAAACCCTGATTCGCCCACCTCCAATCACCACATTCCACCAACACCGTCCCCCTCTGCACCCACCATATCCCCCACCTCAATACAGTGATCCCAATCGTTCCATTCCTCAGACTGGACGCCTACCTAAACTTCCTTTCCCCACCTTCAATGGCCTCAATCTGCGCCGATGGCGTTCGCTCTGTCAAAAGTACTTTGCCACTTACGCTGTCGACTCCTCCCTTTGGATTGGACTGGTTGAACACTATATGGAAAGCCCAGCAGCAATCTGGTACCAGTCCATCGTGCCACAGCTACCTTCGGCCACCTGGGCGTCCTTCTGTCAGCTGTTGCACGATCGTTTTGATCGTGATCAGCACGAGTCCTTGCTCCGCCAAATTTTCAATATCCGCCAAACATCTACCGTGTCCACTTATGTCACTGCCTTCTCTGAGTTAGTTGATCAACTCAAATCTTATTCCCCCAATTCCGACCCACTCTTCTTCACAACACGCTTCATTGACGGCCTTCGTCAGGACATCAAATCTGTCATTATGGTTTTACAACCCCAATCCTTCGATGCTGCTGTGCGTCTGGCATTGTTGCAGGAAGAGGCTGCTCCGGCGCAAGGTCACCGAACAACACGAGGTGGTGATTGGCCCCAAGTACCTCGGCCCCGGCTGCCGGCATCAGCCACGCCTCTACCTCTACCTCCACCACCACGCGGGGAAAAACCTGCCGCGCCAGGTGCCCCTGCAATGGCGACTGTCGCCACGACTACTGCTCTGTAGCCCCAAACTCTGGCCACGGTCAAAGCTTACCGGCGTGCTCTCGGCCTGTGCTACAAGTGTAATGCCAAGTGGAGCAAAGATCATGTCTGTGCACCGGAGATATTACATGCAGTCGAGGCTTTGTGGGATTCTATGTCTTCTGATGATTCCTTAGCAGATTCCGTGGATGAGTTCCCAGCCACCGAGCAGTGTTGCCTGGCCCTATCCAAGTCAGCATTGTCTGGAGTCCCGGCTGCTCGCACTATCTGCTTCCAGGGCCTGTTGAAGTCTATTTCAGTATCCATATTGGTGGATTCCGGCAGTTCGGCCTCGTTTGTGAATGCTTCCTTGTTGCCTCACCTACAGGATGTCGTTTCTGTTCCCATCCATGGCACAGTTCAGGTTGCTGGTGGGACTCACTTATCAAGTACATCTGTTCTCCTCTAGGTTCCTTGGTCAGTGGGACAGTGCTCTTTTACTTCTGATTTCAGGGTCCTGCCTCTCGGTTCTTTTGATGTCATAGTGGGCATGGATTGGTTGACGATGTACAGCCCGATGCATATCCATTGGCAGGAGAAGTGGATGTCAATTCCCTATGCTGGTCAACACGTTCTGTTACAAGGTGAGCCCACTCTTCTGCCACAACAGTTGCTGCTCCACATGGCTCCTACTCTATTACCTGCTGATGATCAGTCTACACCAGACCACTTGCCTGCGGGCATTCCAGACCTGCTTCATGAATTTGCAGACCTGTTCAAGCCGCCCACTTCTTTGCCTCCGTCTCGAGCTTGTGACCATGTGATCCCACTCATTCCAGGAGCAACACCAGTTTTCATTCGCCCTTACCGGTACCCACCTAAGCTGAAAGATGAAATCGAGCAAGAAGTGCAAGAAATGCTATCACAGGGATTGATCCGCCACAGCCACAGCCTGTTTTCTTCCCCTGTTCTGTTGGTGCGCAAGAAAGATGGAGGCTATCGTTTTTGTGTGGATTTTCGCCATCTTAATGCCTTGACTCTGAAGTCTAAGTATCATGTTCCGGTGTTCGACCAATTAATGGATGAGATAGCTCATGCCCGATGGTTTTCCACTTTGGACCTGCGGGCCGGGTTCCATCAGATATTGTTGAAAGAAGGAGAGGAGTACAAGACAGCATTTCAAACCCATGTCGGCCAATATGAATTCCGTGTGATGGCATTTGGCTTAACTGGCGCACCGGGTACTTTTCAGTGTGCCATGAATGTGACACTGGCACCCGGGCTTCGGAAATTTGTCATTGTGTTCTTCGATGACATCTTGGTCTTTAGCCCGACTCTGGAATCTCATATTGATCATCTTAGGCAAGTGTTCCTGTGGCTCCGCCGTGATCTGTGGAAGTTGAAACAATCTAAGTGCAACTTTGCAAAACAGTCCATAGCATACCTGGGGCATGTCATTAGTGCCGATGGTCTCTCTACCGACCCTGCTAAAGTCCGTGCAGTCGCGACCTGGCCAATACCAGCTAATGTCAAGGAGTTACGCGGATTTTTGGGTCTCGCGGGTTATTACCGCAAGTTTGTTCGCCACTTTGGCATTTTGGCCAAGTCTCTCACCGAACTCCTGAAGAAAGATCAAGTATTTGTCTGGACATCTATTCATCAGCAAGCCTTTGATCAGTTGAAGCAGGCTCTCTGTTCGGCCCCTGTCCTCACATTGCCGGACTTCTCCAAGCCCTTCCATATTGAAACTGACGCTTCAGGCACAGGGATCGGCGCCGTGTTGCAGCAGGATGGTCATCCTATCGCCTACATCAGTAAGCCGCTCAGTCTTCGTAACCAGGGCCTCACGGTGTACGAAAAGGAATACTTGGCTATTTTTCTTGCCGTGGACTCTTGGCGCCACTATCTGCTTCAAGCCGAGTTTTTCATCCATATCGATCATCAGAGTTTGATTCATCTCAATGAGCAGCGCCTCCACACGGCTTGGCAACAAAAGGTTTTCTCCCGCCTACTTGGTTTACGGTACAAGATATTATACAGAAAGGGTTTGGACAATGGCGCGGCGGATGCTCTTTCCCGCCGTACTCATCGTGCTCAACTCATGGCCATCTCGTCCATGAAACACCAGTGGCTTGAGGCTGTTGTTCTTAGTTATCAAGACAATGTTGCAGCCACCAAATTGCTTTCCCAATTGGCCACGCAGCCTGACTCAGTTTCGTGTTACAGTTTGCTTCAAGGTGTCATCCGTTACAGAGACCGTGTATGGGTTAGGCTCCAGCAAGACCATTCAGTAGCAAGTCCTGGAGGCGTTTCATTCCAGTCCTGTTGGCGGCCACTCTGGCGCTCCTGCGACATATTGCAGACTCAAGCGCTTCTTTTACTGGCCTGGCATGAAAGAGGATGTTTGGGCTTTTGTTCGCCATTGTTCTGTCTGTCTTCAAGCGAAGCCTGACCGTGCTCGGTATCCGGGACTGTTGCAGCCTCTTCCAGTTCCTTCATCCTCTTGGGAAATCATCTCCATGGATTTTATTGAAGGCCTTCCTGTTTCCAACTCCGCCAATGCTATACTGGTTGTGGTCGATAAATTCTCCAAGTTTGCCCATTTCATTGCACTGAAACATCCATTCACAGCTCAATCAGTGGCACAGCTTTTCTTGGACAACGTTTTTCGTTTGCATGGATTGCCCAAGTCTATAATCTCTGATCGTGACAAGATTTTCACCAGCACTTTCTGGAAAACTTTGTTCAAAGCTACTGGTACTACTCTATGCCTCAGTTCCTCCTATCATCCGCAAACGGACGGCCAGACGGAACGAGTTAATCAGTGCTTGGAGACGTTCTTGCGCTGCTTTGTTCATTCCTGCCCAACTCAGTGGCGCAAATGGTTGACACTTGCAGAATATTGGTACAATACTTCGTTTCATTCTTCACTGGGCCAATCGCCATTCGAAGTCTTGTATGGCTGCACTCCCCGTCACATGGGTTTGGATCTTGATTCTGTGACACCAGTTCCGGAGTTACACTCTTGGCTGTCTAATCGTGCCTTGATGCAAGATGTGATTTGCCAACATCTGTTGCGGGCTCAAGACCGTATGAAGCGTCAAGCGGACAAAGGACGCTCTGAGCGGGAGTTTTCTGTTGGTGACAAGGTCTTTTTGAAGCTCCAGCCCTACGTTCAGTCTTCTCTGATGCGCCGTGCCAACAACAAACTGTCATTCCGCTTCTTTGGTCCCTTCACTGTCATTGAGAAGCTGGGTGCCGTGGCCTACAAGCTTGACCTCCCTTCGTCCTCAGCGATCCATCCGGTGTTTCATGTCTCCCAATTGAAGCTCTCCCCTGGCGACCAGCAGGTATCTTCAGTTTTACCTCCTGACTTGCAGGCCTTTCAGGTCCCAGTCCGCGTGCTGCAGCGCCGATGGTCTGATGGCGACCACGCCGCTGAACAAGGCCTCATTCAGTGGTCTAACTCGCCTCCGGAGCTTGCAACTTGGGAACCTTTGGCACCGCTACGTCAGCAATTTCCAAGGGCACCGACCTGGGGACATGCCGGTTCCGAAGCCCCGGGGAATGTCAGCAACACCAAGGGAGCAGCAGCAGCACCTGGCTCGCCCACGACAAGGCCCAAGAGACACAGGAAGCCCAACACTCGAGTCGTCGGCCCAGCCTGGATCAACAAGTGATCCCCAAGTATAAGTAGCAAGAGAGACGGGGGAATGAGCATGAACAGAGAATTGTAATCCCAATTTTCATTACCAAGCACTCAGTTGTTATTAATATGCCATAGTTCGTCGCAATTCCTATTCTTCTTCATGTATCGTTGTTCTTCTAGCACCGATCGGTGCTAACACCCTGTGAGCAATAAATGAAGACGGTGTACTACCGTTGTTAGCTAGCTAGAGATATCAGAAACGACGTTGTACCTACGAATTGTAGAGATAAATAAATAAACCCTTCTCTGGTGGATAAGTGTAAAGTGTCGTTCAAGAAAGAGACGAAGAAGTGGGAGACAAACAGCGGAAACAAGAGAAATGACGGACAGCTCTGAAAGTTGAAGCATACAATCAAAGGCTACTAATGGCACGGCTGTGCTTCACTTCTAGGGAGAAATCGATCGACACAGTCATGCCGGCCGAACTCGCAGATTCATGTCTGCATCGTCAGACGACATGCATGATACAGGACCGGACCTTTACGTTGGAGTATTTTCAGATGGATGATAGATGACAGCCTGAAAACGCTCTCAGCTCGTTTATTACAAGGTTCAGCAGCCACCCGTTTCGAAGAGATTAGATTACATTAGATATACATGCAGCAGATATTTTTCTAGTTTAATTTGTTGTGGCTGCCGCCTGCTGGGGGAATTCACACTGGAACACTTGGTCCAGCGCCAAGAAAACGCACAAAAGTCTGCCACATTTTTTTTAAGATAATGGAAAATATCCAGCTTCAGCCTTCTTCGAAGAAGCAGCATTAGTCCAAACTTATTACAGTAGCACACATATAATTTAAACTTATTACAGATTCAGAACTAAAGTTCAAGACGGTAAATAAAGGACCATCCATGCGATGCGAAGAAGTTCATGGCTCTCGATTCTAGTAGCTTGCAAGCGTCAAGAATCCGTTCCTTGTCGTCATCCGAGCGCTGCAACAGGAGCCCAAAACCGTAGCCAGTGTGTTCCCCTGAAAAGAACCTGCAAAAATGTTTTTGGGTGACCTTTATCAAAAACCACATCGTTCCTTATGATCCATATTGCCCAGCAAAAAGCCACAGCCCTAGTCAATAAAATATAATTATGATTGGAATCTCCTAGCTTTGACCAACTATTGAAAAGATGGTTCATGCCAAACAAAACAAACACAACACGTCAAAAAATACGGCACAATGACAATCAAAAAACAAGTGTTAGATAGTTTCAGGTGTGCTACAAAACAAGCCTTACTACCATTCCAATTCCTTTTAGCAAGGTTGTCTTTTGTTAGTATTACTCCTTTTTTAAGAACCAAAGAAAAATCTTAATCTTCAAGGACACTTTCATATGCCAAATTTCCTGGATAACCTTAATCATATTATTGACTAGGTATTTGTATATGGATTTAACAGAAAACAAGCCATTATTATTTAAGTTCCAGATGAAAGTATCCCGACCCTCATTTAAGTAAATAAAAGCAACTCTCGCAACTAGACTTCGCCATTCCAACAACTTACTCCCAACTAGTGCCCTTCTAAAAGACACATTGAGAGGGATGAAATTAAGTACATCAGCCACTGTTGCTTGTTTCTTTCGCACTATATTAAAATAAATTCGGGTATTGGATTTTTAAGGGCTGGGAGCCCAACCATTTATCTTCCCAAAATCTAATTTGAGTTTCATTGTCTAGTTTAAACTTCCCAAGACTTAAGAAAATGTCTTTGACTCCCAACAAACCATTCCAAAAATGAAAAAACCCATTTGTCTTTTCAAATTGACTTAGAGTCTTGTTCTTTAGGTACTTGTTCCTTATTAATTCTTGCCAAGTGCCCTCCTCATTGCAAAGTTTAAAAAGCCATTTGCTCAAAAGACATTTATTTTGTAAATCTAGGTTCTGAATTCCTAAACCACCTTGCTCTTTTGGTTGGCACAAAATATTCCACTTTGCCAGTCTATATTTCTTTTTGTGCTCATCATTTTGCCAAAAAAAACCTTGATCTAAAATATTCAATCTTTTTCAGAACACCTCTCGGCACTTCAAAGAAAGACATCATGAACATAGGTTAGCTTGACAAAATAGAATTGATCAATACTAATCTACCCCCATATGATAAATGTTTTCCTTTCCACCCGCATAACTTCTTTTCAATTCTTTCTTCAATTAATTTCTAATCCTTATTATTTAACTTCCTGTAATGCATAGAAAGACCCAAATATCGAAAAGGGTATGATCCCATTTTGCAACCAAATAGATATGAGTATTCCTCTTCAGATTCTTTTGCTTAGTCAAAGCAAAATAATTCACTTTTATGGAAGTTGATTTTTAGACCTAATAATTGTTCGAAAGTACAAAGCACGATGTAACTTGTTACTTACACAATGAAATATTCTCTTGATATTATTGTGTTTATTAGATAGTACATATAGATTTTAATATGTTTTTTTTGATAAATTTCGTTCATAAAGATTCAACGTACAAGTTTGATTTAGATACCTTATAATTTTTGTTGACACATATTTTGATCACACAACAGTTAGACTACCCGCACTCATGGACCTCTATATTCATCCTCTATATGTTCTAGTCAGCAAGATTCTCTACTCTATACTCAATTCTCTCGCACCCATCCATCCTCTATATCATCCTCTATCCACTCTATTCACTGTGGGACCGACTTGTCACTTTATCTAAATATATCCATGTGTGATCTAGTTTTGAAGGATTTATTGAGACAAATTTAATGGTGCAATCGAAATTTAATTTGGATTTTTGGTTTGTGAGTTATAGCATTTTTTTCCTTTGTTTAGCTAGCGGGGTCCGCCACTACAGAGTATAGAGTAAGCACAGTACTACTCTAAATATAGAGTGAGAGAAAAGATAGAGTATCGTTTTAAAGTACCCAGTGCAATAATTTTTACTCTATATTCATACTCTAAAGCTTTAAAGTATCGTTTTAGAGTATCCAGCGCGGGTACTCTTAGGACTTGATCTTCTCGGCTTATTAGGCTGGTCTCCCCATCCGCCCACGGGCACCCAGCCAAAACCGTCTGGCTAGGCCGGTTTCTTCTATTGCCGCATAGTCACCAGCATAAACCGGTCTGGCCGGACCGGATCGGTTTTCTCTGAACTTTGCAATTTTGGCCTTAATTTGATCCTTTGATTTTCTTTTTTTTTTCTAGTCCGACTTTTGATGTTCCAAGCTCATCATGTCTTGCTGTCAACAGACTTGAAGAGGAGAGAGCATGTAGCGGTCGAGATCACGCACGATAATTTATTAATACCATGCATTTAGGTGGGCATTCTCTCTCTCCCCGTGACAGTTCAAAAATAATCCAACACGTCTGTATTGCGATTAAAAAATGATAATAATCTGATCAATACGCTAATATTATTATATCTAATAATCCACTCTCTCTATATATATATTACTAGGATAATGCCCGTGCGTTGCAACGGGAAAAGACAATGATACAATAATTCAAATTTGAATGTGGGTCGTACTACTACAAAGAAAAATGATACTTAAATATGATTTTCGCATCACTCCATTTCATCAATATTATTGCATGAGTTATCACTAAACATGAACTTAAAATATAATTCATCAATATTATTACATGAGTTATCACAAAACATGAACTTAAAGTATAATTCAAGTTTTGATGTGAACAATAAACTATTTTGTCAAGCTTCTATTCCAACATCAAGGGATAATACCTAAACATGCCATCACATAAGACAAAGGACATAACAGCACCAACACTGCATTTCTGATGCCTGCATTTTTAAGGCCCGAATAGTTCACAAACCATGGTCTTCTTTAGCTTTTTCTTATGCTCCTCGTTTAAGTAGAAATTGTGATCATGTATTGGATGAATAACCTGCATCATTACCATAACTATTGGTCAGCACAGGGAAGAAAGGGAAAGAAGTTCGTAAGTACAAGGATGTGTCATAACTATTGGTCAGTTAATGATGACTGACAATCTGAGTCATAGTTAGTATGACGAAACAGAGAAACAGTAACATCAAGTGTACCAAGCTGCTGATTTAGATTTGAAATTCGAAGTCCAAGCAATTGAGCAACCATACAGTCAATCTTGAACAGTAGAACACCGGAGATATGTAGGACTATCTATATCCAGGAAATTAATGATTGATTTGTGTGTGTGTTGGTATAGATAGTCCTACATATCTATATCCAGGAAACAGTTGACACTAACCTGCACTTAGAGGGTCCGATATACCAACACACACAAAAAAAGCGAGCAATGGAAAGTTCACACAGAATCTAAAAAGAGACCACTAATTTTGGCCAAGCAGGCATGCATGATACACAAGGAATAACTAATCAAATTGACTAACCTAGATGCTGTTGAGCAAGCTATCCATAACTGGGTTATGAATAAATCAAAGTTTCCCTGCAAGGCATCAACAGCATAGACATGGCACACAACTGGGTTTTGGAGGCACAGAGGGCTAGTAGCCGGCCTCTATGGGTGTTGCAATTGAACAAGGTACATGAAACCTAAGTTGATTAGTATGGTCTCTTATTCATGGGAATTAGAGTTCAGAGTTCCATTGACAAGGCAACTTAGTATCACCAGAGACCATTTACTCTAAATCTCTGATTTCAATCAAACCTATTCTCAATCAAGAGAAATGATGATACATCATAACCAACTTTATAAGAGAAGAATTTAGATTGCTTATCACCTGCCTTGATAAACATTGGGTCAGATTTCTACAAAGCGTTTGTTCTGCTTGCAGTATCTACATCTTCAAAGCCTACATGGTAAAATAACTGAATAACAGAATTTGGAAAATTTGTCACAAGAAAAGAATATATACACCTAGCAAACAATAGTAAGCAAATGGCAAAAAGAAAAAGGAAGGACCCTCTAAGTGCAGGTTAGTGTCAACTGTTTTTTTACAAATAATGCAGACCGAGGAGGCAATATAGAACAAAGATCACCGGTAAGCACTATACTGTTAGTAACAGAGATAATTTGTACAAAAATGATTGAAAACAATTAAGTTAGAACGTTTTTGTATTTTAAAGGTACCAAAAATTCACAGGACTCCCAATCACTATCAGAACTAATCAATTACTGAAGCATTAGAAAGGCTAATAATGTCTCTGCATACACACATGCATCACTGTGGGATAGAGGTCAAGTCATCCTAGAAATCCACCTAATTAATCTTTAGACAGCACACAACAAACCAATGAAAGGACATCATAGCCTTGGTGATTTGCTTATACACACGTACAAAATTATGCCTTCATGTGCAGGAAATCCATGTTCACAACACTTGACAACATTCAGTAGATGGGTAAAAACAACTCTAGGCAGAGCACTGGCATTCAGAGAAGTGCAGTGGTCTCTGATGCAAATCATCAACGGACATTCAAAATCACACCAAGAAATAAAATCCAAATCCCCACCAACTCCTATGGATCTAACTTCAGAGAGATCATGAAATCATTCCAACAGTGATATGCTTCACCCTAGTTCAGGCCAAATCCACATGACTGCACCAAAATCACACTCTGAGCTAACCCAAATTAGAAGCACCCACTCCCTAAACACATAAAACAATCCTCACTGCCTCACCTAGCTGGGCCAGCTCAGCGCACGTATAGGGAGCAAATCAAAAGGAGAAGCGTGTGCACACCTACCAGGCATTGAGCGTGTGCTGGAATTACTGAAGCTAGTGGTCGTCCGCAGTCTGGATATGTCGTCCGGGTGGTGTTAATGATGTGAGCACCTCCTTTACCGATGCCATCGCCTGCGCCGCCATGGCGGCGACGACCTCAGCCAGCCCTAACCCTCCACCTGTGGCATTTCACCTAACACCCGCCGTGCCTGCCAGGAAGTCCGGAAGAAAAATGAGAGAAGGGCGAGCCGATCTCAGTTCCAGAAGAGAGATCGAGGCACCTGGTCAAGGTCAGCGCTAGAGGGCAGGGTGTGGAGCCGTGGTACTCTTCAGAAGAGAGCCTGTAGAAGAGATCGGTGACGGCGACCTCTGGCTCGACGTGCGCTGCCGCCGGCCAGACGAAGGGGTTGTGCGCACCGCTGGCGTGGGAAGGGGGGCGAGCGTTCGGGGGGGGGGGGGGGGGGGGGGGGGGGGGGGGGGGGGCATCGGCAATGCAGCACGCATCCCCACCTGTCGGCACGCGAAGGTTTTACTGGGGCAGGACGAAGAGGTTGGGTGCTCGTCGCCGACGAAGGGTCTGACGAAGACCTGAGCACCTTGTGTGCAGCGGCGGCGGCGGCACGAAGCAGTGGCAGCGGGATGCGGGATGGCGGAGCGAGGGCGGAGGGCGGCCACCGTCATTGGAGCCACCATCATTGGAGGACGAGATCGTGGCCACCGTCATTGGAGGCGTCGCGAATGCCGGGGCGGGGATCGAGGTGGTGGAGGGCCGAAGGAGAGCACGGCCGGCGGCGATGGAGACGAGTGGGCGGTTGATTTTCCTTTTTTTTAGATTGGTCGGTCGGTTTTCTCGACGGCATTAGCGAGTGGGACGGGGATCGGGGGAGGCGGGGCGATTACTCTTACCAAGACGATAACATTTGCTTCTTTTTAGTCGTAGAGATATTGACCTTGTTCAGCTGGCTGGCACATTTTCAGCACCAATTTAGCATCAGCCACCAGCCATCAGCCAACCAGCAGTATTTTTTTCTCACAATAAATCAGCCTCAGCCACCAGCCACCAGCCAGCCGAACGAGGCCATTGTTGCGGCGATCCAGAGGGTAATATATGGGTTTAGCTCCACGAGGCCACGACATTTGAAGTTTTGATCTACACAACATGTACAGTATGTTAATTATTAAATAGCCACGCGAGCACATGCACTGACAAAGTCACGGCAGGCACTCTTACAGCTGGAGCTCGATCGTGTTGTGTGGCCGCAGATGCAAATCCGACTGGAAGGGAGGGAGACTGGCCGGGAGAGGGAGGCGCACGACTACTTTAAAAGCCGACGCCGGGCTGCTCCGCCCTGCTCGCCGGTCGCCGCCGCAGATCCGTTACTACTTTAAAAGCTAGCTGTTCATCGATCGGAGTTGCAAGCCGGAGCTAGCTAGCTGCTTTTTATTTGAAGATGCTCTTCAGAGCAGTGCAGCACGCCCTCCGGTATGAGATTATATATGACTGTGATCGACGACCTCAACTTGCATCGTTTGTTCTTGGATCGAGATCGACAACTAGCAAGGACGTTGCTTGTTTTTCATTCGTTCTTGCATGCACTGGGTTCTTCAATTCGATGAGACTCACTTTAATAAGAGCGGTGTGTGTGGATTGTGGTGGTGTGGTGTATCTATCGCAGGCAGGGAAAGAGCCGAGCTGGGGCGCCGGTGGCCCTGCTGCCCGGCTTCGGCGTCGTCGCCGCCGCCGGCCGCTTCTCCACGACCACAGCAGACGACTCGCAAAGGCTGGCCGGGAAGGTGGCCCTGATCACGGGCGCCGCGAGCGGCGACGGCGCGGGAGTTCGTCCGCCACGGCGCCAAGGTGGTCCTAGCGGACGTCCAGGACGACCAGGGCCGCGCACTAGCCACGGAGCTGGGCGCCTCCGCAGCCTCCTACACCCGCTGCGACGTCACGGACGAGTCCCAGGTGTCGGCCGCCGTGGACCTGGCAGTGGCGCGGCACGGCGCGCTGGACGTCGCCTTCTGGAACGCCGGGGTCGTGGGTTCCCTGTCCCGCCCGGCGCTGGGCGCGCTGGACCTCGCCGACTTGGACCGCGTGATGGCGGTCAACGCGCGGGGCGTGGTGGCGGGCGTCAAGCACGCCGCGAGGGTCATGGCGCCGCGCCGCAGGGGTAGCATCATCTGCACGGCCAGCATCGCCGGCGTGCTCGGCTCCGTCACGCCCCACCCTTACAGCGTGTCGAAGGCGGCCGTGGTGGGCCTCGTGCGCGCCGTCGCGGGGGAGCTCGCTCGCTCCGGCGTGCGCGTCAACGCCGTCTCGCCTAACTATATCGCTACGCCGCTCGTCATGCGTATCCTGCAGGAGTGGTACCCGGAACGGAGCGCCGACGAGCATAGGCTCATCGTGGAGAAGAGCATCAAAGGCGTCGTGCTCCAGCCGGAAGATGTCGCCAGGGCGGCGCTGTACCTGGCGTCCGACGAGTCCAAGTACGTCAACGGCCACAACCTCGTCGTCGATGGCGGGTTCACGGTGGGGAAGGTGCCCAACATGCCGCCATTTGCGCAGTGAGCTGTAGCGAATAATGGATCGGAGGGCTTCATTCGCGTCTTGTTTCGTGAACAAAAACTTTTGAATAAGCTGTCTCTTGCGTATGTACAGGAACAAAAACCCAGCAGCATTCGCCATTCTCTCGATCGGTTCTTCAGCATTTGAATTGAAACGCCGTGTCACGCCATTTGTAGCGACCATGCAATATTCCCCTTGTCACCTAGGACCATGAACTTCTTTTACGCTTCTGGGTCCATTAAACCATTTATGGGCATGTTTGCGACCGTGTTCCCTATGGCGGCGGCGAAAAGAAGCAATCACGCCAAACGGATCGCGAGTGGTGCGATGATTCTTCTCACCGCATACGACAACGAGACCGCAAAAATGACCTAGCTCTTGCGTTTTTTTGTGCCGCGGTGCAATGGCCGCAATACGCATACTCCCTCCGTCCTAAAAATAGAGTCATTCTCGTTTCCTAAAAAGTCAACAGCTTTTAATTTTGACCAAATATATTTAACAAAATATTAATATTTATGGTACATAATTAGTATCATTAGGTAGATCTTTGAATATACTTTCATAATAAAATTATTTGGAGATATAAATGTTGCACGCATTTTCTACAAACGTAGTTAAAATTGAGAAAGTTTGACCAGCACGCTTTCCACGGCGACTTTATTTTTGGGACAGAGTAGTACCGCTCTAGGTCTGCATCCTATCTTCTGCCGTCCAAAGTAGGTCGCGTAAGACTCTATTGTCTACTCCCTCCGTCCCATTGAAAGTGTCGTCCGGAAACGTGTTTGTGAGGGATGAGACGGAGGGAGTACATACTAACATCTAATGTGGGAGGATATGGTCGTGCGTGGCGCCATATATAGTGGCGTGCAACGAGCGCAGCAGCGGACGGTGCGCCACGAGTTGAACGCAGGCTGTGTCGTTGGATCGCCATATATACGTTACGTACGTCCTCGCGATTACATACATTCTACTAGTACATACTAACATACGTACACAGAAACTAAATCAACTAAAGCTTATCGCACTGGATTTTAAACTAAGTGCGTGCGTCCATGGGTGTATTATGGTTGCTCGTTGTTTTTGTTTTTTTAGGAACGGTTGCGCGTTGCTGTAACTTGTATTACGTACGTAGTATAGTCGGTTACAATAAAAGAAAGGAAAACCCCAACCAAACACGAGGTAAGGCAGAACAACAGAGAGGCCCATGTGGCTCTAGTGAGCGGGGCGCTGGAAACAATCCAGCCCACGGGCGCCTCCGCTCGGTCCCCTACGCTGCGATGCGAAACGAGAGTAGCACCACCTCGGAAGCGCAGGAACGTAAACACCAGCTTATAGTCGCGAGCGCACCTGCTGTGACGTCTCTTCGGAGACATCCGATAAAATTGAAACGATAAAGAGAAGATTAGCATGGCCTCTTACGTGTATTTTTTAGTTTGTACTCCAACTTTTGAAGGTCTTTACAGTCTGGTCCTGCTCTTGCTACTGGGTTTACATGGCTCTGTGTGCAACCCTGCATCTTTCCCTCTTCATGCTTTTTACTACGAACAGCTTCTAGATAAACAGTGTGCAAAACTGCAAGTACCCAGTATCATACGGTTAGACTCATTAACTGCAAGCACTTGCGTGTATTCACATAGATTTTGCCTACTGTCATGCGAAAGAAGAAACCATCGTGTGTTCATATACATTTTGACCAGTATCATCCGAAAGGAGAAAAACCCCTAAGCGAGCGATTTTTGCTTTCTGAGAAATTTTGTTGATAATTGATTCATAACACGCGGTGTGCGCTGCATGACAAATTTAAGTTACATGTTATTATTTGTCTGTCCAAAGAAAGAACACTTACCAATTTAGCGTAGCTCGGTTGGTTGGGTTTCTTGTTGCGGAATCTATTCTTCCATCCCGAGTTTAAGTCCTTGGCTTGGGATTTAATGGCGTTATTCTTTCAACGTAGGTGACGTACTCATCGACAACGTAGTGTCTAGTAACTTTTTCAATAATCCCGAGATCCGTCGGCTCGGTTTTAGCTTTGCGGAGGTGTTAATAGGGTAAGACGTGTGCGCCTACATTTATAGTGGTAAGTATTGAGTGCACGTATACAAGTGTCTGTGTCTATATTGTGATTCAAAAAAAAAACGCATTTCAAGCATGCGGCGTACACAAAGGATGGAAATTCATCCTTCCGTAGGCAAATCCAGGGGCTAAAGTTTAGAGGCGTCACATCAAGTGTCATATGGAGGTATCACATGCAGGTGTTCGGATAGTAATAATAAAACAAATTACAAAAGTCCTCACGAATTCGCGAGACGAATTTATTAAGCCTAATTAGTCCGTCATTAGCACTTGTTTGCTGTAGCTTTACTGTAGCACAATGTTGTCAAATCATGGACTAATTAGACTTAAAAAATTCGTCTCGCAAAGTGGTCGGATCTGGGCAGCGGCGCGGGCCCCAGTGCCCTCCTCCCTCTCCCCCGGTGCGGCGAGCAGCCCGTGGCCCCCTCGTCCTCTCAGCGGCTGTTCTCCGACGCGGGCGTCTCCGAGCAGGGGCCGCGCAGATCTAGCGCGGGGCCACACAATCTCCTCCTCTGAGGCTCAGGAGCGGCAGATCCGACACTGGTGGAGCAGATCCGGCGAGCGGCGTGAAAAGGCCAGATCCGGTGGGAGCGCGGCGCCAGTACACCGGATCCAGTGGTGGTGCGGCGTGGGGACGCCGGATTCGTTGCGGCACTATGCGCAGCGACGCATGGGGAGGCGGCGGTGGCGGGGCCTGCGCGGGGTAGGCGGGCTCACTAGTGGGCTCCGAACGGGCTCGCCGTTGGGCTTTCGGTTTTTTTTATTTTTTTAAATGATTTATGGAGGCAGGCAAAGCAACCGCCTCTATTAATCTCCATTAACCGAGGCCTTTGATTGGAGGCGGTTGCAAAGCCCGCCTCCATAATGATTTGTGTAGTAGTGTAAGAGAATGAGGGTGTTGTTAGAGAAGGTGAGTGATGATATGAGATGTGGAGTGGATGGTGAGAATGAGTGTATGGGTTGGTTTTGAAGAGATATATTATATTACTTGTGCTTTTCAAACTAAATCCAAACCATTAGGATCACCCGATCTCTTATTTTATATTTTCCACTAAAGCTCATTGGTGCTGACCATGTGGTGCACACATCTAGTGGTGTGCATAATTCTTGACCTTCGGTGGTGATCAGAATTGTAGTTGGTTTGTCCACACTCAAGGATGTCTTTGCATTGGAGATTTGTCAAGCTTCGCTACTACGATTAGGATAGTGACATATTTTTTATTTTAGCCCCAAGGGCTTGTATCCAAACTATTGTGTAAAACCCTTATTTATGTACTCTTGTCAAGGAAGTCTTGCATATCTGATGCTTTAGAATGATAAGTGGAAGTAACAATTGGAATATATTTTGATGACTCGTTTGAGGAGAATCTATCATAATAAAATTAGTATGTGATCTGGTGTTGTGGGGATCAAACAGCCGGTATCTAGATATCCTACTGCGTTTATATCTTGATTTATCTAATAATAAATCAAAATCTTTTGATGCCATAAAAATATCTATGGATATCCTACTCCTACCTTACGTATGTAGTACAGGTTAAGTTGTGCTATTTTGTGCTAACAAGCTAAGGTATCTGCAAATGCAATATCAGGCCTATTGCATTTGCAAGATACATGAGCGCTTTTATGGCACTAAGGTTGTCATCCCAGGATCCAAACGGATAGAAGCCCATATATATTTAGGGACTAAATGACCACACTTATGGATGGATATGATGTCATATTGATAGACAATATCAATTGGTGCTTAATTTAAGGCTTAAGTGTAAGTGTAATTTGGTTTTACCCAAATAATATATCATCTAAAATTTGTACGTTAGGGCGTCAGGTGCAGGCCAGTGTAACACCCGTGTTTTTGCATCATGTTAAAAATCACTAAAAATTTAAACTTTTAAAAATTTACAATAAATTAAAACCTGATTAGTTTATTTTCCCACAAAACCGTTTAAAAAGAAAATGTTTTTCCAAAACCCTGCATCAAAACTCACTGTAGGCATTTAGTGTAGAACGTTTGAATTGTTTGCTTGCGTGATTGATTGAGTGCTTGGTTGATTGGAATGCTTGCTTGCTTGATTTCATGATTGATTGCCTTCTAGAATTTATTTTGCAGCACCAAAATAACTTCCTTAATTATAACTTGCATTCCTGACCTTTCTTTATGATATAACTGTAGATAACGCATCGTAAATATAAATAATATTTTGTCACCTTCTCTGCTTAATTATATTAGCCATCGCATCACTAGATTACATGTTTAGTTGTTCTTCCTAATATTAGTTTACATACGTAGGAAATCCTTGCTTTTAATTACTATAGTTATAATAGAATATATTTTGAATACTAGTATTGCATTCTCTATTTAGTATATATATATATATATATATATATATATATATATATATATATATATATATATATATATATATATATATATATATATATATATAGCTATTACCCTACAGCTGGCTACAAAATTACTTATTCTATAGCCACTTTGAGTTACGATAATTGTTGTGCTAATTTACGAGATTATAGTAACTCCTTACTATGTGATTTACCATAACATTATGGTAAATATCCCTGTGTGTTATAGTAATTCAACTATCGTAAATATATACTGACATTGTCGTAAATATATATATATATATATATATATATATATATATATATATATATATATATATATATATATATATATATATATATATAAACACACATGGTTTCCTGTGCTTCGAAATACTTAGAGTATACATCATATATTAACCATGTCTTGTCCCCTTCTTAATTATCTAAGAATTAATAGAATCATATATACATATAGGTATACATACATACATACTCTATATTCATGCATTGTTAGTTAGAGAAATAGAAAAGAAGAGCACCACTGTGTACGCTCCCCATTCTTGCCGATGGCCTGGCCCAACAAGCGCACAGCGACAGCAGCTGCAGCCCCTTCCCTCTCTTCTCACTTACACGTGGGGCACGATTGTCAGCTTCATCTCCCCTACTGCACCGCTGACGTCACCCCGACCAAAAACATCCCCATCGCCACTGTGCACAACCGCCTCTCTGCGCTGTCGCCTTCCGACCGAGCTCATCCACTCCGTGATTTCCGTCGACACGCACGCACGGATAGATGAGGCCGCTGCCGCGCCGAGCACGTGAAGCACGCTGCCGTGGTCACCGGGGAAATATCTCCACTGTGTCCAACCGACGTACTGTGCGCCACCGCCTTGCCGCACCTATAAAAGGCACCGGCGAGCTCGCTGGGGCGCCATACGAGCTCGGGCACATGGAGCTTGGGGACGAGCTCTACTTCTCTCCGACTGCTTGCTCTGGGGAGCCGACGAGCCGAGCCTGAGCTCGCTCACCGCGAAGCTCTTGGCCGCCCTCGCCAAGGCCGCTGCGACCGGAGCTGTCGCGCCGGGGGCGTCGCTGTCGAAGCCGTCGAGCTCGCCGCCGTCCCTGCCTCCAGTTCACCTCGTCGGAGCCGACTCGCCGCTCGCCTCTGTCAAGCCGCGCCGCCGCTGTCCGCATGCCCATCGCGCTGCGCTTCCGCCTCCCCTGCTTCCTCCCTCCATCTCTCTCCTTCTCCCTTCCTTGCTCCGCCCTCTCGCTTACGCCGGACGCCGCTGCCGCCGCCGAACAGTGCCGTCGCCGGTGCCGTCTCTCTCTTTTCCTCCCTCCCCTCCGCCTTGCTCTTTCTCTCTCTCTTGCTCTGTTCGCTATGAGGACGGACCGACGGCATCCGAGACGGCCACCACGCCCGGTGGGCTCCGCACGTCAGTGGCACCACCCCTCCCCCTCCTTCGCATAAGCTTGGTTCACGTGGACCAAAGGAATGGAGAAGGCAAGTCCACCGATCGGTGCACAGCCTAGCAGCAGCAGACAGCGCCCTGCAGCCTAGACCCACACGTAGCGCCAGAGAATTGCTAGGTATACACGTGAAAACGTACACAGTATATTAAAAGGTAAGCTTATTAATTACAGAAAAATTCCTAGTAAATTTCTAAATACACTAGAACCACCCTAGATCATATCTATATACTTGTTACTCATTTTAATTAGATAAAAATGGTATAAATAATTTGCATGTTTATCTTCCATTCGCGTTTCGCCGATAAAATTTAGTAATTTATAGCTCCTCCGTTTTAATTCTGAATTGCGTAATTCTTGAACCATAAATGTTCTAAAATAAAACCCTACATACTAAAATGCCTTTTCTAATTTTTGGTGCCCATTTAAATTCTAGATATGAGTGATTTTCTTTATTTAAATATTAATTTGTAGTTACATTAATTAATTAATTAATAACCCATAGTAGTAATTCGTCGCCATAGTACCGTTCGCCGTAGTAGTAGTTACTCATATATTCACGTATGGGTATGCACCATGACATACGCGAATATACTCGCACCTAACCACATAAAATGATAGGATGTCTATACATACATAGATATGCTCGATACCCGGGTATACACCTATATATAACTAACTCTCTTTTCCGCTCTTCCTCTGACCCAACTAACCCGAAGCACATACAGATGCATGTGTGTATGTGTCGCTAACCCCATGGACCTGTAGAAGTTGACTGTGTCATATATGATAATTAGGTCAGACATTCTCTTTCAGGTTCACATAATAGTGAAATATGATAATGTGGTCCGGGTTTCCATCAGACCAGCCACCCATCTTAACCTAACATGTAGAAGCCCTACCCTATGGATGGAATCCCTTCATCAAACCTTACTTCAAATTGATATAATAATGATAACCTTAGATAGCAACCCATCACCTAATAAGACCAACCCGTCTAGGATCGTTTTCTTCACTTTAGTTGCCTATGCTTGTTTTACATGCCTTGCTTGTTATGTTTCTTGTTTGTGTTTCTTGCCCGTCAATGCTAGACCACGTATGATAGAAGATGCGGAGAGAACCCGATGGAACCTCACAAGAATCAGGATATCAGAATAAGGATATAATCGACAGCGAGCGGAGGCAAGTCCTAATCCCCATCTATTCCCTACATTTTCATTCCTTTAATTACTCCCCTTCTACCACTTCTATATTTTGCTAGCCTCCACCATAAACACACCATACCTAACCCTACCAACCACTAATATTAACATATACTACTTAAAAACCTCTTTCATATATTGATATTGAATCATGATGAATTATGAGAATTGTTTATGATAATGTGATTTATGAACTTGAGGATAATAACTATGAAACTTAAGTAGGTAAAATTGGACTAAACCTCGACATAGGGTGAGTGGGGGTAATTCATGTGGTATGGGTTACCTTGGCAGGATAGCCTGTGTGGGATCCTGCGGGAGATACTCGCCTCGGTCACATAAGGACCGGTTCATTGGCCATCTCGCCTAGCCAGAATTTTGTACAGCCACATGTCTATATGGGTAGACTTGATCTCACACCCCGTTAGATTGAAGTATAATTTTCACTAGGAGGCCGGAGTGGCAACGGACTAACAGGAGAGGACACGACTGCTGTGTGATCTACCGTGGTCTGATCGGCATGGTTGCTTTGTGGTCTTTCATGTAAAATTTATTGTTGTGCCGTGTACGGGCACCCTTTTATTGTTTAATCTGGATGCTATGTGATCATCCACCGGATGCTGTGTGATCATCCAACAACTCGATATTCTAGGATACTATGTGATCATCCTGATGCTTGTGGGTTCCGGTCCCTGAGTAGTCCGTGGTGGAATTATATGGAAATCTAAGGTAGCACCATTCGGGTACGAGGTTTCGTTAGGCCTGTCGAGCATGTGGCCTAGGTGTCGACTACGCCTATCATGTGGGGAAATTTGTACACCTCTGCAGAGTTTTACAAAATCTATTTGAATAGCCACGCCCTTGGAATGGACAACTGCTGGGATGAGGTCCCAAATGATTAGACTTCCACAACTAAAATGATCTGGTAAGATGTGTTTATGTTTTGGTAATATAAACTTAACTCGGGAACTGGTGAGGATGGTAATACCCTACCAGGGCCCAACATAAATTTATAATTACTATGACATACTACCTTTACCTCCACCTTCACCACCTCCACATATAGCCTTTCCATCCACCTCTCTCCACCCAAAGTTAGGGCTTGCTGAGTACTTTATATACTCAATCCTCTCCATTCTATGTTTTTAGGAGTCGAGCTGCAGGAGTACATACGAGGATGAAGCTGTCGAAGCTACGCCAGGATGGGGAGACAGGAGTACGTACGAGGATGGAGATGTACGATTACGCAAGGGAGCTACTCGAGGATCACTAGGTTAAAGATATAGGATTGAGTTCAGGAATAAGGTTTACGTTCGCACTCTAAGTTGCCTGTAGGAATGGAACCACATTATTATAGGACCGCTGTATTAGAACTCTGATGTATATTATAAGGCCAATAGCCCAAGCTATATAATATGAATTTTGTAATGTGTTTTTCCATTATCAATAAAAGTATGATTTTTTATATCAATCTTGTTCACTTTGTGTGTATCAGCTACTGATCCAGGGACTGATACGTGATGCACAGTAGACCCTAAGGTAGGGGCCAACAGCCAGCAGGAGGACTTTGGATGATTGGATCACCATGATAGTATCATGCAGTACGTACGTGACCAGGAAATGAAATGGTGATTCTGTGGTTAATATATGTGTGGATGTGCATTTTTTTTCTGCCTTTTCAGTATCTACTAAATGTGTAAACTACTTATATATACATGGTACCTGCGGAATGAGAGATCCTCTATGGCCGATTCACAATGGCAAATGTACCGTGCAGTTGACTCCAGAGGAATTGATTCTGGCCTGTACATGCGACAATACACAAATTCCAGCGAGTTAAATACAGAGTAGTAATTTTTTTAGCATAATACAGAGTAGTAATTTAATTTGTGCACGGAGTGTGATTTGCCGTTGAATTTTGTCAAATGTACTGGGAGTGTACCTGCATGGTACGTATGTGACATTTAAACATATTTGAGCCAATCAACCAGGACTTTTCGGTGTCACAAGACTAATTCTTCCTAGAAGAAAAAAATAAAGAATACATCATCTATAATTCATGACGTCTTTAGCTAAAGGACATACTCCCTCTGTCTATAAAAACATGCAACTATAGGTTGCGTGCCAGGAAAAATAGTTCACATTTGACCAAGTTTCTAGTGAATAATATTCATATTTATGGTTCCAAATCAATTAATTATAAAAATACATTTCATAATTAATCTAATGATATTAATTTGACATCATAAATATTGATACTTTTTTATCTATAATTGGTCAGACATAAGATACTAAAATGTGACACTGTGCTAAAATTGCATGTTTTCCTAGACGAATGGAGTACAACACAAACAAAAGAAAAAGAAAAACTTAGCATAATCTGTATCTACTAGCATTACTATGCGTTGGCTAATATACTTCAAGGAGTCCAAAAATAAGATTACTAATAGGATTGGGTATTCGGTTTTTGATTCAGTTCCTCAATTATTAAAAAAAATTGGTTCCTACAAAATGGAACCGATAGGTCCCAAAAAAATCTAGGAACCGAGCATTCCAGTTTTCGGTTATTTGGTTCAGTTCTGGTTTTAACTGTACTAATCGAAAATTTTCAGTTGAGGTTAAGACAATAAAAAATATGCAGGTTATAAAGCAAATTTAGGCAACACAATCTCTATTTTAGATAAAGATAATAAAGGGAACAATAGCAATATAGTAACACAAATACACAACAATTTAATACGAGACATCACACATAAACCAAACATAGTCTTACAAAATGCAAGCGAATTATCATTCATGTATTTGTTCTTTCAGTTAATTCGGTTACTGAAGGGTAGAAACTGAAATTTCTTCGGTTATTTTAGTTCCTTGCTATCTGGAACCAAATAAGGAACCGATGTTTTGGGTTCCGTTTCTTTTGGTTTTGGTTCCAATTCTTTCGGCTTAGTTTTTCAGTTTCGATTAATTTTCACCTCTAGTTATTGCACTAGAAATTGGTTTTTGAACTATCTTTTAGATATAATATAAAAGTAAGTTTTTTAAAAATATATATTTCTTCCACCAATCCAAAGCCTAATAGATATTGCATTGGCTTTTCTGTTAAAAGTGAAATGTAAATGAAAAAATAGAATGAAAGAACCTTTTGTTTTAATAGATCTCATAAAGGTATTTATAAATATTAAAGGGTGTGTGTTGGAACAGGTGCCTCTTCATGAATGAATACACCCTTTCACTACAGTAACTGCAAAGGGACATGTCCCTATTTGGCTAATCGTTTCTACGGCTGTTGCTGATGCTGATTTGTTGTGAGAGAAAAACACTGCTGAATGGATGGCTGATTCTGGCTGATAAGCTCAAGCGAACAGGGCCCTGGTGATATGTTTAACTATCTAATCCTAACCACTAATCTCTTCATGAATGGATGAGATCAACTCTTGAAAAGGTGTTTGTTGGTGAAAGGCGTCGTTTCACAACACTCTCCCTTGATCAAATCTTCCTCGAGATCAATTTAACTGCTATTACATAGATGAGATTCCTCCAAAAATCCAATGGAAAAAATATGAGAAATATATAGATACATATGCCATAAAAAATACTTTATACTTAGTAAATATTGGTATGGACTAAATGTGGATGTAGGTATGGACTTAGTGAGTGATCTGTGAAATTATCACAATACTACTTTTGAAAGATGTTTATTTCCTAATGTGTTGCAATTTGTGGGGATAAAACATTTTTTGGGAAATATATTTATTTATTTATAATGCTCTTATATGACTTGTTTGCATCTTGACAATAGAAGCAACCTTATCTTTGTAGATAATGGTTGGTGATCCAGTGGAATCACAATTAATCATTCAATGAAGTCAATGCTTTAGAATGACAAGTGAAAGTAACCATATTGGAGTCTATTTATTTCGATGACTCATGTGAGGAGAATCTACCACAATAAAATCAGTATGTAGAAGTTAAGTTGCACTATTTAGCAAGGTTTTTGCAAATGCAATATCAGATATGTCGCATTTACAAGATACATGAGCACTTTTACGACACTAAGGTTATCATCCGATCGAGGATCTAAACGGATAGAAGCCCATATTTAGGGATTGATGGATATGGTGTCCAATATTATTTGGATATTGATAGACAATATCAATTGGTATACCGGTATATGTGCTTAAGACTTAAGTGCAATTTGGTTTTACTCAAATAATATCTCATCTCAAATTCCGTCTTAAAGGTCAATTCCACGTGATGAAAATTGTACCTAAAATGACTGCTCAATTATTTATGTATTTTATGATATTTATGTTGTGATGATACTCGATGAAGGTTGAACATTTAGTGCACTGTATGGGTAGTGTACAGGGGTGACCAATTTATTTGATTATCTAACTAAGTATAGTCGATGGAAGCCTATTTAGTTAGATAATTGACCCAAGAGGGAGGCTATCTTGACAACTCGCAGTTCTTTAAGGACGCTTGCCTACATGTCTACAACTACATTATGCTTGCTACTTGATCAGTCATGAAATCCCAAGATAAATGTCTCCATATGATTAACAAACTTCATATATGAGACCAATTGATAATCATCAATCCAAGTCTCTTGTGTCCTACTCACAATATGTTTGTCAAATCTTCATTTCATTAACTCAATCTTGGACTCAGATCTCGTTTACATATAATTTCTCATTTGAGCTCAACACAATAAACAACATGGGACTAGAAACCTACATAGGATCACATCGGTTTTGTAGTCTCTTAATCATGTTGACATTCAATACATCAAAATCCACCTACACTATCATATATGATGACTCCTTTGAGTGTCTCTTTTTTTACAAAAAATGAAGAAAAATTAGAGCAAACATAAAAAAATCTAAATTGGTCCAAAATTACCCATGAATTTCCATAACTCATATACACCTCTCTTAATATTATTGGCATGTGCAAAAGGTTAACTCCAAATAGATATTCTTCCAATTTAGAGAGTAGTTTAATTTCATTTGACTTGCTAACGTGGCCGTCACATATGCCATGCTGCTTACATAGTAGCACAATAATTGAATGACCATATAAAATTCTTAATGTGTCCCTTCTACCTAGCTCATGAGTTAACATCTTTCAGAATCACACGTTCAACATTGTAGCACAGTAATTGTATGGCCATATAAATTTCTTCATGTGTCCCTTCTTCATATAGCTCAAGAGTTAACATCTTTTAGAATCACACATTGAACATTGTAGCACAATAATTGTATGACCATATAAATCTCTTAATGTGTCCCTTCTTCGTAGCTCATGAGTTAACATCTTTCAAAATCACACATTGTTCAACATTGTTGATCCAAACAACTCCGCTCACCCTATAGGCCTATATATAGCTTATTATAGGTTATATACTCTCAAACTGCTAGTGCTTACTGTGTTTGTTCAGATAGTCCTCAAGCTACGTTATGCCACTTATTCTAAATTTAATAATGTTGTGGGTTATCGAATAAGTTGAGGTTTTGGAGGAAACTGAAACAATTTGAATACTTGATTTCACGTGAGGTTGATGTGTAAAAATATGGTGGAATAGTACGCTTTCGAGTTCAACATAGATTCCACACAGTTAAAGTTAGCAAGGGCAACAAATGCATAGTGCATCCTCATTCGTTGTGGCTGCACACGCATATTATTTATTAAAGATAACAGTAGATGGACTCTTTTGTTGTTATGTGTATTATTATGGATGAATAACGCGCAACGGGTCACACGTTCGGGAAACGCGCAACCTGTCTGAAAGGATTAAGATGCCCAAGAGGGGGGTGAATTGGGCTTCTCTAAAAATTAATTGCAAGAATTAAATCCTACAAGCCGGAATTCACCCCTAGTGCCTACTTGTGTTCCTCGATATTCTACCAGTAAAGAGTTTTGCACCCTAGTTTCCAATCCTAGTCTAGCATGGCAATTCTAGGAAAGTAAAACAAGCAATAAATGTAAATACGAGAAAGTAAATGCTTGAAAGTAAGGGCAAGGAATACGGCGATGTTTTCTGAGGTATCGGAGAGTCGCCACTCCCCACTAGTCCTCGTTGGAGCACCCGCGCAAGGGTGTAGCTCCCTCTTGATCCGCGCAAGGATCAAGTGCTCTCTACGGGCTGATTCTTTGACACTCCGTCGCGGTGAATCACCCAAAACCGCTCACAAGATGAGTTGGGTCATCCACAGGCTTCGTCGGATGATCACCAAACTCCCAATCACCACCAAGCCGTCTAGGTGATGGCGATCACCAAGAGTAACAAGCTAGAACTCTCACTTGACCAAAACGAGCCTAATGAGAAGGAGGATACACACTTGCTACTCTCTAATCACTAGTGAGGAACTCTCAAGCTTTGATTCTCAAATCACACTCCTCACTAGAGCTCTTGCACTCCCTTGCACTCCAAAGGTGTTTCTCAGCTGAACAAATGAGCAAGAGACCTCTCAAAGAGGTGGTGGGGATGTATTTATACACCCCACAGTCGAAACGAACCGTTACCTGCCAACTCAGCAAAACGCCGGGTGACCGGACGCGCCGATCGAAGTGACCAGACGCGCCGGTCGCACGTAACGGTCGGAATTCTAGAAATTCGACGGAGTGACCGGACACGCCGCTCGAAGTGACCGGACGCGCTGGTCGCTCGTAACAGTCGAAATTCTGAAATCTCGGCTGAGTGACCGGACGCGCCGGTCAGGGGTGATCGGACGCGTCCGATCGTGCAGGGAGCTTACTGTGACGAGATCAGACGCGCGACCGCGTCCGATCGGTGATGACCGGACGCGTCCGGTCGTCGCAGGACCTTACTGGAACGTGACCGGACGCGTCGATCACACCCAGGTCGCGTCCGATCGGATGGTTTCCCTTAAGTGACACGTGTCAGTCTGACCACCGCGTCCGGTCCTCGCAAGGACCGCGTCCGGTCGTCAGCGCCGAAATGCAGTCACGGTTTTGAACTGACCGGACGCGCCGGTTAGACCGAGAACCGCGTCCGGTCAAGGGAAAAACTGTCTAAACACTTCGAAACACGACGCAACTTGAACCAAGTTGCTTCCAACTGAACTTTGAGCTATTCTAGAGCTGCCTAGTGCTAAGTTTAACAAGTGTGCACCACACCTAAACATAAGACTCACCTAGGTTAAGCTACCCGCTCATGCTCCCCTTAATAGTACGGGCAAAAGAGAAAACGAAGATCCTAACGACTATTCCGAATGTAACTCAACATCTTGACATCCGGAACTAACCGTCCTTAATCTTGACGTCACTCCTTTGAAAACCGAAACGATTTCCATCAGGGGCATGAATACCATGGTGCCCAAAGCAGTTATTACCTCCATGACCTAACTTACCAAGGTTTCTGCAAAACACACGTTAGTCATGGTAATAAAGCATTGTCATCAATTGCCGAAACCAACTCCCGGGGCCTAGATGCTTTCAATCTCCCCCTTTTTGGTGATTGATGACAACACTAAGATTCAAAAGATAGGAGTTGAGGTTTTCGAGCATGCTTGGTTCACATAAGCAGAAAAACGATAAGCACAAAAGGTTAGGAATTGCTTATGTGTTCCAAGCCAAAAGAGTGTACTTATAAGATAAGACATGAAATGTTAGTACACAAAAAGATATAGCTCAAAAGAGATCGGAGTAAGGCACGGAAGCACAACCTTATGAGCTATAACCAAACAAGTGATATGATTTAAAACTGTGACTAGATAAACCATAGAAACTCAAAGTACTCATACGACCACATGTCACAAGAATGCCATTACTGTAAAGTAAACATGATGCATGAATGTAGCACACATAAAAAACGAAAACACCTCTATCAAAACTCCCCCTAAATCTACTCTCTCCCCCCCTTTAGCATCAACCGCCAAAAACTAATCTAAGGATCTGACGGGGGAACAGACGGAGTCGAGTCGGGTGCCGAGGAGCGTGCAGTGATCACAAACTGAGAAGTGTCTCCCTCGGACTCGGAGCTATCAGGCTGACCCTCTGAAGAAGCACGTGGCTGTGAAGCGGTCTGGGTATCAACAGGAACAGGTACTAACAAAGTAGCAACAAGTGGAGCAGTCTCTGTGACCTGAGCCTGAAGTGAGCCAATAGCTGGGGGATCTGTCGAGGCAATGGATGAAGGAACTGTCTCTATAGTGCCCGTCCCTATCACAGGAGGAACAACTGCCTCTGAAGCTGACAACCCTGATGAAGTAGCAAAAGTAGTGTGCGAGGGCATCGGCTGACCAGTCAACTCGCTATATGTGGCACTAAGATCAATGAAAGGTGAGGGTGAGGCTGGTCTGAAGGAGTAAATCCCGTCTGAATAGGCATGTAGCTCGGGGACTGGAATGACTGAGGAACCTACAACTGTGGAGAGGTGAACTAAAAGCTTGGTTGTCCCTGACTCGAAGGTCCACTAGACTGTAAGGCTGAAGTCAGGACAGATGCAGGTGGAGGAACCCCAACTGTGACTAGGTGACGTAGAAGATCCAAGTACTATTGCTGACTAGCTGCACTCTGTCGCTGCATCTCATATTGCTGACGCTGCATCTCGACTTGCTGGCGCTGTATCTCAAGCTGCTGTCTCTGAAACTCATCCTGTCGAGCCTGAATCTGTGCAAAGGCTGCAGCGGTATCCTGAGCCTGCCTCTGTAGCTGAAGCTCCTGTCGCTCCTGTGCCTGGGTCAGCCTCTCAAGAATAGCCACCATGGCTGGGTCTGAGCGGGAGGCTGAACCAGAGACACCGGCCTCGTGGTCGTGAGACCGAGGAGACCGATACCTAGGGATGGGCTGATAATCCTCGTTAGTGCTGTCAGAGGCCTCATCCTTAGCTATATCAGCGGGCTAAGCATCTAAATCTGCAAGCTCTACCTCAGCAAGACCCTGTACGGTCGTGTCCTGCTCAGCCGCTGTCTCAGGCACCTGAGGTCTCTCTCTCTCTCTGTCCTGGTACAGGGGCCTGCTCTCTCGTAACTGAAGCCTATAGCTGACGGATATCATACTTAGGAAAAGCAGTGGTAGTATCAGATATCTCAGCTCTAATCTCTGTAGGAAGCTCAAGGGCAGATCTGATGATGAAGCAAATCCAATGAGCATAGGGCAACTGACGGTGTCCCTTGAAGCCCTCTGCCAGGGGATCCTCCATCTCACTAAGCATAAGATCCCAAATGTCAAAAGGTGTCTGTGAGAGGAGGTGGTGAACAACCCTCTCTGTAACCAAGCCTAGGAAGAAGAGTACGCCTGACAACAGCATCCAGAACTCGGGCAAGCGGTGTCAAACTGGCAGGTGTGCGATGAGACCCTTTGCCAAAAGGCTCACGGAAGCAGGGTCGGATCAGATATGTAGGTGGCATAGTACCGCCATGAGGGTGTCTAGGTGGAGCTGTTTGACCAAAACAGAGCTGGTGGATCTTCGTGTCTGAAGCTGGGAGTCTGAGAATCTCCCGCACTCTTGTGTTGTACAGTCTGCGGTCGCGACCTCAGAATGCAAAGTGTATGAACTCATAGGACAGATCAATCCATAGTGAAGCATATAACTCCCTAACCCGAGTGCCACAGTATGCACCTGTCCGTCCAAGAAAATCTGACAAGCCTGGTAGAAAGGACAGGTGCGGACGAAGCTGCTCACCTACTACCTCAACAAGTGACTCAATGCGACAGACCCTCTGTGGTCGAAAGGCAATGCCACTGTCAACATAAGCTCTGTAGAAATCCTCCTGTAGAGGAGTATAGAAACCCTCTGAAGCTCTGGAGTCCCTCTGAGGTGGGAACCACCGGCTGACCTCAACAAATCTCAACCCTTGCACCTGACGTGTTGTAGCACCTCTCAAGTCAAAGTGCTCGACAGGGGGTGAACCTCTAACCCTGAGAGGTGGACGTCCTCCACGATGCTGGCCCTCTGGCCTAGGAGTCACCTGAGCTCGTGTGCGTGTGGAGCGGCGACGCGGTGGAGTCTGAGCTGGCTGCTCCTCTGTCCCCTCTGGAGCCTCTGCAGGTGGATCGACTGACATAGCATCTGCATCCTCTGTCACCTTTGTGCCCTCAGTGGCCTCAGTAGTCTCTGTACCAAGCTGTCGACCTTCAAGATGAAAGCGACGCTCGCCAATGCGTATACCACTGCTCCTGCCTCCCCTCTCTGCCTACTCTGCTACATCTGCAACTGCCTGAGCTATCTCTGCATCTGTGAGGGTCTTCTTCTTCTTTCTGGTCATAATCTTTATGCGCTTGCCACGCGCAACCTCAGACAGACGAGGAGGACTCTCGTCCCCATCACTAGGAGCACTCCTGGCGTTCTTGCAGTGAACCATACTGACAAACTGCGGAGAACCTCTGAAAGATGATGAACTGTCACTCAAGAGGCTTGGCCTCAATCCGTATCCGTAGGCTTGGCCTCGGATTCAACCACTGAACTGCTATCACCCCAACACACCGACAAACTCACTGAAAAGACGGAATAGATGGATCTACTTTAAGAACCATATATAAACTACTAGGTGTGAAACCCTAGAGATAGAAAGCATATAAGGTGAGACATGAATCGACACGCGATAGCTACCTCGGATTGATGAGTAGACGGTGAAAAGGTAAGATGACCTAGTTCGCGAGACTTCCCGAAGCACCGGATGAGCGCTGAAAGGACCGAGTCAAGTACGACGATGAAGGTGAGCCCTAAACGAAGGATATGAAAGATTGAAAACAAAAAGGAGCACAATTTCACCTTCGATCGGCAAGTTAGGGCAAACCCTAAGTGAGAGGTGGCTTGGCAGAGCATGAGGCGAAGCTAGGGTTCACGGGAAGCAGCGAGACATGGCAAAACATGCCCCGGAGGAGGTGCAGGTGAGGGTGGCGCGGCTCACCGGTGGCTGCAGAGGACGGCGGCGGCAGCGGGCGGCTGCGCGGGGTGAGCGGCGGCGGCGTGGCAAGTGCGGGCTCGGGCGGCGCAGAGCGGGTAGGCGGAGCAGGTGCGGCGGGGCAGCAGGCGTGCGGTGGCTCGGCGCGGCGGAGGAGGATGGCGGCGCTCGGTGAACTAGGGCACAGTCGGCGAGTTGGACGCGGCGGCGGGCGGACGAGTAAGAAAATGGATCGAAGACGAAAGCTTATAAGAGGACTCAGATCCGCTCAGCACGCACTGACCGGACGCGGTGGTTAAAATGACCGGACGCGGTGGTGCAGCATTCGGTCACACTCCAGTAAGCTCCTGGAGCGACCGGACGTGTCCGGTTAGGACTGACCGGACGCGAACAGAGTCCGGTCGAGGGTTACCCGGGAAAGTCATCGCGAATGACCGGACGCGGTGGTGGTTACCGGGACTGGACGCGGTGGTCAACAACAGCACGTCCGGTTCAGCGTCCGGTCACTAGATCAGGAGTTGGTATTCTGGATGACCAGACGCGCTGGTGGTCGCCGGGACCGGACGCGGTGGTGAAGCATCACTGCGTCCGGTGCAGCGTCCGGTCCAGCGTCCGGTCACTGTTTTTCACCCTTCTTCATTCCGAACTTCGACGCGACTTCTCCCAATCAAGTTCCAATTCAAAGAGACACAAATAAACACCAATTGGAATATGATAATAGTGACCTCACTCAAACCCTCAAGTTTCTCAAAATAGTTTGCCTTAGTCTAATATTATTTTTAGGAAAATAGGCAACAAACACTCGAGGAGCAATGTATGGCCATGCAATAGAGTTTTTTGAACCCTTGGGAGCATCAAAATGCTCTCTCTACCCATGGACGAACACAGAGGTTGCTCAAAGCCAAACCAAAAAGAAACGACAAAGCAACAACCATGCAAATGCAATGCAAAACAAGTAAGTAAAGCTAGGTTGCTTGTCAAGTTTGATCCACGGTTAGGCTTCTTCACTCCTCCAAAGGAGGGTTATCGAAACCATGTTAGCCAAGCCCTAGATGCATTGCGGGTAATTAAACATGACATATAATACAATGCAATGCAAGGGACAACACAAGCTCATTTATTAAAGTTACTAGAGTCAAGCACATTGAGTTCACTTCTCAACCTACAAAAGGTAGCTTCATCCAAAGGTTTAGTGAAGATATCCGCTAATTGATTTTCACTTCTTACACCTTCTAGTGATATATCATTTTTAGCAACGTGATCTCTTAGAAAGTGGTGGCGGATATCAATGTGCTTGGTGCGAGAGTGTTGTACCGGATTATTAGCAATTTTAATGGCACTTTCATTATCACATAAAAGTGGCACCTTTTCAAGAACAATTCCATAGTCTAGGAGGGTTTGTTTCATGTATAAGATTTGTGCACAACAAGCCCCCGCGGCAATGTATTCTGCCTCGGCGGTGGACAAAGCCACACTATTTTGCTTTTTAGATGACCAAGATACTAAAGACCTTCCAAGCAAATGGCACCCTCTGGATGTGCTTTTTCTATCAATTTTGCAACCAGCATAATCCGAATCAGAATAGCTAACTAGTTGGAATCTAACTCCTTTGGGATACCAAAGACCAATGCTTGGGGTGTGCTTAAGATATCTTAAGATTCTTTTTATGGCACTTAAGTGAGGTTCTTTAGGGCACGCTTGAAAGCGATCACACATGCACACACTAAACATGATATCGGGCCTAGATGCGGTAAGGTACAACAAACTACCAATCATAGAATGGTAGAGAGTTTGATCAACCGGTTTACCTCCCTCATCTAGGTCGAGATGTCCATTAGATGGCATTGGGGTCTTGATTGGTTTGCATTCTTCCATCTTGAACCTTTTGAGAAGATCCTTGGTATACTTTTCTTGAGAGATGAAAATCCCTTCTCTCATTTGCTTGACTTGAAAACCAAGGAAGAATATGAGCTCACCAATCATAGACATCTTGAACTCCTTCGACATCAATTCACCAAATTCCTTGCAATATTCTTCATTTGTTGATCCGAAGATGATATCATCAACATACACTTGACAAATGAAGATCTCCCCATTAAGCTTCTTGGTGAAAAGTGTGGTGTCGACCTTCCCAATGGTGAAGCCCTTCTCAATGAGGAAGTCCCGGAGGCGCTCATACCACGCTCTAGGGGCTTGCTTGAGCCCATATAGCGCCTTGGACAACCTATAAACATGATTAGGATATCTAGGGTCTTCAAACCCGGGAGGTTGATTAACATAGACTAGTTCATTTATGAAGCCATTTAAGAATGCACTTTTCACATCCATTTGATATAGTTTCATATCATGATGTGATGCATATGCAAGGAGGATATGAATGGCTTCAAGTCTTGCAACGGGTGCAAAGGTCTCTCCAAAATCAAGACCTTCAACTTGAGAGAACCCCTTTGCAACTAGTCTTGCCTTGTTCCTCACAACTACGCCTTGGTCATCTTGCTTGTTGTGGAACACCCACTTGGTTTCAATGACTCTTGCCCCTTTAGGATGCTCTTCAAGTGTCCATACTTGATTTCGGGCGAAGTTGTTCAATTCTTTATGCATAGCATTCACCCAATCTGGATCTTGAAGAGCTTCTTCTACATTCTTAGGTTCAACACAAGAGACAAATGAGTGATGTTCAATAAAAGAGGCAAGCTTTTGAGACCGAGTCATTACTCCCTTAGAAGGACTCCCTATGATGAGATCTTGTGGATGAGCTTGAAGTAGAGGTGAGTTTCTTCTATCAATCACTTGAGGAGGTGGATGGGGAGCATCAACATCTTGTGCTTGTGCCTCGGCTTATTCATGAGAGATATAAGTGTCTTCATTTTCAACTCTCTTGTTTTTGTCACCATCTTGAGGCACATGTGATGAAGATGGTGGATCAACAATTTGTACATCGTCTTCATCATCTTTTGGCTTGATGTCTCCCACCGTCATGTTCTTCATTGCCTCCCTCAAAGGTTCATCACCTACATCATCACAATTCTCAATTGCTCCTTGGGAGCCATTAGATTCATCAAATTCCACATCATATGTTTCTTCAACCGAACCGGTGGCATGGTTAAATACTCTATATGCTTTGGACTTTGATGAGTAACCAACAAGAAAACCAATATCACAACGTCTTTAAAACTTCCCTAGGTGTTGACGCTTCTTGTAGATGTAGCATTTGCAACCAAACACCCGAAAGAATGAGATGTCTAGCTTCTTCCCATTAAGCAACTCATAGGGGGTCTTGCCAAGAAACTTTTGTAGGAAGAGGCAATTTGAAGCATAGCATGCGGTGTTGATTGCCTCGGCCCACAACTTCTCCAGAGTATTATACTCATCTAACATTGTTCTTGCAAGAGTGATCAACGTCCGGTTCTTTCTCTCAACTACACCATTTTGTTGAGGAGTGTAGGTTGAAGAAACTTCATGCTTGATTCCAATTTCATCACAATAAGCTTCAATGTTGGTGTTGTCAAACTCTTTGCCATTGTCACTTCTAATCTTCTTTATCTTGACTTCAAATTCATTTTGAGCTCTCTTTGCAAACTTCTTGAAACAATTGGTCACTTTGGATTTGTCATGAAGAAAGAAGGTCCATGTGTACCTTGAGTAGTCATCCACTATCACAAGACAATAGAGATTACCACCCAAGCTCTTGTAGGTTGTAGGCCTAAACAAATCCATGTGTAGAAGTTCTAGCACTCTTGAAGTTGACATGAAGGCTTTGGTTGGATGAGTGTTTGCAACTTGTTTGCCCGCTTGACATGCACTACAAGGTTTGTCCTTTTCAAACTTTACATCCTTCAATCCTCTCACTAATTCTTTCTTCAATAGCTTGTTGAGAGTGTTCATTCCAACATGAGCAAGCCTCCTATGCCAAAGCCATCCAAGTGAGGTTTTGGTGAATAAACATGTCATCAAGTTTGCATCTTCGGAGGTGAAGTCAACAAGATAAAGATTATTGTATCTAAAGCCTTTGAATATCACTTGCTTGTCATCTATCTTTGAAACTACCACTTCATTTGGTGTGAACAAGCATTAGAAGCCAAGGTCACAAAGTTGTCCAACGGATAATAAGTTGAAACTCAATAAAGCAACATAGAGCACATTTGAGAGTGAGTGATCATTTGATATTGCAATCTTGCCTATACCCTTGACTTTGCTCTTTGAATTATCTCCAAATGTGATCTTCTCTTGACATATCCCATTCTCTTCAATGGAGGTGAACATACGAGGATCATCGGTCATATGTTGAGTGCAACCACTATCAATAACCCAATAAGATCCACCGGTCTTGTAGTTTACCTACACACAAGAGATCAAGCTTTTTGTTTAGGGACCCACACTTGAGAGGGACCCTTGACTTTCTCAACTAGTGTCTTGGCAACCCATATTTTCTTAGGCCTATTCTTGTTTGGGGGACCCAAGAACATAACTTTCAACTTTCCATTTGAATCTTTTCTTAGCATGTAATGAGCATTGAAGGCAAAGGGTCTAGCATGCTTGGGCAAGGGTTGTGGTGGTGGAGTATTACACTCATGTGCAAAGTGACCTTCTTGTCCACACTCAACACATCTCTTTGGCTTGGGCTTTGACTTGCTTTGTTGTTGTTGAGCTTTTGCCTTCTTCTCTTGATTTGCCAAGTACCCAATACCACTTCTATCCATCTTCATTACGGTGTTCATGAGTAGCTCACTTTGCAAATATTGACCTCTTGTGAACTTGCTTAGGCCGGTTTTAAGATGCTCTTTCTCTTGCTTGAGCTTTTTATTTTCTTTAATGAGTGATTTATTTGTTGTTTGCTTCTCAAGAGCTATCAAACCTTTTAGCTTCTTGTTCTCACTTGCAAGCTTCTCATTTTCACTCTTGATCTTGGCATAATCATAATTGCTTGACTCAACCACACTCTTGCCTTTGCTACTAGAACCTTACTCAATGCTTTCAATAATCAAGTCATCACATGATGTGGCTATATCACACTTAACAACTTTGTTAGTAGCATCATGTGTCTCAAGAGCAAGTTCTTTAGCAACCAAAAGACTATCATAGTCAATTTTCAATGTTGTATATTTGTCTTTTAGAGAGTTGTGCCTAGTGATGAGCTCATCATGCTTCTTCTCAAGTTTATCATGTTGATCTCTAAGCTCTTTATTAGAAGTTTTAAGCTCCTTGAGAGTGGAAGACATAATTTTATTTTGATCTTTGAGCTCACCACTAGCCTTTTGAGCACTTTCAAGCTTAGATGAGAGTGATTCATTTTCATTTTGAAGTTCATCATTTTCATTTCTAGTCCTTCTTATGACTTTAGTGTATTTGTTTAACAATTTTACAAGTTCATCATAAGAAGGTGCATCATATTCATCATCACTATCACTATCATCATCATCATCACTATCATAGTTTTGTACCTTTCAATCACCCTTGGCCATAAGGCATAGGTGAGTAGTGGACGATGATGGTGATGGAGGCGGTGAAGGTGGTGATGAAGATGTTGGTGAAGATGATGGCCCCATTACAAATGCGGCAACCTTCTCTTTCTCATCATTGCTTTCATCTTCAGAGGACTCACAAGATGATTCAATATCGGTGAGCCAATCACCAACAATGTATGCTTTTCCTCCCTTCTTCTTCTTGTGGAACTCCTTCTTCTTGACATCCTTCTTCTTGTATGGCTTGTTTTTCTTCCTCTCTTCTTCTTCATCGCTTGAATCATTTTTCTTGCCCTTGTTCTTGTTCTTGTACTTGTCTTTTGGAGGTCTAGGGCATTGATGAGCTAAGTGGCCAAGTTCACCACAATTGTAGCAATCCATCTCCGAGATTGGTTTTCTTTTGCTACATGTGAAGAATTTCTTTTTCTTACCATCGAACTTCATGCCACTCTTGTTTAGCTTCTTTAGCATTTTGGTGGTCTTCCTCACCATGAGTGCAAGTGATTCATCATCAACATCACTTTCACTTGAGCTTTCTTGCACCATCATGGCTTGGCCCTTCTTCTTTTTCTTGTCATGGCTAGCTTTGAAGGCCAAGTCTTTCTTCTTGAAAGATGATGAGCCCTCTTCCGGAGTGATGTGCATGTATATCTCATGAGCATTAATCTTCCCCAATACTTGTGTCGGTGTTGCGGTGGAGAGATCACTTTGGTGAAGCACGGTGACAATATGACCATACTTCTCAACGGGAAGAACACTCAAGATCTTCCTTGCAACATCCGATTGGCTCATTTTAGTGAGCCCAAGAGCATTGAGGTCCTCTACAAGAACATTTAGATGAGTGTACATGTCATTGACACTTTCTTTGGGAAGCATCTCAAAAGAATTAATTTTCTTTAAAGCAATATGATAGTGTTCCTCACGCTCACTCTTAGTTCCCTCATGGAGAGCACAAAGGTTTTCCCACAATTCATGAGCGTTCTTTGCATTACGCACACGATTGAAGATATCCTTGCCTAAGTCCCGGTAGAGTGCATTTTTGGCTTTTGCATTCCACCGGTCGTACTTCTCCTCGTCACCAATTGGGTTGGCGGGATCCCTGATAGCGAGAAGCCCTTGGGTTGCGGCTCTAAGATACCTAACATCTATGGCTTCGAGATACGTCTCCATACGGATTTTCCAATATGGAAAATCATCCCCCTCAAAGGTGGGAGGTGGTCCTTCCCCATTAGACATCTTGCTCTAGGCGGTGAATCCTAAACTAGGAGCAACAAGGCTCCGATACCAATTGAAAGGATCAAGATGCCCAAGAGGGGGGGGGTGAATTGGGCTTCTCTAAAAATTAATTGCAAGAATTAAATCCTACAAGCCGGAATTCACCCCTAGTGCCTACTTGTGTTCCTCGATATTCTACCGGTAAAGAGTTTTGCACCCTAGTTTCCAATCCTAGTCTAGCATGGCAATTCTAGGAAAGTAAAACAAGCAATAAATGTAAATACGAGAAAGTAAATGCTTGAAAGTAAGGGCAAGGAACACGGCGATGTTTTTCCGAGGTATCGGAGAGTTGCCACTCCCCACTAGTCCTCGTTGGAGCACCCGCGCAAGGGTGTAGCTCCCTCTTGATCCGCATAAGGATCAAGTGCTCTCTACGGGCTGATTCTTTGACACTCCGTCGCGGTGAATCGCCCAAAACCGCTCACAAGATGAGTTGGGTCATCCATAGGCTTCGCCGGATGATCACCAAACTCCCAATCACCACCAAGCCATCTAGGTGATGGCGATCACCAAGAGTAACAAGCTAGAACTCTCACTTGACCAAAACGAGCCTAATGAGAAGGAGGATGCACACTTGCTACTCTCTAATCACTAGTGAGGAACTCTCAAGCTTTGATTCTCAAATCACACTCCTCACTAGAGCTCTTGCACTCCCTTGCACTCCAAAGGTGTTTCTCAGCTGAACAAATGAGCAAGAGACCTCTCAAAGAGGTGGTGGGGATATATTTATACACCCCACAGTCGAAACGAACCGTTACCTGCCAACTCAGCAAAACGCGGGGTGACCGGACGCGCCGATCGAAGTGACCGGACGCGCCGATCGCACGTAACGGTCGGAATTCTGGAAATTCGACTGAGTGACCGGACGCGCCGCTCAAAGTGACCGAACGCGCTGGTCGCTCGTAACGGTTGAAATTCTGAAATCTCGGCTGAGTGACCGGACGCGTCGGTCAGGGGTGATCGGACACGTCCGATCGTGCAGGGAGCTTACTGTAACGAGATCAGACGCGCGACCGCGTCCGATCGGTGATGACCGGACGCGTCCGGTCGTCGCAGGACCTTATTGGAACGTGACCGGACGCGCCGATCACACCCAGGTCACGTCCAATCGGATGGTTTCCCTTAAGTGACACGTGTCGGTCTGACCACCGTGTCCGGTCCTCGCAAGGACCACGTCCGGTCGTCAGCGCCAAAATGCAGTCGTGGTTTTGAACTGACCGGACGCGCCGGTTAGACCGAGAACCGCGTCCGGTCAAGGGAAAAACTGTCTAAACACTTCGAAACGCGACGCAACTTGAACCAAGTTGCTTCCAACTGAACTTTGAGCTATTCTAGAGCTGCCTAGTGCTAAGTTTAACAAGTGTGCACCACACCTAAACATAAGACTCACCTAGGTTAAGCTACCCGCTCATGCTCCCCTTAATAGTACGGGCAAAAGAGAAAACGAAGATCCTAACGACTATTCCAAATGTAACTCAACACCTTGACATCCGGAACTAACCGTCCTTAATCTTGACGTCACTCCTTTGAAAACCGAAACGATTTCTATCAGGGGGCATGAATACCATGGTGCCCAAAGCAGTTATTACCTCCATGACCTAACTTACCAAGGTTTCTACAAAACACACGTTAGTCATGGTAATAAAGCGTTGTCATCAATTGCCGAAACCAACTCTCGGGGCCTAGATGCTTTCACCGTCGTCTCCACCACGCACCCCCGCCTCCCACCCCGCACCCGTAGTCTCTACCGCCCGTCTTCCTTCTTCACACGCACCCATGTTCTTCTTCTTTCTTGCTGACGCCGTCCTCACCCCCACCCCCACCCCGTCTTCGTCGTCGTTGCGGTCAGTGAGCTTCGCTGCCGTTGTCCTCGCCCCCACCGTCGACCACCTCCCCACCGCGGCCATAATAGGGTTCACCAGAGTTCCGTGACAACCTTCTTCTCCTCCCCCCTTCTGCCACGACGAGGTCTGGCCATGGCACCACGGCCCCTCCCTAGATCGGTCGCCTTCGCCGCCACCAGAGCCCCTAAGCCGCCCACCGCCGTCCCCACCGTCTGTCCGACTTGCCTCCCCGAAGCCCCTTGCACTACTACAAAAAAACTTAACCAACATGTTTGGCAAAGGCGCTCTGAGGTAGGCAGACATTTCAACCACCTCGGTTAATGCCTAGGATTAACCGAGGTGGTCACAATCAACTGCCACACAAAATCAATTTACCGAGGCGGTTAAAAATTAACCACCTCCTAAAATCCATTAACGGAGGCGGGCCTTACCAACAATACCCCCATTTTCGGAGGCGGGCCTTTTATAAGGTCCACCTCGGTTAATATTCCTGAGGCCCAGCAAAAAGCCCATATCCAACCAACCTATTGGGTTTATATATATAGGAGGGGAGTTAGGGTTTCACTCACTTCTCCCTCACTCAGCCGTCTCTCCTTCCCTCCCTTAGATCGAGCGCACTCCCTAGGCCGACGCTGAGTCCGTTGCTGTCCTTCCGCCCTCTCCCTCCACTCTCTCACTCTCTCCCTCTCCCTTCCTCCACTCTTTCCCCACAGCAGCGGCGCCCGCCCCTCTCTATCCCAACGGCATGATGACGTCGTCCTCCCCCACGCAGAGGGCCGGCGCGCCTCCGCTCCCTCCCTAGCCGACAGCAGTGGCCGCGCTCCCTAGCCGGCAGCATGGATTCAGCGTAGATCCGGCGGAGGGTGCTCAGCACCCCAGTGACAATGGCTCGATGCCCCGATGGAAGAGGTATGCCTTCATCCTCTCTCTCTCCTCTCTTAGATATAGGGAGGATCTATCCCTCACCCTCTCGCCCTCGCAGATCTACGGCGACGACGACGGTGGGCGAGATCCAGGACGCGTTAGGAGTCCGGATCCGGCGTGCTTACGCGTGGGGAGGCCTCAACCGGTGGCCTCACACACGCCGGGCTAGATCCAGCGGTGGCACACGCGGGGAGCCTCGGACGGCTCTGGTGGGCTTGCGACCTCCACACCAAATCCAATGGGGGCAACCCCGACGAGCGGCGGCGCGCACGTGCAGATCCTACAGCCGTGGATGGGCTCGACGGGCCTGTCCATGGATTTTCCTTTTTTTTTGTTTTTTATTTGATTAACTGAGGTGGGCAAACAACTGCCTCGGTAGTTCGTGTATATATTAACCATGACCTTTTGTTCGAGGCGGTTGCGTTGCCTGCCTCGGTGAAAGTCTCTAGTTTGGTTTTGGCTAATTGATGAAACCTAGGACTAACCTTTGTATCTAAGTGGATGATTTAGATAAAGGTGGTCATTGAATATGAGACATGACATTGACTCATATGACCAAAATAGTGAAGACCAAGATGAGGCTTGGCTCGATGGACCGGTTGTGAAGGTGAAGGGCAAGTCGAGACTTCGAAGCGAAGGACCATGCGATGGTGAAGCTTGAGCAAGACTTGGCACCGACGAACCGATGCAACGGTGAAGGGCAAGTGAAGTCAATGTCGATGAATCGAGACGGTCATGTGATGATCTGAAGTGGATCGCATCATTTGGAGAAACAAAATGGGCTCAAGGCAAAGGTATAACCATAGGGCCATTTTGTTTTACACTTAAGACACCATAGAGGATGTGAGTGGTTTAGGGTCGATAGCCGAACTATTAAGAGGGAAAGTCTTATCGGTTATTCGACGCACGGGTGCCACTAGGTGAATTCATGAAGTGCATTGCATGTAGGGCCTAGTGAGCTAACTGGAAAACCTTTGAAAATGATTGAGAAAAAGCTAACACACAAGCACATAGAGATGTACACTTGATGGTGTTGGCACATTTGCAAAGGTGGCGTTGGTCGCGTTGTGGTTTGCGGGTAGAGAGGGATTTAGGTTCCTCTCTCCCTCCCGCCGAGCGTGCGAGCGCGGGATTCAGGCGGTTTCGGAGAAATGAAATACCTATTTTCCACAACGCCGGAAGTCGGAAAAGAAACAGAGGCGAACGGAGGTCACAGAGGTAACCGGACGCTGCACCGGACGCGGTCACGGTGTGACCGGACGCGTCCGGTCAGTACAGGGCAGCAGTGAGGCGCGCGGGCTAGGGTTTGCAACCGGTGCGTCCGGTCACTCGCGGGACCGGCGCGTCCGGTCAGGCACCCTGAGGGAACTGCAGTTCGCAAGGTCGATCGGACGCGGTGCGCGTCCGGTCACACATGATCGGATGCGTCCGGTCGTCGAGGGAGCTTACTGGACTCCAACCGGACGCTGGCACTGTCATGTCCGGTCGTTGCTTCGTGGGCGCACGGTACTGTGCGACCGACGCGTCCGGTCGGTTGAGCAGCGCGTCCGGTCATTGTGTTTGACCGTTGGTGCGCAGTGACCGTTGGAGGATCTAACAGTCGCGTTTGAATTCGAGGGACACGTGGACGGCGCAGGGCCACCGGACGCGGTGAAGCGCGTCCGGTCAGTTTCGACCGGCGCGTCCGGTCGTCCCAAAAAAACGGTCAGTGGAGTGGCAACGGCTCTATTTGTTTGGGGTGCTTATAAATACTCGTTGGCCGGCCCTTGGGGAGGTCTCTTGGTATTTCTAACACTCTTGTGCATCCTTTGAGCTAGAACTACTCCTCTCACTCATCTCTCTTGCTTGATTACAAATCAAAAGTGAGATTGAGTGATCCCAAAGTGCATTGCATAGCTTGAGGGCATCTAGTGGCACTTGTGGGTGGTTTAGCCGGTGGATTTCTTGTTACTCTTGGAGAGTACCGCTCCTAGCCGGCTTGAAGATTGTTGGATGCGTTGGCAAGAGAAGGTGATTGTTCTTGGCCACCTCCGGTTGATTGTGAGAGGTTCTTGTGCTTTCCTCGGCGGGACGCCAAAAGCAACTCTAGTGGAATCCGCGTGTCATTGAGTTACCTCACTTGAGAGTGGTGTCTTGCGGTGCCTTGCGGGGCATGCCTTGAGGGGCAAGTGACTTGAGGGTCACACCGGGAAACCATCTAAGTGTTGGTCGACACAACCGGTGACGTAGCTTGTCGGTGCACAAGTGAACACCGGGTGAACAAAATATTGTGTCTCTTGTCTCCCGGTGATTGGTCTTCATATTGTGTTGTTGTCAATATTGATTGTTTGTATATCATCTTGGTGATTGGCAACATCTTCACTCCACCGTCGGTATAAGAATCACAATCCTCTCTCTTGCACTTATCTTTACAAGATTATCTTGTGTAGCACTAGTGGTAGCTTTGCTAGTAGTGTTGTTAGCTTGTTCTCTAGTGTAAGTTTAGTGACTTAGCTCTTGTGTGAACTAGAGATCATAATCTACTAGACTTGTGGATAGGAGGCTTGCATCACAACCTTTGGCTAAGCAAAACTCGCTTTACGCCGTTTGTTATTCTAACAAGTTTGCTTAGTGGTATTTGTAGAATTTTTTATAGGCTATTCACCCCCCTCTAGCCATCTAGGACCTTACACTCGGTTAATCCAAAACAACCACCTCGATTAAACTTACTGTAGTAGTGTTCTCTTCTAAGGCCGCTAGGGTTGGGGAAGAAGAGTGGGGTGCGGCCGCCGGAACCCTAGCCGTGTCGTCGTCTCGTCTCTGACCAGGCACTGGCGAGCCTCCCCCATCCCCCCTCTCTCTCTTCTTCCTGATGGCGGCACGACCTCCTTCCTCTTCCTCTCCATCGGGCGCGTGCGTGTGGATCACGCGTAGCGCGGACGTCGCTTTATAACTTTTGCATATTCTTATATGGAGGTGGTATGACTCCCATACACGAACAGAACCATTCGTTGTTTTATTGGTATTCATTATTCATGTTTTATTGGTTGCTTTCACAACGGAAGAGCCTCAACGTGCCGCAAGCGCAGCCAGGCTGAGTGCTTTGTTCACCGTGTACCCGCCGTCGACGACCAGATTATGGCCGTTCACATATTTGGCCTCGTCGGACGCCAGATAGAGCGCCGCCCTGGCTATGTCCTCCGCCTCCAGCACGGACCCGACCATCTCGTTCATGTCTCTTTCGACAATCCGCCGACGCTCCTCGACGCCCTTATCGGGGAACCACTGCGCCATGGTAGCCATCGCCAGCGGCGTCGGGATGATGTGCGGAGAGATGGCGTTGACGCGGACCCCGGAACGCGCCATCTCTCCGGCCACGGCGCGCACGAGGCCGAGGACCGCCGCCTTGGAGACGCAGTAACCGGGGGCAGCCATGTCGCCCAGCACGGCGGTTGTGCTGGCCGTGCAGATGATGCTGCCGGCGCGGCACGGGACCATGACGCGCGCGGCGTGCTTCACGCCGGCCAGCACGCCCCGGATGTTGACGGCCATGACGCGGTCGAAATTGGCCACGTCGATGGCGCCCAGCGGGGGCAGCGCCATGTCGCCGCCGATGCCCGCGTTGTTGAACATCACGTCGAGACGGCCGTGGAGCTGGACGGCGAGGTCGACGGCCGCGGCGACCTGCGCCTCGTCGGTGACGTCGCAGCGGACGTAGCGCGCGGCGTCAGGACCGAGGTCAGCGGCGACGGAGCGGCCGAGGTCGTCCTGGACGTCGGCGATGATGACCCTAGCCCCGTTCCTGACGAACTCGGCGGCCGTGGCCTTACCGATGCCGCTCGCGCCGCCGGTGATCACCGCCACCTTTCCAGCTAACCTACGTACGGATCGAAATAACCAAGGTATGTAAGGCATGGTTTCTCCGGTGCAGCGCCTCCGATGTGCATTGCTTGTCAAGAGATGAAGAGAACTGAAGGGAAGCGAACCTCTGAGAGTCGGCAGCAGAGGAGGAGGAAGAGAAGCCGCCATTGACGACGCCCAACGTGGCTGGCCTGACAACGCGTTGCAGGCCTCTGAACATCCTGCTTCTTCCTTCCTAGCTCCTTGGCGACAGCAATGGATCTGTGTGTTGGTGTGCGTGCTGCGAGGCTTCGGCATGCCATTGCCTTCCCATTATATTTCGGCACTGCGCGTGCACCACGTGCTCTCAGACAGCTATGGATCGACTTCTAGATCAGCGAGATGCTTGCTTGTGGTAGGCTGGCCGCCACGCCGGCTGCCGGTAGGACAACAGACAAAAAATTTCGAACTTGCTATATATATTTCAGGAATCTGAAATATAGCATGTTTTCAGATAACGATCTTCATTGTTGGCTCATGAGCATGTAAAGATGAGATTTAGTTTGATGGAGAAAAAAACAAGCAAGCAATGTATACGATATCGCCTGAAGAGAAGCTAGAACTCAGGAATTTGACCACTAGGAAAAGTGAAAAAATTTGAAAACTTGACAATATTTGTTTTATTTCATATCCTATCCTAATAAGTGCAGTTATGTTTTGAAATGGAGTGAGTATGCAGACTTATACATAATCTATTTACTGTATTTACTTACTCAAGTGTTTACCTTTTTCCAATGATTTATGATCAATTACTATAGTGCATATTTTTATATTGGTTAAATATAATAGCGTAGTTATTATGTGTGCACGGAGTGTGATTTGCCATATACTCCCTCCATCTCTAAATAAGTCAATTTCTTGTTATATGTTAAACTTATGTTTGATCAAATTTATAGAAAAAAACATAAATATTTGTGACATCAAATGAGCATATTATTGTCAAATATAGTTTGTGGTGTATCTAATGATACTAATTTGGTGTTATAAATTTTAACGCTCTTTTCTATAAATTTAGCCAGATTTTAAAATTTTTAACTTAATATAACTCTAGAAATTGGTTTATTCAATAATAGTGGGAGTAATTTTTAGAAGTGTACTGGGACTCTAGGAGTGCTATACCTGCGCGGCTCATGTGACATTTAAACAGATTTGATTGAGACATTTTCTGTGCATGTCGGCTCTGCGTGATTAGGTATACTTAGCACACCAACTATATATAAGACCATGAAAAATAAACGTGAAACAGCAAGCTCAAATAAACGTTAAACGTGAAACGGCAAGCTCTAATAATTGTGTACGGTCCAGCCTGGGAGAGCACCCCGCAGCTATCAGTGAATTAATCGGGTGGTTCCATTAGCGATGCAATTGAGATAAAACATGAGCATCTGTGCACCCGTGGTTGAGACGTGTACAAAAGGTGCAAGATATGGGAGATTGTTTACAGAATTTTTCAACCATTAATCTTGAAAAGGATCAATTAACTGTAATTTAGGGTGTATCAGTAATCTTAGTCCTGTCATTAACTTTGGAAGGCCAAATTCATTTTCCCCATCGCACTAGCTCATTGAAGGAACGAACAGGTCAGTGGCGAGGGGCTCGCCGCCGGCCACCTGCAAGGCCCGTGGCTTCCTGCCGCCAGCTGCCTGCGGGCGTTTTCTGACCCCCGCATGCTCCCTTCAGTAATATTCTGTTCTCCTAAAGGATAGAGACGAAATCATCTAAGCATGCTCTCCCGAAGACGAAAACTGCCATGACAAGAAAAACTTGAGCACCGTTGTGGAACCATTCTGCTCTACTGTGCTCCAAAGCAGCCATCATGGCCTCGATCGCTTCATCATCGTATAAAAGCACTACACCTCTACTGGCTTCAGGAGCACTCGTTGCTTTCTTATGGTTTCGCTGAAATTTAGTTGACGCTGCTGCTGATGTTGATTCTTGTGAGAGAAAAATACCGTTCTTAGAGCGGTCAGACTCACCCAACTCATGATGTTCCCTCACTGGAAATAGGAGGCGTGCTTGAGCGTTGGTGTGCCTGCTCTTCACCGGCGCGCACTACAGAGCTGTCTCCATAGCGGGTGGCCGGCAACGCCTGCAACGAGGAGATTTGTGGCAACGACAGTCGTTCCATTGCGCAAGATGTATCAGTTGAGCCGACGCCGCTGCAACCGTCGAACTGAATACAATGACCCCGTCGTACCTATCAAGTACTAGTATACCCTTTGAATTAAATTCAGAATCAGTTAATTCCTGGCCCAGTATCGTGTAATTATAAAAAATAAAAAAGTGCTGGCCACTGTTCCTCTAATTAGAGCATCTCCAACAGATTAAAAAAATACTCTTAAAAACAGGTTTTCCAACCTTTGCAAAATATATTGGGAGACATAAAAAAGCTAAAACTCAAAAAAAAAATTAAAATCTCGCACCTAAAAGATAGAAAGTAATTTTACATCAGTAATCCTAAACAATTTCTAAATCACACTAATTACTTTTATATTTTATTTCTCTCTTATACATTTGCATCAGGAACCCTGTCTTACTTTTTTTTTTCTTCACCACGCCCTTCCGCCTCCAGATTGGCATGACGATATGCGTGCGTAACTTTATGTGCACGGCGTGGTTTTTTTCAAGTGCCAAAAGATTGGAGGGTGGATTTAAGAGTTGTTGGAGATGAGTTTTTATGTGCATATGTCGCGATGGCTATACACGTACGTTGCAAGTGTATGTTTTAGCTGTTTCGGACGTATATTGCATATATTTTATCTAGATGTTGCATATGTTGCAAATATTTTATCTAGATGTTGCACATGTTGCAATGGCTATACACATATATTGCAAGTGTATGTCCGAAATATTTCACCTGTTTTAGATGTATATTGCAACAAGTACTTCAAGTGTTTTCATTAGCAGGATGAGAAATGAGTGCAGGTGAAGACGGTCCCTGTGGGCGCAGAAAGCGAAGCGGACGCGGGGCGATCCCCACGTGCATGCGTAGCTGCAGCAAGCGGACAATCACGCGTAGGTGTAGCAGCAGGCGGGCGCGCAGCAGCAGGAGGCGCGGACGGGCACGTGCAGCAGATGAAGCATGCGCGGGCGTCCGAACTTCCAGGTGCTAGCACTGCGGTTTACTAAGGGGGTGTTTGGTTTGGGGTGTTAAAGTTTAACAAACACTGTAGCATTTTCGTCTTATTTGATAAAAAGTTTCTAATCTTGGACTAATTAGGCTTAATAGATTCGTCTCGTAAATTACTCCTAGGCCTCGTTCGGCTGGCTGGTGGCTGGTGGCTGGTGCTGATTTCTTGTGAGAGAAAAATACTGTTGGCTGGCTGGTGGCTGCTGGCTGATGCTGAATTGGTGTGAGAGAAAAACACTGCTGGCTGGGAGCCAGCCAGCCGAACAAGGCCCTAATCTGTGTCGACATGTATGCAATTAGTCTACATTTAGTACTCCATGCATTTAGGGGAACATTGATGTGACGGGAGTTAAACTTTAACCAAACCTAACCAAACACGCCCTAAAACTCCGGCAGATGCTCTTGCTATCGTACAATGAAGGTATGACTTTCATATCCGTACATATACACATACGCAGTTCATTATTCGTAGACAGTAAACTATTTAGCCGGTTTCAGAACGAGAGACTCAACGTGCTGCAGGCGCTGGCATGAGCCCACGGCGGTGCGCAAGCAGAGTCGGCCGCTAGCGACGCGGAAGATGAATCTGCTGTCCAGCAGAGCTCGAGCTGCCTCTTAGCGTACGACTGAGAGAGAAAGAAGACAAGGAAAAAACGAGAGAGAAAATATGGGAGGACTCAAAAGTCAAAACATGGATGGAGGGTGGAAATGAGAAAGAAAGAAAGGCCGTGTGTGGGTGGGTGTACTCCCTTCGTATCGGATTTAAAAATTGTTTTGGACAAGGTTCAGTTAAATATTGTAAATATAAATCATCAATAATTTTTAAGTTGAGTTTGCAAATATAAAAATTATATGAATAAATTTGTCTGAAAAATATTTTCATAAAAATATACATATATCACTTTTCCATAAATATTTTTTATAAAAACAAGAGGTCAAAGTTGTGTTTTGGAGATCGTGTCGTTGTCCTAAACGACTTCTAAATATGCAGGACGGACGAACGGTACAGATAGACGTGGACATATTTCTTTATGGCAGATCGGACGGCCAGAGCTTCTTGTGTTTCTTTGCATGGATCGCCGGCATGGACTCCTGCACTCTGATTGGTTGTGACCGTTGACCGCATGGATCCGGGCCTGGCACAGGCAACATCGCAGGACGATTTTTGCTGCTTTGCTGTCTCGTTGCGTTGTACTAGCGGCCTTGGGCAATTGGTGCATTTAATGCGCTGCTTTCCAAGCGGTCAACGGTGGTAATTATTCGTTTAGATCAAATGTGATAATGCAATTCAACCACCCTGTTCGGCATGCTGTTTCTACGGCTTATAAGCCGGCTGTGTCTGTTTTACTGTGAGAAAAAAACGCTGATAAGCCGTGCTGATAAGCTCAGCCGAACAGGGTGAACGAAGTCTCACGGATACTGTACTCTACTCTTTCTCAATAAGACTATTTTGTAGCTAGCTATAGAACAATTATTCTATAACCACTTTGAGTTATGATAATAACTATACTAACTTACGAGTTATTATAACTCCCTTCTGAGTGAAAATTTCATCTTTTTTTTGTTTTCATCCACCCCTAACTATTCAAACAGTAAATAGGATCTTTTGTCCCTTTTTTAATTTGATCCGGATTTTATGACTCATATACATACAAGTTATGTACAACTCATGAATATACACCAGAAATGGTGGATATAGTATTTGAACATATTTAATATTTTTCTTGTTGCTACGTATGGGCCCTTTTACCAGTAAAATATAAAAGTTCGAAAATTTTTGTATGTCGTCCTGCCGGTAGCCGGCGTGGAGGCCAGCCTACCACAAGCATCTCGCTGATATAGAAGTCGATCCATCGCTGTCTGAGAGCACGTGGTGCACGCAGTAAGGCAATGGCATGCCGAAGCCTCGCAGCACACCCACCCACCCACTACTCCATTGCTGTCGCCAAGGAGCTAGGAAGGAACAAGGAGGATGTTCAGAGGCCTGCAACGCGTTCTCAGGCCAGGCTCGTTGGGCGTCCTCAATGGCGGCTTCTCCTCCTCCTCGGCTGCCGACTCTCAGAGGTTTGCTTCGCTTCAGCTCTCTCTTCATCTCTTCACAAGCAATGCACATCGGAGGCGCTGCACCGGAGTAACCACGCATGGTGCCTTACAATTACAAACCTTGGTTTCGATCCGTACGTAGGTTAGCTGGAAAGGTGGCGGTGATCACCGGCGGCGCGAGCGGCATCGGGAAGGCTACGGCCGCCGAGTTCGTCAGGAACGGGGCGAGGGTCATCATCGCCGACGTCCAGGACGACCTCGGCCGCGCCGTCGCCGCCGACCTAGGCCCTGACGCCGCGCGCTACGCCCGCTGCGACGTCACCGACGAGGCGCAGGTCGCCGCGGCCGTCGACCTCGCCGTCCAGCTCCACGGCCGCCTCGACGTGATGTTCAACAACGCCGGCATAGGCGGGGACATGGCGCGGCCCCCGCTGGGCGCCATCGACCTGGCCAATTTCGACCGCGTCATGGCCGTCAACATCCGGGGCGTGCTGGCCGGCGTGAAGCACGCCGCGCGCGTCATGGTCCCACGCCGCGCCGGCAGCATCATCTGCGCGGCCAGCACAACCGCCGTGCTGGGCGACATGGCCGCCCCCGGCTACTGCATCTCCAAGGCGGCGGTCCTCGGCCTCGTGCGCGCCGTGGCCGGAGAGATGGCGCGTTCCGGGGTCCGCGTCAACGCCATCTCTCCGCACATCATCCCGACGCCGCTGGCGATGGCTACCATGGCGCAGTGGTTCCCCGATAAGGGCGTCGAGGAGCGTCGGCGGATTGTCGAAAGAGACATGAACGAGATGGTCGTGTTGGAAGATCTCTCTCCATTCCCTCCATTAGGCCCAAAGGCCTTTTGGGCCTGGTTCTCGTGCCCTGATCGGGGGCGCCCAACCCGATATGGTTGGTGGGTCCCCGTCGCACAGCGCTATAAAAGGAAGGTGGGGGCCGGGGCTCGCAGTACGAGGTTCACCGCGCAGCCAGTTCCCCACCGCACATCCTAACCCTAATCCCGATCTAGAGAAGGGGCGCTGCCAGCGACGGAAAGCACCACCGAACCCATGACGCCGGTGAACGACCCCAACACCGGCGCTTCCTCCGGATCGGCTACTCCTGCTCCTACTGATGGTTTGCAAATCTATGCTCCACCTTTTCCTTTTCCCCTCTCTGCCTTGCGGTAGATCATATATTAGATTTGTGTGTTCTCTGTGAATCATTATTTGACTATTTCCTACAACGAATTCGTACCCGATCTAATGAATTAATGAACTATGAAAACTAACAATGGTACCGGAGCCACGGTGTATGAATCAAGAACCCAAGATCGGGTAAACCGATCCTAAATCGGGCAAAGAAAAGGTTCATGATGAACCCTAACCCTAACCGGGTACAGAGATAGAACCAGATCGGGATACAATCAAACGAAATACTCGAACCACCGATTCGGAATTTTTTTTTTCGGATCGGAAAGAAATGTACGAACCCTAACCGAGCCGGCCATGGCTATGCGCGCCGCACGCGGGACCGCTCGACGGCGGCGAGCTCTGCCTATGGCGAGCTCGCGCGCCGGCGAGGGGACCGGCGGCGGCACGGCTCAGTTGCCATGAAGGGCACTGCTGCTGGTAAAAACGGCCGCCACCCGCCGAGCCCACCACGGCCGCCATGGAGCCGCTCGTGCGGCTGCGGCTGAGGGAAAAGGAGAGAAGAATGAAATGTCGGTTAGGGTTTGTGAATGAGTCAGCCGACCGATTTTTTATCCCTGCGATACACGAGGACGACCGTCCGATCAAAATCAGCGGCTCAGATCGGCTGGTTGCGGGTGGGCTAGTTTTGGCCCAGGCGGGCACACGGCTCGGGCTGGAATCCCGGCCCAGGCCCAGGTTGCGGCCTAGGCGCGGGGGGAGGCGGCCTGCTGGGCCGAGCGCCGCTGGCCGAACGGGCCGGCCCGCTGGAGAGCGCTAGGCACCTGCTGGACCGCACGGGAGTGGCCATGGGTCACGTCCGCGAGTTAGGCCTGCGGGCCAAATTGAAGAAGTATTTTTTTCCAGAAGCAATACTTGTGACATGTTTTTGATGAATATATGAATGAATTTGAATAGAATTTTGATATGAATTTTCCGTGCAATATTGTCCAACGACATTTTTGCTCAGAAAATATTGAATTTTTTTAATGCTTCTGGAAAATAATAATATAAGAATTTTATTATTGTTTTCGCTGCGTACTTGATATAATTATTTTTATTATCAAATTCGAACCAACGGGAGAATTTGATTTTGAAAAATGAATAATAATTGAAGATAAATTATAGTATTGTTATTTTCTGACCAACGTTGTTAATAACAATATTATAATTTTGATTCATAAAAATTGTGCATTAATTTTATTTCTGCCCAACGGTGATGTAAAATTATTGCATAGATGAATTATATGTTTCAATTTGACCAACGTTGAGTTAAAGCATATGATTCCATGTATAAATGTTTCTCACCTTACTCTGATGTGGTTTCAGGAGGCAAATGCATTGTGAACGTCGCGAACATTCCGACACTCAACGGGACTAATTACCGTGTGTGGCGGGAGAAATATGAACTTGAACTTGCGTTGGGAGAGGTCGATTATGTCATCATCTCACCGTGTCCCACTGAACCTGTGGATCCGGTGAGAGAAGAAAATGAATCTGACGCTGATTTCACTGCTCGAAAGCGTGATCATGCTGAGATAAGAATGAAATATGATCTTGAACATAGGCAATGGACCCTCTCCAACCGCAAGTGCTTATTGGTAGCTAAGGCCACCATATAAGAACAGATAAGGGGCTCAATCCCTGAATGTGCTACTGCCATAAAATATCTTGATAAAATCAAGAGTCAGTTTACTGGGTCTACTAAGGCCACATCAAGTTCACTGATAAAGAAGCTTGTGAATGAAAAATATACTGGTGGTAGCATCAGAGAGCACATTTTGAAGATGAACACCACGGCATCTAAGCTAAAAGAGATGAATTTGAAGGAAGATGATTTCCTGATTCATTTGATTTTTGCTTCACTACCAAAAGAATATGATACTTTTATTGTGAACTATAATATACAGCCTGAAAGATGGGGCATAGAAAGACTTATCTCAATATGTGCTCAAGAAGAGAAGAGGATAAAATCCTCACAGAATGAGTCCGCCCATTTTGTGAAGGATAATAAAAGAAAGAACTTTAATAGCAAGAATTCTAAACCACAGGGGAAACCCAAGTGGGACAAGGCCTCTTTCTCAAACTCACAGGGAAAGAAACCCCAGGAACCTGAAAATCAGCAGAGCAACTCCTATGGTGGAGCTAAAAAGGATCAATGCAAGCACTGCTTTAAGAAGGGACACTACAAGAGAGACTGTCCTGACTTCCTGAAATCTCTACTGAAAAGTGGTGATGAATTTATTACATTTGTAGATGAATCCCTGTATTTTATGTTATGCTAAATCCACTTGGTGGGTTGATTCAGGAGCAACTACTCATGTTGCAAATTCCTTACAGGGGTTAAGTGGGACGAGAACCTTGCAAAGAGGAGAAAGAACGATTAAAGTGGTAAATGGAGTACAAGCCGACGTTGAAGCGATTGGAGATTTATCTTTAGAATTGAACAACGGCTTTGTACATAGACTTAAAGAAGTACTTTATGTTCCCTCTTTGCGTAGAAATTTGATAAGTGTTTCGAAACTTGATGATGATGGAATTGATTGTCATTTTGGTGATGGCAAATGTAAGATACTCGTTAACAATAAATGTGTTGGTCTTGCCTTCCGACAAGACAAGCTTTATTTGTTATCTCTTGATGAAAATGCAAACAATATATGCGATGAGAATATGATTGATTCTCTATCTACGAATGTAACTAAGAAGCGGAAGCGAATTGATGATGCCTCTTCGAAATTATGGCACTGTCGCTTGGGCCATATTTCGAGGGGGAGAATGGAACGACTAATCAAAGAATCAATTCTTCCGCACTTAGAATTTTCAGATTTAGAACAATGCATTGATTGCATCAAAGGAAAGTATGTCAAGAAAATTAAGAAAAATGCCAAACGAAGCACAGGAACTTTAGAAATAATCCACACTGATATATGTGGTCCATTTCCTGTGAAAAGCGTGGATGGTTATGATTCGTTTATAACATTCACAGACGACTACTCTCGTTATGGCTATATTTATCCAATTAAAGAAAGATCGGAAGCATTGGATAAATTTAAAATATTTAAAGCTGAGGTTAAAAATCAGCATGATAAGAAAATAAAGATAGTACGATCAGATCGGGGTGGAGAGTACTATGGGCGACATACCCCATATGGCCAAATTCCTGGACCGTTTGCAAAGTTTCTACAGGAAAATGGCATAGTCGCTCAGTACTCCACACCGGGGGAGCCTCAGCAGAATGGAGTGACTGAAAGACGTAACCGTACCTTAATGGATATGGTAAGAAGCATGATAAGTTACTCCACATTACCGATTAGTTTATGGATGGAGGCACTGAAAACCGCCATTCACATACTTAATCGAGTACCAAGCAAATCGGTGCCTAAAACACCGTATGAATTATGGACAGGAAGAGAACCCTCACTTAACCATTTGCGTATGTGGGGCTGTCCAGCTGAGGCAAAAGTGTTTAACCCAAACATAGGAAAGTTAGACTCTAAGACAGTCAGCTGCCATTTCATTGGCTATCCAGAAAGATCAAAAGGATATCGGTTTTATTGTCCTAACAGACATACGAAATTTATAGAAACAAGACACGCTGTGTTCTTGGAGTATAACATGATCAGGGGGAGCATGGTAGCACGAGAAATAAGCCTACAGGAGAAACGGGTACATGTACCCACTCCAATGGTTGAAGAACCATTCTTTACGCTACCTGTTGCTGTTGAGCCCACAGTGCAGGACACTATGGAGCCAACACCTGTTGCAAGTTCTCCCGTGGCGATAATAAATGAACATGAGGAACCTGTCCTTGAGGAGGCTGTCCTTGAGGAACCCATAGAACCAAATGTCACACATGAGGAAGAACAACAACAGCCCAATGTGGAACAAGTGCCAGAGGCCCCTAGAAGGTCTCAAAGAACAAGAAGGTCAGCTATTTCTAATGACTATGAAGTTTATGAAACAGAAGAATTTTAGATGGGGGATGATCCCACCTCATTTGAAGAAGCCATGAGAAGCGACCACTCATCAAAGTGGCTTAAGGCCATGAAAGATGAAATGAAATCAATGAGTACCAACAAAGTTTGGGACTTGGAAATTATTCCTAAGGGAGCCAAAACAGTAGGTTGTAAATGAATCTACAAAACAAAATATGACTCCCAAGGAAATATAGAAAGGTTTAAAGCGCGACTTGTGGCGAAAGGCTTTACGCAAAGAGAAGGGATTGATTACAATGAGACATTTTCTCCAATCTCATGTAAAGATTCCTTCAGAATTATAATGACACTTGTGGCCCACTATGATTTGAAATTACATCAAATGGATGTAAGAACGGTGTTCCTTAACGGGGATTTGGAAGAAAATGTTTATATGGCACAACCGAAAGGTTTTGTTGTAAAAGGAAAAGAAAATATGGGATGCCGCCTAAAGAAATCAATCTACGGATTGAAACAAGCATCAAGACAGTGGTATTTGAAATTTGATAGAACGATAAAAGGTTTTGGGTTTAAGGAAAATGTTGAGGACAATTGCGTTTACGCAAAATTCAAGAATGGAAAGTATATATTCCTGATTTTGTATGTGGATGATATTCTGCTTGCTAGCAGTGATGTCAATCTACTAATGGAAACGAAGAAATTCTTGTCCTCAAACTTCGATATGAAAGATCTCGGTGAGGCCTCGTTCGTTTTAGGAATAGAAATTCACCAAGATAGAAGAAAGTGGTACTAGGATTGTCGCAAAAGGCATACATAGAAAAGGTTTTGAAGAAATTTAGTATGCATGCGTGCAGTTCTTCACCTGCTCCTATTGTCAAGGGTGAAAGATTTGGGGAACATCAATGTCCCAAGAACGAATATGAGATTAATCGAATGAAAGCGGTACCGTATGCTTCAGCAGTTGGAAGTTTACAATATGCTCAAGTGTGTACACGCCCTGACTTGGCTTTTGTCACCGGGTTACTTGGCAGATATCAAAAGAATCCATAAATAGAACATTGGAAATTGGTGAAGAAAGTCCTGCGTTATTTGCAGGGTACGAAAGGCCTCATGCTAACGTATAGAAGATCTGATTCCCTGAAGATAGAGGGGTATTCAGATTCTGATTATACGGGAGAAGAAAGAAAATCCACGTCAGGATATATATTTACTCTCGCAGGAGGGGCTATATCGTGGAAAAGCTCCAAACAAACCGTGACTACATCCTCGACAATGTATGCCGAGTTTGTAGCATGCTATGAGGCAACGGGGCAGGTGAATTGGCTAAAGAAATTCATACCCGGATTGAAAGTGATTGATAATATCAATGAACCACTGAGGTTGTATTGTGATAACAACCCAGCGGTACAGTATGCTCACAACAATAGGTCAAGTGGTGCTGCCAAACACATTGACATAAAGTACTATGTTATGAAAGATAAAGTTCGGGATCATATTATAAATCTTGAGCATATAAGTACAGAGAAAATGCTTGCGGATCCGCTCACTAAGGGCTTACCACCCAACGTATTCAGAGAACACGTAGCCGGCATGGGTTTAAGGGAAAGCCTATGATTCCCGAACATACGAAGGGCCCAGAAGAAACTTCATTTCAAAACAAAGAAATGTGTTGTAGCTGTTAGTCTAACGGCACCAATTGCTGTGACGATGAAACAGTTCAATGCACTAATCTGCAATGGAATAGGATAGAAACAAGAAAATTATGAATCAAAAGATTGAGTATGAAATTAAAGAACAAAGAAAGTGATAAGAGATCAAGGGGGAGAATGTTGGAAGTGATCTTCCTCCATTAGGCCCAACGGCCTTTTGGGCCTTGTTCTCGTGCCCTGATCGGGGGCGCCCAACCCGATATGGTTGGTGGGCCCCCGTCGCACAGCGCTATAAAAGGAAGGTGGGGGCCGGGGCTCGCAGTACGAGGTTCACCGCGCAACCAGTTCCCCACCGCACATCCTAACCCTAATCCCGATCTAGAGAAGGGGCGCTGCCAGCGACGGAAAGCACCACCGAACCCATGACGCCGGTGAACGACCCCAACACCGGCGCTTCCTCCGGATCGGCTACTCCTGCTCCTACTGATGGTTTGCAAATCTATGCTCCACCTTTTCCTTTTCCCCTCTCTACCTTGCGGTAGATCATATATTAGATTTGTGTGTTCTCTGTGAATCATTATTTGACTATTTCCTACAACGAATCCGTACCCGATCTAATGAATTAATGAACTATGAAAACTAACAGGTCGGGTCCGTCCTGGAGGCGGAGGACATAGCCAGGGCGGCGCTTTATCTGGTGTCCGACGAGGCCAAATATGTGAACGGCCATAATCTGGTCGTCGACGGCGCGTACACGGTGAACAAAGCACTCAACCTGGCTGCGCCTGCGGCACGTTGAGGCTCTTCCGTTGTGAAAGCAACCAATAAAACAATGAATAATGAATACCAATAAAACAACAAATGGTTCTGTTTGTATATGAGAGTCATACCACCTCTATATAATAATATGCAAAGGTTATTAACGGAGAGGAAGGGGAAGGAGGACGTGCCACCATCAGGAAGAAGAGAGAGGAGGGAGGGGGGAGGCTCGCCGGCGCCAGGTCAGAGACGAGGACGACGGCGCGGCTAGGGTTCCAGCGGCCACACCCCACTCTTCTTCCCAAACCCCAGCGGTTTTAGAAGAGAAGGGGCTTCAGGGAGGCAGGTCGGCCAGGCGGTGAGGACAGCGGCGGGCGGCAGAGGCGACCGAGCTAGGGAGGGGAGGGGAAGAAGGCAGCCTCGGAACTCCGACGAACCCTAGTGTGCCTGCAGCAGGGCAGTGGTCGGCGACAGGGGCGAGGATGACGACAGCGGAGCTCACCGGCCGCAACGACGGCAAAGCCGAGGCGGGGGGGTGGGGGGCGAGGATGGTGTTGGCAAGGAGGAGGAAGAACAGGGGCGCATGCGGAAAAGGAAGGATGGGGCGGTAGAGACGACAGGTGTGGGGTGGGAGGCAGGGTGTGCGGCGGAGACGACGAGTCACGCGTTATTCGTCCATAATAATACACATAACAACAAAAGAGTCCATCTGCTGTTATCTTTAATAGATCTTTAATAAATAATAGGCGCGTATAGCCACGGCGAATGAGGTTGCACTACACATCTGTTGCCCTTGCTAACTTTAACTGTGTGGAATCTATGTTGAACTCAAAAGCGTACCATGGCACCATATTTTTACACAACATCTACCTCACGTGAAACCAAGTATTCATTTTGTTCCAGTTTCCTCCAAAACCTCAACTTATTTGGCAACCCACAACATTATTAAATTTAGAATAACTGGCATATGGTAGCTTGAGGAGTATATGAAAACACAGTAAGTACTAGCAGTTTGAGAGTACATAACCTATAATAAGCTATATATAGGCCTATAGGGTACGGGGATCAACAATGTTGAATAATGTGTGATTCGGAAAGATGTTAACTCATGAGCTATGAAGAAGGGACACATTAAGAGATTTATATGGTCATATAATTATTGTGCTACCATGTTGAATGTGTAATTCTAAAAGATGTTAACTCTTGAGCTATATGAAGAAGGGACACATGAAGAAATTTATATGGTCATACAATTATTGTGCTACAATGTGTGATCAACAATTATTGTGCTACAATGGTCATACAATTATTGTGCTACAATGTTGAATGTTGAATGTGTGCTACAATTATATGGTCATACAATTACCCGACCCTGGCTGGATGCGGAAATTTTGCCCTGCAGGGCACATGCTCCCAAGCATGCAACCGTTGGATTTCGTTTTGAGATTTGTGCCAGCCAACTAGCCCTCGTTTAGATTGAAGAAAATTTCAACCTGATGAATAGTATTACTTTCGTCTTATTTAACAAATATTGTCCAATCATGGACCAACTAGGCTCAAAAGATTCATCTCGTGATTTCCAACTAAACTGTGTAATTAGTTATTTTTTTTACCTACATTTAATACTCCATACAAGCGGTTAAAAATTGATGTGATGGAGAGAGAGTGAAAAAACTTGGAACTTTGTGGCAAACTAAACAAGGCGCTAGTATACTACTTGTATTCTGTATTGGAATATTTTCTAGAGACCGTATTCAAGTCTGACACAATCAACTTTTTCGTTTCCCTCGTCTCTCATACGACTCACCCTTCTCCCACTTGCGTCACTCATTTTCTCTCTCCCATTTTTCACTCCCAAACGCCGCCACCACCTGGCGCTGGCGTCCTCATTGATTCTCTTCGTCCGCCCCCAATCCTATTTCACTCCCTTTCTTTTTGAACCAAATCTTAAGTTCACATCTCTTCTCCCTCTCATCTAATCGCAGGGCGCTGCCGGCGTCATGGTACCTGTCATCGCTGCCGCTGAAGTTGTTGCCCCTACGAGATGTCCCTGGTTATTCTACTGGTGACGTCGTTGAATCATCCCTTTTCCTCTACTGCTCTCGCCCAGATCCTGGGTTTAGGGTTTGTTCAAAATTCGATCTCTCTTTGACTTTGCACTTTCTTGATCCAGGTGCTTTGTTTTTTTTATCTATTTGCATAGATCCATTTAAAAACGATGGTATACCATACGCATTTACATTGAATCTGCCAAAACATTTGCTTTTCGATCTGTTTGCTTTTCTTTACAGTGGCCAAGACATCAATCTGGTTTTGAGTAGATTTATTAGTACTCAAATATTGTTCCATATCTTGTCCTTCCAATAATATTTGGCATTCCTACTATTTTAGGTTTTATGGAGCCCTCTGGTGTTCCATATATGTATATTAGCCCCTTTTTTCTTTTGTTTTTCTTTCCTTTTTATCTTTCTGATATATAATTTGTTTACAGATATCCCAGATATACTTAAGCTTTTAATCTACTTTCGTTTGTTTTCATAGACCTTGGATCTACTGGTCATACATTTAATTAAAGAACAGGTCAACTAGTACTTCGTCTTTATAGCACATTACTCCCTCTGTCCCTAAATGTTTGTCGCCACGGTTTGCGTGTCGATAACTTTGACTCGATTTATAGAAAATGTGTGCATAATTTCTATTTTTAAATAAATTTATTAAAAAAAACTAGATTCAAATATCTATCCAATGATACTAAGGCCTTGTTTAGTTACCTTCTAAATTCTAAATTTTTACACTCTCTCAATCACATCAATCTTAAAACACATGCATGGAGCACTAAATGTAGGTAAAAAAAAACTAATTACACAATTTGTCTGTAATTTATGAGACGAATCTTTTGAGCTTAATTAGTCCATGATTGGACACTAATTGCCAAATACAAACGAAAGTGCTACAGTAGTTCAGATTGCAAAAAATTGCAATCTAAATCAGGCCTAATTATGTATCATAAATATTAGTAATTTTTAATACCTATTTAGTTAAAGTTGTTTTTTGGAAGTGAAAACGATAGATATTTGGGGACGGAGGGAGTATATTTATAGGAGTCATTTAATCATGTCTTTTTCCAAATAAACTTTTATGAAAATGTCGATGGACTGCTTTATTTTGTGATATATAACTGGTCCACTTTCAATATTTCGGATATGCATACTTAGTTAGCAGTTGGCTGGTACACTTCGTATTTTTTTGCTTTTATTTACATACTACTTTTAGCTTCTTGTTGTGCAGCACCTTGTAGCCGTTCTTTTTACTGGTAGGTGTTTCATCATGTTTCACCTTGTTACTCGTTAGTTCCTTCTTGAAGGTTTTTATTTGCATGAATATTAAAATTTTAGTAATTGAGAAATAAAAATTCAATATTTTTATCTTCCATGTAACTCTCTAGCACAAATCTCTTGGTTTCCTTGTTTATTCGCGCTTCAATGTTTTTTCTTCACCCTGCTCATATATTTTGCTAATTTTCATTTGGTTCTCCACTTGCTTCTTTGTTCTCCATCTACTACGGTTGGATCTGCTTTCAGTATTGTTGTATTTTCTGCATTTAGAGTAGTTCAAAGCACTGGTAAGGTACTACCTCCCTTCAGAAACATGTTGGGGTCCAATTGAATTAATTTGAATTTGAAAAACGTTAACTGATGTTTTAACAATGGCTTGTGTAACTTTTCCACTTATGCAGTATCGATTATGTACTTTCAAGTAGTACTTGAACTATGCTGTGGTCCAATTAAATTAATTTGAAAACCTTAGCTGACGTTTTAACTTTGTCTTGTATAGTTGTATGGTTTTTTTCACTTTTGCAGTACCGATTATGTTTCTTTAGGTAGCCATCATGCTTTATACTTCTATTATTTTGTTTATAGTAGTGTCTTTAGCACTTCACTTTTAATATCACTGTACTTTATTAGGGTTTTTCCGTTGATGACACTAAAATTAATTTATATACGTTTCATAAGCCTTTCTAAGTGCAATGTACCTGTTAGTTTAAATTATACCTTGCAGCAGGTCCTAGGTACACTTCTATTTATCTAATTTGTTTATGCTGAAAGTTACCTTAATTTCAAAATGTTTCTTTCCTTAGAAATTAATTTTAGGAAGCCAAAAAAATAGTTTTACTGGAGTTATGTATCGTCCACAAACTCTGCTCCCATCTGCTAGCTTGTGCTCCCTTGTCATATATGCTTTTTACTGTTTGGCAAGTACGTCTTGGGTATGCATAGCGAAAAACTGAAACTATACTTGTTTTCATTAATTTCATTATTTCACAAATGAAATAAAATGGGGGATACCTTTTCTCTAAACTATATTGTCTCCACATGATGTCCTGCTGAACATTTTCAGATGTAGCTGCCCTTTTTCTCCCTCACTCATGTTCTTTTAATATATGCAGATAAATGAACTCTACCAATTGGCCTCTGTCTTGCTGCTAGCTTGGGTAATTGAACTTTTCTATTTTATTTTAAGGCGGAAGCCATTCACAATTTATTTACAACACTCTTCCTTGCAAGCATTGGTAAGTTGTTGTGGAATCATGTTTACTTGCAACAGTCATACTTTTGGGTTGGGCAATTTCTTTGCTTTACGTGAGTAAAATAGCTTTTTGTCCTTTGCCATTGGGATGTGCAGACCATCTATCACTCGCATTCTTGCCTTTTAATATATAATATATAGTTCACCCTACAGTAAACGATGGGTACTGTAGATATAGGGCTGCAAACCCCTCCGGTCAACTGACCATCTACAACGGATAGTGCTCACTGCCATAGCATAGCATCGCGTCCTAGTTCCCAAGCCTTCCTGCAATTCGGCATGGCTTCGCCCAAGCTCATCGCCCTGTTCTTCGCCTTCGCCATGGTGGCGGCGGCGCTGCAGCCCTCGGAAGCGGCGAGGGTGGTCCAAGCCCAGCAGCAAGCATTCAAGCCCGCGGCCGCCGCAGGCCAAGAAGCAGCAGAAAAGGTGGCCCTGACCGACCAACAAGCAGCCGCCGGCGTGCCAGTGCCACACCCATCGACGACGACGACACCTCCGGCAGGCGCCATCATCGGCCTGCTGCAGCCACTGATCCCACCGCCGGGGTCGTCTCTGCCTCTCCAAGCCGGCACCGGCACCCAACCGACGGAGTGCATGACGCCGCTGGCTGGCATGCTACCGTGCACGGACTACCTCACCAACATCACCGTGCTGACGCCCCCCGGCGAGTGCTGCGACGGGCTCAGGTCCGTCATCAGGGACGCGCCCATCTGCCTCTGCCACGGCATGAACGGCGACATGGACCAGTTCCTGCCCAAGCCTGTCGACGGTCGACCCCATCCGCATGACCATCCTCCCGCTCGCCTGCGGCACCGTGCTGCCCATCCAGACGCTCTTCGCCTGCAGCTGTAAGTCACAATGTCTCGCATTAAGTTACGAGATTCCACAGATTTTACACATGCTTCGATTTCAATCCATCGCAAGAAGATTAATCTGGTGATACATGTTCATATTTGACAGCGCATCAGGTGCCGCCGATAATGCCTCCAACCCCAGCAGAGCCGCCGATGACGCCTGCTTCAGTGTCACCGTAGATAGCAGACATCTTCAGTGTCACCGTAGATTGCAGATGTTTTCGTCGAGTTTTGATGCTGTAGAATGTAGATAGGTTCTTAGTTTTAAGATGGTAGTAGCGCCAATCATCAGGGATGTTCGTGATATTAGTATGCATTTTTCTGAGTTTAAAATGTTGTATTCTAGCCAAGGTTTTAAATCTCACTACTAAAAAAAAAACTTTTGCGAGACTTTTGGAAAATAAGCTCGGAGGCGGGCAGACAATTCAACCGCCTCGGTTAATAGCTAGGATTAACTGAGCCAGTCAATTTTTTATTAACTGCGACGGTCGCAAATCGATTTACCGAGGCGGTCACCTTAAGACAACGGTCACCTTGAGACGACCGCCTAGCGGTAGCGGTCGTCTTAAGGTGACCATCTCGGTAAATCTATTTTGCGAGGCAGTTACGCTACAAGGCCCATCTCCATAAATAATGGGCCAGCAGACAGCCCATCTCGGCCCGACATCTCGTTGATTGTATATAACTGGAGTCTAGGGTTTCACTCCGCACCCCTAGCTCCACTCACACTCCAGACGCGTCGCGGCCCGAACCCTCCAGACAGGCCGCTGCCCTCGCCCTCCCCTATCCCACCGCCCCTCACACCCCCCCACACCAAGTCCCTCGCACTCCTCCACTGCACTCCCTTCGCTCACCTTGGCCCTCCCTCTTCCTCACGCTTCCCTCTCTCTTTGCAGATCTGGATCCGGCGAGCACCACCTCAGATCCGCCGTGGAGGCGTGGAGGAGGCCGATGTGGAGGCGAGTAGCGGGCAGATCCGGAGCAGGGGAGCATGGTGCCGGTGGATCCAGCGAGGAGGCGAGCAGGAGACCGGCGTGGAGACGGCGGCGGCGTCCTGCGTCGCCGGATCTGGCTATTGGGCTCAGGAACGGGCCTATCGGCAGGCTTGGAAACGGGCTTGCCGGTGGGCTCAGGATTTTTTTATTTTTTATCGATTAACCACGACGGGCTTTATAAGGTGTCTGACTCAGTCAATAGATTATCCAAGACGGGCAAGGCAACCACCTCGGTTATTCACGGATTAACCGTGACCTTTCAAAGGAGACGGTTGCCTTCGCCCGCTTCGGATAATGAAAATCGCCTGTCTCAGTTAAGCGTAGTGTAGTAGTGTCTCCGGCTAAGCCTCTTAGCTATGTCCTCCACAACAGCTAAGAGCAGCTATAGCCGGAGATAGCTGCAGCTAAGCCATTTAGCTGTTTTCGCCAAAATCAGAAAAATACACAGAAACTTGTCATAACCTGATGAATATTACTAATAGATAACCATTACTAAATACTAATTGATTCATAACCAACAGTTTACACGAGTACAGGCACAAGGTGATCTTAAATCATTATTGAATATGTCTACAAGGTACAAGCACAAGATAAGATTGCAAGTGATGAGCAGAGAAGAAACTTGCCACAGATTGCTTTGGCATGATGTGTCAGAGCATCTTCAACAGGACCGCCTACTTGACCTCCTACTTCAGATTTAGATAGCGGAGGCAAAAAACCAACTCCAACAGGTCCTCTACTAGACCCCCCACATTTGTTGGCCTCCTACTTTTCCCCCTCCACCCTCTACTTCTGTTGGCCCTCTACTCTCCACCGTGTAAAATCTGGATGAGAGAGATGACAAAAGAGCCACACGGGTCATTGACTACTAAAACGAATTTGAGTCGTATGATTTAGGTAGTATTGCTCGAGTTGGAAGTAAAATATGAATAGTCTCAAAATAGGTGGTTTCTTAAATAGAGAAGTAGGGGGTGTGTTTTAGGTAGTATTGCTGGAGATGCTCTCGTGTATGCCACATGGAGTCGGTCGTGCTGCTCATGGAAGAACAGAACTTGGAGTTTGAATTTGAATGGTGCTGCTGCAAGATTTCCTCCACCGCCACAGCCGCCTCTAGCCACCGGGTCTGCCTTGCTGCCGTTGCGCCGCCGCTTGGGGGAGACAAAGAGGAGTGGGGTGCACGCCGCCGTTTGGGGGAGAGGAGGAGGAGTGGGCCACGCACCGCCGCCGTATCCTTTTCTGTTGTCGGGAGGATTGGGAGAGAAGAGAACGAGTGGGACACAGGGCCAACGGGAGAGTCCTAGGGTTAGTGACTTAGTGTCATTTGGGCCGGATGGCTGTGCTTATTGGGCCGTCCAAATACAACTATCTCCAGCTAAATCAAGGCTCATTTAGCGACAACCTCCAGCTAAATGCAGCTATTAGCGTCTCTGATCACTTAGCGCTAAAAAATGATTCTCCTAGCTGTTATCTTCCCCAGCAGCTATCTCCGGCTATAGCTCCAGCTATAGCCGAAGATTTAAAACTTTGATTCTAGCTGATCTTGTAATCGAGTAGCCCATACTTTAGCAAAGCAAGTCTCAAGAGACAATAGGTTGGGTGAGTGGCAGTATGCCCATTCCTATGTCGCTGACCTGGTGACTGTAGATTGTAACCCTGATGTTAACTGAATGAATAGAAGTATCGAATCACCAAAAAAAAAAGATGGTAGTATTATAGATAGTTCAGAAAGTCATCACAGAGGGTACATGGTGGAGTCCTGTAATAGTTCAGTTGCTTGATGCAGTCTTCAATATAATGTGGAGTAGTGAAAAACATATTGAATGGTCAAGGAATTTCTGCCTCAAAGTTACCTCGGTGTCATGATTTGGTCCGGACTTTTATTTGGTTCTGTGAATCTGTGTACCGATAATGTCAAAGCTACTGCTCCGAAATTACCGTAGGACAGCGTTTTCCTCTTTTTTTTCAGAAGATTTTTAACAGCCCGTAATAGTTTGTCCCTACTTTGGCCCCCATTTTTCTTTCTTGTTGCGACCTTTGTTTCAACCAAGGTACTGGTGCCCAGACGTTCGGACAAAAGTGCATGCCCGCAAAAAAGGCCGCGCTTGCCACTCCTTCCCCTTTGCCCCCTCCTCTCTTTCTCTGCGACCGCGATTCCAGACGCCCACGCGCCCACAGGAAATGTTGCGCCCGCTGCTCCTTCCCCCTGACCCCCCTCCCCCTCTCTATTTCTGGGCGGGCGGGACTCAAGAGCCGGCATGAGGATGAGCACGTCCCGTCTGTGGGATCCTAGGTGCACTGCGTGCCCCAACCGCCGGCCCACGGATTGCCGCGCCCCATCACGGCGCTCTACCTCTGAAACATGAAACACTTAGATGTAACATACGACTAAAGCAAACATTTAGAACATACAATTGCAACATGTGTGTAAAACATATGCAACATCCAAATAAAACACTTTCAAATTGCAACATGAAAACACTTATTGCAACATAAGATTGAAACATCTGAAACATTTCGAACATACTCTCGCAACATAGTTGTGAAACATGTGCAACATCCATATAAAAATACTTGCAACATACGTCTGAAACAGATGAAATATTTTGAACAAACGCTTGCAACATGACTCTGAAACACTTGCAACATATGCAACATCCTGATATACTTTTGCAGCAACCATACGAAACACCTGCAACATACATCTGAAATATCTGAAAACACTTGAAACATACACTTGCAACATATGAGAGGGGAGGTCGGGGCTGGTTGATTTCGGCCTCGGGGTGCGAGCACCACCAGCACGGGCCATGCTCATAAGTGCCCTTGGCTTGGCCGGGGACTGACCTGAGACGCGCGATGTCACCACGAGCATCAGTAGAGGTGGGCAGCGCGCCCGATGGTGCAGGAGCGAGCGGCGCGGGTGAGCGCACGACGGGTGGGACTGCGGGAGCTAGGAGCGAGAGGCGCAGGAGGGTGCACACGATGGGTAGGAGCGAGAAGCGAACAACACAAGGTGGGGCGCGTGCAGGGAAATGGCTGCGGTGGCAAATGCGGAGTGAGATGAACAGACGACCACATGGCACCCTGAAGCGTGCGATGAATGAGCAAATGGGTAGATATTTTTAAGAGAGATGTGAAAGACATAAAGAGGAGACAGATTTGATGTGCCGCGCAGGTCTAGGAAGGTGATGTCCGATTGGACGGATGCCTGCCCGTGAGCATTACCCTTGTCTGAATTTCCATATTGGCTACGACGGTCTTATGACCTTATCTAGGCTGATGCCTGCATCTACACGTCATGTTTACGCCTGGCTTTTGGTAGTCTCTGACTATCTGATATGTCGATTGTATTGTATCAATTCTTTCATGGGCAAATCTGGCAATACGCCAATACCACCTCGAGGGAATTACTTCTGGTAGTGATACATCTAATTTATACGCGAGAGCTCATCAATCAAATATAATCAACAAGCATTTGTTGGAGCAGACACTTAAGCAGATGTGCAATATTGTTCATATACAAAATGACATGAATGGTGCTCTAATCATGCATCAGGCGCTTATTTGGAGTAACCAAATTGTGGAGCCAATACAAGGGAAATAGAACAGCAACTCCTGAGGTGCTCGCTTCCATAATATTTTGCCTTTTGCCTCGGAGGATAACATCTAGCCTTGGAGCCCAATGATACCTGATAAGATGAGGAAAATGTGGAGCACAAGTTAAAACAGAATATATGTGTATATTTCTAACACGAAAAACCACAGTATTGTATTGTATTGTGATAAATAAATCGAGCCACATTACATACAGAGCTCAACAACGGTGGATTAAACCAGGATACAGAGAAGATTTCGCCATATAACTTACCACAGGCAACACGTCCGCCAGCATTTCCAGTGCTCTTGCTAAGCTCATGTCCAAAACCAGGAACCAGAGTATTGTTATATGAACACATTTTATATAGGATTGCCTTGTAAAGCAATCATACACCTATTATTTAGAACAATAAAAGTGTCCAAAAATCAGCACTAAAGTGCTGCCTAAAAGAGGCTAACAGATAAACACTAGAGTTGACTTAACAAACTTTTGTTACAAAAGAAACATCCATGGAATAATTGATAACCAGACTCAAATAGTACACATTCAGAAAGTAGTTAAAATCAAGAAAATTCCCCTAACACAGTAATGCATCCACCTTTTATGTCTGTCGTCATTACATAAACTAACTGATAGGCAACAGATTGATCCAAAAGCGTGTGAAAATTGTTTGCAAAGTGAGAGAAATGCGTCTGTTCGGCAGGCTGTTTTTTTGGCTTATAAGCCGGCTGTGGCTGATTTGCTGTGAGAGAAAAACACTGTTCCACGGCTGATAAGCCGTGCTGATAAGCTCAGCCGAACAGGGGGATTATGAACTTTACCGACTCTTTAAAGGATAGTGCAAACTGCAAATGTACAAACAGCATAACAGAAACTGCTTTGGAGAAACCATAAAGATCTGACAAAGATCAAGCCACGAAATGCATGATCGAAGTGTTTACTGAGAATTACCCTTGCCAAGGTCATCAGGATCAGCATGGACAACTACAGCTCGGCCAATGATCGAGTGTGGCCCAGTGAGAGGGATCTGCCATTCAAATATGTGTTCCATGTCAAATGAACAAGTTCAAACCAAAATGCAAAGGAGACAGACAACATGGTTACTACTTAGAGAAAGCGAGTATCACTAACCTGGCTGTCAGTAATATTGACATTAACAACACCTGGGAAGCCAACAAGTAAATTGTCAGTGGGATACAGTCTCAATGCAACAAATCAATTTGAAAAATAAAGAAATCTACTCATTTCAGCCAACTACTATAAAGGTTGCTCCAATACAAATGAACCAAACAGAGGCACAAGGCAGTGAGACAAAATACCATCCTCTCCCGCTGTCACATTCCCAAGATCACCCGCATGGCGGTTCTCATCTTCTGGTGCGCCATGCTCCTTACCAGCAGGATTGAAGTGTGGCCCTAGAGCACAAAAAAACAATTCCCCCTGTAAGCACAGCACAATCCACCTGCATCCCTGATCATACACACATAACATAGAGGAAAAAAGATGCAGTAGGTACCAGTGGACATGCAGCCGTTGGTGGTGTCACCAAGCGCGTGCACATGGAACCCATGGAGCCCCGGCTTGAGGCCAGAGATACTTCCAGTCACGGTGGTCGGACCTAAGCATGAACCAGATACTCTCGTTAGCAACCAGCCAGTCAATGTGCACAGAGGAATACAGCACAGGGATCCTCATCATAAGTCAAAACATGTGAAGGGAATTACCATCTCCCTCTTGGGAAAAGAAGATGGTGCCCTTGACATCAGGGCCAGCGAGGACAGCAACCGCCTTCACCATCGTGTCTGTGATCTGCCACCAAAGCCCCAAAGGAATAAAGTTCATCTCATCAGTAGGCTAAGAGGACATGGCGAGTTATTAGGGCTGTGTTTAGTTGAGAAAATTTGGATGAAAAGTTACTGTACCATTTTTCGTTGTTATTTGGTAAAATTTGTCCAACCATGGATTAATTAGACTCAAAAGATTCGTCTCGAACTTTACAGACAAACTATGTAATTAGTTATTTTTTTACCTACATTTAATGCTTCATGCATGCGTTTAAAGATTTGATGTGATAGGTGGAAGAGGAAATATTTTGGGTATGCATGCCAAGTGAACGCGGCCTAGGTGCTGAATAATCAAAGCTCAGCACTTTAGTCAGTATGCTGTAGCTGAATGCTTCACTGCATAAATCAACACAACCTATGTCCATTCAGTTAGTAACTTAGTATGCTGCAAATACTAAGCATCAACACGCCTTTTACACAATCATACAGAAATTATGTATACGCTGTAGGCAATACTACTACCACAGTCACTCAGTAAACCCAGATCTTCTATGCAACTGATGTACCAACATAAATCTACCAAATAACTCGAACATACCCCCAAATCAGGAGCAACAGATCCGGCTAATCCGGCTAACCAGGCAGAATCGGCGACCACAGATATAGGGTACCAAGCAATCAGTCAAAGAGAAGCGATTATATATAACCCTAACCAGGATTTGGGTTTACTGCAGATGAGATGAGCGCACCTACAGACGAAACAACGAGAAACGACTAGAACCCTAGCGTTTCGGGGGTTCTGGTGATTGATCGATACCTCAGGCGACCCCCGGCGCGAGATGAAATTAGGAGATGGGAGAAGAAGCGAGCCCTGCTCCTGTGGAAGACTCGCGAACCGAGGACTGACAGCTCAACTTCGCCAGTCACGCGTTGGACTGGAAGCGCCTTAAATAGATTGTCACCGGCGGCTTGCAGGCTGAGGCTACCTAACGCAACTACTAGATCACCATCTACCCGTCCTTTAGGCCCTGTTTGGTTACGTTTTGTTAAAGTTTAACACTCATTATATCAATGTTCCCTCGAATACATGGAGTACTAAATGTAGACTAATTGCATACATGTCGGTACAGATTAGGAGTAATTTATGAGACGAATCTATTAAGCCTAATTAATCTAAAATTGGAAACTTTTTGTCAAATAAGACGAAAGTGCTACAGTGTTTGTTAAACTTTAACACCCTAAACCAAACACCCCTAGTAATGCCTTGTTTAGAACTTTAGATCGTGGAAAGTTTGAATTTTTCTAACAGCTACACTTTCGTTTGTATTTAATAATTAGTGTTCAATCATAGATTAACTATGCTCAAAAGATTCGTCTCGTGATTTATAACTAAACTATGTAATTAGTCATTTTTTATCTATATTTAATGCTTCATGCATACGTGTAAAGATTGATGTGACGGAAAGAGCAAAAAAAATTCAACTTCTTGCCTCAATCTAAAATAAGGCCTAATTTTGTTTTTTTATTAACTGACACCTACTCCATTTATCCCGCGGTGTAATAGATGAGCCTGTTCATAGACGACATGGTTGAGGTACCATCAAAGAAAATATTCTTCTTAGAGTGAACCAGCCTATCCTTTGCTAGACAGGGGACTTACGTGTTGATTGGATGCGGAGACACCTTTGGTCATGAATTCTAATGTGATAGATCCAATTCTCTATCTGTGTGGCCAAATCATCTATGAGAAAACAGATATTTATGAACCAAATAAGTAGGAGTATATATATAACTAAATCACGAACTATATTTTCATAATTTAAAAATATATTTGAAGACATAATGTTGACACTATCTTTTATATACTTTAATTAAACTTTTTTATAAAATTGAATTGGTTTAGAGGTAGAGACTTGCTGCCGAAGGGGCCGGCACGCTGGAGGCCCGCCACCGCCGCTTGTTCTCGGTCCGTCTGGAGCATTCGGAGCCAGACTGAGTGAGGTAACTTCACCTCAATCTTCACCACCCAGATAGCATCTAACGGTACAGCCAGGACTTAAGGAGGTGTTTGATACAGGACTAAAGTACAGGGGTGTTTGATGCAGAGACTAAAGTTTAGGAAGTGTCACGTGAGATGTCGCATGAGATATTCAGATACTAATAAAAAAAATAAATTATAGAATCCGTCGGTAATACACGAGACGAATTTATTAAGCCTAATTAATTTGTCATTAACATATGTTTACTGTAGCACTATATTGTCAAATCATGAACTGATTAGACTTAAAAAATTCGTCTAGCAAAATAGTTCTCAATCTGTGCATTTAGTTTCGTAATTAGTATACATTTAATACTTTATACATGTGTCAAACATCCGATGAGACAGCGACTAAAGTTTAGAGGAAGCAAACACCCCCTAAACTTCTCAGCCCAAGCTAGAGTCGCAAAACCAGGAAGCGGGAAAGGAGCCTCAGACTACCCACACTCATGGACCTCTATATTCATCCTCTATACGTCCTAGTCAGCAAGATTCTCTCCTCTATACTCAATTTTCCCGCATCCATCCATCCTCTATATCATACTATATCCACTCTATCCACTGTGGAACCCACTTACCACTTTATCTAAATATATTCATGTGTGATCTAGTTTTGAAGGATTTATTGAGACGAATTTAATGGTGCAATCGAAATTTAATTTGGATTTTTGGTTTATGAGTTTATAGCATTTTTTTTTCCTTTGTTTAGTTAGTGGGGCCCGCCACTATTGAGTATAGAGTAAGCACAGTACTACTCTAAATATAGAGTGCGAGAAAGGATAGAGTATCGTTTTAGAGTACCCAGTGCAGCAGTTTTTACTCTATATTCATACTCTAAAGCTTTAGAGTATCGTTTTAGAGTACCCACTGCAGACAGTCTCATTAGGCTATCCGCATCCCACCACTCTCTAAACACATCTCTAAAGGAATATTCTATCCTAGTCATCCAGAATTCTCACCTCTATACTAACTTCTCCCGCACTCATACATACTCTATATCATACTCTATCCAACTCCTTGTGGAGCCCACATTTTTTTTCCTTTTCTTTCTTTTTTTCTCTCATCTATTCAGCCATCCAGAGTATACCATTCCTCTCCGTCGTCTCTATATTTAGCGATGCACTGTAGCCATATGTGGCATACAGATGTATTTGGCGATCAGCGGTGCAGCACTTTGAACGCTAAAGCTAGAGTTCCGTCGGCTTTAGCGATCCCCGGTGCGGTTAGCCTTAGACTACCTGCACTCATAGATCTCTATATTCATCCTCTATACGTCCTAGTTAGCAAGATTCTCTCATCTATACTCAATTCTCCCGCACTCATTCATCCTCTATATCATCCTCTATCCACTTTATCCACCGTGGGACCCACTTGTCAGTTTATCTAAATATATCCATGTGTGATCTAGTTTTGAAGGATTTATTGAGACGAATTTAATGGTGCAATCGAAATTTAATTTGGATTTTTTGGTTTGTGAGTTATATCATTTTTTCCTTTGTTTAGCTAGTGGGGTCCGCCGCTACAGAGTATAGAGTAAGCACAGTACTACTCTAAATATAGAGTGAGAGAAAGGATAGAGTATCGTTTTAGAGTACCCAGTGCAGCAGTTTTTACTCTATATTCATACTCTAAAGCTTTAGAGTATCGTTTTAGAGTACCCAGTGCGGGTAGTCTTAGCGCGCAAACCAGAACGCGGAAACGGCGCCGACCGCGCTCTCTCTGCTGGCTGCTGCCGCGCCGTGCCGCACTGCTCGCTGCTGCGCCGCGCCACATTCTCCGCTGCAACTCCACGCTGTTGCGCCGCGCCGCCGCCTTCCTCTGTTGCTCAGCCGCGCCGCCCTCCGTGCTTCCCCAGGGGAGGTGGAGGCCACGCCGCCCGGGAGAACAGGAGGCCCGCCCCGTTCGTGTAGAGGAGCTCTCCCGCGTCTGACATATCCATGTACGAGATCTAGTCCTTGTAATGGAGATGTCTGCTATAACAGTAAGTTTTCTTTAGTTTCAGTGCCATAGCATGTATGAATGCTTATTAATCCACCTCAAGTATCTATCAAAATACAAAATAGAATGCAACCACATGTATGAGCACCAACTAATTAGAGAATCCAAGAACCATAAACTGCTATTTTGTTGAATTTCTTGTTAGGACTATCAGCTGCTCTAGCTTGTTCATTATTAAAAAAAAAAGCTGCTCTAGCTTGTTTTATATGTATTGTGACAATTGTATTATGTGAAGCCGCAACATCGTTTTTATGTATCCTGGTTTGTCAATTATTTGGGTTACAGAACTAGTTGATGTGTGGTTAGAGAACAAAGTTGTGCAACCGCGAGCGGTGTACAAGGCCATGGCAAAATTAAACAAGGGGACTCCTCAAGTTGGTTTAAGGTTCAAAAGTTCAGATGAGGCTCAGTAGTTTTGGTTGTACATGCTTTGATGTGAGGAAAAGATACACAAATGTTGATGGTAAGGTGACCTCATGCAGATTTGTTTGTTCCAACGAGGGCCTTTGAAGGAAAGGGCAAACGAATCATGTGATAAAGTGCTTTAGAGTTGAAACTAGGACTGATTGCAAAGCTCGAATGAGCATTATATTGGACTGAGGCGCAGAAAATTATGAAGTCACTGATGTTGTGCTTGAACACAATCACCTTCTTCACTTGCTAGGAACTCATACATGATGGCATTGCAGAGGAAAATTTTAGAATTGCAAGCTTTTGAAATAGAGACTGCAAACGATTCTGGAATTAGACCAAAAGCTGCACATGAGTTGACTAGTCGTCAAGTTGGTGGACCACTTTACCTTAGCTACACTTGCTGTAATCGCAAAAATTATTTGCAAAGCAAACCATAGAGGGATTTGGCTTTTGGACAGGCTAGAAGTATGCTGATGTATTTTTATGACAAAATTACTGAAATCCATCGTTCCAATATGCTTTGCAGTTAGACTGTGAGGAGCATATTACCGATATATTTTGGGCTGATGCAAAGATGATTCTTGACTATGCACACTTTGGTGGTGTTGTTACATTTTACACTACTTTTGGCACCAATAAAGAGTATAGGCCTTTTGGCGTTTTTCTTGGGCTGAATCAGTTTAGATAAACCACTGTTTTTGGTGTCGCACTTCTATTTGATGAAACAGAGGACTCATTTATATAGCTTTGTCAGACTTTCTTAGCTGCACATAATGGAAAGCAACCTAGAACTATCTATACGGATCAAGATGCAGCAATGGGAAAGACTATTTACAAAGTATTTACAGAATCATATCATGGATTGTGCACCTTTCACATAATGCAGAATGCCGTCAAACTTTTATCTTCAGTGAAGGACAAAGATAGAGGTACAATGGAAGGAGAAGGAGAAAGAAAAGGAGAATGAGAAGAAGGCGAAGCTGAAGGTGAAGATGAAGAATCTCATATTCTATCCGATTTTAGTGCTCGTATGTATGGCTATGAGGACAAGGCAAAATTTCAAGAAGCATTTGACATTATGAGATCTAAAGTGCATAAGCAAACTTGGTTAGATACTATATACAAGGTTAAAGAAAAATAGGCTGAATGCTATATGAGAGAAGTCTTTAATTTAGGAGTGCGAAGTACACAACTAAATAAGAGCTTCAACACTACATTGAAGAATCATTTGAAAGATTTTGATATTATTCGTTTTTTTTGAAGCATTTTGAAAGGACAGTAGAAGATAAAAGAGCTAAGGAATTAGAATCTGAATTTGAGGCAAGAAAGAAAATACCAAGAAGACAAATGCACACACCTATGTTGCTGTAAGCCTGTAAGCAAGCAAAGTGTACACTCCAGTATACCTGGTCAGGTGTAATATGTCAAAGGATGTATGAGCTCGATGTCGTCCTCGTCGTCACGTCCGATGACGACGATCGACGACTCATTTCAGGCCAAGCGAGGTCAAGAACAACAACGAGGCCAAGAATGGGCTTCATATACGGAGGTGAAAGATGCAGCTGCTGCTGGGTTGCTTGATAGAACTCTAATTAGGATTAGGGGGTTTCTGGTTGGTACCTCAGGCGAAAGGTCTCAACTTCCAACTTGGCAGCTCTGCAAAGTGCTAGCTCTAATCTTCAAGACAGGAAGACAATACTGCAGCACAACTAATCTACCAAGGTTCTGTTCGCAAAAAAAAAAAAAAAGGTTCAAGAATCATAGTCACAGCACAGGAGGAACTGACAAAAGAATACGTAACTATAATTAACGCCATCATACAAACATGAATCCATATGGCTAACAAATATTTTACTATAATTAACTACTAGGGCGGTAGCGGTAAATACAGGTGCAAAGCACCACCAGTCAAAACGATGCCATCCTATATGCACATCACTCACCTACAACAAATGCATACATCATGAGCTACATGCTGTTATGCTGTCTCTCTTCACGATTCGATCCTGCAGCGCCGCGCCGGGCCTTGTCATCAGAGTCATCAGAGGCTCAGAGCGCGACGATGGGGCCCGTAGGCCTGCAGTGCGCGGTGAAGAGCCTCCCGGAGAAGAGACCCCTGGCCACCTTCCTGAGATCGAACGCCGCCGCGCGGGGTGCAGATGAGGAATGCTTGGACGGTGATCCCCTGGCGATGTGCTCGCGCAGCGTCAGGTTCTCCTGCCTCATCACGTCCATGGACGACGCCAGCTGCCTGATCACCTCCCTCTTCTCCTCGTCCTTCCCGGCCAGCTCCGCTCGGAGCGCCGCCACCTTCTCCTCGGCCGCCTTCTGCAGCGCCGCGTTCTGCGCCTTGAGACTCTCGATCTCCGCGCGCATCTGCTGCTCCACCAGCTCACGCTGCTGCTGCTGCTCCGGCGACGACGGCTGCTCCGTCTTGGTCTCTGCCTCGTCTTGCTCTTGCTCGGGGTCATCCACCTCGGACTCCGAGTCGTACACGGAGGCCGAGCAGGAGGAGCGAGGCGTGGTCTTTCCGTTCGTCGACGACGCCTGGGACCGGCTCTGCGTGCAGGAAGACAGGCCGAACACCGTGTGCCGCGTGCCGCAGCCGTGCTTCAGCAGGTCGTACTGCTCCGCCAGCGAGCGGTGCGTGCGGTACAGGTCGCCCAGCATGTCCACCAGCACCGGCCGCTTCTTGTAGTACATCTCAGCGCGCTGCGCGAACGAGTCTGCGTCTTGGTCGATCAGCTTCAGCATTTGCTTCGTCTTGTCATCCAGCTCTGAGATCGAAGGGAAGGGGCAAACACAATAGTCTCGTCAGTAAGCAAGATGTAACTCTACGACTCAACTCTGAAGTAAGGGCAGTTTCATCAGCGCCCAAAGGCCTTAAAGACAACTGCAGGACAGATAACCAAGTGCAAATGAGCAATAGATAGATGCAGTTTGCTGTAATGATTCAGATGACATTAATTTAACCCGGTAGACTGTCAAGACAGTTTTGAAGTAATGATCATTACAGAAGTTTCCAGGCAAACTCAAATGGATTTTTCCATAAATCACAGAAAATTTCATGTATTTCATCATGGCATAGTTGATAAAACAAATAAATAACAATACTAGCGTTTAGAGAAATAATCCGTTCCTACATGACAAGAATACACACAAGAAAACATGCTGATGAATAAAAGTATGATTTCACTGCAACTGGACTCGAGTACACACATGTTTTTTTCCTCACGTGCTGTTTACAAAATGAAGACAGTTCCACATGCTAAAAGGCACAGTAAGAGCAGCAGGGCATGAGCATCCATCATCAAGAAATACAAGGGAGTGAGGCAAAACCTGAGAGCGTGCTGTTGAGCCATGGAGATGGCCTCGCGAGGTTGTGGCTGTCGAACCACCATGCCTGCGGCAGCTCCTCCTGGTGCACCATCTTGTCGCGTCACTTACCTTACCTGAAGCGTTCACAGAAACCAACAGTGTTACACAAATGATAGAGTTCCGATGCCACAAAATCTTTTTTTTTCCTATTCGCCCCGACATAATATATTGGAAGAAGTCCATTTTTGACCATCCAACTATCACCCGAGTTCAAGTTTGGCCATGAAACTCCAAAACCATAAATCTTTATCCATCGAACTATCAAAACCATTCATTTCTAGCCATCCAGCATTTTTGAAGGTGGTTTTCGCTTACATGGATGAACTATCACCCTGATGAGTTTGGCCATGGCGGCGCGGCGGCCCAAGATGCGCCGGCGTGGGTGCGGGCACGACGTTCCGGCGCGAGCCCGATCTAACTAAGGTCTGATTGAGCATCAGTGTGCTCACCACGTCTCGCTGCGCTGCTTGGTCGAAGCGGAGGTGGTGCGGACGTGACTGTCGACGGTGAGGACGACGGTGACGGCGCGAACAGGCGGCGGTGATGGCGTCTGGGCGTGCCCTGCGCGGTAACGTCAAAACGGCCGAGTCGATGGGCAACAGGACGCCATGACGACGCTAATCACCAAGCAGGAAGCTCAACGGCTCACCGAGGTGGCCTGGCCACGTGAAGGCGGTCGCGGCGGCGCTGCTGCTCGTCTCCGGAGAAGACGACTTCGCCCGGCCGACTCCGGCGGAATTGGGCAGCGTGAGCGGTTTCAAACGGCGCACAAGGAAATTGCGAAGCTGCTTGCGAGATGGAACAGGCAGTGGTGAAGCGTTGGCGATGAATTTTGACGGCGAGCAAAGGTAGCCGGTGACGGAGCAGAGGAAGAAAAAGGAGAGCCGACGGCCATCCCTCAGCTATAAAGGGCAAGGGAAAGAACGGTGAAGTGGCAAGCACCTTCGCGAGCACGACTACGCGTCCAGCAGCCAGTTCCCGCGCTTCCTCGACGTAGGACACGGCGGCGACGGTGAGCAGTGAGAGCGAGATAGAAAGAGGAGAAGCAGACCACGGCTATGGCACTGTTCTGTTGCACGGCTCCAGTAATACCACCTCATTTTTACGGTTTTCTTTTTCAAAATTACTCATAATTTCATATTCAAACTTGAAAAACTTACAATACGAAAGTTGTTCAAAATAATGAGAACTACAACTTTCATTTTTGGACCAAAGCCAAATTCCTAATATTTTTGAAATTAGGTTTTCAAATTTTAAGTTTGAATTTTAGGATTTATAAATAAATCATTTCCCAATTGGATTTTCAATTAGAGAACAATTGCTATTCAACAAGCTCAATAAAATACACTATTTCAAATCACTAATTTTGTTTATGAAATTTATTTCGATATTTCTTAAAATTTTGAATTTAAAACTTGAAGGCAAATGATTATTTTAACATTACATTATTTCATGTGTTACATAAAGCATCTCAAATTTAAAAGGGCATCCCAATTTTTGCTGGCATGGCTGGCATGTAAGCGAAAACCACCTTCAAAAATGCTGGATGGCTAGACATGAATGGTTTTGATAGTTTGATGGTTAAAGATTTATGGTTTTGGAGTTTCATGGCCAAACTCGAACTCTAGTGATAGTTGGATGGTCAAAAACGGACTTCTTCCTAATATATTCGCGATTTCTAGATTTGTATCACAGATTGATATTTTTCAGGTTTGTGGTATCCCTCACAACTCGGAAAGGGTATCGCTCAGAAGTTAGGAACAAGAACAGGTTCTGGAAAACAACCGATCGTAGCCTGAAAAATCCAGCTGTTCTACCTCGAGGGAAAGGAAACTCAAAAGATAAGGTCATTTTCGACGCACCTTGTGTAGTTCATGTCACGGAACAAAACAGAGCTTGAAACAAAAAGGTTTTCAGTCTAAGAATCCTCACTCCAGGAGTGCTACGATTGGTAAAACTATGGCATGCCATGCGAACAGTCAGAATAAACAGCAGCAGGAGTAAAGAAGGCTGTACTGCGCGAACGAGAAGTTAGGAGGAGTACGTCGCCTGAAGCCCTGAACTATAGGTAGGTACCGAGTCTGTCAGTCAGTCGATATCGCTCGTGTGCTGAGCAGCCAAGAATCCTGTAGCAGCAGCAAGAACTCCTATGGTGGCACGGCGGACAAACCCAAACGACCGGCCAAACCCCGAACAGAGCCGAGAAACCATCCAAATCGAAGCGCGGGCGCCCGTAACAAGGTCGGAGACAGCAATAACAGATTCACCCGCCCCGCACAATGACGACGACCCCGCCTAATCCCGGCTCCAAGAAAGCAATCGCCTCACCACGCCACGCCAATCTGAACTCCTCCGCAGACGATGGCGCGGCCAGATGAGGGGGAAAACAGACACGCCGGCAGGCAACCGCAGCGATGAGAGAGAGGAGAGAGGGGAGAAGTGGGAACCGCACGCACGGCACCTGCTGCTTGGTTGCGGGCTGCTGCTCCGTGGTGGAGGTTGCCGTTGGGCTCCTCCTCCTCCTGCTGCTGCTGCTGCACCTGGCCTCTCCCCTGCCGCTTGCTTTGAGGATGGCGAAGCGGAGGAAGCGGACAAACCTCTCTCGCGGATTTTCAAATCCTGCCGCTCCACGACGACTCGATGGGGATTCGGAAGGGAGATCTTGCGGGGGAGCCCTCCGAGCAGGACTCTATTTATCTTCCGAGGCCTTGTTTAGATGCACCTAAAGTTAGAATTTTTTCACTCTCTCCATCACATCAATTTTTAGTTATTGTATGGAGTATTAAATATAGGTAAAAAAATAAATAATTATACAGTTTAGTTGGAAATCACGAGATGAATCTTTTGAGACTAGTTGATCTACGATTGAATAATATTTGTCAAATAAGATGAAAATAGTACTATTCATCAGATTCAAAAAAATTGCAAACTAAGGCAGTGTTTACTTCCTTCAAAATTCCAAAAATTTTACAAGATTCCCCGTCACATCGAATCTTTAGACACATGCATGGAGTATTAAATGTAGGTAAAACAATAATTAATTGCACAATTTATCTGTAAATGTCGAGACGAATCTTTTAAGCCTAATTAGTCCATGATTGAATAAATTTTACCAAATAACAACGAAAAATGCTACAAGAACTTTACGCTAACTTTTATACCATCGAAACACTACCTAAACGAGCCCCGAGTCGGAGTGGTGGGATCGGGTTTTGTTTTCTGGGTGTAGCAGGGTGCGGAAAGCGTGTTCACACTTCAGACTGGGCCATACAGTAGGTTCATGGGGTGACTGGCAGGTGGGCCCAGGTGGAGTCAATCCTGGCCAGTCTGTCCATCTCGGTAAGCGCTAGGTAAGAGGAGTAATAAATAATTGAGTACGTACTCTGGTAAAAAAAATGTAAATTTACAGCAGCGCGAATGCTAATATAGTGAGCTGGCTCGTCGAGTAGTAGCGGATTGTGCACAGTTCATACCGCTGGTAGTATATAATCTAAGAATGCACAGCATACTTGGATCCACTGATGGTAATAGTTAGCCACTAAAATTATTACTAATGCATGTAAGTAGCCAACTAACAATTAGCTAGGGGCAAACTAGCTAGTATTAGTTTCGCTGGGTTGGCCGGACTGCTAACATGTGCTAATAACCGGCCAACTATTAGCAACATATGTAGGTGGACCAAACAACTCCCGCTAAACAATTAGCTAGCTAACTATTAGTACGTAGAGCAGGAGGAGCTAGCTATAAATTTTATTTCACTTTTTCCCTACAAAATTTTGGTTACACACATCATGCATATGGTAATTTTCTTTCTTTTTTCGCGAAAATGCATATGGTAAGCTTTAGAGATGTGCCAAAATGTAGAGCAAAAACGGACTGCCATCCAGTTCAAAACTTCAAACTCGAGGCCTTGTTTAGTTGGCAAAATTTTTAGCAAAATGTAACTGTAGCACTTTCGTTGTTATTTGGTAATTAGTGTCCAATTATGGTCTAATTAGGCTTAAAAGATTCGTCTCGTCCATTTCGTCTAAACTGTGTAATTAATTTTATTTTTTATCTATATTTAATGCTTCATATATGCGTCTAAAGATTCGATGTGACGAAGAATCTACTATTCATTTGCAAAATTTTTTGAAACCAAACTGGGTCCGAGAGAAAATGGAGCGTTTGTGCATGGATTGGCGTTGCTGTCGCCTGTCGCGGGAGCGCGCTGCCAATGCAATGCCAACGGAAAGAGGAGGGGCCAAGGGCTCTGGGTCGCTTTCGGAAAGCGCGCTGCCGCGGACTCTACACTGTCCTGGGTAGTTTACGCACGGGACGCCGCTTTTTTTATACTAGCCGTTGCAGACTCGCACGCAATGCCGCTGCGTTCCAGTCCACCGACTGAATAAATAAATAGTTCTGCGAAAAAAAATACTGCTCCCTCAATCAATTAACAAAATACAATTTGCTCAAAAAAATTAACAAAATACTACAATTTTAGGTTTCGAACAAGTATCTTATATTTTCGATTAAATTTAGAAGTGATAATTTTAATATTAAGTATATCTATCTATACCTAATAATAAAGAGACAAAATTTCAGGCTCTTTTTTCATTCATCTTTTTTTTTTGTCTATCTTTCTTTGACCACCAAATAATAGAGAATTTCTTTTGTCTGGACTTCTATATATAACCCGTGCTTATACAAGTTAGAATAACTCACATCTAGACCAATATAGAATAGGAATCTTAACCTAAATAGATTCCTCAGATCCTGAGTACTCTAAATAGAACTCTTAATAATAAATAAAAAATGATAAGAGTTATGTTCTTTATTTTACACCGCTTTCTTTATTTACGTATGAGTTAGAATAGCTCGCGTCTAGACGGATATGAAGTAGGAATCCTAATCTAAATAGATTTCTCAGATCTGACAATAATGTTGTGCATTTATTTTCCTTTGACCATCTATTTTTTTCGTCCACCTCTCCGGTAATCAAGAGTTTCTTTATATATATATAGAGAGAGAGAGAGCTATTACCCTACAGCTGGCTACAAAATAACTTATTTTGTAGCCGCTTTGAGTTACGATAATTGCTATGCTAATTTACGAGATTATAGTAACTCCTTACTATGTGATTTGCTATAACATTATGGTAAATATCCCTATGTGTTATAGTAATTCAACTATCGTAAATATATACTGACATTGTCGTAAATTAGTATATAAAATTATCGTAAATAGAGGTGGCTACAAAATAACTTATTTTGTAGCTAGCTATAGAGTATACTCTCCCTATATATATATATATATATATATATATATATATATATATATATATATATATATATATATATATATATATATATATATATATATATATATATATATAACTTGTGTTCATAGGAGTTAGAATAGTTATTGTCTAGCATGATACGGAGTCCGCTTCCAAAAGGTGCTGCGACATTGTATTGTAGTCGGTTTGTTTAAAATATCATGTGAAGAAGAAATGATTAAATGCCTGGCATTGGATTTGGGAAATCACGTCTCCAGACTCCACGGTCCAGACAACACCGCTTGCTTGGATTAAAAGTCCATCGGAGACCCATACCATAGAGATTGCTTCAGGAAGGAATTTTGGAAAATAGGAAAAGGAAAGTACAACTTGGACACCTGATCGGCCAACTTTGAACTAGCACGTACGGCTTGATGGGAGGACTCGAGTCTAGGTCGGAGTCTAATAGGAGAAAGAGCAAAACAATTATAGTAACCGTGTTGCTATCCTCGTGTCTCGCCTATTATTTCTTGTATACAAAGGAAAGACCAGCCCCTCATACATGCAAAAAAAAAAAACACACACACACACACAAAAGAAAAAAATAAAACCGGGATGGACACGGTACCATGACTCAATGGATGGAAAACCAACGTGAAAAAAACAGGACATGTGTTTTGTGTTCAAATCCCTGAAAAATAAAATTGAAACTTGGTAAGAAAAACAAAAGAGCCTATAAACTCATTATGGTTTTTATATTAGGGTAATTTATATTCTTATCTTTTCTATTTGATTTGAATTTGGACTAGGATCCATATAGATATAGATATAGATTAAAGTTATGATATATTACGAGTAAATATTTCTGTGTCTTACAATTGAAAAAAAAAATCAAGGTCCAACTCCCTCTATTCTAATTTGTAAATCGTTCTAGCCTTTCGATTTATATACCTTTTACTACGTATTTGGACATAATGTATACGTAGAAGCGTAGTTAATCTATGTATCTAAAAAAATCCGAGACAATGGGAGTATTTAAATTCGTAGTAGGACATTGTTATATTATTAATGATATTAACTTTGTTATGGATGTCCTGATCATTATAAAATAAATTATAGCCATTAAAATTAATGAAAAAGGTAAAATATAAATAGATATATGACAATATTTATCCTTTTTTCCTATTAACATCTAATAGTTTATTTCTTCTCCCGTTGCAATGCACGGGCATATTTGCTAGTTTACTATAAAATGTGTTACTTATTTATTATTATAGATGTTAGTATATATTTGTAGATTTGATTATATAAATTTAGAATTGTTTAACTACTCAAGAAGGCAAGAATTTCTTTGTTTTATGCGCGTCCTCCTCCGGCTGGTGTGACCGTGTGAGGCTTCTACTGGCTTAATTAAAACCTGTGTTGTCATGGTTGGCTGATGGTTTCTGTGCCTGATAAACCGGCTGAAGTTGATTTGGTATGAGAGAAAAACATTGTATCATGTTTGACAAGTAAAACATGTGTTGTCATTGACACACGTCCTGTTCGGCTGATGGTTTCTGTGGCTGATAAGCCGGCTGAAGCTCATTTGTTGTGAGAGGAAAATATTATACCATATTTGATAAGCCAGGCTGATAAGTTAGCTCCTGTTCACTTGAACTTATCAGTCTGGTTTATATAGTTGGAAGACTGGTGTTGTTCGCCCTCTAACTCTAAAAAAAAAGCAAGAATTTTTTTTACGCAGGGAGTAATATGCAAGGCTAATAAAATAAATAAAATGTCAAACGAGCCAAGGTAGATGACAGCTCGGCCGAGCTCGTTAACCTAAGACTAAGCATTACTGTAAGCAAGATGGGGTTGGGTGCGTCGTTGGAGCGGCCGGGGCCCAGCCGCAGCGAGACGGCGGCGACTCCGACGCGCGCGTGGTCGGTCGGTCACCCGCGCGCCCAGCCGAATCCGACCGTTGCCTCGCAGCGAGGCTGCTGTCCAGTCCAGAATTCCAGGCCACGGGCCACGTGCTCCTTAGATTTCCCTCCCTTTCGTCGCCCTGTTGCATGCGGCGCGCCATTTTTTAATGGTTTCTCTTTTTTCTTTCCATTTTCTCATCAAGATCAAGATAAAATAATCGAGGACAAGCATGGGTGCACCGTCGGCGATGGACTCGACGAGACGACGGCGGCACCAGCGTGACGGTCGACGGCGGAGCTATCTGCACTGGCTGGCCGGTGCTTGTCTTCCCTTTCCCTCCCTCCGTCTCGCCGCCCCTCTTTCTCCGTACGTAAGCCAGATGGTTAAAAAAAGATCAAAGAGATTGTATCGTTGCACCGTCACAGAATTTGTTCTCAGATCGATAACGCCCAATTCCTCTACGACCTGTATATTCTACCTCGCAAGGAGAGACGCAGAGCCCCATCAGGGCTATACGCGCATGCTCCATCCCATCGGTCCTTTTGAAACTCGACCCAAGGAATTGGTCACCTCCATCTCATCATTAACCTCATCTGTAGCATCAGTGACGTAATCTTACAATGTTGCTTGATCCTAGATCACACTACTGCACAGATAATTTTACAACACACCGTCCAATAATTAACTGTGAAGCGCACAATAGAGTGCTGCTGCCGTTAATGATCAGTTCGGCTTTAGGAAAATGCACGTCTGACATGGTCGCCTTAGGACGTCCGCCTCCGTTAATCGATGATCTTCGGGGGCGGCCGTTTTAAGCGTCCATCTTCTAAAATCGATTTACGAAGATGTCCGCCTCTGTAAATGGTTGCACAGAAAATAATTCATAACTTTTTCATATGAACTTAGACGAAGACGGACTTTTATATTGAAATAGTAGTTCTCGACGTGATCTACAACTTTAAAGTTGATTTTTTTAATTAAAACTTTATATTGACAGAGGTGGACGTGTTAAAGTGTGTTTTTTGGGATTTTTTGAAGACAACTTACAGAGGCGACCGTGTTAAGATGACTATTAACGGAGGTGGACTGTTAAGATATCCGTCTCCATAAATGGTATTAACGGAGGCCGTCGCCTAGAGTCTACCAACTACTACTGATTCACATTTCACAATCATCAGTCAATCATTATTTGGGGTATATCCGTAATTGACCTTCTTCCTCCTCCATTTCCACCCACTAGTTGCTCCACGTCCGCCTCGCTCTCCGCCTCCACCCTCACAGTCTCGACCCCACTGCGACATCAGTCGATGCGCCCGACGGATGGTGGGGGCGCAATGCAGAGGTAGTATAGGCGTTGTCCACTACGGGTGGCGGCGCGGCCGTCATCGCTTGTCGCGGTAGTCCTCGCCGCACCCAAAGTCTACACCTACTTCCCTATTGTCCGCGTCCTCACCCTCAATGTCATGCCTTATAAGATGAACTAGGAAAGAACCCCGCGCGTTGCTGCGGGAATTGCAAGAGAAAATTTGATATGATGTAAATAAAGTTAGTTTTTGTCTACTGCACATGTACTGACTATGAATATTACCACCGTTGGCATTTTAGTGAAAGAGTTTGCACCAATTCCTATTCGCTTCGCTGAAATTTGGCTTATGCTGATTTGTTGTGAGAGGAAAACACCTTTTATTCGCTGAAAATTACTGCTGTAAATTTCTTCATCTATACGACTATACGTCAATATCTCTTGCCACAATCACGTGACTGTAAAATTCACGGAGAAAAGCAAAATGATAACAGTTGACATGTCTACATAATTTGAATGTTGCATTCTCTCTTGAGCAGATAACAGTTGACATCAATGAACTTATTCATGGTCCCCCATTGATGTAGATTAAAGAAAATGTGCAAGGAAAGAGAAAGCAAAACAATAGCACAGTTGTACCTACCTGCTATATATGGCTGCAGTAGGGAAGGATTCTTGAGAGTTCCAAATCGAGAGATATCGCACAGTGTCAGCTGAAACCGTAGGACTTCTCTTGAGAAATGATGAAAAGTCATCGCGTTATGAGTACCTTGATAATTGGATGACTAGCCCATTTATATTGAATGACGTAATTATTGGTGCCAAAGAGAAAAATTAAATATGACACAAAACACCGAGAAATAAAAAAATGAAGTTATCGCTAGCAGATATGGCATGTATAGACCTGAGTAAGAAGTGCATTCTTTCTCCTTTCAAACTTTTCTGACAATGCATTTTAGACTATAAATATGAATTTGCAGCACAAACATAAATTTATAGTTAAGATTGATTTCAAGAAATACTAAAAAAAGGATGCAAATAGACTGTAAACCTAAGAACCGAAGAAATATATTTGTAACTTAACCTAAGAACTGAAGAAATATAGACGTAACTTCAAGAAAATCTAGAAGAGTTCGTAGGATAACTTTGGGTGGCAGAGAACTGAGTCATTCTTACCTCGGCAACTAACAGCCATCGGGAAAAAACACTAAATTAAATCTGAGGGATGGCTAGATTCCTTTGAATTTATATTGGGCCATTGGTCCCAAGTTATATTCTTAGAGAAAGCTAATAATATAGCCGGCTGCTATTAATACATGATGCACTTGTCTCTCTCACATGGTTTCTAGGTTCTTATACCTAAACCGGCTGTAAACTTACAGTCCGCATCTTCTCTTTCTCATCTTCTCTCTCCTCCACCTTAGCATTTAACCAACTTACTGTCTGCTATTATACTTGGTCTTATAAGATAATTTTTTACTTACAATTACACCTCCTGTAGCCATACGTCGTATTAACTCGTAACGCTGTTGGAACAAACTCGGAAAAGAATACGAGTGGAAATCACTGGATACGGAGGGTACTCGCTAGCTTACTGGGTCTTGTGTATCCTATATAAGCAAACCATGTTTCCTTTTTTTTGATTTATTAAATAAAAAAAGGAGACATGGGGCCTGATTGGTTTGCAGTCAAAATTTGTCACGCTAAGGATTTGGCAAGCCATGATTTTGGCTATTATTTGGTTGGCTTCCAAAACTTGCCAACCTTTCACATTTTGCTTGCCAAATCCATGGCAGATTTTTTACCTAACTTTAGCTTGTCAAATCCATGGTATGGCAAATTTTGTTTGCAAACCAATGAGGCCTATGGTTTACTCTGAATCCAACTTCACACGGCGGCGCTGCTCAACAAGCGTCGTCGACTGCTCCGCGCTGCGGCTGGAGAAGCTCAAGCCCCGCGGCGGGAGTGGGGTGGTGGGGGGTGGCTGGAGAAGCCCTGGCTGCGCACCCAGATGCGAATTGTCAGGGCCCGTCTTAGCAACTCTTGTGGTTGTGGGCCATTGGGCTCCCGCCTCCGCTTGATCACGAGCCGAACCCCGGACTATTAGGCCCAATATCCCGGCCCTAAAGAAAGAAAAGATTTGTTGGGGCTTTGTTTCATTTCTTTGTGTCCAAATTTATCTATATCTGAGATCAAAAAATCTATCTATATCTACATAAACCATTTCTCGCGTAGCACATCGTGTTTCTACCATGTTTGTTGTACAAATATTATTGTCAAATTGAGATACCTTCTAAATACTATGCGTATTTTGTCCGTTGTTTATGTGAACTACTATCAGTATGTGAACCCATTATAAATTGTATAGGGACCAATATTATGGATTGCTTATTAGGCACTCAGACAATTCTTGTAAAAAAAACTTAGATAATGGCTCTAGCTAGGAGTGGATTTTAGTCGGCTCAGGCACTGCCCCCACAGTTGACGACGTATACGGAGTATGCATCATCTCTGGCATGTCAAGTTTTTGTCACAGCTCACAAGACGTGTGCATTTATACACTCTCCAGTTTAGTTAATGCAGCTTCGCCGCTGGCTATACGGTGGGAAAGCCCAAGAGAAGCAAGCGCAGAACATCGGAGCACACCAGGATGACACGAGAGTTTCGGACAGCATGCAAGCAAAACGAACACACGAGAAACAAAAAAGCCGACGCCGGCGAAGGTGGAGGCTTGGTGCGTCGGCGGCGCGCGCATCACCATCATCGATAGATCTTGGGTCCGCCACCCAGCAACCAGTTTCGTTCCATGCATGTCTCTAACCTGCTGCCCACCAATCCAACATCCGAGAGACAGAGGCCGGCCGGACGCGCGTGTGACGAGAGCCGATCGAGACGCACCTTCTTGTCGCTAGCTCGTCTCACCGTGCCGCCGCCGCCACCGGCCGGCCGCTTGCTTGCATTTGCATCCTAGCTCCTCCACTCCATCTGCGTCCGGCCTCAGTGCGTGCGGCCGGTGGCCACGGCCGGCCCTAAGGATGGGCAAGCGGGGTGGCCGCCCTGGCCCCCCCAATCCTATAGGGCCCCACCCCAGTATACATTCAGTGCGTAGCTGTATCAGTATTTGGCTTGGTTGACTCGTTAAGGTCCACGGCAGCCTAGCAGATTGACGTTCGCGATTTGTTTGTTAACTCGGCGGCTTCTCATCTCGGAACCAAATCGCAAATCCGGAACACAACGTAGCAACTGTGACGCGATCACCCAACTCAACGGTGGCGCCACGGCTGGCGGCCAACTCGGAGTGAGACTCCAACGAGACGTACGTAGCTTCATATGAACTAGGTATGCACTAATATCCGAAGTCCCTCAAACCACCCCCAACGGGCTATGCTAGCGCCGGGACGTCCGGACAAGACACCCTCGCAGCCTGCTCCTGTGCGCTGATGCTGATTTTTATTCCCGCCCCACATGCGCACCCGCCCTGTCACAGCGCCCACGTGTCTAGACGACTCGCCTCGCCTCCGCAACACGCCCTGTCCGTCTGGATTTGAAGCCGCCCGCCTCGTCCCGCACGCACACCCCGCCCTCGTCACGCCCCGACCGCCGGTCTCCAGCTTGTCGCGGCCCATTCTCCGGCGCCCGTGCCGTGCTACCATCACTCCCTATGCCCCTTCCAAACAGTGTGAAATACGTGCAACATGAAACATTTGAAAGCACCATCCGTATGGAACGGATGAAACATTTAGAACATACACTTGCAACATATATGTGAAACATATGTGTCGGTGTTCGGACCCGAGGGGGTCCTAAACCAACGAGTAAATGCTGCATGTCCCTTTTCTGGATGGTGATGCAAGGAGTACACACGGGGGTTTATCCTGGTTCGGGCAAAAGAAGGCCCTACGTCCAGCGGGGAGGGAGAAGTTTGTATTTCCTTACACCGAGGTGCTCGTGTAGGGGTTACAAGCTTGCGAGAGAGGGCGTCGAGCCCAAGTCTCAAAGAGAGGAAAAAGAGGACAAGGGTGATTGCTTGAGATATTGGTCTCTATCTTGTGTCTTGCCTGTTGTCCCTTGTTTTTCGATCCCTGTTGTAGAACCCTGGCCTGCCCTTTTATAGGGCGAGAGGAGGCCAAGACGACGGGGAGCCTTGAGATGATGTTTTATCGATTCCTGTTGAGATGACCGTAGCGACGTGCCTTAGGAATGACCGGCCATCCCTGGACACCATGGTGTCGTGGGAGACGAGACGATGAAATGACCCGGAGCACCGTGCCATACCGTCATTCCCTTTTCGTTGAACTGTGCCGAGCGTCGAGGTTGGGTCGAGGCCGGGTCGAGACCGGATGGATAAGGCCGAATCCCCAAGATTGCGGAGTACGGGCCTTGTCTTATCCTCCCTCGAGGGTGATCGATGGTAAACAGTGCGCGGTAAGGTGGGTACAGTGACGGTTTTTACCTCCCATTACGGGATGGGCGGTAAAACAGTGAGGTCTGACACTGGCATTGTTCCCACGTCGATCCTGATCGCAGCCATGCCGGTAGGTGGTAGTAGGTAACCGCATTAAATGCTATGGCTTTTGTCCCGGGGTAGGTAAAGAGAAGGAGTCGAGGCGCTCGACCCGGGCTCACGCGAGTCGGAGTTTTTCCCAGTGGGCCGACGAGCCTCGCGCGGGTCGGAGCGCGGTCGAAGTACCTTGTTGTACGGGATGGGGCGCGGTCGAGGCGCCCCCGTCGAGGGTGCCTCGTACGAGTCGGAGCCGGAGCGCGGTCGAGGTGCTCCGTCGAGCGGGCCTCGTACGAGACGGACCGGATACGCGGTCGAGGCGGGCCGCCTTTTATTGCGGTTTCAGTCGTTTTAGTTTTTTATTAGCGATGGATGTGGGTACCCCTATACTGTTGGTACCGACAGTAGCCCCCGAGCCTTTGGGTGAGTGTGTGATCATTCTCCCAGAGGTTTATTTGAATTGGAGTCGTAGCGTCGTGATTTTTTCCGGTGGGGGCGTGCGAGCGCACCCGCCGGGTGTAGCCCCCGAGGCCTCGGTGGAGTGTTGAGACTCCTCCGAGGTCTTTTATTCGTTTTATTGGGGAATAATTCGTTGCGGTCAAGCCCCCGAGCCTCGCGCGCACGAGGTCGATCAGAGTCCCGGCCGTCTTTTGCCGTGCGACCCTCACGCTCCTCCTTTAGGAAGGAGGAGGAGGGGTGGGGAACGCCGTACTACCCCTGTTTGGGTGAGTTCCGAAGATCTCCGGCGAGCTGCTGGCGGGGGAATTCGAGTGAGAGTCTGTGCCCCAGTCGTTAGTGGTCGGCTAGTGGTCCGGAGGCACTCTCAAAAATGCCAAGAAGTGGTCGTGTGGATCTTGATTCCCTGCGACAGGATTCGAGGGCTCGGTGCCTCCCCCGAGGGGATTCCTACGTCGACCTCCTCCTTTGGCCTCGAATACGTCTTGGGGTGCCTCGAGAGCGTGGCTCGAGCCCTGGCCATGTACGGGCGCACCCTTGGTCGTCCCTAACTCTGTTACTCGAGGACAGCTGTCGAACCCTGGTCGAGGGCCAGCTTTCGATCCCTCAAGGTTTAGGTTTCTGCGGTCGAGCCCCCGAGCCTCGCGTGCGTGAGGTCGATCAGAGTTTGGACCATCTTTTACTGTTCGCCCCTCACGCTCCTTTTCTAAAAAAAGGAGGAGAGGTGGAGAACGTCATACTACCCTCGTTTGGGCGAGTTCCGACGGCCTCCGGTGAGCTGCTAACGGGGGGATTCGAGTGAGAGTCTGTGCCCCAGTCGTTAGGGGTCGGCTAGTGGCCTGGAGGCGCTCTCAAAAATGCTAAGAAGTGGTCGTGTGGATCTCGATTCCCTGCGACAGGATTCGAGGGCTCGGTGCTTTCCCCGAGGGGATTCCTACGTCGACCTCCTCATTTGGCCTCGAATACGTCCTGGGATGCCTCAAGAGCGTGGCTCGAGCCCTGGCCTTGTATGGGCGCATCCCTAGTCGTCCCTAACTCTGTTGCTCGAGGGCAGCTGTCGAACCCTGGTCGAGGGCCAGCTTCCGCTCCCTCGAGACTCATGCCGGGCTCGGGGCCCGTTTCCCAGGTATCTGGGAATATCCATCCGTGGATCCCTCCCCCGCCCGTTAGCCGGATGCGTCTTTTTAGGAGGGGAGGGGAGATCAGCGCGGTAGTGGGCGACGTGGCGTATGGTTACGACGTGGGGGACGGCCACACGCCCAACTCCTGCGAGATGTAGGGAAACAGTTAGGTGGGCGCATTTAATGCGGGAAACTGTTCCTACCTTTTCGCGCGACCGTTGGGCTTCTGCCTGGGCATATAAAATCAAGGCCTAGGGTCTGCGTTCCCCACTGGTCCCTTGCGCTTCTGCAATCTTCTGCCTCAGACGACCCTTGCCTTATTGCGCTCACCGCCCACATCGCTGCCGCCACCGCATCCTCTCCGTCCACCCCCCTTCCGACAGCACCAATGGCAGGAAAGAGCCAGACCCTCCCCGCCGACGACTGGGCCGCCTCCTCGGTGACGGAGAGGAGGTTGGAAGAGTTGGTCGAGGATGGGCTGCTGTGGCCAAGGACGAGCCGGTCGCAGCCGGAGTGGATCGCGCCGCCTCCTGCCCACCGGGAGCCGGCGCCCCCTGAAGGGTACGTGGTGAGCTTCGTCTACTTCCACGAGCGGGGGTTTGGCGTGCCGGCGTCCGTCTTCATACGCGCGCTCCTCCACTACTACCGGGTGGAGCTTCACCACCTTGCCCCCAACGCTGTCGTGCAGGCCGCCATCTTCGCGGCGGTCTGCGAGGGCTACCTTGGGGTGGAGCCACAGTGGAACCTATGGCTTCACCTCTTCAAGGCCGAGCTCTTCGCCAAGAAGGCGGGGGAGAAGGGCGTCATGTGCGCGGCTCGAGTAGGGAGCTGCGTCCTGCAGGTGAGGTCGAGCCGGGTGGATCTATACATCCCGGCTCGCCTCATCTCTTCGAATAGTGGGTGGCACGAGGGTTGGTTCTACCTCCGCAACGATGAAAATCAGTTGCCGAGGTACACCGGCCGTGTGCTGACCGCTCGAGAGGACCGCTGGACGTACGGAGTGCCGAAAGCCGAGAAGCCGCGCCTGGACCCGCTGCTGGTGGCGCTGTAGCAGCTTCGCCTTCGGGGCTTGACGACAGCGATGGTGGCCACGGCCTTCCATCGCCGCAGAGTGATGCCGCTGTGCCGGCGTCGTCTCCGCCTCGACCAGATGACTCCGGAGGCATCTCTGGAGGGGACCCGGATGTCCCACGAATCCCTTGCCCTCGAGGAGGTCCTCCGGCGAGCGCGCCGGATGGTTGGGAACTTCAAGGTGGAGGAGGCCAACCGGGTCCCCATGAGGCCTACCGAAGGGTTCGAGCCTGTGGTACGTATCTTAGGGCTGGTATGTTTGCTAATTTCGTTTATTTTTGGATTCCGCTGATTTGGTCGAGGCCGGTGCGTAGGATTTGTCGGCGCTGCGGGAAACGCGTCTGCCAGTCCCAGAGGACCGGCCCGCCCGGGAGGCTCGACGCCAGCATGCCTCCAAGAAGAAGCAAACCAAGGAGACGGCCAAGAAGCGGGCAATCCGCAAGGCCAAAGAGGCGGAGACGTTGAAGAAGCTCTGGCGCCAGCAGACCATCGACGGGGTCCCCCTGGCGCCATTGCCTTCCGTGACGATCTCGGGGGAGGACGACGACAGCAGCGGCGAAGACGACGATGCCCTGTCGAGGCCGGGTCGAGACCGGATGGATAAGGCCGAATCTCCGAGATTGCGGAGTACGGGTCTTGTCTTATCCTCCCTCAAGGGTGATCGATGGTAAACAGTGCGCGGTAAGGTGGGTACAGTGACGGTTTTCACCTCCCATCACGGGATGGGCGGTAAAACAGTGAGGTCTGACACTGGCATTGTTCCCACGTCGATCCTGATCGCAGCCATGCCGATAGGTGGTAGTAGGTAACCGCATTAAATGTTATGGCTTTTGTCCCGGGGTAGGTAAAGAGAAGGAGTCGAGGCGCTCGACCCGGGCTCACGCGAGTCGGAGTTTTTCCCAGTGAGCGGACGAGCCTCGCGCGGGTCGGAGCGCGGTCGAAGTACCTTGCTGTACGGGATGGGGCGCGGTCGAGGCGCCCCCATCGAGGGTGCCTCATACGAGTCGGAGCCGGAGCGCGGTCGAGGCGCTCCGTCGAGCGGGCCTCGTACGAGACGAACCGGATACGCGGTCGAGGCGGGCCACCTTTTATTGCGGTTTCAGTCGTTTTAGTTTTTTATTAGCGATGGATGTGGGTACCCCAATACTGTTGGTACCGACAATATGTAACATCAGATAAAAACACTTGCAACTTGCGACCATGAAAACATGTTTTTAGAAAAGGGAGTATATTAATATCCCAGCTTCTGCATCGACCAATGCATATAGCTGTTTCTTATTACAAAATTACAGAGTTCTAGGACCTAGTTGTCTCATTGAAGGTAGAAGTGCCCCACACGTCTTTAGGCTACCAGTCAGAACGCCTCTTGGCACTGGAAACAGCCGCTGTTGTGCGGGACTGCCTACCGCCAAACCACGCAGGTCAACTCGGCAACTCAAATCTGCTGGCCACTATCTTTCACGCCGGCCTCCTTGCCAACTTCGTGGTCACAACTAGCAGACGATCCTATCAAACCGTCGCCCTCCATTGCCAAGCAGATGCGAAGCCCTCCGATCGCTGCATCACCGCCCTCCTCCTGACCACCTTCCTCTGTCGTGGACATTGCAAACTTGAATCCTCAACTAAGCCTCCACCTTCCTCGCTACGACACTAGCTGCCGCCACAGACACGAGCACGAGCTTCCTAAACAACGCCTCCAAGGAGGGACACGACACATCTGTGCTGCCGTTGCCTGGCCAGACGGTCAAGGTTTTCACCTAAGGAAGACACACTGCGCACAGGGGAGAGGGCCATTTGATGAACGCTTCCGACGAAGAAAACGGCGCCCGAAGGCGTCGCCGTCATGGCCCAAGAGGGACAAGGCTTTCGCCATGGTGCCTCAGCCCCGTGTGCAGTAGCCACGGTCCTTCTGCTGCACCAGCCGCCGACCACTGATGGCAGAGTGATAGGAACCGCCGCCCGTGTGAGGCGATGTGTGACCGGCCACCGCCAGCGGCTTCCCGACGTAGCTGCCAGTGTCGCGCCGTCCACGGCCGGCCGCCGCGCCGAGCCATCCACCAACCCTGGCCCCTCCGCGCGCCGCCACCCACGCCGGCTGCGGCTAGCGGCTCCCCGACGTGCCTGGGTCACCGCCGCCGCCGTAGCCGACGTCTCCTAGCGAGCGACGCGCCATGGCTGAGGAAGCGGCAAGCGGAGAAGGAGCTTGGCGTCGTCCTCGCGCATCCGTCAGCTCTCGTGCCGTCCACAGCCGGACGCCGCGTTGAGCCGTCCAACGACCCCGGCCTCTCCGCGCGCCGCCGCCCACGCCGGCTGTGCCCCGATCAAATCCAAGCGGGGGGCGCCTGATCTGGCCTCAAGAGCACCGGATCCGGTCGCTAGTGCTGTGGATTCAAGAGCCGGCCGCCGGGGCAACCACCACCATCGTCGGAAAAGAACTTCCACAGGGAGGAGAGAAGGAGGGAACAAGGGAGAAGGCCCCCACCGCCACCATCCTCGCGGGCTGCGCGGCCTCCGGCAGCATGCTCCGGCAGCGCCGAGGAGGCATGGGGAGGGAGGGAGGAGAGGTGGGCGGTGGTGGCGTCGTCGCCCGTGCTGAAACAACTGAAATATTTGGAACATATTCTTGCAACATATATGTGAAACATGTGCAACATCCAGATCAGAACGCTTGCAACATACGTCTGGAGCAAATGAAACATTTTTGAACAACACCTCTGAAACACTTGCAACATGTCTCTAAAACACTTGCAATATGTGCAACATCCCTGATCTACTTTTACAACGTCCATATGAAACAATTGCAACATATCTCTGAAACACTTCCAATATATGCAACATCCCTGATTTACTTTTGCAACATCCATATAAAACAATGGCAATATACCTCTGAAATGTCTGAAACACTTGAAACATACGCTTACAACATGCGCTACCATCGCAACATCTCCTTGCTGAAGTCATGCGTCACGGTGGCTACGGCGTCATTCGTGTTTTTTTTTTCTCAAATACCCAAAAGAGTTCCGTGATTCATACGTGCTCCAAAATTTTGTTTCGCCCTGCGCTGCTAGGGAAGCCCAAATGCCATGGGGACCGATCGAGCCACCGACCGACCGAGGAGACAGAAAGCTAGACAAGGTAATGGTGGCCGGCCTGCACTGCATAGTATGCCACAGTCCACAGATGGAGCAGAGGCAGGGTCTCGTCATCAGGTCAGGCTGCCCGGCGATTCGATCTCGGTATATCTGCTGCATGCCATTTCATTTGCCGGCGGGCGGCACGCCCATCATTCTGTCTCCTCTCTCTGGTCTGGACTGTGGAGAGCGCGCGGCCGGCCGTTGGCGGTGGAGCGACCACTCGAGCTGTCGCCCGGCCATTCCATACGCTTTAGCTTTATTTATTTGTCACACGACACTACGACGACAGCACCTGCCTGACCTGCTGCTGAGCGCATGTTCGAGCGATCGATATTTGTGGACAGTCTTTCGTCAGTGCTATGTACTGTACTCGTACTACTCTACTCCGGTCTCCCAAGAATCGTCTCCCCACGCAGCTCGATCCACGAGACAGCTACTCTAGCGAGGAATATACGAATCTTCAGCTAGTGTTTTCCGAGAAATGCCCGCACAGACAGCTTTCTAGCCACGAGTGTTCTGCATGGGTACTGGGTATATTTGCCGGTTGTCTGTTGGCTTCCTCCACGGTCACTCGCGCATGGCTAGCCGTGGCCGTTTTGACGTTGAGTGGACGATGGCAAGCAAAAGGAAAAGGGGGCACGGCCTTGTTGGTAGCTTTTGCAGACAGCCTTTGTTACCTTTCGTGTTGGGCTGGCAAAGCCAAATCAGCGCGCTCTCGCCTCGTCCACTGGTTTCCAGAGAACCACGACTTGTGCTAAAACCATGCATTTTAATTTCTCGGCCATTCTAGTTAGCTGCCACAAATTACCTCAAGTGGATCCAAATTAACGGACCCAATTAGTGGATTACCTCACCATTTCAATAGCCAAAAAAAAAATCACATTATAGACAGAACCACCAATGCTCCCACCTTTTATCTAGTGGATTCGAGCGACACCTAACTCCTTGGCGTCCTCGCTTCTATTTGAATAGGGATGGAAACGGATCAGACATAGACGGATATCAGTAATTAATCCTACATTCAATCCTATATTTTATCTCCTTATTCGGAATCGGACAAAGACATTGTCAGATACAGCAGATATGTCCATGACTGACGCTGCCCATGTCCGTTTATCATGTATTCGATCCATATCTTATATCCGAAGCTTGCTAGCTAACTACTAGAGATGTGCTAGTGGATCATCAGATCCAAACAATCAACTATGTTATATGTTACCCCCTTTATTACTTCATACTCCGAATCAAGTATATAAACATTAGATTATTAAGGGTGTGGCAAAATGGACAGACCACATATATCCGAATTATTCAACATTTAATTTGTATGTATCCGAATGATGATATTCGCATATATCCACGTATGTTTCAGAAAAATCAGCTGTATACATCAACGTTCAGCTGCTGTGTTACAGCAGCCGAAACAGGGCCAAACAAACTTGGGGCTAGTACTGCATCGTACGTCCACGAGAACGATTCATCTGATGTCGCCCTTCGCCAACCTACATGACCGCTACCTGCTGCCTGAGCCAAGCGTAGCCACACGTTCCGTCCTGGTAGGGTGTTGCAGAAAATAACCAAAACCATATGCCACGTACGCTACCTTGCCCGGCAGCTTGATCCGATGTGGCTGGGTGAACGTTGATAAATAAATACTCCCTCTCTTCCAAATTAAGTAGTACTCTTCTAAATTCCTCAAAAACAAAAGCTTCCTCAGCTCCCTTCCAAACTATAAGATATTTTGACTTTAGTACTATAATAGTTTTTTATATACTATATATATATATATATATAGGCATGCGTATAATATCTTCCCACGACCAATTTACCTTATCAACATAACGAATATATTTATTGTATATAGATATTAAATTGAAGCTATATTGACTTCATCTAATATTCTGGCTGTTGTCCATGACCTCGGATATCCAACATGTGATCATCCAACATGTCATCATTATTGTCATCATTATTATCATCCTCAGATATTTGTATATTTATTTTTGACTCATAGTCTTTCTTTATATATTCTTCATAATCTCTCTTTATATTTTCTTCATAATCTTGATTTATATCTTCAAACTTCCCATTTATTTCATGTCTTACTCCCTGCAAGACTTCTTCCATTATATTTTTCTTTAACTGAGGAATTATTGATTCCAGCTTTTCTTTTACCTTTTTCTCAATAATTTCATTATTTAGTAATTCTGTCTCTTTTTTACAACATCTTTATATGTGGGTATTCTTGAAGATCATTCTTCTCTTATATTTACTCCTGTCAAATTTATTTTCACATCTTTTACCCTTTTGTATTTTTGAATATAGTCTTTTGCTGCTGGTTCTATGAAATAATTTATTCCCAAAATACTTCTCGCATATGAAAGAGCTTGATCAATATCTGTATATTTTTTCCATGATACTCCTCCATCATTTTCTCTTTCTACTTGTTGGGCTATAATTGATTCAAATGTTATATATATTCCTGGTGTTTTTCCCCTATATATAACATATATGGGCTTTTTCATCATATTTTCAGATAGCACTTTTGGCTGCAGCTTCCCATTGATCATATGAAAATATTCAGCTAGGCTATTTAGTATTGCTAGCATATATCCTCTGTCTTCTCTCTTATTATTATATTGAAACCAACAATTGTCTAGTATGCATTCTTGTATTTCATCTAAAACAATATGGTCTCGTGGTTTAAATTTAAATGTATTTGGTGAGAAAATTCTTAATTTATTATCAGTTCCAAAACTAAAGTATTCACCGCCTACAGGGCTTTGTTCCTTTCTTCATTCCTGCAAAATAGATGATCGTGAAAATATATCAGGTAAAGTATTATCTTTTCCTTTTATATGTTCAAATATGACTTTATAACCATTTCCAGTAATAATATCTTCAAATAGAACCCATCTCGTAGTTGAACTTTTCTTACTATTAACTTTATTATAATACTTGCATATGGCTTCACAGTCTGTCCTTACTGTGAACTCTTTGAATCCTAGATATAATCTAAAAGCATTTATTGCATTGATAACAACCAAGATTTCTCTATCTGTATTATTTATTGCTTTTAACTTATATTTACCTGAAGCATATCTACATATTTTTTCTTCTAACTTTGATGAGTATTTATGCGGCTTTTGTTTAAGTATTACACCCCATCCTAATTATGATGCATCTGTCTCTATAATAAAATAATTATCATCTAAAGGTAAATCTAAGGATTTTAGCTCTTTAACTCTTTCCTTTATAATTCTTACTAATTTTATATCTTCGGAGTTAAAATGCCTTTGCCCATTTTTTCTTAACTTTGCATATAACGGACCAGCTAGCTTTGCTAAATTCTCAATATAGTTTCTAGCATAATTCACTATTCCTAAGAATTATTGTAGAGTCTTTTTATCATTCATGACATCAGGAAATTGTAAAATTTTCTTTGCAATATGATCTTGTAAATGAATTTTTCCGTCTCCAATTTCATGACCTAGAAAATTTATCTTTTCTTTGCATATTTCCATTTTTCTTTTAGAAAGTATCAACCCATGCTGTTCTACCTTTCTAAAAAATGTTTCTAAATGAGCTATATGCTCCTTGTAGGATTTTGAAAAGATTAAAAGATCATCAATATAGACCAATATGAATTCTTGATTTTCATTAAAAATATTTTATATTTTTTTTGAAATAAAGCAGGGGTATTTTTTTAATCCTAGCGGCATTACTAACCATTCAAAATGACCTTGAGGGCACGTGAAAGCCGTCCATTTTATTGATTCTTCTGCCATTTGTACTTGCCAAAACCCAGCTTTTAAATCAAAATTTGAGAAATATTTACATCCTTGTATTCTATTTATCCATTCTTGCTTATTTGGAATATTATATCCATCTTCTATAGTATTATCATTTAGTCTTTTATAATTAATAACCATTCTTGATTTTCCTCTAGCTATTTTAGCATAATTTCTAACTATAAATGCTACTGATCTATGAGGACTTTGGCTTTCTCTTATTGCTCCTAATTTTAGTAGTTCTTCTATATGCATTTTAAATTCTTCTATGTCTTTAGGTGTTGCTTCTATAGGACTAGTCTTAATTATATAGTTTGGGTTTATTATATTAATTCTACAAACTATACCATTCTTATCCCAATGCTTCATTGGTATTTCTCCAATTATTTAAATATCTTCTAATCTTTGTACTATTTTATCTATGTCTTTTTTAGATTTTATATCTCTATACCAATTTGGTGCTAGTGATTGCAAACTGATGCATTCTATACTTGAATTTGTTATATGAAATATTTCTATATTTTCGCCTAACTCTTCATCTCTATAATTTTCAGATTCTTCAATTTCTAAATTAGAATTTATAGATTTACGTATCTCTGTCATATATGGAATGTTATCTTGATGAGGAATGAATGTAATTCCCTATTCATGTATGATCGTTGTTTGTACTAAATATTGTAAAAATCTTAATCCTAATAACATATCAACATTTATCATAGATAGATCTCTTATTGTAATTTCATCTATTATGTATTTTGTATTTCAACATTATAAGCTAATTGATTATGAGCCCTTTTTATTCCAGACATATCAGTAGATATTTCTGCTTTATCTTGATCTATTGTATGAACTATTTCTGGACATCTTGCAAAATATTTATCATGTATAATATTCTTAGTAAAACCAGTATCTACCAATGCTAATATTTTATAAGTGATGGTAGGAGTTAAGTTTAATTTTATAGGTATCCTTATTCCTACTATCTCTTTAAATGATAGTTTAACTATATATTTGCTCCCAAAGCTTATTATGGCATCTTTTAATTGTATAGTCTTATCATTTTTTATGGTGGTTATTGCTTGATCTCTTAGTTCAGTATTTCCAGTAACATTTTCTACGGCCTTACTTTCTTCATTAAGTTCTATCTTAATTCTTAGCTCTTCTAGTTCTGCTTCTAAGTTATTTATTCTATTTTCTAAATTTCTAACTCTACTTGCTAATATTTTATCATCTGGTTCTAACTCTACCTCTTGTCTCCATTTCTGATTATTTTTCTTTTAAGCATGAAATACAAGATTGCTTTAAGCATTTACTACATGTAAATCTATTTTCTTGACTAGGATAGTATATACAGAAAATACATTTTATATTATAATCACCTCTTCCTTTTATCCAGTCATGCTTACAGCTTTCTTGATCCATTAATTCAATTTTTGCTTCTACTTGACTATTAATATCATTAGTGATTATATCTAATCCTTCCATAGCATTATCTAGATTACATAATTCTTCATCACCTAAGAAATTTATGAAATCAATATAACTTTGAGCATTATCTTCTTCTTCTTCATAACTTTCTAATAATAACTGTTGACTACTTTCTAATTGCTCTACGTCTTCTATGATATATTCAGTATTATAACTTTGCACCATTTCTTCATTTGTAGTACAATCTAAGCTATTATTCTTTTCTTCCTTCTTATTCACCTTAGCTTCCTGTTCCTTTATCACAACAGGTGCTTCAACATATCTATTCTCTAGCTTTCTTTCTTCCTTGATATTATTAAGATAATATATTTTTCGTATAAAATAGATTTCTTTATCTCTAATAGCATTCCATTCACATATCATAGAGTTTTTGTATTCATCACGAACTTTGCTTAACTTTTGTTCATAGTTTTTTTTTATTTCATTGTCTACATCTAAATTATCCATTATTAACAATTATAATATATCCCTTAAATTCAAATTTTATTAACCAGACTCCGATACCACTACTAAACAGCAGGGATATAACCGCTGCAAAAACCTCGAACTCGAAATTCAAATTTAAAATTCACGAGTTACTATTCATAGCACTATTCAAATTCAGCGGCTACTATTCAAATTCGCGGCACTATTCAAAATACTGGGTACTATTCAAATTCGGAATATGAACAGTGCATGAGCACTTCACCCGAGTGGCTCAGGCACCCAAATTCTTTACTATTTAGCCTACTATTTAGCACTATTCTAGACACTATGCGGAGCACTTGGTGCGTGAGTGGTGAATGAGTGACTGAATGAATTCGTGCGTGATTAGTGAATATGCAGTATGTGGAAATAATGATTCTCAGGATCTTATGCAGGCTGGCGAGACCAAAGATTCAGCCGGTGGTGAGACTATGCTTGTGTCAGTCCTACTCGGTACTCACCGTATGCATCACTAGCTCGCTTTAGAACCGGGCTAACCAGTTCTTCTCCCTCGCTATCCCCAGCCACGATGAAACAGGACTCAGGCTCTATCGTCTCCCCAGGTAGTTCCACCCGAAGGGAACACTTCTCTGCGCAAATAAGGTTCTCTACAAACGCCACTACCAGGACTAACACGAGAACAACACACGCAGAGGTTTCTCCTCTAGGGTCCCTAGCATAGAGACATCGCCCTATATGAACGAGCTTAAAGGAAAACAGAGATTAAAACAGGAAAGCTTAATTCATTTCCACAGAGCAAGCTTACATACGGCTTTCCCTTTCGGGAAACCCCAAACACTTACCACAAACCTTAGAGATTACCTTACAAGCTCAGGAAGATCACGAGAACTTCCCTTATTCTCTAATTTATAGGGTGGTGGAGTAATACAACGGAAGTGGAGTATTACTATTCGGTGGATAATCTTCAGAGGGCTTCTGAGATCATGTCTTCATGATGTATGTGTGAGTGGAGTGGAGTGTGAGGGCACTGAAGAGAGCGCTGCTGAGGTCTGGTCTTCAGTGTGTGGTGCTTCGATCCGATCCTTTTTCCGATGTCGAATGCAGGCGCCGGGCTTATGCTTTTAAAGACTGAGAGGAGCCTTCTGGAGTGCCTTCACGTTTATCGTCTGGCTTGCTTCGAGTCGAAGTCTTCTGCCTTCTGGAGGATAAGGATGCGGCGTCTTCAATTATCTTCTTGTACTGTTGCCTGGATAGCTGGACGGTGCTGCTGTCTTCAATAATTGTCCTGGCTACAGTAGTGTCACTGTATTTTCCTTTTGCGCTGTCCTCTGACAGACTTTATCTTCACGTGTATTTTTTGGAATTCTCTTATATATATATATATATATAGGAGTAGTTACTCCCATGTTTAGACTACCCGCACTTATAGACCTCTATATTCATCCTCTATACGTCCTAGTCAGCAAGATTCTCTCCTCTATACTCAATTCTTCCACACCCATCCATCCTCTATATCATCCTCTATCCACTCTATTCATTATGGGGCCCACTTGTCATTTTATCTAAATATATCCATGTGTGATCTAGTTTTGAAGGATTTATTGAGACGAATTTAATGGTGAAATCAAAATTTAATTTGGATTTTTGGTTTGTGAGTTATAGTATTTTTTTCCTTTGTTTAGCTAGGGGGCCCGTCACTATAGAGTATAGAGTAAGCACAGTACTACTCTAAATATAGAGTGAGAGAAATGATAGAGTATCGTTTTAGAGTACCCAGTGCAACTGTTTTTACTCTATATTCATACTCTAAAGCTTTAGAGTATCGTTTTAGAGTACTCATTATGGGTAGTCTTATATCCAAAGCTAGACTATCGAGCCAGCTCGGCTCGTTTGGCTCGGCTCGTTCTGGCTCGTTAAGATAACGAGCCAGCTTGACTCGGCTCGTTATCTTAACGAGCCAGAAGGCCGGCTCGGCTCGGCTCGACTCGTTTACGAGCTCGAGCTGGCTCGTTTGGCTCGCGAGCCAGCCATATTAAAACATAAAAAATGTAATACGTGTATTATCTAAAGTTTGATAATGGTAATAATATAAAACTAGTCCATTCATAAGTTTTAATAAATCATACAAAAATAATATGTACTATTATATTATAATACTATACATCATACATTGTCTATGGTTCATACTCCATACCATATATGATGCATCCATTATTCATACATTCTTTTAAAATAAAGAGTCAAATTAATCTAAAATTTATAGAGTCAAAGTCCAATCATCAACCAATTATAAAGTGTAAGACATAAAGTTATATAACACTAATAAAAGTTTAAGACCAACAACTTTGGCTCGTTAGGCCCGCGAGCTGGTTCGAGCTGGCTCGCGAGCTGGCTCATTAAGACACGAGCTAGGATGCTTGCTCAGCTCGTTTGAGAAATTAAACGAGCCGAGCCGAGCTGAGCCATAATCGATCCGAGTCGAGCGAGCTATCGTGTCGGTACCAACAGTACGGGGGTACCCGTACCTATCGCCAAAAAACTAACACGACCGAAACCGCAATAAAAGATAGCCCGCCTCGATCGCGTACCCAATCAGTCTCGTACGAGGCCCGCTTGACGGAGCGCCTCGACCGCGCCCCGGCTCCGACTCGTACGAGGCCCGCTCGACGGGGCGCCTCGACCGCGCCCCATCCCGTGCCGCAAGGTACTTCGACAGCGCTCCGACCCGCGCGAGGCTCGACCGCCCGCTGGGGAGAACTCCGACTCGCGTGAGCCCGGACCGAGCACCTCGACACCTTTTCTTTGCCTACCCCGGGACAAAAGCCATATCATTCAATGCGGTTACCTACTACCACCTACCGGCATGGCTGCGGCCAGGATCGACGTGGGAACAATACCCGTGTCAGATCTCACTGTTTTACCGCCCATCCCGTGATGGGAGGTGAAACCCGTCACTATACCCACCTTACCGCACACTGTTCACCATCAATCACCCTCGAGGGAGGATAAGACAAGGCCCGTTCTCCGCGATATCGGGGATTCGGCCTTATCCATCCGGCCTCGACCCGGCCTCGACCCAGCCCTGACGCTCGACTTAGTTCAAAGGACGGTATGACATGGCGCTCTGGGTCATTTCGCCATCTTGTCTCCCACAACGTCAGGGTGTCCAGGGATGGCCGGCCATTCCCAAGGCACGTCGCTACAGTCAACTCAACAGGAATCGACAAAACATCACCTCAAGGCTCCCCGTCGTCTTGGCCTCCCCTCACCCTATAAAAGGGCAGGCCAGGGTTCAACGGAGGGGGGGGGGAGAAAGACGGAACGAAAAACACAAAACAGAAGATCGACATCTCAAGCAACCGCCTTTTTCCTCTTTTCTCTTTGAGACTTGGGCTCGACACCCTCTCTCGCATGCTTGTAACCCCTACACGAGCACCTCGGTGCAAGGAAATACAAACATCTCCCCCCGCTGGACGTAGGGCCTTCTTTTGCCCGAACCAGGATAAACCCCCATGTGTTCTCCTTGCATCACCATCCAGGAAAGAGACACGCAGCATTTACTCGTTGGTTTAGGACCCCCTCGGGTCCGAACACCGACAGTTGGCGCGCCAGGTAGGGGATCGCTGTGTGAAAACATCGCTTTCTCGCCTTTCTTCTTGGATGGCTAACCCTGAACGCCCTATCCCGTCGGCCACGGTGATCTGGTTCAGGAGTTTGGAGTTCATGTCGCTCGGCTCTGGCTACGACATGGTCCTACTTCCGCCCAGGCACCCAACCGATGAGGACTACGAGCTCTCCCAGCCCGGGGGAGCAATCCACCGGCACCGTCGCTCCAGGCGGGCGCGGGCCGCCCGACGACGATGAGCCCGGTACAACCACCGTCTTCACCTCGCGGAGGGCGATGGGGTCCCCCGGTCCGGCACCCCCCAGCCAGGCGCCAGCCTAGATCTCCTTTTGGAAGGTTTGGGAAGGACGAGCTTGGCTGAGGGTGACATGCCGACAGAAAATCCCGCCGCTCCCCCATCCGGTGAGACACCACTGTCCGAAGCATCCATTTCGGCACGGGCAGCGACATCTTCATCACCATTCCTGTTTGGGCTAGACTCGGTTGCCCGGGTGTACGCATCCTCCGTGAACACTCGCATGAGTGCTTATGAGGAACTCCCCGGGCACCATCTATGCTCCACTCTGGACCTCGTTGCATCCACACCGGCTTCTGATTATCGGGACTCTACGGAGACACCGAAAACAGAGCCCCGTGTGACTGCTTCTTTACGTCGCCGCCTCAGTGACGATTGGCAACGGCCACACGTTCCCTCGTCATATTACTACTTTGGCGCTCCTGACTCCGACTTGGCTGACGACACCTATGATCTGACCCGCGAGTGCTTCAACATCGACGTTGAAAGCACTTCGGAATCAGAGGACGAAGAGCCAGTCGAAGGAAGGCACACGCCACCTCATGTCGAGCTTCCTGCCGAGCGAGACGAGCCTCAGTTCCTTGCGGATCAAGGAGCGCAGCTCGAACAGATTCGCGAGTTGTAGGACAGGCTTGATGAGGAACGGGAAAACCTGGATCTACTCTAACAAACCCTCGAGCGTGAGCGTGCGGAACATGCACTTGGCGGGAGAGCTCGCGAGAGAGCTCGCGACGTCAACCGTCGCATCGACGAGGACCGGGTGGTCGACCCCCCGGTTTTCGCCTGAGCCAGCCAGAACGTCGTCGCCGCCGCCATGCTCCTCCGCAACATGCCCGAGCCATCAAACCCCGACGTCCGTTGGGCTCGAGATGAAATCCGAGAACTCCTCAAGACCGCCGCCATGCAGTAGGCCGAGAGCTCTGCCTCGAGGCGACGCGAGGCAGCCTCGGAGCGGATCCTCGAGCCTTCCCGACAGGAGAGAGAAGCCTTGGTTCACCCTGAGCCTGCCCGGCGAAACCGGGTAGCACCGGCCCCTAAGCCCACCGGCAACGACCGCGAGCCTCGAGACACCCGTGGCAACATCGTCGAGCGCCGCACGCACAAGCACGGTGACGGTGTGGCTCGAGGCTACCACGTCCACAGGGGCGGACGCTACGACAGCTCGGAAGATCGTAGCCCTTCACCCGAGCCCCCGGGTCCTCGGGTCTTCAGTAAGGCAATCCGTGAGACGGTGCCCCCGGCTCGGTTCCGCCCCGCCACGACTCTCACCAAGTACAACGGCGAAACCAAACCTGAACTTTGGCTCACCGATTTCCGCCTGGCGTGTCAGTTGGGCGGGGCCACCGACGACCGGGTCATCATTCGACAACTCCCCCTGTTCCTCTCCGACACCGCCCGAGCCTGGCTCGAGGATCTCCCACCTCGGCAGATCCACGACTGGGACGATCTCGTGAGGGTGTTTGAGGGAAATTTCAAGGGGACCTACATGCGCCCCGGCAACTCGTGGGACCTTCGGAGCTGCAAGCAGAAACTAGATGAATCCCTCCGAGACTACCTCCGACGCTTCTCCCGGCAGCGTACCGAGCTCCCCAACATCACCGACTCCGACGTAATTATGGCCTTCCTCTCCGGCACCACCTGTAAGGAGTTGGTCTGAGAATTGGGCCGTAACACCCCACTCACTGCCAACGGATTGATGGACATCGTCACCAACTTCGCCGCCGGCGAGGAGGCGGTTGGTGCAATCTTTGGTGTCGACTCGGAAAGGGGGGAGCAGAAGGTCGACGATCCCGCGAGTTCCACCCGAGGCCCCAAGAGAAACAACCGCAAGAAGAAGAAGGGCCAGCAGGGCAAGCTCGAGGCCCCGGCCGACGAGCTCGTCGCTGCTACCGAGCACAAGAAACCTCGAGCCCCCCCGGCGGGGGCGTCTTCGATAAAATGCTCAAAGAGCCGTGTCCCTACCACAAGGGACTCACTAACCATAACCTCGAGGATTGTCACATGCTGCGTAGGTACTTCAGGGGTGCCGGTGCCAAGAAGGACGACAAGGAGGACCCTAAGGGTGATGACAAGGACGGGGAATTTCCCGAGATCCACGACTACTTCATGATCTACGGAGGGCCCTCGACCTGCCTCTCTGTGCGCCAGCACAAGCGAGAACGGCGCGAGGTCTTCTCCGTACAATCGGCAGTACCCCGCTTCCTTGATTGGTCCGCGGTGGCCATCACTTTCGACCGTGACGACCACCCAGACTACGTCCCCAACCCGGGGGTCTATCCGCTCATTGTTGACCCCGTCATCGCCAACACACGCCTCACCAAGGTGCTTATGGACGGCGGAAGCAGCCTCAACATCATCTACTCCTAGACCCTTGACCTTCTGGGGGTTGAGAGAGCGCGCCTCCAACCTAGCGTCGGGGGCTTCCACGGAGTCGTGCCAGGGAAACGGGCGGAACCCCTCGGGCGGGTCGATCTGCCTCTTTGTTTTGGCACACCGGCCAACTTCAGAAAGGAGACTCTCACTTTCGAAGTGGTCGGATTCCGTGGAACATACCACGCTATCCTAGGGCGCCCATGCTACGCCAGGTTCATGGCAATTCCGAACTACACCTACCTCAAGCTCAAGATGCCAGGCCCAAACGGTGTCATCACTATAGGGCCCTCATATGAACATGCCTACGAGTGCGACGTCGAGTGCGTCGAGCACGGCGAGGCTGTTTTGGAGTCGGCGATCTTGGCTGCAGACCTCGACGGTCTCGCCAATACGATTCCAGACCCAAAACGCCATGCCGGCTGCTTCGAGCCCGCCGAAGATGTCAAACTCGTACCCCTCGACCCCGCTGGTCCCAAGGGAAAGGCACTGAGCACCAGTGCCACCCTCGATCCTAAATAGGAAGCAGTGCTCGTCGAATTTCTCCGCGTAAACGTCGACATCTTTGCGTGGAGTCCCTCGGATATGCCAGGCATACCCAGGGAAGTCGCCGAGCACGCCTTGGAGATCCGGGCCGGATCCAAACCGGTGAAGCAACGCCTGCGTCGCTTCGATGAGGAGAAGCGCAGGGTCATCGGCGAGGAGATACACAAACTGTTGGAGGCCGGGTTCATCAAGGAGGTTCATCATCCCGAGTGGCTAGCTAATCCTGTATTAGTTAGGAAAAAGAATAGGAAATGGAGGATGTGCGTAGACTATACCGGTTTAAATAAAGCATGTCCGAAAGTTCCGTTTCCTTTGCCACGCATTGACCAAATCGTTGATTCCACTGCGGGATGCGAAACTCTCTCATTCTTAGATGCATACTCCGGCTACCACCAAATCAAAATGAAGGAGTCCGACCAGCTCGCGACTTCATTCATCACCCCATTCGGCATGTATTGCTACGTTACGATGCCCTTCGGTCTTCGGAACGCGGGGGCAACGTACCAGCGATGCATGCAACATGTTTTCGGGAAGCACATTGGGTCGACCGTCGAAGCTTACGTCAACGACATCGTGGTCAAAACCCAACAAGCCGACGATCTGGTCAGCGACCTCGACGTTGCATTCAAGTGCCTCAGGGCAAAAAACATCAGACTCAATCCAGAGAAATGTGTCTTCGGCGTCCCACGAGGTATGCTTTTAGGGTTTATCGTATCTAAATGCGGCATCGAGGCCAACCCTGAAAAAATCTCTGCGATAACCAAGATGGGCCCCATCCGAGATCTAAAAGGCGTACAGAGGGTCACAGGTTGCTTGGCGACACTCAGCCGTTTCATTTCGCGCCTCAGCGAAAAAGCACTCCCTCTGTACCGTCTCTTGAAGAAATCGGACCATTTTTCCTGGAACCTTGAGGCTGAGGAGGCTCTCACAAAACTCAAAGCCACCCTCTCTAACTCACCGATCCTCGTCCCTCCAACCCCGGGGGAACCACTCCTACTCTATGTCGCCGTGACATCACAAGTAGTCAGTGCTGCCCTGGTTGTCGAGCGGGCCGAGGAGGCACGTACCTTGCTCGTCCAGAGGCCGGTCTATTTTGTTAGCGAGGTGCTCTCAGAAACAAAGTGTCGATACCCACAGATCCAGAAACTGCTATATGCTGTCATCTTGACGCGGCGCAAGCTCTGACACTACTTCGAGGGTCACCCGATTACTGTGGTTTCTTCTTTCCCCTTGGGAGAGATAGCCCAGAACCGGGAAGCCTCGGGTAGGGTTGCCAAATGGGCGGTCGAACTCATGGGCGAGGCATTGTCCTATGCGCCGCGAAAAGCTATCAAGTCACAGGTGTTAGCAGATTTTCTGGCTGAGTGGACTGACACACAACTCCCTCCTGCACAGCTTCAGGCGGAGCTGTGGACCATGTACTTCGATAGGTCATTAATGAAAACGAGAGCAGGCGCGGGCTTGCTCTTCGTCTCACCCTTCGGGATTCACATGCGCTACGTCGTCCGGCTTCATTTCCCTGCGTCTAACAACGTCGCCGAGTACGAGGCACTCGTCACGGGGTTGAGAATCGCCGTCGAGCTCGGGGTCCGACACCTTGACGTCCGAGGCGACTCCCAACTCGTGATCGATCAGGTCATGAAGAGCTCGAGCTGCCGTGACCCCAAGATGGAAGCCTACTGCCAAGAAGTACGACGCCTCGAGGACAAGTTTCACGGCCTCGAGCTCAACCACATCGCACGCAGGTATAATGAGGCCGCTGACGAACTGGCAAAAATCGCGTCCAGTCGAGCCACGGTTCCACCGGACGTCTTCGCGAAAGACCTTCAGCACCCATCCGTCGACCTCAGGCCAGATGGGGGGGTCGACGGGGCGTCGCTCGACCCTCCACCTGAGGCAGAAGCCCCCTCGACCAGGGCTGAAGCCATGCAGGTGGAAGACCTAACGCCACCGTCTGACCTCGAGCCTGACTGGCGCATCCCGTACCTCGACTACCTCGGCCAAGGGGACCTCCCCTCGGATAAGACTGAGGCTCGACGGATCGCACGCCGGGCCAAAACTTTTGTGATCGTGGGCGACAGCAGAGAGCTCTACCGCCATAGCCCTACTGGTATCCTCCAACGTTGCATCACAAAAGAGCAAGGCAGGAATCTGCTCGGCGATCTTCACTCGGGGGCTTGCGGTCACCACGCAGCACCTCGAACCCTCGTCGGAAACGCCTTTCGACAAGGGTTCTATTGGCCGACCGCGGTCTCCGACGCTGTCAAGCTAGTACGCTCCTGCGAGGGTTGTCAGTACTATGCGAGACAAACCCATCTTCCGGCACATGCCCTGCAAACTATCCCCATCACATGGCTGTTTGCCGTTTGGGGGCTCGACCTTGTCGGACCACTGAAAAGAACAACTGGCGGCTTCACTCACCTGCTCGTCGCCATCGACAAATTCTCCAAGTGGATCGAGGCCCGCCCTATCACTAGCATCAGGTCCGAGCAAGCTGTGCTCTTCTTCACTGACATTATTCATCGCTTTGGGGTCCCCAACTGTATCATCACAGACAATGACACCTAGTTCACTGGCTGAAAGTTTTTGGATTTCTGCGACAACCACCACATCCGAGTGCTCTGGTCAGCCGTGGCTCATCCAAAAACAAATGATCAGGTGGAACGTGCCAACGACATGGTCCTACAAGGCCTGAAGCCCAGAATCTTTGACAAATTAAACAAACATGGCAAAAGATGGGCTGTCGAGCTACCCTCGGTCCTGTGGAGCCTAAGAACAACGTCGAGTCGAGCCACGGGGTTCACTCCGTTCTTCTTAGTCTACGGGTCTGAGGCTATGCTACCAACCGATATAGAATACGGATCCCCAAGGTTGAAGGCATACAACGAAAGATATAACGACGCCACAAGACAGGATGCCCTCGACCAGCTCGAGGAAGCCCGAGATGTGGCTCTGTTGCATTCTGCCAGGTACCAGCAGGGTCTCCGATGCTACCACGACAGACACGTCCGCAAGCGTGACCTCAACGTCGGCGACTTGGTGCTACGGCGGAACCAGAACACCAAGGGACGGCACAAGCTCACACCACCATGGGAAGGGCCGTACATCATCGCAGAAGTATTAAAGCCGGGCACCTACAAGCTATCCAACGAGAAGGGCGAAATCCTCACCAACGCTTGGAACATTGAACAGCTACGTCGCTTCTTTCCTTAAAAAGCCTCGAGGCTCTGTATTTTCTTTTTCGTCAATAAAGAATACAGCGATGTTCAAACTTTCATTTCATAATGAGGAAGGATCGACCCTGCACTCCCAGAGTCGACCCTCCCTCGGGGGCTGCAAGGGGGGAACCCCCGGTCCCCGAAAAAACTTATGCTCTTTTTTAAAATTTAAGAACCGCTTCTTAGATCGACTTCGCTGAAAGAGCACCCTAAGGTTCGAGAGGGCTCTCGAGTCTAGAGCATCACCTACGCCTCCGAGGCTATGGTACCTCCACTCACCCCTTACACCTTTTAGAGGTACGCCTTCATGATAGGAAGATCTAAACAACGGTTCCTAAATTTAAAAAAGAACATACTCCCTGTCGCTTAGATCAGGCTCTCACACGATTTACAAGGCCGCAACATCACCCTGAAGCTCGAGGGCAGTTGAGCCGCGAGATCACTTACGCCTCCGAGGCTACGGTACCTCCACTCGCTCCCTTACGCCAAAGGGTGCAACTGCGTGCTAAGTAAATCACGTGAGAACACGGTTCGAGCGATAAAGGGAAGAAAAGCTCGAGTAAAACTAAATCAACCACGAACCAGTTTATGTTTCGAGTTTTTAAGGCCTCCGCGGCCGCCACGACCAAAATTCAAAATACTAACTCATTACATGGGCCTTCATGCCCAGATTTGGCTCACAGGCCCTCGTCGTCGGCAGGCGGAACCACCTCAGCTTCAAAAAGCGAGGCCAGACGGCTCCCAGGCTCTTCGGCGGCTTCAATCAGCTCCACACAAGCATCCTCGTTCTCCTCGTCTGTCCGATTCGGGTCTGTGATGAAACCCTCGGCGACGAGCTTCATGTCAAACACAAACCCTGAACAGACGACGGCCAACGCCCTCTTCACGTCGTGATGGAGGCCGTCCCGTATCTTCTCCCGGGCAAGGCGGCCCAGCGCCACCATCCGGCGGACGAAGGAGTTCCCCGGAACATCTTCCCCGGTGTCGGCGTCGGGCTCGACCCCCAGACCGTCACACACGGTGGTGATCGCGCCCTAGAGAAGTTGGGTCCTCCGGATCTCGGCTTCGAGGAGGCTCTGGAAGGAGTTGGCAGAAGATTGGGCCTCTCGATTCTCTCTCTCCAGCTCTGAAACACGACAAACAAATTAATACCCAACGCGGGGCCTTCAACGTCGTGGCCGTAACAATCACACTTACCCTCAATGTGGGTCTGCAGGCCCACGACCTCGTCGCGAAGCCCCCTGCAAGTTCGCTTGAGCCCCAGGAAGGCGTTGTCCTTGTCACTGATGGCTGCCTTTAGCGCCTCGATCTCCTGCCGAGCAGACTCGAGAGCTGCGTCCTTCTCTTGGACGGCTCCCTTCAGCGTCGTGACCTCGACGTTGAGGGTGTCGCGCTGAAGGCTAACCTGGGAGACATCCTCCTCGAGCTCCTTCACCCGCATGGACAGGGGCTCGAGATCCCTGCAGGCCTGGGCAGCCTCCTCCCGAGCCTTGTCCATGCCAGTGCGCATCACGGCCTCGGACGCCCATGCCTGCGTCGCTTCTTCTTTCACCACCGCGTACGCGACGCGCAGCTCAGCCATCTCGGCATTCCGATCGGATAGCCGTTTCTAGGCCTCCTCGACCAGAACCCGTTGCTAGGACAGCGCGCCCCACACGCCACTCTCATCCCAAATGAAGAGCGACTTGCGGCGGGAGTACTCCTTCAGCTCCTGAACGCAATCCGAAAAGGTCACAAAGCCGAGGGAAAAAGACACCAAGAAAACTACGGAGAAAGCCGACGGGTCGATCATACCTCGGTGGCATCTCCCATACTCCGCACGGCACTGGACGCCACTCAGAGCAACCGATCAAGATGCCGGCGGACGCCCTCGAGGTATTCCCATCGGTGCACCTCATCTTTGTCACTCAAGACAAAGATGGGCTCGGCGTCGGGGTTCGTAGCGTCCCTAAACTGAAGGGACGGCCCCTCCACCTCGGCAGCTCTGTCTCTGCCCGCGCTATCGCCAGCGCGGCGATGTCGAGCCACGACGAGGACGACCCGGCCGGGGCGTCTCCCGGTCCCGCGGAAGGACCGACCTCGCCCGCAGTGTTCACCTCTCCAACGGCCGTTGAGGCACCGGCCTGATCCGCGACCTCACCCCCCTCGACCCCCATCGCTTGTTTTCCTTTGTCCAGGGGGATGTCGTCGAGGGTAAGGTGAGGGCGAGCACCAACGACCGCTGGCGCCTCTGGAGCCGGCGCCTTGACCGACGATGCCTCCGGTACCCGCGCCTCGACCGTTGGCACCTCCGGAGCCGGCGCCTCTTCTTCCGGTGCTCCGGATAGGGGCTCGACCGCCCCGCCCTCCACCATGCCCGTTGGCTCTGCCAACGGAGCCAACGGGTCTTGTTGCGGCCGCGACCCCCTCGCCAGGGCCGCCTCCTGTCCTGACGCCGACGCGACCTCCTCTATGGTCACGTCCGCACCCGCCCGCTCCGCGTCGTGGACGGGTGCCTCGCCCGTCGTGACCTCGACGGTAGCCTCGGCCGTCGTCGACGACCCGGGCCCCGTCTCGACCGTATCGAGCGCCGCTACCTCTGCCGGTTCAGACCCCTCGACAGCAGGCTTCGGGCCAGCAACCACCGCGGCGTCGACTGACCCCTGCCGTTGTCACCGGCGCCCCTTCGCGGCCTCGACCTCCCGGACCCAGGCCGCATCCTGCTCCGCCGTCCGGTTGAGGACAACGGCGCTGGCCCGCAGCGACTTCACGGGGGTAAGCCCCATCGGCTCCGCCTTCCGCTTTAGCCTGCAAAGTGAGAAGAAACGTCAGCCAACGGATCCAGAGAAAGGCAGGACAACCGAGCAGAGATACTTACCCGGAAATCGGCACCAAGGGCCTCAACCCCGCGCGACCCGAGCCTCCCGGGACGACCAATGGTGGCCTCGCAGCGGCCTCACCAGTAGGCCGAGCGCTCCTAGGAGCCCTGGCCGACGTATCGCCCTGCGCCTTCTGTGCCTCCGAGGCCAGCTGGCCTCGGGTTCTTACGCCTGCCGACGCCGCCACCGATGACGACGCCGGTACTGCCGTCCCAGCCCCTGCCCGAGCCTGCGGGGCCTGGGCTGGTGCGGACGTCCCTGTTGACCCCTCTCGTCGGGTCCGGGGTAAAGCGGCCCCTCCCGTCGAGGGGCCCGTCTCCTTCTCCGCCTTCTTCCCCTCGGGCTCCTCGACCACGACGACCGAGGAGGACGCCCCCCTGACGAGCTCCAGCAGGGGGCGAATGTCGGGAAGGTCCCCTAGCCCAGTCGTGATCTCATACCGCGACAGGGCATCGTCGTCTTCGCCGCTGCTGTCGTCGTCCTCCCCCGAGACCGTCTCAGAAGGCGACGGCGCCAGGGGGACCCCGTCGATGGTCTGCTGGCGTCGAAGCTTCTTCAGCGCCTCCGCCTCTTTGGCCCTGCGGATCGCCTGCTTCTTGGCCGTCTCCTTGGTCTGCTTCTTCTTGGAAGCATGCAGGCGCCGAGCCTCCCGGGCGGGCCGGTCCTCCAGGCCAGCGGACGTGTTTCCCGCAGCGCCGACAAATCCTACACGCCGGCCTCGACCACATCAGCGAAATCCACAGATAAACGAAAATAGCAACACCTCAGCCCCGGGATACGTACCACGGACTCGAACCCTTCGGTAGGCCTCATGGGAACCCGGTTGGCCTCCTCTACCTTGAAGTTCCCAACCATCCGGCGCGCTCGCCGGAGGACCTCCTCGAGGGCGAGGGATTCATGGGACATCCGGGTCCCCTCCAGATTTGCCTCCGGAGTCATCTGGTCCAAACGGAGACAACGCCGGCACAACGGCATCACTCTACGGCGATGGAAGGCCACGGCCACCGCCGCAGCCGTCAAGCCCCGAAGGCGAAGCTGCTGCAGCGCCGCCAGCAGCAGGTCCAGGCGCGGCTTCTCGGCCTCCGGCACTCCGTACGACCAGCGCTCCTCTCGAGCGGTCAACACGCGGCCGGTGTACCTCGGCAACTGATTTTCATCATTGCGGAGGTAGAACCAACCTTCGTGCCACCCACTGTTCGAAGAGATGAGGCGGGCCGGGATGTACAGATCCACCCGACCCAACCTCACCTGCAGCACGCAGCTCCCCACTCGAGCCACACACAGGATGCCCTTCTCCCCTGCCTTCTTGGCAAAGAGCTCGGCCTTGAAAAGGTGAAGCCACAGGTTCCACTGCGGCTCCACCCCAAGGTAGCCCTCGCAGACCGCCGCAAAGATGGCGGCCTGCGCGACGGCGTTGGGGGAAAGATGGTGAAGCTCCACCCGGTAGTGGTGGAGGAGCACGCGCATGAAGACCGACGCCGGCACGCCAAACCCCCGCTCGTGGAAGCAGACGAAGCTCACCACATACCCTTCAGGGGGCACCGGTTCCCGATGGGCAGGGGGCGGCGCCATCCACTCCGGCTGCGACCGGCTCATCCTTGACCGCAGCAGCCCGTCCTCGACCAACTCTTCCAACCTCCTCTCCGTCACCGAGGAGGCGGCCCAGTCGTCGGCGGGGAGGATCTGGCTCTTTCCTGCCATCGGTGCTGTCGGAGGGGGGATGGATGGAAAGGATGCGGTGGCGGCGACGACGCGGGCGGAGAATGCGATAAGGCAAAGATTGTCTAAGGCAGAAGATTGCAGGAACGCAAGGGACCGGTGGGGAACGCAGACCCCTAGGCCTTAACTTTATATGCCCAGGCGGAAGCCCAACGGCCGCGCGAGAAGGTAGGAACAGTTTCTCGCATTAAATGCGCTCACCTAACCGTTTCCTTACATCTCGCAGGAGTCGGGCACGTGGCCGTCCCCCACGTCATGACCACACGCCACGTCGCCCACTACCGCGCCGATCTCGCCTCCCTAAAAGACGCGCCCGGCTAATGAACGAGGGAGGGATCCGCGGACGAATATCCCCAGGTATGTGGAAAATGGGCCCGAAGCCCGCAATAAGTCTCGAGGGAGCGAAAGCTGGCCCTCGAACCGGGTTCGACAGCTGCCCTCGAGCAACAGAGTTAGGGACGACCCAGGGTGCGCCCGTACATGGCCAAGGGCTCGAGCCACGCTCTCGAGGCACCCCAGGACGTATTCGAGACCGAAGGAGAAGGTCGTCGTAGGAATCCCTCCGGGGGAGGCATCGAGCCCTTGAATCCTGTCGAAGGGAATCGAGATCCACACGACCACTTCTTGGCATCTTTGAGGGTGCCTCCGGGCCACTAGCCGACCCCTAACGAACGGGACACGGGCTCTCACTCGAATTCCACCGGAAAAAATCACGGCGCTACGACTCCAATTCTGACCAACCTCTGGGAGAGTGATCACACACTCACCCAAAGGCTCGGGGGCTACTGTCGGTACCAACAGTACGGGGGTACCCGCACCTATCGCCAAAAAACTAACACGACCAAAACCGCAATAAAAGATAGCCCGCCTCGACCGCGTACCCAGTCAGTCTCGTACGAGGCCTGCTCGACGGAGCGCCTCGACCGCGCCCCGGCTCCGACTCGTACGAGGCCCGCTCGACGGGGCGCCTCGACCGCGCCCCGGCTTCGACTCGTACGAGGCCCGCTCGACGGGGCACCTCGACCGTGTCCCATCCCGTGCCGCAAGGTACTTCGACAGCGCTCCGACCCGCGCGAGGCTCGACCGCCCGCTGGGGAGAACTCCGACTCGCGTGAGCCCAGACCGAGCACCTCGACACCTTTTCTTTGCCTACCCCGGGACAAAAGCCATAGCATTCAATGCGGTTACCTACTACCACCTACCGGCATGGCTGCGGCCAGGATCGACGTGGGAACAATACCCGTGTCAGATCTCACTGTTTTACCGCTCATCCCATGATGGGAGGTGAAACCCGTCACTATACCCACCTTACCGTGCGCTGTTTACCATCAATCACCCTCGAGGGAGGATAAGACAAGGCCCGTTCTCCGTGATATCGGGGATTCGGCCTTATCCATCCGGCCTCGACCCGGCCTCGACCCAGCCCCGACGCTCGACTTAGTTCAAAGGACGGTATGACATGGCGCTCTGGGTCATTTCGCCATCTTGTCTCCCATAACGTCAGGGTGTCCAGGGATGGCCGGCCATTCCCAAGGCACATCGCTATAGTCAACTCAACAGGAATCGACAAAACATCACCTCAAGGCTCCCCGTCGTCTTGGCCTCCCCTCACCCTATAAAAGGGCAGGCCAGGGTTCAACGGAGGGGGGGGATAAAGACGGAACGAAAAACACAAAACAGAAGATCGACATCTCAAGCAACCGCCTTTTTCCTCTTTTCTCTTTGAGACTTGAGCTCGACACCCTCTCTCGCATGCTTGTAACCCCTACACGAGCACCTCGGTGCAAGGAAATACAAACATCTCCCCCCGCTGGACGTAGGGCCTTCTTTTGCCCGAACCAGGATAAACCCCCGTGTGTTCTCCTTGCATCACCATCCAGGAAAGAGACACGCAGCATTTACTCGTTGGTTTAGGACCCCCTCGGGTCCGAACACCGACATATCGAGTTGCGAGCTTTTCGTCCAGCTTTACTTATATCTCTATATTTAGAGTATATATGACCTAACGAAGTATATGTACATGAAGTAAATGATCATACTAGACCATTTATGGTAGTATGTATGTCAAGTATGCAAGTATACGTAGAGTATATGGTTATACTTATTTTATATACTATAATAGTGGCATTTTAGTAATATATTAAAAAGTATGGACTCTGCTAATTTTTTTTACATAAGATTTAGAGTATCTTAAAATAAGTATGTAAACATATTCAAGATGATAAATGAGTATGCATCCATACACAATGTGGTTTTTTTAAGATGGAAGTAACTACTCCCTATATATATATATATGTGTGTGTGTTTTATATAGTTTTTTTTATATATAATAAAATCAATGTATCTAAAAAAACAAAACATCTTATAATTTAAAACAGAGAGTACAAAAATAATGCTATGAGCTAGTGCAGTACTATATATGTACCAAATCTCCAAACATATGTTCATGTAATTAAAACCAAGTATTGAGAGAGGGCCGTCGTTATTAAATGGTCAAACGTGAAAGCCATGTGCTAATAATTAGGCTATGGATCAGTTTTGCAGAGCTCCACTCTTAGCTTGTTTAGGTCCTCCACAGTGGCTGTGTTTACTTCCTCAAAAAAAAATACTGTATAAACAAAAGATTTTCCGTCACATCAAATTTGCGATACATGCATGGAGTACTAAATGTAGATGAAATCAAAAACTAATTGTACAGCTTGGTTGTACTTTGCGAGACGAACGTTTTGAACCTAATTAGTCAACGGTTAGACACTATTTACCAAATAAAGCCAAAACATGTTACAATACTTTTTTTTACACTTTTTCGCGGAACTAAACACACCCAGTGTGGAGGAATGCCAGAGAAAAATTGAAAACCACATCATGGAGGAGCAGGCATCGACGCTCATATGGCTGCAATGTTCGTATACAGGGACCGATGCCATCAAACCTCTTGGGGCCCACGCCAAGTAAAGTAACAAGCTGTCCAGGACAGCAAAAGAGCAACAAAAAAATATTTTTTAAGAACTGGGCACCGGCTAGGCAGCGGAGCGAGTACTTGCATCGCTCCCGTTTTTGTTGGTATCGCTAAGAATTGGCACGGTGAGCTACAGCGTGGGAAGTGATGCTCAGATGTTCTCTCTCCTCTTTAAGCACCACTCAAGCATAAAATTGTGGAGGGCCTTAGAGCAGATTTTATGGATCTCTACCAAACATTTAAAATGCAAGTATGCAACTGGATTGTTGGTGAAAAGTTGACGAAGCGAGAATCACGAAAATCACTTCTCTATTTATAGTACAAGCAGTTAGAAAAATGAGCATAAGTAAAGAATAGCCTTCCAATGCATGGAAGGAGGTAGGCGAAAGTTTGGGGCCGGAATGAGTGAAGTTCACTCAACTGTATATAAAAATGTTAACCGCAAATTAAGGAGGTTGGATGAAGATAGATGGAACGAAAAAGCTAGCACGTACGATTAGTTAATGAAGAATGGAGAAGCCACATCATGTCGTGGTGGACGGACACCAGGAAGCGGTTGCCCAAGGAGATCCGTCGCGGTTTCGACTCCCTATTCCTTTTGATCGGCTGGCTTCTATGGAAAGAGAGAAACACGAAAACCTTCAATCGCGTTGCCTCGACACCGGAGGGGCTGCTTGAGATCATTGAGCAGGAAGTGTCATTGTGGTGCGCGGCGGGATACAAACACCTGGCGGCGCTTGACTCGCGGCGTCGATCTAGCTTTTTTTTTTCCTCGAACGTGCATGAGCACGGGATTCATTAAGCAGAAGTAGAACAAAACATAATTAGTATAGAGTTTAGCAGTAGTAATCCATTGATTACTAAAGCTACTCGGCCGTGCGGCACCGAGCGGTTGTGATTTACATAAAACTAATTTTGCGACCAATGCTTAAACGCAATCACAACATTGCTAGTTCGCCACGTTGTCATAGCTGGCGTCGATCTAGCTGAGCTCTTCGTTATCCTTTGTCGCGAAATGAGTGCTATGTAACCACAATCATGCGCGAGTCTGGTAAGGGGCGTGGGCAACGGGTTTTGGTAATCTTTGGTTTACCACACTCATTACTTTTGTAACGTTTTTCAACTCCTGCGTAATGAAAAACGTGTCCACGACTTGATCTCGAAAAAAAAAGAATGGAGAAGCCATGTCATGCATGGGTCATGAACCATGATAAGAAAGAGAGACAGAGTCCTACAGTACTTTCAATTGGAAGAGAGGCTGTGGCCAAGTATATATGTATGTATATGAATTCCGAATTAAGCCATGTGCTGATGTGCCAGACTGCCGGTGCCACGCAGGATATATCGGAGGTTTCCATCCTGCATGTGAGACGAGAAAGACGACACGGACAGGTCGGCAGCAGGCCCCGTCAGCCGCCGTACGTTGATGATCCCTCCCAGCTGGCGCTGGACGCCGACGCGCTGCCACAGCCCAGAGGAGGAGGAGTTGGAGTTGGCCACGCGCGCGCGAGGGGTACGTGCATGTCCGCCGATGGAGCTGGCACGCCCGGCGGGCGACCCGATCCGATCCGAGTCGGATAGGGATAGGTCGATAAGCTGCCGCTGCCGCTGCCGCTATGGTGATTGATGGGTTTGTTTCTTCCGCGCGCGTGGTCCCTGACTGATTGCCCGTTTGGCAGCTCGCCGCCATTCGGGCTCCAATCCCAGCCAAGGAATGCAATGCAAACAGCCAACAGATAGAGAACCAACGGCTCGTCGTCCGTCCCTGGATGCATGGCTACTTCTTCCCAAGAATCCCATTCACTCATCAGACAGAGGCTTCAATCCGTTCGTAGGCAGGCAGGCAGGCGGTGATAAGTGATAAGCTTCTGCCATGCTGCGTACCGACTGCCTAGTATGCGTCCAACGGCTGGACAAGAATGAACGACACGCCTCTCTCTCTCTCTCTGATAAGCACTCCTGTCCTCAGTCTTATCTCTTTCGACGCATGCATGAAACATTAAATGTACGTAAAAAGATAACTAATTACATAGTTTGTCTGTAAATGTCGGGACGAATCTTTTGAGCCTAGTTAGTCCATGATTGGACAAATTTTGCCAAATAACAACGAAAAATGCTACAGTAATTTTTCACCTACTTTTCGCGAAGTGAACACACCCCTAGCTAGCTTGCTACTGCCAGAAGGTTACCAAGACAAAGTTTAGTGACTGCATGCAACGCAAGTTTACCGGCGTTATATTTTATTATACTACATGCCTCCACCAATCTGGAGCCGAAGACTGCAAGCATACATGTGCCTTGCCTCTGAATTCCGATGAGCTTTCCTGCAGCTACAAGGGGTTGCCTTTTTTTTCTTAATCTAAAAAAAAAACATTAAACAAGGGGTTGATGGAGGGCCGGGTGTCCGCTGCACGTCGCCGCGCAGCCGATCCGTCCGAACGAACTGCTAGCAGACATGCGAGAGCATATGGGATGGATCATGGATCTTCTCATCGACCGCCCCCGGTTCACGACAAGATAGGCCAGGTGTAGTAGGAGTACTAGTATATGCTTCCACGTCATTCTAGTACAAGCAAGCTAGGTAGCTACCTCATCATCATGTCACCAAGACACCAAGCACCGCTACCTCGTACATACTCCTATATAGTAAAACTTCATATACGAGAGAGTATATGTATATAACAAAAAACACACAGCGCGTACGTAGCACGTAGGGGTACGTATTATTATTAGCTAGATCCAGTCCAGCTCAACAGCTTTTAGATTCCAGATACACGCGTGTGCCACATGCATGCTGACTCGTCGATCGGTAGAACACAGCACACAGCGAAGCGACGATTCTTCTAGCTACTAGATCAATGTCTTCGCTGGTTAATTAATTTCTACTCCTACACTTTATAATATAAATGGGTAGGATAAGATCGACCTAGTAATCTCATGCTCCAGAAAAAAAATTAAAACGATGATGACCCAACAGAACTTTCTTGTGAGTTGTTGTTACTATTAGGTTGTTGCCGTGACAGGTTTTGGTTTGGTCCAAGTAATTAAGTCCTAAAATCTCACCGGAACCATGGACGTACACGCATCGATATCATAGGTCACGGGCGCGCGGGGAAGGCGAAAGGCGACACGGAAATCAGAAGCAAGTTTTCCGCGGTCAAAAACGCCGGGAACTGAAATGGATCGAGAGACAGAGAGATTTTGGATTTTCCGATAAGCGCGGAATATATGCAATGGAACTTAGCGTGACTAAAAACAATGCATGCCATCAACTCTTCCATCCTTCACCCTCACAGTAGAGTTGGAACTAGTAAGACTGTAGTGGTTGAGGACGGGTCAGATGGCACGATCTAAAGTACGTACTGGAGTATGGTACAACACGAAAACAAATTAATTTGCACCATGCATATGCTAGGATGCCTGCTGGCAAGAATGTAAGAGCCATATATGGTGTGTGTCTAGCTAGAATCTTGCATTGGTACGAAAACACTCGTAGACACGTCTACAGCACTACAATATATATAATTATCTTTTTTTTGCTATCCTACCAATTCTCTAATTCTAATTCTTGAATGGGTCACATACAAAGTAATTTATTTTTATGTCACGAGAGGATAATGAAGCAAGTAAGATATTTTAGGAACTGTCATACTTGGGCTGGCACGACGCGAAGACACGTACGCAGCTAGTTTGATTTAGGTGATTTTAGAAATTGATTTATTTCTAGAGGTAGTATATATATAATATAATTCTGGAGTATATACCTAACTGCTACTATAGGAGTGTAAGGCCTTATTTGGATGCATGTGTATTCACTTCAATCCACATAGGTTGGAGTGGATTGGAATGTAATTTAGTTTAATTCCATTCCAATCCAATTCAACACACGTGGATTGAGATAAATACATGCGCATCCAAACAAATCCTAAGGCAGGAGCACTGAACCTGGCCAAAAGCCAGGTAAAAATCTTCCATGCAGTCATGCACCATGCATATGCATGTGCCCTGGTAACAGGTTAGGACAAAATTCTAGCTAGAACCAGCTGGTAGTACGTGACAGTATCCTGGTACGCGTTCATACGTCATATGTGTAGTACGTACTCCGTATATATGTACGTGTACGTGCTTGTGCTAGCTGGGGTACATTTGCATGCTACAGCTTGGCCGCAGCACGGCAAAATGCTCTGATATACTAGTATACATGGTCAGTCGTACTGTCCCTGCATGCGTGTGCCGTCAACTTATCAGGAGAGCAAGCTCCCGATTGGATTCCAGATAAGAGAGCAAAGTGAATCAGGATTAGTGCAGGAGGAGATCACCAATGCAATGATTAAGCCAGCAGAACAAGGCGTGTCAGGTACACCCTTTTGATTCCAGGTACCACGTGCAGGCCACATGTCATGCTCTAGCAACCAGCATGCAGGAGAGTACCACACTACTACTGGAATATTGCTTCTTCTTAGTGAGCTCATGCAAATTTTTAATAATAATGATATAGAGTACCATATACAATGAGCATTGAACGTACTACTATTAAATTTGAAGTCGGTTTGGCAGACTTCTCGGAACATCTTTGAGGCTGAATTTAGAAGAAGCTCTGTCAAACAGCTTATTTACTTAGAAGTGATTTTATGCTGATTTTTTAAAGTGATTTTCTATTTTACGGTCACTATAGGTATATAGTTTATCCTAGCGAGTCATAGAGAAGCATTTCCAGTTAGAGAATTAACTTCTATAAAAAATTTAGAGGAGAGAAGCTCTACCAGTCTGTTCGCTTGAGATTATCAGCCAAATCAGCCAGCCAGCCAGCAGTGTTTTTCTCTTACAAAAAAACCATCCAACAATATTTTCAGCCAGCCAGATCAGCCCAAGCGAACAGGCCGTTGGTCCACAAAATAAAGAAAAGTAGAAACTTCCTTGCTCCAAACGTATTTATGGAGTAGTAGTGACCAAAAGTACTAAACCAACTAACCAAAAGGAACTTTCTTGTGATGAGTTCATGTTTGGACACTGGCTCTTCTCTTATCATTATCAACACCTTGAGAGCAATCCATCCCATCAACATTCATTGGACCATCAATTAATTGGTCACGAGTTTATATTTTGCTTTATATATATTTTGCGGTCGTCAAAAAAGAACTCCGGGAGCCAATTGAATGCATGCAGAGACAGACGACGGATCAGAGTTTCCAATGCAGAGAACATGCATGGAACTTACATGTATATAGGCTTTTTTCATCCGGCTTATAATCCGTCTTTTTTAGCTTGTTTTTTTTTCAGTCGGAACATTATTTTTCTCTCACAACAAATCGGTCAACAGTGTTTTTCAGCCGGCTTATCAGTACAGCCGAATGGGGCCACAGTATATACACTTCGAAAGGCGACTCTTCCATCGTTCAAAGGTCAGATTAAGGATCTGTAGCTAGCCAGTAGTACTAGAATCCAAATCGAATTATTGTTTGTTCAAACCATTGATTGTTGCATGCAGATGCAGGAAGCATGCATTTACCATGTGCATTTGTTCTTGTTCCCTTCATTTGTATTTTCTATTCTCTTCTCTTAAAAAAGGAAAAACATTTTGTTTCTGTTCCTACTCATGTTGCCATCCATTTTCATGATACTTGTAGGAGTACAACTTATCGTGTATTCATGTGCGCAAGAAAAAGAAAATAAGAAGGCATGTATGTGAGCATCTGCTTTTGTGTACTTTGTTTTACAAAAAAAAAAGAATCGGGTGGAAAATATATGAAAAACTATAATTACTCTAAAGTTTTGTTCATGCCACTGATCTAATCATGTATTTGAGATGTAAAGAATTGCATTAGAGACATGCTTTGCTTTTTATTTGAAGAACACGTGCTCATTTAAATGATAGAAATCAAATGATCGACACACCATCTAGACATGAACTTATAGCCATATCACAAATTCCAAACCCATTTGTATAATTCAAAAAACAAAAAGGAAAAGAGTGAAGTTAGCTAGCACATGCTAACGTTCACATGCAAAAATAGAAAATGGTTAGGTTTCACGTGCCGAAAAGAAAGATAGCGAAAAAAGGTCACAAACACAACTACGACATGGAACACCATCTTATACTATCCTGCAAAAAACCAAACATGACATGTTTTGAATCATCTCAAAACTCTGCATAAAAAAGATCCTAAAAAACCAATATATTTAAACTTGAGAGCAAACTCCACCGGGTTCCAAGCTGCAAGGACGGGTGGCCGCAGCGGATCCACCTGGGCGATCCAGATGGCCACAGCCGCACTGGGTTGTCGGACAGCAGATCACCCGCTGCTACCCTTGGAACACCGCGCACCGGAACGGACCAATCCCCGACAGCCACGTGCCCACCCCGCCCGCACCCCGTTCTCTTTAAATACTCGCAGGCAGGCCAACCGAAATCCGAAAGAGCTTCGCGCGAAACCATCCGAGACCTCCAGATTTCCAAGCCGCCTGCCGCCATTCGCGCGACGGTTCCGCCGCCGGCGCTCGGTCGTCTCTGTTGAATCTTCCCTCCCTCGCCCAGCTTTCCGCAGCTTCCTCGGGATTCTTCTCGGCCAGGACCGGCGGCGCACGAGGGGAAAGAAAAGCGTCGATTTTTCTTTTTCTTTCCCTCCTCCGCGCGCGCTGTCGAGCTCTCTTCCGTTCAGATTCTCCGGTCGCGGCCAGCGTCGTCTATCTCCGGCCGTGGGAGTTTTCCTGGGTTGTTTGGGCGGCCAAAATTAGCCATTCCCCTGCAGTAAACTTCGCGTCTTCTCCGCGGCCGCGCGCGGGGGGATTGGATTCTTGTTCCGGCCGACCCTCTGCCTGCCGGGGCCCGGATTGGAGGCGGACCGGCGGCATGGGGCTCGGCGTGGTGTCGGAGCTGGTGCGGCTGGGCGTGCTGAGCTTGACCTCCGACCACGCGTCGGTGGTGTCCATCAACCTGTTCGTCGCGCTGCTCTGCGCCTGCATCGTCCTCGGCCACCTCCTGGAGGAGAACCGCTGGGTCAACGAGTCCATCACCGCGCTCATCATCGTAAGCACGCACGCTTCTTCACCTCCTGCTGTCTCCCTCCCTCGGCGAATGCCGATGCTCATTATAATGTCTGCTTTTGCTTGTCCGGCCACAGGGGCTGTGCACTGGCGTGGTGATCCTGCTGACCACCAAGGGGAAGAGCTCGCACATCCTCGTCTTCAGCGAGGACCTCTTCTTCATCTACCTCCTCCCTCCAATCATCTTCAATGCCGGGTAAGCCAGAGCCCAAAGAACGGCCATTGCTTCCTGGCACATACTTTTGCTGAATTCTGGTTTTGTTTGTGGAAGCAGTTAGCTAGTATATTTATTTATGAGGTTATTAAGGTTTCCTGGGAATCTCTCTCTCTCTCTCTCTCTCTCTCTCTCTCTCTCTGTGTGTGTGTCCACAGTAGACATGATTGAGTGGAGCGTTGCGGGCTGGTAGTAGGGTTCGATCTTGTTTTTTTCTTCTGGGCCTTGCTGTCCATCTTACGAATGTCTGGTTCATATTCTTGCATGTCGTAAGCATTTTTTTATTCCACCACTTTCCCCTTTCGGTATTGGTAGGTAAACATGGCTCTTTGTTCTGTCGTTGCTCTGGAATAACCAGAGCTTGACTTGCCAGCTGCAGCTGCTGATTGGAATTCTTGGCCCTTGCTTGATGCTAGTGAGAATAAAAAAATGTTTTTTACTACTGAAACGGTAGAATATACTATGACTGTGCAATGGGACTCCTCTTGGTTGATATTGATACCATTTTATGGGTCAGTACGCAGTGCTAATCATCTGGCACCATGAGGGACCACGAGGGAGTGGTCCTGTTGCTTAGGAGTCCTTATCTGATCAGTTTCTGAAACAACCCAAAGCCATGGTAGTATGAACTTGCTGGAGGCTGCGGCATTTAAACCTTCCTCTGAAAGTTACTGATGTAGGACTGAGGTTGAAGGGATGCTGTGAATTGTGTGACTCCTTAAGCAGGAACTGAAGGGTCTTTTGAGTCCACATGGTTCTTTTACGGCTTACCTTAGCTTTCTGGTTCTTATACGTATAATGCTCAAGATTCTCACAAATATTTCCTCACCAGGTTCCAGGTGAAGAAGAAACAATTCTTCCGGAATTTCATGACAATCACATTATTTGGTGCTGTTGGGACAATGATATCCTTCTTCACAATCTCTCTCGGTATGTTCTTTCCAAGCATTATCCTTAATTTTTCCCTTGTGATTTTTGTACTGAGTTGATTTGTAAAACCTGTAAAAAGTTAGTCATTATACGGTAGGCTTTTGTGTTGTGCTGCTCCACTATGCACTTCCACTTTTTGGCATCTCTGATGTCTGCCACTCAATACTATATTTCAGGTGCAATAGCGATATTCAGCAGAATGAACATTGGAACGTTAGATGTCGGGGATTTTCTCGGTAAGCCATCATTGCGACTTCCACATGATGCACTCCCTATAAATAATGGTGTCACCATGTGGAGCCTCATCTCTTTCTGATCTGTCATAATTGCAGCTATTGGAGCTATCTTTTCTGCAACAGATTCTGTCTGCACACTGCAGGTTTGTTGTTGGAACAATCTCATGATCCCGTTCACTTTGAAATAGTATCTTTTTCTTAATGAAATTGAAATAGTATCTTGACTCTTGAGAGCGACCTGGTCCTTACATAGTAATATATTGTACTTGTCATCATTTTGTCGAAAACAGGTCCTCCATCAGGATGAGACGCCCCTTTTGTACAGTCTTGTGTTTGGTGAAGGAGTTGTGAACGATGCCACGTCTGTTGTGCTCTTCAACGCACTCCAGAATTTTGATCTTAACCACATCGATGTAGCCGTTGTGCTGAAGTTCTTGGGAAATTTCTGTTATTTATTCTTGTCAAGCACCTTACTTGGAGTGTTTGTAAGTCTGATACTCTCATTTATATACTGTATAACTATCTTGATTGGATCAGTCAACAGTCAAAATTAATGTTCTTTATACCTTTGGCAGACTGGATTGCTCAGTGCCTACATAATTAAGAAGTTATATATAGGAAGGTGAGTCAAACTAAGAAACGCTTACTAGTCAACGATTTTATACACTTTGAAAACATCAACGATTACATAATTAAGAAGTATTAACTTGGCTGCTTGCTGTGCTGATTTCAGGCATTCCACTGACCGTGAGGTTGCGCTTATGATGCTCATGGCTTACCTCTCATATATGTTGGCTGAGGTGCACTTCTGATCAGATGTGGCATGGAAATTCACATTTGTTGTCTTATTTTGTTAACTTTATTTATATGGTATTTGCAGTTGCTAGATCTGAGTGGTATTCTTACTGTATTCTTCTGCGGTATTGTGATGTCGCATTACACTTGGCATAATGTGACAGAGAGCTCAAGAGTTACAACCAAGTAATTATTCCTTGTTATTTTCACTAGTAATGTTCCTGTTTTGTTTAAGAAATGAATGCTGACTGAATTTCTTTTGACCTTTTCATTCACTTAGGCACGCCTTTGCAACTTTGTCCTTCATTGCTGAGACTTTTCTCTTCCTATATGTTGGGATGGATGCCCTCGATATCGAGAAGTGGGAATTTGCCAGTGACAGGTTAGACACTGTACTTTTCACATATAGTTTGATACCTAACTTTAATATATAACTTTCTTTCTGTTTGCAAAGACTGAAATTTCTTTGTTCCCATTTTCAGCCCGGGCAAATCCATTGGCATAAGCTCGATTTTGCTAGGATTGGTTCTGGTGGGGAGAGCTGCATTTGTTTTCCCATTGTCGTTTTTGTCCAACTTGACAAAGAAGTCTCCACTGGAGAAAATAACATTGAGACAACAAGTGAGTGATTGCTGCATAATTACAGCATCTTTCATCTTTTTATTTTTTATTTATAAAAGGATAATCTAATTTGGCTAACTGAATCCTTCGATAGATTGTAATATGGTGGGCTGGACTGATGAGAGGCGCCGTGTCCATTGCTCTTGCTTACAACAAGGTTTGTGTTCCTTGTCTTGTCCAACTTTGCACCCGCTCCCTCTAGAAGGATCTCCCAGTTTATTATCCAAGTTTAACTCTTCCTCTTGCAACTGCAGTTCACAAGATCTGGACACACTCAGCTGCACGGCAATGCGATTATGATCACCAGCACAATCACTGTCGTCCTGTTTAGCACTATGGTGAGTCATCTTGTTCCGATATTCCTCTGATGCAATGTGTCAGTTTATCATGTAGCATGCCCGTGCCCTGACGAATCTGCATTCTCACCCAAATAATGGATGCCCACCAGTCACCATTGAGCTAACCCAAAAGACTTCCAAGTCGATTTTCGCGTCACACTAGTCACGTCAGGTGTCATGAGAATTAAATCTGAGTTTGTAGTGGCAAACAGGACCTTATCATTTCTAAATAGATTACTGGCAGGACCATATATTGTTCCTAGAACTCAATCCGGTCCCCTCATCCTGTCTGAAGAGATCACCCTACTTTCATTGACTTTGTTCACATTAGCATTGCTTTCAAAATAGCTGAACAGAACTTTTTAGGATTACGATACATGCCATGTAGAGTTATACAGGTACTACAGTCACCAGATCATTTTTTACAAACTTGACAATCTGAATGTTTCTGACATTTTGCAATGGTCATCAGGTTTTTGGAATGATGACGAAGCCATTGATCCGGTTGCTGCTCCCTGCCTCGAGCAACACGGTCCCCTCCGAGCCGTCCTCACCCAAGTTCCTGCACTCCCCTCTCCTGACGAGCATGCAGGGCTCCGACCTCGAGACGGCATCCGCGCAGATTGTCAGGCCGTCCAGCCTCCGGATGCTCCTCAGCAAGCCGACCCACACGGTGCACTACTACTGGCGCAAGTTCGATGACGCGCTGATGCGGCCCATGTTTGGCGGCCGCGGGTTCGTGCCCTTCTCCCCCGGATCGCCCACTGAGCAGAGCGTCCATGACGGGCGGTGAACACTGCCAAAGGAAACAAAGCGTTTGACACCAAGAGACGAACTAGACGTGGTTTTGGTGAGTGGAGTTTTGGCTGCTAATGGTCAGATGATGATGTTTTTGTTTGTTGACAACTTCTGATGATGCGTTAGCAATGGCGAGGAGAGGTCAATTGGTTATGAAGAAGAGCAACCCTGGTAACTGGGGGTATTGAGTTTGTGTATGACAAGGCTGCAAAATTTTGTAGATAAAAACACCCATTTGTATTGTATCTTCTTATTGTATATGTAAGCTACTAAGCTAGCAGGCCTGTACAACTGCTCGTTTTGTTTGGATGGCCAAAAATTCTGGCAAACACCGGCCCATCCACTTGTGTGTGCGTTGCCGTGGTGTCGACCTGGTCTCGGGAGGCTAGGAGGTGCCTCCTTGTAATTTTATTTTTCTTTTTCTCTGGTTTTGAAATGGGCTTGGTGTAAAATGAGTGTTTTTGAAATGGAAGCGGCCTATGGCCCTTCACGGTTCTGAGTTCTACAATTCTTGCAAGTGTTTTTTTTTCATTCAAAAGGTGGTAAAGAGTTTTGCCACGAGTTTTACTGGACGATAGAAAATAAAAAGAAAAGAGTTTGTCACAAGTTTTATTGGATGATATAGAAAATAAAACGGAAAGCGTACAGACTGCAACACCAGCCTGACCAAAACCCCTGCATAGAGCATCTCCTAGGGTACCTAATAACCTTTTTCAATCCATGATTTTTGGGAAGAATAAAAAAATTCATCTCCAACAACCCTCAGACTCACATCTCAATCTTTTAGCACTTTAGAAAAAACTCTCCCTTACGCGTAAAGATGCGCGTACTCCAGATCGCGCGTATCTTCTCCCAAACGCCCGTATCATTCTGCCAATCTAAAGGTGAAAGGGCGGAAAAGATTTAAGAGTAGAAAAAGGGTTCTTGATGTAAATAGAAAGAATATATAAAAGTGGTTATGATAATTTAGATATAGTATAAGATTCCTGATATAAAATTGTCTTCTATATTTTAGAGTCAATTATTGGAAACTACTGGAGATGGTCTTATTTATTCCTTCCAATGCTTTTTGGTGAGTTGGAAAACTTCATGGTTTTGGAAAGAAATTTTTGGAAACTCTCAGAGATGCTCTAATTTCTAGCGTGTAGTGAGGCAGTGGCGTGCCTTAAAAAGGTTTTGTTTAATAATATGTAACTTTCTTCATTTAAGATATTATGTACAGATATTGTTAGTCAAAGCTAAAAATAAAAGTTTCCAAACGCTAAATGTTAGCACATGAGAAACTAGTAGAAACACTAAAGTGAAAAAAGAGCACAGATATAACGGTAATGCTGCTTATAGGTCGTCCGTCCGTTCGGATGGACCCCGTATAAGTCGTCCGCTCGCTTTGCGCGTCGCCTGCTCACTCAGCGCGCTGCGCGCCTCTGCTCCGAGATGGACCTCGCCCTCAGCTGCGCCGCCCCGCACGCGCCTCTGCCGCCCGCTCGCGCCGTGTGCCCTCGCTCAGACTCGCGCCTCCCGTCGCGGCCGTGCTCCATTCGCCTGCCCCTGCCGAGGTCCGTGCCACCGCCGAGCTCCACACCGGAGACCTCCGTGTCACTCCGCGACATCGAGCTCCGCACCGGCGTCGAGCTCCACGTCGACGAGCCTCCATTTGTCCAAGCAGATGCTACGCTAAAAGCGCATGTTGCAATAGTATGTTTCATGTGTTTTAATCTTTCATAGGTATGTTGCAAAAGTAGATCGGAATGTTGCACATGTTGTACGGGCTATATAGTATGTTTCAATTGTATGTTCCAAATGTTTTATCTGTCCAAACAAATGTTACAAGTGTTTTATTTGGATGTTGCAAAAATAGATCTGGATGTTACATATACATACATGTTGCAAGCATATGTAGTGTTTTCATATGTTTCATACGTATATTTGCGAGTGTTTCATCTGGATGATGCATATCTTTGCAATGGTTTTCAAATGTTTTTCAGGCATTTTCGCAAGTGTTTTAGATGCTCGTTTCAAACGTTTTATTTGTCTTCTTTTGTACGTTACAACTATTACATCTGGATTTTTTTAAAAGTGGACCCGGTGTTGCACATGAGATGAGTATGGAAAGCAGACGACGTTTGGGGCTGCGCGAACCCACTACTGGTGCGCTCCCTCGTAAGCCCGACACACTATACGCTCGTTTGATTCCTCTGCCCGGCAGCGTCCGGGCGCTAGCAAATCCACAGATATAGGTGAAACCAGACAAGGAAGCACGAACGAAGAACCCTAACCACAGTCCGCCAACACAAATCCATGTGACCATGTCGCCCTGAAACCTAGTGCCGAGCACAAAATTTCAACTAGTACTTCTGCAAGTTACAGTCGTCGACTCTTATGCGTAACTTTCTCCATTTTCATGCCGTCGTGCTTTTAGATTGAACCATGCCCAACCAATTTCCCAATTTTACAAAGACTGAAAAGTTGATGACTGGCAGCTCGTCCGTGCACCACACAGAAGGATACTGAATTTGATGATGTTATTAATTGCATCCAGATAGATAACACATTTACAATAATCAAGAATGGAAATTTTATTCAGAACACTACACATTTACAATCAATGATAACTGGTAAGACATACAAAAGAATATATCATCCCACACTAGAAATACAAATGAACAAAATAACTAAAGTAGCAAAAACCAGCTAAAGCTACACAAGACCGCCATTTGGTAGCCAAAGCCCACATAAGGCATGACCAATCAAAAATAGCACCATTGTGTCCGACTTTGATCTAGTGACCCAAAATCTGTGAGATGCGTCGTTCAGCATCCACAGGTATCTCTCTACCCGGCACATTGACCTTTAGAACACTCAGGTATCTGCAGAATGAACATTTTCAACCCAAATGAATACAGTTCAACTATAAACAATGATGTGGTTAAGTGAAAAATATTTGGCAGGCTTACTCTTTAGCAGAAAACAAATATTCATGTTCTGCGATGAATCCAAGCAAAGACTGCAAACATAGCAGTAGTGTAAAAAACATTGAAAGACTAGGATTATGTTACCATAATCTAAGTGGCATGTACCTCAAAAGGCAAATTTAATAACTCGTAGAACGTTCGAACGCGATCCAATCTCTGTTGGACTGCTTCACTATCTATTGAAGGTATGGCTGCAAGAGCCTGCAGAGATTTCATTTGCATGAGTGACTAGATGTATAGGTCTGCATTTTACTGTCATAAAGCTGTGACGAACAGCAGATGCAGACAGCTATAGCATAATACAGAAGATATAATGTTTATATAATGCTGTCATATAAAAACCCTCACCTGTTCCAGAGCTATCGAATTCCTGCATATTTGCTGGACTCCTAACAAGTTGATTGACTTCATTTGAGCAAGTGCCTGGATGAACATACAAATAAGAAATGTAAGTAGGGTATCTCAATTTACAGTGTAGGCTTAGAACGAAGAACACGACTGCAGCTAAAACAAAAACAAACCTTTATTGATGCATTAGCAGCAACACTGGAAATCCCACCAAATACGTAATTCCTTTTTGATTCCGTGATATAAGGGGCCATTTCTTCATCCCGTCGTGCAATCTGTTTACATTGGAAGTGTTGGTAAAGCTGGACTAACGAGCCAGCTCGGCTCGTTTGGCTCGGCTCGTTCTGGCTCGTTAAGATAACGAGCCAGCTCGGCTCGGCTCGTTATCTTAACGAGCCAGAAGGCCGGCTCGGCTCGGCTCGTTTACGAGCTCGAGCTGGCTCGTTTGGCTCGCGAGCCAGCCATATTAAAACATAAAAAATATAATATGTGTATTATCTAAAGTTTGATAATGGTAATAATATAAAACTAGTCCATTCATAAGTCTTAATAAATCATACAAAAATAATATGTACTATTATATTATAATACTATACACCATACATTGTCTATGGTTCATACTCCATACCATATATGATGCATCCATTATCCATACATTCATTTAAAATAAAAAGAGTCAAATTAATCTAAAATTTATAGAGTCAAAGTTCAATCATCAACAAATTATAAAGTGTAAGACATAAAGTTATATAACACTAATAAAAGTTTAAGGCCAACAACTTTGGCTCGTTAGACTCGCGAGCTGGCTCGCGAGCTGGCTCGTTAAGACACGAGCTAGGATACTTGCTCAGCTCGTTTGAGAAATTAAACGAGCCGAGCCACTATCGATCCGAATCGAGCGAGCTATCGAGTTGCGAGCTTTTCGTCCAGCTTTAAGTGTTGGAGTATATGTGTGTGGCCCATGTGGCTAGGCCCATGAGGCCCATGTATGACACACTATATAGCTAGCCTTCTAGGATTAGCCTGATTGATTGAGACCACTCATTCCAACATGGTATAGAGCCTATCTTTCCTTCTCCCTCCCTTCTCCCAGCCGCCTGCCTGGATCCAGGGCGCCGCCGCCCTCTGGCTCTCCCGCCGGCCAGCCATGGCAGACTTCCCTCCTCCCTCCTTCTTCCACCCCCTCTCCCACCCCACATCTTGGGCCCCGGTAGCCGTTTCCTCTCCTCCAGGCGCCGACCCGCAGCCCACAGCCGCCGCCGGCCCTTCAGGCGCCGCCCACCTTGGCGCGGCTGTGGCCAGCCCCAGGGCGCCGCTGGTCACCGGCGGGCCACCGGGCCCTGGCGCGGCCCCCACCTGGCGCCCCTCCTGGCGCGACGCAGCGCCCGCCGTCCCGCAGCCCCCAGCCGCCGTCGGCCCTTCAGGCGCCGCCCACCTTGGCGCGGCTGTGGCCAGCCCCAGGGCGCCGACAGTCACCAGCGGGCCACCGGGCCCTGGCGTGGCCCCCACCTGGCGCCCCTCCTGGCGTGACGCAGCGCCCCTGATGGCTGCCGCTCCTTCTCCTGGCGGGATGCCTCCTCTGCTGGCCGCTCCTCCTTCAGCGGCCACCGCATCCCAGCTGGCTCCTCCAGCAGCGCCCCCTGGTGCCGCTGCTTCTTCTTCAGCGCCCTGGCCAGCCACTGGACAGTACGCACCAGGCGCGGGTGCAGGCCCAATCTGGCCCCCACCTCACGCGGCCTTCGCTCCTCCTTCTCCCGCAGCATGGCCGACCGGGACCGCCCTTCCCTTTGCTGGTGCGGCCCGCCCACCCCCTCCGCCTCCGCGCCCCTCTTTCCCGCGACATGGGCACAACAGGCCATTGCTTTCGCTGCCGGCAGTGCCCCCACGACTGCGCCTTTCCCGGCCGCCCCGACCACCTCTCCTTCCTGGGCTCCGGCCGCCCTTGACGTGGCCCCGGCATCGCCCGGCCACCCTCCAGCGCTGCCCGCCGGCGCGGGCCACCCACTCGCGCTGCTCACCTCTGGCGGGGGCACTGGCTAGGCCTGGGCACCGCGTCCGTCCCCTACGCCGCCGTCGTTTCTTGTGGGTTCTCCCCCCGAGCCGAGCGGGGGTGGGGGGGGACTGTGGCAGACGCCGTCGTCGCGGACGGGGACGTGGTGGGGGTTCTGGGTTCCCCGACCCGTCATGGCCTTTCCAGGCTTCCGGGGGTGAGCCTCGCCTGCCGGCCGCCGCCATGCTCGCTGCTGCTTCTCCCGGGTTTCACCCAGCAGCATTCCCGTGGGCTACACCCTCCAGCGCCTCGCCCGCTTGGGACTCGGCGGCCTTGGCACGCTCCTTCAGCACGATGGCCCCGAGAACTCCTGTCGGCCCACAGTGGATCACCGATTCGGGTGCCACCTACCACACCACTCCCGACCCCAATATTCTCTCTTCCGTTCAACCTCCTTCCTATCACCCTTCATCCATCATGGTCGCTAATGGGTCTTGCCTTCCTGTCACGTCCGTGGGTGCCGCCGGCGCTCATGGCTCCTTTCGTCTTACTGATGTTCTTGTGGCACCTTCTATGGTTCACAACCTTCTTTCTATTCGTCGGTTTACTGCTGACAATTCCTGTTCTGTGGAGTTTGACTCTTCCGGTCTCACTGTCAGAGATTTGGCTTCCCGCCGTCCTCTGCTTCGGTGTGACAGCACGGGTCCCCTTTACACCCTTCGCTTCCCACCGTCTCCTTCGTCTTCTTCACCGACCCCTTTGTCAGCTGCTTTCGCCACCACTACTTCCTCCACCACTTGGCACCGGCGACTTGGCCATCCTGGTCGTGATGCCCTGATGCAGCTCAGCCGTAGTTCTGACATTCGGTGTCCTCGGACTCACGATGAGCATTTGTGTCATACGTGTCAGCTGGGCCGTCATGTCCGTCTTCCTTTCCATAGTTCTTCTTCCCAGACGGCTCACATCTTTGATCTTATACATTGCGACCTCTGGACCTCTCCTGTCATCAGCGTTTCTGGCTACAAGTTCTATCTTGTGCTGCTTGATGATTTCTCTCATTACTCCTGGACTTTTCCTCTTTGTGCAAAGTCTGACGCTTTCCCCGCCATTCTCCACTTCTTCGCTTGGGTGTCCACACAGTTCGGCCTCACCATCAAGGTCGTCCAGCGTGACAATGGTCGTGAGTTCGATAACTCCGTCTCCCGTGCCTTCTTTCTCTCTCATGGTGTCCAGTTGCGCATGTCTTGCCCGTACACCTCCTCCCAGAACGGCAAGGCTGAGCGCATGATTCGCACCACCACCGAGATCATGCGCACCCTCTTGCTTCAGGCGTCCCTCCCTGCGCGCTTCTGGGCTGAGAGCTTGCACACCTCCACCTATCTCCTTAACCGCCTTTCTTCCGCTGCCTGCCCAGCTCCCACGCCACACCACGCCCTTTTCGGTACCCCTCCTCGGTACGACCACCTTCGCGACTTCGGGTGTGCGTGTTACCCTAACACCACAGCTACCGCTCCCCACAAGCTGGCACCTCGTTCGACTCTCTGTGTCTTCCTCGGGTACTTCCCGGATCACAAGGGGTACCGGTGCTATGATCTTACCTCTCGTCGGGTCCTCATCTCTCGCCATGTGGTGTTTGATGAGGCTGTCTTCCCCTTCTCCACCCCCACTCCCACGTCCACCCCTGATCTTGACCTCTTCTTGTTTCCCACTGACGCGGTGGTCGAGCCACCTTTTCGGTTGTCTCCCACAGGTACTGCTCCACCGTGCACTTCGCCGGGACCGTGCCCTCGCTCGCCGCCCGCCGGTGACACCCCCTGTCCGGGCCTAGCGGGGTCACCTCACGAGCCGGCCCCCGTCACTACGACTGACGCGGGTCCCAGGCCGTCGCCCCTGGCACCACTTGCGCGCTTCGCTCAGCCGACGCTCGTCTACCAGCGCCGTGCGCCTTCCGGGTCGGCCCCCGTTACTACGCCGGACGTGGGGTCCGGGTCGTCGACTCGAGCACCACCTGCGCGCTTCGCCCAGCCGGTGCTCGTCTACCAGCGACGTGCACGACCGGAGCCGCCGCCTACGTCTACACCGGTGGCTCCTTCGCCGGTGTGCCCGACTGCTTCTTCTCCGCCGGCGACACCGACACCGCCGCCGCGGTCCCCGGATGCCCGTGTCGCGACGCCGGTGTACCACCCCCCGCTGCTTCACCGGCACCTGCGTCATGTTCACCCTATGGTGACGCGCCATGCGGCGGGGACCCTGCCGCCCCCGGCTCTCGCGGCGACGCCCGTGGACTCGCAGGCCTCTCCGGTACCCTCTTCTGTCCATGAGGCCTTGTTGGACCCTCACTGGCGCCGCGCGATGGAAGAGGAGTACGCGGCTCTCCTCGCCAACCGGACCTGGGATCTGGTGCCTCGTCCCCCCGGCTCCAATGTCGTCACCGGCAAGTGGATCTGGACACACAAGCGTCGGGCTGACGGCACTCTCGAGCGGTACAAGGCTCGTTGGGTTCTCAGGGGTTTCACTCAGCGGCCTGGTGTTGACTAAGATGAGACTTTCAGTCCAGTGGTGAAGCCGGCTACAGTGCGCACGGTGCTCTCCCTCGCCCTCACTCGCTCCTGGCCCGTGCATCAGCTGGATGTCAAGAATGCCTTCCTGCATGGTCTTCTCACTGAGACAGTTTACTGCAGTTAGCCGGCCGGGTTTGTTGACTCCTCGTGTCCTGACATGGTCTGCCAGCTCAACAGATCTCTCTACGGCCTCAAGCAGGCTCCCAGGGCATGGAACCATCGCTTTGCTGTCTTTCTGCGCTCACTGGGGTTTGTGGAGGCCAAGTCCGATACGTCACTGTTCATCTTCCACCATGGAGATGAGACTGCTTATCTACTGCTCTATGTTGATGACATTGTCCTCACCGCCTCCAGTGAGTTACTCCTTCGCCGGATTATCACCTCTCTCCAGCAGGAGTTTGCGATGAAGGATTTGGGTGTGCTACATCACTTCCTTGGGGACACTGTTGAGCCTCACCCTGCTGGCCTTCTCCTACACCAGCGGCAGTACACTCTTGACATCCTTGAGCGCGCCTTGATGACTGACTGCAACCCCTGCTCCACTCCAGTTGACACACAGGGCAAGATGTTTGAGGCTGAGGGGAACCCGGTGTCTGATCCCACCGCGTACCGGAGTCTTGCTAGTGCTCTCCAGTACCTCACCTTCACTCGCCCGGACATCACGTTGCAGTTCAGCAGCTGTGCCTTCATATGCATGATCCGCGGGAGCCCCACCTCACTGCCCTCAAGCGGCTCCTCCGCTACCTACGCGGTACTGTGGACTACGGCCTGCTCCTTCACCGGCGGTCCTCCTCCACTGAGATGGTTGTCTACACTGACGCTGACTGGGCTGGCTGTCCGGACACTCGGTGTTCCACCTCCGGCTACGCTGTCTTCTTGGGCGGCAACCTGGTGTCCTGGTCGTCCAAGCGTCAGCAGGTGGCCTCCCACTCCAGTGCCGAGGCGGAGTACCACGCCGTGGCCAATGGCGTGGCCGAGGCTTCTTGGCTCCGCCAGCTCCTGGCCGAGCTCCATAACCCTCTACTCCGGAGCACGCTTGTCTACTGCGACAACGTCAGTGCGGTCTACCTCTCCACCAACCCCGTGCAGCACCAGCGGACCAAGCATGTGGAGATTGATCTTCACTTCGTCCGTGATCGGGTAGCCATCGGCGAGGTACGAGTCCTCCATGTACCTACGACGTCCCAGTTCGCCGATATCTTCACCAAGGGCCTCCCATCGACGACCTTCGCCGCCTTTCGCTCCAGCCTCAACATCGCCAGTGGCTAGTTGAGTCTGTGGGGGGGCTCGTGTGTATTTTCTTTTCCTGGTGTTCAGTCTGAATCTGCTGCGTCGGTAGTTCAGACTGCGGGGGAGTGTTGGAGTATATGTGTGTGGCCCATGTGGCTAGGCCCATGAGGCCCATGTATGATACACTATATAGCTACCCTTCTAGGGTTAGCCTGATTGATTGAGACCACTCATTCCAACAGGAAGAACAAGCTTACCATGAACTCAATACGTTTGCAGCTAAAATAGAAACAAACCTTTATTGGTCGCATACCTGAGTTGTAAGGGAGATAATAAAGTCATCGGGATCTTCAGCATCTTGATCTTCGACGTATTCTCTTTTGGTCATTTCCTGTACGGATTGTGTTGATTGAATTTTTTTGGCACATAATACATCTAACAGAGTGATGCCAAAAGGAACTACAGTGCTACTACCTGCATGTGATATATCGCCTCTAGTTGCATTTCCAATCTCAATACTCTGACACAATCAATAGCTAGCCTTCTGTACTCATTAGCCAGAGATGCGAGACCTTTTGGAATTGCACTAGATGAGCGGGCATGTCGACCATAGCTATGATTTATGCTCTCTGAAGTGGTTGGTGGACTTATGAATGATTCCCCAAGCCTGAAATTCCTCAATAACCAAAAGTATTACAAATCCATGCAACAAAAAATATGATTTTAGTAGTACAAAATGGATAGCCACTGGCAATAATTGTTTTCGCTTAAGTAAAATTTGATTTTAGTAGTTTTTCTGCACGAGATCTGTAGCGTGCACTTTTCTCCAGTTGGCCCGTGCAGCATTTGTGCCTTTCAGCTAGGTATATACTCAACCAAATTATTCCGCAACCAGAGTTTATCAACTAAAATGGGTGTCAGTGTTAATGTAAATAAATCAGTATTCAGTGTTATTAAAGTGAGGCAAGGCGTGGCAATCCACCTACCAAGACCTCACAAAATCTGACATTATTTTACTGAAGAATTTTGGAAGGGACAAGGGAGGTACACTAAGCTAGAAGAGGATGTAAGAAAGGATTTGGCAATCATTCACATGACATCCCCATTATGATTGCAGTTACATGACCCTGATTGTTTAGCCAGCTGGATACAACTTTAACCAACTGGTTAACAGAAAGAGCGGAATTATCACTAATTAACTACAATAACCAGTGCAGAGTAAAAACCAACAGTTATTACAATTGTTCGATGCAAGTAGAATGGTATAGTTGGAACCCAGGCATTGAAGCGCACATTCTTAACCTCATCAGGCTTCAGACCACCCTCCACCACAACACCAAGAAGAAAAACAGCAAAATAGCAGCAGGCAGGAGGGAAGAAAAGGAGAAACTACAAAGAAGAAACAACAAATTTGGGAAAGCCTATGCAGTTTTGCTCTGTTGCCTCCCCATTCTCTCTACATCGCCAGCTCCCTAATCCTCACTCCCCTGCCCCTAACTGTACTGCCCTCTAAGATCTATAAGATCTATAGAATGAACCAAATAGACAACATTGCCTCTAACGGTTATTACAATAGGTGATGTTTTAAAAATACTGCAAATAATAGGATTACCTTTCAACTGAATCAGCCAAATATTCCAATGAGTCACTAAGAGAAGCCAACAATATCAGTTTCTGGTCGTCATGGATCAAGTTTTCCTGCATAGACAAGTACACGAACAGAAGTTACAAGCAGCAACACAGAGTATCTTACAAATTGACAACTAACATCAGATTGCCACTGTAAGGCATTAAACTGCATCCCATTTTCCAGTCTGTACATTGACCTTAGTTTTCTATTTGGGTGTTTTATCGATTTCTTTAAAGTCCTAGTGATAAAAAAATGAAGATAGTACGCCACTTGAGCCAAACTAAAACAAAACAGGCTTATATTGATTCTATATTGGGCTGTAACACATATAAACCAGATCTTTACATTTACATTATTAAGTTTTGCAGACACAATCAAGAAATTGTGAATAAAGAATCTTGAAGAATGCCAACATGGTTGATCGTTGATTCAAATGGAATATCATAAAAATTCAAAATAAAACAAACATAGGAGTAGAACTTATCAACACAAATAAAATTATTCAACAAATTTGCAAATAATAAAAGGTACCTGTTTTATTGGGCACATATCTAATAAGAGATCACTTAGTTCAATCTCTACTTCAACTGCCTCTGCATCTGTTACATTGTTATCATGATCACTAGTAGAATTATGCAAAGAAATGTTTGCTGGTTCCAGGCGCATTAAACTCTCAACATCATTCCTTGAAAGGAGAATATAACTTTGCTTTTCAAGGACAGCCTGCAATTTTCACATACAATACAAGAATCAATAACTCTGCAAGAGATACAAGAAAACAGTGTACTAATGTATAGGGGTCATAACAATTGGAGTCTATCTGTGCCACACAAGGTTATTAAGGCGCTAAGGCGAGACATGGCGAGCCACCCCCTTCCAGCGATGCCTAGGCGATCATAAGGCAAGGCAAGGCAACGCCATATAATTATAAGAAACTTCAAAGCAGCGGCACAGAAGAAGGAAAAAAAAGAAAAAGAAAAGAAGAAAAGAAGAAAGACAAGACACTAAGAAAGGCCAGCCCACCAGCCAGCCCATATATCCTTCCTGGCATATTATGTGACCTATCCGTTCCCTCAGCCCTCCCCATCGACAAGCATTCTAGGTCTCCGCCGCCACTACCCCTCTCTGTGCGACTCTTCTATTCGTCCCTCCCTCTCCCGTCTCCATTTGCGCTGCTGCCGCCCGCAGCCATTCCCCCCTACCTCTTCCTCTCCCCTTCCTCACTGCTGGTGCCGCCCCCTTCCAGATCCCCTCCAGTAGCCTGTAGATCGCAGATCAAGAGTTGCTGACTGCTGCTGCCCCTCCTAGATGCCCGATATTGCATCTGGAGCCGATGGGGATGGAGCAGAGACATGTGCTTGGCCTTCCCAGTCCTCCAGTTCTTCCTCTCTCGTCTGCCTCCCCTCCTCTCTCATTTTGCTGATTTTTGGTCATGGCGACAGGGACGCCCAGGATTTTTTAGCGCCTCAACGCCTAGGCGACGCCTTAATAACCTTGGTGCCTGTTGGAGTATGTGTTTAGGCCCATGTGGCTAAGGCCCATGTGGCCCATGTATGGAACCTATATAGCTACCCTTCTAGGGTTAGCCCTAATTGAGAGTAGAATTCCTCAAACATGGTATCAACAGCCTAGGGTTAGGTCCTCTCCTTTTCTCTCTCCCCTGCCCGCCGCCCCTGCCTGGCAGGGCCGCCGCCGGCCACTGGGGCGCCGCCGCCGGCTCCTCCCGCCATGGATGGCCGCACCCCACCTCCTCCCTCCCTCTACTCTTTCCCCCCCCCCCTTTCTTCCCCTTCCTGGGCGCAGGTCATCTCTGGCGCTGCCTCTCACGCCGGCGCGCCGTCCAGGGATCCTCCAGCCGCCGCCGGCCGCCCCAGCCGCGCCCTTCCTCAAGCGGCGCCGGTACTAGGGGGTCTTCCTGGCTCCTCTGCCGCCATCTTCCCCTCCTCTGGCGCACCGTCCCACCACCCTGCTGCCCCTCCTGCTGCCTCCACCCGCCCGCCTCTTCCTGCCGCTCCTCCCGCCCTGGGGGCCGCCGCTGCAGCTCCTGGCATGGCCGGCGCCCTGGGAGCCGTGGCCCTCTCCTCTGGCTCGGGCACGGATGCGGAGACTGCCGAGGGTGTTGTGGTCGCGGCTCTTCCTTCATCGGCGGCTCTCCCTTCCTCCTCCGTTCCACTGACCGGTGGTGGAGTCCAGCCGCACCACCCTGCTGCAACTCCTGGCGCGCCACTTCACTCACCATCCGGTGTCACCGCTGCCGCTCTCGGCCTCGCTCCAGGACCGGACTCCGCACTCGCTGCGGCCATCGTCGCTGCCCGGGCCGCCGCGGCGGAAGGGCAGGCCCGGGTGCGCGCGGCGGCCCTCATGTGGGAGCGCGAGCGCGACGCGGCCGACGCCCTTGCCCGTCAGATCGCCGAGGCCGAGCAGCTCCTCACCTCTCCCGCGGGCCCGGACGCTGGAGCCACCTCTGCCTCGCCGGGGCGCCGTGTGTCACACCCTGCCGTTCTCTGGCACGACCCGGCCGACCCGCTCGTGGCTCAGCTGCACTACCAGGCGGGGGGGGGGGTTCAGAACATTCGTCTTCTCGTCCCGGTCGTCCTCGAGCCGGAGTCACCCTCCTACGCCCGGTGGCGGGATCTGGTGCTTCTCACCCTTCGCCGCTATGCCCTCGACGACCACGTCCTCGTCGAGGCCTCGGTCTCCGTCCAGACGCCGTCGTGGTTCCGTCTCGACAGCATCGTCCTCTCCTGGATCCTGGGGACGATCTCTCTGGACCTCCACGACCTCGTCCGCACCTCCCCTGACGCGCGCCGGGCGTGGCTCGCGCTTGAGGGCCAGTTCCTGGGCAACGCCGAGGCCCGGGCTCTGCGTCTCGACGCGAGCTTCCGCACCTTCGTCCAGGGAGACCTCTCTGTCGGCGAGTTCTGCCGTCGGATGAAGGGCATGGCTGACTCTCTGGGGGACCTTGGGTGGCCCGTCGAGGATCGCATCTTGGTCCTCAACGTCCTCCGGGGGCTCAGCGACCGCTTCGCCCACCTACGGACGTGGATCACCCGCCAGCGGCCCTTCCCCACCTTCCTGGAGGTCCGTGACGATCTTGTCATGGAGGAGCTCACACAGGGCCCCCAGCCGGGATCCACCACTTCCGCGGGGTCCTCGTCCTCGACGGCCCTCGCTGCCTCTTCGCCGCGCCCGTCTGCTCCACCGCGGTCCACCGCTCCACCACCACCGTCGTCTTTCGTGGGACCTCCTCCCTCCGGGCCGAGCGGAGGTGGGGGGGGGGGGTCGTGGCTCTCGTCGTCGCCGTGGAGGGGGCCGCGGTGGTGGCCGGGGCGGTCACCCCCAGGCTCCGGCACCGGCCGGGACCCATGGGGGGGCACCGTGGCCTACGTTCCAGAACCCGTGGTCCGGTCGCATCTCCATGTGGCCCTACCACGCCACCGGAGCCGACACTCGCCCACCAGTGGCCATGCTCACCGGAGCTCTTCCTGCTGGTCTTCCACCTGGCGCCTTCCCTACTACGCCGTGGGTTCCATCCTCCGGGACTCCACCGGGGGTCACCGGCTGGGATCAGGCGGCTCTAGCTCGCTCGTTCAGCACCATGGGCCTGACACCTCCAGTCGGACCCGAGTGGATCGCTGATTCGGGGGCCACCTACCACACTACTCCTGACCCCGGTATACTTTCGTCGCTTCACTCTCCCTCTTCCTCTCTTCCTTCGTCCATTATGGTCGCAAATGGCTCTTGTATTCCGGTCTCGTCTGTGGGTACCGCCGGTGCTCATGGCTCCTTTCGTCTTCCTGATGTTCTTGTTGCTCCTTCTATGGTTCATAATCTTCTTTCTATTCGACGTTTTAGAGCTGACAATTCGTGTTCTGTGGAATTTGACTCTTCTGGTCTTACTGTAAAGGATTTGGCTTCCCGGCGTCCTCTGCTCCGATGTGACAGCACCGGGCCCCTTTACACTCTTCGCTTCCCGGCGGCTCCTTCGTCTTCTTCGCCGCCCGTTTTGTCAGCTGCCTTCGTCGCTTCTACTTCCTCTACTACCTGGCACCGGCGCCTCGGCCATCCTGGACGTGATGCCCTGATACAGCTCAGTCGTAGCTCCGGTCTTCCATGTACTCGAGCTCATGATGAGCAACTGTGTCATGCGTGCCAATTGGGCCGACATGTTCGTCTTCCGTTTTCTAGTTCTACTTCCCATGCGGCCCGTATTTTTGATCTTGTACATTACGACCTATGGACATCTCCTATTCTGAGTATTTCCGGTTATAAGTACTATCTTGTGGTTGTTGATGATTTTTCGCATTATTCATGGACTTTTCCTCTCCGTGCGAAGTCAGATACATTTACCACGCTCCTTCACTTCTTTTCGTGGGTGTCTACACAGTTCGGCCTCCCCATCAAGGCCGTCCAGTGTGACAATGGTCGCGAGTTTGATAACTCCACCTCCCGCGATTTCTTCCTCTCTCACGGCGTTCAACTCCGCATGTCTTGTCCATACACCTCTTCGCAAAATGGCAAGGCTGAGCGGATGATTCGCACCACCAATGACACCGTGCGTACCCTTCTGTTTCAGGCCTCTCTTCCCGCTCGCTTTTCGGCTGAGGGCCTGCACACCTCCACCTACCTTCTTAACCGTCTTCCTTCCGCGGCCTGCCCCGCTCCCACTCCTCACCACGCCCTCTTCGGTACCCCGCCTCGGTACGATCACCTCCGCGTGTTTGGGTGTGCGTGTTACCCCAACACCGCTGCCACCTCTTCTCACAAGCTGGACCCTCGCTCCACGCTCTGTGTCTTCCTCGGGTACTCTCCGGATCACAAGGGGTACCGGTGCTTTGACCTTACCTCTCGACGGGTTCTCATCTCTCGCCATGTGGTGTTCGATGAGTCCGTCTTTCCATTTTCTAGCACCACCGCCCCTCCGGTACCTGACCCACCCTCCCTGTTTTCCACTGACCCGGTGGTCCAGCCACCTTTTTCGTGGTCTCCTGCAGGTACCCGCTTCGCCGCGTGCCGGGCCGGCCTCCTCTCCCGGATTCCCAGCAGGACCGTGCCCGCCGTCCTCGGGCGCGGCCCCGTCCTCTCCGGTTCATGCAGACCCGGGGCCTTCTTCCCCCGCTGCTGCCCCGGGGGGGTCGTGTCGGTCGACGACGCCGGATCCCATCCCGGCACCTGTCCTGGCACCTCCGTCGAGGTTCGCCGCGCCGGTACGAGTGTACCAGCGCAGGCCGCGGCCGCCGCCACTCGCGCTCCCTTCTCCACCGGGGACACCGACACCACCGCCACTGTCTCCGCCGGCTCGTGGTACCCCGCCGGTCTACCACCCGCCGCTGCTGCACCGACACCCGCGGCATGTTCACCCGATGGTGACACGACACGCGGCCGGCACCCTGCCGCCTCGTGCCCTCGAGGCTTCGACCGGCGATGCGGTGGTCTCTCCGGTACCCTCCTCCGTCCGCGACGCCCTGTTGGACCCTCACTGGCGCCGCGCGATGGAAGAGGAGTACGCCGCGCTACTCGCCAACCAGACGTGGGAGTTGGTGCCCCGGCCGCCGGGCTCCAACGTCGTCACCGGCAAGTGGATTTGGACCCACAAACGCCGGGCCGACGGCTCTCTCGAGCGCTACAAGGCTCGCTGGGTCCTCCGGGGTTTCACTCAGCGCTCTGGCGTCGACTACGATGAGACCTTCAGCCCGGTGGTCAAGCCGGCCACCGTCCGTACCGTGCTATCGCTGGCACTTGCCCGGTCTTGGCCCGTCCATCAGCTGGACGTCAAGAACGCCTTCCTCCACGGCCTTCTCACCGAGACGGTGTACTGCAGTCAGCCGGCGGGGTTCGTCGACACCACCCGTCCTGACATGATCTGCCGGCTCAACAGGTCCCTCTACGGCCTCAAGCAGGCACCTCGGGCGTGGAACCACCGGTTCGCCGCTTTCTTGCTGACCCTGGGGTTCATGGAGGCCAAGTCTGATACGTCTCTGTTCGTCTACCACCATGGAGCCGACACTGCATACTTACTGCTCTATGTTGATGACATTGTCCTCACCGCCTCCAGTGAGTCACTTCTCCGCCGGATCATCACCGCTCTCCAGCAGGAGTTCGCGATGAAGGATCTGGGTGAGCTCCACCACTTCCTCGGTGTCACTGTTGAGCACCGTCCTACCGGGCTCCTACTTCACCAGCGACAGTACACTCGGGACATCCTGGAGCGGGCTGGGATGACCGACTGCAACCCCTGCTCCACTCCGGTCGACACTCAGGGCAAGCTGTCTGAGGCTGAGGGACCACCGGTGGCCGATCCCACTGCGTACAGGAGTCTCGCCGGGGCCCTTCAGTACCTCACCTTCACCCGGCCGGACATCACCTATGCAGTTCAGCAGGTCTGCCTCCATATGCATGACCCCCGGGAGCCTCACCTCACGGCTCTCAAGCGCCTCCTCCGCTACCTCCGGGGCACGCTCGACCACGGCCTCCTCCTCCACCGAGCCTCCTCCACCGACCTCACCGTTTACACCGACGCTGACTGGGCCGGGTGCCCGGATACTCGCCGCTCCACCTCCGGCTACGCCGTCTTTCTGGGCGGCAACCTGGTGTCTTGGTCGTCCAAGCGCCAGCCGGTGGTCTCCCGGTCCAGCGCCGAGGCGGAGTACCGCGCCGTTGCTAACGGCGTGGCGGAGGCCGCCTGGCTCCGGCAGCTGCTGGCGGAGTTGCACACTCCACCCTCCCGGAGCACACTGATCTACTGCGACAACGTCAGTGCGGTCTACCTCTCCACCAACCCCATCCAGCACCAGCGGACGAAGCATGTGGAGATCGACCTCCATTTTGTCCGTGATCGGGTGGCCATGGGCGAGGTGCGGGTTCTTCATGTTCCGACGACCTCCCAGTTCGCAGACATCTTCACCAAAGGCCTCCCGTCCTCGACCTTCGCCGAGTTTCGCTCCAGCCTCAACATCGCTGCTGGCTAGTTGCGTCTGTGGGGGGGTGTGTGTTCTTTCTTGTTCAGCCTCGAACTCCGCTGCGCCGGTAGTTCAGACTGCGGGGGGTGTTGGAGTATGTGTTTAGGCCCATGTGGCTAAGGCCCATGTGGCCCATGTATGGAACCTATATAGCTACCCTTCTAGGGTTAGCCCTAATTGAGAGTAGAATTCCTCAAACAGTGCCTCAAACCACTTTCAGATTTTTTTTTCTCAAAATTGAAATAAAAAGATAATGCGAGAAATAGAACTACCAGAAATATCAGAAGCAGAACTGGCAGAGTTGAAATATGCCAACTCAAGGCAGAGTCTGCTAGCTCAGTTGGCATAATGTATCACTTTGTTTTCCTTGAACAGGCAGGAGAGCTGCGTGTCATTGTTTTAAAAAGGTACATGGCGGTCCGATTGCATAATATATCTCACATTTACATTCGGCAAATATATCTACATCCCTAAATGTATCTCACATTTACATTTGGGTAAATATATCTATGTCACTAAAAGGGACAACACCAGAATATCGAAGATCATTTTCTACTATAATACATTTATAGAAGCCAACAAATTTATGAGACTATGAAAGTATTTTTCAAGACAAATCATATGATTTTCACGTTTGGAGAAAGTATTTGTGGCTGCTGGCCTTGCCGGGGTAGTTGATGGGTGAATGTATTAAGTAGTCAAAATGTCATGAACAGTAAATGCTGGACGTATACCAAACACGTTGGTATGTAGTTTAGGGCCTAAAATCATGAATAAAATGCTAGACAGTTTAAGCAGTCAATGATCGTCAAATAGCAGCGTAAACATCACAATTATGCATGACATAAACATCACAATTACACATTATATGAGGAAGGATCAGCAGTAGGGCGATATCTGATACGATAGTTATTCAATAATATTGGTTGATGAATATCATTTAACAAATTAATTTGTGGACAAAATGGAAGACTAAAGTTAACATTCTACCTCTAGAAGCTGTGCCTTAGATTTTTCTTGAAAAGCATAGTATCTATTTATATACCGCTACAGTATAAAATTTTTAAACAGTCTAAACGACGCTAGATGTTGGGGTGATCTGACTATCTAGCATGTGGTGTCTAGGAAAACACTAAGTTCAGTTTTGTTAATTTTGGCCTTCTGCATTTTTAGGTCTCCCTGCTAATGTATTACATATCTTTTAAGTTTGCGTCTTTTTATATATTTCCCTATGTATCTGTTGCCATCCCCTTACATTTCTCTCTCCTTACCCATGTGCCTATTGACCATCTGTCACTAGAAATTTATGTTCTTCTACAGTTCACTGCTTTTTGCTTCATCCAACATCAATGTGCCTGGCCACAAGGTCTCAGGCCATATGTCTCGAGGTCAACCTATCTCCTATGATCTTGATCTCAATTACATATGTTTCTAAAAAATATATATTTAATTCTCTGATCATGGATGCAATAAAATTCATTTAAGTGTATTGAATACCTCCATATATGATGCACGACATCTCTCATGAGCACGCTCTAAAAATGTGCGTACATACTCCACAAGCTCAGTCGCATAGTTTGGCATCAATTGAACCCATCCAAGAACCTAGGAAGAAAAATAAGGAATTGTAACAAATAAATATAATCAAAATTAGAAGGAAAAGACAAGATTTTTTTGGGCGGGTGGGCGGGTAAACTACCTCTTTGGCTATTATATCAACAGCAAGAAGCCCTTGAAGCACAGGGCGTCCAAGTTCCACTGATGAACTATACACTGAGGTTGCATGTACACGTGGTCTAAATGCTGCTGGGCCTATCAAAAGATGCAAGGTAATAAAGTTGTACAGATATGTGAGAAAGCATGTAATAATATTTTTGCAGTCATTACTAAATGTTAACAAAGTCTTTGAACTCAATTGTCCATTTCTTCAGACAGGTAGGGTCAGAACAATACAGTAACAGCCCATTCACTGTTTAATGGTCCAGCAACAATTGTATGCACATATCACATGATAATAAAACAAATGTATAATATGTTTTTTCATATCTGTAATTTGGAAGAAGCAATTTCCAACGAGGGCTCCAAAAAGGATAGGAAAAGAAGTCACATTCATGTACTTTTAAGAAACATGTGTATATCTAAAAAATACACATGTAAGGACTGATAAGATCAATGGCAGAGCCAGACTAACCTTGTAGTGGACTAGCTGATATATCAAATAAATGGCACGCTAATTTGAAAAGATTTTGGATTCTTGATTCCTCTCAATCTCTCGTCCAATCATGGTACTTTGCTCTTTTTTGTTGTTTTAATTACGTATCACTTTCCTTAAAACTAATACCGTATCATTACATGCATCGATATGTTTATTAAAATAAATTGACTAATATCAAGTATTGCGGACGCCAAAAATTCTACAAATATATCTGTGGGCAACAAATTGCTTTTGGACTTCTTAATATCCAGTAACCAATTGATGATCCAAGGTTTCAAAATGGGCCAACCCATCCCGTAGTTTGAGGCACATATTAGTTAAGGTACCAGGTTATTATGACTACAACAAGCTCAGCATTGTATTGGTTCCAGAACTAGAAAATTAGAGACAGTTAACAGATGCCAAGGGCACTACATAGGATGAATGAGCAAACATGAGTCTGGGCCAAAACCAATGTGGTATTAGTGCTAGGATCATTTGGTTAACAGTTACCCCAGACCATTAACCCTCGCTATCTTGATCAGTCACACATACCCCACAGGCACTATGTGCTTGGAGGAAAAAGATTTCACAATACAACTATTCACACCTAACTATAGGGAAAAAAATCAACTTTCAACTTCTTAGATCAGTTTCACAGTAGTAGGACTGTTTGCGCCCTATGAACCCAAAAAAATTGAAGTTCTGTGCACAGGCACAAAGTTCCCGTGTTGACTTACTGGATATGGCCTGCTGAACACATTTTCGGTAATCTACAAATATTGCTGGCAAGAAGTGCTCCTTCAGAAAGTTATTCACAAAAGCCAATAAGCCATCACTCCTGCACATGTTAAAAAGCAATAGTAAATAAACATGGTCTAGTTATAAATCTTCCAAGTTCCAACAAAGAGAATCAGTTTTCAGGAAAAAGATGTTGGGCTTAACATGCTTCATTCCTCCAAATAATGCATATCTGCTATTAGGTAGAAATAATGACTTTGTTTTGGAACAAAGACAATCCCTATTGAGAAGTAGTTACATTATGACTTGTTGGAGTGTGAATGTATTAGGCCCATGAGGCTAGGCCCATGTGGCCCATGTATGGTACCTATATAGCTACCCTTCTAGGGTTAGCCCAACTCATGAGAGTATCATCTTCTAGCATGGTATCAGAAGCTTAGGTTCCTCTCCTCCAGCCGCCGCTGCCTTCCAGGTCGGCGCCGCCGTCGCCGCCGCCTCCTCCCCATGGCTGGCCGGCCGCCTCCCCCTCCTTCCCCAACCTTTTTCCCTCTCTCCTCGCGAGTCCTCGCCCAGCAGCTTCAGCAGCTCGAGCCCGATGGCCCTCGCACTCGCGCACCTAGCTGTTGCCCCGCCCCCGATCCAGTCCTCGTTGCTGCTCCCGCGCCGCGCGTCGCGGGGCTCCCTCCCCCTCCGGCGGGCCTCGCGCCAGCGGCCTTGGTCCCCCCTCCGACGGGCCCCGCACCAGCAGCCTCGGCCGCGCTCTCGCCGGGCGCGGCGTGTGCGGTGCCAGCGCTGGCGGGCTACGTCGCGGGTCCCCGTCGCCCTCTCCCTCCCCCTCCGGTCCCGCCCACGCTGGGCACCCTGGTGGCGCGCACGGGCTGCTCCCAGGAAGGCGTCACGGGGCGGCTCGTCTGTGCCACGGGCGACTGCAGCTCCGGCTCCGCCGGGTGCGCGGCGGACCTGAACGCGATGTGCCCCGCTGCGCTCCGAGCCGGGGGCGGCGCCGCGTGCAGGAGCGCATGCGACGCGTTCGCGCGGCCCGAGTACTGCTGCAGCGGCGCATTCGCGTCTCCGGCGGGCGCGACACCGGCGATGCCGACGGGGACCATGATGCCGGGCACGACCCCGGACAGCGTGCTCCTGGGCAGCAGCAGCAACAGTGAAGGCGGCGTCTCTTGGCTCCTGGGCAGCAGCAGCAGCAACAGTGAAGGCGGCGTCTCTTGGCTCGCCAACATGGCCAGGTCTCCACCGCCGCCACCTGCTGCCGATTTTGGTGCTGCTGCTGCGGGCGCGGGCGCGGCCCTCGGCTTGACCGTTGCTGCTGCTACCGCGCAGCCCGCCGACGCCGTCCACCTTCCCGCCGGCGCCGGTCTCCCACGGCCCGCCACCGTCGAGGCCCTGCCTTTCCGCTTCCAGTTCCAGTTGTCGCCGCAAGGCCGCCGAACCAACGCCGCCGTCAAAGGTCCAAGCGTGGCCGCGGGCGCGGGGGGCCCAGGCACCTTGGCCTACTCCTTCGGCACTGGTGTCGTCCCTTCGCCCGCAGTTCCTCCTGCCGCAGGGCTGCGATCAGTCAGTCCTGATTGGATAGCCGACTTGGGCGCCACTTTCCACCCCACGCCCGATGTGAGTCTTCTTTCTTCTCTCCGTCCTCCCCACCCTTCCTGTCCCTCTTCCATCATGGTCGCCAATGGCACCTGCATTCCTGTCTCCTCCGTGGGCACTGCCAGTTCCCACGGCTCCTTCCATATCCCTGATGTTCTTGTGGCTCCCGGGATGGTTCACAACCTTCTCTCTATTCGCCGTTTCACCACTGATAACTCTTGTTCGGTTGAGTTTGACCCCTCTGGCCTCACCGTGTGGGATTTGGCCTCCCGGGCTCCTCTGCTCCGGTGTAACAGCACTAGGCCTCTCTACACCCTTCGGTTTCCGGCGTCTGCTTCACCTTCTTCGCCTTCCTCGGCGTCTGTTTCACCTTCTTCGCCTTCCTCAGCCGCTTTCTCCGCCACTCCTTCCTCCACCACTTGGCACCGTCGCCTCGGCCACCCTGGCCGGGATGCCCTGATGCAGCTCAGTCGTCATTCCGACATTCGGTGCTCTCAGGCTCACGATGATCACTTGTGTCATGCGTGCCAGCTGGGCCGTCACGTTCGCCTTCCCTTTCAGTCCTCATCCTCACATGCCCCTCGTGCATTTGATCTTATTCATTGCGACTTGTGGACTTCTCCTGTTCTCAGCATGTCTGGCTATAAGTACTACTTGGTGGTGGTCGATGATTTCTCCCATTATTCCTGGACTTTTCCCCTGCGGGCCAAGTCCGAGGCGTTCCCCACTCTTAGCCACCTCTTTGCTTGGGTATCCACTCAGTTCGGCCTCACCATCAAGGTTGTCCAGTGCGACAATGGCCGTGAGTTCGATAACTCAACCTCACGTGCCTTCTTCCTTTCTTCCGGTGTCCACCTGCGCATGTCTTGTCCGTATACCTCCTCTCAAAACGGCAAGGCAGAGCGCATGATCCGCACAACCAATGACATCATGCGCACTCTTCTGCTCCAGGCATCTCTACCCGCTCGCTTCTGGGCTGAGTGTCTGCACACCTCCACCTATCTCCTTAACCGCCTTCCTTCTACTGCATGCCCAGCTCCCACGCCTCACCACGCTCTTTTCGGTACCCCTCCTCGGTACGACCACCTTCGAGTCTTTGGGTGTGCGTGTTACCCTAACACCGCCGCCACCGCTCCCCATAAGCTGGCTCCCCGGTCGACCCTCTGTGCCTTTCTCGGATACTCTCCGGATCATAAGGGTTACCGATGCTTTGACCTTACCTCTCGCCGTGTCCTCATCTCTCGTCATGTCGTGTTTGATGAGTCGGCATTCCCTTACTCCACCACCTCTCCACCCACACATTCCGCTGACCCTGCGGAGGCTTCCTTCTTTCCCACTGACCCGGCGATTCTGCCACCCTTCTCCCTCTACCCTGCAGGTACTACTCCGGCGCACTCTCCTGGTGGTCCCGCCTCGCCCCTGCCGGACTCGCACCAGGACCTTCCGGTGCCTGACACGGTCGAGGCAGCCCCGGCGCTTCCCCCCTCGCTCCCTGTGGCTTCGCTGCCTCCTGTTGTGCCTGATGCTGCCGTTCCGATCGCGGGACCAAGCACACCGACCTCGCCTCCTCCCGGGCGCTTCGGACTCGTCTACCAGCGCCGGCGAGAGCCGCGTCCGCCCTCACCTCCTCCCGGACGTTTCGGCATCGTCTACGAGCGCCGGCGTGAGCCGGCTCCGCCGCTCTCATCACCAGCGTCGTCGTCGCCGGTACATGCTCCGCCGGCATCGCCACGCTCTCGCGCCGACCCGCCGGTGTACCACCCGCCTCTTCTTCACCGGGACCCTCGTCACACTCACCCGATGGTGACGAGGCAGGCGTCTCGCCCGCAGGCCCTCACCGCCGCCGCCTGCGAGCCGGGGATCTCTCCGGTACCCTCTTCCGTCCGTGCGGCCTTGGCGGATCCTCACTGGCGCCGCGCGATGGACGAGGAGTACGCGACCCTCCTCGCCAACCAGACGTGGGACCTAGTACCTCGTCCGCCGGGCTCCAACATTGTCACCGGCAAGTGGATCTGGACGCACAAGAGGCGGGCTGATGGTTCCCTGGAGCGCTACAAGGCTCGCTGGGTCCTCCGCGGCTTCACTCAGCGGCCCGGCATTGACTATGCTGAGACCTTCAGTCCCGTGGTGAAGCCAGCTACAGTCCGCACCGTCCTCTCTCTGGCTCTCGAGCGCTCCTGGCCTGTGCATCAGCTGGATGTCAAGAATGCCTTCCTCCATGGCACTCTGACTGAGACGGTCTACTGCAGCCAGCCGGCAGGTTTCGTGGATTCTTCTCGTCCTGACTTCGTCTGTCGGCTCAACAAATCTCTCTACGGGCTCAAGCAGGCACCCCGGGCTTGGTACTCTCGATTCGCTACCTTCCTGCAGACTCTTGGGTTCACGGAGGCCACGTCTGACACCTCCCTGTTCATATACCACTATGGGGGTGAGACTGCGTACCTGCTCCTCTATGTGGATGACATTGTTCTCACCGCCTCCAGCGAGTCTCTGCTCCACCGCATCATTGCCTCACTCCAGAAGGAATTTGCTATGAAGGATCTTGGGGTGCTCCACCACTTCCTCGGCGTCACTGTTGAGCCCCGACCTTCAGGCCTGTTCCTCCACCAGCGGCAGTTCACTTGTGACATTCTGGAGCGAGCAGGGATGACCGCCTGCCAGTCCTGCTCTACACCGGTGGACACCCAGGGCAAGCTGTCAGAGGCTGGGGGTCCGATGCTTGGGCCAGCGGACTCCACCGCCTACCGGAGTCTTGCTGGCGCGCTTCAGTACCTCACTTTCACACGGCCGGACATCACTTATGCCGTCCAGCAGCTCTGCCTCTACATGCATGCTCCGCGGGAGCCCCACCTGGCTGCTATGAAGCGGCTTCTCCGGTACCTCCGTGGCATCCTTGGCTACGGGCTGCTCCTCGGCCGGTCCTCCACTGCCGAACTGGTTGTCTACACCGACGCTAACTGGGCGGGATGCCCGGACACCCGCAGGTCCACCTCCGGCTACGCTGTCTTCCTCGGCGGCAACCTGGTCTCTTGGTCGTCCAAGCGCCAGCCGGTGGTTTCACGCTCCAGTGCCGAGGCGGAGTACCGTGCCATGGCCAACGGCGTGGCCGAGGCTGCCTGGCTCCGCCAGCTCCTGGCTGAGCTTCACCGCCCACTCGCCAGGAGCACGCTCGTCTACTGCGACAATGTCAGCGCGGTCTACCTCTCCACCAACCCCGTGCAGCACCAGAGGACCAAGCATGTGGAGATCGATCTACACTTCGTCCGCGACCGGGTGGCCATCGGCGACGTCCGGGTTCTTCACGTCCCGACTACCTCCTAGTTTGCGGACATCTTCACCAAAGGCCTCCCTTCCTCGACCTTCTCCGAGTTTCGCTCCAGCCTCAACGTCTCCAGTGGCTAGTTGTGGTTGGGGGGGTCATGTGTGTGTTGTGCCCTTACTTGTTTTCTTCTTGTTCAGTCTTGAACTCCGCTGCGCCGGTAGTTCAGACTGCGGGGGGGTGTTGGAGTGTGAATGTATTAGGCCCATGAGGCTAGGCCCATGTGGCCCATGTATGGTACCTATATAGCTACCCTTCTAGGGTTAGCCCAACTCATGAGAGTATCATCTTCTAGCATGACTGTTCTAACTTACTGCCACAGATACAAGGGCAACAAGTGCCTCATAAAGTAATGTCCTACTGAAGTAAGGAGGGATGATATTATCTGGCAGATTAGTACCTTTTTTCACTTATATCATCTTTGTTGGTAATTCTTATTGAGTTTCATCTCTAGTCTACCCAACTAATTTGAGGACTAAACGGTTTTACGTTATTCTTCTTACTGTTTAAGTAGCAGCAACTGATGGTATGATGGCTACCTGGTATTTTGCATATGTTCTAAATAGGTCTTGAATCATCAAATATTACACAGGTCAATCTACTACAAAAAGCAACAGACAGTTGAGACGACCGTGAACAAGGTCAGATGCAAATACACTAGTTGCCACCAATGTTATTAAGTCATTGAATTGTTTATATCACCTACCCAGACAGTAACTAAGCACCGACTGGAGAATATGACTTGTCTTGAGGGCCTAGTTGCATGGCCAGCAGGCCAGGTGATTAGTTGTGACTAATTATATGACTATTCATCATACAAAAAGACATGGGCTCTTGGAGAGTTAACCCTAGATGTGATGTATGTTAGTACATCAAAACATCTGTAGGAATGCAGTTAGATGGCAATGATTCAAGTAGAATGGCACTAGGTGAAGGAGGGCACTGATTGTAGGAGGAATAGATATACAAAGTCAGTCAGGGAAGAGACGAAAGCAGGGTACAAGGAGAAGAGACTTGCATATTTATTTTCTGCATAAACCTAAACCAAAAGACAAAATAGCAGCCTCCTCTTACAATCAGTGTCACCACTAGCAAACATGAGCTAACTGAGATGTTCTTGGCAAAAGAGCTTCTAACAAATCTTTAGCTAATCTGAGCTAACATTATATATCAAAGCTGAGCTAACCTATGTGATGCACATATGCTGCTAGTTCACCTTGTTGTCAATGGCCTTGCAGGTCAGGCGGCCAGCCACCAGCAGGCCAGTCAGCCATAATGTGCACATTACACCTTATAACTCCTACCACAGCCCACAAGCACACCATGTGACATGAGGTAAAGAATGAGAACCCCTGGACGCTGCATCCGTCCACTGCCATCCCTGCTTCACTGATGTCAGTGGCTGTGGAGCCCATCAACCGGTTTGCACATGGATGCTGCCTGATGTCCTCAAGGTCAAGTCCAAGTAAAATCACAGATCCTCCTCTAAGTCTGTTCTGTCGTTCTCTGTTATGTGCAGCTTAGCAGCAGTAACACAGTATGGCAGACAAGTCAGTCATAATCACAACTAGCTGGTCCACTAGCAACTTGGTTCGACTTTATGACTTAAAAACCATGCCCAGCACTTGCGACCAAATTATTCCCAGATTCTAAACACATTAATTAATAAATAAGCTTCCAAGGAAATAAGTTCCACCAAACTTTCTTCTTCTTTACAAGTAATAAGTTCCTCCAGTTTTGGTTAACAAAAAAAGAACAGATGTGTTCTGCACAATCTATATGCTATATGGACTTTTAAGAACAGTGTTCAACAAGGCACTCTTCCTCGCTAGCCTCTGCGCTGGGCGGAGGGGTACCACCTTGCCTAGGGGCTAGGGGGTAGGCGGTACCCTAGGCGGCGCTATGCGCACAGATCCACCTAAGGCAGGGATGCGTGCGGGCGACGCAGGCGTTGGCTGTGGTGGGGGAGGAAAGGACATCGGGCGGAGGTCGCCGGTGGGGGAGGAGGAGATTTGTGGTAATGAGCTATAGTTGAATACTGAGATGACATACCTATGTTCCGATGCTATGTAGGTAAATAAAACAAACAAAAAACCTCCTGTGATTGTGCTTGGTACAAAGCCCTATAAGCTATTCGAAGGTGGCTCTAAATTAGCTGCACAAATGAACCTTATGCTTATTGAAGAACTCCAGAAACGGCTTTTCTAGACCTTAGCTAATGGCAGCTTTAAATCCAAGCTCTTGATCCTCCAAAGACAAATCTCTTAGGTTTTGACCAATCTTACTACTCTCTTGTTCCATGTCATTCCTTACAAATTTCATAATAGCTAGAAGGCTCTCATTCAAATTGAAAAATTAAGCCAAAGGCACACCGATAGAATACCAGTAACACAAACCCTCAAACAAGGCAGCATGGATTTATCACTAGTTGTAGATTTATGAAAGGCAAAAGTAATTTTAGATTTCAAAGTCAACGTAAATTAAAGTTAGGAGATCTGGCACAATACCCAAGTTGCGAGTACTTCTGAGGCAACATCAACCCTATTTTATTCATAAACTGCAAAAAAAAAATCCTCATGAACAACATAATAATGATAATGTGAGACACGTATAAAACAGACAACTACAAGACAGGTCACCTCAAAGACAGGACGGTAAACAGACGCAGCTAGGAAAATTCCTTGGTCAGGTATGACACTTGCTGTTCCATACCCTTCTTGAGGCACATTGGAATTTCTTCGCCATCCTTGACCTGTGGTAGATTAAAAATTGAACATACATGACATAAATACAAATTTAATAGCAAGTACACAAAACCAAGTAAAAACAATAATCAGCCAAGATGTGTGACTCATGTCGAAATGAAAAACAAAAGGAAGCAGAAAAAATTAAGTACTAGTGACAACATATTACCAACAGACACATCCAACAAAAGGTTGACGAGAAACAAGATTTCGTCAAAATGATGCATAATAAGGTGGTCATCAGTATACCTTCATTTGGCACTGGGGTTGCTGCATCAGTAATGCGGAAAGCAAAAGAAAGGCCTTCTGATCCATCCCTGCAGGAAGAATGTTTCGTAATACAGTGATGTTAAAAAGAGAAGGAAACACAAAGGCTAGAGATATATTTGTATTAATAAAGAAAATATCAGTTTACGTGTTTAAAATTATTTTCTTGACAACAGGCAAATTGAAATTATCTAAGCCATCAAACTAGAAGAACCAATAGATTTGATTCGAAGTTGGATCTTCTCCAAAATAAAGGACTAGGCATGAAGCAAATGAATAGCCACACAAGCTCTCAATGAGCGAGTGCCAGTATTGTAACCTGCAACAAGATGGCTTGTGCCACATGCTAGAGTCAAGCAATGTGGATACAAATAGTCCTATGGAATGACAATTGTATTCAACACTAAAGGGAGTTTTTTTTTCCTCATAATCTATTCTCTCCACACTCACCTCAAACAAACAAAAGTGAAGCAAACAGAAGCATGTTTTTGCTGAGAAGAAATAAATGTAATCAGCTAATTGTTTCTTCACAAGTTCAGTCCTCTTACTCTTTAAATTAGTAAATGTAGTCAGGCTTCTAAGTTCTGCCCCTAGAGTGTTAGAAAAAAAAAGTTCTACCCCTATAGAAAATTTAGCGGGAGCAACGAAAAGATGTCGAATAAGTGAAAATTTGAAGTCGTTCAAAGCAATCAATAATGATATGAAGTGATGTCATGTGGGGCCGCACTTACGCACGTCAGCAGAGGGCCCGTGATGTCAGGTGGGCCGCAGCACGCGCTGAGGCAGCAGGCGCGGGTGATCAGGAGGAAGGTGCGGCTAAGGAAAGTGGCTGATTTGATTAGATGAGTGATTGGCCTAAAGTTTAGGGGATTCATCCCTAATTAGTTATTTCCTATTTTCTTGTTGCCAAGTGTGGCATGCCACGGGCCTATATAAACTGTACTAGAGGTCATGATCAAGCAAGCAATGAAGTTATCCCTAATCTCTCTCTATTCTCTGTAAGCCTGCGGTAGAGGGGTATAACCTCACCGGAGAAGACGGCCGACGGCTACGAGCTCCGTAGCCGCGGTCCAGCCAATCAGGGGTTTGCTGCCCTTGACAACCTGGTATCAGCCTCCAGGCGTTCCCATTCCCGGCGATCCTCGCCCACCCGCTCCACCCAATCCACCATAGCCGCCGCCCACCACCCCAGCAGCCCGCCATCACCACCATCATCCCCCGCGTCCGCGCCGCACCCAGCCACCATGAGTGAGCCGACCATGGCCGATGTGATGGAGATGCTGAAGGCCCTCAATTCGGAGATGTCAACGATGAAGTCCGACGTGGCGGCCATGAAGGACAAGGCGTCGTCCTCAACGGACAGCAGCGCCGGCGGCCGCCCGGACGGGGCGCGCGATCTTGATCGCCCTCCGAAATTCCAGCAATTGGATTTTTCCCCGTTACGATGGTAAGACCGATCCGCTGCTCTTCATCAACAAATGCGAATCATACTTTCGCCAGCAGCGTACCATGGCGGAGGAGCGAGTTTGGATGGCCTCGTACAACCTGGTACATCCAGTTTCAAGAAGATGAGGGCACGCCACCATGGGGGCGCTTCAAGGACCTCCTGAACCTCCGGTTCGGGCCTCCCCTCCGTTCGGCTCCGTTGTTCGAGCTCGCCGAGTGCCGGCGTACGGGTACAGTAGAGGAGTACTCCAATCGCTTCCAAGCCCTCCAACCGCGTGCGGGTCGTCTGGAGGAGGCACAACGCGTCCAGCTCTTCACCGGCGGGCTCCTGCCACCACTCAGCCACGCCGTCCGCATCCACAACCCGGAGACGTTGGCGGCTGCCATGAGCCTGGCCCACCAGGTGGAGCTGATGGAGGCCGACCGCCCGGCGCCGGCCCCAGCTCACGCGCCACCGCGCGGCATCCTGCCTGCGCCCGCGCCACGACCAGCACTTCTGGCGCCCCCGACGCAACTGGCGCTCCCGGCTCCACCAGCGGCCGCCCAGCAGGGCCGCGGTGAGGGCAATCAACGGCGCCTCACCCCGGACGAGATGGCGGAGCGGCGTCGTCTGGGTCTGTGTTTCAATTGCAATGAAAAATACACACGTGGCCACAATCGGTTCTGCAGGCGCATCTTCGTGGACGGCGTGGAGATTGAGGACGCGCCGGACGCCGCGGACGACACCGAACACGACGCCGCGGCGCCCTGTTTTTCCCTACAGTGGCTGGGGTCCCTGTGGCGGGCAGCCGGGCACTATGCAGATCGTCGTGGTTCTCGGTACCGCGGCCCTCGTCGCCCTGCTGGACTCCGGAAGCACGCACAACTTCATTTCGGAGGAGGCAGCTCGACGCTCCGGTCTACCCCTCCGCCAGCGGCCTCGCCTCACCGCCTTGGTCGCCAATGGTGAGCGGGTCACCTGCGCAGGGGTCATCCGCGACGCGGCCCTACTCGTCGATGGCGAGGCGTTCCCGGCCGATCTCTACGTCATGCCGTTGGCCGGGTACGATGTCGTCCTCGGTACCCGGTGGCTCGGTGAGTTGGGGCCCATCGTCTGGGACCTTGGCAGCCGACGCATGACCTTCCAGCGCCACGGGCGCCCCGTCGCGTGGACCGGCGTGGCCTGTCCTTCGGTGCCAGCCTTGCGCGACAGCACAGGCGCCGAGCGCGTCCCTCCTCGATGAGCTGCTGGCCACATTCAGCGACGTCTTCGCCGAGCCCACAGGCTTGCCACCGCCACGCGCCCGCGACCACAGCATCGTCCTCCAACCTGGCGCACCTCCAGTGGCCGTCCGCCCCTACCGGTACCCGGCAGCCCACAAGGACGAGCTCGAGCGGCAGTGCGCCGCCATGATCGCCCAAGGGATCGTCCGCCGCAGCGACTCGGCGTTCTCCTCGTCGGTCCTCCTCATCAAGAAGGCGGATGGTTCGTGGCGGTTCAGCGTCGACTACCGCGCCCTGAACGCCATCACCATCAAGGACGCCTTCCCCATCCCCGTCGTCGACGAGCTGCTGGACGAGCTGCACGGGGCACGCTTCTTCACCAAGCTCGACCTCCGGTCGGGGTACCACCAGGTGCGGATGCGGCCCGAGGACATCTACAAGACGGCGTTCCGCACCCACGACGGCCTGTACGAGTTCTTAGTGATGCCATTAGGCCTCTGCAATGCCCCGGTAACATTCCAAGCACTCATGATCGACGTGTTGCGTGCCTACCTCCGCCGGTTTGTGCTTGTTTTCTTCGACGATATTTTGATCTACAGCTCCAGCTGGGTGGACCACCTCCGATACCTCCGCGTCGTCTTGACTCTACTGCGCCAACACCGCCTCTTCGTCAAGAGGTCGAAGTGCTCGTTCAGCGTCGACTCCGTGAGCTATCTCGGCCACATCATCTCCGTGGTCGGCGTAGCCATGGATCCCGCCAAGGTCCAGGCCATCCACGACTGGCCACAGCCTCGCTCCGCGCGTGCTGTACGCGGCTTCCTCGGCCTGGCGGGCTACTACCGGAAGTTCGTCCACAACTACGGCACCATCGCCGCGCCCCTCACCGCGCTCCTGAAGGAGGGGTTCACGTGGAACGACGACGCCACAGCTGCCTTCACCGCCCTTAAGGCGGCTGTGACGTCAGCCCCTGTGCTGGCACTTTCGGACCTCGGCAAGCCCTTCGTCGTCGAGTGCGACTCATCTACCTACGGCTTCGGGGCGGTCCTCATCCAGGAGGCGCATCCGATTGCGTTCTTCAGCAGGCCGGTGGCGCCACGACACCGCTCCCTTGCGGCATATGAGCGGGAGCTCATTGGCCTTGTCATGGCTGTGCGGCATTGGCGGCCGTACTTGTGGGGACGTCGCTTCTCCGTCAAGACGGACCACTACAGCCTTAAGTACCTCCTCAACCAGCGCCTCGCGACGATCCCACAGCATCACTGGGTCGGGAAGCTACTCGGCTTCGATTTCTCCGTCGAGTACAAGTCGGGGGCGACCAACACGGTGGCTGATGCCCTCTCGCGCCGCGACACCAACGAGGACCCGGCGGTTGCACTCATGGCGATCTCGGGCTCTCGCTTCGACTTCATCAGCCGTCTACGCCAGGCCCAGGCAACCAACCCCGCCTTGGTGGCCATCCACGACGAGCTTCGCACGGGCACCCGTGCCGCCCCCTGGGGATTGGCCGACAGCATGGTCACCTACGGTGGACGCCTCTACATTCCGCCGTCATCGCCACTACTGCAAGAGATCCTGGCGGCCGTCCACGACGATGGGCACGAGGGTGTCCAGCGCACCTTGCACCGCCTCCGCCGCGACTTCCATTTTCCCAACATGAGTCGTTGTGTGCAGGACTTTGTGCGCCAGTGCGTCACTTGCCAGAGGTACAAGTCAGAGCATCTTCATCCAGCCGGGCTGCTACTGCCGCTGCCCATTCCCACAGTTGTCTGGGCCCACATTGGCCTCGATTTTGTGGAAGCGCTGCCCCGGGTGAATGGGAAGTCAGTGATCCTCTCCGTCGTCGACCGCTTCAGCAAGAACTGCCACTTCATACCCCTGGCGCACCCGTACACTGCTGAGACAATGGCTCAGGCGTTCTTCACCGACATCGTGCGCCTCCATGGCATGCCGCAGTCCATGGTGTCCGACCGCGACCCGGTGTTCACCTCGCTGTTCTGGCGCGAGCTGATGCGCCTCATGGGCACCAAGCTGCACATGACCTCCGCCTTCCACCCCCAGTCCGACGGCCAAACGGAGGCGGCCAACAGGGTCATTGTCATGTACTTACGCTGTTTTACAGGTGACCAACCCCGGCAGTGGCTGAGATGGCTTCCATGGGCTGAGTACGTGTACAACACGGCCGCTTCGGGAGACGCCGTTCCGCGTGGTGTACGGCCGCGACCCGCCCACCATCCGCTCATACGAGCCTAGTGAGACGCGAGTTGCAGCAGTGGCGCGCGACATGGAGGAGCGCGAGGCCTTCCTCGCTGATGTTCGCTACCGCTTGGAGCAAGCACAGGGTGTCCAGAAGCGCCACTACGACCAGCAGCATCGCCCGGTGCACTACCAGGTCGGCGATTGGGCGCTGCTGCGTCTTCGATAGCGCACCATGGCGTCCCTCCCTCAGGCGTAGATCGGCAAGCTGAAGCCGCGCTACATCGGGCCCTACCGCGTCTGCGAGATCATCAACGATGTGGCTGTGCGTCTGGAGCTTCCCCTGCAAGCTCGTATACATGATGTGTTTCATGTAGGTACCCTCAAGAAGTTCGCCGGCACCCCCCCCCCAGACGCTCCACCGGCTCTGCCACACATCCACCATGGTACGGTGGCTCCAGAACTCAGCAGGGTTGAGCATGCTCGCTGGGCGCGAGGCATTCGTCAGCTGCTCGTCCATTGGCGCGGCGAACCTCCAGAGTCGGCCACATGGGAAGATGCTGAATCCTTCCACGAGCAGTTTCCAGACTTCCAGCTCGAGGACGAGCTGACTCTCGAGGGGGGGAGAGATGTCATGTGGGGCCGCACTTACGCACGTCAGCGGAGGGCCCGTGATGTCAGGCGGGCCGCAGCACGCGCTGAGGCAGCAGGCGCGGGTGATCAGGAGGAAGGTGCGGCTAAGGAAAGTGGCTGATTTGATTATATGAGTGATTGGCCTAAAGTTTAGGGGATTCATCCCTAATTAGTTATTTCCTATTTTCTTGTTGCCAAGTGTGGCAGGCCACGGGCCTATATAAACTGTACTAGAGGTCATGATCAAGCAAGCAATGAAGTTATCCCTAATCTCTCTCTATTCTCTGTAAGCCTGCGGTAGAGGGGTATAACCTCACCGGAGAAGACGGCCGACGGCTACGAGCTCCGTAGCCGCGGTCCAGCCAGTCAGGGGTTTGCTGCCCTTGACAAGTGATCCACAGTTTCAAACATTACTGATCATAAAACCAAGAACACATGTGTCTATTGCTTATGAACCAACATATGCAAAAGAAAGCTATAGCCTGCAAAAATACTATCAATATTGAACCCTATATGCATGAGATTCGTATGCAATTTAAACTTCAAAAAAAATAGCACTTCAGTATGAAAAAGGAGCAGCTGCATGCGAACCGCACATTATAATAAGTAAACAGATCACCATTCATTTGCTAAGGACATTACATAACAATTGACTCGATCACTTGATTACAATATTGTGAATATGCAAGTAAATTATAGTGATCCATGTAAAGGCCACTCATAGGCGAATACTTGCCTCTTTTCCTTCACTGGATCCTTATTTGCAAGCCTAGCTGTCTGGACAGCTGCATCAGCAGTAGCAGCTTCTGGAGTTGCCCGCAAAATTTCACACAGAAGTTGCTGGCACTCACTCTAACCAAAAAGAAACACAGATGAGAAATGAAGGCATAAGAATTCAAAGAGAACACTACAATGGCAGGACTATACATTTCATCGCACAAGGCAGAACATGATTAACCCACACTTCTGACTAACAGGCTCATTACATCAAACCTTTCCAAATAAAAAAGCATGATAATACACCAAATTCCAAAACATGAATGGATGCATGTGCTTTTTTTTCTCGGACGATGCAGGAGAGCTGCGTATCATTTCATTCAAAGAGAGTACAAAATGTATGAATTGGATGTTAAAAAAGCAGATCACAGTAAAAATGATAGGCAGGTAGTATAAAAGGATACCTGCACGACTGATAGAGAGAATGCAACGCTGAAACCACCAGTAGCTTGGGAAGATTCGGAGTCTGGATTCCAGCTTGCATCCCCATTTGCAATATGAGGTGTGTTTACGTTATCGACCTCAGTTGATTTTTGTTCAAGAAGCTCTCCAACAATAATATGGTTCTCTGACAAGTAAAATAAATTTTAATGTTTGCAAATCAATAAGATACAGGTTTGTATGAAACCAAACTAACTGATACTTAGCACCTACCAAGTATCTCAACAAGACATTCGAATATTGATTTAAGAAGTTGAGTAGCTGCACGCTGAGCATCTCCTGTGGGTGCCATAGCTGGCGAAATGGGACTGACAACTAGTTGTGCTGCCATTACAGATGCGCCACTCTTTGTTTTCTGTTTGAGCATTTGGAACCGGGGAAAGGGTCCATTTGAATGCAACACATCAGACGCTTTTGCAGCTTTGTCTATACTGGATTTTGAAGCCTCTTCAGAATATACTTTAATCTTTGAAGTGATAACACCATGGATTGTAGGGCGTACTCGTTGGCTGTCATGAAAATGCTACTAATTAAATACAGCCCAAAAGTTGAAGTGAAAATCAAAATGGCACATGCAAGATTATCTTCCTATAAACCACAAAATGGAGTTCTAAAGAAATCTTTGTAACATGAGTAAACAACATGCTCTTGTCATGGCTTAAAATACTAACGTATCAGGTAGTTCTAATTGTATCTAGAAGGGAGGGAAGGGAGCTTGTTCTGGTACAGCGGTACTAAGTAATAAGTAAGGATGATCTTTGTACATATTTTCCATGTATTAAGTAATAAATAAGGATGATCTAGTTCTCTGGAAGAAATTTCTACGATAACCATTCATGACAATGTTAAGGCCAGATAGCCATGGGCTGTGCTAGACCATGCAGAACATTCTAGAATCAGTAGATTAGAGAGTAATAAGTTAGGAAGTAGAGGATTATGTTTATAAAATCCCATCTATAGGGTGGCTTGAGTGCCAAGTTGAGTCTCTATAAATAGAGGACGATAGAAGGGATTTCCCACTCCCTCCAACGTTACTGTTCATCACAGACACTGTTGGTGTCACGCCAACAGTACAGTACACAGTATTGCAGCCCTCCCTCAGCTGTCGCTGCCCTCTTCCTCTCCCTTTCCCTCTCCAATCAATCTAAACCCATAACAGATAAACACAGAGCTTATTCTTCTGTAAGAATAATGAAAAACAGATAGAATGAGAAATACCATATCACAGCTCCTGCAGCTGCAACCTTTCCAAGCATGGATAAGCATTGTACCAATGTTCTCAGGTACTTCACATTAAGGGGGGCATCTGCCTTTATCATTGATTCCTAAAGAAGCATTCAAAACAAATAAATATAAGTGAGGAAACTTGACAGGAAACCATTACACCACCATGGATTCAGAAACAAAGACATACAAGAAATTCATCTGGTGTAGCACAGGAAAGAAAGATTGGGATTTCACGAGAAAAACTTTTCGAATCCTTCCGAGTGTGTCCATCACTTTCACTCATGTCTAAGCTATTATCATCTGGGCCATCAAATGAAGAGCTGAAAAAAAGCAGAGACACAAGTTGCTAATGTATTCCATTCATTCAAGAAAGGACCGTAATTACTGAATAACAGTATTATGATATAAATGCCACAAATTCTTAACATGATTCATGGAAGCAAAGATCACGCAATAGCTTATGTCTACCATAACTATATGCATCTGTTTATAGGCATGAATGCATGATATTGTGCTGAGATTAACTAGATGTAAGCTGAAGTGTTTTAATGATCAATCACCCTGAATAAGTATTACTATGAAGCATATAATGTTCACAACTTCACATCAGGCACATATTCATCATAGATGCCTCTACTTGCTAACAAAGTTGCCATATACTTTTGGGCATTTGATAAAGTCTCCAAAAGAAAACTTTTACCATGAATTTTTTTTATAGTAATATACTTTCATAACTTAAGAAAATTGCAATACTGTATGTCTAATCAATACATTTAATATTCATGACCAATTGCAGTTTTTTGGTCATTTATCACCTTTAAAATGTTTTGCCAGGAAGTCGCCAGAGTGAAATGCTTTCAGACCCTTGGGCACAGGATCAAGTCACCAAAAGGCATATGCATCAAATGCTAGAAAGAGTAGGAAGTTGAACATACCCTCCATCAACAGAACTAACTTTTGGAAACCCATCTACTGGCCCACCAATGTGATTGTCACCTTTAATTGATCTAGTTCTCCTTGAAAGAGGTTGCATGCTATTTACCAAGCGCCCAGCAGCTGTAGAAGTCGGTACTTCCTCACCGTCAACCATACTTAAAGTGGCAGAGCTGCAGAGAAAATCTTGGAAAGTGAACAATTGTTGATCAATGATGGAATCACAGCAGTCAATTACATGACACATATTATTTACCACTACCAAAGGAGAAATCACATCAAAATGAGATTTTCAGTGCAGAACACAGTCACCAGTGCCAACATCATTATACTTAAGTAAATATGTGATATGCCGTAGAAAGCATGTAATATAAAAAAAGAAGCAGCTACAGAAACAACTGAGAATTGAGATCATCAAAGAAGGCCAGAAGAAATAAAGGCATACCTATATTCGCCATTATTGTACAAATGGCCATGCAACTCTTCCAAAATTTTGTAAAATAGTACTCCTCGCAGCTTTGTTAGATCAGAACGAACATCTTGAAGAGCACCTACCTTTAAATTTTTGTTAGCTTGTGACATTGCTATACAACAACAACAACAACATAGCCTTTTGTCCCAAGCAAGTTGGGGTAGGCTAGAGATGAAACCCAAAAGAGACGAGAAACAGGGAGACACATAAAGGGACATAAAGGGCACAAGACAAAAGATGTCACGGTTCAGGCACGTTGATTGCTAATCTCCAAGCGCTCCTGTCCATAGCTAAATCCTTGGGGATATTCCACTCCTTAAGATCTCTCTTAACGGACTCGTTCCAAGTTAATTTAGGTCGACCTCTACCGCTCTTTACATTATCGGCCCGCTTTAGAACTCCACTACGCACCGGCGCCTCAGGGGGCCTCCGTTGGACATGTCCAAACCATCTCAACCGATGTTGAATCAATTTCTCCTCAATTGGTGCCACCCCAACCCTATCCCGAAAATCGTTGGAAGAAAATTAGAAGAATATTTGCAAGCTCATGATAGGCTATACAGTTGTCTTGAGCCACATGCCATATAAGGATGGACAACCAACCCAAAGGACATAGAATAATGACATAATAACTAACAAAACCTATAAAATATATTCTGTCATCACTCTGGGAACTAAATGCGCAAGTGCTTAAATCTATTTAATAACCACAAATGCTGCTGATCTAAAGTTTTAACAAAGTCATCAATATATGTCCATCAAATTAAACCATGGGTAATAACAACTACCAATCTGTGTGAGATTTTTGCAAAACCTTTATCCAGTTGTCAGAGAAAATCGATAGAATTCTTACTAACTTCAATATTTGCATTTTGCAATACTCATCATTTTCATCAGGTCTAACTACTAAGACTAGCTAGGTATCCAACGCATTTACCCATTCATCAGAAGGGGCACTGCAAAAGGGGCTCCTCAGTCACAAATGAGAAACACAGCCTAACAGCAAATTTGGATCCTGGACATTTGCTGAGTTGAATGTCCAAGTACAAATTTTGCATTCGCAGATGATGATTAAACTGACATTTCAACATAAATACTCCAGAACCTATTGAGTTCATGTACTGAGCCATACTCCCTTTGTCCCAAAAAGAGTGTCGCTTTGGAGTTCGTGCTGGTCAAACTCTTAAGTTTGACTAGGTTTGTAGAAAATATTAGCAACATTTGTATCTTCAAATAAGTTTATTATGAAAATATATTCAACGATTCATCTAACGATACTAATTATACACCATAAATATTATATATGTATATGAAAACCTTAACTGAAAGGTACATGCAAGGTAAACACAAGATAACCCTCACCCAAATTTTCAGAAAGGTAAAGCATGAAACAAATTCTGACTGGTGTAGCGACTAACCGCTTGAAGGCCTTCTCGTTCTAGTATCAGCACTGACTGAACATGCAATTGCACTGCAGCATACAGCTGCTTCTCTGCCATTAAGTTTTCAATTCGAGCAGGTACCTGTGATATTCACCATGTTAGTAGAGAATAACTACCTCAAGTTTAAGACACAATTAAGGTTGAAAGTAGATAGAATGGTGTGAATAGCTCGAGAACAAACTGTATGATTAAAGCTAATTCTACTTGTTCTAGATTTTTTTCACCAGATGTTTACCTCCGAATTTTTCAAGCTGAGCCTATTGGCCAACTTTTGTACGAGGCATTATAATTAATATGAGGCATGTGCATTCGAGAAGGAAAAAATATGAGGCATTATATGAGGCTGAGCTCAAGCTCCAGTAATGCTTTTATATAAGATTTTACAAATGTAAAGTTTTTTAGCTTTCTTGAGCCAAGCTCGAACATCAAAACCTTTGGCTGAGCCAAGGCTGGGCCATTTCTAAGTTCAAAAGTCGACTTGGGATTGGCTTGAACCAAGGCATGACGTGTGTCAAGAAGTGCATGCATTCATGCTGACAAGTGGCTTTCAAGGCCCAATTGTCATTCATATTGCCTTTGACCCTAGAATTTGTGTTTGTCTCATTAAAAACTTGTTCATCTGATTTCAAGCCTGTTATTAGGATGTCTTCAAGATATGATCAAAACAACCTTTTGCACTTCAAAAGACCACACTCAACTTAGAAACTTTGCTGCGGATCTTTAACAGAAGGGAAGTCAAAACATAATCCATAAATCATTGGATTCTGCAAGAACCCTTGGAGAATACGTATCAGACACATATTCACAACATGGTTACTAAATTCACCTACTTAGATTATGCAAGAAGTCCAAGGTGGAAAGGTTGGCTGTTGAGCATGAAATTTACTCGCAGGTGTACAATATTATAATGGCACCATGCACAATCTCCTAGACTTCTCCTTCCCATAAATGATTGAAAATGGTTCATATTTTCCTACTGTCAACATTTGGATACTATAGCTTATTCACATTCACAGAGCTCTACAGCGAGACAGTTTGGCCAGCCAAAATTTGGATCGGCCAACGGCCAATTGGAGCCTGAAAACATACACAGTCTTGTCGGCAAGAGCACATAATTGGAAGAGATGAAGCTTACACACTGACCTTGGCAACATCCTCGACCTGATCCAAAAGGGAGAGCACATGGCGTAGTGTGAGGGAGCGGTACCACAGCTGGCCGAGGTGCTTATTCTTCCTGCCAAGCAGCTTCTTGGCCTCCTCCATCTCCCCCTTGAGTCCGGTAATGCTCTCTGCAGACTCGCTGAACAGCCGCAGGATCTGTCACCGCCACAGCGCACGAATGAAGAGGAAAACGGAAATTAAACCAACAGCTCCACGAGGCATGTTGACTTCAGGTGCACACGACTGAAGGGGTCGTCATCAGGGAAACAAAACAAAAGGGATCCCTGGGTGATGGGCAGACCGCGACGAACCTGGGAGTAATTCTGGATGGCCTTGTTGAAGCCATGGTGGTAGGCGTGCACGACCTCGTCGACGACGTCCTCGATGAGGTCGCTCTGCTCTTTGAGGAACTGGATCTCGCCCTCGCGGTCCTTGGAGGTGAGGATGTGCACGACGTGCGGCAGCGAGTCGAACCGCGCGGCCGCCCAGCTCTCGTCGATCCGCGACAGGCCTTCCTTGAGGTACTGCGCCCCCGCGCCGAGACGACGAGAATTAGCATTTCCAGACGATCACAGTTCCGGGCCAGCGTCGCATCCGACGCGAGGAACGAACGACGGTGGGGGACTTACCGATTTGTCGGCCGGGATGGGGAGGCCATCGAAGATGCCGCGGCGAGGCCCGCCGCGGCTCATCGTGCTGGAGGACACCGACGGAAGCGGAGGAGCGGGCTCGCCGTCGCGCGGTCGCGGCGTCGCCTCCCAGGAGATCCGGCCGGCGGTGGGGAACGGTTGAACGACCGCGTCAGCACAGCTGGTGTGTGTATGGTGATGGTGGTCCAGGTCCACAACCACAACGAGCATCAGCGTCCGTCACTGCGTCAGCAACAAGGAGCTGACGGGCCGTTCGGCCCAGTGTGCGTGTCTCCGGCCCACGGTAGCCGAGAACTGGGAAGTGGGTGAGAAATGGGTAGTAGGCCCATTCCGAGAATGGTGGTGGTGGGAGAGGGTCACATGATTCAGGAGAGACCAAAATTTTTGCTCAAAAAAAAAAGGAGAGACCAAAATTGTTTTCAGTTTTATATTTTCACAGAAAAATAAAATCAAACGCTATAGAAGAAACAATAGGATTTTTGGTTAAACTATACTAGATATACATTTTTGTTTTTCCCCTTTACCCTTACTACCTATTCCACATTATGACTATGTATGTAATACCAACTCTGATCACAAATATAAGTCTGTATACATTTGTCCTAAGTAAAAAGTTTATAAATTCAACCAACAATAGCTATAACAATATGTATTATCCACCAATGAAAAGGAGTCAAGAGTCCTTTGTCGAGCGAAATAGTGATGTCAATCTGTATTTTTCTATGGTCATAAACAATTTTTTTTAAAAAAAAATTGAGTTATAATAAACCTAAACCGGCTAATATTGGTCGGATAAAGTAATGCATTAGGGCAGTATGCATCGGAGGATGAAAAGGATGGAATGGAATGAAAACTATTTTTGTATTTTATGAAAAAAGATTTATAAAACACTTTGTTCACTATTCACCGTCATACAGAACTTGTTGCGTAGCAGGGCCGCGTTGGTTGGTACCACATAGCGCATGCACCCACCTCTCTCCTACCTAACGTAGCCCATGAGAAAGCAATAAGCGGCATGTTCTTGATGATCGCTGAAACCACTGTCGTCCCAAAGATACTACACGGCAACACAACAACGTGTGCATGCTTCCATCAGAGTGATGGATGATCGATAGCATCTCACGCTAAAGCACATGTCATAGCAAACACCGGTTTCCTAAGGTATACGGTATTGTCTTATAAGCCGTACTTTTTTTACCAACGAATAGTATTTTTCTCTCACAAATCAGTGAATAATATCTTTAACCATGTCTTTTCATGCCAAGCGAGTAAGGCCGCCAAGTGAAAATTGCGGGAGTGTTTGATTCACGCCACGCTTCCCCTCGCCAAAACTGTGGCCCGTCACTATTTATCAGGCTAGTGTTTGATTCATATACAGCCATAACGCCTGCACATCTACTTTTTGCCACAAGGTGCGGCGCTGGGTTTTGCTGCGCGGCGCCGCCACAACTCGGTAGCTGGGTGTGGCTGGACGTGGGCTAGAACCATGAACCAAACAGCCCCTGCATGTTCCATATGTTGGGCCCGCGTGCCAGATTCTGGCTTGGGCAGAGAGACAAATTCAAGTTGAATTATAGTCTGAACCCTTAAATTTCATCCTAGGCAAAGTGTTTCGGCAGCACGGACAAAAACTAGCATCCAGAGCATGCACAGATATCGTATGTGCGTCTCCTTCTACCTTTCGCAGAGAACGGACAGTGACGTTTCCCTACACCTTTGTTTGGTAGGCTCATAGCTCTGCGCCTCTGCATGAAGCCTGGCTGACTGAGATGTGGATTTTGATCCAAGAAAACGTGGTTAGCTGGATGTTGCAACTTGCAAGTGCAGTGCTTTAATAAATGTTAAGCCTGCTTTAGTTCCTCTTTTAAAACTTTACATCGGATGCTGACACATGCACATAATATTAAATGTAGACTAAAAAATAATTAATTGTATATATTACGTGTATTTTGTTAGACGAATTTTTTTGAACCTAATTAGGCCGTGACTAGACAACGTCGTGCTACAGCAACATATGCTAATGATGGATTAATTAGTCTTAATAAATTCATCTCGTAAAGTACAACTATATCATTTCGTTTGTATTTGGTAATAATTGTCCAACTATTGACTAATTAAGCTCAAAATGTTCGTCTCGCAAAGTACAACCTGTGCAATTAGTTTTTGATTTTATCCACATTTAGTACTTCATACATGTATCGCAAGTTTGATGTGACGGTTACATAGTGCACTTTTCAATGCAACTAAACACAACCATAGTATGTTGGAACAGTAAGCAGGAGAATTTTCTACCTCACCATCAGCTCAATGATTAACAACTCCAAACTGCCACGGACAAAGAGGTCTCACTCATGGCTGTCCAGCTTTTACAGTTCTGGAAAAGGTGATGTTATCTTGCAGTGCTGGTTTTTGTCCGGTTTGATTTTATATACTGTGTTTAGGCTGCCTCCAACAGGGTACCCATTGGGGTACCCAAACCCAAAATGGGTCTTCAATAGGATACCTATAGCCTCCAACAGAGTACCTATTTCAAAGACCCATTTTGGGTGTCAGGAGATCCATAACCCAAATATGGGTATTCTCTCTCCAGAAGACCCATTTGCAGAAAGGATCGTCTTTTGGGTCTTGTCGTTGGAGAAGACTAAAAATAGGTATGGAACCCTTTGACTGTAGCGTTACCTAAAGGACAAATAGGTCTTGTATTTTGGGTTGCGATGGTTGGAGACAGCCTTAGATCATTCGAAAAGTACACTATATAAAAAAAGATTTTCTGTCACGTCAAACTTGCGATACATGCATAAAGTACTAAATATGGATAAAATCAAAAACTAATTGTACAGTTTGGTTATACTTTACGAGACGAATGTTTTGAGCCTAATTAGTCAATGATTGGACAATTATTACCAAATACAAACGAAATGCTACAGTAAATTTTAGTGCTCCAAAATTTGAAACTAAACAGATCCGATTTTTTGAGTGCCAAAATACACTGTAGCATTGCGTTTGTATTTGGTAATAATTATCCAACCATTGACTAATTAGGCTCAAAACATTCGTCTCACAAAGTACAACCAAACCGTACAATTAGTTTTTGATTTTATCCATATTTAGTACTCCATGCATGTATCATAAGTTTGATGTGACGAGATTTTTTTTTTTTTTGTATAGTGCACTTTTCAAGTGATCTAAACACAGTATAGTCTAACAACTAGCATCTTCTTTAGCCAAGTCCATGGCTAGCTGTTAGCCTATTAGCCAAAACACAAGTAGCACTAGTAGCTAACAAGAACCAATATTTTATTATTATTGTTAATCAAAAAGGTTTCTTGCTGCTTGATCGACACTCGAGTTTTGTGAAATAGTCTTTGGGGCTTGTCTGGTTACTGAAATATTTTACGAAACGCTACTGTAACACTTTTTGTTGTTATTTAGTAATTAATATCTAATCATGGCTTAATTAGGCTTAAAAGATTTGTCTCGTCCATTTCGTCTAAACTGTGTAATTAGTTTTATTTTTTATTTATATTTAATGCTCCACGCATGTGTCAAAAGATTCGATATGACAAGAAATCTATTGTTTTTTCACAAAATATTTTAAAACTAAACAAGGCCTTCGTCAATCGTCATGTCAGAATATAATGGCAGATCAACCAGCATTCACAGCTGTGTTTAGTTCCGAAAACATTTCACGAAAAAAACTACAGTAACGAATCTCGTGACACATGCATCTAGACGAAAAAAAACTAATTGCATAGTATGGTTGGAGATCGCGAGATGAACATTTTGATCCTAATTAGTCCGTGATTTGACACTAAAATGCTACATTAACAAATGTGCTAATGACAGATTAATTTGGCTTAATAAATTCGTCTCGTGGTTTCTAGATAAGCTATGTAATTAGTTTTTTTATTAATATCCAAAAACCCTTCTAACACGAAACATCCGATATGATATTTTTTCAAAAAAAAACTTTTCATCAACTAAACCCACCATGCAGCAGTATGTATCTAAACATATGATGCCATAGGATGCAAAGTTTTGGTGAGGAACTAGAGGCTTGTTTAGTTCCTAAAATTTTGCAAAATTTTTTAAGAATCTCTGTCACATCGAATCTTTGAATGTATATATGAAGCATTAAATATAGATAAAAAATAAAATTAATTACACAGTTTAGACGAAATTCACGAGATAAATCTTTTAAATCTAATTAGACTTTAATTAAATACTAATTATCAAATAATAACGAAAGGACTGCGATACTATTTTTCAGAAAATTTCACGAACTAACCCAGGCGTAGACAAGCCTCAGATTTTTTATTTTCTGCAGCGCTTTCACACGCCGTTGATTGATTGATTGAAAGAAAGTGATAAGGTGGTGTTTAGTTACCAAAATTTTTCAAGATTCCCCGTCATATCGAATATTTGGACATATAGATATAGTATTAAATGTAGACAAAAATAAAAACTAATTGCACAGTTTGGTAGAAAACCACGAGACAAATCTTTTGAGTCTAATTAGTCTACAATTAGACACTAATTAACAAATACAAATAAAAATGTTACAGTAGCTAAAGTCAAAAATTTCCGCGAACTAAACACACAGTGTTGGGTGCCCAGCTACAGCTACAGCCTACTGGCCTACTGTTCCTTTTGTTCCTCCAGCTTCCTTCCCTCTCCCTCACGCGCAGGTAGACACCCCACCCTATGGAGTGATTTTTTTTTTATTTTTAGTCCAAATTTGAAACAAATTTTAAATTTAACCCGCGTTTGAATTTTTTTTTAAATCTAACCCGTTTGGCTCCGCCACCATGCATGGCGGGGCAAATACACTGAACCCCGCCATGCATGGTGGCGGGGTACAGGTCCCACGTGGCGGGGGACGTGGCATGCCACCCGGGTGTACCCCGCCATGATGCGTGGCGGAGTATGCCAAACCCGCCACCCATCATGGCGGGTTACACCCCGCCACCCATCATGGCGGGGCACAGCCTAAATAAAAGCCGCGCCCCGCCACGTCCGCTCGGCCGACACCCCGCATTTGCAGCTGCGCCGCCGCCGTTGCCCGCGCCCCCAGCGACGCCGAGCCACCGCCGGAGTCGCCACCGTCGCCCGGAACCCCTCCCCCGCGCCCCGGCCACGCCCTGCCGCGCCGTCACGCCGCCGCTGCCGCGGCCGCCGCACTGCCGCAACCGCCGTTCGCGCCGCCACGCCGTCCCTCGCGCCCCCGCCACTGCGGCCCCGCCGCCGCGTCTCCGGCCACCGCGCCCTCGGCCGCGTCTCCGGCCGCCGTTCCCGCGCCGCCACCCCGGCCGCGGACCGTCGCACCCCGGCCCGGCCCCGGCACGCCGCCGCCCGGCCAACCTCGTCGCGCCGCCGCAACCCGTTTTACGGTAAATTTTTTTTTATTTTGTCGTTACTATTATTTATTTGTAGTAAATATTATTAAGTTATTATTATTTATTTAGTTAATTATTTAATATTCTTTATATTAAACGATTATTTAGTTATTTAACATTAGTTATTTAGTTAGGTATTGAATTATTTAGTTAGTTATTTAGTTATTTAGTTAGTTAACGATTATTTGTAGTTAGTTAGATAGTTAATATTATTTGTAGTTAGTTAGTTATTTAGTTAGATAACGATTAATATTAGTTATTTAGTTAGTTAACGATCATTTGTAGTTAACAATATTTTTGATAGTTAGTTAATATTAGTTTTTAGTTAATGGGTTCGTATTAGTTATTTAGTTATTAGTTAATTAGTTAACGATTATTAGTTATTCGGATGTTATTAGTTAATATTAGTTATTTAGATACTAAGTAAGTTAGTTACGTGGTAGGTAAGTAAGGTTAGTTAGTTAGTTATGTAGTAATTAGTGCTACCATATTGGTCAGTTGATAATCGGATGTCAAATCGTTTTGTAGATGGATTACGGTGTAAGAGTTTTTTTACGGAGGAAGTGTTAGGAGAGAGGATTGCCAGTTTGAGGATATGTATGAATAATTGGAATGGTTTGATGGCACCCCTAGTTTTCGCGATCTATGTGACCGTTTGAGTTTGAAGTTTGGCGAGGCTTTCACACTAAAGGGTAGGTTCGATGTTGGAAAGAATAGGGCACACTATGTGATGATGGACTTGTGCAACCAAGCAGAGTGGTCCCGATACAATAGGGTCATCCAAGGTTCTAATGTCGGCATGGCTGAGTTGGTGCTAGAGAATGTTGAGAATGAGGAGCCGTCCTTCGACAGTGGTACTCTAGGAGATTGTGGTGTGCAGATGTAACAAACTATGGAGAGTATAGACTTGGATGGTAATTTGACGCAGGAGCGGGTTCATTCTCCTCCAGTTGGTCATATAAGCAATGATTTTGATGTAGACGAGTTTGAACAGGAGGAGGAGGCGACAGAGGAGGAAATGATTGGTGATGATGTTAGCACTAATTCTGACGATTCAGGAAATGAGGAAGGAGGTCCACATGCCATGCGAGCACCGGTTGAAGCCATGCCCTCTAGAGGTGCACCTGCCATGTGTACACCAGTTCGTGGCATGCCCTCAGGAGTACCGCTTGAGGTATTTCATGGCATGCAGAGTCAGGGCACATTAGCCACCGGTTATCCAGATGATGGAGTGGAATATGAAGGATGGAGCAGGGTTAGGGAGCCACAACAATACGTTGCACCACCCTCTTATACATCGGCAGAGCTTATACAGCTGAGGGAGGCTGGCTTGCCCTTTACCGGTGTGCCAAATTATAACGATGTAAGTATATCGCATATGACAGTTTGTGACACGGGTTTGCAGATGTGTAAGGAATCATTGTACAACCATAAAAATTTAATACTGAGGAAGGGAATGCTTTTCAATACGATGTCTGAGATGAAGTTGTTCCTTTAAGACTATGTTGTGTATCATCATAGGCCTTACATGGTTCGACATTCTGACAAGGAGGTAAAATTCCACATATTATGTAAGGCTGGATTCCCGTGCTCGTGGAAGTTGAATGCACGAAAGAGGCGGAGTGATGGTAAGTGGAAGGTAACTTTAGTGGAACAGCCGCACATATGCTAGACTAATGAGGGTAAAAGGTACCATCTGCAGTTGACGGCTCGGTACCTAGCCTGTCGTATATTGAGTCTTGTAGATAAGGACAACGACGTATCGGTGTCTTTCTTGCAGGAGACCATAGTCACATTTGTTGGGTATGAGGTCACGTATGGAAAGGCTTGGCGGGCAAAGCAAATTGCCCTGTCAATTCGCTGGGATAGCTGGGAGGAAGCCTATAACAGGGTTCCACACATTTTGTGTGCGATGGAACACTTCAACCCTGGCATGAGATCATTCATATACACAGGAGGCTTGTATCTTCAGAACCCGTTGAGGCATATTCTGTACCGTGTGTTCTGGTATTTCGATCAGTGCAAACATACATTTCAGTATTGTCGGCCAGTTGTTCTTATTGACGGCACGTTCCTCACCAGCAAATACAGGGGCACATTGATAATGGCTGCTGCTGTAGACCCAGAGAACCAGATAGTGCCAATGGCTTTTGCTTTGGCAGAGGGGGAAAACAATGATTCATGGTCATGGTTTATGCGTCTGCTCCGTGTTCATGTGCTTGGCCCTTCTCGCACCATTTGTCTGATTTCGGACCGTCACATTGGAATTCTTAATGCAGCCGGTGAACACATTGATGGTCACCCGCCCCAAGTGCACCGTTGGTGCATGCGGCATTTTGCCGCCAATTTCTGGCGGCGTCAACGCAAGAAGGATGTGACTGACAAGTTAAAGGAGCTTTGTAATAAACGTATGGAACGCGAGTTCAACGAGACTATGGCAGAACTAGAGAAGATGCTCAACCAAGCTGGCAAGGCATGGTTAGACCAGCAGATGGAAAATAAAGCTAAGTGGGCATTAGCATATGATGAGGGCGGCTTCCGGTACGGCATCATGACAACAAACTCCTCTGAGTCTTTCAATCGTGTGTTCAAAGGCGTTCGATCTCTCTCAGTGTCTGGTATTGTTGAGTTCTCTTTTAGGAAGTGTAATGAATATTTTGTTAAGCGGTATGGCCTAGCCCTGAGGAATGAAGAGGAGCTTGGAAGATGGGGGAAGGCTGCACACGAATATTTGAAGGAGGCTGAGGAATTGGCCAAACAACAGGTTGCCGAGGCTTATGGACGCGACATGCTTGTTTTCTGCGTACGAGCTAGAGGGGGCACAAACCTGGGCGGCGAACGATTTGGTGGGCGAACGTACCGTGTCGATCTTGATAAAGTAGAATGTAGTTGCAACGTCCCTCAGATCATGCATGCCCCTTGCTCACACATGATCACCTCTTGTTGGCTTAGAGGTTTTGACCACACAGTTGCACCATACATGTCACCCTTGTATCTCCGTGCCAACACCCTCAAAGTTTGGGAGAAGAGTTTCGAGCCATACCTTGATGAGTCGCAGTGGCCTCCATATTATGGTGAGGACTACGCGCCTTATCCGGACCTAAAGAAGGTAGGGAAGGGAAGGAGGAAGAAGAAGCGACTAAAAGGCGATATGGACAATATGAAAGGTTACGGTGCCGACATGTATGGTGGCGGGGACTTTGACGAAGAACGTGCGCAGAACCTTTGCTCCATTTGCAAGAATCCTAGTCATAACGCTAGATTTCATAGGCGGGTGAGACAAGAGGTGGTTTATATTGTAAACATGCATTTATGATATTTTAATCTTCAAATTTACTTGTCTTTGTTTTTTATAACGTTATTAATTGTTCTAATGTTATTAATGTTGTCTTTGTTTTTTCAAACAGGCAGATTCAGGGTTACAAGATGGAGGCGCGAGCTCCTCATCCGCGCTTTAGCCTCATTGAGGCGGACTACGACAAGGACCACCGGGCCTAGGCCTTGTCGGAGAAGCAGAGGTCGTTGCGTGCGCTTCGTGTTCGCACGCACCGCGTACATAGCTGGGATGAGCGATACGCGACCTACATACAGCGGGCAGGCTTCCTTGAGATCGTTTGGGTCTACAACAGTACACTCCCCACACTAGACCCTGCACTTCTTACTGCCTTTGTTGATAGGTAACATTACATTTTGTATTTATTGTCTTTGTTTTGTAAAATTGAGCCGTCAACTTGTGAAAGGTCCTTGGTTGGTTTTGGTAATTGAGTGACAACTTAGGTGGACTAATATGTGGTTATGTGAGATACACAGGAGATTAGTCCACATGTGATGGTGTCATGAAGGAGCTCATTGCATATGAGACATGACATGGAGTCATGTGACCAAGATGGAGAAGATCAAGATGAGGCTTGGCTCGAAGGACCGGTTGTGAAGGTGAAGGGCAAGTTGAGGCTTCGAAGCGAAGGACCATGCGATGGTGAAGCTTGGGCAAGACTTGGCGCCGACGGACCAATGCAACGGTGAAGAGCAAGTGAGGTCAAGATCGATGAACCAATACGGTCACGTGATGATATGAAGTGAATCATATCATTTGGTGATTGGTTGGTGCATGTGTTGCATCAATGTCGGAGGAGATGGAGTGGAATGCGCAAGGCTAAGGTATAACCTAGGGCATTTCCATTTCACCGGTCATAGGTGTGTAGAGAAGTTTATGACCGGGTTTAGGATAGATGGCCGTACTATCAAGAGGGGCAAACTTGTTTGCATATCGGTCATCTAGTGCCACTTGAGCGATCTAACTGTGCATACGTGTTAGGATCAAGTGGCGAGGCAAGTTGAGTGCCTAATTCCTTTGGAGAAAATGTTTGTGAAAATGCTAACACACGAGCACAAGGTGGTGATCACTTGTTGGTGTTGGCACATTTGCAAAGGTGGCGTTGGTCGCGCTGTGGTTTACGGGTAGAGAGGGGTTTGGTTCCTTTCTCTCTCCCGCCGAGCGTGCGAGCGCGGGATTCAGGCGATTTCGGGGAAGTGAAATGCCTATTTTCCATTGCGCCGGAAGTCAGAAAAGAAACGGAGGCGAACGCGGTCACGGAAGTGACTGGACGGAGCACCGGACGCCGCACCGGACGCTGCACCGGACGCGGTCACTGTGGACCAGCGCGTCCGGTCAGTGCAGCGCGGGCGTCAGGCGCGCGAGCTAGGGTTTGGCACCGGCGCGTCCGGTGACCCACGGGACCGGCGCGTCCGGTCTGGCGAACAGCGGGTCACGAAGTCATCGGACGCGGTGCGCGTCCGGTGACACACCATCGGACGCGTCCGGTGGTCTCGGGCGCTTACTGGACTCGCACCGGACGCGGGTACTGTGGCGTCCGGTGGTTGCGAGGAGCGCGTCCGGTGATGTCTTCGCGCGCGCGGGAACTGTGCGCACCGGCGCGTCCGGTGGTTCGCAACAGCGCGTCCGGTGGCTCGTTTGACCGTTGGCGCGCAGTGACCGTTGGAAGATCTAACGGACGAATTTGAAATTGGTGAACACGTGGACGTCGCAGGGGCACCGGACGCGGTTGAGCGCGTCCGGTGTGTCACGACCGGCGCGTCCGGTGCTCCCGCGGAAAAACGGACAAGTGTGTGCAACGGCTCTATTTGACTGTGGGGTTATAAATAGACCTTGTGGCCGGCCTTGGCCGGTAGCTGAGCACACTTTAGCCTTGGTGGCTTGTGTGGTAGTGCTTGGGAGCCCTCTAACTCACTCATGCTTGATAGTGTTCATCGGATCGAGTGAGAGAGCGATTCTAGTGCGATTGCATCGTGAGGTTGCATCGAGTGGCACTAGGTGATCGTGTTGCAAGCCGGTAGTGCTTGTTACTCTTGGAGGTTGCCACCTCCTAGACGGCTTGGTGGCTTGTGGCTCTGTCGAAGCTCGCAAGAAGATTGTGCGAGGCTCCGGAGAAGCTTTGTGAGGGGGATTGTGCTCACCCCGCGGGGATCGCGAAGAGCAACTCTAGTTGAGCGTGTCATTGAGTTACCTCACTTGAGAGTGGTGTCTTGAGGTGCCTTGCGGGGCGTGCCTTGAGGGGCAAGTGACTTGAGGGTCACACCGAGGAACCATCTAAGTGTTGGTCGACACAACGGGGACGTAGCTTGGTGGCAACCAAGTGAACCTCGGGAGAAAATCACCGTGTCAACTTTGTCTACTCTTCTCGGTGGTTTGCCTTCATGCAACACAAGCTTGTATTTACTTTCATATATACTTGTGCTTGTGTAGTTGCTCTCGTAACTAGTTTGCTTGTGTAGCTTGCTAGTTGTCTTCTTGCTTGTGTAGCTAGAAGCTTCCCCTTTGCGTGACTAATTTGGTTTGTGTAACCTTGTTAGTCACATTGCTTAGTTTGTGTAGCTAAGTGATTTGCGCTCTCTAATTTGGCATTAGTTGCCTTGTTATTGAGCACTGCTAGTGAGCTTAGGCTTTGTGCACTTTGCTTACTAGAATTGTGTAGGAGCTCCCTCTTGCTTGCATAGTACTAGTGCATAGGTTTGTGTGACCTTGCTCTAGAATTAAATAGGAGAGCTCTTGCTAAGGAAAGCACCTTAGTTGCTTAATTAGGATCTTTGTGAGGTGCTTGTGAACTTAGTTAGAGGGGTGAAGTCTTGGCTAGACCGATAAGTTTAATTCCGCATTTGTTTTTGGTTAGCCAACTTGCTTAAGTTTTAGAAAGGACTATTCACCCCCCCTCTAGTCCGCCATCTCGACCCTACAAGTGGTATCGGAGCCGGGTCTCTCATTTGTGGTCTTCACCGACCCGAGAGGATGGCGGCTTATGGGCTAGATGTTGAGTGTCCACACATTTTTGATGGCACACACTTTGCACGGTGGAGAAATTGGATGACATGCAATTTTAAGTTTATTTCTCCTCAAATGTGGTGGATCATAGATGTGGGCTTTTCCTTTGCAATTGATAAAAAAAATGCAACTCAAGCGCAAAGTAAATGCCTACATCTCGATAGCCAAGCTACTAATACTTTATATCGATCTATGGATAGTAGCATACTTCATGAGATCATAGACTTCGAGTCCGCCCATGAAATTTGGATGTTTCTAAATGAGAAATATGGGGTGATCTCCAATGATGATGAGCCCAAGGAAGAGGCGCATGAGGATGTTGAGCATGACCACAACAAGGTGGTTGTGGAGGATTGCTCCACCTCACGGTCAAGTGATGACAAAGATGATCATATCACAAGATCACTTGACAAGAAGAATGATAATGCCACAAGTGATGCAAGCAATGATTCTACTCCATGCACACTTGATGGTGAAGATGATGGCTATGAGAGTGATGCTTCAACAAGCTCTTCAACATCACCACATTGTTCCATGTCACATGGTGACACTAAGGTATCTATTGGTGGTTTTGTTGTTGATTGTGATGGTCCAAATTTTGAGCTTCTATATAAACTCTCAAAGGCCCTAAGAAATGAGATGGCAAAAACAAGTAAATTGAAAAATGAAAACTCATTTCTAAAAACCATATGTGAACAACAAAAGCATCTACTTTATGTTACTACTTGTTCACATGAGGAGCTAAAATTGGCTCATGAGGAACTTAGTGTTGCTCATGATAATTTGTCACAAGAACATGCTTTACTCACTAAGAAGCCTTCTAATGAAGAAACCAAATCTAGTGAGAGCTCATCATTTGGGTCAAATGATCAATCACATATTACTAACCCTTGTGAGGTAGGCAAGAAGCATGTATCCACCTCTTGTGATGATTTATTAGATATGCCATGTTCTTCACAATTAAATGCTTGTTTTACTTCTATGTCTTGTGAGACTAACCTTTTGAAGGAGAACAATGAGCTTAAAAGTAAAATGAAGAATTTGAGCATCAAGTTAGAGAGGTGCTACAACTCAAAAGTCACCTTTGAGCACATGATGAAGACTCAAAGAAACGTTGGTGACAAAAGTGGCCTTGGCTTCAAGAAGAAAATGACAAGGGGCGAAAGAAAGCAAGAAAAGAGGATGAAGAGGCTACTTCAAAAGAAGCACTCGCATTCCATGTGCTATCGATGCCATGAAGCGGGACATCTTGCTAATGGTTGCCCAAACATTGAGAAGCTCAAGAAGATGAAAGAAGAAGAGAGGCTAAAGCATGTCAAGTGCTTCAAGTGCCGCACTTGGGGTCATCTCACCTCAATGTGCCCAATCAAGCAATTGGTGAAGCAACAAGTAAAGCCTCAACCAAAGCCACTAGTTGAGCAAGAGAAGACACCCCAAGAGCAAATCAAGATCAATCATGAAGATGATGATAACTTGATGAAGAAGAAGAAAACAAGAAGGGGTGGAAAAGCAAGACATCCAATGCAAATTCAAGATGTCAAGATGATGAGCAAGAATCAAGATGAGAAGAAAGTACATGCTCACATCAAGTGCTTCAAATGTGGAGACATAGGACACTTCGCCTCGAGGTGTCCTACCAAGCTTGAGAAGAAGGCTCAAGCAACTCATGAGAGGCAAGGGAATGAAGAGCATCATATGAGCAAAGAAGAAAAGGCTCAATCAAAGAGAAGATGCTACTCATGCCGGGAAAGGGGACACATGGCACATTCATATCCCCTAGGTAACACTTCTAAGCATATTTTAATTGATGATACTAATGTGCTTAGAAAGGATGTAAATGGTACCTCTATGGTTGCTATTGTAAAACATCCCGCTACTCATACTAAGGCAATGTCTAAGTATGTTGCACCTAACTTGAGAGGACCCAAACTTGTTTGGGTACCATCAAAAAGTGGATGAATGTGTGTAGGTACCATGGCATTGGAGGCTTGACTCAAATTGATTTCATATTTATCATTATATATTGACTCAAGTATTGAAGCTTATTGCAATTCTATCCCAATGCCAAGTCAAAATGAGTGAAGTCCAAAGTACTACAACATACAAGTGTCATGATCAAGTTGTGGATGATTTCTTGGAATTATTTGATGGCTTGCAAATGTTCAAGTTGAAAGCTTACTATGAATAATCATGAGCTAACCAAGGTATATCTCTTGTTGATTATTTCATTTGGGTGCATATGAGTTGATTGAATTGGATAAATGTGCAATGTTGCTTGCTATGAGATGTTTGAATGGATTAAATGCTTAGCAATCAAGTTTGGATTGATTTGGGTTGGATAAGTTCATGAGATGACCTTTAGTAAGTGGATTGAATGGATATATGTCTTGTGAAAGTATTCAAACAAGTTAGTTTCAAGTTTGATTCATATTTGATGAAGAATAGCTCATGTATTGAAATCTGTCCTACATTAAAAATCTAAGCTAGCAGTGATCTTAGCCATGTTTGAGTGATCAAATCTATTTGGATTGGCTTGAAATTTGGTATACATGCTCTACACTTATGAAAGAAGATGCTGTAGAAATTTCATGAGAAATGGATAAGAGATGCTTCAGTTTTAGAGTGCATCTTGTCAGCTATAGTGCAGCAGTTTTCAGCATATAGCAGTGGTGGAAGATTTGAAATCTAGTAGCAATCTAGAAGTCAAAAGAAGTTCAAATTTTTACAGTTGCTATATGACTTAGTGAAGCACATCTCCACCAAATTTTATGGCATTTGGATCTGTACATTGGGAGATATGAATTATTCTTTAAAGGGTACAGAATCTGCCAGAAAAGTGAAAATCATTGGATTAATCTAGAGTCACTTTTAATTGAAAGGTCCTCAAGTTGGAAACATGTTTACAAGTGGTTGAGGTACCTAAGTTTGGTTTTGGATTGATCTAGAAGCATGAAAAGCAATGAGTACAAGACTTTTGTATTGTGAAATATACTTGGTATACTTATTTGGTACTCAATTTGAAGATCAAGATCAAACTCAAGATGAAGGTGAAGTTTAAGTTCTAGTGATGATTGGAGATCATTTGGTAGAAGGAAAAGGACTTAAACAAGTAGAAAAAGTTAGACTCAAATGTAGATTCAAGGATTATTCATCAAGATTGAGTTCATCATTTGGATCAATCAAACTATATCATTTCAAGTGAGTATCAAGAGTGGTTCTTTGGAGAAAGGTCACTTCTCCCTAGTGAGGGGCTTGCCGCCGTGTGTAGGTAAAACCAAGTTTGGGACTTGGAAGGCTAACATGGAAGTGGTGATCCGAGGAACTTGTGATGCTTAGTTGAAGCAATCAAAAGGGTTGATCAAGAAAAGCAAGCAACACCCAAAAGAGAGCTAGTCTTGTATTTCAAGTGATATTCTAAGTAGTTCTCTCATACAAGCAAAGATGATATTATGAAGCAAGCCAACCACAACAAGAAAGTGCACTTGATCATAAGTGGTTTTCATTTCATATGGGTGAAGAATGGATTTATCTATGATGATTGGTCTTCACCAAGCAATAAATTGGACCTCACATTGCTATTGGAGTAATGAATTAGAATCTATGTGACTATCCTCTACTCCAACATAGCAAAGGTATCATTGCAATGTGCATGATCATCTCATTCCTCACTAGTATGTGGTTAGTGCATATAGTTCATGCTTATTAGGATCATGCATAACAAATGAAAATTTTAAATTCATAGTCTACCACTATTGTTTGAATGGTTAATTGACCTAGTGGTATAAGTATGAATTTGTTCATGAGCTAGTGAACCCAAGTACTTGATCTAGTTTGGATTGCTAACAAGTGACAAGTACAACATTGGCAAGATAACCCTTAGCATGAGGAGTGAAGAAGCTTGTCATTGGATCAAACCGGACTTGGAATCTTAGGCAAATCAACATAGTTCAAGTCATACAAGAAGCTCATGACAATGATAAGAGTACAAGCACAAGACAACAATGAAAATAGATATCTAGTTTGTTTCAAGTGGTATCTAGACTCAAATTGATCTTCCAAGTGGTATGTACAAGTGGTGTCTAGATAATGATCTACAAGTGATATCTTACAAATGGTACTCATGAAGATAGCAAATGTTCAAGAAGTGAATATTATTGCCAAATCCTTCAAAGTGGATCCATACTAGAAAATTCTTTCAAATGGTATCACATTCCTACTCATGGTATCTTCACGTGGTATCATTCATGCAAGACGATGGTTTCACAAGTGATCCTCAACTTTAAGTGATCAAATCAAGCAATGCTACCCTCATCTTCAAGTGATATCTCAAGTGAATGACACATGCTATGACATAGGGGGAGAAGCCCCACCGATTGGTATCAAGGTCAAAGATCCTATGTGGAATCTCAAGAGCAACCATAAAGTTTGTCATTCCAACATATGTGGTAATGTCCATCAAAAATGCAATATTCAAGTCTCAACCATCTACTCTAATGCAAGTCTTTGTATCAATTAAGAAGATCACCTTTTATGGAAATTGATGACAAAGGGGGAGAAGTTGGACAAAGATATGCAAGATTTCCTTTTGAGGAGAGATTGCTTTGGGAGAGAGATAGATGATATTGGACATAGACATGGACAAAGAGGGAGCAACATTGAAGAATGTAAGGGGATCAAATATTCTTGGACAAAGAAAGCACACAAGTAGGGGGAGCAAGCTCATGAACTTTGATTGATTATATTTGATATGTGCATAATTCATGTGCTTGCTTGCATTGCATAAGTTCTTAAATTCAATATGCTTGCTTGTGTGGTGTATGCTAGTTATAGAACTTGAATGATGATCTGATAACTAGCATGCATAGGATGTTAGCTAGACTTGTGATTATTATGCAAAAACTAGAACCATGCTTATAATGTGATCTCACGGGGTTTCTAGTGTTTTTGATGTCTAGCTACTCGTGATGCTAAGGATGATGGCAAACTTGTGATTTTCAAATGGTATCAAGCTACTAATTGGTATCGAGCTACAAAGGTTTATTCTATACACCTTAGCATCACTTAGTAGTGCTAACCCTCCCACAAATTTCATATTTATGCATATGTGCAAGCTTGAAACCAAACCATTTGAGCACATATGTAGGGGGAGTTATCACTACCAAGTCGGATTTTATGGTGCTTATCCAAATCTTGACATGGAGCTTAAAAGTTGGATAAGTAACATTAAATCCAAAACAAGTTAGCAATTTACACTTGTGTGAAGTGCTAGCTTGAAAAAGCTTAATTTCCATATCTTTGTAGAGTTGTCATCAATTACCAAAAAGGGGGAGATTGAAAGGTCCTTGGTTGGTTTTGGTAATTGAGTGACAACTTAGGTGGACTAATATGTGGTTATGTGAGATACACAGGAGATTAGTCCACATGTGATGGTGTCATGAAGGAGCTCATTGCATATGAGACATGACATGGAGTCATGTGACCAAGATGGAGAAGATCAAGATGAGGCTTGGCTCGAAGGACCGGTTGTGAAGGTGAAGGGCAAGTTGAGGCTTCGAAGCGAAGGACCATGCGATGGTGAAGCTTGGGCAAGACTTGGCGCCGACGGACCAATGCAACGGTGAAGAGCAAGTGAGGTCAAGATCGATGAACCAATACGGTCACGTGATGATATGAAGTGAATCATATCATTTGGTGATTGGTTGGTGCATGTGTTGCATCAATGTCGGAGGAGATGGAGTGGAATGCGCAAGGCTAAGGTATAACCTAGGGCATTTCCATTTCACCGGTCATAGGTGTGTAGAGAAGTTTATGACCGGGTTTAGGATAGATGGCCGTACTATCAAGAGGGGCAAACTTGTTTGCATATCGGTCATCTAGTGCCACTTGAGCGATCTAACTGTGCATACGTGTTAGGATCAAGTGGCGAGGCAAGTTGAGTGCCTAATTCCTTTGGAGAAAATGTTTGTGAAAATGCTAACACACGAGCACAAGGTGGTGATCACTTGTTGGTGTTGGCACATTTGCAAAGGTGGCGTTGGTCGCGCTGTGGTTTACGGGTAGAGAGGGGTTTGGTTCCTTTCTCTCTCCCGCCGAGCGTGCGAGCGCGGGATTCAGGCGATTTCGGGGAAGTAAAATGCCTATTTTCCATTGCGCCGGAAGTCAGAAAAGAAACGGAGGCGAACGCGGTCACGGAAGTGACTGGACGGAGCACCGGACGCCGCACCGGACGCTGCACCGGACGCGGTCACTGTGGACCAGCGCGTCCGGTCAGTGCAGCGCGGGCGTCAGGCGCGCGAGCTAGGGTTTGGCACCGGCGCGTCCGGTGACCCACGGGACCGGCGCGTCCGGTCTGGCGAACAGCGGGTCACGAAGTCATCGGACGCGGTGCGCGTCCGGTGACACACCATCGGACGCGTCCGGTGGTCTCGGGCGCTTACTGGACTCGCACCGGACGCGGGTACTGTGGCGTCCGGTGGTTGCGAGGAGCGCGTCCGGTGATGTCTTCGCGCGCGCGGGAACTGTGCGCACCGGCGCGTCCGGTGGTTCGCAACAGCGCGTCCGGTGGCTCGTTTGACCGTTGGCGCGCAGTGACCGTTGGAAGATCTAACGGACGAATTTGAAATTGGTGAACACGTGGACGTCGCAGGGGCACCGGACGCGGTTGAGCGCGTCCGGTGTGTCACGACCGGCGCGTCCGGTGCTCCCGCGGAAAAACGGACAAGTGTGTGCAACGGCTCTATTTGACTGTGGGGTTATAAATAGACCTTGTGGCCGGCCTTGGCCGGTAGCTGAGCACACTTTAGCCTTGGTGGCTTGTGTGGTAGTGCTTGGGAGCCCTCTAACTCACTCATGCTTGATAGTGTTCATCGGATCGAGTGAGAGAGCGATTCTAGTGCGATTGCATCGTGAGGTTGCATCGAGTGGCACTAGGTGATCGTGTTGCAAGCCGGTAGTGCTTGTTACTCTTGGAGGTTGCCACCTCCTAGACGGCTTGGTGGCTTGTGGCTCTGTCGAAGCTCGCAAGAAGATTGTGCGAGGCTCCGGAGAAGCTTTGTGAGGGGGATTGTGCTCACCCCGCGGGGATCGCGAAGAGCAACTCTAGTTGAGCGTGTCATTGAGTTACCTCACTTGAGAGTGGTGTCTTGAGGTGCCTTGCGGGGCGTGCCTTGAGGGGCAAGTGACTTGAGGGTCACACCGAGGAACCATCTAAGTGTTGGTCGACACAACGGGGACGTAGCTTGGTGGCAACCAAGTGAACCTCGGGAGAAAATCACCGTGTCAACTTTGTCTACTCTTCTCGGTGGTTTGCCTTCATGCAACACAAGCTTGTATTTACTTTCATATATACTTGTGCTTGTGTAGTTGCTCTCGTAACTAGTTTGCTTGTGTAGCTTGCTAGTTGTCTTCTTGCTTGTGTAGCTAGAAGCTTCCCCTTTGCGTGACTAATTTGGTTTGTGTAACCTTGTTAGTCACATTGCTTAGTTTGTGTAGCTAAGTGATTTGCGCTCTCTAATTTGGCATTAGTTGCCTTGTTATTGAGCACTGCTAGTGAGCTTAGGCTTTGTGCACTTTGCTTACTAGAATTGTGTAGGAGCTCCCTCTTGCTTGCATAGTACTAGTGCATAGGTTTGTGTGACCTTGCTCTAGAATTAAATAGGAGAGCTCTTGCTAAGGAAAGCACCTTAGTTGCTTAATTAGGATCTTTGTGAGGTGCTTGTGAACTTAGTTAGAGGGGTGAAGTCTTGGCTAGACCGATAAGTTTAATTCCGCATTTGTTTTTGGTTAGCCAACTTGCTTAAGTTTTAGAAAGGACTATTCACCCCCCCTCTAGTCCGCCATCTCGACCCTACAACTTGCCTATAACCAGAAACTTGTAATGATGCAGGTGGAGACCGGAGACACACACCTTTCACACACCATGTGGGGAAATGACTATCATGATGCAGGATGTCAAGATGATATTGTGTCTCAATTTGGCTAGTCATCCGGTGACTGGGGTCGTCGACGAGTCTAATTGGGTAGACTTGGTGGAGCAGTTCTGTGGTAGGAGGCCATCAGAGGCTGAAGTTAAAGGCACAAAGTAAGTTCATATTTGCGCCCCATTGAAATCACTAATACAACCATTTCAGCTACATCTATTTTTGTAGAATAATGCTTCAATTGTAATTGCAGGAAGACCTCAGGAGTGTCGACGTCATGGATAACCCAGCACTTTGGTGCAGGGCCTCCGATCGGTGCTCCAGATCACGAGGTCGAGGTGTATGCAAAGGTGTGGTTGTGGCACTTCTTGGGTGCTTTCTTGTTCCCCGACTCCTCAGGCGATAACATCAGCTGGATTTTCTTGAGGATCCTTATCTAGCCACTGGAGAACATTGCAACCTATAGCTGGGGTACCGCGGTCCTTGCTTAGACATACCGTCAGCTTTGTACCGCCTGTCGTCGCCAGTCGACCAATGCCAACCTAGGTGGCTGCTCGTACCTACTTCAAGTATGGATTTAGGAGCGGTTTCCGGTCGGGAGGCCTACTAAACCTCCGCATTTGCCTGTGAGTACATTGACTACTTTGATATCTTCATACGACTAAAGAGATTAGTGACACCGTGTTTGTGTGACTTGCAGGTTTGGCAGCATGAAGACGTTCTACCCACCGCCCTTTTCATCTGGAAAGACGCTAAGGTAGTGAGGGGCAAGCTGGAAAGGAGGTACAAGCAGTACACGGATGTGATAGACGTATTGACACACAACTACGTAAGTTATATCCACATTTCCTACTAAAGACACTATCAATGAGATTGATACTAAATTAAGTTTTTTTTTACTTTGCAGGTAACATGGACACCGTGGTCTAGGTGGGAGCTAGAGGACTACCTTAGTCCACGCTGCGAGGAGGAAGGGGACGAGTGGCTTTATGAAGGGCCACTTATCTTCTTCCACGTCGTCGAGATGCACTACCCTTTCAGGGTTTACAGATAGTTCGGGAGGTTGCAGGGAATTCCACCGCTGTACTCCACCAACGCTCAGCTGCATGGGTACGATGCCAATATGTTTATTCTACTTAAGTGCCTTATTTCTAATGCAATATGGCAATGCAGGATCAATCGAATGCTTTAGACCACGCAAAAGGATTGGGCGGTGACGCACGAACCACATTTGCTTAATTGGTATAACAGGCATCCTCGCCACCTCAATGAACTTCCACAGCACCACCCGGCAAGATGGATGGAGTACCTGCAATGGCTGCAGCGAAGTACGAGGACTCATCTCATGGTCCCGTACACCAACATGCCTGCTGATGCGGCCGGTGAGGATGACATCGCCGATGCGTTCGACAATGCGCAAAGGGTGCAAACACAACTTCTTAGGGCCCCTCTAAATAGATGCGTGGTAAGTACTTTGCACTTACATCCTCAAGCGAGGTAAGAGTTTTAAAATTCAATCAAAATGATCGAGTTAACCTTGTGTGATGTTGTAGGCACAACAGTTGTCGAACTACTCCGAGGAAGCTTCCAGGCAACTTTTTCGGACTAGGGACGACAAGACCAACCCTCTTCGCGCCTTTGTCAAGGTACTATTGATAGTAACATTCATGACTACAACTCAGTTACCTTTAAATTTTATGTTTAATAATGGTTGTTGTCATCTAAACCTGTAGAGAATGAAAAAAGGCTGCAAAAAGTTGGCTCAGAAGCTGAGCTGTGCGGACACGACTTTGGACGTACCGTACAACCCCACGTGGTCCAGGAGCCAGACGATGTCCACCGCAGCTGCTTCTGCTAGCGACACCAGGGCTGCGTCCTCGTCTATTCATACTCCGCAGGACAGAGGAAAGGGTCCAGTGGCTGCGGATGATGTGGATGAGGCACTTCAGTATGACACAACGAGTGGCGACGACGACGATGACGACGAGGACGTTCCCCAGTGGGAGTACATCGGTCACGAGGAGATGGGTGCCTCACAGCTATACGGTGCTCCTTTTGGTACACAGGGGGTCGACTACACACAGTAGGAGAACTACACACCAGCCGAGCAACATGTCCCTATGCTTTGCTTTTTCTTTAATTCTACTGTTCGTAGCTCAACATTTAGAGTAGCTCATCAGGTTACTTGCTTGCAGGGGCCGTCCTCGACGCAGCAGTTCGATCGTGGACATAGGCGGCAGCGCGAGAGGCAGCAACGGGACCGCACAGATGTTGGCTGGAGAAGCAACGTGGTCCCTACGAATCCGAGGAGGCGACGGAGACCGTGAGACCCCTACACCCCTGGCGATTAGTAGAGTAGTCATATTTAGCAGGCGCCCAACACATGTTATCATAGTTATGTAGTGCTAGAACAATTAAATTATGTGTAGGTGTAGCAGCAGTACTCTACTTGGTTATTTCGATTGGACTAATGTAGTTGGTAACACTCGTTTAATCTTTGGCGTAAACGCAATTCTTCGTGCCATGGCTTTCGTAAACTTGCTGTAAATGACTTAACATGGCATGTCTGCATTTGTCACGCTCAACTGACGCAAAATGTAGGCATAGTTCCTATGTGCCCGCAGTTTCAGGGCCACCCATGGCGGGGTGGCCCTGAAACTGCGGGCATGCAGGAAATGCACTAAAAAACTACATTTATAAACTGCACGGATAAACCACACAACAATCTTAGTGAGTGGACCAACAAATGAAATGAATGAAGATGTGATATTACAATGACATGTTTCAAAGTACAACACTGACAAACTACACCACACAAAGTTTCTAAGCCACTACAAATGACAAAAACTAACAACGACGACGTGAAGACGTGACAATGCAAATTATTACAATGACATGTTTCAAAGTACAACACTGACAAACTACACCACACAAAGTTTCTAAGCCACTACAAATGATAAACACTAACAACGACGACGTGAAGACGTGACAATGTAAATTATTACAATGACACTTGTACGTCAATCAAATTGCATGCACCACTGCGTAAGCAACTCGTCTTCGGACTCTGAATCCTCCACTATAACCTCCTTACCCTTGCTGGCCTCGACTGCCTTGGCCTAAGAGGCCTGACGCCGGTAGTAAGCCGCCTCCGCCTCGTCCGCGGCCTGAGAATACAACTCGGCCTCTTCTTCGGTCATGTCTGTTGGCCCCCATGCATCGAACAACGGTGTCTTATGGCTGTGGTACGCTGCCTGACCCTCCTCTAATTCAACATCCTCCTCGGGCATCAGTCCTAACTCCTCTGCAAGACAAAGTAGCTCGGCTATCCTTCCCATGTCGTAGGCATCCTCGTCCGGAGGGTAGCCCAATTCTTTGGCTAGACGAATGAGCTCGCCTATCCTCCCGGTGTCGTCGTCTTCCTCCGGCTCGGCCTCCTCTTCAACCACAATCGGACGGCTTGCGGTGCCACTAACTCCTGCGTCCCGCTTTAGTGTCCTATTCTCCGTGTACCTAGCACAAGCCACATCTGCTTGCTAGTTGCCGGTGCATCCAATCTCTGCAAGTACAAAATGCAAACAATTAACACGATCTTTGCAATGACTTTATTGACAGTCAAACAAAGAAGATTGAGTTTCCAAAAACGCAATGACTACTCGCACATAATGAGTCAATAGTATCGTTCAAGCCTTGCATCTCTGCTCTCGCAGCATCCTCTGCAGCCTTTCTTGCATCCTCTTCAGCCTTCCATGCCTGGTACTCCTCTACATCCTTCTTTTTTTGCTCGTACCACTTCTTCCACGCAATACTCTCCGGGTTACGAACACGCAGGTCTTGGGCCCGTCGTAGCATTTTCTTCTTATGGTTCTTAACGAAATCAGTGACGTAGTTTGCAGGATATCCTCTCATCTTGCGAAGTGCTACCATTGTCTTATACTCATCCTTGAACTTATACACATCATCATATGATTCCCATTTGCATTTCTGAGTGCTCTGTTGCAATAAATAGATGAATACAAAGTTAGCGTACCAAAGCAAACAAAATAAAACATTAGCACTAAGTATCAACAGTCCTAGCAAACCTCGTCATAATCGATCATGTGGCCACATAAGTGCCCAATCCCAAGGCCTGAAGGGACAAGGCCGTAGCTAGCTTCAACACCACATTTGCACATCACAGGAGGCGCAATAGACCTCCTCTTCTTCTTCCAGTCTGGCACCTCCTCATTCTTCTCCGGCTCCGGCCAATGGCTCTTTGGACCATAGACCCATTCCTTGAAACGACACTTGGGAAAATCATGATCCTACAAACTCAAAACAGTAAAACACACATATAGGACATGACATTCCAAGGTTCACTCAAACCTTACCTCATGTTGTAGAGGACAAATGAACTCTTGTTCATTGTGTGGGTTTATCACAGTTTGCTCTCCGCAAAGGCACTTTGGAGGATCCTCGAACCGGCGTGCCGATGCTACGGCCTTCTCTTCCTCCGTCATAGGAGGAGGGTTAGGAGGGGGCGGAACCCAGCGAGTAAACACCTCACGCTTGCAATGATCAACGCCGGGGTAGAAAAGGAGAATACTTGGGTCAAACTTGTCCTTACCGTCGATCCATTGGAAGAAAAAGCACCGGAAGTACGGCTACAAAAAAGTTCGAATTATCTCATCGCGAATACAACATCAGAAACCAATAAGAAAAACAAAGGGTACAATTACTTACGCTACAACTATAACATGTGTAGAAGCAACGAGCCGCAGTATCTGGATGTCTCGACTGGCTCACGTGCGCCGGATGACCACAATCACAGTTAGGGAAAGGTTCCTCGGGAGAAACGGGCGCATCCTTGCAAGACACGTCGGGGTACATCTATCTAGGACGACCCTTTTTCCTCGAAATCGAATCACGATACGAGTCCTCCATCTAATAACACGAAATAATTTCTACACAAAACACATATCACTTATATAATGTACAATATCAATACGATAAAAACTAATATAACTTTACTAACTACATTAATCAAACATACTACAACGATGGACGCAGAGAAGGGGTGGCCGGAACCAGGTCCGACGATGGGCCGGTAGCCGACGGGGAGGGGCCCTAGGCGGGAGGGGCGCCGGAGAAGGGCGCCGAGGGGAGGGGAGCTCGGTCCTGGGGCGGAGAGGGGCGCTGCGGGAAATGGAATGGATGAATGGCTAAAAACAAGAAGTGCCCGGGCTTTTAAATGGGCGGGGTTGTACCCCGCCATGATGTATGGCGGGTTAGGGGTATCCCACCATGTATGGCGGGGTACTCTTTTCTACGCTGGCCTACAGCGTGCCACGTGGGACCTGCACCCTGCCACCATGTATGGCGGGGTTCAGTGCATTTGCCCCGCCATACATGGTGACGAGGCCAAACGTGTTAGATTTAAAAAAAATTCAAATACAGATTAAATTTAAAATTTGTTTCAAATTTAAACTAAAAATAAAAAAAAATCTATGGAGTCATGGCCAAGGAAGGCTCCACGTCCTTTGTCCGTGTCCACGCCAATGACAAAAGTCACATCCCCCAAATCCCTCTCAGGCCTCATTGTTCCCACGTCCATATCAAAAACATAGCAGCTCAGGAAGGAAGCTTCCCATCTCCCTCCCTCCCACCGCCTGCCTGCTATCTGAACTCCGAAGATCACTCAATGGCCTGAACCCTGTCTGCCACAGTTCAAAAAAAAAATTCTATTTTGGTCCGTTCGACTGGAATTATAAGTCGGTTGAAAAATAATGATAGCTAATTTTTTTTAAAAAATATTATTTTAACTGAGCTGAATAAGACGTATTAGAAGACAGATGAGCGAGGCCTTCATCGCCCAGTGCCTTGCTTCGGTTGAAAGCCGCGCGCGATATCCGCTGCTGCTTTTGTGGAGTTCTTGAGGGGACAGACCGTAGGCAGAAGAGTTCTTGAGTGGGGCGGTGGTGGTTTTTGCGAGGAGGAGGACGCGAAAAAGGCAAGCGATGCCTTTCAGCAGCATGATCCAGGAGATGAAGGGCGAGATCGGCGCCATCTCGTCGCGCGGCCTGCTGCGGTTCTGGTCGTCCGGGGCCGCCGGGCGAGCGCCGGCAGCCACCGAGCCGGACGAGGCGCTGCAGGAGAGCTGCTGGGCGCAGGTGCCCCCCGAGCTCCTGCGGATGGTGCTGGCCAAGGTCGAGGACGAGGAGGCGCGCTGGCCCGGCCGCAGCGCCGTCGTCGCGTCCGCCGGCGTCTGCCGCTGCTGGAGGGCCGTCGTCAAGGAGATGGTGCGCGTGCCGGAGGAATCCGGGAAATTCACCTTCCCCATCTCTCTCAAGCAGGTTAATTTGGTCCCCCCTTCCCCCACGAACTCTGAATCTCTATTATGTGTTCGTTATTGGTCTGGTGCTTTGGAAAAAGTTGTTTGTGTCACCGGATTTTTTTCACCTTGAGTAGTCATTGGCAGTGATGGTGTTTGCCATACTGCATTCATCATTTGCTAGGGTCAAAGCCTCCATTTCCAGGCTGCGTGTCTGACCCTTGGTCGTCACTGGAAGATATCAGGCGGAATTCCGTTGTTGGTGTACTACCTACCTAGTCATATTTGTTTAATTTTCTTTCAGTTCTTGAGTACAAGAGTTCTGGGAGAGTTCTGCTGCTCTTCATCATGTTTTTATCGATAGGTTGTAAGAAGTTCTTCAGAATTCTTTTGGTTCTGATTCTGGTTGGAACCAGGTTCCCCAGGCTTCGGCAGAGGTCTGGATCGAATTTGGACTTTTGACAATAGTTAAAAAGGCCGGGGTGTTTTGCCCTGGAACTCTAAAAAAAGAAAGTTCTTGAGTACGAAGGTTTGGTAAGTCGAGATACTATTCTCTACTCAGAGGAGATAAGATTAGTAGACAATTCTTTATGACTTCTTTCGTTAAGTCAGTTTGCTTAGAATCAAGTATGCAAGGTCAAATGTTACTTTAGGAGCTAGTAAGACTTGTTTTTACAGTTGGCTCTGTCGAAACGGTGGACAGATTCTTATTGTCGTTTTAGTAAGTAGAGGGTTAACGCTTGATTTGAGGTTTCTTTGATTCTGAAATTTTGTTCGTCGATTTATTTTGGTTTTATTAACTTGCAATTTCAAATCTGTAACCTGCAGCCTGGTCCGAGGGATGCCCCAATTAGATGTTTCATTAGGAGAAACCGGGCGACTCAGTCATATTCTCTGTGCATTGGAGTCACTGATGGTATGCTTTTTTCACCCCCTATATGTATGACTCTTGAACAAATACAGTGTGGTCGTGTGGATGTCGTCATTGTTGGACACTGTTTTTTCTTTTGCTTTGGGTGTGTTCACTTCCCATGCAAATCCAAAATATTTCCTCTTCCACCCATCACATCGAATCTTTAAACGCATACATGGAGCATTAAATATAGGTAAAAAAAATAACTAATTGCATAGTTTATCTGTAAATGTCGAGACGAATCTTTTGACTCTAGTTAGTCCATAGTTGAACAAATTTTACCAAATAACAACGAAAGATACTACAGTAACTTTTCACTCATTTTTCACCAGCTAAACACACCCTTTGCAGCGTTAGCTGATGATGGGAAATTTCTACTTGCTGCACGCAGAAGTCGTAGGCCCGCTGGCACTGAATACCTGATCTCGCTTGATGCAAAGAACACATCAAAAGGTACCTGCATTGGCAAGCTAAGGTGAGCATTCAAGAAACAGTGTCTGGAATTCGAAACTTGCTCTGTTTTTTCAATGCCGTGCATTGGATCAAAGGTATTGCTGTGACAGAGGCATCGGTTTAACGTATTCTTCTCTGTTAATCAGATCAAACTTCTTGGGAACAAAATTTATTGTCTATGATGCCCATCCACCTTGTGCCGGAGCTGTGGTTTCAAAGGGTCCGTCTGCACACATGATCGGTTCAGCCCAAGTTTCTCCTGGGGTGCCTGCTGGAAATTATCCAATTTCGCACATTTCTTACGAAGCAACTTTTGGTTCTAGGTATGGCAAACCATGTGGTAGACATTTATTCTTCCAATGTTAGGTTCATATTTCTTTCCAAGAAAACGTTCTGCTATGAATGGACCAAAAACTGCTATGATTTTTTATGAGAATTACAAAAACTGCTCAGACCATCATGAGAGTTGTAAAGTTTGTCCAATGTTTTGCAGGTTGCCAAGAAAGATGAACTGTGTCATGGATTCCATCCCTGTATCAGCGATTAAAGAAGGAGGGACTGCTCCCATGCAGACTGAATTTCGATCTATTAACTCCAACTCTTTTGCATCAGTTTCATTCTTCAGGAAATCAGGTCGTCTGGATAGTTCAGGTGTTCAGCTAGCCACTCAGAATGAAGCTAAGATGGTGCTGAAGAACAAGTCCCCCAGATGGCATGAACCGCTGCAGTGCTGGAGCCTGAATTTCCATGGGCGGGTCACGGTTGCATCTGTTAAGAACTTCCAGTTGGTGGCTTCAGGCGAGAGTGATCCGAATAACCAGGACGACGACGACGTGATACTCCAGTTTGGCAAGATCGGGAAGGACTTGTTCACCATGGACTACCGTTATCCGATATCTGCGTTTCAGGCATTTGCCATCTGTGTGAGCAGCTTCGATACCAAAATTACTCGCGAATGAGTCAAGGTACGATCTCTCCTTTGCTGATAGTCCTCTATTTTTCTTTCTAAATGGTGTCCATCACCGGCATGACGTTTCTATGGTACTATAGCACTGTTTCTGTGGCACTGCTCAGCCCTCTTTATTCAAGTCATTTTGCTTGGTCCTTAATTTGTGCTACAAATCCTGTACGTCTGTTTCTGTGGCAGTGGCACTGCTCAGTAACTCTTTATTCAACCTGCACCATTTTATTTACTTTCTTGTCTCATTTCCCAGCAGGTGCGGGGCAGGTGAACCAGCAAGATACAGGACACGGATATTGACTCGCCTGCTTCCGATATACCCTAGCACCGCGGCCGCCCCCTCGTCCACCACCGCTGGTCCCCTTCTCTTCTCCTCCGGCATCTCGCCGACGGCGGAAGGGAGTGGGGATCTATTGTTTTGAATAAGTTTTTTTTTCCAGTAGATCGAGTCATTAGGGTTAGCGTCTCTCCATGCCAAATTACGTGGTACTAGAGTTTTATCTCCTCCTTCTCTTCATCTCTATCGACGGTGAAGGAGAAGGGTGGAATCGTCTTCTCTATGGTGGCTCCGTTGAAGATGAGGGTAGCAACGACCCCGTTCGGTTGGAATTATAAGCCGACTGGAAAACACTGTTGGCTGATTTTTTGCGAGAGAAAAATACTGTTCCGGCTGAAAAAACAAGCCGAATAAGACGGATTATGAGCTAAATGAACATGGCCGTAACATCGGCGTCAGCATCTTCATCGACATGACGACATGGAGACTTTGGTTTCTGGACGACGGCATCAAGGCGAGATGATGTCGTCGTCATGGAATATTTTTCTCCGGTCTCTTCTCCGTTTTGTTGTGGTTAGATCTGGCCACGATGAAGGACTAGGGAGAATAATTTTCAGATCAGTCTTCCTCACTCTTCGGTGGCAGAAAAAAGAAGAAGGAAGGCACCAGAAAGAAGAAGTTTCTCAATTCCGCCTACAAGAATGTTGGCCGTTGTTCGTTAGACATTTGTTTTCAGGCCATTTGCCGAGTGTTTGTCTGTGCGGTCATCCATACTACAAAGCATTTAACAGGTTAGGTTTTGAGTTGGCGTGGGTACTATTTTGTAATCCAGAGTGCTTGTAATGTGTTGATGTACCCATCTATCATATAATATAATTCTTCTTTCGTCATAGAAAAAAAGCAAGAATAGCCTAATCTAGACTGAACTGAGCTTTAAGCCGGAGGGTTTGGTGATCAAGTAGAGCTGAATACTTCTTCTGTTCAGTACTATCGTGATGTAAATAGCAATCTAGCTGGAGTGGTTTGCATTGAGGGTTGGCTAGTGTGAACATCAGATCGGAGTATTGCGCTTTGGATTCATCAGCGAACCTTATATTAAAAAGGAAAATTGGTTCTATAGCATGCATTTTTCAGAAAATACCATTGAAGCATCTCAGACATGTCAAAGAATAACTAGCATTCTGTCACAATTTGGAGCTAACACCGTGAATCCACCGCCCTCGCCTTCTCCTTCACGTGTGCTGATCTCCCATTCTCTTTCCCATCCGATGAGAATCAGTGGACATGTACCTGAGCTTAGACAGAGTCCCTGCGCACGAGCAGACGAGTCACGGGTGACGAGCAGCTCGCACGACCAAGGCAAGGCCGGCACCGCGCGGATGGCCAAGAACAATCACCTCGTCGACAGCTCGAGCTCGTGCGAGGGCGGCGGGCAGCTCGCGTGTGCGGCGGCCGCGGTTGTGATTGCGGGTGCGCGGGCGCAGAAAACGGCAAGGCGGCCGCGAATCCTCTCGGCCGGGCATCAATGGTGTAGGCGGCGCGCGGTGATGTCGGGCCGCGGCTGCACACCCTGGCGCAGGAGAGGAGACGATCCCATGCGATGCCGGTTGCATTTACCGAAAGTGCTCGATACAAGATAGTTAGGGACGCCATTGGTTGGCTGCTGAGGCCGTCCAAAGGCCCATTCGGCATCGCGTCGTGCAGTTTAGTCCGGTTTGGTTTCCTGTCCATCATCATTTGCTTGCCTCCTTTCGTTCCTTTCCCCTCCTCCGTCCTGCACACCTCGGTCATCTCGATTTGGCTTGATTCATGCATAGTGCAGAGGCTCATGTGTCAGACACCTAAAACTCTAATACATACGTGCAACAAAACACGATCTTATACCTTCTGTCTTGCAACAATCTGCCTGTGGCTGCCAGTGATCTTCGCAAGCTTGTCAACGTTGGCCTGGGATGCAGCCTGGAGTCAGCGGTGGACGTGGTGGAACCTCAGCCTTTGGAATGAGTGCTTTGGCTGTCTTCGGCTTTAGGGGCCCTCGCAGCAATCCCTCTGCATGCCCTTTCAGCTGCCTTACCCAATTGTCGATCACCCTTTGGTTTAGTGTTGTGGTCGCTGTGCAAGGTCTTTTTAGTCTTGTTTGTTGCTTTGTCGGGCTGCGTCCCGTCTCGGTCTGTCTCCCATTGGCCGTGCCTGGCCATTTCTCTTTGTCGGGTGCAGATGTTGTGCGCAATGGGTAGTCAAACTCGTTCAGTGCTTGTAATGTCTTGGAATGTTAGAGGTTTGGGCGACCCGGACAAATGCACGGTGGTGCGCGATTCGATTTCCTCGGCTTCCCCTTCGATTGTTTGTCTGCAGGAAAGCAAACTGGCAGACATCTCCACTTTCAAAGCAAAAACTTTTCTCCCACCTCGCCTTGCAAACTCTTTTTCCTTTCTACCTGCTGATGGGTCTAGAGGTGGCCTGGTGACAGCCTGGGATCCAGCGTCACTTCTTTTGACCTCCTGGATCGACCGTCGGCACACCTACACCACCTTCCTCTCTTCTACTACCTCTAACCACCGGATTGCTGTCACAAACGTGTATGCCCCCGCGGACTCTCGTGCGTTTCTGGAGGACCTTGCTGAACTCCTCCCCCAGATCTCCGGCCCTCGGTTGCTTGCGGGCGACTTCAACTTGGTTCGCTCTGCGGAGGACAAAAGTAACGGCATAGTCTCGGCCCCCCTTGTTGCGGCCTTCAACGACACAATCCATAATTTAGGGATCGATGAACTGCCTTTGGTTGGGTGTCGTTTTACCTGGTCCAACGGCCAGCCAAACCCCATCTTATCCCGCATTGATCGTGTCTTCGTCAACAATGACTTAAACATGTCCTTCCCTTCGGCCACTCTTAAACCACTCCCTCGACCGACGTCAGACCATACCCCCCTTCTTGCTTCCCTCACAACTTCAATCCCCAAGTCTAAAATTTTCCGCTTCGAAAATCACTGGCTTCATAACCAACAATTCCTCCCAACTGTCTTGGCTGCCTGGTGTCCTCCTGTGCACATTTCTGATGCGGCCGGTCGACTTGCTAGCTGCCTCAAAGCGACTCGTTCAGCGGCAAAGGTTTGGTCTCGGCGTACCAGGACGCCTATCTCCATCATCCCTAACTGCAAGTTCATTATTATGCTTCTCGACTTCTATGAAGAAAACCGCAATCTGTCTACTGTCGAGATACAGGTCAGGGAGCTTTGCAGGGCCAAGCTCCTCTTGGTGCTCAAGGAACGTGCTGCTTTCTGGAAGCAACGCGGCAAGCAGCGTGCAATTCGTGAAGGGGACGCTAACACAAGCTTCCACCATGCTCATGCCACTTTGAGCATGCGCCGCAACTGCATCAGGAACATTCAGGTCCAGGGTGCGCTGGTGTCTAATCATGGCGCCAAGGTGGAGGCCTTGACTCAGCACTTCAAGAATATTGTGGGCTCTCCAGGACTCTCTTGTTGGGACTTCGACGTCTACTCCCTCTATCAGGAGGCCACACGACCGTCTGCTGACCTTGTGCTCCAGTTCAATGAGGGAGAGGCAATGCGTGCGGTGGCCAGCATGAACCGCAACGGTGCACCAGGACCCGATGGCTTTGGCCCTAGCTTCTATAAGGCTGCTTGGCCATCAATCAAGACGCAGATCATGGACCTCCTTCACAATTTCCACCAGGAAAGTGTTGAGCTCTCCAGGATCAACCGATCCTACATGGTTCTGATCCCCAAGAAGGCCGATGCAGTTGCTGTTGATGCTTTTCGCCCAATCAGTCTTCAGAACTGCTCCATAAAAATCATCGCCAAGATTCTAACACAACGCTTGCAAAGGATGATTGCCAAGCTCATCGACGGCCATCAAACGGGGTTCATGCAGGGGCGATCAATTTCTGAGAGCTTTGTCCATGCGGTTGAACTCATCCAGCACTGTCATAAAAGAAAGAAACCGTCAATGGCCATCAAGCTGGATTTCGTGAAGGCATTCGATACAGTTAACTGGGAAGGCCTCATGAAGATTTTGGATGCTAGAGGTTTTGACCCCCTATGGTTGCGATGGATTCTGCATCTTCTGCATTCATCCAGAGCCGCTGTCCTGGTGAATGGCTGCCCAGGGCCTTGGTTCTCATGTCAACGTGGGCTTCGACAGGGGGATCCACTGTCCCCGTTCCTGTTCCTCCTTGTTGCTGACGTTCTACAGCAGCTGATCAAGTCAAGCCAAGAGCTTATCAGGCACCCCTTGGTGGACGACGCCCCATGCCCGGTCCTGCAGTATGCGGACGACACCCTCATTGTCGTTCGGGGCGACCTCCATGACATCCAGAACCTGAAAGTCGTGCTGGACAGATTTGCGTCGGCAACTGGGCTATGCATAAACTACTCAAAGAGCACGGCAGTTCCAACTCACATGGCTCAGGAGTCTGTAGCCCAATGCGTCAACGCCTTGGGATGTTCACTGCAGTGCTTTCCTCAGACTTATCTTGGTCTCCCACTGTCGGTGTACAAGCTTCCACCGTCGGCCTTCTCTCCAACTATTGCAAAAGCCGACCGTTACCTTGCTGGATGGCAGGCAAGCCTCCTCAATACTATGGGCCGCGCCGTGCTGGTCAATGCCGTCCTCGACTCCCAGCTTGTCTACGCAATGTGTGCAATGCAGATCCCCTTGGGGACCATCACCTCGATGGATCGGCGTCGGTGGTCCTTCCTCTGGAGTGGAGATCAAACTGTTTCCGGGGCTAATAGTTTGGTTGCTTGGGAGAAAGTTTGTTGGCTGCGGGATCATGGAGGACTTGGAATAAAGGATCTTAGTCTGATGAATGTTTGCTTGATGCTGAAACTACTACATCGTCTTCATGTTGCTGATGATTCAGCTTGGGCCAGCTGGGCAAGACTACACACAAGCCTTGCTAATCTGGATGGTGACCTCTCAGGCTCGCACTGGGATGTGCTGCGTGGACTGCTCCCTCTATACCAGGCGGTCACCTCGGTCACCGTTGGTGATGGTGTTCGGACATCATTTTGGCACGATGCCTGGGCCTCGGATGAAGCGCTCGCAGATCGCCTGCCTGCTCTTTACAGCCACTGTGTTCAGAAGGGTGTTTCAGTCCAACAGGTCCTGGCGATTGGTGTTGATAATCCAAGCCTCTGGGCTCACAGATTGTCAGTGCAAGCTTCGGTGGATCTAGAACAAGTCCGGGACATCATGATGCACACTGAACTGACAGCGACTACTGATGTCCGGCGTGGTGCCTTCTGCTTGCCACTGGGCAAGTTCGACTCAGGTGGTTTGTACCGCCTGCTGAAATCAAAAGATGAAAACTCTGTGCCCGAAGCCAAATTTGTCTGGACCAGCCGTGCACCCCCAAGAGTCCAGTTCTTTATCTGGCTACTCACTCAGGGTCTCATCCAATGCCGAGTCAACCTTGTGCGGAAAAGAATCCTGGACTCAAATATTTGCGAGGTTTGTGACACGCACCCTGAATCGGCGGATCATATCATCGCAGGTTGCCCATTTGCTTCGACCTTCTGGGCAAAATTAGGAGTCATTCTGCCTGCGAACACTGCCAGGATGGTGCGCGATCTGCCCAACATCAACCGCCCTGCAGGTGTTCCTCTTAAACACTTCAACACCTTCATTGCACTATGCTGCTGGCACCTTTGGAAGCGACGCAACAGTGTCGTCTTTAGGTCTGAACTCGCCACGATCAGGCAAACTATGCTCGCCTGTGCAAGGGACACCAAGCTTTGGGGCCTTAGGCTTCCAAAAAGAGAGAGAGCAATCGCTGATGTTTGGCATGGTGTTTTTGTTAGTTCAGCACAATAGGTGTTCTGCAAATGAGAGTTTAAAGGTGTAAATCTTGTAAACATCCTTTTTACAGCTGCTTTGTGCAGCTTGATCCAATAAAATTCAGGTGGGGAGCCTCTCCCCCCCGGTGACCGTCAAAAAAAACAACAGAGACAACTAAACACGACCATCTGTACGAGTTGGCTCAAGGTTTGCTTAACAACCAATCATGCTCTTATTGGTTCGGATTCGTGTTTGCTTTCCATCTGCGTCAGCGTCATTCAGCAGCAGCAGGCCCATAGCAAGGGCATGTCCAGTGACTCGGGGCGGTTTGGTGCAAAATAAAAAAAGTGTTATAATCGGCATGCACTAAATAGGCAAATAAAATAATTATCTACTTTTCTAATGCAAATTGCAAGGTAAAAGTGTATGTATTATTTTGTTCAGAAACAAATCCAGTAAGGTTAGACCAAAATAAACACAAAATATAGTTGTTGACCCCGAAGAGAGTTCGGATCACATACCGGTAGGGCCTTGCATTCTCAAGAGGTTGCACATAACCTACAACACAACAGGAACGCAGCGTGATCGACGATACCAATCTAGAGACCAGTTAGACCGATGTTGAGCCTGTTCTTGGCTAAATAGACTCCCAAGCTTTTCAAGGGAAAACATGTCGGGAAGGAGCACATGGAGGGTGTCATAGGACCAGCAAGGCTGCCTAGAATGCCGCCGAATCTCGCCAAGAGACGTGACAAACAGTAGGAGGGGTTGGAAAAAAGGTAAAAGGGTTGGTAAATTAATTTTTGATTGATTGGATAGATGCAAACTCAATCGGTCGTGATCTACTCATATATAGATGGGGTGGTCTTATCCCAGTAGAAAACAAGTCCAGAACACCATCTCTAAGTTTTCCACGTCGAAAACATGCCAAAAACTGAAAGCATCTAGGCCCCAAGGTTTGGTTTCGGTAATTAATGACAACACTTTATTACCATGACTAACGTGTGTTTTGCAGAAACATTGGTAAGTTAGGTCATGGAGGTGATAACTGCTTTGAGCACTGTGGTTTCGTGTCCCTTGATGGAAATCGTTTCGGTTCTCAAAAGAGTGACGTCAAGATTAAGGACGGTTAGTTCCGGATGACGAAGTGTTGAGACACATTCGGAATAGTCGTTAGGATCTTCGTTTTTCTCTTTTGGCCGTACTATAAAGGGGGGCATGAATGGGTAGCTTGACCTAGGCGAGTCCTATGTTTAGGTGTGGTGCACACTTGTTAAACTTGGCGCTAGGCAACCCTAGATTGGCTCAAGGTTCAGTTAGAAGCAACTTGGTTGAAGTTGCGACGCGTTTCGGGCTGTTTTCTAGGCACCGGACGCGGTCTTCGGGAACACCGGACGCGTCCGGTGTATACGTTACCGCGACTAGGTTTCGGCCTCGACCACCGGACGCGGTCCTCGCGAGGACCGGACGCGGTGGTCAGCGACCGACACATGTCACCGAGAGAGAACGCCCGTCGGACGCGACCTGGACTTGATCGGCGCGTCCGGTGCGAGTCCAGTAAGGTCCAGAGAGGACCGGACGCGTCCGGTCTTCAGGCATCGGACGCGGCCTCGCGTCCGGTGTAAGTCCAGTAAGCACCCTTGCACGTCGGACGCGTCCGGTGCTACCTGACCGGTGCGTCCGGTGTTTCGATTTCGAAATCGCGTTTTGACCGTTACGGGGGACCGGCGCGTCCGGTGCGTTGCACCGGCGCGTCCGGTGACCCCGTGTCAGAAAGTAACGGTTCGTTTTCTTTGAGGGGTGTATAAATACAACCCCTCCACCTCTTTTAGAGGTGCACTTGCTCATTCAAACATCTGAGAAAACCCTTTAGAGTGCAAGGGAGTGCAAGAGCTCTAGTGAGGATAGAGATTTGAGAATCGAAGCTTGAGAGCACCTCACTAGCGATTAGAGAGAGTAGCAAGTGTGCATCCACCTTCTCATTTGGGCTCGTAGTGGTCAAGTGAGAGTTCTAGCTTGTTACTCTTGGTGATCGCCATCACCTAGACGGCGTGGTGGTGATTGGGAGTTCGGTGATCATCCGGTGGAACTTGTGGATGACCCAACTCATCTTGTGAGCGGTTTTGGGTGATTCGCCGCGACGGAGTGTCGAAGAATCAACCCGTAGAGAGCACTTGATCCTTGCGCGGATCAAGGGGGAGCTACACCCTTGCGCGGGTGCTCCAACGAGGACTAGTGGGGAGTGGCGACTCTCCGATACCTCGGCAAAACGTCGCCGTGTTCCTTGCCCCTTTACATTCAAGCATTTACTTTCTCGTACATACTTTCATTGCTTGATTTACATTCCTAGATATGCCATGCTAGACTAGGATTGGAAACTAGGGTGCAAAACTTTGTATCGGTAGACTCTCTAGGAACACTAGTAGACATTAGGGGTGAATTCCGGCTTGTAGGATTTAATTCTTGCAATTATTTTTTAGAAAAGCCCAATTCACCCCCCCTCTTGGGCATCTTGATCCTTTCAATTGGTATCGGAGCCGTGTTGCTCTTCTTTTAGGCTTTACCGCCTAGAGCAAGATGTCTAATGGGGAAGGACCACCTCCCACTTTTGAGGGAGACGATTTTCCATATTGGAAAATTCGTATGGAGGCGTACCTCGAAGCCATAGATGTTGGGTGTCTTAGAGCTGCAACCGAAGGGCTTCCCCCCATAAGGGATCCCGCTAACCCAAGTGGTGACGAGGAGAAGTACGACCGGTGGAATGCAAAAGCCAAAAATGCACTCTACCGGGGATTAGGCAAAGATATCTTCAATCGTGTATGTAATGCAAAGAACGCCCATGAATTGTGGGAGAATCTTTGTGCTCTCCATGAGGGAACTAAGAGTGAGCGTGAGGAACGCTATCATATAGCTCTAAAGAAAATTAATTCTTTTGATATGCTTCCCAAAGAAAGTGCTAATGACATGTACACTCGCTTGAATGTTCTTGTAGAAGACCTCAATGCTCTTGGGCTCACTAAAATGAGCCAATCGGATGTTGCAAGGAAGATCTTGAGTGTGCTTCCCGTTGAGAAGTATGGACATATTGTCACCGTACTTCACCAAAGTGATCTCTCCGCCGCAACACCGACTCAAGTATTGGGAAAGATCAATGCACATGAGATGTACATGCACATCACCCCGGAAGAAGGTTCGTCATCTTCCAAGAAGAAGGACTTGGCCTTCAAAGCTAGTCATGACAATAAGAAGAAGAAGGGCCAAGCCATGATTGTGCAAGAAAGCTCAAGTGAAAGTGATGTTGATGATGAATCACTTGCACTCATGGTGAGAAAGACCACCAAGATGCTAAAGAAGCTCAACAAGAGTGGTATCAAGTTCGATAGCGAGAAGAAGAAATTCTTCACAAGTAGCAAGAGGAAGCCAATCTCGGAGATGGATTGCTACAATTGTGGTGAACTTGGCCACCTAGCTCATCGATGCCCTAGACCACCAAAAGACAAGTACAAGAACAAGAACAAGGGCAAGAAAAATGATTCAAGTGATGAAGAAGAAGAGAAGAAGAAAAATAAACCATACAAGAAGAAAGATGGCAAGAAAAAAGGATTCTACAAGAAGAAGAAGGGAGGCAAAGCTTATATTGTTGGTGATTGGCTCACCGACATTGAATCATCTTGTGAGTCCTCCGAAGATGAGAGCGATGATGAGAGAGAGAAGGTTGCCGCATTTGTGATGGGGCCATCATCTTCACCGATATCTTCGTCACCACCTTCACCGCCTTCTTCACCATCATCGTCCACTACTCACCTATGCCTTATGGCCAAGGGTGAACGAAAGGTACAAAACCATGATAGTAGTAGTGATGATGATGATGATAGTGATAGTGATGATGATACACCTTCTTATGATGAATTAGTAAAATTGTTAAACAAATATTCTAGAATCATAAGAAGGACTAGAAATGAAAATGATGAGCTTCAACATGAAAATGAAACACTCACATCCAAACTAAAAGGTGCACATAATGATAGGGATAAGCTTAGAGATCAAAATGAAGTTATGTCTTCCACTCTCAAAGAGCTCAAAACCTCTAATAAAGAGCTTAAAGATCAACATGATAAACTTGAGAGGAAGCATGATGAGCTCATCACTAGACATAGCTCTCTAAAAGACAAGTACACCACATTAAAAATTGACTATGATAGTCTTGTGGTTGCTAATGAACTTGCTCTTGAGACACATGATGCTACTAACAATGTTGTTAAGTGTGATATAGCTACATCATGTGATGATTTGATCTTTGAAAGCATTGAGTAAGGTTCTAGTAGCAAAGGCAAGAGTGTGGTTGAGTCATGCAACCATGATGATTATGCCAAGCTCAAGTGTGAGAATGAGAAGCTTGCAAATGAGTCACTTATTGAAGAAAACAAGAAGCTCAAGCAAGAAAAAGAGCATCTCAAGACCGGCCTAAGCAAGTTCACAAGAGGCCAATATTTGCAAAGTGAGCTCCTCATGAACACCGTAATGAAGATGGATAGAAGTGGTATTGGATACTTGGCAAATCAAGAGAAGAAAGCAAAAGCTCAACAACAAAGCAAATCAAAGCCCAAGCCAAAGAGATGTGTTGAGTGTGGTCAAGAAGGTCACTTTGCTCATGAATGCAAAACTCCACCACCACAACCCTTGCCCAAGCATGCTAGACCCTTTGCATTCAATGCTCATTACATGCTAAGAAAAGATTCAAATGGAAAGATGAAAGTCATGTTTTTGGGTCCCCCAAACAAGAATAGGCCAAAGAAAATATGGGTTGCCAAGTCACTAGTTGAGAAAGTCAAGGGCCCCTCTCAAGTTTGGGTCCCTAAACGAAAAGCTTGATCTCTTGTGTGTAGGTGAACTACAAGACCGGTGGATCTCATTGGGTTATTGATAGTGGTTGCACTCAACATATGACCAGTAATCCTCGTATGTTCACCTCCATTGAAGAGAATGGGATATGTCAAGAGAAGATCACATTTGGAGATAATTCAAAGAGCAAAGTCAAGGGTATAGGCAAGATTGCAATATCAAATGATCACTCACTCTCAAATGTGCTCTATGTTGCTTCATTGAGTTTCAACTTGTTATCCGTTGGGCAACTTTGTGACCTTGGCTTCCAATGCTTGTTCACACCAAATGAAGTTGAAGTTTCAAAGATAGATGACAAGCAAGTGATATTCAAAGGCTTTAGATACAACAATCTTTATCTTGTTGACTTCACCTCCGAAGATGCAAATTTGATGACATGTTTGTTCACCAAGACCTCACTTGGTTGGCTTTGGCATAGGAGGCTTGCACATGTTGGAATGAGCACTCTCAACAAGCTATTGAAGAAAGAACTAGTAAGAGGATTGAAGGATGTGAAGTTTGAAAAGGACAAACCTTGTAGTGCATGTCAAGCGGGCAAACAAGTTGCAAACACTCATCCAACCAAGGCCTTCATGTCAACCTCAAGAGTGCTAGAACTTCTTCATATGGATTTGTTTGGGCCTACAACATACAAGAGCTTGGGTGGTAATCTCTATTGTCTTGTGATAGTGGATGACTACTCAAGGTATACATGGACCTTCTTCCTTCATGACAAATCCGAAGTAGCAAGTTGCTTCAAGAAGTTTGCAAAGAGAGCTCAAAATGAATTCGAAGTCAAGATAAAGAAGATTAGAAGTGACAATGGGAAAGAGTTTGACAACACCAACATTGAAGCTTATTGTGATGAAATTGGAATCAAGCATGAAGTTTCTTCAACCTACACTCCTCAACAAAATGGTGTAGTTGAGAGAAAGAACCGGACTTTGATCACCCTTGCAAGAACAATGCTAGATGAGTACAACACTCCGGAGAAGTTGTGGGCCGAGGCAATCAACACCGCATGCTATGCTTCAAATCGCCTCTTCCTCCAAAAGTTTCTTGGCAAGACCCCCTATGAGTTGCTTAATGGGAAGAAGCCGGACGTCTCATTCTTCCGGGTGTTTGGTTGCAAATGCTACATCTACAAGAAGCGTCAACACCTAGGGAAGTTTCAAAGACGTTGTGATATTGGTTTTCTTGTTGGTTACTCATCAAAGTCCAAAGCATATAGAGTATTTAACCATGCCACCGGTTTGGTTGAAGAAACATATGATGTGGAATTTGATGAATCTAACGGCTCCCAAGGAGCAATTGAGAATTGTGATGATGTAGGTGATGAACCCTTGAGGGAGGCCATGAAGAACATGCCGGTGGGAGACATCAAGCCAAAAGATGATGAAGACGATGTGCAAATCATTGATCCACCATCTTCATCACGTGTGCCTCAAGATGATGACAAGAATGAGAGAGTTGAAAATGAAGATACTTATGTCTCTCATGAACAAGCCGAGGCACAAGCACAAGATGTTGATGCTCCCCATCCACCTCCTCAAGTGGTTGATAGAAGGAACTCACCTCTACTTCAAGCTCATCCACAAGAACTAATCATAGGGAGTCCTACAAAGGGAGTAATGACTCGATCTCAAAAGCTAGCTTCTTTCGTTGAACATCACTCTTTTGTCTCTTGTGTTGAACCTAAGAATGTAGAAGAAGCTCTTCAAGATCCGGATTGGGTGAATGCCATGCATGAAGAATTGAACAACTTCACCCGCAACCAAGTTTGGACACTTGAAGAGCATCCTAAAGGTGCAAGAGTCATTGGAACCAAGTGGGTGTTCCGAAACAAGCAAGATGACCAAGGCATAGTGGTGAGGAACAAGGCAAGACTAGTTGCAAAGGGGTTCTCTCAAGTTGAAGGTCTTGATTTTGGAGAAACCTTTGCACCCGTTGCAAGACTTGAAGCCATTCGTATCCTCCTTGCTTATGCATCACATCATGATATGAAACTATATCAAATGGACGTGAAAAGTGCATTTTTAAATGGCTTTATAAATGAACTAGTCTATGTTAATCAACCTCCCGGGTTTGAAGACCCTAGATATCCTAATCATGTTTATAGGTTGTCCAAGGCGTTATATGGGCTCAAGCAAGCCCCTAGAGCGTGGTATGAACGCCTTCGGGACTTCCTCATTGAGAAGGGCTTCACCATTGGGAAGGTCGACACCACACTATTCACCAAGAAGCTTAATGGGGAGATCTTCATTTGTCAAGTATATGTTGATGATATCATCTTCGGGTCAACAAATGAAGATTATTGCAAGGAATTTGGTGAATTGATGTCGAAGGAGTTCGAGATGTCAATGATTGGTGAGCTCACATTCTTCCTTGGTTTTCAAGTCAAGCAAATGAGAGAAGGGATTTTCATCTCTCAAGAAAAGTATACCAAGGATCTTCTCAAAAGATTCAAGATGGAAGAATGCAAGCCAATCAAGACCCCAATGCCATCAAATGGACATCTCGACCTAGATGAGGGAGGTAAACCGGTCGATCAAACTCTCTACCGTTCTATGATTGGTAGCTTGTTGTACCTTACCGCATCTAGGCCCGATATCATGTTTAGTGTGTGCATGTGTGCTCGCTTTCAAGCGTGCCCTAAAGAACCTCACCTAAGTGCCGTAAAAAGAATCCTAAGATATCTTAAGCACACCCCAAGTATTGGTTTATGGTATCCCAAAGGAGCTAGATTCCAACTAGTTGGCTATTCCGATTCGGATTATGCCGGTTGCAAAATTGATAGAAAAAGCACATCCGGAGGGTGCCATTTTCTTGGGAGATCACTAGTATCTTGGTCATCTAAAAAGCAAAATAGTGTGGCTTTGTCCACCGCCGAGGCGGAATACATTGCCGCGGGGGCTTGTTGTGCACAAATCTTATATATGAAACAAACCCTCCTAGACTATGGAGTTGTTCTTGAAAAGGTGCCACTTTTATGTGACAATGAAAGTGCCGTTAAAATTGCTAATAATCCAGTACAACACTCTCGCACCAAGCACATTGATATCCGCCATCACTTTCTAAGAGATCACGTTGCTAAAAATGATATATCACTAGAAGGTGTACAAAGTGAAAATCAATTAGCGGATATCTTCACTAAACCTTTGGACGAGGCTACCTTTTGTAGGCTAAGAAGTGAACTCAATGTGCTTGATTCTAGTAACTTTAAAAAATGAACGTGTTGTCCCTTGCATTGCATTGTATAATATGCCATGTCTATGTTTATCGCATTGTTTTTAGGGCTTGGCTAACACGGTTACGATAACCCTCCTTTGGAGGAGTGAAGAAGCCTAACCGTGGATCAAACTTGACAAGCAACCTAGCTTTACTTTCTTGTATTGCATTGCATATGCATGGTTGTTTGTTTGTCGTTTCTTTTCGGTTTAGCTTTGAGCAACCTCTGTGTTCGTCCATGAATAGAGAGAGCATTTGACGCTCCTAAAGGTCCAAAAACTCTATTGCATGGCCATACGTTGCTCCTTGGGTGTTTATTGCCTATTTTCGTAAAAATAATACTAGCCTAAGGCAAAATATTTTAAAAATTTGAGGGTTTGAGTGAGGTCACTCATATCGGGTTCCAATTGGTGTTTATTTGTGTCTCTTTGAGTTGGAACTTGATTGGGAGAAGTCGCGTCGAAGTTCGGAACGAAGAATGGCGAAAAACAGCGACCGGACGCTGCACCGGACGCAGTGTTGCTGCACCACCGCGTCCGGTCCCGGCGTCCACCAGCGCGTCCGGTTTTCCAGAAGACAAAGTCCAGATCTAGGCACCGGACGCTGCACCGGACGCGCCTCTGACCACCACCGCGTCCGGTCCCGGCTACCACCACCGCGTCCGGTGCTCCGCGATGAATTCCCGAGCACTCAGTCTTCGGACTCTGACCGCGTCCGGTCTGTCCACACCGGACGCGCCCGGTGACTCCAGGCGCTTACTGGAGTGTCACCGGACGCTGCACCACCGCGTCCGGTGATTTTGACCACCGCGTCCGGTGCTACCAAATCGAGCGGATCTCGCCCTCATATAACCGAATCGTTTTTCTTTTCTTTTCTTCAACCGCCCGACATCCGCCGCCGCCGTGCCCTAGTCGCCGTTCCGCCGCTCCCGCGCTTCTTCCTCGCCGCCGGCGAGCCTCCACGCGCCGCGCCCTTGCTCTCCGGCGAACCTCGCCGCGCCCTCCAGCTCTCCCGCGCTGCCCAGCCGCGCTGCGCCCGCAACCGTGCCCGCTGCTCTCCACGCGCCGCGCCGCTGCCGTAACCGCCAAAACTCACCGCCGGCGAGCCACCACCCGCCAAGAGCCGGCCACCTGCCACCACTGTGGTATCCCCCAGCGCCGCAGCTCACCCCTGTGCTCCCGTGCCCTCGCTTCCTTCGGCCGAGATTTGAACCTAGGGTTTACCCCTAAACCCTAGCTTAGGGTTTCCTTCAACCCTAGGGCTTGTCGAGGTAACGGCTCGTCTCGATTCCGTTTTCGATTCAAGTCCTTTCAATTCTCTCGTTAGGGCTTGCCGTTGACCATAACCATTCATTGCTATCTCGATTGGTCGTTTCAGTGCTCGATCGCCGATCTCGGGGGTTCTCGCGAACTAGGTCACCTCGTCCCTTCACCGTCATCTCGTCGATCCGAGGTAGCTTAGCGTCGTTTCACTTCGTATCTCACGTGCTTGCTATCTAGGGTTTCGTATCTTTAGATATATATATATGCTTATTGTATATCTCTCTATTCCATACGTGCAGCGAGTCAGTCGGTGTGCCGGGTCAGATCTGTTTGCTAAATCCGAGGCCAAGCCTGCGGATACGGATTGAGGCCAAGCCTCTCGAGTGTCAGTTCATCATCTCACAGAGGTTCTCAGGCAGTCAGTCAGCATGGTGCGTTGCAAGAACGCCGGAGGAGCTCCTGGCGACGGGGACAACAGTCCTCCCCGTCGTGATGAGATTGCGCGCGGTAAGCGCATCAAGATTGCAGCCAGGAAGAAGAGGAGGACACTTTCAGATGCAGAGGTCGCTCAGGCCGTGGCAGACGCCGCAGAGCAGGCAGAGAGAGGTGGCAGACGCAGTGGGTTACACATAGGCGAGCGTCGCTTTCATCTTGAAGGTCGACAGCTCGGCACTGAGGCCACTGAGGACACCGAGGCTGCAGCACCTTCAGAGCAGATGTCAGTGGATCCACCCACAGAGCAGACAGAGGCTACACAGAACACTGAGGCTACCCAGGCTACTGAGGCTCCACAGGCCACTGAGGATACAGAGGAGCAGGCAGCTCAGTCTCCACCACGTCGTCGCTCCACACGTGCTCGTACTCAGGTGACACCTAGGCCAGAGGGCCCGCGTCGTGGTGCACGACCTCCTCCCAGAGTTAGAGGGTCACCCCCGGTTGTGCACTTAGACCTGAGGGGTGCTTCTTCACGTCAGGTGAAGAGCTTGAGGTTTGTGGAGGTCAGCCGATGGTTTCCCCCTGTCAGAGATGCCAGTGCTTCAGAGGGTTTCTATACCCCACTTCAGGAGGACTTCTACAGGGCCCTAGTTGACAGTGGCATTGCTTTCAGACCTCAGAGGGTATGTCGACTAGAGGCATTGGTTGATGTTGTGGGAGAGCAGCTCCGTCCTCACCTGTCCTATCTGCCTGGCTTATCAGATCTACTTGGACGGACAGGTGCTTACTGCGGTACATGGGTCAGGGAGTTCTATGCTTCCTTGTGGATTGATCCTGCTCATGAGTTTATTCACTTCGCATTCAGAGGCCGCGACCACAGACTCTACAGCTCCAGAGCTCGAGAGATCCTCAGACTACCAGCTTCTGACACGAGGATCCATCAGTTGTGCTATGGTCAGACTCCACCTCCCAGACGCCCTCACGGCGGTTCAGTGCCACCCACCGACCTGGTTCGACCCTGCTTTCGCGAGCCTTTTGGCGAAGGGTCACGTCGTACTCCTGCCAGCCTGACGCCTCTTGCCCGAGTCTTGGATGCCATTCTCAGACGCACTTTACTTCCTAGACTTGGCTACAGAGAGGGCCTGACGAGGATGCAGCTTTGGGTTGTTCACCACCTCATGACACAGCGACAGTTTGATATCTGGGATCTTATCCTGAGTGAGATGGAGGACACCATTGCTGAGGGCTTCAAGGGCAACCGTCAGCTTCCCTATGCCCACTGGATTTGTTTCATCATCAGATCAGCTATCCAGATGCCACCAGAGATCAGGGCAGAGATTGCCAACACCACTACATCATTCCCTGATTATGATATTCGACAGCTTTGGGCTTCTATCACTAGAGAGCAGGCTCCAGCACCAGGACAGCGTGAGCGCCCAGAGGTTCCTGAGACAGCAGCTGAGCAGGACGCTAGAGTTGACGAGCTTGCCGAGGCAGAGCTCGCAGACCTTGACACTCAGCCTGCTGGGATACCTGAGGATGTCACTTCAGACAGCACTGATGAGGACTATCAGCCCATCCCCAGGTACCGGTCTCCTCGGTCTCACGACCACGAGGCCGGTGGATCTGGCTCAGCCTCCCGCTCAGACCCAGCCATGGTGGCTATCCTTGAGAGGTTGACCCAGGCTCAGGAGCAGCAGCAGCAGCAGATACAGCGCCAGGCACAGGATACAGCTGCAGCACTAGCACAGATTCAGGCTCGTCAGGACGAGTTTCAGAGACAGCAGCTTGAGATCCAGAGGCAGCAGGTTGAGATGCAGCGACAGAGTCAGCAGCAGTACATGGATCTCCTGCGCCATCTTATCACAGTTGGGGTTCCTCCGCCAGCTTCTGTCATGACTCAGGCTTTGCATTCCAGTGGTCCGTCGAGTCAGGGACAGCCGAGCTTACAGTTTACATCTCCACAGCAGCAGGTTCCCCAGTCCTTTCAGTCCCCGAGCTTCACTCCTATACATACGGGGTTTACACCGTCAGACCAGCCTCGCCCGCATCTTCTGACAGGCACACCTCTTGGTGATTACAGTGCCACCTACAGCGAGTTGACTGGTCAGCCGACACCCTCGCATACGACTACGTTTCACACTTCGTCAGGGTTGTCAGCTTCCGAGGCAGTCGTTCCACCAGTGACAGGGACCGGGACTACTGAGACCATCCCTTCTTCAGTTGCCTCGACAGATCCCCCAGCTACTGGCGCACTTCAGGCTCAGGTTACTCAGACAGATCCACTTGTTGCTACACAGTCAGTGCCTGTTCCTGCTCAGACCCAGACCGCTCCACAGCCACGTGCTTCTTCAGAGGGTCAGCCAGATAGCTCAGACTCCGAGGATTCGCTTCACTTTGTGATCACTCCGCGCACCTCGGCACCCGACACGACTCCGTCTGTCCCCCCGTCAGATTAGATTAGTTTTTTGGCGCTTGATGCCAAAGGGGGAGAGAGAGTAGTTTCAGGGGGAGTTTGTGAGTGGGTTTTCGTTTCTCGTGTGCTCATTCATGCATATCATGTTTATTTTCAGCATTGCAGTTGTGTGACATTGTCGTCGAGTCGTAAATCTTAAATCTTAATGTGTTATCCGTCTCCGTGATTAATTTTTGTCACCGTTTTAGCTATAGCTCTAAAGTTGTGCTTCCGTGCCTTACTCCGATTACTTATGAGCTATATCCTTATGTGTACTAACGTTTTTTTGTCTTATCTTATGAAGTACACTCTTTTGGCTTGGGGCACATAAGCAATTCCTAAACCCCTTGTGCTTATTGTATTTTGCTTATGTGAACCAAGCATGCTTGAAAACCTTCACTCTAATCCATTGAACTTAGTGTTGCCATCAATCACCAAAAAGGGGGAGATTGAAAGCATCTAGGCCCCAAGGTTTGGTTTCGGTAATTAATGACAACACTTTATTACCATGACTAACGTGTGTTTTGCAGAAACATTGGTAAGTTAGGTCATGGAGGTGATAACTGCTTTGAGCACTGTGGTTTCGTGTCCCTTGATGGAAATCGTTTCGGTTCTCAAAAGAGTGACGTCAAGATTAAGGACGGTTAGTTCCGGATGACGAAGTGTTGAGACACATTCGGAATAGTCGTTAGGATCTTCGTTTTTCTCTTTTGGCCGTACTATAAAGGGGGGCATGAATGGGTAGCTTGACCTAGGCGAGTCCTATGTTTAGGTGTGGTGCACACTTGTTAAACTTGGCGCTAGGCAACCCTAGATTGGCTCAAGGTTCAGTTAGAAGCAACTTGGTTGAAGTTGCGACGCGTTTCGGGCTGTTTTCTAGGCACCGGACGCGGTCTTCGGGAACACCGGACGCGTCCGGTGTATACGTTACCGCGACTAGGTTTCGGCCTCGACCACCGGACGCGGTCCTCGCGAGGACCGGACGCGGTGGTCAGCGACCGACACATGTCACCGAGAGAGAACGCCCGTCGGACGCGACCTGGACTTGATCGGCGCGTCCGGTGCGAGTCCAGTAAGGTCCAGAGAGGACCGGACGCGTCCGGTCTTCAGGCATCGGACGCGGCCTCGCGTCCGGTGTAAGTCCAGTAAGCACCCTTGCACGTCGGACGCGTCCGGTGCTACCTGACCGGTGCGTCCGGTGTTTCGATTTCGAAATCGCGTTTTGACCGTTACGGGGGACCGGCGCGTCCGGTGCGTTGCACCGGCGCGTCCGGTGACCCCGTGTCAGAAAGTAACGGTTCGTTTTCTTTGAGGGGTGTATAAATACAACCCCTCCACCTCTTTTAGAGGTGCACTTGCTCATTCAAACATCTGAGAAAACCCTTTAGAGTGCAAGGGAGTGCAAGAGCTCTAGTGAGGATAGAGATTTGAGAATCGAAGCTTGAGAGCACCTCACTAGCGATTAGAGAGAGTAGCAAGTGTGCATCCACCTTCTCATTTGGGCTCGTAGTGGTCAAGTGAGAGTTCTAGCTTGTTACTCTTGGTGATCGCCATCACCTAGACGGCGTGGTGGTGATTGGGAGTTCGGTGATCATCCGGTGGAACTTGTGGATGACCCAACTCATCTTGTGAGCGGTTTTGGGTGATTCGCCGCGACGGAGTGTCGAAGAATCAACCCGTAGAGAGCACTTGATCCTTGCGCGGATCAAGGGGGAGCTACACCCTTGCGCGGGTGCTCCAACGAGGACTAGTGGGGAGTGGCGACTCTCCGATACCTCGGCAAAACGTCGCCGTGTTCCTTGCCCCTTTACATTCAAGCATTTACTTTCTCGTACATACTTTCATTGCTTGATTTACATTCCTAGATATGCCATGCTAGACTAGGATTGGAAACTAGGGTGCAAAACTTTGTATCGGTAGACTCTCTAGGAACACTAGTAGACATTAGGGGTGAATTCCGGCTTGTAGGATTTAATTCTTGCAATTATTTTTTAGAAAAGCCCAATTCACCCCCCCTCTTGGGCATCTTGATCCTTTCAAAAACCAATTTGGAAACGTATCAGATTCGAAGTATACTATGAGAATCGGCTTAGCTGACTTGGGAGTCAGCTAAGCCGACTTTTGTGGGTCTGGGAGAGAGCCTCAACCGGCTGAAAGGGGGAGTTGGCTTAGTCGACTAGGGGTGTGCTAGGTCGGCTAAGCCAAATGGATGAGTCGGCTTAGCCGACTGGCCTGGCTCGCCACGGCTCGTCGTCTTCTTCGCGTGTTTTCCTCGTTGTTTTGTTGCACCATTTGTTCTCCAATATGTTTCGACGCCCACAACTTGATTAGCGATGTCCATGGTCCACTTCAGGACACTTTTGAGTGTCAACAATAGCTAATCACATCAATTTAAATGAGTACTTAGAAGTTAAAAAACTATACCATATTACTACAAGTCCTCTTCAACATGCCCAAATATCAAATCCTTGAGGACTAACAACGAGATAAGGAATTAGGATGAGAGATAGTGCTCACTGCTACTCTACACTAGAAAAGGCCATCATTACTTAATTGATACACTTTCCTCTTGCTTCTAAATATATCTAGCTCAACAAAAAAATTGGATGGTTCGGTGGGGGGGGGGGGCTACAGCCCACTATGGCCCCTACATAGCTCCGCCAGTGCTAGTGGGCATGCCCTTGCCGGTACCATACATAGCCATCCCATGGCTCGTTGTTTTTGAGTGAAGCGACTGCGTGGGTTGAAGGCCAACTGAAAGCTCTAGTTTGGTTTTGGTGAATTGATGAAACCATTAGTGCTAACCTAGGTTATCAAAGTGATCATGAGATAGGTAGCACTATTTCAAGTGGTGGAGCAATTAGATCATGATGATGATGTGGTGATCATGGTGATCAAGTGCTCGGCTTAGAAAAGAAGAAAGAGAAAAATAAAAGCTCAAGGCAAATGTGAAATCTTGATAGAAGCTTTTTGGTTTGGTGATCGAGACACTTAACGAGTGTGATTACATTTAGGATCGATAGTCGTGCTATTAAGAGGGGTGAAACTCGTATCAAAATATGGTTATCAAAGTGCCACTAGATGTTCTAACTCATTGCATATGCATTTAGATTCTAGTGAGTGCTAACACCCTTAGAAATGTTTGTGAAAATATGCTAACACACATGCACAAGGTGAAACACTTGGTGGTTGACACATTTGAGCAAGGGTAGAGAAGTTGGTGAAGTTGAGGTCACTGGTAGTGAACGGACCCTGCAGCGGACTCTGCACCGGTGCGTCCGGTCAGTATTGCAGTGGTGGCGTCACTCTCGGCCAGCGATCAGACGCTGGGGAGAAAAGGTGATCAGACGCGTAGCCTCTGGTTTCGGTCGAAGCTGATGAACGCTGATGTCAGTCTCTGTGCGAGCGAGAATTAGATCTAACGCAGTGGTGCGTCCGGTTGAGGAGAACCTGATGTGTCCGGTCACGTTTTAGCTGCTCGGGAACCTTACTGGAAGTGATCGGACACACTGGGGTGGAGCGTCCGATCGTCGGTGCAGCGAGTCAAGTCAGCGGCTCGGCAGTGTTGGCGTTCACGTGATCGGACTCCACGTGGCCGCGTCCGGTCATGGCATGGTGCATCCGGTCGTACTTTAACCGCGCGAGTGTTGGCAAGTAGCTGTTAGGATCGCTCGGCCGAGGTTTAACTGAAGTGACGCGTGGCGAGGATCCGAGGACCAGACGTAGGCGTGGGTGTGTCTGATCGCCCCGACCTATGCATCCGGTCGTTGCGCAGTGGGCTACTCTATGAGCCTAACGGTTCTATTCGTGGGGCTCTTTATTTAAGTCCCTTGGCCAGCTCAAGCTCACTCTCTTGACCATTTGCATTGACATAGCAACCTTGTGAGCTTAGCCAAAGCCCTCTCACTCATCTCTATCATTGATTCATCATCTTTGTGAGATTGGGAGAGAATCCAAGTGCATTGCTTGAGTGATTGCATCTAGAGGCACTTGGTGCTCATGTTTTGTTGTGGGTTTTGCTTGTTACTCAAGGTGGTTGCCACCACCTAGATGACTTGGTGCAACGAGGATCGTCGAGCGAAGGAAGGTGCTTGTCTCCGGCTTTAATCATGGTGATTGTGAGGGGTTCTTGAGCCTTCCCCGTGGGAGATCACGAAAAGCATCTCTAGTAGATTGCACGTGGCTTGTGGATCCCTATCTTGTGTTGGTTGTGCGGCACCCGGTTGTGGGTTAGGCATGTGAGGCCTATTAGCGCATAAACCTCCAAGTGGGTGCATCACCACAACGAGGACTAGTTTGCCAGCAAGCTGAAAGTCCCTAGTTTGGTTTTGGCTAATTGATAAAACCTAGGACTAACCTTTGTATCTAAGTGAATGATTTAGATAAAGGTGGTCATTGCATATGAGACATGACATTGACTCATATGACCAAGATGGTGAAGACCAAGATGAGGCTTGGCTCGATGGACCGGTTGTGAAGGTGAAGGGCAAGTCGAGGCTTCGAAGCGAAAGACCATGCGATGGTGAAGCTTGAGCAAGACTTAGCGCCGATGGACCAATGCAACGGTGAAGAGCAAGTGAAGTCAAGGTCGATGGATCGAGACGGTCATGTGATGATATGAAGTGGATCATATCATTTGGAGAAACAAAATGGGCTCAAGGCAAAGGTATAACCATAGGGCCATTTTGTTTTACACTCAAGACACCATAGAGGGTGTGAGTGGTTTAGGATCGATAGCCGAACTATTAAGAGGGGAAGTCTTATCGGTTATTCGATGCACGGGTGCCACTAGGTGAATTCATGAAGTGCATTGCATGTAGGGCCTAGTGAGCTAATTGGAAAACCTTTGAAAATGATTGTGAAAAAGCTAACACACAAGCACATGGAGATGTACACTTGATGGTGTTGGCACATTTGCAAAGGTGGCGTTGGTCGCGCTGTGGTTTGCGGGTAGAGAGGGGTTTGGGTTCCTCTCTCCCTCCCGCCGAGCGTGCGAGCGCGGGATTCAGGCGATTTCGGGGAAATGAAATGCCTATTTTCCACTACGCCGAAAGTCAGAAAATAAACGGAGGCGAACGGGTCACTGAGGTGACCGGACGCTGCACCGGACGCGGTCACGTTGTGACCGGACGCGTCCGGTCAGTACAACGCGGTATCAGGCGTGCGGGTGCTAGGGTTTGCAACCGGCGCGTCCGGTCACTCGCGGGACCGGCGCGTCCGGTCAAGTGCCCAGAAGGAACTGGGGTTCGCAAGGACGATCGGACGCGGGGCGCGTCCGGTCACACGCGATCGGACGCGTCCGGTCGTCGAGGGAGCTTACTGGACTCCGACCGGACGCTGGCACTATCGCGTCCGGTCGTTGCGAGGAGCGCGTCCGGTCGTTGTTTCGCGGCGCGGGTGCTGTGCGGATCGGCGCGTCCGGTCGTTACGAGGGGCGCGTCCGGTCATTGCTTCGCGCGCGCGATGCTGAGCGACCGGCGCGTCCGGTCTGTTGAGAGGCGCGTCCGGTCATGGGATTTGACTGTTGGCGCAGTGACCGTTGGAGGACCGGACGCGGTTGAGCGCGTCCGGTCAGTTTCGACCGGCGCGTCCGGTCATCCCGAAAAACGGTCAGTGAAGTTGCAACGGCTCTATTTGTTTGGGGTGCTTATAAATACTCGTTGGCCGGCCCTTGGGGAGGCGGCTTGGCATTTCTAACACTCTTGTGCATCCTTTGAGCTAGAGCTACTCCTCCCACTCATCTCTCTTGCTTGATTGCAAATCAAAAGTGAGATTGAGTGATCCCAAAGTGCATTGTATAGCTTGAGGGCATCTAGTGGCACTTGTGGGTGGTATAGCCGGTGGATTTCTTGTTACTCTTGGAGGGTACCGCTCCTAGCCGGCTTGGAGATTGTTGGAGGCGTTGGCAAGAGAAGGTGATTGTTCTTGGCCACCTCCGGTTGTTTGTAAGAGGTTCTTGTGCTTTCCTCGGCGGGACGCCAAAAGCAACTCTATTGGATTGCGCGTGTCATTGAGTTACCTCACTTGAGAGTGGAGTCTTGCGGTGCCTTGCGGGGCGTGCCTTGAGGGGCAAAGTGACTTGAGGGTCACACCGAGGAACCATCTAAGTGTTGGTCGACACAACCGGTGACGTAGCTTGTCGGTGCACAAGTGAACACCGGGTGAACAAAAATATTGTGTCTCTTGTCTCCCGGTGATTGGTCTACATATTGTGTTGTTGTCAATATTAATTGATTGTATATCATCTTGGTGATTGGCAACATCTTCACTCCACCGTCGGTATAAGATTCACAATCCTTTCTCTTGCACTTATCTTTACTAGATTACCTTGTGTTGCTCTAGTAGTAGCTTGGCTAGTAGTGTTGTTAGCTTGTTCTCTAGTGTAAAATTAGTGACATAGCTCTTGTGTGAACTAGAGATCATAATCTACTAGACTTGTGGATAGGAGGCTTGCATCACAACCTTTGGCTAAGCAAAACTCGCTTTACGCCGTTTGTTATTCTAACAAGTTTGCTTAGTGGTGCTTGTAGATTTTTTATAGGCTATTCACCCCCCTCTAGCCATCTAGGACCTTACACAAGCAAGTGAACTTCGGTAAAAAATCATTGTGTCATCATTTGATTCCGAGGTGATTGGTCTTCATTGGCTCCATTGGTAATTGGCTCATTCCTCTACACGGCGTATAACCTTCCATCCGTCTCGTGTATTTACTTTTCTAGTGTAGCTTGGTCCTTTAGTGTAGCTAGTTTTGAGGGCAAGTAAGAGTCGTGTCTAGTGGTTAGTGAGGCTCTTTAGTTAGCCTTTGAGAGCTCACTAACTTAGTGTAGTGACATAGCTTTTGTGTCCTTAGAGACAATAGCAACTAAATTGTGGTAGGTGGCTTGCATTTTTAGTAGGCTAACGCAACATTCGCTTCGCCGCATATTAGTCTAACTGGTTTGTTTAGTGTTGTTGTAGAAATTTTTATAGGCTATTCACCCTCCCTCTAGCCATTAGGACCTTCAAGTGGTATCGAAACCGTGGTCACCGTGATTTGAGGCTTAACAACCTATGGTGTGAAAATGGCTCAAATCAACAACACCAAGAAGCCACCCTAATTTGATGGCGCTAATTATCCTTATTGGAAGGCTAAGACGACAATGTATATCAAGTCAATCAATAGAAAGGTTTGAAAGGTGGTGGAGACCAAAATTGAGATAGAGGATCCAGAGAATCCCCACTGTGGTTAAAAAAGTGCTTCTCCAAAACAATGGCATTGCTCTTAGTGCCATTCATGATGCTATTGATGAGAGGACACTTTAGCAAATCGAGGACATTTGAATAAATCAAGAACATTGAGATGGCTCATGAGGTATGAAAGACGTTGGAGGAATCATTTGAGAGCACCAAGGCAATAAATGGTGCAAAGGTATACATTCTCAAGGAAAAGTTTGCTAGCTTCAAGATGAAGAAAGATGAGAGTGTGCCGGATATGTTTCATCAGATGGAGGTGATTGTCAATGATCTCAAAGCACTTGCTAAGAAAGTAGAGGATACATACTTCTCTTATAAGTTCTTGAGATGTTTAGATTTGGCATGTTGGTCACCTTACTAGTGAGAACTAGTTTGGACACAATGACATCAAACCAAATCTTGGGAGATATCATGACTGATGATGCCTATAGAGATGATGATGAGAAGGAAGAAAAGAACAAGGAGAAGAAAAATGAGAAGAAGGATGAGAAGAAGAAGAGTGTGGCATTCAAAGCCACATCATCATCAAAGGGCAAGGTCAAGCAAGACACATCAAGTGAAGATGATGATTTAAGCTTTGATGATATGAATAATGAGAAGATGGCTCTCTTTTTAAGAGATTTGGCAAGTTCATGGTGAAGAAGGGCTACCATGCAAGAAGAAAGAAGTTGTAACAACCTAGAAATTTCCACAAACCAAAAATCACAACTACAAATTTTTTTTCTAAAAGTAACCAATGTTTGGTGAGGTGTCATGTAGGAAAAACTACCCTAGTTGCACAAATAGCACCTAACTTAGTTAATTACAATCTTGCATTTAATTAAATATGCTTGAGTTGGTTTTTATGTTCTTTGTATTGTTAATTAAAAGCAACCACCTTTATTTAATTAATTGCTTAAATAAATAAATAAATATACAAATACAATCTTGTTAACTAGTTGTAAATCCTGAGATACATCTTGTGGGCCCCATTGTGTTAACCAAGTGGAGGCAATATATTTATGTGCATACAAAACCCTTGGCTTGGAGGCTTAAACCCTAAATGACCTCTAGTGGACTGCATTACGACATACAATTAAGCTAGAATAGTGAAGAACTAGCTTAGAAGAGCTCATTCAATTAAGCTAAAATGGAGGAACCCCTTCTAGCCCTAGAGCTGAAGCCGGCCTAGCTCCACAGCACACGAGTAGTCTCTAGCCCAGCAGGCCGCGCACCAACACCCACGGGCCAACCCAACTCCCCAACTAGCCCATCCTTTCAACTGCACCACTCCCACCACGACGGGTCGTGGAGTCGACACGACCCAGCAATGCCAAGACGGCCCAGCAGGGAGCCCGCTCTTCATTCGCGTCACGACAAAAAGCCGCTCGCCCTCCCTTGAAACGCCGATGAACAAGACCCATCTGTCATCGTTCTCCTCTCGCCCCTTTTTCCCTTTCGCGCCCATAACAGAGCACAGGAGGGGGAATCTCCATCGTCGACCGTCCAATCCAAGACGGTTAGCTGTGGACGTTGGGATACGCGCCACGTCCGTAGTACCTGCGCCCACACCTAAAGCTGTGCACCTTGCCTTGGCCATCAAGCAGTGCGTGTGACGCTGTCATGGCCCGCAGGAGCCCTGCTACCACCATACCCTCACCACCACCTCCGATTCCAAATTGGAGACGCCAATCCATGCACCACCTTATGGTCACTCCAAAACCCTACCATAATCCCTCTCGATCGCCTCCACGTGTCCCCTCCACCATTCGCCCGCCATAGCCAAGCTCAGCTATAAAAGCAGAGCCTCTCCGTTGCCCTAGCCCTCCATCCTCCTAGCCATCGCACTGGTGGCACTGTTGCCACCCTACACCGTAAGAAGGAGGGGAGAATAAGGGAAGAAGGAAGGAGGGACAAGAAGGGACTGAGGAGCCCAAAGTCGATGCCGCTGTCCGAGCTCACCGGAGAAGGAGAAGACACTGGACTTCTGCTTCTCCGCCAACGTACTGCACGGCATGGCTATCGCTCGACACCACACCAACTCGTCCTGCAATGCCATCCTTCGCCATCGCCACCTGCGGTGAGCCCTAGCACCCCATCGCTCTCACCACCATTCCGCATGCCGGCGCCACCATGGCAATTCCCACACTGAGAACGGCCAAGGCGGGTGCCTTAGCCTCGCTTCTACTTGCACGCATGCACACGCACACGCACGAGCACGATTGTGGCCTTGACGAGCCGTACCGACCCAAGAACATCGAACCCATGACCCCGCTCTGAACGCGCCTGCCATGGCCAGAGCATGGCCATGGCAAGGCCGTTCCTGCCACCCTTGGCTAATAGAGCTATGAGAAAGAGGGTGGAACACCCCGCCTAGTCGAAAGACGAGGAACATAGTAGAAGAAGGGGAGAGAGGAGCATGGGAGCAGCTATACATCTCCGCCTCGTCGGAGCCGACGCGCACCCATGCCACTGCCGTAGAAAGGTTCTCTAGAAACCCTAGCTCGCCACCTAGACCCCGCGGAGGAGTTCCTGGTGATCTTGCAGAGCCGTGGAGGTCGTGGGCGCCATCGCCGGGCCACCGGAGCATGGGACGCGCCGCTCGCCACTGGCGAGAGCGCCACCGCGTAGAGAAGTTGTGGTGAGAAGCGGGCGATGAACGTCCGGTGCACTTGGTGCACATGGACCATGAGAGAAGAAAGGAGGGTGGACTTAGTCCACCGTGAACCGTGTGGTCTCCCATGCACCGCACTCACATGTCCACCGTAAGTCGTGCCCACAGGAGCTGAGCCCGGTTTGAAATCCACTTGACGACGTGGCTTCACAGGAAGCTGCCATGTGTCAGTCCCAACCCGGCCCAGACCAACCCAACCCGACCCATATCCGGCCCTGGCCCGACCCACCAAAGCCCGGTCTCGGCCCGTTCAACGTTGATCGTTGACCGAAGACCTTTGACCGATCAACGGGACCCACCTGTAGTGACTCATTTCATCCCAGCCAATCAGCGACTGCCACGTGTCATTTCCTAGGATTTTCAATCCTTTTTCCTTTTTCCAATAATTGATTTAACCTTTGAAAATTCATAACTAATTCATTTTAACTCAGAATAATACCAAACCAGAGTCCAAATTTTTCTAAAAATGATATCCACGTCATAGGCTTATGATTAAGTGCATTTGGCTCTTTGGAATTTTAGTTGCTTCTTTGTGCACCTCTATAGGAGTCGCCCACACGACTATATGTTACGTTTAACAGAGCCGGAGGACCTGCCGACTGAGGAGTACGACCCCGACTATAGCGAGGACTTGGGTGACGACCTACCAGGTGCCACGCCTCACCCAATCTCATAGATCCTATTACACATGCTACAACTAGAACTGCTAGTGCTTTATCTTTTATGCAATAATATGATGTTAGGTTGCATGGTAGTTTTAATTTGAGCCTTATACCTTGTTGCAACCCTACTCCTACACACCCGCTGATAGAATAGATGCTCGCTTGTTATATACTTACTGCTTTACTCTTACTCGCATTATATCTGTGATGTGATGCTGGTGAGGGAGAGACATATGTGCGAAAGGCATGAGGTGTTGTAAACTTGGTAAAAATGGATAATGACCATAGGGAGATCTTGGTTTGTGTCTTGGGTGTGTGGTAAAGGTTGAGTTGATTGGACAGGATCCTATGACGAGTCTTTGGGGCAAGTCTTGCTGGAGGGGTGCGACCTGGGCATCCCTTACGAGAGTTACCTATGGTGGGTATATGTGAGAGTTGGACCGGGGTGTTGGTTATCCCTGGTGGAGGTGCTGTCATGGCACAAGGAGTTGATGATTCCCTTTGAGAAGATATCCTATCCGGTCCCCCTAAGGACTAGCATGTCTTCATAACCGGAACCATGGGACCTTCGTGCACACCACTTGGCCCGATGGGCGGGGGACGATTACCCGACTGACTAGGGTGGTGCCACTACTACTAGGTTGGAAGGTGACAGTGTAGGGAGGTACAGACATAGGGACCCACACCCTCCTAAGACAGCATAGTGACTTTGGGGGTCGGTAGTATGTCTCACAGTCTTAGTGTTTCGGTGGACTCCGGGGTGACCTAGGGCTGAGTGGTAGAGTGGTACCGTACCAGTTGGGAGGCAGTCAAAATCAGCCTAGACGAGCCAGATCATCGAGGATGGCGATCTTATGGATTACCAGGTGTACATGCTCTACAGAGTTGATCAATCTATACGTATAGCTGTGTCCGCGGATATGGATATTCCCATGATCTACGCTTCACTTGATTAGAGAGAGGAGTCATTTCTACCTTTCCCTGGGTTTCGTGTTGGTTTTCGGCTTTGGGCGTTAAGGTGAGATCTGAGCGGGAGTTGATCTCATCACCTGGAGAGAGTGAGATGAGATGTGATGTGATGTGTGTGATGGGATGGGGAAAATGTGAGAATGAGATGGGTTAAAACTTGATAAAACTAATTTTACTAAAATATTGACTACTTTCATAGGAAACCCACAGCCTAAATAGGTCTCTTTCTATTTTCCTCAATGCATTCCACTTTCCACAAAGCAATGCAAGCATAGGGTGGGCGATGCGTGACCAGTACCTAGTGTACTGATAGATTTTTGGTAGGCTCTGAGCCCGAGTACGACTACGACGGTGACAAAGATTTGTAAAGATTTTGTAGCTCTTGTCAAGCCGGCAAACAAGTTGAAAAGACCCATCCTAAAAAACATGATGAGCACTAGTAAGACATTTGAGTTATTGCACATGGATTTGTTTGGGCCAATACAATACACTAGCATCGGTGGAAACAAATATGGCTTTGTGATAGTGGATGACTATACAAGATACACTTGGGTATTCTTTCTAGTGGACAAAAGTGATGTGTTTGCAACTTTCAAATCATTTGTCAAAGGCATTCATAATGAGTTTGAAACAACCATCAAGAGAGTTAAAAGTGACAATAGTAGTGAATTCAAGAACACAAGAATTGATGAGTTGTGTGATAACTTTGGAATTAGACATCAATTCTCGGCCAAGTACACTCCACAATCAAATGGCCTTGTTAAGAGAAAGAATAGAACACTCATTGATATGGCAAGGTCTATGCTTAGTGAGTACAATGTGAGTCAATCTTTTTGGACTGAAGCAATCAACATGGTTTGCTACTGTAGCAACCACCTCTATTGTCACCCATTGAAAGAGAAGACACCATGTGAGCTCTTGAATGGAAAAAACCTAATATTGCATATTTTTGGGTCTTTGGTTGCAAATGCTATATCTTAAAGAAAGGCACTAGATTTGGAAAGTTTGAGAAGAAGTGTGATGAAAGATTCTTACTAGGATACTAAACCACAAGCAAAACATATAGAGTTTAGAATTTGGCAAGTGGTACTCTTGAGGAGGTACATGATGTTGAATTTGATGAAACCAAGAGTTTCTAAGATGAGAATGAGGACTTGAAAGATGTTAGAGGCATTCAACTTTCAAATGCCATGAAGAACATGGATGTTGGTGAATTGAGGCCCAGGCAAGTGAATGATGAAGAAGATGATCAAGTACAAGTGCTCTCTAACTCAAATGTGCTAAATGATACAAATCAAGCAAGTTCAAGTACCTCTCATGATAATGTGCAAGATCAACAAGCGGCTAGTACATCATCTCAACCCAATGATCAAGAAAGTACAAGCAATGTTCCAATACTCCAACCAACAAATATTACAAGAGATCATCCATTAGACACTATAATTGGAGATATTTCTAGAGGTATACAAATAAGATCAAGATTGGCTTCATTTTGTGAGCATTTCTCATTTGTGTCATTCATTGAATCAAAGAAGATAGAAGAATCATTAGAGATAAGGATTGGATTAATGCAATGCATGAAGAATTGAACAACTTCACAAAAAATCAAGTATGTGAATTAGTTGAAAGACCAAAAAACCACAATGTGATTGGAACCAAATGGGTCTTTAGAAACAAGCAAGATAAAGATGTGATAGTAGTAAGAAACAAAGCAAAATTGGTAGCACAAGATTACACTCAAGTGGAAGGTCTTGACTTTGGAGAAACATATGCCTCGGTTGCTATATTGGAAGCAATTAGAATCTTGCTAGCCTATGCTTGTGTCCACAATATAAAGCTTGATCAAATGGATATCAAGAGTGCGTTTCTTAATGGCTACATAAATGAAGAAGTATATATTGAGCAACCTCCTGTTTTGAAGATGACAAGAAGCCCAACCATGTATACAAGTTGAAGAAGGCAATGTATGGCTTGAAGCAAGCTCCTAGAACATGATATGAGAGGTTTAGGGATTTCCTCCTCTCTAAAGGGTTCATGATGGGCAAGGTTGACACCAATGTTTTCACCAAGAAGATTGATAAGGACTTGTTTGTGTTGTAAATCTATGTTGATGATATTATATTTGGATCAACCAATCAAGACTTTTATGAAGAGTTTGGAAAGATGATGGCTAATGAGTTTGAGATGTCCATGATTAGAGAGTTGAGTTACTTTCTCGGTTTCAAATCAAGCAATTAAAGAATGGTACATTTGTGAGTCAAGGTAAGTACATCAAAGACATGATCAAGAAGTTTGGCATGCTTGAAAGCAAGGCCATTAGTACACCAATACAAACAAATGGCAATTTGGATAGTGATGTAAGTGGCAATATGATGGATCAAAAGTTGTATCGGTCTATGATTGGAAGCCTACTCTATGTGACTGTATCAAGACCAGATATCATGTTTAGTGTGTGCATATGTGCAAGATTTGAAGCCTCACCAAGAGAAAGTCATTTGAAGGCTACAAAGAGAATATTGAGGTACTTGAAACATACATAAAATGTTGGTTTGAGGTATCCCAAAGGAGCAAAGTTTGAACTTGTTGGATATTCGGACTCCGACTATGCAGGATGCAAGGTTGAAAGGAAGAGCATCTCGGACACATGTCAATTGTTAGAAAGATCACTTGTTTCATGGTCATCAAAGAAGCAAAATAGTATTGCATTATCAACCACCAAAGTCGAGTACATAGCCACCGGTAGTTGTTGTGCACAAATTCTTTGGATGAATGCCACCTTGAATGATTTTAGAATTAAGTTCAAACAAGTGTCATTGCTATGTGACAATGAGAGTGCTGTGAAGCTCATCAACAATCTAGTTTAACATGCAAGAACCAAGCACATTGATGTCTGCCACCATTTCACTAGAGATCATCAACAAAAAAGGGGCATTTGTATTGAAAGTGTGGGCACCAAAGATCAACTTGCCGATATATTCACCAAGCCATTGGATGAGAAAAGGTTTTGTGTAACACCCTAGGTGTTTGTCATTCGTTAAACAGTGGGTTGAGCTCAAACATGGCAGATTAAGTGGTGATAAAGATGTTAAGGTCAAACCTATGGAAATGAGCCCCAACCTAAACTTGGATGTTGCACCCTTGCTTTACATATAGACCATTTTTAATATATATGCTTCGATGGTGTTATTACAATATCTTCATGTGTCTCACTTCAATACCTATCTATATTGATCCTTGGAAAAGTTTCATAAAGTTTGGAATCAAAAAGTCACATGAAATGATAAGTTATATCCTTGTTGGAATGACTTTACTAAGTGCTGGAATTGCATTATTAAGTGGATGGAAATATAGGTTATCAACCAAACCTTTCAACCTTGCCCAAATGACTCTAGATGGACTCTATAACAAAAGTCATGAAAGGTTCATGTTGAGCAAATGCCCCGAAAATGCTCGAATGGATCAAAAAGGATAATTTAAGCTTTATCGTGATCCTACTTTGCAAAGTATAACAGTAGTTTCTATATCAGTTTTGAGGTTAGACCTTAAATGAAAGTTGTAGTATAGGTCATGAAGAACAAACTTTATTTAAGGCTCAAGATCTAGTTTGGCCCATAACCTAGTCAAATAGAGCTCACAAGATTCAATGCAGTGCTATTTTGGAGCCCAAGATTTTGGCTAAGTCCCAACTGCTTTTTCAGTTTTGTGTAGCACATTTCAGAGCTATGTATGTTCCTAACCAGAACAAATCAGTCAAAGATCCTTTAATAAAAGTTGTAGATTGGTTTGAGGACAACGAACTTTATTTTTGGAGCATACCATGATTCATCTTGGAAATAAGTCAAACAGTGGCTCAAAGTTGGAACCTGCTGCTGATTTCTGCTCTTAGAAAATATTATAAGTCTTGGAGAAGTTAACCAACGTCATTAGATTGGCATGTCGCGTTCTCGTGTTTTTGTTAAGTAACTTGAGTTGATCCCTTTGTAAAAGTTGGAGAATACATGATGATGAAGAGCATACAAAAAGTTGAGTTCATTTTGACGAAGTTTTGACCATCGAAAGTGAGTTTTTGTGACTGCCATCAAGGTGTTGACACTGTAGTTTTGGCAACTAGTTAACTGCTAATCCGTTGCTCTAATGACCTTGGCCCCTTAATGAAAAACATAGAGCTTCGTGTGGGCTCCAACTTTAGTTTTGGGCCCATGTCCAAAATCAGCCCGGATCTGGCCCAAATCAGCTCCCACCTTGCCCACATCGTTGCATGCCACGTGCTCGACGAAATGCCCACGTGGTCGCCATGCACCGATCGTGCCCCCACATCTGCCCCCACCTCCTTGCCGCGTGCCCTGCTCTCTCCTAGCACGATTTGGAGCCGGAGCGCGTCGGCAGCCATGGTCGAGCGGAGCTCCCCGTCGTTCCCATGCCTCCGCGCTTCCCCTGTACTAACCGAGCGTAGCATCATCTTCCCCAACTCGCACCGCCTCTCCCGCACTTCTTCTCCATCTTCGAGCATCGCCGGAATGCCGCTGCCGCCTACCGCCATCGCCCTGTGCCACCGGCGCATGTGGCCAGCTGCAGCCACCAATGGGTGCGTGTGGGCCCCTTGTGCTCCCCCCCACTCCATCGACGCCGACGTGACCTTCTCCGGCCGAATCTGCGAGCTCAACTGCCTCTTCTCCTATAAATCACGACCGAGGACCTCGGGCAAGAATTCTATAAAATCCAGGGGCCTAACTGCATAGTTTGTGACTCATATGAATAGTGTCTCTATTTTTCTTTTTCTTTTATGAATAAATGGCTGAATATTGCATAATTCATAGTAAATTGTAGAAACATCGTAAAATAGCAAATGAGTACCTTTTGGAATCCTTATGAAATTTTCTATGCATTAGATCTATAATATGGCATGTTTTAGTTTAAAGTTTTCTCTGTAAAATAGATTTGTGCAGTAGGGTTGTAAAGCTAGTTGAATTTGTTATTTTTCATAACTGAAGATCTAGGGCTCCAAATGAAGTGAAATTTTTTTGACATGTTACTCGTGTAATGTTTGATGTGTGGTAAAAATTTCATGAATTGTGGTTGCTATATGAGTGAGTTATTAGTGTATCTTGCTCTCACATGATTTCTTGCAATCACATTTGTCTTTTTATAGAGGTTGATATACATGTCCAAATGGCTTAAAATTTGTATAGTAGACTATTGTGATTATATTCTAGCTACTATAATTTTTGCAGAATTTATGGTGCACTTTTGGTATATGTTCATTAAATCACCTACACATTTAAATAAATTAAGAAATATATTAAAAGAATTTATTTAGTGATGAGCACTATGCTTTTTGGTGATCATTTAACATGTACTTTATGATGGTTACATTGTTTGTGGCCAAATGTATGTTTGGAATATAAGTTAATATTTATTCTTGCAATTGATGCTTTCCTGGACAGTTTCTAGGACTTTGGTAATTGCACCATGAAAATGATGTTTGCTGAGAAATATGCTTATAACAAAGTTGTAGATGACTCATTAATCTAGCTTGTGTTAAATTTTGGTGGCATTTGGCCTTGTAGTTTGCGAGTTATGACTGTTCCAAGTTGGGTTCCAGAAATAGTTGTTCTTTGGAATCTCTGGACCAGATTCTGTAATTATGCATGTTTGACTTGGTTAACTTGAGAATCATGCTAAGCTAATTAAAGATAAATTATATATAGTTTCATAAGATTTCCAGAATGTCTTGTTGCATGGCTATTGGATTTGTACAACTCCCATTATGATCCAAACATGCTGCTGTTGTTTGCCGTCCAGAAATTGTCAGATGCTAGTTATGGTTGTTTACTCCATGTGTTGCTAAGTGTGGCTTATGCCCTTGATGATGGTCAAGTTAAGATACTTGTGATCTTGTTAAACTTGTGTTATAATTGATGTGCTTGCCCTCTTTAATTGGTTGTGTGATGTTAGTTAAATAGCTAGGTACGCTAGATGCACCACGTGAAGGATGAGATGTTGGAGCCAAACTCGAAGACGGTATTTTGTAGACCTATCCCGAAGATGGAAGGACTAAGCAAGTGCCGGGTTGGGAGATTCTCGCCAAGCGAGTGTCATCTGTCAAACACTAACCTAAATGTTCGATCCTAGGCAAGCCCCGGAGCATTCTAAGTCTCCTACTTTATAAAATCAATCCTTTATATATATGAGTTTTATATAGTGTTGCATTAAGTTATAGGAGTTGAGTAAAACCACTGATGCATTATTAATATCTTTGCCTACCTTATTACATTCTTACCCTGCTAGGTTTACGGTCGAATAACTGCTTAGTCCTGCTTAGACCGGTAGCGGTCGGTGATGTCCTGTCACCGGCAACTATAGGTGGTTACTGGAATAATTTAGCTATGGAATGGATGATATCTGGAAATAACCAAGTGTTGATGGTTAATTGGAGACCGGGCGAAATAAGTATTGGGCAACCAGACAGGGTTCTAGGGTGCTTGTAGTTTTCGTCTGTGTCGATTAAGGGCCGACCGTTGTTGGGCCTCGGGTCATGTTGAACGCATGTCTCACATTTAGCTAGCCGGATAAAGTACCTTCTGACCGCAAAACTGGGAGATTATTCGGGCCGAGTAGATTGCTCGCATCGCACTATACCAGAGAAGGTGTGGTAGGACACGAGGGCGTGATGATAAGACCAAAGGGCAGTCGGTCTGCCCTCGGGTACGTGTGGTTCCTGGCAAACTCGAGATTTTACCTGGATAGTTGACTCGGTGACCAATATCTCACTTTAGCGGGTGAGTGAGGTTTGTGTGAGGAATAAATTGCCAACTGGTTAATAATCGATTCAAATTGCCATCGTTCACTGGATAATGAACACTTGACTCGATTTATGGCATCGTAGTAATGATGATGAAACACGGATGGTTATGTGGATGATGTTGGAAATGCTAAACCTGAAATGGTAACCTTTGATGTTAATGGTTAATCAAGTGATTACTTTAGCATAGATGCTTACCTAGATTGAACAGGTTATAATAGAGATGATGCAAAAGGACTTAAATTGGTTCATTCATGATAACTTATGCTTTTCGCAAATGAGTCAAGCTAGCCCACTGAAAGAAAGCCTTGCATACTCCTTGGTGTCATATTATTTCTGATTTATGATGGGTAAGTCTAGCTGAGTATCTTCTCGTACTCAGGGTTTATTCTCACTTGTTGCCGGTTGTGATGTATCATGGCTACTGCAAGAATTGGATGGCTCCTGTTGTAGTGGCAGAGTGTGATCATGGTCATGATCCTTCTGAGCTATCTTATCTCTCATGCTTTTGTTGGAAATTGACTTTGGTACTAGCATGTATTTGAATTAAGGTGATATTAGTTTCAAACTACTTTGCTTCCACTACTTTTGAACTCGAGTTGTAATCACTCTATGAAACTCCGATCTATGTTGAATTACTTGTAATAATGGATGTAACATGTGACTTGTTATGTTGAATCACTACGATCTTGGCTTGTATGTTGGTTGGTTTAAAATCTCTCATCATTTCATTGGACTACCGGAGTTATAGGAGCTTAAGTACGAGAATTTAATTGCTTCGGCGATTATTTTTGTACTTTTGTTCTTATAATTTGGGTGGTTCCATGACATTTTGCAAGCTAAGGAATGAGTTGAACATATTGGATTTCTCAAATATATATTGACGCATCCCCCACTAATATGACATGCCTCTCCTTCGAGCTACCAATGTAAAAGTTGATTAACATGACATACATCCTTTGCTAAGGACATGTTTAGTGCATCTAGTCATTCCTCATGTTTTGTAGGCTCACTCATAAAAATCAAATGAATTTAATGCTTGTATGGTACCAGTATAGCTTCTATGCTTGACTTGATCTAGTGGTAGCATATGACATGTTTATGAGCTTATGAACCTAGTGTTTGATCTAGAAAATGAGCTATAAGTGTTTAACTCAATATGGTACAAGATAACCCTTATTTGGAGGTGTGAAGAAGCTTGTTCTTGGATCAAACCGAATTAATTATCTTTGACAAATGTTCTAGATTGAAACAAATTTAGGAAAATGATCCTCACACCATTGACTGACATTGATAATCTTAACCTATCTAAAATTGAACCTTTATGGTCATTGATGACAAAGGGGGAGAGAAATAAAGATATTAGTGATAAGGGGAGAAGTAATCACTAAGGGGGAGATAACTTTGACATAGAGAGAGATATGACAAAGTAAGGGGATCAATTAAAATTTTGAGCACACAAGTAGGGAGAGCAAGCTCATGAACTTGTATGATGCATTTGAATGTGCATTCTCATATGTTTGCTTGCATTTGTCAAGTTTAAATTCAATTGACATGCTTGTATGGTGTATGCTAGTTATTGGCTTGAATGATGAAATGAGAAACTAGCATGCATAGGTGATAGTTAGATATGCCTTGCTTTGCTTTCACAAGTGGTACTAGAACCTTAAATATAATGTTGATCTCACGAGGTATCTAGTTTTTGTTTTTGCAAGTGATATCTAACTAGGAATGGTGCTAAGGATGGTATATTTGGTGCACTCTGATTGGTATCACGCTTCAAAGGTCCATCTCTTATACCTTAGCATCATTTGGTAGACATTGCATCCTATATTTTCTATCTAAGCATATGTGCAAGCTTCAATCCAAACTCTTAGCACATATGTAAGGGGAGCAATGCTACCAATTCAGGTTCATAAAACTTGTCCATATCATTTTACATATGATAAATATGTTTAGGCAAGCAACATGAATTTAAAATGATTTCAATTCATATCTTTGTGAAAGGGTTGTCATCAATTACCCAAAAGGGAGAGATTAAAAGCTCTAGTTTGGTTTTGGTGAATTGATGAAACCCTTAGTGCTAACCTAGGTTATCAAAGTGATCATGAGATAGGTAGCACTATTTCAAGTGGTGGAGCAATGGTGAAGATCATGATGATGGTGTGGTGATCATGGTGATCAAGTGCTCGGCTTGAAAAAGAAGAAAAAGAAAAACAAAAGCTTTAGGCAACAATGAAATCTTGATAGGAGCTTTTTGGTTTGGTGATCGAGACACTTAGCGAGTGTGGATCACATGTAGGATTGATAGCCATACTATTAAGAGGGGTGAAACTCGTATTGAAATGCAGTTATCAAAGTGCCACTAGATGTTCTAACTCATTGCATATGCATTTAGATTCTAGTGAGTGCTAACATCTTTGAAAATGTTTGTGAAATTATGCTAACACACGTGCACGAGGTGAAATACTTAGTGGTTGGCATATTTGAGCAAGGGTGGAGAAGTTGGTGAAGTCTATGAGCCCAATGGCTCTATTCGTGGGGGCTCTCTATTTAAGCCCCTTGGCTAGCTTAAGCTCACTCTCTTGGCCATTTGCATTGACATAGCAACCTTGTGAGCTTAGCCAAAGCCCTCCCACTCATCTCCATCATTGATTCACCATCTTTGTGAGATTGAAAGAGAATCCATATGCACTGCTTGAGTGATTGTATCTAGAGGCACTTGGTGTTTGTGTTTTGCTACGGGTTTCTCTTGTTATTCTTGGTGGTTGCCACCACCTAGACGGCTTGGTGCAGCGAGGATCGTCGAGCGGAGCAAGGTGTTTGTCTTTGGCTCGGGTCATGGTGATTGTGTGGGGTTCTTGAGCCTTTTCTGTGGGAGATCACAAAAGGCATCTCTAGTGGATTGCGTGTGGCTTGTAGATCCCCATCTTGTGTTGGTTGTGCGGCACCCGATTGCAGGTTAGGCGTGTGAGGCCTATTAGCACATGAACCTCCAAGTGGGTCAATCGCCACAATGAGGACTAGCTTACCAGCAAGCAAGTGAATCTCATTAAAAAATCATTGTGTCATCATTTGATTCTGAGGTGATTGATCTTCATTGGCTCCATTGGTGATTGGCTCATTCCTCTACATGGTGGTATAACCTTCCATCCATCTCGTGTGTTTACTTTCCTAGCGTAGCTTGGCCCTTTAGTATAGCTAGTTTTGAGGGCAAGCAAGAGTCATGTCTAGTGGTTAGTGAGGCTCTTTAGTTAGTGTGGCAGAACCTCCTACATTTCTGGCCCACATGCACCCGTTATTGTCCCGAAGACCTCTGACAGCTATGCATGTGTTCTATATAACTTAAAAAGTCTATCGGGTGTCCTCGGGAAACTCGAATCATCCAAAATTTTCAACTCACACAGGATCAACAAAGGAGTAACTACAACATTACAACATTTGTACAAAACTTACATCAGAGTGCAGAAGGATAACAAAAATAGTTTTACAAATCATGATTAAGTTAACTTTTTATAAACTTAACTTAAATTGCAGAAGTCGAGTAGAACTACGGAAGACAACTTAGGTAGAGCACCTAAGTCAGGAGAGGACAACCAGATCATATCGAGCCCACCGACATGACCTCGGTTAACAGCAGCAGTTAGTACCTGCAACAGGGGTTAACAAACCCTGAGTACTCAATTGTACTACGCAAGACTTACCCGATGAAAAGAAAAGACTCCAAGGATATGCTGGTTTTAAGGGAAGTAGTGGAGCTAGAAAAGAGGAGTTTTGCATAAAAGCTTTACTATAAGTGGATCCCTACTTTCAATATTTTAAATAAGTTTTAGCATTAGTTTTTAGTGAAGCTTATTATATCTAGATTTGCACCTATTCTATCTCAATCACTTGTATCAAGCATCACATTTCATATCCATCTCTTCGTTTCCTTTCCATGGTCACCATGTTCCATTGTTAACTACGATGTAGGTCAGGCAATCGAGTCTCCATGACCGAGGAGCAATGATGATTCAAACCGATTATACCTAGCTGGGGATCCCTAACCACACGACATATGTAGGACTCTAACCGACATATATCAACCTTCACTCGGATCCTCCAAAACGTGACCAGGTCTAGCACCACCCGAGAGTACAGTACACCTTCAATACAGCCCTTGGCTATGGGGGTACACACTACTCTCACTATATTTCCACTCTCAGTGCGCGGTTGGCCATTCATGTAACACCTCAAGTGTTTAGCTCCTTAATTGCATTGCATTTGCATAAGCATAAGCATGCATCATGCATATTATTTTATGTGATGCAACAACTGTGATTGTTTTAGAAATTTTATTTGGCTCACATCATGTGATACGTGATAGTTGGTGTGACAAAAAGGTAGAGTGGCCAATTATGTCCTACAACACCTTAGTTATACTTAGGGTAACTCTTGGAGCAAGGTTCATGTTGGCCAAAATTACTAAAGTGCCCTCCAAGAGGTGGTTGACCACCCTTTTGATCCTAGGATGCTCTGGTTTGACCAATTAAAAAGTCCATCTTAGAAATCTTGCATGGAGAAGCAACCTTAAGCAAAGTTGTAGAGAATTTTATAAGGAACAAAAGTTCTAATATGGCCATCTCATGAAAATGACCAGAACATGCTCAAAAATAGCCCACAAGTCAGCTTGAGTGGTGATCAACACTTAGAAAAAAATTCTAAGTCTGGAAATTTGGACTTTTCAGTTTCATTGTACCCCACTTTGACACCTTAAAACTCACAAACCAGGCCAAACCAGTCCTTGAGCCAATTGATAAAGTTGGAGCCCTCATGTAGCTCTACAACATTGTCCACATCACCCAAGCCTGGTTCCCAACGGTTTATGAGTTAGCGTGCTTCGAAAATCGAGTTTCAGTCGGGGAAAAGTAACTGAAACTCAGTTCAGATTTCGTGTGCCTCACTTTAGAGCGTTGTATCTCACTAACCAAGCCGAATTGGCTCACGACCCTATTGGCAATGTTGAAGCCCTCACGTAGCTCTACACTTTTGTTAACTACGGCTCTCACCGAATCAGCCTCGATCACGAGCTATGAGGCGATGAAATCCCTCTGTCAGTCGAGCTCGATGGCACCGTTCGCCTCATTCAGTTCGTCAGTGAAGGGGGAGTGGCCGACCGGCCATAGGGCCTCGCCGACGCGTGGAGACGCGGTGGTGCCCATACGCCGGCCCTGGCCCCACCGGCCAGACCACGGTGCCTTCAAGACTGCCACGACGCGTCGAGGCAGCCTTCATTCCTTTCCCCTCCCTCTTCCGGTTTCAAAATGCCAGAACCGAGCCACCATTGCCGCTCCACCTCCGGCGAGCTCGCGCGCGTGTTCCACTGCATCACCGGCCACCAAATCACGCCAATTCCTCCGCCTCACCACTCTACACCTCCTCGACCCACCGGCGGCCTTGATTGAACTCAAGGTGAGCCCATTGTTACCTCCGCCATTCCCAAGAGGCCACCGGAGCTCCGCCATGGAGGCTCACCGTGGCCGGGGTAGCTCGGGCCTCTCTCTGTCTTCCCTTCCTACCTCAATAGCTCCGCCTAGCTGCAGTGAAGCTCGTACCGAGCTTAGCTGGGACCGTGCGGCCTCACCGGCGGCGGCACACCGCCACCCGACCCTCACTGGCCGCCGCTCGCGGTGGCGAGCCCCTCCCACTCCAACCCAAGCCGTCCTTCTTGCACGAATCAAAGCACCATGTGACGGAGAACGCGAGGGTGTGCTTGGTTTCCCGAGCGAGCTCCCCTCCGACGAGCTTGAGCTCGCCGGAGCTCGCGGTTCGCCGCCCCTCTGCCCTCTGTCACTGACCGCGGGGACCCACCTGTCGGTGCCGCGCGTGGGCGGGAGCCCGAGCGGGCCGCGCGCGTGCGCCGTGGGCCGCGTCCTTTTCCGGGCCGGCCCAGTATAAAATGAGATCTTTTTCATTTTTATTTATTTTTGCTACAGAATTTTGGTTAAGTTTGGAAAATGTAGATCTAGGGTTTTACTTGCCCAAAAATTATGAGATAAATTTTTTTGGGATCTACAGGATGTGTAGTATTTTAGAAAAATATAAATTGGATAGGTGATGTTTGTTTTCTGGGATATTTAAATAGGTCCTTGAAATGTGTTTTAAATCACATGCAAACTTGTTTAAATTATATCTTGAGTTTTAGTGTTCCAAAAATTATGAAATTTGGTGAGTAGGCTAATTTGTACTTGCTCTAGCTTTGGTAAAAATTTGGACAGTAGTGCTTAAGTACTTTTCAAGTTATCAAGCTATCTTGTGATTCTAGGAAATACTTAAATGAATTTTTGTAATTTTTCTACATGTGCAATGTTCTTATAAATTTTTGGAGAACGTCTTGGTACCCTAGAGTGTCTAGTAAAATTAAGAAATCTGTTGTTTGACACTTTTTACTGTGCTTGGTTATTTATACAAAAATCAGCCTTTTTGGCTTGGGAATTTGGTGTAGGAAGTTCCTGTGAATAAATTTAGTTCAAATTTTTGCAGTAGCTTCTTTTTGGGTCAAAGAGTCTCCTGTAATATTTGTAGAATTTTAAGAGTAGTTTACATACATGTTTGAAATTCCACTTAATTACTTAAGTAAATTAAGAAATGAGTTTAAATAAATATTCTAGGTGGGCACACCTTACTTTCTGGTGTTTTTGTGACCTTTGTGAACTTGTAGTAGTATTAGTTTGGTCTTAGAGAATGTTTGCCACATCAATAAATATTTAATCTTTGTAATTTTAGGTTTTCTGGACAGCTGATAGTATTTCTAGGTTTGACTTTGGATAAATGTGGTTGCTGGAAAACTTGTAAATACCAAAGTTATAGTAAAATTGATAAATTAGCTTGTGTCAAAATTTGGGAATATTTGACTTAGTAGTTTGGGAGTTGTTGCTGTTTTAAGTGACGGTCCAGAATTGACTGCTCTCTGTTTAGAGAGGACAGATTCTGGAACTTGAGGAATTCGGAATGGAAAACTTAGGAATTAAGGGTTGAGGTCTGAAAATGATTTGTAGAGCATTTCATAAGCTTTCCAGATTGTCTTAGATCATATCTTTTGGAGTTGGGATTCTCCAGTTATGTTAGAATCTTTGAGCTGCTGTCCAGAATAACTTACTGTGGTAACCTAAGTAATATTACTCTTGTGTTGTTAGGTGTTAGGGCCTTAACCGAAGAAGAACAACTGTATCTTAGGTTGAGTAGCTTAGGTAAGTACTTCTCCACCGGAGAAGAGATTTGCACGTACTAATAAAGTAACTTGATTAGATTATTGTTTTTATTTCTAAAATGCATTTCATCCCGAGCATGTTGCACCTTTATGCATCCATGATATTTATTGTGCATTCATGCAATAGGTGTACCGGAGGGGGTAACTCTCCTCGAGTTCGAGCCGGTGATTCCGGAGGAAATCCAGGACCAGCCGGAGCAGCTAGAGGAACCAGCCGGCGACGAAGCTCCTGCCGAAGATCTACCCGAGTGTCCTGACCACCGGCCTTCGACCTTTCTGAAAGGCAAGCCCCGGTGCATGCTGAACCTACTGTTTTATAAATTAATCTTGAGTACTTTTAATTGTTTAATGTATTAAGTTGTAGGAGTTATATGAAAACACTTGTTGCATTATACCTGTCCTTGTCCAGATATCGTACTTAATCCTATATTAGGTTTAGGCACGTGTCAATGCTTAGCCCTGCTTAGTACGGCAGAAGTCGGGTGATTTCCGGTCATCCTCGAGATGTAGGAAGGAGTCACGAGTGGCTTTATGGCTATCGTGGATGGAACCATGCTTAAAAATGAAATTGAGACCGGGCGGGAGTTCGATAGTACAGCCGCAAGACACTTCACGTCTTGGGTGTGGAGCTATGCCCGTCTGAGTCGTTTAAGGACCGATTCGCTGTACGTCCTTGAGTCATGTTGAACGCAGTCTAACACTTAGTTGGCCGGATAAGTCGTTCCGACCGCGAAGCCGAGTAATGTGGTTCAGGCCGGGAATCGAATGGTAGGTTGCTTCTTGGAGGAGAGAAAGGATGTGCTTGGGGACATTGGCGTAAGACCAAGGGGGGGGTTAGAGTCCCTATCACCTGGCAGAGTGTCGCCCTTGGGGTCGCGACATTATTCAGACCCCCGATTCCTGAATCATATGAAACGGTGGCCTGTGCGACCCTGGCAGGGGTCTGCACGGTGAGTGTTAGAAATACCCCTCTAGCTGGATAGGAATTCGATTCGAATCGCCGTCGCTCCCGGTTAGTGAGCACTTGACTTGAGCAGCGGCAACATAGATCTCATTAAATGAACCGGTGGTTAAGGGAATGATACAATGTTGCCACAATTCATACCTGCTCTGGATATAATGATGATAATTGTTTGATTATAATCAAGTGCATGTTTAGTACAGGTGCTAAGATAGATGACAGGTAAATGCTAAAAATAACCGCTAGTACAGGCTATAAGAGTTTCAATTACTTATGCCTTTATGCAAAATGTTACGTCAGCTAGCCTCTTGTGTAAGCCTTGTATAATCCTTGGTGTCATCTTATTTCTGGTTTTCGACGGGTAAGTCTAGCTGAGTACATTCTAGTACTCAGGGTTTATTCCCTCCTGTTGCAGATGATATGCTCTATCAAGGCTTCTGCAAAACTTGTCTCTACCCTGCGGGTGAAGAAGACTAGATCACTTGGGCGTGATCATCTTTTATGAACTTTCCTCATGCTTTTGTGGGTTGTTGATCATCAAGACTGGCAGTAGTTAAACATCTGGTGTGCGTTTGCTTCCGCTACTTTTATAAACTTGGTTTGTAATAATTGCGACTCCGTTTGTGTAAACTTATTTCAGAACTACTTGTGAAATGTAACGTATGATGTTGTATGTTGAATGATGCGATCCTGGTTGTAAGCAAGTTGGTTTGAAATCCTTCGTGGTTTCGATTGACTACCGGGATTATATGGGCTCAAGTTCGAAAATTTGAGCGCTTCGGTGCTTGTTTTTGTACTTGTGCTCTTATAATTTGGTCGGTTCTGTTACAGCTGGTACCGGAGCATAATTCAACATTAAACACATCGTATGAGTATTTAAAAACAAAAGTATTTGATTATGAAAAAGGGTTAAAACACTAAAAATTATTTTTAGGTATGCCAGTGATCACATCCCTTAGCCCAAATAAGGACTCTTAGGTGGCTTATTATAAAGACTAACTTGGGGGCCTTGTTTGTTTTTGTTTCATCGTCCATACGGTGTGATATTGTATGGATGCCATCCACTTGGGTGGTAATGTATGGATCAATTGCCTCGACGCTCTGGTAAGTGTGAGTTGTGAGAGCATGATCGTCCAACCGGCGATCTAGGGGAGAGTAGTTTTGGTGACTTGCATACTTACATGTTTAAACCATGTAATTACGTAAGCACTTAATTGTGGGAACCTTTATATCGGGTAGCTTTGATACTGAAGTATATACATCTGGGGATGTGTATATGGAAAGTATTTAAATTACTGCTTTCTTGTGTGCATATATTGGGAAACTGTTGGGCTGAAATGAGGTTTTCTGTAGGTACACTAACAGCGTAACGAGTAGACCGATAGTTTCGCTTATATGAGAGAACGTATGTATGCCACCGCCTAGCGTTAGAACTTTAGGTTTCTACTAAGGTGAGAGGACGTACGAAACGTGCATGCATCATGTTTAATTATATCATACATATCATTTACTCCCTCCTTAAAAATTTCAGTACTCCCGACTAAAGTAAATTTCGTATCCCCTAAATGATCCTCACTTGAAGTCGTGTCTTGTGCTACAGATGACATGTACCAAGAGGACCGCTCGCAAGTCCACTAGGGGCAGGGCACCTCGTCACCAGCTCACTCCACGAGAGCCCCGCCCTGAGCCTATTGAGGTGGAAAGGCTGAGGGCAGAGTTGGCTGAAGTGACTGCTGCCAGGAATGCAGCGCGTCAGCAACTGGAGCAAGTGATTCGTGACCAGGAAACCCTTGCAGTCCAGAGGTTGACAGTAGCAAACCGCAACTGTCAACGCATGTTGGTCCGTGTCATGAACCAGAGGGATGAAGCCTAGCACGAGGAGAACGTTCTGAGAGCTCGTCAGTTTGAGCTCGAGCAACAGTTGGAGAATGCTGAAGAATACAATGATAATCTTCATGAAGAAGTGCACCGCCTGAACAACGAGCTTAATCCCCTGCTGCCTCAAAACAACAACGTAGATAAGGACATGGGTTCAGAAATCGTTATGGCTGAAAATGATGATGAAGTGGAGGTCAACGGACCCCAAGATGCCGCACCAGAGGAAGCGCCAGAAGAAGAAGATGAGGAGTTAGAGCCTGTTAGTGATGAGGACGGAGAGGAGATTCTGGACACCGACTCTGAGGACGATGCTTAGAGTAGTTATCACGTAGCTATGATGTTAGGGTTGTCTTTTGTGCCCTTCCTGTGTTGGAGTGAGGCTTTGTAATAACTTGACTTTTGGGATGTAAGGTCGAACCCTATGTTTCTTGGATGTTTAGTTGGAGCCTATTAATTTCGATCGCAATTGGATGTCTTGTTGTGTGGCGTTCGATGATGGTGTCACGATTAGCACCCTTCGGTGCCACGACGAAACCGAGGGCCTCCTATGGCGCGCGACATAAGGTTGTGCTGCTTGGCACGCGCTGGTATCGAGGTGGCTAGTCATGATCCACCATGGAGCTCTACCGTTGAGAAGTCTCTTTGTGATCAGTTTGAAGTAGCCTTTCTCAGTCAACTAAACACTTTGAAATTGAATCCAAGTCCCAGGCAAAAGATCAAAAATCACGTAGATTTTAACGTAAATGGTTCAGTAACTGCTGTGCTCCTTGTGTGTGAGCCGTTATCAAAGTACATCTTGTTGGATTCTCTCGCATGATTGCACCATTTGATCCGCTTGAAGGGATTGTGCGGTTGTGATGAAGTATTGTGTCATGAGTATTTTGAGAAGTCTATTTCATGAAGTCAGTTTGACATATTTACAATAATTCATCTACAAATTTACCACATCGTCAGTGCTCATTGCCTATGCATTTTGCAGATGTCATACAATCTTCGTCGGGGTCGTGGCAATGAGGATGAGGAACAGCCACCCCCTCCACCACCACCTACCCCGGCTGAGTTAATGCAGATCGTGGTTGAAGGGCAGCGCATGCTGGCAGATGCTATGCGCCAGCTTGCCAACCGGGAGACTCGTCCTGGCCGCCAGGGCCCAGAACCCAATCAATACAGTGATTTCAAGGACTTTCTTGATACTAAGCCCCCACTCTTTAAGGAGGCGGAGGAACCACTGCAAGCTGATGAGTGTTTGAATACTATTGAACAAAAGTTTCGTCTGCTTCGCCTGACTTAGGAGCTAAAGACAGAATATGCTTCTCATAAATTGCATGGTCCAGCGGGTATTTGGTGGAGCCACTATCGTTCCACACTGCCTGCAAATGTTCCGATTGCTTGGGACCAGTTTAAGGCCGCATTCCGTGGAAACTATATTCCTCCAGGTCTTATGGCTATCAAGCATACAGAATTCATGAGGCTGTCGCAGGGAAATAAAAGTTTGACTGAATATCTACAATCTTTCAACAACCTGGCAAGGTATGCCACAGAGTTTGTGGATACCGATTCCAAGAAAATTGCTAGCTTTAAAAGAGGCCTCGGCCCAAAGCTGATGAAGACTATGGGCACTAGCAAGTGCACTACTTTCAATGAAATTATCAGTGATGCTCTGACTCAAGAGAACAACAATGCTATCTATTCTGCCTCTAAGAGCCGCAAAAGGGACATTGAGGCGAGTGCTTCACAGTCTCGAGCTCCAGCTGCCCCGAGGGCTCCTCCTCGCCCTCCTGCCACAAATGCTAAGTTCCGTCCTCCACAAAAGAAGGCGCCAGTGAAAACTGGGTTTCGTAAGGCATATACAGTGGCTCTGCCAAAGAGTAATTCGGGCCAAGGCAGCTCCAGTGTCCCTCCTAGCAACATGCCTTGCTAGAACTGCAACAAGCCAGGCCATTGGTCCAGGAACTGTCCTTACCCCAAGAAGAATGTCAACCAAGGTGGCCGTCAAGGGCACGCTCATTATAACAGTATTGAGGAAATTCCATCTGGTGAAGTTGTCACCGCTGGTAAGTTCCTAGTTGACCAACATCCTGCCGTGGTACTTTTTGATTCGGGTGCTTCGCATTCCTTTATCAGTCCTAAGTTTGCATCAGAGTTTGCACACAAATTGCATACTGTTGAAGGTGGGGGTTATTGTATTAGCGCAACAAGTGGGAATATTTCCACAGATAAAGTAGTGGGGAATCTTGAGCTTGAGATAGAAGGGCGAAAGTACTCGCTTGCCTTAGTGGTTTTGCCGAGCTTAGGCATCGATGTTATTTTGGGCATGAATTGGATGAGTCAGAATGGGGTACTCATTGATACATCCACTCGGGTAGTTATGCTCAGAGACCCTACAGATCAAAAGGGTTTTCTGGTGCAACTTCCCAGAAAAGTTGATTTATCTGGGGAAGTTCATGCTGTGAAAGCAAAGGCGTTGGCCGAAATTCCAGTAGTAAGTGAGTTTCCGGACGTTTTTCCCGATGATTTGCCGGGACTCCCTCCGGATCGGGATGTGGAGTTTAAAATTGAGTTGTTGCCTGGCACGACTCCCATCTCTAGGAGACCCTATAGGATGCCTCCAAATGAACTCGCTGAACTTAAGGTGCAATTGAATGAACTTTTGAAGAAGAGGTTGATTCGTCCTAGTTCGTCGCCGTGGGGATGTCCTGCTATCTTTGTAAAGAAGAAGGATCAGTCGTTGCGGATGTGCGTAGATTATAGACCTCTCAATGCAGTCACTATCAAGAATAAGTACCCTCTACCACGTATCGACATCTTGTTCGATCAGTTGTCTAAAGCTAAAGTTTTCTCCAAGATCGATCTAAAATCTGGCTACCATCAAATTAAAATCCGCCCTGAAGATGTTCCAAAAACTGCCTTCTCTACCAGATACGGTCTTTATGAGTATCTTGTTATGTCCTTCGGCTTGACAAATGCCCCCGCACACTTTATGTACTTGATGAATTTGGTGTTTATGCCCAAATTGGACAAGTTTGTGGTGGTATTTATTGATGACATCCTGATATATTCTATAAATGAGGAAGATCACGCTGAACATCTGCGTATAGTCCTCATAAGACTGCGTGAACATCAACTATATGCAAAGTTCAGTAAGTGCGAATTCTAGCTTCGAGAAGTACCTTTCCTTGGGCATGTGTTGTCTGATGGAGGAATTATGGTGGACCCCGCCAAGGTACAAGAAGTACTGAACTGGAAGGCTCCTATCTCGGTTCACGAGGTCCAGAGTTTTCTTGGTTTGGCTGGCTATTATCGTCGCTTCATCCCGGATTTCTCCAAAATAGCCAAGCCAATGACTCGGTTGCTACAAAAGGACACCAGGTTTGTCTGGACTCCTGAGTGTGATGCGGCTTTTCACCAACTGCGAACCCTCCTAACCTCAGCTCCGGTTTTGGCACAACCGGATATCGAGAAACCATTTTGATGTTTACTGTGATGCCTCAGGCATAGGTTTGGGAGGTGTTCTGATGCAGGAAGGCCGAGTAGTTGCATATACCTCTCGACAACTTTGGAAACATGAGGTGAATTATCCAACACATGACTTAGAACTCGCCGCGGTTGTGCATGCTTTGAAAGCCTGGCGACACTATCTATTGGGCAATGTTTGCAATATCTACACAGACCACAAAAGCCTCAAATACATCTTCACCCAACCCAAGCTAAATATGCATCAACGAAGATGGCTCGAGTTGATTAAAGATTATAACCTTCAAGTGCACTACCATCCTGGCAAGGCAAATGTGGTTGCGGATGCTTTAAGCCGTAAGTCTCATTGCCATTCCTTAGTTGAAACTGATTTTCATCGATCTCGCCTTCTACATCCAGCGGTCTTGTACAACATCACTGTCAGTTGTACTCTCAAAAACAGAATTATTGAGCTCCAAAAGACTGACACTGGTATATTTCACATCAAGCGTAAGATGAAAGAGCAAGAAACTACACAGTTCAGGGTAGATGAAGAGGGTGTACTATGGTTCAAGGATAGATTAGTCGTGCCTAAGGACCGAGAGCTTAGAAATGATATTATGTCTGAAGCACACTCCTCTAAGTTGTCCATCCATCCTGGCAGCAATAAGATGTATTATGATTTGAAACCACTTTATTGGTGGACCAAGATGCGGAAAGAGATAGCGGCATATGTTGCTAGATGTGACACCTGTTGTAGAGTTAAAGCGGTACACATGAAGGCTAGGTTACTGCAACCACTTTCTATTCCAGGTTGGAAATGGGAAGAGATAAGTATGGATTTCATTGTCGGACTTCCTCCTACTGTCAAAAATCATAACTCTATCTGGGTAATTGTGGACCGCTTAACCAAGTCAGCTCACTTCATTCCAGTTAGAGTGGACTATCGTCCCACTGACTATGCTGAGTTGTACTTCAATCAGATAGTCCGGCTCCATGGGATACCTCGTACTATCATATCTGACCGTGGTCCCCAGTTCACCGCTCGCTTTTGGGAGCACTTGCATCACCTTCTGGGAACCAAGTTAGTGAGAAGCTCTACTTATCACCCCCAGACATCAGGACAGACGGAACGGGTTAACCAAATCTTGGAAGATCTGTTGCGGGCAAGTGTCATTTCATCCAAGGGTTCTTGGGAAAAATGGTTACCTCTAGCCGAATTCTCGTACAATAATAGTTACCAAGAGAGTATTAAGATGGCCCATTCGAAGCTTTATACGGTCGTAAGTGTAGAACCCCACTAAACTGGGTAGAAGCTGGTGAGAGGAGATATTATGGTATTGATTTTGTTCATGAAGCTGAGGAACAAGTCCGTACCATCCAAAAACATATGGTTGCAGCCCAAGCTAGGCAGAAAAGTTATGCTGATCGTCGTAGAAAACCACTCGAGTTTGAAGTTGGAGACTTCGTGTATCTAAAAGTTTCTCCAATGAAAAGTGTCCAACGTTTTGGTGTTAAACAGAAACTTGCGCCAAGATACGTGGGTCCTTTCCAGATCATAGGCAAGAGTGGAGCTGTTGCGTATAAAATCCAGTTACCTCTAGAAATGAGTGCCATATTCAATGTCTTCCATGTATCTCAGCTCAAAAAGTGTCTTCGAGTTCCTGAGGAAAGAGTTCCGTTAGGAGATATCAGGCTGGAATCCGATCTAACTTACGAAGAAAAGCCAGTCCGAGTGATCTATACTCAGGAACGAGTGACTAGAAGCAAAGTGGTTAAGTGGTATAAAGTAATGTGGAGTAATCAGGGTAGTGAAAGTGACGCTACATGGGAACGGGAGGACTATTTGCAGGATGGTTATAAGGAATTCTATGAAAAATGGTACGCTTTCTAAATCTCGGGACGAGATTTTTATAAGGGGGAGGGCTGTAACACCTCAAGTGTTTAGCTCCTTAATTGTATTGCATTTGCATAAGCATAAGCATGCATCATGCATATTATTTTATGTGATGCAACAACTGTGATTGTTTTAGAAATTTTATTTGGCTCACATCATGTGATACGTGATAGTTGGTGTGACAAAAAGGTAGAGTGGCCAATTATGTCCTACAACACCTTAGTTATACTTAGGGTAACTCTTGGAGCAAGGTTCATGTTGGCCAAAATTACTAAAGTGCCCTCCAAGAGGTGGTTGACCACCCTTTTGATCCTAGGATGCTCTAGTTTGACCAATTAAAAAGTCCAGCTTAGAAATCTTGCATGGAGAAGCAACCTTAAGCAAAGTTGTAGAGAATTTTATAAGGAACAAAAGTTCTAATATGGCCATCTCATGAAAATGACCAGAACATGCTCAAAAATGGCCCACAAGTTAGCTTGAGTGGTGATCAACACTTAGAAAAAAATTCTAAGTCTGGAAATTTGGACTTTTCAGTTTCATTGTACCCCACTTTGACACCTTAAAACTCACAAACTAGGCCAAACCAGTCCTTGAGCCAATTGACAAAGTTGGAGCCCTCATGTAGCTCTACAACATTGTCCACATCACCCAAGCCTGGTTCCCAACGGTTTATGAGTTAGCGTGCTTCGAAAATCGAGTTTCAGTCGGGGAAAAGTAACTGAAACTCAGTTCAGATTTCGTGTGCCTCACTTTGGAGCGTTGTATCTCACTAACCAAGCCGAATTGGCTCACGACCCTATTGGCAATGTTGAAGCCCTCACGTAGCTCTACACTTTTGTTAACTACGACTCTCACTGAATCAGCCTCGATCACGAGCTATGAGGCGATAAAATCCCACTGTCAGTCGAGCTCGATGGCACCGTTCGCCTCGTTCAGTTCGTCAGTGAAGGGGGAGTGGCCGATCGGCCACAGGGCCTCGCCGATGCGTGGAGACGCAGTGGCGCCCGTACGCCGGCCCTGGCCCCACCGGCCAGACCACGGTGCCTTCAAGACTGCCACGACGCGTCGAGGCGGCCTCCATTCCTTTCCCCTTCCTCTTCCGGTTTCAAAACGCCAGAACCGAGCCGCCATTGCCGCTCCACCTCCGGCGAGCTCGCGCACGTGTTCCACTGCATCACCGGCCACCAAATCACGCCAATTCCTCCGCCTCACCACCCTACACCTCCTCGACCCACCGGCGGCCTTGATTGAACTCAAGGTGAGCCCCATTGTTACCTCCGCCATTCCCGAGAGGCCACCGGAGCTCCGCCATGGAGGCTCACCGTGGCCGGGGTAGCTCGGGCCTCTCTCCGTCTTCCCTTCCTACCTCAATAGCTCTGCCTAGCTGCAGTGAAGCTCGTACCGAGCTTTGCTGGGACCGTGCGGCCTCACCGGCGGCGGCACACCGCCACCCGACCCTCACCGGCCGCCGCTCGCGGTGGCGAGCCCCTCCCACTCCAACCCAAGCCGTCCTTCTTGCATGAATCGAAGCACCATGTGACGGAGAACGCGAGGGTGTGCTTGGTTTCCCGAGCGAGCTCCCCTCCGACGAGCTTGAGCTCGCCGGAGCTCGCGGTTCGCCGCCCCTCTGCCCTCTGTCACTGACCGCGGGGACCCACCTGTCGGTGCCGCGCGTGGGCGGGAGCCCGAGCGGGCCGCGCGCGCGTGCCGTGGGCCGCGTCCTTTTCCGGGCCGGCCCAGTATAAAATGAGATCTTTTTCATTTTTATTTATTTTTGCTACAGAATTTTGGTTAAGTTTGGAAAATGTAGATCTAGGGTTTTACTTGCCCAAAAATTATGAGATAAATTTTGTTGGGATCTACAGGATGTGTAGTATTTTAGAAAAAAATATAAATTGGATAGGTGATGTTTGTTTTCTGGGATATTTAAATAGGTCATTGAAATGTGTTTTAAATCACATGCAAACTTGTTTAAATTATATCTTGAGTTTCAGTGTTCCAAAAATTATGAAATTTGGTGAGTAGGCTAAATTATACTTGCTCTAGCTTTGGTAAAAATTTGGGCAGTAGTGCTTAAGTACTTTTCAAGTTATCAAGCTATCTTTTGATTCTAGGAAATACTTAAATGAATTTTTGTAATTTTTCTACATGTGCAATGTTCTTATACATTTTTGGAGAACGTCTTGGTACCCTATAGTGTCTAAGAAAATTAAGAAATCTGTTGTTTGACACTTTTTACTGTGCTTGGTTATTTATACAAAAATCAGTCTTTTTGGCTTGGGAATTTGGTGTAGGAAGTTCCTGTGAATAAATTTAGTTCAAATTTTTACAGTAGCTTCTTTTTGGGTCAGAGAGTCTCCTGTAATTTTTGTAGAATTTTAGGAGCAGTTTACATACATGTTTGAAATTCCACTTAATTACTTAAGTAAATTAAGAAATGAGTTTAAATAAATATTCTAGGTGGGCACACCTTACTTTCTGGTGTTTTTGTGACCTTTGTGAACTTGTAGTAGTATTAGTTTGGTCTTAGAGAATGTTTGCCACATCAATAAATATTTAATCTTTGCAATTTTAGGTTTTCTGGACAGCTGATAGTATTTCTAGGTTTGACTTTGGATAAAGGTGGTTGCTGGAAAACTTGTAAATACCAAAGTTATAGTAAAATTGATAAATTAGCTTGTGTCAAAATTTGGGAACATTTGACTTAGTAGTTTGGGAGTTGTTGCTGTTTTAAGTGACGGTCCAGAATTGACTGCTCTCTATTTAGAGAGGACAGATTCTGGAACTTGAGGAATTCGGAATGGAAAACTTAGGAATTAAGGGTTGAGGTCTGAAAATGATTTGTAGAGCATTTCATAAGCTTTCCAGATTGTCTTAGATCATATCTTTTGGAGTTGGGATTCTCCAGTTATGTTAGAATCTTTGAGCTGCTGTCCAGAATAACTTACTGTGGTAACCTAAGTAATATTACTCTTGTGTTGTTAGGTGTTAGGGCCTTAACCGAAGAAGAACAGCTGTATCTTAGGTTGAGTAGCTTAGGTAAGTACTTCTCCACCGGAGAAGAGATTTGCACGTACTAATAAAGTAACTTGATTAGATTATTGTTTTTATTTCTGAAATGCATTTCATCCCGAGCATGTTGCACCTTTATGCATCCATGATATTTATTGTGCATTCATGCAATATGTGTACCGGAGGGGGTAACCCTCCTTGAGTTCGAGCCGGTGATTCCGGAGGAAATCCAGGACCAGCCGGAGCAGCTAGAGGAACCAGCCGGCGACGAAGCTCCTGCCGAAGATCTACCCGAGTGTCCTGACCACCGGCCTTCGACCTTTCTGAAAGGCAAGCCCCGGTGCATGCTGAACCTACTGTTTTTAAATTAATCTTGAGTACTTTTAATTGTTTAATGCATTAAGTTGTAGGAGTTATATGAAAACACTTGTTGCATTATACCTGTCTTTGTCCAGATATCATACTTAATCCTATATTAGGTTTAGGCACGTGTCAATGCTTAGCCCTGCTTAGTACGGTAGAAGTCGGGTGATTTCCGGTCATCCGCGAGATGTAGGAAGGAGTCACGAGTGGCTTTATGGCTATCGTGGATGGAACCATGCTTAAAAATGAAATTGTGACCGGGCGGGAGTTCGATAGTACAGCCGCAAGACACTTCACGTCTTGGGTGTGGAGCTATGCCCGTCTGAGTCGTTTAAGGACTGATTCGTTGTACGTCCTTGAGTCATGTTGAACGCAGTCTAACACTTAGTTGGCTGGATAAGTCGTTCCGACCGCGAAGCCGAGTAATGTGGTTCAGGCCGGGAATCGAATGGTAGGTTGCTTCTTGGAGGAGAGAAAGGATGTGCTTGGGGACATTGGCGTGAGACCAAGGGGGGGTTAGAGTCCCTATCACCTGGCAGAGTGTCGCCCTTGGGGTCGTGACATTATTCGGACCCGCGATTCCTGAATCATATGAAATGGTGGCCTGTGCGACCCTGGCAAGGGTCTGCACGGTGAGTGTTAGAAATACCCCTCTAGCTGGATAGGAATTCGATTCGAATCGCCGTCGCTCCCGGTTAGTAAGCACTTGACTTGAGCAGCGGCAACGTAGATCTCATTAAATGAACCGGTGGTTAAGGGAATGATACAATGTTGCCACAATTCATACCTGCTCTGGATATAATGATAATAATTGTTTGATTATAATCAAGTGCATGTTTAGTACAGGTGCTAAGATAGATGACAGGTAAATGCTAAAAATAACTGCTAGTACATGCTATAAGAGTTTCAATTACTTATGCCTTTATGCAAAATGTTACGTTAGCTAGCCTCTTGTGTAAGCCTTGCATAATCCTTGGTGTCATCTTATTTCTGGTTTTCGACGGGTAAGTCTAGCTGAGTACATTCCAGTACTCAGGGTTTATTCCCTCCTGTTGCAGATGATATGCTCTATCAAGGCTTCTGCAAAACTTGTCTCTACCCTACGGGTGAAGAAGACTAGATCACTTGGGCGTGATCATCTTTTATGAACTTTCCTCATGCTTTTGTGGGTTGTTGATCATCAAGACTGGCAGTAGTTAAACATCTGGTGTGCGTTTGCTTCTGCTACTTTTATAAACTTGGTTTGTAATAATTGCGACTCCGTTTGTGTAAACTTATTTCAAAACTACTTGTGAAATGTAACGTATGATGTTGTATGTTGAATGATGCGATCCTGGTTGTAAGCAAGTTGGTTTGAAATCCTTCGTGGTTTCGATTGACTACCGGGATTATATGGGCTCAAGTTCGAAAATTTGAGCGCTTCGGTGCTTGTTTTTGTACTTGTGCTCTTATAATTTGGTCGGTTCTGTTACAATTCACATGATGGCATTACCAAGGTCTTGGACTTACCGGAGCATGCGGTCAGTTGCAAAGTCTCGATACACAGGCAAGCCTCCAATGGTACGGTCCTTAATCGACATAGACAGAGCACTACATCAACTCATTTCACGATGCAAGCCACCCGCCCGATCACATCTTAATATTACCATATTTATTTTCATATGCTCTCATGACCTGTCATTAGGTCAGGAGAAGCAAAGGTAAACCTGTTTGTCGTGAACGATAAAATCACCATTCAACTTCTACCGAAGTCTAAGTGTAACAGAACCGCCCAATTATACGAGATTAAGTAGGAAAATCATCTAACGGGAGGACAATTTAACAAACTTAAGCCCGTATAACCCGGTAGTCCGTGAAATCTCGACGGATTTCAAACCATTTCACGTAACAGCCAAGATCGTACTAAGTTTAGCGGTCACCATCATAAGTTACATAAAAGTTCACGTCATAAAATACATCGGAGTTTAAACATAGTTATTACAAACCAGGTTCGAATAAAAGTAGCGGAAGCAGTAGTTCAAATCACGCACACACACAACGTTTTGAAATAAAGTGCCAGCTTGTGATCATCTCTAGCAAAAGCATCAGACGAGAAGTAGCGAATGACCATTGCCCATGGTCCTAAGCTTCGCCCATCGTAGGATAGAGGCAGTTGATACAGTAGCCGTAATACATCTGCCCATCTGCAACAAGTGGGAACAAAGCCCTGAGTACGAGAAGGTACTCAGCTAGACTTACCCAACAGAACCAAAATAAAATGACACCAAGGATCATGATAGGCTTTCTGGTGGGGTAGCTGACTCATTTGCAAGAAAAGCATTTTCAACTTAACAATTCTTTTCTAAAAGTATGCAGTAATTTAATCTTTATTACCCTGTCAACTATGTTTGCATCTGTGCTAGAGGAATATATAATTAAGCAAGTAAGGATTACCAATGCTTATTAACAATAATTTCCATGTCATCTTCCACATAACTATCCAAGTATTTCATCAATATTACTACGATGAAGTAGCTCAAGTCAAGTGTTCACTATCCAGTGAACGATAGCGATTCAAATCGATTATTAACCAACTGGTAATTTATTCCTCACTCACCCGCTAAAGTGAGGTATTGGTCATCGAGTCAACCATTCAGGTAAAGTCATGAGCTTGCAGGAACCACATGTACCCGGGGGGCCGCCCGACTGCTCTTTGGCCTTATCATCGCACCCCCGTATCCTGCCACTACTGCTCCGGTACAGTGCGTTGCGGGCAATCCACTCGGCTCGAATAATCTCCCAGCTTCGCGGTCGAAAGGTACATTATTCGGCCAGCTAAATGTGAGGCATGCGTTCAACATGACTCGAGGCCCAACAACGGTCGGTCCTTAATCAACACAGACGGAAAACACTAAAATCCGAAACCATGCAAGTTTCCGTCCGGTCTCAGATTCATTTCGACACTTAGTTATTCTCATATGACATACTTTCACATAAATCCAGGTAATCCCCTATAGCTCGCGGATGACAGGCAATCACCCGACTTCTATCGGTCTAAGCAAACTAAGCAATTATTGACCACGGACACCAGGGTGACAAGGATCGGTAAAGCAAGGTGAAACAAGGTATAATGCAGCAACGTTTGCAAACAACTCCTAAACATAAGGCATCAAATTAAGTAAAGTTAATAATAAATTATTTGCAAACCGGAAGAGAAATGCTCTGGGCCTTGCCTCTCTCAAAAGAGCTCGGACGGTGGTCGGGGCACTCTGGAACATCTTCACCGACCTCCTCTTCGGCTTCGGTCGCCTCCTGCTCTTGCACCTCGGACTGCTCTTCCGGGTCCTCGGGAACTGCTACCGGGGTCACTTCCTGCGATCCTATATGATGCAGAAGTATAAGTGCTCATGCCTAGGTGCATTGCAGAAATGACATGAGATGATGATGAATGAATGAGATGTAATGAGCATGTTACTTTATTTGGATTACGTGGAACTTACGACTCTTCTACAAGGTAGTCTACGTCATTCAAGAACATGTACTCAAAAACTGCCACCACTAATCTTTACCATGCAAAGGCACACTGACACTTAAGATGCTTCAAAGATACACCAAAGCATAGTTTACTAATTAATCTTGCATTAAAGGTTGAGTGTAAACCCTAATTAGCACTATGCTTGAACAGCAACACATATTTTGGTAGCACAGAAAAATCTTAGAAAATTACAGTGGATTACTAACATCAATTCTAGCATGCCACAAAATTTTCATTGCATTTGGATTATTAGAACTGTCTATACAAAAATAACAAGCTAAGGCCTAAAAACGAGCATGAAAATACTTTGCATTATGAAAAGTATCAAACAACAGATTTAGTAATTTTCCTACTTTCTACACAGTAAATAATCACTGTAGAAAAATTATTACTTGCATGTTTTATTCACATTTATTTAATTAACAAAAATAGCAAATACTAGTGATAGAAAACATTTGAACTACACCTACACATTTTTCTACAGAACAGGCATGATATATAATTTTCCTAGCAAGTACATGGCACAAAAAGATTAACAAACTTAGAATCACATTTTTCTGATTTTTCTATAATTTATTATCAATTTTTCAAGAAAACACCAATTCCAAGGATTAAATAAAATACTATAGAAAAGTAATGAAATATTGACATGCAATATTTTTATATTGTAGATCTAGTTCCAATGAGTCCATAGAAATTTATTTCACATTTTTTGGAGCTAAAATGACTACAAAAACATTTTCCAAAGTATTTTTCATCATGAATAATAAAAGAAAACAGAAATTGATTTTTCAATATTGGTACTGGGCCTGCCCGTGGGAGTCAACCGGCCCGTGGCCGTTCTCGGCCTGGTTCGCGCGCGTGGGGAAAGGTGAGCTGGCCCGCTCGGAGGCGCGGCCCACAGGGCGGTTGGCCTAGTGAAGACCGAAGGGGGGGAGAAGAACAGAGCGGCCTCGTCGGCGTTCGTGACCTCGACGTCACGGCGGTGGCCGATGGCCAAACGGTCATTTCCAGCCATGTCCCGACCATCGAGCGAGTGCACAACGTTCGCAAGGAACTAGCGAACTCGAGAGGGAGGCTTGGAAGAACGGAGAGGGAGCGAGCGAGGCGGTGGGCGGGGCGCGAGCGAGGCGGTCCCGACGCGGTGGCGCGGCGGGGGCGGAGAAATGGAACCCTACCGGAGCGAGCAAGGTGATGGTGGCGCCCATTCGGAGGAGTGGAGAAGGGGGCGGAGCTTCGTGCATGACCAATCGGACGGTGGAGGTCCACCGGCGTCGGAACACGACGGTGAAGGGGGGGGGCGTGCGGTGGCGAGCGGCGTTCCAGCTCGGTTTCTCCGGAGGGAGGGAGAAGGGGAGTGAGTGAGTGGCGAGCGGGATGGAGACCAGGTGCACGCGGGCGGGAAGAGGAAGGGGGCTGGCTTGGGCCGGGCCGAGGCGGGGGAGCGGGCGCGGGCGTGCGCGGGAGTGGCGCAGGCCGTTTCGGCCAGCGGGCCGAAACCGAGGCGGCGGCCTGCTTAGGTTAGATTTTGATTTTTTCAAATTTCTAAATTCAAACCAATTTCAAATACAGTTTTCAAACCCTATTTTGAACAAGAAAAAACTTTTTCTGGAAATGACCCAAAAATAAAAGTTACTTAGAATTTAATTCTCTACAACTTTGATTATCAACTAAAAATTCTCAACCGATTTTGAATTGGAGAATGAAAGCTAAAATAGACAGTATTTTTGAATATTTTCAGAATACATTTTTTAAACCAGTTTTGACAGAACTTTGAGTAATTTAGTTGCTCCAAAAAATTGACCTATAATTCTAAGTGATATAAAATTTGTAGTTGCACAATTTTAATGAAAGGTAATTAGCACATTAACATATTACATTATGAATACCATTTTCCAAGCTTTTATTTCATTCAAGTTATAATATTACCATATATGATTATGGATGATATGAAATGTCATGCTTATGATTGTCATGCAAAAGCTTGCGTAACACCGGGGTGTTACAGCCCTCCCCCTTATAAAAATCTCGTCCCGAGATTTGGGTTACGAACTATTTATTATAAAAATCTTCATATGCTTTTTGTAGGTATTCACCCGTTTTCCAAGATGCATCCCCTTCATCATGATGACTCCATTGTATCTTATACGTTTTCACCACACTGTTTCGAGTAGCCCTTTCTTTGGAATCCAAAACTCGAATTGGCTGCTCACGATACACCAGATCTGACTTAAGTTTTATGCCTCGAGGTTCAATTCTTTCCTCTGGAACACGCAAACATTTCTTGAGATGTGATACGTGAAAAACTGGGAATATAGCACCCATTGCTTCTGGTAATTCCAATTTGTAAGCCACTGGACCCTTTCTTTCCAAGATTTTGTAGGGTCCTACAAATCTGGCGGCAAGCTTTCTGCGTATTCCAAACCACTTCTTCTTCATTGGTGTGACTTTTAGATAAACATAATCACCAACTTCGAACACAAGCGGTCTCCTTCTCTTATCCGCATAACTTTTCTGACGTGACTGAGCTATTCTCATATTTTGCTGAATGATATGAACTTTCTTTTCGGCTTCTTCCATGAAGTCAATATCATAATACCTTCTTTCCCCTGGCTCAATCTAGTTTAAAGGTGTTCTACACTTTCGGCCATACAGAGCCTCAAAAGGTGCCATCTTGATACTTTCTTGATAACTATTATTATACGCGAATTCTGCTAAAGGTAACCATGACTCCCATGAACCTCTGGAAGACAACACACAAGCTCTTAACATATCTTCTAAAACAGCATTAACTCTTTCAGTCTGACCATCTGTTTGAGGATGATAGGTAGTGCTACGAATCAGACTAGTTCCCAAACCTTTATGCAAGTGCTCCCAAAAGTGAGCAGTGAACTGTGACCCTCTGTCAGACACTATCGTCTTCGGTATGCCATGCAATCTCACAATCTCCGCAATATACTTCTCGACATATTGAGGTGGTCTATAATCTGTCTTGACAGGCAAAAAGTGGGCTGTCTTGGTAAGACGATCCATGATTACCCAAATTAAATCATGGTCTTTCTGAGTGGTGGGCAAACCTGTGATGAAATCCATACTTATATCATCCCACTTCCAACTAGGTACTGACAAAGGTTGCAACAATCCGGCAGGTTTCATGTGAATAGCTTTCACTCGACAACATGTGTCACATCTAGCTACATAAGCTACAATTTCCTTCTTCATCTTTGTCCACCAATAGCGAGGTCTTAGTTCTTGATACATTTTACTACTACCAGGATGAATGGACAACTTAGAGAGATGAGCTTCATCCATAATTTTATTCTTAAGCTCTCTATCCTTCGAAACAACAAGACGGTTGTCGAACCACAACACGTCCTGCTCATCCACTCTGAAGTGTTTTGAGGGTTCTTCTCTAATTTTCTTTTTGATGTGGAATACCCCTTTGTCTGCTTTCTGACCTTCTATTATCTTACTCTCCAAGGTGCAACTGATCTGAATACTATGTAACACGGCAGGGTGCATTAGATTAAAACCATCTTCGAGTAAGGGTTGCATATTCAAACAATGCGACTTTCTACTCAAAGCATCGGCTACCACATTGGCTTTCCCAGGGTGATACTGTACATTCAAGTTGTAATCTTTGATTAGTTCTAACTATCTTCGCTGTCTCATGTTCAATTCTAGTTAGGTGAAAATGTACTTGAGACTCTTATGATCGGTGAAAATATTGCACAGATTACCAAGTAAATAGTGTCTCCAAATCTTTAAGGCATGCACTACGGCGGCAAGCTCAAGATCATGTGTCGGATAATTGATTTCATGTTTTCTCAACTGACGGGAGGCATAAGCAATGACTCTTCCTTCTTGCATCAAAACACAGCCTAATCCTATTTTTGATGCGTCACAGAACACATCAAAAGGTTTCTCGATGTCTGGCCGTGCAAGAACTAGAGCAGTGGTCAACAGTTTCCACAAGGTGTGGAAAGCTGTCTCACACTCCTCTGTCCACACATACTTATGATCTTTCTGTAACAGACTCATCATCGGCTTGGCAATCTTCGAGAAGTCTGGGATAAAGCGGCGATAGTAACCAGCTAACCCTAGGAAACTCCTGACTTCTGCCACTATGGTTGGAGTTTTCCAATCCATAACCTCTTGCACTTTGCTCGGATCTACCGAAACTCCATTCTCAGATAGAATATGACCAAGGAAAGGAACTTTCTTCAACCAAAATTCACATTTGCTGAACTTAGCATACAACTTATGATCTCTCAGTCTGGTCAAGACAATTCTCAGATGCTCTTCATGATCTTTCTCATTTTTAGAGTATACTAGAATGTCATCAATGAAGACAACTACAAACTTATCCAACTCTGGCATTAAAACCGTATTCATCCGATACATAAAATATACAGGAGCATTTGTTAAGCCAAAAGACATAACAAGATACTCGTACAACCCGTATCTGGTAGAAAAGGCGGTTTTCGGGACATCTTGCGGCCTAATCTTTATCTGATGATACCCTGATCTTAGGTCTATCTTGGAGAACACTCTAGCTTTAGCCAGCTGATCAAACAAAACGTTGATATGAGGCAAAGGATATTTATTCTTGATAGTTACAGCATTAAGAGGTCAATAATCCACACACATTCTCAGAGTACCCTCTTTCTTTTTCTTCACGAACAAGGCAGGACATCCCCATTCCGACTTACTCGGTCGGATAAACCCCTTCTTTAACAGTTCTTCTAGTTGCTTCTTCAGCTCAGCTAACTCATCCGGAGGCATCCGATAAGGTCTCCTCGAAATAGGAGTTGTTTCGGGGATCAACTCGATTCCAAACTCAACATCTCTATCTGGAGGAAGGCCAGGTAACTCGTCTGGAAACACATCCGGGAACTCACACACTACCAGGATCTGGTGGATAGGAACAACTTTCATAGCACAGGTCACACTCACAAGGTCTATTCTTCTAGGCAATGGTACCAGGAAAGTACCCTCTGCCTGGGGATCCTTAAGGGTAAGCATCCGACTGCTTGTATCTATGACTGCCCCCAGTTCTTCATCTAGTTCATTCCTATTATTACATCCAAAACTAGTCCAGGCATAACTACCAGGTTCACTCGAAATTTCTGACTACCTAACTCAAGGGTTGCCCCTCTAACCATCTTATTGGTTAACACATCAGCCTCTGCTGAACTTATGCAATAACCATAACTCAATTCTGTGCATAGATGTTCATACTTCCGTGCAAATGCTTGACTCATAAAAGAATGCGAGGATCCAGAATCAAATAGAACAACTGCAGGGTGATGGTTAACAAGAAACTTACCGACAGTTACAGGCTCTCCCTCAGGAATCTCATCAACGGTGGTATGGTGTACACGGGCAGTGTAAGTCTGTTACTTCTTTTTAGGCGGATAAGGGCAGAACTTTGAAAAGTGGCCTGGCTGACCACAATTGTAGCAGGGCCCCTTCACTGTACCAGCAGATCCTATAGCTCCCTTGGAGTTGCTCTGTTCTGTAGCTGCGGTGATCTTTGCTGGCGGCACGGCCATCTTGTACGGCTTCTGTGGTCCCTTGTAGTTCTGGGTCTTATGCTGTGGAGGCTTAAACCTTGCACCAGGTGCGGACGAACGATAAGAATGACGATTTGCAGTGACAACTCTGGACTGTGATGGTCCTGACTCAAACACTCTCTTGCGATTCTTGGATGCAGTGTAGGTGTTGTTGTTCTTTTCTTGTTTCAAACAATCACTGACAAAGTCATTGAATCTGGCACGGATATTGGTACCCACATGCTTCATCATCTTCGGACTTAACCCTCTCTTTAAACTAGCAATTCTCTTTGCGTCTGTGTCGACCATGTCTGGAGCATAACGGCACAAGTTGTTAAAGGCATGCAGATACTGTGTCACAGTCTTGGTACCCTGATTCAAGGCCAAGAACTCTCCAAGCTTCATTTCAACTAACCCTGGGGGAATATAAACTCCCCTAAATGCTTCAGTGAATTCTCTCCAAGTAATCTGGGCATTGGGAGGAAAGGTGGTGTGGTGATGCTTCCACCACATCCCTGCCGGTCCCTGTAGCTGATGTGCAGCATATTCTGTTTTCAGAACTTCTGTCAGCCTCAACACACGGAACTTATCTTCCATAGTGTTGATCCATTCTTCAGCGTCGAGTGGCTCTACTACTTCCTTAAAAATAGGTGGCCTAGTATCCATGAAATCCTTGAAATTGCTGTACTAGATCACCCCATGACCACCACCTTGATTATTACCTCTCTAAACATTTTCGGCGATGGTACGCAGAAAATCTTCCATATTCCTCTGTGATTGCTCAGCATTACGCTGGCTTCCAAGGAACTGTGCGAAGAATACCTCTGCAGTGAGCGGTGGAGGAGGGGCAATTGTGGCTCTGGCTATGGCTCCTGGTGGTTGACGTTGTTTGCACCACCCCCACCAGCCCCTGCACCGTTGCCACCAGTTTTAGCGGCCTCATACGTGGCACGGCGAGTGTTTGCCATCTGTATATTTCAGCAACAAGTAATAATTGAGCGAAGTTGTAGTAATTGTATTCGAATGAACAATCATGCCATACTGAATTCATTGGAGAGAACAAGTCATACAATAAAACAGAGGCACAATAATCACATTCCAATTAAAACAACATCACTAATCAAATTACTTCGAAAGCAACATCGCGTTCCATACAACCACGTTGCCAGCATACATACACTGGACTTTTATGCGTTCGGGCATCGCATACACAACCAGGTTCCAAAAGATCGTTAGTCTCAAGATCGAACAGGATATAACACGATACATAGAAACCAAAAGAAGGCCATCGTGACAAAGCCTAGCTACTAACGCAGGGCACTATCCTACTCTTTGGGGCCGTCGTCGAGGTCAGAGGCGTCACCATTGCTACCATCAGTAGCAGCGTCGTCGTCGACGTCCATCTGGGCGGCGTCCGGAGGAGCATACGGGCCCATCCCGTTGTAGAGGGCATGAAACTCTTCATGCAAGTTGGCATTATTCTCTTCTAGCTCCTCGACCCTCTGCCTCAGAAGGTCCCTCTCGTTCCAGGCTTCATTCCTTTCCTGCACTAGCTGTCCCATCATGCGGTCTGCATTTCTGTTGGCCTGAGTCAACGTCTGCACCCGCTGCATGGCACTCTCACCTCTCTCGAGAGCCCGGTCTCGCTGCAAGCTCATGTCGGCCAACTGCTCCTGCAAGCTAGCTATAGCACGTGCTTGCTTCTTCTTCTGCTTCCTTGCTTCAAGCCGGTCATCGCCACGCAGGCCAGTCAAGGTCCAATAGGTACTCTCAAGACCCTGGTATGCTCTGATGGTTGCATACATGGCACTCATTGCGTGGTTGTCGCTAGCCCGTCCTTCACTTAGGCCTCTAACCAGGGCACTTCCTTGCGGTTGCACCTAAATGGCATCACGAGGATCATCTCTCAGAAAAGTACCAGCCAAAGCGGCTGCCAACTCATTGAGAAACCTGCTCATTATGTCTCGGATGACGCGAAAGGCTGCGCCCTCTGCAACCTCAATCGGAGTGCGTCCTTCAAACTCCAAATGCCAACCATCCCATTTTGGCGCATCACCAAGAGTAGGGACGGTGATTTCCACTACTGCAAGTCCATCCTCAGCTAGCTGGCTCTCACTCCAAGAGTACACCGGCTCTTGACCCTCCGGGTACCCCACATCATGGAGCACTCTCCAAAGCAAGGTGGGCATGTCAAACTCGCTTAGAAAAGTGTCCGTGTTGCGGCGCTCCCGCGGGGCCATCTGGTGACGGGGTGCTCTTCCGCCAGTGGACTTACGGGCAGTCTGCTTCGTGCGGGCCATCTGTAGCACAAGTTTTAAATTACCCAGTGAGAACATATTTTAAGTTGATGTCACTTTTATCAAACTGGGATAATCCTTTTATAAGGGGAGGAATGCATGTTATGAATGAAATGCACAGGCAGTATGATGCATGCACGAGTCTTACATTCTCACAAACTTATAAAATAAAGACATCTAACGATGAATTCGGTGGCATACAAACGATCCCTCATATACGTAACTAATTCGATCTACACGATAAACGCTGTTATGTACCTGCAGAAAATTCATTTCAGCTCATTCCCCATGAATGCATGAAAGCAGAAAATCTACATACACGCTCTACACAAATCCTCAGATGCGTGTACAACGGTAGTAACTACCCAAACACATCGTCCTATTGACGGCATCGCCTCAACGGACGGAACACCCACACATGCGATACTTTCATAAAAACATGTGTAGAACATGTAATTATTCTAGTATCATATAAGCACTCTCCCTAGATCGGCGGTGTATCCGATCATGCTCTCACAGCTCACACTTACCAAAGCGTAGAGGTAACTGATCCATACATTACCACTCAATTAAGTGGCACTCATACAATAGCACGCCGTATGAGCAACGAAAGAGAAATATGGTGCAAGAACCCCAAGTTAGTACTTAAATAGCCACCTAGAGTCCTTAACTGGGCATACAAGATATGACCACTAGCACACCTTTAGTTTTAAAATCACACTTTCTAAATAGAATTTTGTTTTAAATACACTTATGAACAGTAATCATGATAAACCATGCTCTGATACTAGCTGTAACAGAACCGCCCAATTATAAGAGATTAAGTAGGAAAATCATCTAACGGGAGGACAATTTAACAAACTTAAGCCCGTATAACCCGATAGTCCGTGAAATCTCGACGGATTTCAAACCATTTCACGTAACAACCAAGATCGTACTAAGTTTAGCGGTCACCATCATAAGTTACATAAAAGTTCACGGCATAAAATACATCGAAGTTTAAACATAGTTATTACAAACCAGGTTCGAATAAAAGTAGCGGAAGCAGTAGTTCAAATCACGCACACACACAGCGTTTTGAAATAAAGTGCCAGCTTGTGATCATCTCCAGCAAAAGCATCAGACGAGAAGTAGCGAATGACCATTGCCCATGGTCCTAAGCTTCGCCCATCGTAGGATAGAGGCAGTTGATACAGTAGCCATAATACATCTGCCCATCTACAACAAGTGGGAACAAAGCACTGAGTACGAGAAGGTACTCAGCTAGACTTACCCGATAGAACCAAAATAAAATGACACCAAGGATCATGATAGGCTTTCTGGTGGGGTAGCTGACTCATTTGCAAGAAAAGCATTTTCAACTTAACAATTCTTTTCTAAAAGTATACAGTAATTTAATCTTTATTACCCTGTCAACTATGTTTGCATCTGTGCTAGAGGAATATATAATTAAGCAAGTAAGGATTACCAATGCTTATTAACAATAATTTCCATGTCATCTTCCACATAACTATCCAAGTGTTTCATCAATATTACTATGATGAAGTAGCTCAAGTCAAGTGTTCACTATCCAGTGAACGATGGCGATTCGAATTGATTATTAACCAGCTGGTAATTCATTCCTCACACAAACCTCACTCACCCGCTAAAGTGAGGTATTGGTCATCGAGTCAACCATTCAGGTAAAGTCACGAGCTTGCTAGGAACCACATGTACCCGAGGGCCACCCGACTGCTCTTTGGCCTTATCATCGTGCCCCCGTATCCTGCCACTACTGCTCCGATACAGTGCGTTGCGGGCAATCCACTCGGCCTGAATAATCTCCCAGCTTCGCGGTCGAAAGGTACATTATTCGGCTAGCTAAATGTGAGGCATGCGTTCAACATGACTCGAGGCCCAACAACGGTCGGTCCTTAATCAACACAGACGGAAAACACTACAATCCAAAACCCTGCAAGTTTCCGTTCGGTCTCAGATTCATTTTGACACTTAGTTATTCTCATATGACATACTTTCACATAAATTCAGGTAATCCCCTATAGCTCGCGGATGACAGGCAATCACCCGACTTCTACCGGTCTAAGCAAACTAAGCAATTATTGACCGCGGACACCAGGGTGACAAGGATCGGTAAAGCAAGGCGAAACAAGGTATAATGCAGCAACGTTTGCAAACAACTCCTAAACGTAATGCATCAAATTAAGTAAAGTTAATAATAAATTATTTGCAAACCGGGAGAGAAATGCTCTAGGGCTTGCCTCTCTCAAAAGAGCTCGGATGGTGGTCGGGGCAATCTGGAAGATCTTCACCGACCTCCTCTTCGGCTTCGGTCACCTCCTGCTCTTGCACCTCGGACTGCTCTTCTGGGTCCTCGGGAACTGCTACCGGGGTCACTTCCTACGATCCTGTATGATGTAGAAGTATAAGTGCTCATGCCTAGGTGCATTGCAGGGATGACATGAGATGACGATGAATGAATGAGATGTAATGAGCATGTTACTTTATTTGGATTACGTGGAACTTACGACTCTTCTACAAGGTAGTCTACGTCATTCAAGAACATGTACTCAAAAACTGTCACCACTAATCTCTACCATGCAAAGGCACACTGACACTTAAGATGCTTCAAAGATATACCAAAGCATAGTTTACTAACTAATCTTACATTAAAGGTTGAGTGTAAACCCTAATTAGCACTATGCTTGAACAACAACACATATTTTGGTAGCACAGAAAAATCTTAGAAAATTACAGTGGATTACTAACATCAATTCTAGCATGCCACAAAATTTTCATTGCATTTGGATTATTAGAACTGTATATACAAAAATAACAAGCTAAGGCCTAAAAACGAGCATGAAAATACTTTACATTATGAAAAGTATCAAACAACAGATTTAGTAATTTTTCTACTTTCTACACAGTAAATAATCACTGTAGAAAAATTGTTACTTGCATGTTTTATTCACATTTATTTAATTAACAAAAATAGCAAATACTAGTAATAGAAAGCATTTGAACTACACCTACACATTTTTCTACAGAACAGGCATGATATATAATTTTCCTAGCAAGTACATGACACAAAAAGATTAACAAACTTGGAATCACATTTTTCTGATTTTTCTATAATTTATTATCAATTTTTCAAGAAAACACCAATTTCAAGGATTAAATAAAATACTACAGAAAAGTAATGAAATATTGACGTGTAATATTTTATATTGTAGATCTGGTTCCAATGGGTCCATAGAAATTTATTTCATAATTTTTGGAGCTGAAATGACTACAAAAACATTTTCCAAAGTATTTTTCATCATGAATAATAAAAGAAAACAGAAATTGATTTTTCAATATTGGTACTGGGCCGGCCCGTGGGAGTCAACCGGCCCGTGGCCGTTCTCGGCCTGGTTCGCACGCGCGGGGAAAGGTGAGCCGGCCCGCTCGGAGGCGCGGCCCACAGGGTGGTTGGCCTAGTGAAGACTGAAGGGGGGGAGAAGAACAGAGCGGCCTCGTCGGTGTTCGTGACCTCGACGTCGCGGCGGTGGCCGACGGCCAAACGGCCATTTCCGGCCACGTCCCGACCATCGAGCGAGCGCACAACGTTCGCAAGGAACTAGAGAACTCGAGAGGGAGGCTTGGAAGGACGGAGAGGAGGCGAGCGAGGCAGAGGGCGGGGCACGAGCTCGGCGGTCCCGACGCGGTGGCACGGCGGGGGCGGAGAAATGGAACCCTACCGGAGCGAGCAAGGTGATGGTGGTGCCCGTTCGGAGGAGAGGAGAAGGGGGCGGAGCTTCGTGCACGACCAATCGGACGGTGGAGGTCCACCGTCGTTGGAACATGACGGTGAAGGTGGGGGCGTGCGGTGGCGAGCGGTGTTCCCGCTCGGTTTCTCCGGAGGGAGGGAGAAGGGGAGCGAGTGAGTGGCGAGCAAAATGGAGACCAGGTGCCTGAGGCGATTTGAAGCGGAGCGCGAGCGCGGGGTCCACGGCGGCCACTCGGGGGCGTCGCCGGCATGCGGCTGCCACGCGGCGGGCGTGTTCTGCCGCGGCGCCAGCGAGCCGCGCGCGTGGGCGGGAAGAGGAAGGGGGTTGGCTTGGGCCGGGCCGAGGCGGGGGAGCGGGTGCGGGCGTGCGCGGGAGTGGCGCGGGTCGTTTCGGCCAGCGGGCCGAAACCGAGGCGGCGGCCTGCTTAGGTTAGGTTTTGATTTTTTCAAATTTCTAAATTCAAACCAATTTCAAATACAGTTTTCAAACCCTATTTTGAACAAGAAAAAGACCTTTTCTGGAAATGACCCAAAAATAAAAGTTGCTTAGAATTTAATTCTCTACAACTTTGATTAAGGGGCCAACTAAAAATTCTTAACCGATTTTGAATTGGAGAATGAAAGCTAAAATAGGGAGTATTTTTGAATATTTTCATAATACATTTTTGAAACCAGTTTTTGACAAAACTTTGAGTAATTTAGTTGCTCCAAAAATTTGACCTATAATTCTAAGTGATATAAAATTTGTAGTTGCACAATTTTGATGAAAGGTAATTAGCACATTAACATATTACATCATGAATACCATTTTCTAAGCTTTTATTTCATTCAAGTTATAATATTACCATATATGATTATGGATGATATGAAATGTCATGCTTATGATTGCCATGCAAAAGCTTGCGTAACACCGGGGTGTTACACTAAGCATTACTAAGTATAAGAGATCAACCTACACATACTAGTGGGATATCATCCGGATATGAATGTAGATCAAGGTAATCATGCAACAACGGTATCAACCAACTCCTACTAACATATTGCACATTACACTAGATTTAAGGTGTAATAAAGCATTTATAAAATAGAAGAGTGATTGTATGTCCGGGGCTTGCCTTCATTGCAGCGGTGGTTAGTTCTCATAGAAGTCAAGTTTGACACCAACACCACAGGTGGATGACACCTTTCCGAAGATTGATCCACACCAACCTCATCATCACTTGTTCGACACGAACCTTCTCACTCTCGTAGGCACTACACGTATATAATTGATGCGATGATTACCATGATGGAATGCATGCCATGATGCATGATTATGAACAAGGCATATCATACAAGAGATATTTAGAAAGGATAAACATTAGTTATCTTACTTGAGTACAACTTTCCTTCGTGGTACGGCTACAAGTAATTATCATAAAGCATTTTTAGTTGTTCTTCTAACAAGGCAAGGGTTTATTTATTAAACATGCTTACCTACTAAAGCTTTTACCATAAAAGACAACATACAAGGAAATATATATAAACTTACTTTTTACCCAAGAGGTCGCATCTATTAAACAAATGAGATTAACATAAAGTCATTAAGTAATAACATAAGCAAGTCATTAACTACTAAAGATCTATGTTAAATACATTAATTATTAAAAGCAATACTCAATAATCAAGTTAATCATGAACTCAAACAATCAATTAAAATGCCAAGGATCATCACCTGTTAATGATCCAAGGTCATCACTCAATTCCAAAAGTTACACAAATCAAAATTATGATATATTCTCATCAATTAAGCATTTATTATATAATAAATAAAAGGCATATAATAAAGTATATAATTAAAAGTTATCAAAACAGTACCATAATTTTTTTTGAAGGTAGTTCTAAGCATATAAAGCATACTCACAAAAAGTATCATGATTTTTGGATACTTATTCTAGCCTATAAAAATCATGAAACTTGCATTTCTTAATTAGTTGAGCTAATTTTTAAGCATAAAAAATATTCAAAATGATTATTTCATATTTTTATATGATAGGTAACATCATAAGAATATTAAAAAATTTATTTCACAATTTTAGCATGCACCAATTAATACTTATGAAATAAACAAGAATCAGTTTTTTAATTATTTTCTGAAAAAGAAAAACATAACTCCAGCCCGCAACTTTTCCAACTGGCCCATCTCCTCTTTCCTCGACTGGGCTGGCACAAACAGCAAGGGGCCGCCCTCTTCTCTTAAACAGGGACTGACAGGCGGGGTCCGCCTGTCATCCCTCTCCCCGACGTTGACTGCGGCGGTGCGGTGGTTGACCGGCAAATTGACATCGCCGGTGAGGTCTCTGTCGACGGCGAGGGCATCAGCGTGCTTGGGTCACCCTCGCGAACTCATCTAGGGTCCCCAATCGAGCACCTAGGGTTCCATGGTTAGCTCTGTAGACAATGCCGGTCGACGATACTCTGGCGCGGTGTGGCTCCAGCCACTACGGCTTGGTAGCAGTTAAAAGAGAGGGTAAGTTGCAACCAGGAGCTCACCCTGACCAAGATTCTCACCCAAGTAGAGACGGAGACGAGACGGAGCTGGGCCACCGGCGTTGAGGGCGGCACGGCGGCCTGAACCGAGGAAGAAGGCGCCGTTCCCACGCGTCCCGAAACACAGAAAGTTGAGACTGGAGTTGCTCCATAGAAGCCTGGCCACGACGAGGTGGATCACGGCGGCGCTCAGGCCGTGCGCAAGGAAGACGACGTTGCACGGCCAGCTTTGGTGCGGTAAGGCGCTCTGGCTGGCTCCAACTAGCGCGCAAGGGGGTGGCGAAGCTAGCTGTGCAGGCAATTGGAGCGACAACAAGCGGTGAAGACGAATTCGACCGATGAAACAAGCTCGACGGCGACGGGAAAGAAGAAGAAAAGAGGAAGATGGCCGGTGGCGCCTCGTTTTAAGGGACACGGACGACATCGTGCCCTCGCAGCGCCTTCGCGAACTCATCCACGCGGCCAGCAACGCGTCACGGTGTGGAGAGACGCCGCGAAGGCACGGCGGCCAGCACACGCCGGTGAACAGAGAGATGAGTGGGAAAACAGAGCACATCTGCTATTGTAGCAATTCCACCTCATTCCTCCATTTTTCTTTTTCTTCAACTTACTTCCAAATTTGAATAGCAACTCCACAATCTCCAAAAACGGAAGTTGTTCAACTTGTCGAGATCTCCAACTTTGCTTTTTGGACCATCTTCAAATTCTCAATAGTTTTAAAAGTAGGATTTTGAATTTAAAACTTGAATTCCAAATATTAATTAAAATTGACTAGATAATGGAATTCAAATTCAAATCCACACTTGGAGTTCAAATTTAAACATGTTTAACTTGAAAACTCTAACAAATTTTTATTATATATTATAGAGCATACTTTAAACAACAAAGTTTATATTAACAAAATCTTAATTGTTTAAGCAAATTTACACACATAAATTTACAAGGAATCTTAATTGATACCAATGACAACATTTCATGCAACTATTTAACATAACATATGTAACACGGTCATGCTATATATGAAACATGAAATGCATTTTATGCCATGATGCTTAATGATAATGCATAATGATTGTCACAATTAGGGTTTTATCAAGTTTGTAACATCTAGGATGTTATAATTAGCCTTTGAGAGCTCACTAACTTAGTGTAGTGACTTAGCCTTTGTGTGCTTAAAGACAATAGCAACTAGAATCGTGGTAGGTGGCTTGTATTTTTAGTACGCTAGTGCAACATTCGCTTCCCCGCATATTAGTCTAACTGGTTTGTTTAGTGTTGTTTTAGAAATTTGTATAGGCTATTCACCCCCTCTAGCCATTAAGACCTTTTCACCAACCAATATTGTTAATGAAAGTAACAGACTATTACATTGTGAACGAATCCTTACTTTCAATGGGATTTTACGGAATGGAAAACTTTTGATGGTATTTTCCAAATGGCATGGACCCCTGAGATGGATATGGACCTAGCGGGGAGGGGGGCTCAAGCCCCCCCCCACCACCACTGATCCCATATAGCCCCATAGAGCCCCTCCTGGGCGCACGTGCCCTCCCCTCGCTCCTACGATGGTGTTGGCCAAGGTTGAGGACTAGAAGGCACGGTGGCCAAGCCGCAACACTATCATCACATGTGATGGTGTCTACCGCTGTGGAGGGCTGTCGTCAAGGAGATCACGTGCATGCCAGAGGCCTCTGTGAAATTCACCTTCCCCATCTATCTCAAGCAGGTTAGTTTGGTTCCCCTAGTCACGAACTCTAAATCTATTATGGGTGTGTTTGATTTCTTGCCATTCTTCAAGCCTGGCTAGGAAATAAGCCAGGCCCTAAGCCTGCCCCTAGCCAGTCAAGATGGACTTGTTGGTTGCATACACTATCTAAGCCTAGCTAGTAGCTAGTGTGTTTGGTTAGCTGGTTTGGCTTGGATGGAGTCACCTCTTCCTTGTGCAGGTAAGTTTACCACCTTTGCGGCAATTATCGAACACCTGGTGAACGCCACCTCTCGCAACGTGCATCCAGCCCCCTGAGCGTGTTGCTGCCATGTGCCTCAGCCGGTTAAGCACCGCCATCGCCGCTCATGCGTGAGACACCGCTGACGAAGTGACCACCTGGAGACCGCAGATGGACCACCAAGGACGTGAATTCGAAGTCACAGATGGACCGCTATGGACTGCTCATGAACGTAGTGCTCCTTCTCTGGCACCTTACCCTGCTCCTCTCTGCCCACCTCATGTAACACCCCGGGTGTTATAGTGCTAATTAATCTGCCATGTCATCATAATGCATTGCAAAGCATCCCTGTTAGGTTAACTTTGTTATGCATCAACTAAAACAAGTTTACTTATCTAAGTTGAATGTGTTTCTCAGTGGTGTGCTTCGAACCCGAAAACCCTAATTTCGAATGCCACCGCAAATGCTTAGTCCATGCCCTGCGTAATTTGAGGTGTGCGACTGTGTTGCACACTAGTGTCAAGTGTAGGGTATGAGCTCAAGTACAACCTTTAAAATGAAACTCCAAATTTGAGTTTGAGTTGGAGTCCCAAAACTTGTCACGAGTTTTCCGATTCGAATTCGAATTCAAAATTAGGAAAAAATGTAAAAGAATTTTTTAAGCTAATTGGTCAACCAAGAGTGGCATTTGGTCAACCATGTCATGTTGGTCCAAATGATGCCCTTGGGTGAGGTTTTGATCACTAAGTAATCACAAATCAAAGTAGCAACAAATTCCAATTTAAAATTCCTTTGAAAACCCTAAATTTCAAAACCCTGTTTTACCCCTTTTGAAATAATTCAAAATCTAAGCCAAAATTGGGAAAACGTTCAAAACCAAGTTTGTATAACTTTTCAAGGGCTACAACTTTGGTGTTTTGAGTTTTCAAAGTTTTAGTGTAAAATGTGGAGTAATTTTGAAAATAAACAAATTTCAGTTTTAATTCATTTTTTTGTCCCCAAACTAAGATTTCAAAATGGAGGCAGAATTTGAAAAAGTTTTGAACAACAAAGTTGTAGGTCTGGTCAAGATATACAACTTTGATGTTTGGAGATTTTGAAGTTTCAATATAAAATCAAAAGTAATTTCTAAATTACCAAATCTGAAAAATGTGTCCCCTTTTGAATTTAAACTCAAATTTCAAAATCTAGTGAGAATTTGAAAAAGTGTTCAATACAAAACTTGTAGAGCTTGAAATTCAGAAGATTTCATACATTGGAAGTTTTTCAAGTTGCTATACAAATTTGAAAGTAATTTGAAAAATCAGTTTGAATTTCAAAAGTTGGGGCGTACAGCTACAGTGACCGGCCAATCACCGACGGCCACCGCGCGGTATGGGCGCCGGCGAGCCGCTGCCGCTGCGCTGGCTGCTTCCACGGTCTTCCAGCTTGCCACCGCGACCACAGAGACCGCCTCATGCTCTCCAGCTGCTTCTTTGGCTTCACAGCTCTATAAAAAGACCGTCACCGCCACTGTCGCCGTCGGTTTCACCATCACCGCCGCCACCGTCCTCCTTTCGCCAGCTAAATTCGCCCTCCCTACTCCACCACAGCCATCTCCATCTCGCCAATCGCTCTGCCATCACCTGGCGAATCTATTGCGCCTTCTTGTGTAGACGCTACTGCTCAGGATCGCCGAGGAGCTATCGTCTTCTACCTCGGGTCACCGTCGTTCCCGTCGAGCCCCGCCACCGTGGCCAGCCACCTCCAGGGCCTCTCAGCTTCAACCGATCACTCCTTCATGATCGTGGTACGCCCCTGATGCTCCCTGACCACTCGCCTTGATCGTTACATCGTTGTGTTGTCGAGTCGCCGGTCACCGTGGTTGTCGGACCGCCACCGTCGTCGGTGAGGTAGCACCGGAGCTCGAGACGAGCTACAAGTTAGCAAAACGGGTTCGCTGGGTCGCGTAGAGGCTGTCGGATCGCTCGGTTGGTCGATCGAGGCTTCGGTCACCGGCCAGTCACCGCGGGCGAGCGCGCGGGCACGCGGGAGCGAGCGGGCGAGCGGGAGGAGGAAGATGACAAGTGGGTCCGCGGTGTCAGCGAGAGAGAGGGAGAGCCGAAGCGCGCGCGCGAGGCAGGCCGCCTGTTGGGCCACGTGGTTGGGCCGAGCGCGCGAGCGCGGGCGCGAACGCAGGCCGTCTAGCTAGGCCGGACCGGAGGGAAGCAGCCCGGTTTGATTTTCGTTTTTGTTTTTCCTTTTTCAAATAAATGAATAGTGTTATTATTTGTTTATTTCACTAAAAATCGTGTAGAGTTCTAAAATTCATGAAAATTTTTGTGTAAGCTTCTCAATGTATAAACTATCTAGGAAAAATGTTAAATCATGAATTTGAATACTTTGTGCAGTAAAATTAATTGGTTCCAATAAAGATTAAATGCAACTTCCAGGAATTTTAATAATTAATTTATTTATCCAAAAATTATGAAATTTATTATGACACTATTATAATTCATTCTTAACCCATAGAAAAAGTTTGAGCTTGATTAGGTAAAATTTGATTAACTTCTAATTATGCCCTAATTATTTAAATAATAAATAAATGTTAATTTAAGAACTTTAAGTCTTGTGTGCCTTTTTGATTGAGTGATGTCCTTAGGTCACTACCCTTTTGTGATCTTTGGCACCTTAATTCCATGTTTGAGCTCGTTAGTAACTTGTTTAGGTTAAAAGCTGGTATCGCTGGAAATCGTCGCTACTAGTTAGTAGGTTTTATGTTTGCGACTGTACCGTGAAGGGAAGTTGTACTCCAGTCATAACTCGTAGCATGTTATCATCAAGCATCATGTTTATCATCGAGCATCATGTTAAAGCATGTTATGTGTTCGTGTAGTCTCTGCTTTCAAAGAAGCAGAAGCCGCCGAGCCAGTTTCTGGAGAAGAGCGATCGTCGGTGGGTTCCGGACCTCACGTTGGAGTTCTCGAGTCTGAGTCAGTCGTCGTGTCCGAGCAAGGCAAGCCTCGGTGCATTTAAACCCTACCTTGAATTTTACAAATGTTTTATTATTTATATTATGGTTTACTGCATTAAGTAATTAGGAGTTGAGTGATAACCTAATTGCTGCATTATCATCCTTGATTATTGTGATATCAACCTTGATACCTGTTTTACGGAAAATGCGTAGTATGCTTCGCTATGCTTAGAAGTTAAGCTTTTAAATGCAATGTTTATATAGCCATGACGGCATATTGAATGAATATTGAAATATGAGAATGAACTTGAAAGATCGGGTGGGTGGTTTGGCCACTGCTAACATGCATTGGGAAAGGAGTCTCAATGTAGTGTTTTCGCCTTGTCAGTTAAGGTTCGTTCGTTGTAAGCCTATTGTGTTCGAGACTTTGCAACTAGCCTCATGCCTTGGGTAAGCCCAAAATGTTGATGATTCCATTACGAGAACGTCTAACCTCGCACTGGGAGTGGAGAGATGGCAGGAGTAGCATGTACCCTCGGGGCTAGAATTGGGCCGGGTTCGAGGAGTATTGTACTCTCGGGTGGCGATGGACACGTTCTGGTTTTGGGAGATCTAAATGAGGGTTGATATATGCAAGATTCGGTTCTACATATGTCGTGAAGTTAGGGATCCCCAGCTGGGTATAATCGGTTCGACTCGTCGTTGCTCCTCGGTTATGGAGACTTGATCACCTGACTTGCATCGTAGTTAAGAACTGGAATGAAAGAAAGAATGAGAAAGGTTTTGATGATAATTACTTTGATCTAGATTAGGATCACCTAGATTTGGTTAATGAACCATCAATGGTAAAAGTAAAATGTTGAAGATAAGGATCTACTTTAGTAAGCTTTTTTGCAAAAGAAAATCTTGATTCTGGATTACCCGTACCTTGATTCCCTAAAGCTAGCATGCCCTTGGAGTCTTTGTCTTAGTCGGGTAAGTCTTGTTGAGTACTCTCGTACTCAAGGTTTGTTGAACCCCTTGTTGCAGGTGCGGTTCATGAACAAGTCTGCTTCGAGCCTTGTTGCATGACCGTCGTGGTTAAAAACAGTGACGACGAGTAGACTGTGTGGCCTTTGGGCAAGGCATCTCGCTTGTGTGATGTAATAAAGTTAATACCGATACTTCTCTACTACTGGTTTGTAATAATGTTACATAAGGTTTGAAGTTTGAAAACTGGTTTGTAAACCTATATTATTATAAGACTTCCGCTACTTTACTCTGTTGAATATTTTGAATAAACTGTTGTAATATTGCCATACTCCTGTGATTGGATCCTGTTCGGAGGAAAGCAGGCATTTTAAGTTATGGTGAACATAAGTACGACTGTCAGAGGTCATTATGGCAATGACGTGTACTTGTGGGCCATCATAATTAGGAGGTTCTATGACAGCTGGTACTAGAGCATAATCACTCGGGTTATTGTAGTATTACCTTACAAAACTTCAAAATGATTTGGGTCAAACAAACTTAATACTGATATTTTGGTCCAAATTGCTTTTGCTTATCTTAATCTATTCTATAGTTTCCTTAGCTCATATTTGAAAGCTTCGTAGTGAAGTATCATGTATAGTGCCCTATGTTATAAATATTGCATGTGTTACTTAATCTTTCTGTTAGATCGTAAGTACGATGCATGCATCATGTTTAATTAACCTGCTTAAGTTACCTTCCCTTTTAAAGTGGTTTGGGTTAAGTAAGGTTCAAATCTTATTCATGCTAACCTTCAGATCCCCCTATCTGTTCTCATCGTCCTAATTCTATCTTGCTTTAGGATGGCACGTGTGAAGACGACTCCTCGCAAGAAAATGGGTCTGCAAGGAGTGCCACGTCATCAGTTGGCCGCTAGAGGTGATGGAGCAAGTAGTAGCCATAATCCGAACCCGGATTCAGAATCAGAGGTTGCAAGGCTTACATCAGAAGTAGAGCGACTGAAGCGCAACATGCGTTTTTAGAAACAGTTCTAGAATGAGTCTTTGGAAAAGGAGACAGAAGCCAGGGCTCGTGTTTGTGAGTTGGAGCTTTATGCGACACACCTGGAGCAGTACAACACTGTTCTGCATGAGGAGGTTCATAGGCTACATGATCTAATGAATCCCAATCATCAGCCCCAGGCAGTAGAAGATGATGTCGGTGCCGTGGTTGTTCCTGGTGGAGAGGACAATGAAGAAGATCCGAAAGAAGATGAACCCCTGATGGAAAGTAGGGATGATGCAAGTCATGTCACTGGTGCAAGTGCTCCAGAGGTTGAGGATGGAGTGATCGTGATCAGTGATGATGATGAGGAGTGAAGTGTCGACATGGATGATTGTGTAACATAGTAGTCTTTCCTGCTTTCTAAGAACCTTAGTGGGTAGTTTCTTGCTTGCGAGCAAGTTTGTAACGAAATAATATAAGATAAGTTTATGTGTGTATACAAGTACTGTACTAACTGCTTTTTAATTCAATAAAGCGATGTAAATAAATATGGTTTGTGTACAACAGATGGACGGTACTGGAACTTCCCAAGAAGGGGACAATAGTCTGAATCCCCCACCGTTTCCACCCACCTTGGCAGAAGCTATTGCAGCACTGGTTAATGCCACTACCTTGTTGGCTCAGAATCAGAATCAGAATGGAAATCAGGGTCGTCGAGGCCGTAACAATGGAGGGGAAACCACTTATGTGGATTTCACCGATACCCGTCCACCAGTGTTCTCAAAGGCAGATGAGCCGCTAGAGGCGGATTACTGGCTCCATACCATGGAGCAGAAGTTTGAACTTTTACAGTGCACAGAGCACCAGAAGCCTGTGTTTGCAGCACAACAACTCAGAGGTGCCACAGGGGCGTGGTGGGCGAATCTGGTCGCCGCACGGCCTGCTGGCCACCGTGTCACTTGGCAGGAGTTTCGTGAAGCCTTCAGAGCACATTATATCCCAGATGGTGTCATGGCCATGAAACTAGAAGAGTTTCTCTCGCTGAAGCAAGGGAACCAGACAGTTCTACAGTATGTGGGCAAATTCAATCATCTGTCCCAGTATGCAGTGGAATATATGAACACCGATGCAAAGAAGAAGAGTTGTTTCATGAGAGGTTTGAGTACCAGAATTCAGGAAGCATTGGTCACCTGCTATAATGCCACTTACCATGAGATAGTCAATGTGGCTATTGCGTCAGAAGAGAAGTCCCGACTGCACAAAGAGTCGAAGAAAAAGAAGCCAGTGTTTTCTAGCCCGTCTGGCGGCATTAAAAAGCGCCAGAAGTTTGTTTATCACCCTCAGAACCATTTCCGCACAACTTATCGTCCACCACAATACCAAGCTCAGCCGCAGACGTTTTTCTGTCCTGCCGCAATCCCGTAGTATCCACAGCAGCCGAATGCCCCTGGTATTCAAAACCAGACTCCAGTAACCCATAATTTTCCCTGTTACAATTGTGGAAAGCCAGGCCACTTTTCCAAGGACTGCCCGTATTCAAGGCAGTACAATCCCAGTTATCCCAGAGCTCCCGTACCACAACAGCAACAACCTCAGAGCAAGAATAATAACCTGAATGTTCAGAAGGGTAAGGGTGAGAAGAAGAAGACCGGACATGTGTTCTACACTCAAGCAGGTGCAATCCCAGAGGGAGAACCTATTATGATGGGTATGTTCCCTGTTGCTAATCATCCAGTAGTACTGTTATTTGATTCAGGTGCATCGCATACATTCATAAATCGTACCTTTGTTGTTAAGCATGACATTCCAATTATGGGAACATAAGAAGATTTCTTTATCCAGTCGCCCGGGGGATGACTGTGTACTAAGGAGATGGTACATGACGTACCTATAGAGTTAGGTGGGCATATATTTCCTACCTCAATGATAATATTACAGAAACAGGATATAGATGTAATCTTGGGTATGAATTGGATGTACCAAAGAGGAGCCCTTATAGATGCACTGCATAGAACTATAAGGTTGAACCTGCCAGATAATAAATCTCATCTTCTTATCCAACTTCCTATCCCAAAGAGAACAGTTGAAAAGATATGTGCAACGTCAGTACAGGAGATTTGTGATATACCGATAGTCTGTGAATTTCCAGATGTGTTTCCAGATGATCTACCAGGTCTGCCACCAGACAGAGATGTAGAGTTTGTGATTGAGTTAAAACCGAGTACTGCCCCAATATCCCGGAGAGCTTACAGAATGCCACCCAATGAATTGGCAGAACTTAAGGATCAATTGCAAGAGTTACGTGACAAAGGTTTTATCAGACCTAGTTCCTCACCATGGGGATGCCTAGCTCTTTTTGTCAAGAAGAAAGATCAGACTTTAAGGATGTGTGTTGACTATCGACCGTTGAATGAAGTAACCATTAAGAATAAATATTTGTTGCCTCGCATTGATCTACTCTTTGATCAGCTTGCGGGGGGCAAAGGTATTTTCAAAGATCGATCTTCGATCAGGGTACCATCAAATCAAGATTCAACCTGAAGATATCCCAAAGACTGCATTCACCACCAGATATGGACTGTATGAATACCTAGTTATGTCTTTTGGTCTCACTAATGCACCGACACATTTTATGTATCTGATGAACTCAGTTTTCATGCCAGAACTTGACAAGTTTGTGGTTGTTTTTATTGATGATATTCTGGTATACTCCAAAAGTGAAGAAGAGCATGTTGAGCATCTCAGAGTTGTTCTGACCCGTCTGAGAGATCATCAACTATATGCCAAGTTCAATAAATGTGAGTTTTGGTTAAGAGAAGTGCAATTCTTAGGACATGTGTTGTCAGTCAAAGGAGTAGCAGTAGATCCTGGCAAGGTGGAAGATATTCTAAATTGGAAACCACCAATATAAGTTCATGAAGTCTGAAGTTTTCTAGGAATGGCGGGTTATTACCGTCGATTCATACCTGATTTTTCAAAGGTAGCCAAGCCAATTACAGAGTTGTTGAAGAATCAAACTAAGTTCATATGGTCTCCAGAATGTGATAAAGCTTTTAGAATTCTAAAGAAGTCATTGACAACTGCTCCAGTTTTGGCACAACCAGATATAGAAAAGTCATTTGATGTTTACTGTGATGTCTCGGGTATTGGCCTTGGTTGTGTATTGATGCAAGAAGGCAGAGTCATTGCTTATGCCTCGAGATAGTTGAAGCATCATGAAGAACATTATCCGACACATGATCTTGAACTAGCAGCTGTGGTTCATGCATTAAAAATCTAGCGTCATTACTTGTTAGGTAATACTTGCCACATGTATACAGATCATAAGAGCTTGAAGTATATCTTTACTCAGTCAGAGTTGAATATGAGGCAAAGAAGGTGGCTTGAGTTAATAAAGGACTATGATTTAGAAGTGCACTATCACCCTGGAAAAGCGAATGTTGTTGCTGATGCACTCAGTAGAAAGAATCATTGCAATTGCATGACTGTGAAGCCAATGGATTACAGTTTATGTTATGAATTAGAAAAGCTGAATATTGAAATAGTTCAACAAGGTCAGTTGACTAATGTCACAGTAGAATCAACAATCAAAGATCAGATTGTGTCTGCTCAGAGAAAGAATTCCGGAGTAGCTCATATCAAAGAAAAAGTTAGAACTAGTCAATAGACAGATTTTAGTATTGATGATGTAGATGTGTTGTGGTTTAAGAACCGGCTAGTGGTCCCAAAGGTTCCAGAGTTACGTCAGCTCATTCTTGATGAAGCACATAGCACAAGGTTTTCTATTCATCCAGAAAGTAATAAGATGTATCAAGATTTGAAACAGAGATTCTGGTGGACCAAAATGAAAATTGAGATCGCCAAGTATGTTGCCAGATGTGACACTTGTTGTAAAGTGAAGGCAGTACACCTGAAGTCGGCAGGAATGTTACAACCCTTGCCCATTCCATCCTGGAAATGGGAAGATATCAGTATGGATTTCATTACTGGGTTACCCAAGACCTCAAGAGGCTTTGATTCAATTTGGGTCATTGTGGACCGACTGACAAAGTCATCTCATTTTATTCCAGTTAAGGTGGACTATTCTGCTATAACTTATGCAAGAATTTATATTGCACGAATCCTGAGTCTTCATGGGGTACCAAAGACCATTGTATTAGATAGAGGTACGTAGTTTGTTAACAAATTTTGGAGACACCTACATGAGTCTCTAGGTACAAAACTTTTGCATAGTACCGCTTATCATCCACAAACAAGTGGTCAGACTGAAAGGGTCAATCAAATTCTAGAAGACATGTTAAGGTCATGTGCACTTAATTATTCAGACACTTGGGACGAGTGGTTACCTTTAGCAGAATTCTCCTATAATAATAGTTATCAAGAGAGTATCAAAATGGCACCGTTTGAGGCATTGTATGGCCGCAGGTGCAGAACTCCATTGAATTGGTCAGAACCGGGAGAAAGATGGTTTTTTGGTGTTGATCTTGTGAAACAAACAGAAGAAAAAGTTAGGCAGATCCAGAATAATTTGAAAGTGGCTCAGTCCATGCAAAAGAGTTATGCTGATAAAAGGCGTAGACCTTTGGTATTCCAAGTAGGAGATTATGTTTATCTAAAAGTATCACCCATGAAAGGAGTTAGCATATTTGGAGTCAAAGGCAAACTCGCACCACGTTATATTGGTCCTTTTCAAATCATTCAACAATGTGGAAAGGTGGCATATAAGTTAAAGCTGACTGAACAACTGTCAGCCGTGCACAACGTATTTCATGTATCACAAATGAAGAAGTGTCTACAAGTACATGATCAAGTGGTTGATGTTGAGGGAGTTGAACTTGAACCGGATTTGACATATTCTAAACATCCTGTCAGAGTTTTGGATCAAAAAGATCGTGTTACCCGAAGTAGAACAACTAAATGGTACCGAATACAGTGGAATCAACATTCAGAAGAGGAAGCCACCTAGGAAGCGGAGGATTATCTGTTGGAGAATTTCCTAGAGTTCCTTGCTTCTATCTAGGTTGCAATTTCTTCTTTAAACTGTAACCTATCCTTTTAAAATCTTTGTAATACAGAAAACCCCTACCTGTTTTGTAGACAAGTCTTGGACGTGTTTGCTTGACACGTTTCCTTTTCTATTACTTAACTCAAGGCTTTAAATCTCGGGACGAGATTTCTTTAAGGGGGAAGGGCTGTAACACCCCGTGTGTTATAGTGCTAATTAATCTGCCATGTCATCATAATGCATTGCAAAGCATCCCTGTTAGGTTAACTTTGTTATGCATCAACTAAAACAAGTTTACTTATCTAAGTTGAATGTGTTTCTCAGTGGTGTGCTCCGAACCCGAAAACCCTAATTTCGAATGCCACCGCAAATGCTTAGTCCATGCCCTACGTAATTTGAGGTGTGCGACTGTGTTGCACACTAGTGTCAAGTGTAGGGTATGAGCTCAAGTACAACCTCTAAAATGAAACTCCAAATTTGAGTTTGAGTTAGAGTCCCAAAACTTGTCACGAGTTTTCCGATTCGAATTCGAATTCAAAATTGGGGAAAAATGTAAAAGAATTTCAAAAGCTAATTGGTCAACCAAGAGTGGCATTTGGTCAACCATGTCATGTTGGTCCAAATGATGCCCTTGGGTGAGGTTTTGATCACTAAGTAATCACAAATCAAAGTAGCAACAAATTCCAATTTAAAATTCCTCCGAAAACCCTAAATTTCAAAACCCTGTTTTACCCCTTTTGAAATAACTAAAAATCTAAGAAAATTTTGGGAAAAAGTTCAAAACCAAGTTTGTAGAACTTTTCAAGGGCTACAACTTTGGTGTTTTGAGTTTTCAAAGTTTTAGTGTAAAATGTGGAGTAATTTTGAAAATAAACAAATTTCAGTTTTAATTCATTTTTTTGTCCCCAAACTAAGATTTCAAAATGGAGGCAGAATTTGAAAAAGTTTTGAACAGCAAAGTTGTAGGTCTGGTCAAGATATACAACTTTGATGTTTGGAGATTTTGAAGTTTCAATATAAAATCAAAAGTAATTTCTGAATTACCAAATCTAAAAAATGTGTCCCCTTTTGAATTTAAACTCAAATTTCAAAATCCATTGAGAATTTGAAAAAGTGTTCAATACAAAACTTGTAGAGCTTGAAATTCTGAAGATTTCATACATTGGAAGTTTTTCAAGTTGCTATACAAATTTGAAAGTAATTTGAAAAATCAGTTTGAATTTCAAAAGTTGGGGGGGACAGCTACAGTGACCGGCCAATCACCGCCGACCACCGCGCGGTATGGGCGCCGGCGAGCCGCTGCCGCTGCGCTGGCCGCTTCCATGGTCTTCTAGCTTGCCACCACGACCACAGAGACCGCCTCGCGCTCTCCAGCTGCTTCTTTGGCTTCACAGCTCTATAAAAAGACCGTCACCACCACTGTCGTCGTCGGTTTCACCATCGCCGCCGCCATCGTCCTCCTTTCGCCAGCTAAATTCACCCTCCCTACTCCACCACGGCCATCTCCATCTCGCCAATCGCTCCGCCATCACCTGGCGAATCTATTGCGCCTTCTTGTGTAGACGCTACTGCTCAGGATCGCCGGGGAGCCGTCGTCTTCTACCTCGGGTCGCCGCCGTTCCCGTCGAGCCCCGCCACCGTGGCTAGCCGCCTCCAGGGCCTCTCAGCTTCAACCGATCACTCCTTCGTGATCGTGGTACGCCCCTGATTCTCCTTGACCACTCGCCTTGATCGTTACACCGTTGTGTTGTCGAGTCGCCGGTCACCGTGGTTGTCGGACCGCCACCGTCGTCGGTGAGGTAGCACCGGAGCTCGAGACGAGCTACAAGTTAGCAAAACGGGTTCGCTGGGTCGCGTAGAGGCTGTCGGATCGCTCGGTTGGTCGACCGAGGCTTCGGTTATCAGCCGGTCACCGCGGGCGAGCGCGCGGGCACACGGGAGCGAGCGGGCGAGCGGGAGGAGGAAGATGACAAGTGGGTCCACGGTGTCAGCGAGAGAGAGGGAGGGAGAGCCGGCGCGCGCGCGAGGCAGGCCGCCTGTTGGGCCACGCGGCTGGGCCGAGCGCGCGAGCGCGGGCGCGAACGCGGGCCGTCTAGCTAGGCCGGACCGGAGGGAAGCAGCCCGGTTTGATTTTCGTTTTTGTTTTTCCTTTTTCAAATAAATGAATAGTGTTATTATTTGTTTATTTCACTAAAAATTGTGTAGAGTTCCAAAATTCATGAAAATTTTTGTGTAAGCTTCTCAATGCATAAACTATCTAAGAAAAATGTTAAATCATGAATTTGAATACTTTGTGCAGTAGAATTAATTGATTCCAATAAAGATTAAATGCAGCTTCCAGGAATTTTAATAATTAATTTATTTATCCAAAAATTATGAAATTTATTATGACACTATTATAATTCATTCTTAACCCATAGAAAAAGTTTGAGCATGATTAGGTAAAATTTGATTAACTTCTAATTATGCCCTAATTATTTAAATAATAAATAAATGTTAATTTGAGAACTTTAAGTGTTGTGTGCCTTTTTGATTGAGTGATGTCCTTAGGTCACTACCCTTTTGTGATCTTTAGCACCTTAATTCCATGTTTGAGCTCATTAATAACTTGTTTAGGTTAAAAGCTGGAATCGCTGGAAATCGTCGCTACTAGTTAGTAGGTTTTTTGTTTGCGACTGTACCGTGAAGGGAAGTTGTACTCCAGTCGTAACTCGTAGCATGTTATCATCAAGCATCATGTTTATCATCGAGCATCATGTTAAAGCATGTTATGTGTTCGTGTAGTCTCCGCTTTCGAAGAAGCCGAAGCCGTCGAGCCAGTTTCTGGAGAAGAGCGATCGTCGGTGGGTTCCGGACCTGACGTTGGAGTTCTCGAGTCTGAATCAGTCATCGTGTCCGAGCAAGGCAAGCCCCGGTGCATTTAAACCCTACCTTGAATTTTACAAATGTTTTATTATTTATATTATGGTTTACTATATTAAGTAATTAGGAGTTGAGTGATAACCTAATTGCTGCATTATCATCCTTGATTATTGTGATATCAACCTTGATACCTGTTTTACGGAAAATGCATAGTATGCTTCGCTATGCTTAGAAGTTAAGCTTTTAAATGCAATGTTTATATAGCCATGACGGCATATTGAATGAATATTGAAAT